>OU015532.1:14462500-15702789 GCA_907165065.1 Caprimulgus europaeus | reverse complement strand
CTGGGGATTTATACCATGTGAAAGCTGATGCTGAAGTGTAGGGACAAACCCCATCAGTTTCTTGGCAGAGAAGAAATGTAATAATTATAAAGAAATCTAAGGTCTTTTGGTGAAGTTTTCCTTCTTTCCCATCTGATTTGCAATGCCAATGCAGTTGCAATGTAGTCTCTTTTCACCACTGACACCTAAGGCCAGATTCTCTGCTGACACAATTTCTTTGACTTAAGACAGAATTTGATCTTCAGCGCTTTGGGCCAAACCGTGCAGAGTCCTCTTCTCACAAATAGTGCACCTTAGGGTCATGTTTGGAATTTTCTTCTGAGGAATTTTTAGATTAAAATGTTGTTTCTACAAAGATCAAAATTCATGGTTACAGTTGCCTAAAATCTTATAAGGCAGTGCACTATCTGAAGAAAATGTAATTTAATCCTTGAGCCAATCCAACAAACCTAGAATTACTGTAAAAATCTTTCTTTTCCTCTAGGATTTGTTACTCAACTATAATTCCTATCAGGATATTTGCAAGCCCGGCTCTTTGTTTATAAAGGAATAAAATTTTTAAATCCTTCAAAAGGCAATTGGACCACTGAATCACAGACACATATTTAAAAATGAGACCTGTAATCCACTGAGGTTCTTAATAGAAAGAAATCATTATGCCTAATTAAATTGAAAGTAGCTCTATTTGTGTAAAGCTGGCAAAAATGGAGGTTACTTGGAACATATGCTTGTAATAATCTATATTTAAACTACTTGTAGTGTGATATGGTCTTCTCTATATAGGACTGAAACCTAAGATTTGACTCTTTTCAATCTCATTCTCCCTTTTCTTTCCTTTGCCTTTGATCTTCTCCTGGCATGTGATGAACTGCACCTGCTCTGCTGCCCTGATGTTCAGTGACTCCCTCATCTTTCTATCTTTTATTCCAACAGAGACCTCCAGCAACAACAACCAGAACAGTGCACCCAGGCTTGATCAGTCTTGATTGTCTGCTGCAGAACTTGTTAATCACATAATGATGGAAAACTGACCAGCAATTTTACCTGCTTTCTTTTATGTAGGGGAAAAAAAAAAAAAAAAAAAATTTGTTTTTATTTGTTTTGTTTTGTTTTTTTGAGCAGAAACCCTATTTAGAAACAATTTTAGGTATCTGAAATATTTGGGTTTATTTCCTGTACAATCATGGTGTGTATACCTTTAACAACAGAACTGATACCATCCAGCTTGGTCACAGGTTAAACAACAGTCATTTTGCTCAGCAATTCAAACTTTCATTACAATTTGTAATGCAGTAGAGCACTTGGGCTATGTAGTCATTTATTGCAGTGATTTGCATTAAAGAGGGTGTCATTGTATTACCTCTTAGCTTTGGTTGAGATTAGAAGTAATATCTACATTTATCTTTCACTCCTAGGAGTATAAAATTGTGCTAATAATAACAATAATAAAGCTAGTTCCTAAAAGCAAGTGAACTTTACACAGCTTTTCTCCCTCCTTTTTTTTTTTTTTAAATCTGCTCAAGTGGGGGAGTAGAAGAATCATGAATAATAAATATGGAGATAAGAGAACTGAAACTGGGAAATCAATTTACTGCAAAATATTTGCATATTTTATTAAAAGAAACTGTGCATAAACCCCACAACAGGGTGGAATGATTTATATTTTGATTTGATTTGTATACATTATACCTCTGGGAGAACTGATGCAACTTAGTCATCCCTGCAGGACTTTTTTCGGGTAGGGTTTTGTTGTTGTTGATGTTGTTTTGTTACAAATATCTTAGACAAGGGAGTAGTAGATGCCCAATGGAAATTTTAAGTCAGTTTGATGCTATGTGATATTTTTGGAATTTCACACAGTCAAGTTTCCAGGTCTGCTCTTAGCAAATACCCAAATCCCCTGGGGCGCTGTCTGTATCCAGACTAACCCCAGGGTTTCTTCAAAACTGTGGTTCATGTCAGAAGGCTTTCAGCTCCAGCTTTGTAAGAAAGCTACCTCAATCGACCTAGGAAGCACTCACAGTCTGGTACTAGAAATGCAAATCATTAATATACAGGAGAGTGCTTATACTCTCCTGTATGTATTGGCAAATATATCTCCTATATATATTAGCAAAACCCTCTATAATATCACAACATCTAACTGCTGAACACATGTTCAAGGTGTCCTTTCAAGAGCATGTTGGGTGCAAAAGCAAGTTATGGACATCGGAACAGCTGTGCAGCTCGGGGTGTTGTGATCGCAACTGTGCAGGAGTTTGGGTGTCTTATCAACGACTCTTGGCCTTAAAATTGGCAAGCTCACCAATCATGAACAATTACACTGTTTTTTACAACAATATAATTTTTTAATCTTTTTGTTGGAGTTCACAAAAGGGAGTTGTGAGAATTAGGCTTGTTCTTTTAGCAAGAACATATTGCCCAAATTCTTTTACATGTCAGGTGTATGATTCAGCCATAATAGTGCCCATCTGGTTATTTGGTTCTCTGGCATTAAACTTTTGGAATTAAACAGCATAAAACTTTTCTGTAAGCATCAAACCGCTGTCTTTCAAACAATAACACTGTCAGTGCAACCTACTTTCACAGGCTGAAATTTGACATGAAGGGTAGTGAAGAAGAGGGAAGGCTGCTGTTCCATCCCATTTCCTGCACAGGAAAAACACCTGTACAATTTCTTAGAAGTGCCACATCCTGGCAAATACTGATCTATTTTATGTGGATATTTTACCATTTGATGAAGGAGACAGAAAAGTCTCACCATGTTGAACTTTTGCCAAAATGCAGATTCTTCCACTAATAACTGAGATATATACCTATAAACATAAGTGTGTGTGTGTATATATAGATAGATAGATGTTTTTCAAGCATGTCTCAGATTTAAAAATTTCAAAAAGCAACTTAAAAACACATGGACAAATTCCTTCATGTCCACGAAGACAGGGAGTTCACATCAGGAAATCAGTGGTAATATTTCAAGAGCAGCTTGAGGTCTTCTCATGTTTCAGTACTGGCAGTGACAATATCTCTAGCAGCTTCCAGGGGGTTGGAATTGAGACCAGTGAGAACATGCAGATAATTTCAGGCTAATTTTTACTCTTTATTGCTCAGAATTTGCTTTTTATGGGGCTGCCTAAAGTTTGTATACATGATCTTAGAATTTTCTTAACTACATATTGGATGTTTCACTCTTGGAGATCAGAGCAGCTGCTGTGTACTTAAGGTATTAGTGAAAAGTGATGTGTTTGTCAAATATGAAAAAATACTTTGTCAGACATCTCATGTGTGCATGAGCAATGAAACTCAAAAAAGCTCCATAATTAATCCTTGCCATATATTCAGTTTGCTCAGCTTACTTCAGTTGGCTCCTGAAAGTAATTTGTATCATCTGAAAGCTGACTGTGAAGCACCTCTGCAAACAGGCATCAATGATGCGGTGAGGGGCATTTCACAAGTACGTAATATAATCATAACCATCACCGGATATTTGAAAAATAAATTACATGTATGCATGTTTGATAAACCTTGTAATTCATATTTTTCCTCAACCCTGATGCATTCTATAGAACACTTTGTTTCTGTGGGACCTATAAAGGTTAATATAGTCCTCTCCCCTGTATTGTGATAGGATTAATTTTATGATTTACTAATCCACTTATCCAAATAACTGTTCCAATCTATATTCGTCTCTGTACATTCAGATCTTGCTATCTTTACCCACTTCATCCTCATTCCATGTATAAATTACAGGGAGGTATCTAAGAGCCTAGGCAGTAGCAGGGGGCTGCTATAATGCGATCAGCTTGCCTAATCTGACAACTGAGTGTGTGAGACTCCCACATGGCACCACGGAGTAACCTAAACCAGCTAGGGGAACTTCTACATACGTGGGAGCAGAAAGTATCTGTCCTCTGGTGGGGCAAGTATCCTTTTATGTCCTATTGGGATATATATGGGCCTGGACTGCGACTGCTGGGTAAGTGAGCTAGGGACTAGAACAAAGAAATATTTACAGTCCCCAAGCTTGGGACAAAAGTTTCATCTGTTTTTTTTGTTTTTGTTGTTTTCAGAGTTGACAGTGAAGCATGACACAAAGGGATTTGTGCAGGGCATGATTACGCTGTATTCAAAGCAAGGTATCATTTGCTCATTGTTATTTTTTGTTGTGACTTCATGGATTAATAGTCTTTTTACTATTTCTTCATATGTCTAGAAATGGCTCTTCCATCTCCCTTCCACTCTTTAAGGAAGGTTAATTTCCCTACCTTTTCTCGCAAAAGCTGGTTGCCAGATCTTGTGCCATTTTTAATTTTTGTTTTCTCCATGCTTTCCTCAGTTTGTTTCATTTATTTTGAAAGGTAGGATATAGTCCTGGTCACATGATAAGTCCAGACACTATTTTTACTTGCTTCCCTTTTGTCACCTAAGGCATATGCATCTGTAACTTAAATCTGGATAAAGAGGAAGCCCAGAAAATTCACACCATTTATTTGTATGGCTGTGTAGCTTTACAGACAGAGTGTGACCAACTTTAAGTGTTGAACCTCACTAGTTGCCAGTAATCTTTGGTGACTCTTTACAATTTTGAAAATTTCCCTCTAAGCTCAGGAAGTCTAGAAACTTCTGGTTGACAAAAACCAAGCAGCTCAGAGATGAGCAGAAGCTGAATGCTGCTGTCCTGACCCCACGTCTTCACCCTGGGTTGTCTCAAGCTAATGATGTAGGAGCTTTGATTGAAGCTTCTCCAGCAATGACATATGAAATGTCTCTAACTAATTTGGATTTGCTCCTGTCTAATGATGCCGGTGAGATCAGTTTGCATCCTTTTCCACAGAAGGACACTAATTTGAGTTTCATTCCTCTGTCTAATCAACTATGTCCACAAAACTCATTGAAAGTTAACATATTGGACACGATCTCTTAGAAAATTTTGCTTGAAACTGGCCACTGAGTTCCAATGTTGCAACGAGAAACGAGCACACACACAAAAATTTGGAGAACACCATAACTCTAATTTCCTTGGTAAATCAGACTAAGAGAAAACCTACACTGCTATGACCCCAGAGCTAGAGCTAAGCTGAGGTTTAATAACAGAACTTACTGCATCAACAAAATCATTAAATAAATATAGCCTTATCAGGGCCTGTCTGAGATTCTAGTGCTTCCTACTTAAAGTCATTGAAGGCAATCATATGATATCCTTGAATCACATTAACATTTCTAAATCTGAATTCTGAAAGCAAAGAACAGTGAAAGTTAGTAGGAATTAAAGTACTGAACATTTTCTCTTTTAGGTTGATCATTTAAATGCATCTGAGGGTGGGAAGGCAAAATTCCTTCATCCTGTTACTTCTGCTTTCAGTGTTACACAGGAGAGGAAACAGCACAGATGACAGTTCATAATGTTAAATGAAGTAGGATCCATGTCTACATGGATGAGCTTTGCTTTACATTCCCAGCTGTATGGATGGAAAAACCCTGTGCTTCAGAAGTTACACATCTCTCTTGATAAGTCAACATGTTCAAGGGAAAAATGTTCCTCTCAGCTTATGCTCAGGTGAATTTACTAGTCTGGACACTGTCATACACACTATATGGTCAATACAGACTTTAGCTTAGATTTGACAGCCTGGACTGGGCAGAATAAAATCTAGTCTGTTTACGTGCTTCTAGCTGAATCAGAGGATCTTAAGTCTTCTTTTTGAACAAACTCTGATGTGTGAACCAAAATTTAATGGAAAGCCAGCTTTTTCTGCAGATAGAACACGAAGTGAATATTTACTTTCAGTTTACAAATATCCCATATCAACAAGGACTCTATGAGAGCAGGAGGAAGGTGATTCTTTACCCCTAAGACTATTTTGAACATCCAGGTGAAGTTTACTTCAAACTTGTGACAGCATTCACTTCAAATGGCTTTTGACATAAACTCAGTGAAACTCATGACGTGCATTAATAACAAATCCTGGGGTGGACAGGGATGGACTCCTGCTATGTTTCTGCACAGCAAGGTTCAGATACTAATGGGCCGGTTGCATTTAAATTTTTTTCCTATTAGGACAAAAGTTTAATGAGACCATCGATATTTTGGGTACTCTTACAGACTTAACACGGGAATGGTTAACATGGGACTCTTCTCTACCCACAGACATTTAATGCAAAATTGCTTTTCCTTTGTGCCTATGCAGCTACTCTCTCCTGCAGAGAGTGTCAGGCCCTGCTCTGCTGGTTAAAGAACATTTTGCTGCCTCTGTTATTTGCTCCTTTCAGCAGCTATTGTGGACTGAACTCTCAGCTCCTTTCACAGAGAATTTGTGATGCCAGAGTACATGGTTCCCAGGGTGGCATGGATGAGAGCAGCAGGTTTCTTTCTTATGGTCTGAGTTTGGCTAACATGCCCTTATTCCAGTATTTTTGATGCATCCAGCATAATGCAGAAAGTGAGTAACTTGAGAAGTTATACTGAAATTGAGACAAATTAGAGTCAGGAAAACAATTCTGAAAAATCAGGATAAATCTGTTGCCAAAAGATTTGGACTCAGTAGCTGTACCCATTAGCTGTTTAATCTGCCCCAAAGACCAACAATTTTGGGTATAAGGGGTCTGTGTTTCAACTTTACGAATGAAGTTAGGGTGACAGCAGCTTAGAAATATTCTAACATTTAGAATTTGTTCTTGAAGTCACAGTAACAAGTTCCATATTTTTACTTCTTCTTTGGTGCCTTGCAGCAGCACATCCATTTTCTGCTATTAATGAGTTGACGGCTTGAAAATTTACTCTCAGTTGCAGTTGAGCCTTTGATTTCACAAAACTCCTCCAAATGCCTCCAGCTAATTGTGTTTTCAATAATAAATTGTTGAAGAAATCTTGGCTTAGCTGAATGTACTTCAATTTGATTTAATTAATGTGTTTAAAAATACTATCCTGAGCAGCTCGGACTAGTGGATTGCTCATGTTATTTGCAGGACACTGCAGAGAGGACTGACCCAGAATTTACAGCCTTCTTTCACACCACCTATCACATTGCAATGCCATCATTTAAAATAATGGCATCTTCTCGCCTTCATACATAATGATTTTTGCAGCTGTGAAGACTCTGACTAATAGGGACTTTTTTATCATATAAAAAGCAAAACTGAACATCAGGGGCACGTTTTCAAGCTTAACTGATTTACAGAGGCCAGCCTCTATTACAGGTAGATTACAAAGCTCCAGAGCCGGCTTTCCCTTTTTCAGTCACAGAAATCTCTAAGGTGATTTGTACCAATATTATTATTAATTGTATTCACATGTTCTGCTTTGTTTCATGTTTAGACTCCTGGAATTTACCTATTCTTGCTTCTGTTATTGGAAAACTTGATGCCATTACATCCAATCTTTTCTGCTTTCCCCAACCTATTTACCCAGCCCTTCCATACTAAGTAATTCTGGCAAGACCTAAAACAGTGGTTCAGGTTTTATGATCCATTGTATATGGTTTGTAATTCTCTACTAGACCTGAAAGGCACAGAGATGTCATAACACGGAATTCACAGATTAGCGTTATTTGATAATGTATGTGATCTGCTGGACAATGTGGCATCACACTTTAGAGACATGAAATTTACTTGCTAGGTGTAAAAAAGCCTTTGGTCTGGGGCATGGAGCTGCTATTTATAGCCTAATTTTAAACAGGGAAGCACAGTTGTCAGTTTTCTGAACTACTAAGAATTGCGGAAATCTTAGCAAAACAGTCTTTCTAAGACTACCCAGATGTTTGATATTAAACAAACATCTGTTTTGAATAGAAGATATTTCACTCCCCTCTGCACCTCCTCTTTAACATACCAGAGAACGGCTGGGAAGAACTGTCACAGCTATAGTTTTATTTAGTTCTCTGAACACTGCTGTCCATAGTGTCAAAAACGCACCAAAAAATAACTCTTGGAAAGGTTAATAGTGGCCTTTCCAGTGTCATATTCTACACTTTATGTGTTGCAGTAATTATTATCATTATGGCTGTAAGGATGTCTAGTTATCTTTCTTAATCACATACTATAAAAAGTGCTTCTGAACACATATCTATTATTTAATCAAAATTTCACAGTTATTGGCATTTATGCTCTGGAAGGGCTATGTTTATTTTCTGTTTGCAAAGGGGAACAGTGCCTCCCAGAAGAAAGGGAGACCTCCATCCATGCCCACTTTAATCACTGTCATATCATGTGACAATCTGTACTATTAATATCAGAGACTGCTAATACATGTTATTATGTCCTGTTGCCTTGTACTTTTTGCACCCTAGGAAAGCACTTTCATTAACGGACTGAAAAAACATAGTGTGAGAACTGAACTGTCTTCCCAAGGCAGAGCCAAGTACAAGAGCTCTCCTGCCTGGAACAGCTTGAGATGGTTTCGGGAATGCCTGTATCTGACAAGGTCAGCCCTATACCTCAGATGGCATCTATTCTCCGATCACTGCATTTTTTCTCTGGCCTTGTGTAATAGAGTGCTGAACCACTTCGCCAGTCCCTGTGTCAGGGCCCAAGGCTAAGTCTGTTCAGAGGACTCACTAGTATGTTGCTGCTTTTCTGTTTTCAAATGCAAACAGCAAGAGGCAGAGGCTGCTGTGAAGGAGTGACCCCTGAAGTGGTATCCCACACTTTCTCAAAGAACCACTGCCTTACACCAAAACTGAAAGAAGAGAAAACACTGATGTAGATACCATTCACTGTTATTCGCATCTCCTCACATTAGATACAGGTCTGGTACATATCAAAAAGACCTTGCTTACTAAGTTCATTGGGAAACCTCCTGCCTATTCATATGAAAATATATCTAGAAGTCCTTCTGTGATACTTCCTTGTGCTAGTTGCTCAAAAAGACCAGATAAGACATGTTCTTGCCTGTCCTCTAAGGCAATTTAGACACAAAGGCCAGGCTGTTAAAGGTATGGATCCACGGGGGACATGCCCAGAGACTTGCTTTGTCAAGGGTCCATGAGGTGGTATAAACCACTTGCCTGTGCAGTGAGTTCAACATGTCCAGCTGAAGGACAACTTCTACACTGGTCTTTGGATACGGGTGTTATGAACCATGTCTTAGAACAGTGCTGGCATGTGAGCTGTGATACCCATTTCCTGAACATGTTAGGCTTGGAGACCTCACAGGGAGATGCTGTGCACAGCTTAGGGGGTTGTTGGGCCAAGACATGAACACACTGATGTGGCCATTCTTTATAGCCACTTCACTGCCAGAGACTGGCAGAGTTTTGAAGCAGAATCTGAAGAGAAACACATCTTCATTCTGTACATTACACTTCCACACTAAACCTTAACCATTTTAACAACAAGCAATTGATAGAATTGTTCTATTCTTTAGCCTTTAATCTGAACAATTACATCTAAGTCCTCAATTATTAAAGTGAACTTGAACAATTGTGCCTGTGGTAGAATATGTTGACTTAGTCACAATATGTTTGTCTGACAGGAATAGCATGAAATTCCTGATTTTCTGATTGTGTATTGGAGAGTTTATTTACAAACTCTCCAAAATCAAGAATTACTTTGAAAGGGGGAACCCTTTTTCTTCTATTAGAACTCATAGAAATGCATATGCTTGTGAGCGACTTCAGTGTGTTTAAAAAAAAAAAAAAACAACCACAAAGAAATATACTTTCTAATGCAAAACCCAATAGCAGTGTATGTGACACATCAGTGCTACTATCAATTCCATTTTGCTTAATATATCTCACCATGTGATTATTCTTAATTTGAAAATAGCCATCCAGTACATTTTTCTGTAATGAAAATGCACTTGCATCTTGTAGATATGCTAATAAATTTAACACAGAGGTGCAGCCATTGATTATTCAACAACAAGATGAGCATATCTGCTGTAAAATATATTTTTAAAGGTAATCTCTAATAGCCATTTCATAGCAGGTAGGCTTTGCACTAATATGCTTGTCTAATGTCCCATTTAGATTCTTATATCCCAAATTAGTGATAAATCATGGGTGGAAATTTGTATTTTATATTCCTAAAGCATCAAAATAAAGTGTGACTTCAGCTGTGTAGGACTACAAATGACTAGTGCTGGTTCCAGGAAACACTGTGCAGACACCTCAGGAGCGGGTCTGTCTTTTGGCATAAACCTTTAGCAGAAGTGTCCAGTTTTTATGGCAATTGGTGAAAGAATGGGAGCACTGTTTAACTCAAGCCAAGACCAAAGAATGCTTAAAACTAGTTCTAAGTCAATGGGCTAGAGACATCTCTGAGCAAGGCTGGAATAGTGTCAAAATCTTCCTGAATACACACAGACTCTTACGTGTTTAGGGAGCCCTGCCTCTACTGTGAGCTAGGAACAGGGCATGGGAGTCTGACATCTTCACCTAAACCAGGTGTTCACAACACAGGGCGCTTCATCCTCTGATACAGAAGATAAGACTGCATCAGGAAATTTTATAGAAGACATTTTATTGATATATTTTGAGTACTAGGTATTTCATTATAGCTAGTGCAGTTGTGGAGTCTGGGATTTTTAACCTATTGATGTTGCTGTCTCTCCTTGTCATATGGACAGTGTTAAAGGTAGGTTAGGTGAGAGGTTCCTGCTCACCAGGACCCACTATAGCCAGATATTTGGAACATGAATAGAAAGAAAGATGCAGAAACACAAAAAAAAACCAAAGAAGAAAGGAAAGATGAAAGTAGGTTCTACCTGACATGTCCTGGGAAACTATGAAAGCTGTTCATACTTCATCCAGAAATTGTGTTTGGAACTTGAATTTTCCTTCACGTGTTTATAGCATTCAAATATAATTGCATTCATGTTTGTAAAATAGCTAAAGAATGAAAACATGGAACTTCCCCGCCACACTTGGCTTCCTTCAAGGGTTTCCAGACAACTTTCCTGGACAAATACTCAAGTTCCAGCATCCTTTTCCAAAGCCAGCCTCTTAGCAGCATCTACTGAGTTTTGAGGCAAAAAAGCCAGGAGGCACTGGGTGGCATAAGTGGCTGAACACTGCAACATGAGTTCCTCATTCAGTTCCCTCTGGCTCTCATCTTGGCATTCCACCATTGTCACCACAAATCCACTGGGAAAAGCAGAGGTTGCAGAAGGAGGGATCAAATGAGAATGTCTTAGTGAATAGAAATCACTCAGTCTTGGGACAAAATTTGGGTCTGCTCACTTTTAATTTAGATGGACAGTACTTCTACAAGGTGTGTTGTCCATGTGAATGTTCAATTTGGTGGCTGAAGAGGGATTTGATGAAGATAAGGCATGTTATAAATGACAGTTGGATATTCTCGACACTTACAAGGCTAGCTAGTGCTGTGGTAAAGGCAGTGGTGTAAAGGCCCTGGTTAAAGGAGAGTATAATGTGTCAGCAATCAGAATCAGCACAGCAATACCAGTGTAAACAAACTGGAACTTGGAATAACCAAGTTTCAAGAAACACCACCATTTCCAGAGAAGTAAGGCGTGGTTCTCCAGCCAACCACATGCAATTCTAGCTTGTTTAAAATGCAAAAGGAGATCATCAGTAACCAGAAGAGCATGATGACCTTCTCTCTGACTAGAAAAAGGGAGAAATAAGAAAGCTGGAGAACAGATTTTTCCCCCTCTGTTTCAATGATCCAAGAGCAAAACAGGAAAGCCACTTGATATATCCATACCATAGGTTTCCTCCATTGTTCCCCATCCTGCCTCGGCACAACAGAAAGCACTCAGCTCTGTGACTGGTTTGTGCACCTCTCTCAAGCCTGCCTCCTTCCTGCTTTTCTCCCAGTTTCAAGCTATGCTTCCCAACTGTCAACATTTAAAATTCTTAATGATGCAACCTGAGGTTACTATGGCAACTAATGTCATTGCCTAGGTGGAGGTGATCATATAATGTGCATTGTCATTGAAATTTAAAATTATTTTCCATAGACCTATGAAGGCCATGCAGAGGGTTGCACTCTACCCTATTCAATCCCCAGAAAAAAACCAGCATAACCCTAGCAGGCATTATAGAGGAAGTTGTTACAGTCTTTTGGAACATAGATTTGTACCTCATTAATTTATGGAATTAAACTTTTGGCTCTGAAAAAAGGTGATATTTTAGATATTTATTTAGTATGATTGATATACTTCTAAACAGCATATCTTTTTTTCTGTCCGATGTAACCATAAAATCCAGCCACTTTCAGTGCAGCCCAGGTATATTTACTTTCAAAAGCAAAAGACTTTTTATTCACATAAAGATACAGTTTTGTTCTCTACATTAAGTGCTAGTAGAGCCACTGAATTCTAACAATGTCATTCAGATTTTCCTCAGCCAAACATTGTAATAAACTGCTGGCACCTTTTGACAGTTGAAATTCCGCATATTTAACGATGATTTCTAGCTTGCAGCTCAGTTACTAAAGTGTGCAGATACCCTTGTGATAGGCACAGCATTTAAAGCCGATACATATGGACTAAACTAGGTATGTTAGTTAAATTTCAGTCCACCACATAGTCTAATAAATCAATATATTTCAATAGTGAGGATTCTAGGAGTAGCTTTGACCCACAGTGATAGTAAGTAAAGCAGAAGTGAAAGCACAGTGGCCTTCTTCTTCTTCCTAAGGGGATTTCTTTCTTGCTCGCATCTAAGCCATAACAAAGATTCCGCAACCATTGTTTGATAAAGGAAAGCAGATCTGAACCAATCAACTTTTCGTGCCCTGGGATGGCTTTACTATCTGAGCAGAAGCAAACCTAGTTGCAAATGAGGATAGAGCACTGGAAGGGACCCTGCAGGTCATCAGCAGGCCCCCAGTTACAAGCACTGAAGCTGTATAATCCCCTTCTTGTATGTATCAAGCTTCATTAGAAAACTAATTGCCTGGAGGTTTTGCCCATGATTCTTATGTTGGAAAGTTATTCTAAGGCTGGTAGCTAGAAGTCACACTCAGCAATTTCTTTCATATTCTCTATATATACATTTGGGGGTTTTTATCACTGGCAGTTGCACGTCCAGCCTTTTCTGATGTAGTGAGGAGGATGACTATAAAGCCAGAATGGGTATTTGTCTTATGTCTAATGCTGTTGATACTTTCGGTCTTTGTCAGTGGCTAGTTTATGTGGGGAGGGGTATAGAAAATCAGCCATTACTAGGAAGAAATAGATACAGAGATATTAAAATACTAAATTACTATGGTATTTCAAGTCCTTTTTGCAGGCTGCCTTGGCTGGCTCAAGACAGCAGGTAGCAGGAATCTTGTGAGTGTTTCATACAAGATTAGTGATCAGAAAGTTTCATGTGAGCTGATAATTAAGCATCCACCCTGTACCTAAGAAGCTGTTGAAGTTCAGCTGCTGCTACCTCCATAATGCTTTAGCTTTCCTTCATTTACTGAAGGGCGGTGAAGAAATATAAGCTCTGAAAGAGTCAGTGTACGGGTCTGTTTTTTTTTTTTCCTTTCAGCCTTTTCAGTCCCAAAGCTCGAGATGATGTATCAAACATTCCCTGAGGTAAAGAATAAGCTTGAATAGAAAGAGAATGTATATCCATTCATTTTGAGTGTGAGCTCTCCAGTTCTTTCATATTAGGCATCCATAATGCCTGCAGACAATAAACACAATTGCAGGAGTCTATGTAGTATCAAAGAGAGAGGCAGTTATTTACAGCATGTCAAGGTCTTCCTGTGACAGTGTAAGAACACTTCGATAATAATAATATAGCACTTAGAAGTAATGATGTACTTATAAGTATAGATGAAGCACCTTTAATTTATTTGATAAAGTGAAAACTGAAGAGGGCAGCTCCATAGAAGCGTACACCTCTGGTCCTCACTTGCACTGAGTGTTTACTCTAAGAGTATGTGAACCCCTACTGAAGCATTTTCATTAACAAAAGAACTTTATAAATGCAGAAAATACTGAGTTATAAAAGATTTTTTTCCAAATAGGGAAAACCTGTTTGTGGGCAAATACAATATGCAAGGTATCTGTGGGCGAAGTTTCCAGCATCCAGAGGTCAGCTCGCACCTTCTGGCACAAAGGGTGAGTCTTGTCTTAGAAAAATGTCTCACGAGTTTCTTTCCTTTAAGAGACAATCAGAACATGAAGCTTTTAAGCTGGCATTATGATGGGTGTCCTTACATATTTCGATTAAAAGTCACCACGGTGTAGGGGGCAAATCTTACCCAGACCAGGCCAGTCTGCCTTCTGCTTTCTGAGAAATCCCTTGAACACAGGATTTGAATTTGCCACAATTACTCTGTCATGCCCAGAGGTTTAGACTGCAAACATCTACTGTTTCCACTTCCAGGTTTTAACTTTGCCAAAGATTTGGGTCCCAGGAAGGGATCCTTCTCTCTTTCAAGACTACCTCTACACAACTGCTCTTCTCTAATTTCCTAGATCTCTAGTTAGAGTGTCCCTGATTTTAACGGAAAGCCAGTTTGTAAGCTGCAGTAAAAGGGACGTAGTTTAATTTCTGTGATAACATACAATGGGAGAAAAACTCTCTTCAATTATTCTGTCAAATTCAAAATCAAACTCAAATGTCTCATTACATTTCTGCCATTCCAAAATCTCAAGAGGAGGCCTGTTGGAAAGCTCGTGTTAACACAAACAGACCATGTATTTTCAGAGCCAATGAAGATATCTCCAAGAATGATGATATTAATAGTAGGATGAGAGAGAATGGAACTCACTGGTGACTTGAAAGCCCTGCTGAGATCTGTAAGGGATGGAAATTGGCAAGGTTTAAGCTCTCAGCCATATGCTAAACCAGTTCATTTAGTCCTGGAGGCCCTTTTTATAGTCTCTGGGGTTTCTGTCCAGGAATCAGCCATTGCAACAGAAAAATTGTAAAATAAATGCAATTGTTTGGCCACCCAACATAAATGGGAAGAATGTAGGTGAGAATGGGAGCCAGGGAATGTCTGGAAGGACCTAAGGGTGTATAAAAGTCTGAAATACATGTATGTAGTAATAATCCATTTTGTATGGGAAAGCAGAGGAAGGGGTATGACTCTTGCAGAATATTAGGCCAGCTTTAAATTTATTTTCCATTCAGAGAATAAAAACAATAGCTTGAGCCTTTGATAGCCCAATTTAGAGTTGCAGCTATCAAATGCTCCCTCACAGCAGTCATCTCAGTGAAGCAAAATCAAAAGTGAAATACAGTTGCAAAAAACAGAAGCTTAACAATAATTAGTATGAAGAGAAATTGTCTGCTTTGGGTCATTCATCAACAGAACTAAAGGACACATTTAATTAAGACATAATCAGAATGAACAGTTAGTTCAGTTCCAACTTGTATATTGTACAGTGTTGCTTCAAAGGAGACCATTTAAAGATGCAACATGTTCTTCCCAGGGTGATAATTCCAAACCAATCTAATCCGCTGTGCATGAGTCAACCTTACAGAACAGGCAAACTATGGAGAAATTTGTAAATCACAATTTTTTTTTAATGTACCTAACTTATTCAGACAAAATCAAAGCACACAATCTGCTGATAACTGTATTTCAGTAGCTGCACTTCCTTAGAAGCCTAGCATTTCCACAATGTTTCTCTTTCCTTTTTTTTTTTAAAAAAAAAAAAAGAAATAGAAAAAGTAACATCTAATCCTGGTAGTTGCAATAAAAACCTTACATATATAACTCAGTACAAACCTATCTCTCTGTGCTTTCCGGTGTCCAAGTCAAAGCTCAGAAGTAAGTATAAGTGCAGCTAAAAACAGCCTAAGTTTGATGAAAGGTTCAATTCTCCCTTACCCAAATCACTTCTGTATTTAACCCAAATTTGTTTCCTTTAAACTCACGCTGATAAAGTCATACTGTTATTTTTCTTTTCCTTCCCCTTTCCCACTCATCCCATATCCTAGCCTATGTATCCTCTCTGAACAAGGAGATAGGCAGGTATATACTGTGTGTTTCTATAGATAATTTTCTCAAGGTAAACTAGGAAGTTTAAAGAAGAGAGGTAGAACAAGAAAATTTCTTTTCTGGGAACTAGTGTCCTATGCGATGCTGCAAGATTTCAGTCCTCACCCACTAATGTGCAATCACAGAGCAGGACTTGGCTGGCCTGTTGCTCAGGAAGGTGAGGCAGGGAAGTAGGCTGCTAACGAAGGCATGTGGAGGACAGGTCTCAATGTAGCAGCACCTAGTAGAGCTGAAATGCCTAGTTATCTGCATGCCCTCAACTATGGCCCAGCCTTCCTATCCACCACAGCTACGCTGCAGAGGAGCAAAAGCTGATGAAAAGGTCGTGGCTTGCACATGTGGGACAGTGGGTGAGTACCACCTCACCAGCGCTACAAGGCATGGACATACTAACCCACACTTATTTTGGTTTCAGACAATAGGACAAACTCTTTTCCTCACCTCTCTCTGTGCCTCCTGCTAAGGTCAGCCCAACATAGCACTCATGGAAAAACAGAAAGAGGTAAAGAGGAGTGAGATAGAATCTGAAAGGGACAAAGCCAGGATGCCAAGGGAGGCAGGATAAGAAGATTATCCCAAAAAGCCCTAGTCTCCTGGTGGTTTCCTTCAACATGTTTTCTTATACCATGTGCTTGTCTCATTGCCTTTTGTTAATACCATATCCCATCTTGACTGCCCTAATATTCCAGATGTCCTGCCTAACTTTTTTCTGTTGATAATTGGTATGGAGAAGAGGTATCCATTGCCCCATAATTTCTGCTAAAGTTTAAGGCTGCCGAAGAACTTCTTCCTTGGTGAAAAATTTCACACATTGAGCCATGCTAAAATTATGAGTTCAAACCAGATTTTTCTAAGCCAAATGTGTCTGTTTATTAAATGAGAAATACTAAACAGCATTCCTGATTATTCCACAGTTCCCTCTCCAATCCCTCTTTCACATTCCATTTCTACATTTCCTTCCTTTTTCAACCCAATGTGCACAAGATCTTGGTACAGACTTTTAATAACCCTTGAAGTCCCAAAGTTGGTAGCAACATTTTATTTCAAATTCTTTGATTGAGTCAACTAGGTCAGTACAAGTCATATGGACCATCGCCCACATGTACACGAACATGCTGAGTCAGTGGCAGAAGGTTGCACCTCACAACACGACTCCATTGTTATTTTAATTTTCTCGTTCCACAAGTGCTCTCCCACCATTTCCCTCCCACTGCAAGAAGCTTTGCCACAAAATGAGCACAACTAACAGCACCCAGGGCTGCTATACAAAGAAAAAGAAAAGCTGGGGGAAATTGTTACAACCTCTCATGTCTGCAGCAACTTTATTATGCCACTTGACACAGCTTGAAGGAAAACTAGAGATCTCACAAAAGGCAACATTTAAAAATAACTTCTTTTTTGTCAATTAAATCTAAGTGTTTTAAAAACCTCAGCACTGACAAGGTTTGTTTGTTTTTCCTTTCTTCTCCCCGCCCCCACCTTAAAGGGAACGCTGAACAACACACTTTCTGCTAAGCCACATACATCTTGTGCATTCTAGTTTAGAAACATGAAACAGAAAATGGCCTGGTCCAACCATGTCCAGATTGTTTCATTACTCTCAAAAGCAGACAGTTGCACCAGTACGAAACACTTTCAAGTGGGGGAACCTGAAGGACTGGAATAGGACTAGATATAATTCCAGAAGTTCCTTTTTTCCAAGTAACTCGAATGCAAATGACACCATATACACAAAATACTCTCCTTGATTTGAGTTTCAGTGCCTTTGTCCCTGCTCCTTCCAAGCTGACATAGCACTGCTCAGCAAAACATCTCATAAACTGAACTTGTTAATCATTCTACTACTACTCCACCTTTGATCCTTTAGAATGCCAGTGCACACAGCCACAGTGTGCACAGATAGCTGAGCAGGTAATTTGGAAACAAAAGAAGCCTTTGGACTCATGATCCAAAATTATCTAGAAAGCCCAACACACAGATATAGAAGAAGTGAAGAGTAGGAGGCTCTAGATGATTCCAGAGTCTGAAGAGTCCCTTTCTAGAAGAGACCCCAGACCTGTGGGTCTCAAATGAGCTTGATTCGCAAATGACATTTCCACTTCTTTGATAGAGATAATTAAAGTCCTACTCCAAACATGCTGGGAGAGGATATGCTAAGGAAATGGCTTTCCATGACCACAGCAGTTCCAGATATCCTGTTGGTGGGATTTTAGTAATCTCATATAACACAAAACAAGCAAGGAATTACTAGAAATCAAGTTCATGCATGATTGCGATACCCTGGATTTGCAAAGCCAAGTTATGGCCTTTGTTTACTGTGAGCTAAATGGCTGATGGAGAGAGATGTTGGATAGGAAGGTATTATCATTGATTGCAGAACCTAAAGAAGGAACTTCCTGACCTTCATATTTAAAAATTTGAACTCAGCATTAACAGGAAATTTCCATGCATGCTAATATTTTCTTTTTAGAACCAGAGTGGTTTTTTAGTTTAATTGTGATATATGCATGAGCTTAACTTTACTTAACAAAGCTTTTTTTTTGAGGATGTAAGATCATTATCACTCCCATTACATACTGTGTAAACTATCTGTTATATCTATGGGTGTATGTCATTCTGCATATTCAAAAAATAAAATTTTTATGGCATGCTGCAGGCTTGAATAAAAGTAGATTTGTCATCTCTTTTTGCAATAGAACACTTTCAGCATACTCTTTTTTTTCATGCAATATATTATTCCCTTTAAACAAGAGACGAGGCAGAGATGGTAGTTTATAGAAAGCTTTTCTATAGTGACGACCTTTTCTGACCCTCTGTGAAAGTTAAGCATTCACTAACAACCAATAGAGATGATATCTAAAGATAAACATCTGCATACAAAGAGTTTTAACCCTGGCTACACATATGGGTAAAAAAAGGACATTTTCAAGGGACACTTCATGACAACCTAAGAGGAATCCACTACAGATGAAAATGACAGATTTGTATTGTTGTAATGCTCCATTCATTGTTTACAATAAATGGGTTATTCATCAAAAATTACAATGAGGTCATTTGGTTTACTTGAGAAAGTGGGAAATTTAGCACCAGAACGACTTGAATTGTGGTTTCCAACTATGCTGGTGGCTTTGAGGCTGACCTGGGACAAGTCATCTTGCCCCGTGGTGCCTCTGTTTCTCCATCTATCAAGATGGGAGATGGATACTGATCCTTTGTGAAGGGTTCAGAGATCTGATGAAATGTGCTGTCTAGGATCCAGGTATTATTATTGCTAATTTTGAAAGGATGAAAACTTGTGTATACAAGTAGTGCCTCTATTTACTTGTAGGCTTACATTTCAAACTGCTTGGTTACCTGTAAAAAAAATGATGACTGGTTCTAGAAACATGTACGTGCTAAGGCCTCCACATTCACATCAAAGATTTCCTGGGAAGAAAAAAATGCCCATGCCATATCATTAGATTCAATGTTTCTGAGAGGTATTGTATTTTTTCAGTGCATGTCTGACCAGTGTACCTCTGGCCAGCCCATGGGAATCCTTGGATAAATGGAAAAAAATTCCTCAAACTCAGTAAGTGCATCCAAGGAACCCTGAACAAAAGATTAAAACTCACCTACATCTCTGCAAATCCAAATATTCAAAAATATGAAGAATTTGGGGTGTTTTGGAGTTTGTTCTTTGCTTGCCTTGCAGAGCAGCCCTGCAGAAAAGAGCTTGTGGATACTGGTGAATACAAAAATCAGACATGAGCCGGCAGTGTGCGCTTGCAGTCCAGAAAGCCAAATGTATCCTGGGCTGTACAAAAAGAAGCATGGCCAGCAGGTCAAGGGACGTGAGTGTTCCCCTCTACTCCACTCTTAGGAGACCCCACCTTGAGTACTGTGTCCAGCTCTAGGGTCCCCAGTACAAGAAAGGCATGGGCCTGCTTCAGCAGAGAAGGGCCATGGCAATTGCCAGAGGGCTGGAATACCTCTCCTATGAAGAAAGGCTGACAGAGTTGGGGTTGTTCAGCCTGGTGAAGAGAAGACCTCATTGTGACCTTTTGATACTTAAAGAGGGCTTATAAGAGAGATGGAGAAAACCTTTTTACCAGTGCCTGTAGGGGACAAGGGGTAATGGTCATAAACTAAAAGAGAGTAGATTTAGACTGGATATAAGAATGAAATTTTTTATTAAGAGGATGGTGAGACACTGTAACAGGTTGCCTAGAGAAATTGTGGATGCCCCATTATTAGAAATGTTCAAGGTTCAATTGGATGGGGCTTTGAGCAACACGATCTAGTGAAAGGTGTCCCCGCTCATTGCAGGGTGGTTGGACTAGACAATCTTTAAATGTCCCTTCCAACCCAAACCATTCTATGACAAGTTCTACTGGGAACAGAGCCCATGTGCTTGTCACAGTGTGACAATGGCTCAGCAAACCCTCCTGCACTGGCATGATCAATTTATGGGTGTTTGATTCCAGCTGCTTGCTCCCACCCTGGTGAACAATCTCCTCAGCTGTATATTGACTGAAAAATGAGTGTTTTCAACTCAAATCAGTTCACTGAGTAGCTGAAAGATGGTGTCAATTCCAATGCTGTCACCTAGGAGAAAATAGTTGTGGACTTGTATCACTGGATATCTGAATCAAAACATAAGAATAATAGTAAAGAGTAAGAGTAAAAAGCCTCCTTCCATCTCTGAGCCATCCAGATCAGGATACAGGAGAAACTGTAAATCTTTAATTGGAAGAAAGTGTTTTGGAAATGTTATGGGTTTTCTGAGTATATGGTGTCACTTTAGGCAAAGTTTTGCATCTAAACTAACATTTTCATTTTTTTTTTCCTCTCATAGGACCATTGGGGGAAAAAAAAAAAATCCCAATTTATTGTCATTTTATTAAGTCATAGTTGTTCCTTGCTACTTCTGATACAACATAAACTTAATGATAGCTGAAACATTCTATTACTTTATTTTATATTATGTTTTGTGCTATTTTATTTTAAAAAATAATTTAAGGCAGCTGGTACATAATACATATTCAAATATTTGTTTTCTATATCAAAATGCCTCCATTTTGTGTTTAAACAAAAGTTTGACATTAACTTATTCTCTTGCAGAAAGTGCCAAATCGCTTAATTTCAATACATTCACATTCAAAACAAAATATAAACAGATTGTCAGGCAATGTCATTAGCATCCAACAAAGGCACATATTCATCTGGAAAAGACAGTATTTCAAACTGTACTATGTAGTGGTTAGACTTAATTATTTTTACAGTAAGCTAAAACCAATAAACTATAAAATAAATTATGTTACTATTTTAACAATTTTATTATATCATGACAGAATACAGTACAACACAGCTTTAAACTGTATAAATCATGTTATGCATTTCTACTTCTGGCATGTCCTAAAATAATACAAAAATGATATAAAAATAAAATTAAATATTATAATAGTATAAGCAGGTACATTTCAGAAGATTTTGAAATATAAATATACTCAAAATACTTATTTTCAAAATCAGAACAAACTAAAAACACAGGAAATGGAAAACAAAGGCTTCAAATAGCTCTGAAACTGATCCCACTTTTCTCCTACATATGGTGGACATAGGAAAAATAAAGCCTGAGGTCTGTTCCCCAATATGCAGGGCAGCCCAGATGAGGTTGCCAAAAAGCCGTCGTGGTTTGCTATAGCATATGTCAGCAGCAAACAGCTGTATCCTTCCTTCTCCTGAGGATCCACAACAAGAGAGGTGGGACATGAACATCCAACAGACACATGTGCAACATGCCTGGTGGGTTGCTGGATCTTAAAGATATAAGCAGTGAAAATGGATGAGAAAGAAGAATTTTGCTCTTAACTGGAATGTATTTTATTGAGATTTATGTTTACTGGGAGGTGTCTCAGGTAACTGATTTAATCTAATGACAGTGAACGGCAATGACTGCTGCTTATTAGTGTAAATTTGGCTTAATGGGGAAGCATTCAGCAGGTGCCAAGTAACTGCATGGTCAGTTGACTCTGTCAGGTCAAATTAGACTCAAATTATAGGTTCCATAAAAAAATGTCTTCTTTTCTTTTTTTCTTTTCTTTTTTTTTTTTTAAATTCAAAAGCAAATAAATATATAAACAATCAGCTCAAAGCAGTCTTTGCAATCAAAACATTGGCTTTGCTAGGACTAAGGCAACTTTGGTTTACACTTGAGAAGGTCATCAGGGTGGTATGAATGCTCCTGTGGCTTCTGCCACAGCACCATGGCACAAGCTCATTTCCATGCCTACAGTTAATGTGATATCACAACTCTCACTGCTGTTCTAGCTACCATGAACTGGTCCAGAAGGGACTGAAAGCTGGGCATCAGGCAAACAAATTACACTGTCTGGTCTCTGTTGTTTTATATCAGATACAAACTATGAAGCTAGAGCAGCCTAGAAATGCTGTATGGTCTGAGCTCTGGTAAAGGTCTTTTTGAGCAGGTAGCCAAGTGTGGCGCACACGAGCATCTCAGTCCTTTGGCTTCCTTTTCAGTTGTGCACACACAAGAGCAGAACTAGGAACAACTCTTCTGGTATGAGAACAGGTTTGACTCCATTCCAGATGTTGCAATTCTAGGCCCACACTAGTCTTGTTTGGACATGAGGAAGTCAGTAACTGGCCTCAGGTGGTCATGTTTATTGTCAGGCACTTTCAAATAAATGAGGAGGCTGTTTAAGGGCTCAGGTAAGCAGATAGCTCAACTTTATAAGATATTTTTGGGGTTTTTTTGGTAGCTGAAGAGCACTCAATATTCTGCAAGTGCTATCTCTTCATAGTGGACACACTGTTTGGAAGATTGAGAATTTTTCCCCTAACTGGTTCAAACATGCAAAGGGAGTCACTTCATGCTTATCTGAAATTGCTAATCCTTCCCAAACGACTCCAAGGCAGGTGTGGTGCAAGCTCAAAGCTGGCAGCAGCTCCACTGTCATTGCTTGTATTTCAGCAGCAAGGTAGGTACTGACGGAGCACAAGGGGGTCTCTGACTTTAATAATTCAGCAATTAGAATTGAAGTAGATTAGAGCTGAGAGAGTCTCTCGTCAAGAGTATGAATGTTATCCTTGACCAGTATTGCAAAGATTTAAGCTATTTCTGATCATAGGTTATAATCTAAAAAATGTGAAGCTAAAGAGTGTCTGTGCAAACTAGGGCAGGGGAGAAATTAAAAGGAGGGAAAGGAAAGATGAAGGGATGAAGGAAGAACAGGAAACACAAAAAGGGCAAATATTTTTTAATTTTTTACAGTTTTGTGTAAGGAAATAAGCTTTTCCAATCACAGAATACTTTTAACCCTCATTTGCTGAAGTATACTTCATCAAGAAGTAGAGGAACTTCAATTTAATCTCTTTCAGTATAAATCGAAACACTTATTAGTAAATGGCTATTTTACAGTAGCTCTAAAATCTGTAGAGCAAATTTTACGCTTACCTACCCCACATAGATTGAGTCCACCTGCTGGGATAAATTCTTCGTGAAAAGATACTTGAAGGACAATAAATCCTCTTTCTTCTTCAGTGATGCATTAGGTGTAAGATGACTATAATTTCTCTTTGTAAGGTTTCTCACTCAAAGAAGAATTCCTACTTCCAGAAAGGTATAAACAAAAGTGTAAGAAAAATTAGACCAAGGCATGAAAAAAAGATGTAATCATAACAACACTGTATATTTTTCTATTATTCTGATTGTTCTTGGGGGAGACAGTGACAGAGCAAAAGAGAAGCAAACACAACTGCTAGCCTCCAAAACTTACAGGAAATTAATAACGGCATCTGTGCCTTTTTTATAACAGTGAAATTTTCCCTGCTGTTCCGAAAATAAGAAAAGAAGAGCATAAAGGGACAGAACATCAGTTGGTGTAAATCATCATAGCTCTATTAAAAGGATGAATTTGTCCCAGTAAGTTTAATAGGAAAAAATATATTTACATTGATTTAGTGCTGGACAATATTTGGAATGTGCAATACACATTTTGATGTTCTGTTTTTACTATGATTTCTGCAGCATCAATCACTGGGAACTTTGAGGGGCTCAGAAATCTTCCTTGTCTGAGCAGATGGTCTGAATATTACTGGGGTAATATTTTGCAATCTTTGGTGCCCAGACACCTGCTGAGGGTGATCAAGTGGGAGCTCAGGCACCTCGCAGGGTTTTGAAGGCGGTGTTCATTAATGCTCACCTTGCCTGCAACCTCAGTGGGTGGCATCAGGGGACAGTGGCAAGGGTATTGTCTTGGTGACAGGAAGCAATAATAGGTTCTCAGAGGCTTTGCTATGCTCTGTGACTTCTCTCGTTACTCAAGGCTCCACGTCATGACTCAAGGCTGCTGAGTACAAACGCACACCAGATAACTTGGTGACTTCTTTGACTACAGAAGTTAAAATTCAAGTGCAGGAGCAGACAGCCATGATGGCTGGAGCCTGGCCAGGTGGGAGCGATGCAGCTCAGTAGTGCTGAGTGTACCTGGAAAAGGTCTCTGCCTCCTGGGAGCAGGACTGCAGAAGACCTCTGTGCCAAGCAGCATCTGAAGAAGTGCAGAACTTCCACTGATGTAGGGTCCTCTGCAACAAGGACACTTGGCAGCTCCTTCCTTCTGCCCCTCCCTCCCTTCCAAATCTGAGAGAAATGGGATTAAAATTGCCAATGGTGAAATGCAAAAAAAAGAGAGAAGACTTCCTTAGGGCACTGAGGGTGAGTATGGAGGAGGTAGAGAGGAAAGGGCTTGGCAAGCAGAGAATTTAATAGGCACTGAGATGCGGGCAGGTATCTAGGAGATCAGGATGAAGCCAAAGGTGCCAAGTGGTGGCTGGATACTGTCACACTGTACACAGCAAAACGGGCAAAGGGAGAAAACCACTGGCAAAACATGTCAAAAAGGCAGCCTAACCTCCTAGTGGGATCTGCAAGCTCCCAACTCGGGGCAGGACAATATGCAGTGATGCAGAGCCCTGCCTGATGCAGGCATCAGCCTGCAGCTTCCCAGCCAGGTGGGGAGGCAGAGGGGACGTGTCCGCACCTGTCAGAGTGGCACCTGTCAACCTCAACAGCCCTCGGCATCTGCCAAGACAGTGCTTGCTGCCCCTCCTAGCCAAAGGGATTCCTCTTGCTGAACAAACCCCTATAGATAAGCAGATTCAACATCAAATATATCTGCAAGAATTAATTTTTCTACCTTCCTGACACAAAGGACAAGGCAAGGAAATCAGTTAGTAACACTCTGTTTGTAGCTCTGCCTCACTTTTTGCTGTTAGGAGAATTGCTGCTCATGGCAGCGGACACATCCCCATCTCTGACATCCCGAGCTGCTTCACCCAGCTCTCCTCTCACATAGCAAATGCTTCCACCTACTGTCTTTACACCTTGCTTTCCAACCTCTGTGCTTCCAAGAGGCTGTCTAGCAGTGTCCCAGTTTTTAATTTTTCCCAGCCTTTTTCAGCCACTGAGATAAATCCAGACTGAAAGATGCAAAGCAAGAATGAGTAACCATTGCTAAAGGCTTGATAGAAAAATCATAGCTAAAAAGGCTGTAAATTCTCTATTTACAATGCCAGCCACTCACAGCATGGCTCTATTTAATCACTGCACGTGTGCTTTTAAAGCCCACAGACTTCTGGAAGGACATTATTTGCATGAATCACAGGTTTCAGTATGAGCTGGTCGATACCTCTTCTTCACTTGCAATTGTGTTTTCACAGTGGGTGGGAGAATGCTGGAAAAATCATCAACAAACCTCCAAATGTCCATCTGACCTAAAGAAAGCAGAGGGTGTGTTTTTGGAGGGTTTTCTTCTTTAATGCTAAGATAAGGGAGATTGCAGCCAGTTATAGTGGCTGGGTAGGACCAACATTCTAGAGATGAAGCCAGGAAGGTTCTGGACAGGAGTGACTGGGGTTGGGAATTTTGCTAGGAAGCGAGATGGAAAATAAGGGGACTTTAGTGGGAATGAAAGGACTTTCAGGGAAAGGTCAGCCAAAGGCAAAACATCCTTCTACTTTTCTGATTCCATATCAGCTGTTTGGATTACTTTCATGGATTAAAAAGAACTTTTGTGTGATGCTCCTGAATGGAAAGATTTCTTAACAAAAGGAGGAGAAAAAGGCAAATGTGCTCCTTGAAATAGCTGTTCCTGTTAATACGTTTGATTTAAAAAAACATTTTGATGCAAATTTTTGCATTCTCAGGGACATGTGCAAACCTCAGAATTTAACTATACCATGTCTTACTTTGTGACCTGAATCCCTGCACTGGTTTATAATCTTTCTTTTCCCAATAGTGGTGTTGTTTAATTGAGTGTTCAAAATATTTTCACTTTTAAGAGTGTGTAATAGAAGCTGATTTTTTTAAAAAAATCTTAATTTTCCTGATATGAATTTATTACATCAGTGATATGGAGGTGAATTTCAACATATAACAGCTATACTTGAGAAGCTGTTACCTATCTGATAACAAAAATACAGGAAATTTTGAAGCACCAAGAGGAAATAGGAGCTGCTGGGCTTCACAGTGGCCCCAATCTTACAAACAGTCTTGCACAGGAAAAATCTTCAATTGAAATCAAGTCTTTAGTGAGCCTTCGTGCAGATTAAGGGGCCTACCTAAGTGGTTACAGGATCACGGTTGCTGCTTGGAAAGAGGGTGACCTGGGATAAGTCACTAAAGACACTGCACCAAGTGTTTCCCTCAGCCACTCCTCTATACTCCACTTGAATTCAATAAGATATAAATCTGTGGTTTACAGCTTATAGTCAAGGAAATCGGTATTTCAAGCATGATTGAGAAAGATGATTATCAGCACAAAACAAAATTATTTTCTTCTCAGACTCCAGCTCCAACAATTAAAGTAAAATAATCTCCATTTACTTACAGTAATGTATGAATAGATTAAGAAGGTTTTATTAGATTTTTAAGAGACTACATCCTTCATTATTTATTTATCCAGAATAGCTCAAGTTATTTCAAATTTACCCAGGGTTGGAAATAAACAGAGAAGTTTTGGTAAGAAAGAAAAAGCAATAGAAAGTGTACAAGACCACGAATTGTACTGAACAGAGTGAGCTGTCACTGAGGGTGATGAATCAAGAGTGATAACACTCCACGAGGGGAGGAAATGCTGAGTAGAGAGATAAAACCTGAAAATGGTGTCACAGGGTCAGGGTTATGAAACAAAATCAGAAAGCTTCTGTATGCCATTACAACTTACATATATTTCTCTATATTCAAGTAGTGTTAGACTTTCTGGAACTGTAACTCAAATGTCCAGTAAAACCTTAGTTTGCTTAGATTCAAGATTGCCCAAATGAAAATCCTGCCAATACAGTAACAAAAGAATTAAGTAAATCTCATTTGCATGCATTAACCTCCCTCCCTAAGGCACAAAGCTTTGAGTTGGTCCCTAAATTTACCATCTCTGAGGTAAATGCATAAAGAATGTAATTGCCAAAGGCAGCCTAAGTAACCAAGTGGAGACAGATGCACACTTCTAGAGGGTGGCTGAGATCTCAAGGGATTAATTACCTTCTGGGATGGTCTATCCCCCTCCATTGACTACTTGGAGTGAGGCAGGAGTAGCAGTCTTAGCTTGGGCTCCTCTGTTAAAGTTAGGTGACTTCAACGTGGCTCAAAGTCCCTCCTCTTCCCTGGAATCGCTCCTTCAGGATATTGCCAGACACGATGCACATGGTTGGTCTACACAATGCCTCAAAAGGAGCTGAAAGCCTTAATAGGGTCTCACCTGAGAGGAATCTTGTTCAACTTTACATATTTCATGTAAAGTGCATTTTGTATTTTTGCCTTTCTTGGATTAATGTCTAGTCAGGAAAAAATAACTAAGATAGGGCTTAGTCAGAGAGTGGTCAGAACTGTAAAATTCCCATTCAGGCAGGAATTACTCAAAGCTTATGCCTTTTACTATGCCTGTATCCTGACCTTGTCACCACAGTGTGATTAGCCTTATTGGGAAAGGGTGGTGCTGATGGTGAGTCCAAACCAGCATCAGCCTCTCCTCTGTCTCATGGTATGTCTTTATGACTTTCTACCAACAAGATGTGAGACTATATCTGGTCCTGATTATTTCTGTATTATTTTTGAAGGATTTAAGGTTTACATACTATAGGACAGATTGTAAGGTTTTGGGGGAGGCTTGTACTACAGATAGGAGACTAGTCTAATTCTGAAATATTCATGTTTGTCTCTGTCACTTAGGCTAAACCCTGTAAGTGGTAAACAGTCTTCTGGAGACCTATTCAGAAATTAAAATGTGCACCACAGATGAAACCTTTACTTGCAGAAAACTAAGAAACAATCCTCTTGCAATGAGAAGTCACTATCTGGACTATTAGTGGGAAAAGAAGAGACTGGTTCAAATGCTTGAAGAAATTTATACTGAATATGTCGGGTAAATGATGCCATCAATCTCATAGTTCTCAGATGGGCAGGAAACAGATGCAGAGTTCCTATGAAACAGGCTGTTTTAGAAATGTATGTAAGGAGGCAAATACCTGACTTCTCCCATAATGTCTAAGGGGTGGCAGAGACTGGGACTAAATTAATTTCAGAGAGGCAATGCCGCTGCTTTTTAGGAGAATACTGATGAGCCAAAGGCTTAGTTTCATTTCTTGACCTCGTTGCATTACTCTGTTCAGTAGTATCTAATCCCTTAATGATTTATCTCCTTATCCCAGTCCTACAGAATTTTGCTTTTAAATTTGCAATTACTAAATGGTTGTTCTTTTCTAACTCAGTGAATAATGTGCTGCAACTTAATACTTTTTGCCTAGAAGACAGCCTCATGACGTCTAGGGTTTATACTATCAAGTCCAACCATGCAAATGGCAGGTGGAGTTTTGAGTGGATTTCTCCAGAGATTGTATTGCACAGACCACAGAAGTGTGAACAAGTTCCAGGGCCACTTTTTAGGTAAAACAACTTGTCATTCCCATCAAGAACACATTTTCAGAAGACTGTAAAACCTCATTAGAAAGCTTTATTAAATTTAATTGTCCTAAAACAAGGATTATTGTTATATGGATTTCTGTGTTTTGAGGAAAATATTTAGTGGACTATCATAAGCGTCTTTTACTGAGTAATACGTGCCAGCAGAAGACTAACCTGCTAAGTTCCCTTTTTCACTGTCAGTAGACAGTATAACTGCTAAAATCCACTCTGTTCCTGGCATAAAAAAATTGTACTTGGCATAATGCAGGACAAACAAGTGGTCATCCAGGCTCTGAGAGGCACTTTCAGTGGTTACTAGAAAGCTATTGGAAGTGAGACACGTTGGACTTGAATCAGAGAGCTGATTCCAGGTGTTACTTGTGGGCTTTGCCCATTGCATTCACTTCTGCAGTGAAGCCAGCATCCATGCAAATTAAAGACCACAGACACTGCACTGCCTGTTTAGGAATAGCATTCCATCTTTTTACTGTATCAGACCTGAGTAAGCATGCTCTTCAGAATGGTGTCCAGTTCAATGTAGTCCCTGAATTAAGTAGGCTTGCAAGGCAAGTCATCACAACTGTTGTTGCATGTGCTGTGACCTCAGTATTCCCTACTTCCCATTTCATTGGATTTGTCAGAAGTGTGTATCTGGAATGTTTAGTGTGAATATTCATTGGGGTTTTTTTTATTTTTCCTCCCCAACTAATAATGTGCTCCACAGCAAGGGCTTATAATAGGGCATGAAACCAGAGAGCTTCATATTGAAAATAAATAAATTATCCACACAGAAAAGCATTCTACCTAGCCATATTTATACCTTTTGTTCACTATTTTGTGGTTTTGGGGTTAAATCTTATTCAAGGACTTGAAGCCACCTTCTTTTTATATGTCCTTAAGTCTGTGCTATTTAAGCCCTGAGTGATTCCCCCTAACAGCCTTTCTCCCTTCTCCCCCTCCTTTTTCCTTTATACAATAAAAACAAGGTCTTTGCATTAAGAATAAGATTGACCACAGGCTATTTTAACATGCCTCAGCAGCCACTGTCTCTCCCCTTTACTTCCTGTCACGTATCCATTTCTGCTTGTGTGAATCAATCATACCCCTCATTTATAAAACATGGCAGCAATATATAAGAAATTAATATAATAATTAAAGGAAATATTATTGCAAGATCTAAAGAAATATGATTCTCACATTTCAAATGTTCAGTCCAGTTAAAAAATGGACATCAAGCACTGTGCATGTCCCTTGGAGAGGGTCTTCAGTACTATGTATCTCATGGGTGTCATTGGATGTAATTGTTGCCATGCTAAATATTCATGTATGAATTGTCTGGAATAAATTCTCTTGTAAATTGACAGAGGGCAAGTTAGAACTGTCCTTGAGTCTCTCATCTGCATTCTCATTTTTGAAAAACTGTCTAGTTTGTGTGTGTGTGTGTGTGTACTTGGTTAAATTAAACATAGAAAGCTTCTCTCTTTCTGAAATAGTCTCCTGCTCACTATCACCTATTACTAGCACTGGTTATTTATATCAACTCAGTTGTGTGAGGTAGGAGCTGGTTTAATGCAATTTATGACTGGCAATAGTTCTTCCAGTTGTTGTGCCTGCTGGCCCCACCTGATAGTGCAGTCGTTTCTCCCAGGCAGATTGTAAACATAGGCAGCAAGGCAACCTCTGCTGTGAGGTACTGCACACCTGAGTAAGTGGGATGGTGAAGAACTTGGCAAGGTCACACAGGAAGGTAACAGGAGAGGCAGAAACTCATTCCCTATCTTCTACCCAGTGGTTTCATCAGAAAGTCATCCAGTCCTCTTTCCAGCTCACTAATACTCTGACACAAATGTTTTGGATACAAATACAGATAGTCAAGGTAGAGACACTCTCTAACGGGTGTCAGCAGTCTTTGTGAGTGGGTTTGGAGGTTTGGATTCATTTGTCTTTCCCTGATTTGTTGGCGCATAACCTGAAGGTCTCCTCACCCCATCTTCTTTCTTTTTCCCAAAGATCTGCACAGTTTTGTTTTTTCCTTCAGTATTAGTTTTGTTAACTTTGCTAATTTTGCCCAGTGGAGAGAAAAAAGTGGGTTTTTTTTGCCCTCCTCTCTGTGCTGAACACATGTGTCTGCATGCACTGGGTCTGTGCTAGATGCCTTCCTTGGGGTGGGGTGGTCTCCAGCGACTTGACTGTGTGCAAGGACCTGTATCAGACTCCCTGGTTCTGATGCTGCCAGTGAGTCTGTTCATTAATACTTTTATTCAGTGTTTTGTGCATTGCATCTTATGGTTTCAGACTATGAAGGATGAAACAAACAGAGCAAACTCTGATCTGGGTTTGCTGACTCTCATCTCTTTGCTGCTGGCATTAACCAAGGAAAGGCTTTCTCTGCTTTCTTCCTCTATATCTTTCTCCCCTTCCTCTGACCCTCACCTATGTGCTCTCCTGGCTCTGCCTTCAGCCACAGAGCTGGGAAGATGAAAGCTGCTTCCGGTGGTCAGTGCCTTCATATTGCTCCCTGCAGCAGTTAAGGCACTATCCTCTGTGGACACTGAATTAATGGTGCCTTTTCAGCCAAAACCAACAAGTGCTTGTGCTGCTGCAGAGAACCACAATCAAACACCCCTCAATATTATCTTCCTGGCCAGTGGACAAGCTGGTTTAAGGGTGGAACCTCCTTAAGCCAAAGAACTGGTAGAGACTGCAGAACAGCATTTCGCAGACCTGGGACTGAAACTAAAGGGTTTCTGTGCAGGTGCCACGTGTTTTGGCTCGCATCCATGAGGAGAAAGATAGAAAGCAATAGGATATCATGCTTATTATGTGTCAAAAATAGTGTGTCCAGCGGTACTAGGGAAATGATAGTCCCCCTGTACTTGGCACTGGTGAGGCTGCACCTTGTGTCCTGTGTTCGGTTCTGGGCCCCTCACTACATTGAGTTGGTGGAGCATGTGCAAAGAAGGGCAACATGCTCCAGTGTGAAGGGTCTAGAGAAGAAGTCTTGTGAGGAGCAGCTGAGGGAACTGGGGTTGTTTAGCGTAGAGAAGAGGAGGCTGAGGAGACCTTATCACTCTCTATGACTATCTGAAAGGAGGATGTAGGGAGGTGAGTCTTGGTCACTTTTACCATGTAACAAGCAACAGGACAAGAGGAAATGGTCTCAAGTTGTGCCAGGGGAGGCTTAGATTGGATATTAGGAAAAATTTCTTCACTGAAAGGGTTATTGAACATTGGAACAGGCTGCCCAGGGAAGTGGTTGAGTCGCCATCCACGGAGGTATTTAAAAGAGTCTAGACGTGGTGTTCAGGGACATGGGTTAGAGGTGGACTTGGCAGTGTTACATTAACAGTTGGACTTGATGATCTTAAAGGTCTTTTCCAACCTAAGCGATTCTGTGATTCTTATACGTATGTATTTGGACAGGTCATAGTTTTAGCATGAATGTTTGAACCAGTCAAAAAGTACTAAATCAAATCCATAAACACAGTTGTGAGTCGAGGCTGTGATACCTGAAAGGATAGAGATGTGAATTTTTGCAGGTGAACTTCCAGGCCCTTTGAAGGAGTGACAAGCTCCTCTTCATGAACTGGCAGGATGATGAGCAGTGCTGCAAGGCACCCAGGTTAGGACTAGGTGGCCAGCCAGAGCTGGATGTAGGACATGCTGATCACCTGAGAAAAACTCCTTCTTCCCTTCTGTCCCTCCTGTTGCCCCGTGTGCTTCATGACAGGTCATACTGGCAGAAACTTGCTTCGTCGGTGAAAGAGAAAATGCTTCTGCTACTGCTCAGGTGAAACCCCATGTGGGGCCAAGCACCAGGCAGACGGGCAGCCCTTGTGCTCATGGAGATTCAGTCTCGGAAACAAAAGGGACAGGCCAGTGAGATGCATATTAGGTCTAAAAATCTGAAAAGTATAAAATTTAATCTAGAAAAGTTTCCTCTCATCCCAGAGAGAAAGAACAAAACTGTGCTGGATTTCTCAGGGTGCTGGTAAGGCGGTGTCCTGGCAGTGGGGCTGGGAGTGGAGGGGCTGGCAGACGGCTGGGGACATGAGCTGGCCGCGGTGTGCAGTTAGCAGTGTAAACAAACTTGGCTCTGGAGGTGAGGTGGTAAGATATATTTTTTTAATTATTGAGCTGTGTACACATTATGAAACCATTACAGAGCCAAAGTATATAAAATTCCAAATTACAAATACCAGCTTATACAAAGGGGTAATAAAATAAATAATACATTAACTAGCTCCAGTACTCTGTATTCATAGACAGTAATGGAACCATATACATCAGAGGCCATAAAAATGCATACATTAAACAGGGTGCACAGTGGTAACTGAGGGTTCTTCTTGATACTTCCTGACTGCATGAGGGTCTATTAGTGCTGGGGGATGGGAATTCTATTTGCTACTTAAGCCATTATTGATTGAGAGAGGGAAACACAAACCTCATAGACCAGGCCAGCAGGAAAAAGGGTGAGAACTTAGCTTGACATAACATATTAACACTGTAAACAGAGTGAGCTTTGAAGGTTATGATGCATGACCGCTATGTCCTGCAGTGTAGGGTCTGTCTTGGTGTGGGACAACAACAGGGAGGACTGTGCTTTCTACAGGTGGAAAGGAAGTACATCATGTATGGAGGAGGTGTCTTCATTGGTGGTCACCCTGCAGATTTGGACAGGGGGAGAAATTTGCTGTAGGAGTAAACATCCTCTGATCCAGTAAAAATATGGGGCAAAACTCTGACTCCTGTAGAGTGTGGCAGGACTGGTATAGCTCAGGTAGCCTTGGGGCAAAGAGGGCTGTGTGGTACCTTTGCATGTGCCAGAGTGGGGTCTGGCTGGGTTTAGACCAACATGCTTTTCTACCATGGCCATGGGTGTGTTTATTAATCTCACTGCATTATAAGAGGTGATGGATCCTGCACGACAACACAACAAAAGAGAGCATCTAAATTTGGGCATCTACAAAGGAGAACGGAACAATTGGCCAAGGATCTAAAATCCAACACCACCTCACTCCAGGCAAGAATCCTTTCTACTCACTCTTGTTCTGTTTGCCAAAGCCCTTTCATTTTTATTTCTGTGTGTATGCTGCTGTGACCCCAAGAAACAGTAGTGTGCATGTGCTCTGCTGCAGGGCCTTTGCTCTTTAAACACTCTCTCAATGGGAGAGTTTGGTACATCAAGTCTGTGCATCACATGGCTTACAGGATTGGCCTGATTGGAAAATCTGAGGGATCCTATGAAAGGGAAGAAACTGAAGAAAATTATCAGTCTGTCTAGATGGGTAAAAAAAGCATGTATATATTTTTAGTATTATTATGCTTGCCATCTGATAACATCAGATTAATTCAGATAAAAGTGAAGCTTATTCCTTGACAGGGTTCAGTTGCTGTTTACTTCCAATGCGGTGGACAGGTTCATGCCAAGAAATGTTTTCACTGAGTCGAAGGACCATTCTGAAGCAGGATATCTTTGTCTATTTGACTTGAGTGATACAAATGCCATTATCCACCTGCTGGCACTACAAGTCCATTGTGAGGCTCTATTAAGTCTCCTAATCTTTTATTTTTAAATTTCTGATGTACTGATGAAGGAAAAGGGAGGGGGAAGAGAGGTTTGGATACTTCCCTATATACCTTCTGCTTTCTCTTTGGCAAGATATTAATCTGATGTGAGTAAACATTATTCCATTGATTTTACTGACTTATAATGAGATAAGGATAGAGCACTGTAATCGATTAATACCATATGAAGCACAGCTTACATCCTCAATTTTTCTGTATAGGGACAGAATGTGTGCTTGATTCCTGAACGCCACTAAATGAAGCTGTTCTTCTCTGCCTTGCTATTTCTGGGTCAGGCTCTGATCTGTTACCCTGATATACAACTAATGGGTTGAAATTGGTGTGGGAATTGTGCTCTGTTTACACTGGTGGAGCAGAGACCAGGGTTTCTGGCTCACTCTACTTCACTTACACAAGCTCTGATGTAATCCATGCAGGAATACATTGAGTTTTAATAATTAATTTAATGGAAGGAAAAAAAAAAAATGGGAACAATTTGTTTTGAAATGTATGTACTGAGCAGATGCAATACCATCTCAGATACACTGAGTTATCATGTATCCTGTTTTTAAGTTCTGTATGATTTCAACTATCATCAGAAGGGCTTGGAAAGTGTTTTACCCTTGACAATGACCTGCATTACAATTAAAGCTCATGATGTAGGTTTCTTATTTGCCCTAGAAGACAACAAGATTTGCTATGTAATTTGAGAAGCATTTATAATACTGCTACCCATGTTGTAAGCTGATTATAAATAAAGTTCAGCAGAATTGCTTCCATCAGAAAATCAGAATTCACAGTCAAATAAAGTGTACAACCCTGATGTGTAGTTGCTTCTAACTGCTACTGTACATAAATCAGATTCTGCTTAGCAACTGCTGCATACCATGTTTATTAAACACCTTCTGCTTATTACAGCAGAGGGTACTAAAAATTCTTCATGAAAATTTCTCAAATATCTTTTCACATCTTGGATATTTTTAAAGGTCTCATTGCAGTGAACAGAATCCTTCTGCGGAAATGGTACTTGAGGGCTCTTAACATGTGCTTCCTGTTCCATTCAGTCACATGGAAAATGTTCGCAGTTTACAAACCAGACAAATTGTTTTGTGTTGTTGCTTTAGTCCTGCTGCACAACCCACCATAAGGAGAATCAGGCTTTCCACTTTCAATAGCCCTAAGCATTTTGTTTGAAGTAATGCTGCTTATGAGTCCTGGGAAGTATCTGGAAAAAGGCTATTTCATAAGGAGGTCAACTTCCCTACATGCTAGAGAAGCATGCTGGAGCAAGCGATAGTTCATCAGAGAAAATAATCCTTTACTGATTCTTTGGCACAAGCCACTGTTATCAAACAGTTTCTGAGGGCTAGTCCACCATTTCAGAAATGACACAGATACATCACACAGTGTCTTACATTTCCACACTACAACAGGCCTCAGATGCTACAGAGGTCTGATAGACTGCAAGTAATCAGCTGCATACCCTGACAACCTTTACTGTCCCAGCGTGAGGAGCATATTCTAAAATGTCAGGGTCCATTTCATTCAATATCTCACTGAAAGTAAAATAGCGATAATCAGCTTTGAAATAACTTTGGTATGTCTCCTGCAGCTCCTTCTGTGCGCTGCTCCTGCCTCAAGCTTTTCTCAACTGTTGCATGTTCGTCACACCTTCATCTCTGTCTTCAAGTCATAGTACAAATGTCAAATCTCAGTCCTCACATTGCTCCATGTCTGCAACTTCTGACAAGCTGGCCATAAAGTGTTGCTGACCTGATTATTCAGCTAGCTATGGTGGGAGAGTGCTGGGAGGGTGAGCTAGCCCCTCCATGCAGGGGGTCAGGACCATGAAGGCCAGATGCTTGTGTGGACTCTGGAGATTACAGCTCTGAGCTATTCCTGGACTACTATATCACATCCTTTGCTGGCTGGACTTTGTTAGCTCATGTGCAGGACTCTGCTGCTGCTGGTGCCCACTGTCAATTTATTCATAGCACATGTGCCACACAGACATACCCAGAACATTGTCTTCCTTGCCAAAAAGCTGTACCTCTTCTACCATGGATGAGGATATAATCACTGAAATTGATGTTTGTCACATCTCAAGTGGATTACTGTGAATCACTGCATGTAAAGTTACCTGACGTAGCAATGTAGAGATTATGGCTCTGCAGAATACAGTGGCTCAGCTCTTCACCAGTACAACCACAGAGCATGTAGCAGGGCTCTGTACTACCACTCTCCCCTCCGAGACCACTGGTGCCACCAGCTTAGGCTCTGGCTTTGATCTGTAAATACCTCAACTGATCAACACTCCTCTGTATGAAGGAGTACCTCTTCAGGAGAGACAGCTACGCACTTCTTTGATCATGCAGCTAACTGTGCTCTGGATGAATTGCACAGGAAATTGACATAACCAGTCTTGGTTAAGATGAAGGACCTCTGTCCCATGACAGAGAAGTCTTCCTCGGTGGAAAGTCTCACTCTGATCCTATTACAACCTATCTTGTGCCTTTGTTACAGACCAATTAGTGCTTGATTAACTATATAGGTAGCTGGAAACTGAGAAATGCTGCCTTGTTATTTGTGACACAGTAAATCTTAGAATCTCTTTATCATCATTTAGATTTTTTTTTTTTTAACTGTGCATGTTTCTTAGCTGCAGAGCTCCTGTCTGTGATACAAGCAATGAAAAATGTTACCTGGATAAGAATATATTTGCATAACCACAAGCTAATTACTGTTTGTCATAACTAAAATCAAGGAATTATTACCATGCACAACTGGTTTAGGTGTATACTGGTACTGTTGAACTGCTGCCTTGTTCTAGCCCAGAACTGGTTGCATTTGCATTCAGTGATGTGCAAAAAATCACTCAGCTAACAGCCAGATGCACTTTCTGTTTCAAAACGTGCTGTTCTTTCTCTCTTCTATGCTTTTTTCAGAGGCATTCCTTCCGATTTTGTCTAGTGCTTCTGTGGGTGGAATCTGGCATAAAAATCCGTAAAGTGCATTATACCCATCTGCACTAAAGGTGCTGTGTAGACATCAATTAGCAATAATGACATTTAGGCATTTCAGGTATATTTGAAAACAGTTGGCAGTGCTTGATGCTAGAAATACAAAAGGACTATATGCTCACTTAGGTAAACCAGGATAGTCCAGTTAATTACAACTGAGCTTTATCAGTTTACCTCAGCTGAAGATCTGACACCTCAGCTCAAGTCTCTCCCTGACAGTAAGTTAGGACTCAGCCATGTGCACGCTGTAGCTCCTGGTTTTAATTAAAGAAGTGGAAATTCTTTTCTATTTTGGAAAGTTGTTGGGAATGAGGTATGGATAACAGCTTGAGAATTCAAATTATAGTACAGATCAGCATGACCTGCAATAAGCAAAAATATTTTGACTACTACTCTAAGCAAAAGCAGGATGGATGTCATAGATTATTGCACGCACAAATCTACAGCTGCATGATTTATGCTGCTTTTAAGTATCTTTATTAACTTGACTGCTAAATTTCAGTGTTTGTTTAGGAAAACTTCAAAAGTAAACAGTGGTAAAGAGCACTGTGCTTTTTTTCTGCAGTTATATTTTTGCTCAGTTTTGTGCATTTCAGAAACGTTTTTTTGCATTTATGATCAAATACAAAGAACAGATCTAAAAGAGTTAATCCTTGATTTTTGAGAGCACTGTGTTATGTACAATGCACTGAAGCATCAGTCATGCTGATATGATAAGAACAAGGACATATAATGATGTTCTCTGGTATTTTCTTAAATCACGGTGCTCCTAACTTCACTACATGCTTCATGTACATTAAGAAAAGTCAGTATCAGCTGTATCCAAGTAACTGATATGTGTTAACCCAGCTCCTGTCTTTTTTTTTCCTTTCTTTTCTTCCTTTCCCCCCCTCCTCATCAAAGGCAATTTTTATCCAGCTATCTCTAATATGTTATTAGAATCTTACCTTCTTGTGTAGATTATGATTGCTAGAAGCTGATGGTTTTTGATGGTCTTGGTTGTTTTCACATAATGTCAGTGTCGTTTGAAATGAAAAAATATTGAGACCGCTTTATAGTTATCCTGATTGCTCTAAATGGACAAATTGGCAGTGCTTTTCTTATGCTAGCATAGATGTAAGGAAACAGAGATCCACAAATTCAAGAATTGTACTAATACAGTTGAAGATCTGATTATGCAGCTGACACATCTAGAGGGAATAATACTTCATTGCTGTTATTTCTACCAGTGTTTTGTGTGTGGTAGAACTAAGGAGATATTTTTATCCTTGTCAAGCAACTAAAACTACAAGCTCTGTTTAAAATTCTCTAATGCAGTTGATATGCTACTGGAAATCTAATCAAAGCTACTTTACTGAATATGGTTGAAAGACTTTTTAATCTAGAAGGGAAAAGGGATTCAGGTTAGGAGGCTGAGAGAAATGGGCATTTTCCTTTATGCTGCAAATTTTGTTCCTAAAACTTCTTATGTTTCCTAATGCTGTGTAGAACACAACTCTCTCTCATTTATATATTGGTCACAGTTATCAGTCTTTTATAATAAAGATACAGCAGAAAGGATGACACATAAGTTCTGTTCAGGACCGGTCCTCATGTTGAAGACCTTACAATGTTCAGGCTACATACCTGTTTCCTCCGAACTAGAAAGGTTATTTCTCATGCTAAGTATATATATTATTTCTGTGACATTATACAGGTAATAGTATTCTTTTGTACTTGTGCAACAATTATGGCAACAAAAGCCTTACTAAGCACAGTGGATTTGCTGTAGCAAACAAAGGGAAAACAAAATAAAAGAAGATATTTACATAATCAGTAGTAATATATGATCAGATCTGTGCCTTTGTGTTTTTAGGCTCATATTTGACACTTTCTTACAGAACAGTAGGATCACTTGTAATAACATCTTTGCCTAGCCATATTTGTATTGATATGTATAGAACAGCATGTTGAAACTCCCCTCTAAGAAGATCCTTCAGGTCACATAAAACAAACAAAAAAACAGACAGACTTTCCTTCCTTAAGGTGGGGCAATTCTTTTCCTGTTTGATTATTCTTGTTGACTATTAAAATCAAAAGCCTGTTATGTAAGTACACATAGACATTTAAAAACATGGATTTTTTTCCTCATAAGCAAGATGCTTTTGGCAAATTATCCTTTTATAGTATATGTTTTTAATTTTCTTGGAAAATATATTGGGGTGAGGGATGGGGGGGGGGGGCAGGGGAGGAGAGAAAGAACATTTTTTGTTAATCCTCTGCAGGAAACAACAACAATCAATCCCCCTTCGGCAGCTGTTTTGTTCTTCAAATATACTATCACTTTTTAAACTGATGGCGAAGGAAAGAATGCATTAATTTTCAACCAGATCGGGCTTCAGGAAAAAAGCAAGTTCTAATGCTGAAGAACAACATGGCATAATGTTGTTTTTCAAAACACCCCCAGATTTGTCTTCTTTTTAATGTTCTTTACTTTGCTTCTTAGAAAAGGGGTTAAAATTAGTAGGCACATTTCATATTAGCGTATTTCATGCAATAAAGCATAAATTATTTAAAATAACACGACCTTTTATCTTGCACCTTTTGAAGGAAGCAAATTAAAAATGTAAATTGGGAGCTAATTAATATGCAAATGTATTCATTCGCAGTTAACAATTAGCAATTAAACCTGCAGTGTCTACAAAGAGCACGGACAAAATTAGTAACTTAATTTATCATTAAAAAATGAAAACGTACACAAAATTTTAATTGACTTTCAAAATATTTCCCCTGCTTTTTCCCTTTATTTTTAATACAAAAAATCATATCGAGCCTTAGATATACAGATGAAACTTGCTACCTACAGCTTTCTGGTGAAGTTCATTACAAAAGACTGAGAAGGAATCATGTTAGGAAAAGTTTGTCATTTACATGAGACGAATTAAAAAGACTACCGATTAGTGTTAGTCACTCTACAAAATGTAGGTTTTCAGGATATATAAACACATACCCTTAGCATCGAGCTGGCTACGTAAGCGTATAGACAGTGCGTGTGTGTATGTATTTATTAAACATGCAGAGCCAGTTTGAAGGTTTGTGCTTTGGTGTTTGATGCCTCAATAGAAAAACAGGAACACAAGAAATTATCAGTCAATAAATAGCTGAAAAATCTAAATAAGATACTCTAGATAGATAGTCACGCATGTTTATATGTAATGCTTGGTTTATTCCCCTTTTACCAGTTTTTCATTCCTTTTACTTTTAGAGGAGTTAAAAAACCCCCTGCATATATTACTGCATTTTATGTCCATTTTCTGTGTTTTCTCATAATTAGCACTGCTCTTTCTGCAGATGTGAGCCTGTATTTTTAAATATTCCCTTTCTAATGTCATGCAGTGTATTACAAACAAGATGTGGTTAGTTTTACATGAATACTCACAAACATTTGTTTGTGTAAGAAGAGCCACACTGCTACAATCACTTGCATTTTTGCCCTCTTCCATACATTTTTCACCAATGCTTTCTCACCAAAATCTTGTTTGCAAATGTTACTCAAAAATGAATATATCACAATATCTCTAGAGGTATATACATGGAAATCTTCAGCTCCAGCAATCTGAAGTGCATAGATCTTTGTGTGGCCATTTTGGAAGTTCTTTGTGGTCGAGGACGTTATCCAAGTGAGGGGCAGAAATAACAGCATATGGCCTAGGTGGCCAAGCACACCGGGTAGCAGTGTGGCTTCACAGCCAGGCGTTGTTTGCCAGGACCTTGTTTCAGGCTCTTTGTGAAGTACAAGTAGCACATAATCAGAGCAGCAACTAGTTTGCAAGCAAGTCGAGAGCTAAAATATGTGTGTGCAAATTAATAATCATATAATTTTAAATATAAATCAAAACGCAACTTTGAGTTTGTCAATCTGTATATGACAAAGGAAGTAAAATAATAAAATAAATTAACTGGGAATGTGTAACTTTTCGTTTTCTCTTAATATCTACAAGACCTGTATTTGCTTCTTGTTTGCAACCTTTTTAAAACGTTATTTCAATAGCAACTGCTAAATTCCATTTGCCATTATTCTCTTTCTGTTTCAATCAATTTAGAATTAACTTCTTTGCTAAACTCTCTCTTTTATAAACAAAGCCCTTTGGTTGTTCCCATCTTGTTCTATTGTTTCTTTTTACAATATTCAGATTACAGTGTTTGCACTTCTGTTTGGAATATCCTCGTTTGATTTTGCTGACCACAGGACACCTTTGTGTGCCAGTGGAAAGCTGAGAAAGAATTGTTGTTGCTGGGATTTGTTCTGAGGCTGTTTGGTAACTTCTGCCTCCAGAGCTGGGAAGTGGGGAAGGCAGCAAGTGGGCGAGCTTTTGCCAGAACTGACTAATAAGCGTGATGAGAAATGCCCCCTTTTCCTCCTGTCCCCTAGCCTCTAAAATGCTGCTTAGTCAAGGTAATAACAACCTGGTTAATTTGGTGCGATGGGCAAGGGGATGTCTGATTCCACCTAGATTTCAGCAGTTCAATGTGCTGAATGGTGTCACAGCTGACTTGAATTCTGAGCTTGTTATTTTAACCCTTTACTCATTTCTGTGCTGGGATTTTACACATTAGAATTTGATCTAAGGGAAACAGTTGCATATTGTCTAGTAATTTATACATATATATGTGTGTGTGTATGTATGTATGCATACATGTACTTGTGAAATAACAGATTGTCTAGGACGTGTGTGGGACAACTTTTTGCAGAAGATCTGTTTAACTGATTCCAGACCTTTCTCATTAAAATGAACAAAACAATGGGATTTGCACATCCAGAAAAATTATTTGTAATGACAAAATATTTCAAGAACAACTCTTTTTAGCTTGTCTTGATAATAACTGGGGTTTTTTTTTTAAATTTGTAAAACAAATCTATGTAGACATCTAAATTGGAACGTTATTAAAATGAGAAACTGAAATTTAGGAATTAAATGAGATGCATTATGCACACATGCAGCAACAGTTCAGGCATACAGCAAGATTCCATGATTATACGCACTTCAGAGATACATATGTGCGCACACCTACCTGTTCGTCAGAAATATTACATTTGAATTTCTTATTATTTCTATTGTCTTCTGAAATTTTTATATTTCTTTTCTAGAAAAATATGAACGTACTAATCTATTTTAAAAATATTTAAATACGCCAGTGGACCTCTCCTGAGTGTTTACTTTGCAGCTTCTCTAACTGTTAAATTAACAGGGATTTTTTCAGGATGCACTGGTAGGATTTGAACACATTTCTCCACCGGAAAAGTTATTTCATGGAAATAAAATCTGAAGATAGCTGCACCTTTTTATCCAGTGCTGTGTTTTAAAGAACTTAATAGCCTCTCAGTGTTTTTAATGCCTGTGATATTACACAGCTAACAAACAATTTCAGAATTCAGTTACCACAATTAGGAATTTGAAGCAGGTGGCACAATAATGGGGCTTTTTCATTTCATTTATTAGAAGGGGGAGGAAAAAGCCCAGCAACGCAGAGCTTCATTTATTTTCATCAGCTCCACAGTAAGAGCATGGCAATTTGCAACACCAGAATCATTTCAAGTACAGCTTTGCATACATCATTCATTTCTTTAGTTTTAAAAGCTTCTTATCGTTCAACCAAAATTTGAAAAGATAATTTCCTGTCTAAAGTCCAATCTGGTCTGAGCATCCTGTGTGCTTTTTAACACTGTGTTGGCTTTCTTGGTAAGCAGATGGAGTGTCGATGTTACTGCTGCGTGACCCCCAGGTGAGTGTGACTTTGCCTACGTGTGCCTGTGTGTAAAACATCTGCAGGCAAGGGCTTTGCCTGATAGCCAGCTTCCCGTGCAAAGTTTTCCTTGCTTTCTCGTTTGCCAGGAAGAGAGCGTTAATTTAATTTTGCTTCAGTCCCAAGCCTGGCAGCAGAAGCAGCACACTTGCTCACGGCAGGAGGGTGAAGCGTTTGCAGCCGCGGATTCCAGGCCGCTGGGCTCCCTCAGGCCCCTCACGGGCAGCGCGCCCGCTGGTGCCGGATCCCCGGCTGCCCCCGCAGCCCTGCCGCACGGTGGGCAATGGGAGGTGTGCACCATCCCTCCTCCTACTGCTTTTTGGGTGCATTTTCTGTTGTGTGTGTGGATGCGAGCGGTTCACGCCTAACAGTGAGCCATGCTGCCTTCTCCTGCCACTGGTGCCAGCAGCTCCGGATGCGCACTGTCAGCCCAGGAGTCGCGGGGTTGGCATCTCTGCTAGCATGGTGCTTTTATGCTGCTTAGAGAACAACACAGCTTTGTTGTTCTTGTGCTAAAATAAAGGTGTTTTGCACTCTGTGAACTTGCCTCAACTTCTGCATACATAGTGAGGGGTCTGGGCAATGATGGAGGAAAACACCAAGGAAATGTAGTAGTAGTCTGGGGCCAGTAGACACATCCTACTGGGTGTTAGCAGGGTGCACGGGTTTAAGTAGAATAGAGGCCTTGGAACTGGTCCCTGGTGCTGCTGGCAGTAGGCTTTGCGCTCACGGGGTGTCTCTATCGCTGCCCACTGTCCATTTGGAAACGTGCAGCCCCTTCTACCCACTGGAAAATCCCGTTAGAAACTTTCCTCTGGTTCAGAATGCAGCCAGAAATTTTGTTTGGAAGCAACTTTCTTATCTTAGAAGCCTTCTCCTGCAGAGGTACAGGAGGACAACTCCTCTGCACAGTCGTAGCGTTCAGGGTTATTTACACCAGCAGCCCCAGCGCAGCTCCACCAGCCCTTGCAGGAGGAGGATGCTTCTGCCCCAATCTCGGATGCTGCAGCTTAAGGGAGCAGTGGCCCACCCATGAATCTCCTCCGTGCAGCCACTAGTATCTGCTCTTTGACATGAGCAAACAATAAGTTTTTGAAAAATTGTCCTTTCCTGTGCTGCAGGACCCATGAAACCCCCTGATGTTTCACTTCAGGTTGATACAGTTCACAGTTAACATTACCCCAGCATCCTGCATGCTATTTCAGTGTAGTTCACTGCAATATTATGGGTAATGGTTGGATTACACTAAAATGTGAAGCGCAGTTATGAAACTCAGAGACTGACTCAGACTATTTACATTAAGGTATTTCTGAATACCTCATATGCTGAATAGCGTGAATAAACTGAATAAACATGAAGACAGCAAACCACACTACACTCTTTCTTTGTAAACCTTTCTTTGTAAACATCTCACTCTGTGTACACCCCACACAAAGGAGTAGGTAAGAAACCTCAGACAGAGAGAGATACTGTAGAGGATAAAGGAAAATTGTCCAATGAATGGGGCACTATCAAAAAAGGAAAGGAAACTACAGACTTGAGCCCCAGTCTGAAGGAGGACCCCAGGCCTCATTTCATCCCCCATGTATAAAACGGAGGTGGTTTTATCAGTTGTCTAATGATATGGTTTCTAAGTATTATTGAAATAGGGGGATCTGTGTCAAAGATAGATGGACAGGTGGTTTACAGTCTTATCCTGCCCACCTGCTGCAGAACATTGCTAAGCCTATGAGATAGTTTAACTTAGCTGGCAACCAAACAAGATACTGCCACTTGCAGCACCCCCCCTGCCCTCTTCCCCCACACCCAGGGAATAGGGGAGAGAATTGGAGGGCTAAAGGTGAGGAGACTTGTAGTCCGGTCAGCCCCAGTTAATATACTAAACACGACGTAATATGACATGGAACATCTTATTGGCATATCCAGCTGTCAGCTCTGGGTTTTACTAACTACTACACTTCTCTTCTCCACTCCCTCATTCCAGTCCCCTCTTCTTGGAAACTGCCCAAGCACAGCGTCCTTGTATGTTATCAACACTGTTCTCATAACAATCTTCACTGAAACCAAAACACAGTGCTTTCTAGCTACTAAGAAGAAAATTAACCCTACCCTAGCAAAAACCAGGACAGCCTACTACAACTGTGTTGAATTATTTTCAATGTACAGAAACTGCTGGTCCAATAAACCCCTAGTGAAAAGTGCACTGATACTAGTAATGAAAGTAGCTCATATGTTTGCACAACAATTCATATTTACAAATAGCTAAAAATTACTTCAAAAACCTGTAGCTATGTTTATTTTTTGGTAGATAAAAACTTGAAAACCCATGCCCTATGCCACTGGTCTCCTCCAAGCCCTAGTTGCCTTGGTAAGAAAAAAACAGACATAAGAACTGTACATTGTGACACGGAATATACCTGCTCCATCATCTGGACATTGAATTGACTTGCTGCAATTACTTTAGAAAGGGAAACATTGATTAGAGCTTAGTCTGTCCCCAGAACAAAACTATCAGCTTTTTTTTTTTACTTTTCATTCTTTATGACACCCTAAATTAGCTATTTATACCTGCATTCTGTAATGATCTGTCTGAAAACAGTGCATCAGCAGGGGGTCCCATGAAGCATACAATGGTTCTTACTGACTTAAAGGTTTGGGGTTTGTAGTGTTCTGTCTAGTCCTTTTAGTGGTTTCCCAGATAAGCTACAAGATTTGATCAGATGAAGTTGAACCTAATATTATGCAAAAATTAGCTTTTGAAGGTAAAAATTTACCTTAAAATTACTTATCACTGTGTTTTACCAAAGAATAACTCCTTTTAATTATTCTAAAATTGTTTTGTTTTTTTTTTTAAAGAAGTTTTAGGAAGATACGGTTTTACTTCCTTTGAATAATGTATCTTCAGAACAAATAAGTCTACATGTATTATGGGTTAAGCCAAAGCTTTGATACTCCCTTATACAAATGGGTTGACAAGCAGCACTCATCATTAAGGGTGGACAAACTATTCTGTAACCACAGCTTTAGCTTCTTTTAGACAAATTTTACTGGAATTATAGAATACTTTCATTGCTTTTGTGATCAATTAAGCATTTTCTTATTAACCAGGGATACCAGAGACTTTCAGCCCTGTCTTTTGCTAGGTTAATGCAAAATATTGTTGTTTCATACATACCTTTTATAAAGCCTTGCTAGTGCTTCCAGTGCATCAGTGATGAGTTAAATATTGATATTAACATTGTTTACTTTTGTTAGATGATTTGTTGGGTTGCTGGAACCAGGAATGTAATTTCTGCCTATTCTTCTGTTGCTATTCTTTACCTGAAAATTTAGGAAAAGGAATGTTGTTACAGCCTCAGATTTATCAGTGAAAGCTAATGCATGTTGATGCTATGCAAAGAGGCTGATTTTACTTAGGCATTCAGAAACTGGTATCTAACTAAATTTTGACACGAAGTGTTAAAACCAGTGGGTGACAGACTGTCTGTAGGCGTGTCCCCTGAGGTGCTCCCTCTTTTATTTATTAATGATCTTTCTTCTTTGCCCATACTAAGCCAAACTCTACCCACTACTGCTATAGCACCCTTATTCAGCATTTAATTTGCTCACAATCTTTTAAAACAAAATACCCACTCACACTGTGCTTAATTATTGGCTCGTTTAAGCCTTCAATGGTTGGATCTCTGCTTCTGTGTACAGATACTTATCTCTTCCTATTTCAAATACTAAAGCTTTGTTTTGCAGTCATGAGAGTCTAGCATTGACAGAAATGAGATGATCTGGGATAAATTAACTAAACTCAAACTATTATGACAATAATTTGCAGGAGGTCAAAGACTTAGATCGGATATTAATCACTGCATGTAGAAAAGCATGTATGTGCAAAGAGGTGATTTAAGGGCAGTTGTGCAGCCTAAACACTGGATTTGGAAGATTTGGAACTCTGACTTTTTGAAATTTTCCGTTGTTTTCTTTCCCCCCACACCCCCAACCCTCTTCCCTATTAAATATAATTAAATTTCAAGCCACCACTGCTGTCTGACCCTAAATGATTAGAAAAGTTCATCACTTTTAGTTCTGTTTGCAATAACCACTAAACAGATGTTTTATTGGTTTTTGGTTTGGTTTGGTTTGGGTTTTTTTAGTCATTAATGTATTTCTCTTATAAGGAAAGGGACTGGAGAAAAGCATTAACAAACACATGCAGTAGTTTATTTCAGGTTGTGCCACTGGATGGCTCAATGTGTCATAAAACAAATCTTTGTTAGCAGTTAAATTAATTCCAGTTTGTGAGGAAACTGTTCTTGAAGGAGGACCTGAACATATTCTGCTATATGTATGAAGCTCAGAGCAGCCATGACAGTCGTGTTACTGAGAACTCTGAAGTCTTTTCTGACTACACCACTTTCAAAGACTCCTATAAAAATGGAAAAAAAAATTACTCTCTGTGGAGAGCAGAAATGTCTTTGGGCAGCAGAGTTTGCTTCTGGATACTGAAAAATCAAGAAGAATAGGGAAACACTAACTCAGCTCAAAATTTGCCTGCTCATTGACTTGTTAAGAAATATTTATGTGTCGTGGCTACTCCTTAGCATTGGCTTAAACAGATCAGGACCAAGGTAGGTGTATGCTGCAGCATGTGTCTTCGTGAATTTAAATCTGAAAGTATGCAGATACTTCAGAACAGTTCCCTGCTTAGATAAACTCCATCCCTTTGATGCTATTCAGTCTGCAATGATGAAGTGAAAACTGATAGGGCTGTTGACTGTACTCTTTTTTTCAGGAGGAATTGTATTGAGACAACCAATTTATTTGCCAACCATTGATTTCTTACCAGTCTTTATATAGGTCAATAGTTCAAATTCAACCTATAATTCAAAACAAAAACTATCCATGCTTCAAGTCCCTGAGCTGTTCAGTCCTATGTGTTTTGGATAGTAGTGACAACACTAAAGAGCAACCAAACTTCACCCCCTCTTGTCCTCCCCCGTGGACCTTGAAAAACATGATGCAGCTTGTTGGTGCAACATGATTCAGCCTATTATTTAAGATGTGTTTAGGCCTACCAGACTGAAATTTCTGCCTGCTCACTAAATGGTGATATATCAAATAATCTGCATTATAAATATGCTTTTGAAGTTGCTCGGTTTTGTGTTGATTACTCTGGTGGATTCTGAGTCATAAAGGTTATAAACCAGATACAATAGACTGTATTCTGCCACAGAGGTGGCATAGTTCAGCATGACTGAGTCACTGCTCTGAAGAGAGGCGGCACTGAAATTTTATACAGGGTATTGCAAGTCAAGCCTGAAGTGCATTGGCAGAGCTGCATGGTAGCAGGCAAAAAGCTGCTCTTCATTACATACCTAATTTTACTTTTACAATTCACGTTTTTCCAGATACATATCTTCATCATATAACGTTCTAAACTACATATTGGGTGCAAGTGCCCCAGGATCATTTCATGCAGTGAAAAGGGAACAAGTAAAATTCTGAACCATTGCAAATGGTCAACTTGGCAAGTGCTAAGTGTAGCATGTGTGGCCAACTTGGCTCGGAACCTGAAGTTGGCAAGTATCTTCTACCTGCTGCCTTGTCTGCTTCAGTTTCCCTCCTTCCTCAGCTGGAAAATGCTTACTTACTAGAGTAGTGGAAGACCTTTGGTACAGATATGTCTTTTCCTCCTCCTCCTCCCCCTTCTTGTCCTTTTCTTTTCTAATCAGTGCTGATTTGAAAAAGCTTTCCAGTCGGCCAGATCTTCTCTCTAGTAACACCAGCTCAGTTCTCCTTGTCCTGTTCTGTCTGGACTCTCTGCTTTACCTGCTTCCCAACAACTTTTGTGCCCAGAAACACCAGGTGCAATTCTTTCCTCCCTGCCACCAGACCAAACCCCTCAGCTGCCCACTCCTACCTGCTGTCATCTCTGTCACTCATCTGTTAAATCCCCAGGCTTCCTTTATTCCTAGGCAAATGTCCCTTCTGGTTCTTTCTTGGAACGTTTACTATGGGTTTTGTGAGTGCTTCTGTCTGTATATTTTTCATAATAGTTTTGATTTTTTTGTGTTAATTCCTCTGTTGGTATACAGTAGGAAGCAAGACTAGTTTAATGTTCTGACTATTGTGTTTCTTAGTATCATTAAGGTTTTTGCAGCTTATTATTGATGTGAGATAGAAATTCACAATGAATAAAGGTTGAATAAACCACTATTAGATCATGCTTTTAATGATTCATATTCACTCCAGGCTCACATTGCCTTCGTAAAAATGACCACATTAGGGCAGACAGGTTGATTTTTATTATGTTATGTTGTTAATTTGAAAAAACCCCTTAATCTAAAAATGGTGTTTTGCAAGGAACTTTTCAGATGCTTTATAATAACCTGCATCCCTTCTCTTATGCTTGGCTTTCCATTGGGGAAAAAATAAATGAACAACCTTGAGGCTATGAGTTAAATATGTCATTTTACTAGGAAAATTCTCCATACATCCTTGCTGTCTGTTATGCTTTCCATCTTTTGAGGTTTAGATAACTACAGATTATTATACCTACTAAATTTGAATCTTGCTAATTAATAAATTAATAAATGAATTAATAATGTAATAAAAATTCCAATATTTCTTTCCAAATATAGCCTACGTGTTAGGTGAAGTAATTGTTCACAATTTGTGGCTTATTTGAAAGACCAGGTACAATTGTTGTTCAGGATATCACTGGGAAGGTACACACCTATAAATACTATAACACATAAATACTTCTTCCATGCACTTTTATCATTCTAGGATGATATAATAGATTTAATATTTCCGACAGAAGCTCTGGCAATCTAGAGATGTGATAAAAAGAGTTGCAGGAAAAGGTTATGTATCTTATTTGACTGATTGCATGCAACAATGACAAACTTCCATGCATCTGATTTCTTGTTTCAATTCTTTTTATAAGAGAAATTTTTCCTGCACCTCGTTCTGAGCATATCCAAACATATCCTCTTCCTCTTTCATGTGACACATAAGGTGGTTACTAAACAATGGCATTTTGAGCTTAATCCACACTACAGCACAAAAATGTCAGTACTGAAGTGGAGAAAAGTATATCTTTAGCTGGTTATATAGGATATATTTTCATATTAGTCTGTTGGTTTGTTTGTTGTTTTTTTTTTTTTTTTTCCTTCTGGAACATGTATGTTTGTTTTATGTGGCCTGGGGTGTGTGTGCAGATCCTCTGTGCTGAGTACCATGCCACGGTGCCTTGATTAAGAATTAGAGGCAATGTAGCATTTATGTTGAATAGGCACACAGTGATTGCTGACTACAAGGAAGGAGCTTTTCATCCCAAGAACAAATGCTTGAATAAGAGTCTATACAATGAGGAAAGAGAAATGGCGTGTACTTTGAGCTAGCTCAGCCCTCTCTGCATGCAGGATCAAGCAAACAGGACCAACCATTTCATGTCTGAGCCAGACAGACCCGTCTCTGTGCTTAGAAGGCTGTCTCATGCACAAACAATATAAATCCAAGTAAACAGCAGACACTTAGGAAACATTTTCTACTTTAAAGACTTAACTTAATAAAAAGTGTAAAACACCTGATCAGGCAATCTAATCCTTTTAAAAGCAGTTGTACCCTCTTGAGTTTTCTGAACTAGAAACGCAGGCAAAGCAGGCTCTATTTTGGGGCTCTGCAGATAAATTATGTATTAAAAATATGCTATTGCTTTAATGATCATTCTCAAAAGACTCTTTGAAAATGAAGGAAAAGCAAAGTTTACATCGGTCAAGGAGACAGGACACAATTCTAAGAAATATTCAAGAATAAGTTATACAAAATTCATTAAAGTGTAAGATTTACTCTTTTACCCACCAATTTTGGCCCAGCTCAGTTATTTTCATCAGGAGAAATGGAATGCTTTGTACTTATAGCCTTTCTAGGAGTCAGTGTAGTATTGACTGTATGACAGCCAATGTAGCCAGTGTGGTGATGAGATACTGTAGTTTTCACAAGCTTTCATTAAGTTTGCTGTGAAATGCCATGTTCTCATATTAGTCATCCTCCCTCCTCTATACCTTAGAAGATTCATTTCAAACTGTTTTTAAAGTACATTATTATTCAGCTGTTCACTAAAATAGACCAATATACATTATAATATGTTTACAAGGTGGCAGTCTTACAATTCAACAATTTAAAACTTACATTCCATCTGAGATAGATAGCTACAAAATTGTTTCAAATGGCTGTGCTTACTTTTTGGAGCAAGTCGTTCTAAATGAAAAGGTTGATGGCTTCAATTTGATTATTAGCAAGTAAAAGAACACAGATAGAAATATTGCAGTCAGTGTGTTGATATTCCATGGAGAATGAAAAATGTTTAGTGGACAGTTTAGAATATTGTCAGTATATGGTGTCATAAAAGCTGCTGAACTCGCTTCTTTATTTATATCCTTGAGGTAGGTTTAATACCATTTAAATATCTTCAAAGCCATGTCCTTACTGAAAAAATTAACTGTTTCAACAATAGATGGTAAACACTTTCCTCCTAGCATGTTTCAATCAAATATGATCTATCTGTAGATCATATTTGGCAGGGATAAAGCTTGGCATCTCCTGTGAAAAAGCAGCCAGTCTGTGGGGAATGCAGAACTCATCACCTCCACCATGAGACAGATATGCAAGGTTGTCTTTTGTACATGTGAAATGAACCAGGTTCAAGACTGTGAAGGGAAAGTAGGAGGTGGTGGCATGAAAGGAAAAGGAAGAAATTTAACCTATTTCCCAAGAACAAACTGTAAAACAAGAGCTTATCAGATTCTATACATCTTCTCTCAGTGCCCCGGTAAGTTCACTGTGGCAGAGGACAAAGCTGATTAATCATGTTTTCTTAGTTGCTGCTACTACTACATTAATTAATTCAATGCTTTCAACAGATGTCTGCATGAAAATATGGCAAAGCAAGTAGAAAAAAACATATCTCACAAACAGAGGTCTTAGGAGCTGAGATAATACTCAAGTAAAACAGTAGTTCTCTGAATAACAGGGCCAGTACCAGTGATATGGAAAATAAGCAAATGAGACCCCGGGGACAGAATGAAGATGGAGAGAAGGAGCATAGTTACAGTGCATCTCCTCAGGTCGAGGGTGGAAAAGTGCTGGGATTGTGTGTGAAGTTACATGTGCATTTCTGTAACTTATTAAAAAGCCTTGCATCTCCTGTGAAAAATATGTTTGCAGTTTTCCTCACCCACCATTGGAAATGAAGAAATTAATTATTAATTTACTATCAGATAAGAGATTGTTTTAAGTTATCCAAACACATTTAGATCAAGTTATTCTAGTGGAATACCTGTCTAGAAATATCCAACAAGTGGCTTTTAAAGCAAAGAGCACTGGTCATGTAAAAGATGCCTGAATTAACAATACTGCATACTGAAAATGCAGCATTGTGGGTGGTATTGTAAACATCCCCTGTCTTCACCTGCCTCCTCGTAGCGAGGACATTCTCCTGCCTCCCATCCATTCATCCTGAGCCCGTGCTACTGCCAGCACATGTGACAATTATTGCCGATTGTGACAGTTGTTTTTGTGAAGGGGGACATCTATCTATATAAAATCAGGCTAGGGTCTGCAAACTCATTCACAGAGGCCATGAAATAGTCATCAGATGGTAAAAAATTTGCTTTCTAGTTAAAAGACAAACTAGGGTCCCAAAAATGAGAGAGGCTGTATCTAATTAACACTCACCTGAGCCAGACTGAGGTTGGTATTATATGTGTTTTGGGGAACCCCTGTAATTTTTGACAGTTGGGTCTCCATCTAAAGAGTTTTCCACCTCCATGTGCCTATCAAATGTTTTTAAGTGTTAACATGAAAATCCGCTCCCCACTATACACTAAAAAGCAGAAACATTAATTTTTTGAAAAATATACCAATATGTTCTATGGATGCCTCATCATAAGCTGTTTGCAAATGCTAATCGAATGGCCCACTCGTTTTGTGTCTTTCCATAGATGGGTTTCTCTCAGAGGAGTTTCAACATGAGCCAAACTCTCTCTTTGGCATCCCATTTCTCTGCTGATTATTTCTCTAAATTTTTTGCCGTAAGCCTAAAAGCAAAAAAGTCCTCCATACAGTTGGTTCCAATTAAGCAAATTAAAGCTATAGATTCTTAAACACAAATAAAAATGACATGGACAACATTTAAGCATTTAAAGCATGACAAAAATGAGTATATTATTCAGTGAATGGGCAGGCAGTTATATTAACTCTTGACATTCTACCTGATGCAACATATTTGCAGGGTAAATGCATTAGCAGTTCAGTGTTTCTTTAATTTTTGCACAGAAGCATCAATTTTTTTTTGTCAGATCACATTTTGTAACACAATATCAATCTTGCCATATCCGTGTTCTAGACGGGCTGTAGGGATTCTGCTGTAATTATGTCAAAAATTGAAATATTTCAAAATCTGATTGACAGCTTGATTACAATAATGCATGTGATTAAATTCAGGGTGTGCTGGTGTAACGAAGGAGGGAATGTCAGTGGTAATTAACTGTATTTTTGTTAAATTTTGTTGAGCGTTTCTTGCTTTTAGGAGGGAGTTTATCGAAACTAATGAGACACCTAGCGGTAACATTTTTTTAATTTCTTAGTGCCATTTGGGACTTGGAGAAAGCCAGTTCTTATGCAAAGCATATATTTTGTTACATGTCATGTAAATTTTATGTAGATTAGCATGGTCATGAACACCAAAACTATGCGGTAGAGCAGCATGATGGGAAGGATTCCATTCTATGCTTGAGTACAGAAGAGCAGCACTAAATACTTTTTCTTCTCGAGGCAGCTAGTTCTGGATAATAAAGCTTGCCAGAAGACAGAAAAGGGTAGATTATAATGAAATGCAATGTTTTATTTTTAATTTTCATTGTATAATATCTTCTCCCGAGGAAACAGTCAATGACTTCTGCCCCTTCTGCTTCCTCAAAGAAAGTTTGTAAGAGACAATTAATTCACCAAATATCTGTTTATATGAACACGGATTAACTTTTGATATGAAAAAGGATGCAATGTGTGCTGATTTTCATTAGGGTTTTTTTTTTGTTTGTTTATTTTGTTTTCTCTGAACAATAAGCTCCTTGGATACAAACTGCTGTTTCCAATCCTATAAAAGATCTTCGGTATTTTAGGGCGTTGCTTGGAAAGAAAAGAAAAATGTAACCTACATGATAAATTTTTAGTGCGCTCTCTCTGTAGTTCTGCTCTTCCTTCAAGCATTAGTCAAACTGCTGGATAAAAGCAGAGATGGGAATCTCTTATTTCCTAGATTCAAATAATTCATGGTGCTTTGCCACACAATATAATAGACTCAAAATTGTGTTCCTTCACTGGTCTGCCGATATCTGCTAACCTTGATATTCTCCCTGCCCATCTCTTCCACAAGTTTTACTGTCCTCTCAAATGTCTCCCTGACAACTGGAACATCCATTCCAGGCCAAAACTCTTCCCCTGACCCAGATTTTATTTCCTTTTAAAAGCCTGTAACCACTGACTTATCAGAAACCAGGTTACCTATATTGATTCTGGTTTTGGGATTGAGGGGACAGGGTAGAACAACTAACAGAAAGCTTTGAAATTTATTTGGTATTTATTGACTGTAATCTCTTTCAACAAATGTTATGTTTTCCTCTATATCTGGGTAACACTCAGTAAACTTTGCTTGCTAGCGAGATACAGATGGTAAAAATACATAAATAAAAGGCAACATAATATAATAAATTGAAATATAAGTATATAAAGCTGACATCCTCATTTATTTTCTGCAAAAAGAAACCCAAAGAGATTGCTAGAGAAAGTAACAAATAGATGGAGATTATTTTTTTTTTCACCACATAAATAGGATTTCAAAAAGTGGGAGGAAAGATGATTTTTTTTTCTGTTTACAAGCAACAGAGTTAATGCTGCATTGTTTAAAAATCCACTGTGGAAAAAACAGAACAAGCTGGTGACCTGGGGAGCAATGGTGATGGGTTTTATCAGTGGGAAATATGAATATATAGATAGGGAGTAACTATACAAGGTCTTACTAAGCATGGAGGTCTGACTGTTTGTATCAAAAGGAGGTTTAAAAATATAAAACCTCATTCTTCCCTGCATTTTGATAGAGCCTAATCACCTTAAGAATTCACTATATTACACAGTAAGTCTATTGCTACAGGTAAAGTCACCTCATTCAAGTGATCTGTATCTTCTGTGCTACACAGCATAGTAAATAAGCTTATAGATTCATGGTTTCTTATTTAAATAGTGTGTAGTGAGAACACTGCTACTATTTAGCAGAGAAGTGTTTGGAGGTATGCTAATGACCACAAGAAAATTTCAAACCTCCATAATGTGCTTTAATCACCAGCTGGAGATCAAAAGCCACCATGTGATTTTATACAGCATGGGCAGCTTCCAGAACTGCCTTACACAGAAAGAGATCAATGGTAAAATTGGTAGATACAGAAAGCTTTTGCAATAAAAGCGTTTTATGTATCTTGTTCAAAGCATTTAAGTGCCTTTTAGATCACTGATTGAACCACAGACATTATAAAGTGGAACTGTTTAATAACAAAAATAAATTTGCAGAGTAAAATTCCATTATAGGAAAAAGCATTGCACTGCAACAGGACAGATAATAATTCTTGCACATGTAATGAGATATGTGAAATGTTTGATGATAAACAGAAGTTCTTTGTATCATTATAGTTAGACTTCATGTACTGTTGTTTGTGTGCATGTGAATGTATCTACAGTGTAGGAAATAACAGCGCTTCCGAGATAAAATGTATGCACACCTATAAATATAGCTTGTAACTACGATGGGTGATGACACTTCACATCCAAGACAGTACAGTTGTTTATTTTTAAGTATAAAATCTGCCCATGCATATGAGTTTGGACCTTGACCAAAGAAAACATACAAGCCCTTCAGAAACTCATGAAAGTCCTTTAATTTGGATTAATTTAATGCACTTCAAATAAACTCTATTCTTAGAAGCTTCAAGTTATTTAAAATGGTTCCCTCTAACAGCTTCAAATCACATGTCTGTTAACATCACAAAACTTGCAGAAAGAAAAACAAAACTTCCAATGGATCTGACTCTGTAGCTTTTCTTCCACAGCATTTTCATCAATTCTTCTGATACTCTATCCCCTTTCCATTAAATTATTGGGTACTCTGTAGAGTTTGGATCTATTCTTCCCCATATTCTGTTTCTTCATCTAAATATTTAACTGCTTAACTTGGGGAATGAATACAGAGGATCGTTTCAAAGAGCCGCAAGATTTACAAAGACCTTTCCTGCTTAGCATCTTAATTTTGAATCTGATGTTTTGAACAGTACAATTAATAATGATTTTGTAATTTATAATATAAAAAGGAGCCAAGAAATCCAAGTATTATTTTGACAATTATTACAAATTTCTGTCATTATGTCAAGCTAAACAAACTTAACTCGGCATCTCTGTGTCTGATTCGTCATTCGTAAAAAGGGGTAAATACTTATTTGAGAAATGATTTTTACTAAGTTCTTTAAGAATGTGATTATATTATGAAACAATATTGCATCTCCTTTTGGTGGATCCTTAGGTGACAGCTTTATTTCATGTGTAAATTTATGTGTAATTTTCTAGACAGATGTGCAAGAACTTTATTGAGCAAAAAAGTTGTCTTGTCAAATGGATTGAGTATTCAAAATAAGTTGCTTATCTCTGGTTCCTTATCCACTGCATTCTGAAGGAATTAGTAAACAAAAATTCAAATTCCTACCTAATCAAATACAAAAATTAGTCTAACTTGTAAAGACACCTGGAAAGATCTGAAACACGTGGCAAAACCAGTTTTGTTCTGAGCTACCTTTTAACAGGACATTGTAATGGTATCCTAAAATACACAAACCCTCAGGTTACCAGGCAGATCACCTTAAATAGTCTTAGAATGTACATTAATGGATGAACAAAGTGCCATACTGCTATTCTTAGAGAATAGTGATTACTCCTTTAAAGTTTAATAAAAGTACATTAAAGGAAAAAACCCCACACCCTTCATTTAATTTATACACATCTTTCCATTGAGGAAATGTGAATGAGAGAAAAAAAAAAAGAAAGTTTGCAGTAACCACATTTTTTTCCCTAGTGTCAGTATACTGCAGGATAACACATAGATATGATGGGAAGCATAATTCTTTGTACACCACAGTAAGTACAATGTGGGTGGATGGTAACACAAAGCTACTGAGTCAAGAAGTGCCTCTTGGAATGTGATCATATCACTGTTCCTTCTCAAACTGTTTATGGCCTCTGACCACCAGGTTTTTAGCAAAACTTCTTTGGTCTAGCACTTCAGGGGACTGCTCTAATCTCTACTCCTGTCTGAGGTCTTCAGACACCAGTTATGGCAGCTGAGTGCAGTGCATATATACTCTTTTATCAAGAAACTGTGGTGGCACAGTCTCCTCATTAATTTTGGAAGTGTCTGTTGATTTTTTTTAAAGTTTTTGAAATATTTGCTTTTTTAAATCATTGTGTATAGCACAGAAGGTGTTGGTGAAATGCGTAAGGGCTCTTCGCATTTTGCAAAGTAGAAAAATAAAAAAACCCCAAACCTGCAGGAAGGAAATACATGCTGGAATTCTGAGCTATTTAATTCTATATTTTTTGAAGAACAGAAATGTGAAGAACATAACGCAAAAATACCACTGTGTCATCTAAAGCCAAACTTTTAAAGTCCAATATTTTTAAAAAATCTTGTTAGGTTTTATGGCTATAATTTTCAAGAATAGAACTTAAGGGAAATGTATTACTTTTACATTTCTGGCTTTTTGCTTACTTACTTGCATCTGTATGTGGGAAATCATGTCTGCATCTTTTGCTCAAATATTCCCTTCTGATAGCTTGCAGACCTTTAGTCTGTTAATCACAGCCTGAAAAACACTACGCTAAAGTAGAAAAGAGCCTAAGTATAACACACTATCTCACTACCTGCAGACATCTGACATTCTCATTTGGTATTTTTACTGGAACCCTCACATTCACGTGTTCTTGTGTTGCATTCTACCCAGCCTTGTGAGAAAGCACTGAACCCACTTGACAGATTTGGGCTATATTTCTAACCTTGCCTAATAATCCCTGAAGACCTTAAGCAAATATTTTAATCAAAGTTTGCTTCAGCTTTCTTACTATAGAATGAAATTTCGAGGCTAAATAATTTAGAACTTTTTTTTTTTTTTTTTTTTTTGGTGAGGTGGGAGGGTTCAAATGTTCTTTGTGCTATTTTGAGTCTTTTCAGAAACATTCTTAATATCTCCTAGTAATGAGGATAAAACTTGCATGCCTTCTGGAAGTGATGAGTACATGTAGCTCTCCTGAAAGAATTCTCCATTTATTCTGGAGATTCACCAGTCTTCTGAAAATTTTCAGTTGATCTATGTTCTTTTATGAGATGCTGGTTTAGAAGAACTCATACTGTAGTTTGATCACTATCTCTTCAGGAATTCTTGTCAAGCCACGTTCAAAATATCATACTTCTTATTCCCATTGCTAAATTGAAAGTATGTAACTGCTTATATACTACAGTACTATATATATTGCAAATACACTACTATTTAAAAGTAGCATTTGGACTCTTCTGAACAGCTGCATCTGTAGCACACACAAAAATTGGATTGCCCATTTAATTTAAGATTGGAAAGCTTTTAAAGAAAAGATATAAAGTCCTTTCTCTGGAGATGAATCAAACACAATTTTCAAATCGAAAATAATTCTTCATGCATGTTTGAAAGCTGTAGTCAGCACATTCCAGGAATGCTCTTATAGTGAAGGATGATAACGATAAAGCCATGCTATGCTTTCGATTGTTTGGTCAAGACTTGCTTTTCTGAGATCTAGTCAAACAATTGACAGTATATAGGGAACATATGAGAATAGTTGTGGCCACTTTGGATGTGGTTAATAGTTGAAGAATCTCCAGCTGTAACAGTATTAAAGCAAATGCATCCAGACAGGCTAAACAAAACAAAACAAAACAAAAAGGCCTTTAGTGTATGGAAACATAATATATATAAGTCTCTAAAGTCTCTGCTCTGATACTTTATGGGCAGAATCTTATGTTTTTTGTTAATAAGAAGTAGGACAGGTATATTGAAATTGTACCTTTTGCTTAGATCAGAACTGATTATTCTGGCTCAACAACGGAAAATCACAGGCAGAATGAGGTCTGGGTTTCTCTCTTCATGCAAGAAAGATAGTATTTTTGGCCAAACTTTTAGATGGGATAGCCGAATCTACTTTAGATCTATATGGCCTCATTGTTAAGACTGTTTTCAGACTGACAGCCTGAATATCAGCATTTCACTAAAGGAATGAATGGAATATCTATTAAATTTTTCATTTTATTTTCTATATCTGCATCCTAAAATGTTTTCATGATCACAATAATCCAATATTAAAGACAATGGTACTTTAAGTGAAATGCTATCATGTGTGGTAGCATGCTCCACTTTTTTCCAACAATCTTACGGTCTTTCCTATGAGCAGTATTACTCTAGAACATTCAGAACAGTTCAGATTCTTGAATATCTGTAGGAACACCTAGGATTTCTAGTATATATCTATTATTCCTAATGTAGCCCATATTTTCAGGGAAATCTTTTATTTAAGTACTGTCATGATGAACATACTATATAATGGTAGTTCTTTGTTTTAAGCTATTTAGTACCTCTAAAATTGCAGCATGTGAAGATGGCGGCCTTGAAAACATGATGCTTTTTCTAAAGGTTTTAAACCCTCAGCATATTAATGATACAAAAACATTGTCCTTTTACTTTCCTGCCTCATTCCCTAAATCCCATGTTTTGGCATGTCTTTAGTCTTCCATGCCTGCTTCCCACTTCACAGCTTGGCAGAGGCAAGCGTAGGTGTGCAACGCATTTGTACTTGATGACAAGAGAGGGAGATGTAGTGACAAATGGATCACACCTGTTTGGTGAACCAATGTTGTAAGATTTGACTCGGACCTGAAGGAAAGGAGATTGGGATGGAGAGGAAAAAGAATCAGAAGAGGGAGGAGACAGAAGCCATGCCGACCCTTTGAAGGCATGAGTACTTTTTCATAAAACTTTACAACTATTACTTTTGCAAAATATTCTTGTGCACTCAAAAAAATTAAGCATCCATTGCAGAACTGTGTGAGTCTGCAGCTGGTAAGATCTGAAAGAGTCTCACAGGTGAAGGTTTAGAGGGGAAGCTGTATGAGGAGAGGCTGAAGTCGCTTGGTTTGTTCAGCCTGGAGAAGAGGAGACTGAGAGGAGACCTCATTGTGGTCTGTAACTTCCTCACAAGGGGAAGAGGAGGAGCACAGGTGCTGATCTCTTCTCTGGCAACCAATGACAGGACCAGGGAAACGGCAGGGAGATGTGCCAGGGGAGGTTTAGGTTGGACATTAGGACAAGGTTCTTCAGCCAGAGGGTGGTGGAGCACAGGAACAGGCTCCTCAGGGAGGTGGTCATGGCACCAAGCCTGAAAATATTCCAGAAGCATTTGGACAACATGTGCCCTCAGACACGATGTGGATCTTGGGATTGTCCTACACTAGGGCAAGAGTTGGACTGATGACCCTTGTGGGCCCCTTCCCACTCACAACCTGCTACGATTCTATGATTCCAGGTAAGTAGGAGAGCAGGTAAAACCATGAGGTATGTAACGAGGTAACATGCAAGTGCAGGCTCTGGTGTTGGGGTGGCTGGGGGTGGCGGTTTTGGCCAGGGCATCAGTCACACAAGATGAAGCACCACGGCATGACCTGGTGTCCTGTGCCTTTCCCTGTCTCCCAGACAGGGGTTACCACTACACGGCATTTGCCTGACAAAGGCCTTTCCAAACTTATTTTGGTTTAAAACGCAGCGATGTGGCCCTGCTGCCCTATAACCCCCTCCGCTCCTGCCCCGCCGCGGCGCGGGGCCCGCCGGGAACGGCAGTCCCCGCCCTCCGCGGGCGGCCTACGCTTCCCAGCAGGCACCGCGCCCAAGGCGGGGCGAGGGCGGGCGGCCGCGTGGCGGCGGCCCAATGGGAGCGGGTGATGTTGGGAGGTGAGCGCCGGGGCGGGCGGGCCGCCTCAGGGCTCCTCGCAGTGCGGGAATTTCGGACGGGGCGGAAGGAGCGGCGTCCGGGCCTGGGCGCGGAGGAGGTACTTGAAGCCGGCAACTGCTTTTGGGGTGTAGTTTTGTTTTTTTTTTTTTTTGTTTGTTTGTTTTTTTTTTTTTTTAAGAGGCGAGTTTTGGGCCGGTGTTTCGCTTCCCCTTCTGCCTGCCGTCCGGCCACGGCCCCTCTGGTGGATGGCGGCCGAGTCTTCCCGCTTCCTTCGCCACGGAGGCTGGTGATGCTGCCGGGGCCCGCTCGGGCTCTCTTCCTCCCTCTCGTCTGCTACTGGAGTTGGATAAGGCACCTTCCCTCCTACCCCCCGTCCCCTGGGCCGGCAGTGGGGGAGAGAATGGGGGTAGGTGGGTAAGAGCTTCTGAGCTTCTTCAGTTTCGCTCCTAGGGTCTGCTGCAACCCCCCCCTTCTCATGCCTTCATGGGCTGTTAGCTCTAAAGCTGCCTTTGGTGGCAGCGGTCTAAGTTGCAGCTTAATTGTTTTTTGTTGTTATTGTTTTGTTTTTGTTTGTTTTTTTTAAGCGCTAAGTTGAAGTGGTGGAGGCGGAGTAAAATTCATAGTCAGTGCCACTTAGAGGTTTGTCACGTTCAGGAACATCCCTGTGTGGCTAACAAACAAAATAGCATCTTGGTTGGGAGACATTCCTGAGTTATACTTTAAACTTGGTATTTTTTTGAAAACTGCAAACCTACAAATAAAAACCTGCAGTTTTAGGATCAGGACAGGCCTGTTGTGCAATACCTGGGCTAAGCTGGTTTCTGTCAGGCGATGGTTGTGGTTTTTCTTCTCTTCCTGTTTCCAGCCATTTGCCTTCCTTGTTCAAGACTTACGTGACTGCAGACAGAGTGAATCCTGTTGCTTGCTTTAGTTTTCAATTTATGTTTAAGGTCTTATTAATTCATAGGGAATCCATAGGCCCTTTTCATCATGAGCAAAAATGTGAAAGCTGTTCTGAAGCAACCTGTAGCTATTACTGTGTCAGAAGACTTGTGCCTTCCTCTGTAGGAATAAGATGCCCACTTAATCCGTGGGGATAATCCCCAAATGAGGTAGGATTCCTAATGAATTTCAAAGCTGTTGATTTTTGTACAGTGTGCAAAACTATCAAAAAGCCTTTAAGTTGTCTTACATGTGTAGGAACTTGCTGTTGGTTTGGTGGTGATTTTGAGTGACAGATGATTTGGCACCTTATAAAGCTCACTGTGTTCTTTATTGCAATAACTATCTGAGTGATGCTCAATTTTCAGGAGAACCTTATATACTGCTCAAAAGAAGAAAATGTATTCTTGAGAAGGCAATTTAAAATTAGTTAGCAACACAGTAATTCTTCTTTTAAGTGACTGTTTCCTATCTTTGAACAAGCTGTGTTCTGAAACTTTAAAAAGTCTGCCACGCAATGTCTTAAAAAAAAAAAAAGTTGTTTGATTTGCCCCATATGGTGCTATTGTGATGAAATACTCATTAATTATGGCTCACCAATATACATTTATTCATTTTGTCTAAAAAGAGGTTTCCTTACTTCTTGGGGAAAGAACCCTAGTGCCTCTTCCTCCATAAGTACCATTATTTGTTAGATGTCTTAATTGCTGGGAAATGAGATTATAGCGGTACTCAAAAATGTAACACAATGATAGACCAGTCTCAGAAAGTCCAATTTATGCGAGAATGTCTTTGTTCACGATTTACCTCACTTGGTATTACAAGTCAATGATACTTCATGTACTTTTTTTTTTTTGTGGTCTCTCCTTTGAAGTGGTTTTACAGTATTCAGAAGTCTTAAAGTATCGTGTCCTTTTCTTTCCACTTCTTGAGCAAGAACTTGTTTTTGTTTTTTCCTTGTCTTTATTTCCTTTTTTGCAGGCAGATGTCTTGCTATGACTGATGAACAGTATTAATGACACATGGATTTCAGATCTTGCTGAGACTACTTATTCCTGAGGAGAAGCACAGTTCACCAGCATGCCTTCTCTGTGTTGAGAATGCAAATAAGTCCTACTGAGAAAAACAACCAAAAAATGACAATTTCCAGAGAATAAAAGAGGTTCAGGAAGAAACCAGTCTGACTTTCCACACAGCAGAAATACTTCCTTAGAAATAAATTTTATTTACATTAATTTTGGAGTTTTATTAAGAAAGGATGCCAACATGAATTGAGAAGTGGCTATTCTTATTTATTCTAAGAGTTCAAGTATCACTAGAGTAGCAACCATTGCAGACAGCATTTGTAAAGATAACACCACTAATAGCACTATAGATGCAAAATTGTCTGCATATCTCAAGTACAGTGTATTCAGTTTCTTCCAGGATGTTTTATTAGGGAGAAGCAGGAGAAGAAGCCTTTGTAATACTAAGAGGCTTTTGGAGAGAGTTTAGACAAATAGACCTCTGTTAGTAGCGAATTCTTTGTTTTGAGCATATTGTAGCCACATAAAATGCTGCTGTTTACAATCATGCACCTTGAAAATAGTTCTTGTCAGATAGCTTAGCTAAGTAGGGTCAGGCCTGTTTGATACTTGAACGATAGTATAGCACTTGACATCTGTGGCACTCTGTTTCCAAGGACTTCATCATGGTTGCAGTCACTAATGAATTAAACTTCACAATACCTGTGGGATAGAAAATATTTCCATTTTGTAATGGGGAGAGGTGATTGAGATGCAGGAAAGTTAAAGGTGATTTTTGTGTGTGTGTGTATGTGTGAATTTTTAAAGGTGTTTTTAGGGAGAAATAGATGACTTCATTCCAGTTGTGCACTGTACAGCAGGCCACTCTACATCATGTTTGATAGTTCATAAATTTCCTGAGAAACCTCTCATGTTTGCTATATCATGAGTTGAAAAGCACATAGAATGATAGAATTTGCACCAAAATGTCATTAACTTTTAAAATTATTTTTGTCTTTTTTTTTCCCCAGTTCTATATTTTCATGTAGAATTTTTTTGCAGTGTCCAGGTGTTTTTGGTTTTAATCAATAGAAGATCCTTGAATGGATTTAGTCAAATAAATGTGAAAGCAAGTGCAGCTATTGCTTAAATATTTCCATGGGTAACAGCTTTTTTGCAAAAGAGTGAGTGCTTAATATTGTGCATGCTGCCCATTGAAAGCGATCAGTGTTTGGCACCTATGGCCTACTGATAGTTTGACCAACTTGTAAGTAGGCACACTGCCATCTTAACAGATGGATATGAATATAGACAGCCAAGAAACCATGTATGTGTATCTAGTGTATTTGTTAAGGGCAGGGTTCCCAGCTGGATGTTCAAACTTATGTCCATTTTGAATTTTTGATTTTACAGATAAAAGGAAATTGTCATTATTTTTTTTTTTAATTAAATACCTTCAGGCATACAATTATTAACCATGTTAAACAAAAAAAAAAAAAAAAGGGAAACACCAGCTCCTTCTTTAATACTCTTGAGGAGGTATTTTAATTCCCTTTTAAGCAAAGCTACTATCAAGAGACTCACTGTGAATGTCAAAGATGTGAAGCATATCAATAGTTTTATTTCACTGGCTTGCTAGCTTTATTGAAAAAGAGGCTACAAATTTTACTGTTACTGAATAGCAGTCTGTCCAGCATCCAGGCACCTAAGTGCTTCTCTCCAGGTCTCGCTGAAATGATTTGTAGTTACTCAGAGGTCAAAGGATTCAATCCTTCAAGCCCTCTTTGTGTCTCTTATTTCTTAGCTTGAGGACAGTATGCTATTTTGTGTCAATTTTTGTACCCTTTAGATGACAGTGAGCGTGATCTTGTCCCACATCTGTGACATTAGGCAACACTGCTGATTTTTGTGCTTTCTTTTTCTCCTTATCTGAGTCAGTCTTGGGGCTCCAGACTTCAGGGATATTTTCACATTATCACTTTTAATGGTTTCAGTCTGTCCTTTGTTTTAATCCTTTTCCTAATCTGGATGTTCTGAGAAGCTGCTTAAAGGTCTGCCATGATTTTTTTTTTGGCCTGCTCTTGTAAGTGGTATCAATTAGCCATTCCTGCTACCCCTCTGTTCCTTCTGATGCTTTGTCACCATTATGTTCTTATTGGTATGGTCTTAGCTGAGCTAGCTGAAACTGCATTTGGTGCTTGGAAGCCTCGTTTTTCTCCTGTAGGAAATCTGGAGGAAGAACCTTCCTCTAAAACAGTACAGTATGTATCACCTTGAAGATAAAGAAGAGGTGTAAAGAGAGGAGTTTCTTGAAGACAGGGATGGAAAAAGCTGTGGGTAAAATTAGTCTTAAAATGTAAGTGTTAGATGTCAAAACTTGATATCTTGATTATGGAGAATGTTACTGTGTAGAAGTAAATGGAAATGTGGGAAAGTAATGCAGAATTAAAACATCCTGTTTTGTGATAATGAGGAAGCTTGTGCAGTGTAGGTATTGATAAATACCAGTCTCTTCCTGTGATGTGGGTATTTCATAATACTGTTCTGTTAAAGTTACTCATTTAACTGCAGTAGGTATTTGGATGTGGTTCTATGACAGAGGTACTTCTCAGATTACTAAGGACTCTGAAAAAGCAGACCTTGTCTTTGGCATGGAATCATACACCTCTTCTTCTGTGTTTATTCTTACATTGAATGACTGTGGTTCATGCAGACTGCTTGCTGCCAGAGTCCAATACTCTCTGACCAGGTTTTTTTAGATCTTCCACACATGGAGGACATAATATTTAATGTCAAATTTACTTATTTGAAGATAATTGATGTTATACGGGATTTCTGATTTAGGAGAGTGATACAAAATACACTGAAAGGATTACAAATGCAAGTTACACTTAGCAAAATACAGCAATTGCAATACTCGGTTCAGTCACAATACCGATGCAATTCCCATTACCAGTCTCTATAATTGCTCAGTGTCATGATGCTGGTGTTCCCAGCCACTGGGAAGGAATACCTGGGTTGAAACCAGCTCAAGCCCATTGCTCTCCTCAAAAATCTTTTGCTAATTGTTTAGTTTTTATACTCTTAAGTTGGGCTGAGCCTAATATTCACTCCCCTCACACTGGCCAGCTAACTTGGGGAGATATTTACACAACACTTTGATCCACTCAACAATTTTGAGCTCCACTCAATTGTTATTTATCTGTTTACCTAAAACAAAGGGCACCCACTGGTCCCTTGTGTGTTGAGCTAAAGTGAGCTCCTTTGCATTATCACCTCTGCTCCTGGGCACAGCAGCTTTTCCCACTGGCTGTGGTGTTCCATCCATTGTTGGGCTTTATTCAGTTGCATTCCACCCCTAGGGGTTTGGTCAATCACAGCTGCAGGCTTAAGTATTAGCAGATACAATAACGTTTTCAGTAAACTTGACAGTTATTCTTGCATTTAGTAATGGTAGAAATACAGAGAAATGAGTATGGGCTGCTCTCTTCAAATGTTCATTGGGTGACAGACACTATTTGGGAAAGAAAATTTCCTGAAGATACTACCCATTCAGAAAAGAGGCTTGTAGCAGGGAGAGTGCTTTTGGAACAGGTGCCATGTTATGAAGTTTTCTATTTGGGATTAAAAAAGTCCTAGAGGAACATTAGAACCGAAGAGGAAAACTGATGTTAAATAACTGGATTTGGCTTAGGGTTATTGTGTTGAGTAGCTAGACTAGTGGGAAAAAATATTTTGCTATCCAGAAACTTCATGAATTGTGTTATTAAAATTCCTTCCTGCTTCCTTAAGCAAAATAAAATAATAATAATAAAATCCCACCAGTCAGAATGGTGCCTTTTAGAAAATAACTGTGGCTCTGTTTGTGTGTGTTTTATCTTCATAAGGTAGAGGGACAGATCAGTTATTTGTAAAACAAATCATGAAGGCCTTTAATGTAAAGAGATCTAGTGCATTCTTTTGCTGCTCCAGTGTGGGGTCCCTCCCACTGGAGACAGTCCTCCACAAACTTCTCCAGCATGAGTCCTTCTTGTGCACTGCAGTTCTTCATTAACTTCTCCAGCATGGGTTCCCCACAGGGTCACAGCTCCTGCCAGCAAACATGCTATGGCATGGGCTCCTCTTTCCACAGGTTCACAGGTCCTGCCAGGACCCTGCTCCAGCGCGAGCTTCCCACGGTGCCACAGCCTCCTTCAGGCATCCACACACTCTGGTGTGGTGGGGTCCTCCATGTGCTACAGGTGGACATTCGCTCCACCATGGACCTCCATGGGCTGCAGGGGGACAGCCTGCCTCACCATGGTCTTCACCACCAAACTCTGCTCCAGTGCCTGGAGCACCTCCTCCACCTCCTCTTCACTGACCTTGGTGTCTGCGGAGTTGTTTATCTTGCGTATTCTCACTCCTGTCTTCTCCATCTGCAATTACTGTTGCGCACCAACTTCATCCCCTTCTTAAATACGTTATCCCGGGGGCGCTACCTCTGTGGCTGATGGGCTCGGCCTTGGCCAGCAGCAGGTCTGTCTTGTAGCTGGCTGGCATTGGCTGTGTCGGACATGGGGGAAGCTTCTGGCAGCTTCTCACAGAAGCCACCTCTATGCTCCCCCTGCTACCAAAACCTTTCCACACAAACTCAATACACATGGCTGCATATTCAGTACATTCTTTTACTAAATCAAAATCTGATTCTGATAAAAAGTCAAAACATTTATTTATTCAAGATGAGGCCTGTTCTGCAGAAAGATTCCCATGTTTGGTTCCAGTTATGTTTCTGGAAATATTGCTTATCTGAGACCTGAGTTTGGGAGAACACAACAGTAACACTTTTACAGTCTCAAAATAGGTGGAATAGGTGGTTATGTACTATAATTAACTGTTTGAATGGCTTAATTTTTTGTCAGATTTTCTACTGCTAAGAGGAATGCCTCGTATTATTACTGAAGACTTGGGCGTTATGACACTTCTTTGATAAGCAAGTTTCACTCCAGGAAAACTGAGGAGCCAATTTTTTTTTCTGGTGTCTGGAAAAATCAGTTGTTTTTCACTTAGAATTGAAGGCAATGAAGTTGTCATGTGACCTGTGCATTTTAAAAATTTTTCCTTCCCCTCTCTCCTCTCCCTTCAGGGAAAATGCCATATAATAAGAAGACTGCTGGAAAAAGAGCCCCTGCAAAAAGGAAGCTTGCAGAAGTGTTTGCTCTGGGGGAGGTTCTAGCAGATACATCAAGAAAAGAATGGAAATTAGGTGTCCCTATAGGGCAAGGAGGCTTTGGGCGCCTATATCTTGGTAAGTATAATTGTCTTTGATAATGCTTTAAAACAGAGAGTAAGATGTTTATCCTTATTCAAAGCAATGAAAAATTGACCCTAATTTAGAAACACCAAGTGTCTTCAAGTGATCTTTTTTTACTAGAACCTCATCTTGGTTCATGGTGTTGGAAAAAAAAGGACGAGTGGTCAAGTGGTCATTGTAAGCACCGTGGTTGTATGAGATTAAACTATCACAGCTAAAAAGTAGAATTTTTTAAAATTCTATTTTGGTCTAACTGAAAGAACAAATTTTTGCATGAGTCTCCTTATATCCCAAATTCTGAACTAAAATTTTCTAAGCATATTCTGTGGAGGCTAGCCATCAGCCAGGATTTTTCCTGGTTTTGATTTTGCTGTTTTTGACTTTTTCATTGACTTGTGAACTTCTGACTTAAGTTGTATACTTTTTTTATGTAACTAATGCTCAAAACAAATAGAAATATTGGACTTTAAAGCATCAGCACAGATCTTGTTTTGCAATGCAGTTTATTGAATTCAAGGAAAACTTCTTTTAGTGGATAGTATTCCATGCTTAGTATCTCTGTTATTTGAATGGATGAACATAAAAGAGAGATCTTGAGGATACCTCAGAGAATTAAAAAAAAACTTGATTGCCCCTGGTCATTTTCCAAACAATTTTGAAGAGATCAAAGTTAGTATGATCATGATAATAAGGTCTTCTCTTGCTACATGTATATGGTCGTCTTCCTCTGGGTGAAAAAGTAACAGTGAATTCATGCTGAGTTAAAAAATAAAATTAAAAATCCATCCTGCTTTCAAAATGAACAAACTGCAGCATAAGTGGACTGAGAAGGAAAACGGGACCAGTCAGTGGCTTCTTGCCAAAGAAGCCCTCTACTACTTGCTCTGCAAGCTACTAAATTTACTGAGATTGGAGTTCCAGATCACTCAAATCATGTAGTTTTTCATGTTAAGGAATCCTGCTTCATTCAAGCCAAAGCTTGCCCTCTGCTTCCCCATCATTTTCGAAAGCTGTGCCCCTGACCATTCCCGTACTTTGTGCTTGCCTAACTTGATCTCCTTCTGTCACAAATATCAACAGCTTAATAGCAACAAAAAGCCACTTTTGGATATGTGACGTGGCAAAATAGTAGAACGAATGTGTTTTTCATCTTTATGTCCACAACAGCGTATGTTCATCACAGTCCTAGAAAGTGAAAGAACTGCTATTGACTAGGAAAAAGTTACTGAATAATAAAAAATAACTCCTTTATTTAGTAAACTTCCTGTTCTCCTCAAACATAAGGGAGAATGCAAGACTGTGTCTGTATAGAGTAGTCTTGCCATATAGAGTAGTTCTTTTGCCAAAGTTTAAGGTACTGATAATGTGTTCACATCAGTACTTAGCTGATTTGTCATTTGTTTGTCCATGCTGCATAGCAAATAAGTGTATGTTTTTTGACAGTTTCCTGCTACTAACAAATGCTTCCTTTTTAACAGCTGACGTTAATTCTTCGAAGTCAGTTGGCAGTGAAGCACCTTATGTTGCAAAAGTGGTAAGAGATCATTTGAATCTTTACTTCACAACTTGAAAATGTTTGTTCTAGAATACTGTGTATAATTTAAAACATCTTCTGACTGAAAATAATACAATTGCGTAGTACTGTATGAAATAAAGTGGTGATACAGAGGAACACTGCTGAGAATTAGAGCTTCGATATGTGAGGGTGGATAATGGAACATCAGCAGAGTTGAAAAAGGTTAATAAAATGGATCAGATTCTGTTTCAATTGCTACTTCCTGTAAGCAGACCAGATATCACAAAATGAATGAAATCTGGCTAGCTTTTGGAGAATTTCTGTGATTCATCAGTGAGTCTGTGTGAACTGTTTCTCACCACTGGATGTTGGTAAGCTGACAGATGGCTTGGGAGTGCAAACAGCAAAACTTCGATTCCTGAAGTCCCCACAGATATAAAGTCCTTTAAATGTTTTATCATAAACCACATATGTATTCTAATTTCTATTGAATTAAAATAGCATTGACATAATTTTTTTTAACCTAATGATTATGAAGAAAAAGCATTGTTGATAACTCATTTTAGCCCGTAGTAGTAAATCAGCAAATTCTTTTTATTAGTTAATTTTTTTTATGTTCTTAATCTTAAAATAAAAACTTGATTTGACTATGTTTTCTTCCTAAGGTATAAAGTATTTTTCCTCAAATTTTGCTAGATTATGTTATATAGATCCTACTATTATATATGGTTTCCTGGTAAAGTCTCAGTAAAAAACCTGGGAATATGGAGTAGCCATAGTAGATCCAGACCCTTCATTATCTTGGTGATACTTGTGGTTCTGTGATAAAAGCAAATACCAGAAAACTGTACAAGAATTTAACAACATAAAAAAAATTAGTTCTTCAGCACAGTTCAGAACTGCAATGTTTTAATCTTTTATTTATTAAACTATATGGTGATACTGAAATGCTTTACTGCAATAGCTGGCCACTTATGTAAATATGTTAATACTTTTAGCATTTGTTCCCGAAACTAAAAGATCAGGTTAATTTAGAATAAAATACATTTTACTTAGTATGTGCCTTTAATCTTGATATTTATATCTGCTGACTATAGGGAAATGCTAGAGGATTGGTTTTGATACTGTTCAGACACCCAAAGATACTGTTGGTGATGACCCTCTTTCTGAAATGTTGTCAGTTGCTGAAAAAAGCACTGCTTACAATGCAAATGTCAAACTACCACACTTTCAACATCAGCATACTGCTGCTGCCTTAGGTGTTTCTGGGCAGGAATTCCACACAGACCAGGAGCCCCAGCTTGCTGCTCTTGCATGGTAGTAACCTGCTTTTGTAGGTCCAACCTGTGCCATGGAGGACAGGAGGTGTCCATTATGCAGGAGCATATCTGCCCCTATTTTAGGGGCAGATAACAGACATTCAGGGTATTGGCAGTGGCTCCTAATTGCTGGCTCCTGATGAGCTTGGACTAAACAGGAAGCATAGAGCCATTTAATTTTCCTAGAAGAATCCAGTTTGACTTGCTTGGAAAATTATCAGTTATGCATTATTTTATGCTGTGTGTAATTGCTACTCCTCTTTCCCTGAGTTTGAAACCTGCCCATCTGCTTCTCTTCTCCACTTTGGGCTCTGAATATAGGAAGAGTTGTCATAACTTGGGTTGCTTTTATGCTCGATTCACTTTGTTGCAGCAATTTATGAATACCCCCATTGCTAATCTCCCGGATGACTACTCACTTTTAATTTGTCTTTTATAATTTTGTCTTTATGACAATAAAGAGTAGCCTCAGTCTTTATGCTGCCCTCACAAATGACCCATAATGTATTATGCCTCTACAGTGTAGTATAACACAACTACAGATAAGGGCCTATTTTCTGGTGCCTGGGTGATTGCTGGTTGATCTATCGGCTGAAGCAAAGTGGTTAACAGCTTTGAACAATTATTAGTGTTTAACAAAATATGTGCTTCTGTAGTAATGTTCTTCAAATTAAGCTATTAAAGCAGGATGGAAATTGGCTTAGTCTTTGACATATCCTCATAGTATTGATGTCTGAGCAGTACAAAATGAATCACAGTTTTTATTTAAAAAATAAGCAATGCTTTTTAACATGTGGTCCTTTAAGATGTCATTGTTCAGGAGTGGATGAAGAGTTTAATAACACTTCATTAAACTGCTGACTGAAAAAATCAGAATTCTTAAAATGCTACTTAAAGAAATTTGTTGGGTTTCAACACGTACTCTGTAATCTTTCATTATGATATCTTTTCTAATTAGACTTAAATTTCAGATTTGGAAATTGTGTTTAGAATGACCCTGGGCTTGAAGTTGTAGTAATTTATTTTTGAAGTCTTTCTGGTTTTAGTGTATTATAAGATGACTAGTATTGCAAATGTTGGGCATCATTACATGAGCCTTTTTAACATAACGTATGCATTTATTTATCTGTATGTAGAATTACTGGTATTATGGGGAAACAGCTTCAGAGTCAACATGAAGATCTGTTTCATGGTTAAATCATTTATCCATCCCCTCAAGTATGAAAAGATACCCGATTTTCAGCTTTTGCTCTGACTAGAGAAAAACGTCTTTTTTTCAGCACTGAGACATAATTTTTTGTGGAATAATTTAATTATAAATATTTTAAGAATTTTTAACGCCTACAGTTTTTCTCTGTATTTTAGTAAGAAAATAACATTCTTCAAACCTATGTAGATGGAATCAAAATAATATGTATCATTTATATTCTAATTAAGTTAGAGTATTAATGGATTATGCCACACAGAAACAAGTGAATAGGTTAAGTAATGTTTGTCTGAGGTAGCTGAATTCTTATACTACAATTATTTAACCCTTCTCAGTATATATAATCTCTATATTGCTAGTTTGTTGTCCCTAGTGGATAAATAACTGACAGTAAATATGCATGAACCAAAGTTTACGTGCACTGATCAGTTGGGCTAGTTGTGGGGTTTTTTTCAGGTTTGTGGCTTAAGTCCGAACGTTGGTCCCAGAAAGAGGGGCCAAAAAACTGTCGTCTTGGCTCCACTGTTTATCAGGGCAATGCTGCTGGAGAAAATGAGGTAGAGATAGGTGGTAGCTTTGTAATCGAGTGTCCAGGCCTAGGAGTGGTGCCTAAGCTGGTTATCTGCTCGCATTCTGACTGGTCTTCCTACTCAGCCTCTGAGCCAAAACATCAGATGCACACTAAAGCCCACGTCCATCAGTGAATTATTTGACCTCTTTATATTGCTTCCTTAATGTCAGACAGCAGTATACCACTGTTAGCTGAGTGGAACAGTCTAGCTTTTAGCAATTTGCTGGATCACTACATATGGATTTGAAAAGTTACAATTAAAACCACTTAAGATGCATGTTGTATGTCTTTGAACTTTTGCTAATATGCGATTGTATTCTTTCTGGGTTTCTTTGCCAGTAATCATATACGGGGTTTTTTTTGTTAGAATTTTTGTGTGGGATATTCCAAAACAGGTATTTTCACTGAGATAGAATGACTTTTGACTTATATTAGTATCTAGACCAAAATAAATTGCTTAAGCTTATCTCAAAATCAATCACTTAAAAATTGCAAGAGTTAAAATAACTTATTTTCTTTTCTGCACTACGTTCTGGAAGTGTAGTCAGGATAGTTGCCCATTTGCCATTCTTGCAGTATTTCAAAGATTTAGTGTTTTTAAACCAGTTTCTCTCTTGCACTTTACTTGTAATAGGTGGTGACCATAGATTTGTCCCTAGAAAATGTAACTGAAATACCTTATGTTAGCTTAAATACAAGGTAGATTCTGAAGTCAAAATAGGTATAGTTCTTAGAATTTAGTTTAAGAGAAATTGTGAAATCCTCTGTAGTTTTTACCTTGACTAACTAATGTATGAAGGGAACAAAATACCTCATGTTCAGCGAGAATTTAACTTTTGTTAAGATTTTTCCATCAAATCATTTCAGATGTTATTTTAGACTTACTAATGACTACTGCAATTGATGCAATCCAGCTTTAATCTGGAAAATCTGAGATAATGAAAGTTGTTTAAATATTCTGCTAAACTTTTGCTCCCAATTATTGGTAATATTTCTATACATTTCATTTAATTTGTTTTTTATTTTAACTTTTGTTATGGGAAAGGATTCTTTGATACCCTTAATGTTAAGCAATTTATAATAAAAATAACTTTTTATAGCCAACCTTCTTTTATAAAAAGAACATATTCTATTGAATTTGTCAGCACTGGGTTGAGCATTTGATGGATAATATGCCTCTATAGGGTGAACGTTATATTTTGTGAGCTTTTAATAATTATTAGACACTAATACAGCAGTTTTTAACTAATTTTAAATTGTCTTAAAGGAACCCAGCCAGAATGGACCTCTTTTTACTGAGTTAAAGTTCTACATGCGAGCTGCTAAACCAGATGAAAGTAAGCAGTCTATTAAAATGTTTTTAATGAACTACAGTCATTTAGGAAAATAGAGCCTACAGGAGTAAGGTCGAACTTTAAGAGAATCTTTTTAGGTAATTTTCAAAATTATTTTTGAGTGATTGAAACCTAATTCAGACATATAGTAAAATTAGGGGTTTTGGTAAGACTTTTTTTATAGTTGTGTTGATAGTATTGTCTAAATTAAATCTTTAGTTGCATCTCTGTCCCTCCAATGTAAGCATCATTAACTTTCCAGTATACTTTGCATCCAAGTTTCCATGAAATAAGCAGCTCACCTGTATGCAGAAACTAAGTGATGCGAGTACACCCTTTTTATGTAGGTCTCTACTGATGCAAATTCGTTAATTTATCTTTATTTGTGTTTTCAGTTCAGAAGTGGACTAAGTCCCATAAATTGAAATATTTAGGTGTACCAAGATACTGGGGTTCTGGTTTGCATGAAAAAAATGGAAACAGGTGAATATATCTTTCATTGTCATAAACGGGGATTAATTTCATCCACAACCACTATCCCTTTTAACCTTATTTACTTTATATAATATATTTTCCACCTATCTTCATGTTGTTCATTTCTGCTGCATAGTTTCATTTCATAACAGGGTGTGTTTCAGGAGTAGTTGAATAGATACATTTTAATGGTACTTAGTTTGTTTCCACTTGTCTTGAACATTGGTGGAAAACAATGATGCTAATGTATGATGCTGTGCCCTGCTGTGCAGTCTGGTTTAGAAGCTTTCCATATTTGAATTAAAATAAAGTTGACTACGAATGGGTAGGTCTTGAATAATATGGCTACCTTTAAAGTCTACACTTAGAGTATTTTAATTCACATATAAAGGACTTAGTGCTCTGTCTAAATATGCTTTATTTTCCTTAGGAATAGTTGTTGTTTTTTTTTTTTTACTTAATCTGTGAGCTAGAATAATTACTAGTCTCATGTCAAATTTGTTTTAAGTGTAGGGATAGTTTTTAGCATCGCTCCATGTCATGAAGGGTTTTTGTAACGTGGTCTTGAATGGTATGCCTGTTTATGTAAGTGTCTTTGTTTCCTAGTGCACTTTCTCTATAAACAGCTATGCTACAAAGGAGTTTTAGGCTTCTTTATGGGGACCACTGCATAGGGGCAGTTGGTATGTATGCCCTAGTATCTCAGAAATATCGTTATTTCAGTAGGTCCTCAGCTTTAAAACTAATGTAATATAAAAACAATATTAATTTTGACAGGCAAAAGTAAATATAGGAAAATGATATTTTTCCCCCTTTTATTTACATTTTATTATTACATTTTATTTCCCCTTTTTATTTGCATTCAATGTTTAATGCATGAGTTTCTTTAATATAGTCACTATGAGCTGTTATAGTAATAGAACCAGTTTGGCAATAGCAATGAATATTAGAACACATTTGGTAAGTGAGAGGTTTTTTGTTTTAATGATAGTTTAAAAGGTTGCAATAGATTTCAAGAAACAAACTTTTTAAAGTTACCATGTTATGGTACTTAGTCATCAAGTAAAAAATGTGTTTCTGTAAGTAATTGATGCTTGGTTTTACCTATAGTGAATTGCAGTACAAATGTTTTCCTCTGTGGGCACTTGTTACTGTGTTGCATAATTAGCCAGGAATAAAGAACAGTTCTTTTGGTGGACAAACTTTTGACTAGCTGATATAAAAAAGTTAAGAACTGATGTACAACATTTTTAAAAAAAGTTAAGTATTTCCGCCATATGTTTTCTGTGTACCTCTAGTTTATCTTTTGAGGTGTTTTCAATTGTTAATTTGTACAATTAACACAGAGATAAACTACTGTGCTGAGTACAATTCAGTAATTTTGCCTTTTTTTTTTTTTTCCTTCCTTGTATTTAGTTATCGGTTTATGATAATGGACCGATTTGGCAGAGATCTTCAGAAGATGTTTGAAGAGAATGCAAAGCAATTTTCTCATAAAACTGTACTACAATTAGGCCTGAGAATAGTAAGTTTAAAAAAATATATAATATTATATAATATATGATATTTTTATAATCTGGCTTCCCAGTGTAAGTCTTTCGGCTAAATCAGACTTTTGTGCTGAGTACAGGTCCTCTGCTGGGTGGAGCTGGGTACTGCATTCATAGGACTGTGTTTTGTTTTGTTAGCTTGATATTTTGGAATACGTCCATGAGCATGAATATGTGCATGGTGACATCAAGGCCTCAAACCTTCTTCTGAGTTACAAGAACCCTAATCAGGTATTTCTAATGCATTTTATTCCTCATGTTTTAAACCTTCTATTTGACGACACATGGAAGTGCTTTGAACCTGTGAAATCTAGCAGAAGCTCATTTTTAAGACTGTATATGGTAACACTTTTTCTGCTTGACATTTATATCTAGTTAATATTCTATGATTTTTTTACGCCTTTTGCAGGACAGTTATCAAATTGACTATTTGGCCTAAATAATATTCTAGAGAAATTCTCAAGATTTAAAAAAAAAAAAAATTGACTCACAAATAGGTATTTGCAGGTGGAAGTCTGAAATTATATAGCACACTGGTAAATTATGTTTGCCTGTCTGCATTGTTACCTTATTTCTTTGTTCAAGAAATCCATCAGATAAGTGTTCTGTTACTTGGAAAAATTGGTCTTTAAAGTGTTGATTGTTCCACTTGATTTACAGAAGTCTTGCATGTTTATGCTTTTTTAACTCTTTACTATTCAAGCAATGAATAGTAGAGTTTCAGAATTATGTATGTCTTTTTAGCCAAATGTTTTAGCCCATGAAATAAGTAAAAATAATATCAGTTCTCTTAAAGTAGCTGTGGTGTTAGTGAGAAGTAATAGTGTGTAGCAGTGTTCAAGTGGGACAGCTGACTTTAAAGAGGGTGGGACAGTAAGTGTATTTATATCTCTATGAATATTACATCTTTTTTTTTTATTTTTTTGGGGGGGGATATTTAATCTTGCTGGTAATAACTATTTTACTGTACTTGTCCTCTGCATAAGCAAAAGAACTTCATCCAGATCAGACTTCTATATGGAAAACAAGAAAACCTATCTGACCTGTTGTTTTCAAGTCGTATGTAGTAATCTCAATAAAGCACTGAGAAAGGATCATTTAAATTAAAAATCCTCACTGTTCTTAATACTTTTTAAGAAGTTCTGAGAATGATTGGGAGTTAAATTTATTACTTTCTTATTTTTTTGTATTTATAGTTCTTTAATCTTAAAATTCTTTGTGGAAATTGCTAGGTCTACTTGGTGGATTACGGACTTGCCTACCGATACTGTCCTGAAGGAGTTCACAAAGCATATAAAGAAGATCCTAAAAGATGTCATGATGGAACTATTGAATATACTAGTATTGATGCACACAAGGGTGTGGGTAAGGATGTAAAACTTTGTTCTCAGTAACAGGCATTTATGAATTCTTTATATAAGTACAAAATAATTTATTTGCTGCATTGAGTTTTGTAAACAACCAGGTTTCTGAATCTGTAATTATTTTTTTCTTTGTGGACAATGATGGCATTTTTGTTTTTTCCATTTACTAATTTTTACTTCGATATTAATTTACTGTATTTTTAATGGAACTTTCTGAAATAGATTTCCTTAGTTTGTTAAGACTGTTAAGGTATTTATTGTATTGCTTTTTATTAGCCAAGTAGAAATGGTATAGTGCTTATGAGATCTTGATAGAAAAACAAACCCTTTTTTCAGGAGATAAATAGCTTCTTTTATCAATGTGAACTTTGTTCCTTCATGTTTGGCAAAGTTACACTATATTCTTTATCTTGTTTATAGCCTAATATTTAGAAGTTTTTTTTAAACAAAACTTCATTTGCGCCTATGGTCACTGAACATCAAAAGGCAAGTAGTGAGAAAAGGTTAAACATGAAAAGAACAGGTCTATGTCCGATTAACGTTGAAGTTTCATAGTGAACACCAATTTTATTTTCTTCATTCTTAAATTTTGTTTTATTGGCATAAAATTGTATCCTGCAAAAATATCGGTTGTTGAAAATTATTATTCAGGATGAGTTGTTGCACCCAAGCTTAAGACTGAACATGAATAAAGGTTACTTGATTTGCTCATTTATACTTCTAAGTATAGTCTGTGACCAATGTATGTGGTTTGGGTGGTGGTGGTTTTTTTTTGGGTTGGGGGTTGTTTTTTTGTTTTTTGGGGGAGGGTTTTTGGCAAGTCTTAGTGATCTGATCTGTTACTCTCCTCTGTTCTGTTTTCAGGCCACATAAAATATTTCAGCATGTGGAATATTTTTTTTTACAGGAGCTGAGGTTTTGGCACTATTACTTTTTTATAGAAGAAGGGAAGTAAAAACTGTTTTGAACAGAGAGTCAGTCACTTCACTAACTTGCTCCATCTTTTCCACAATCTGAGTACTTATAAAGCTTCCCAAATTGGGATAACTACAGCATGTCATACCCTTGAGTAGAATAAAGAGATTGATAAAGGACTTGATGTTTTCCTTCCAGATGTAGGAACAGTATTTTTTCCCTTCATTGCCTTCACACTAAAATAAATAACAGATACAGTGATGTTACATTGTTAGCATTGGCTTTCTATTGTCTTAAGATCTTTACAAATTTTAACTGTTACTAAACTGTGCGTGCTTTCGCAGCTGCTCTCACAGCTCTTTTTATGTGTGTTTGTGTATGTTTAGCACCATCAAGACGTAGTGATCTGGAGATCTTGGGTTACTGTATGATTCATTGGCTTAGTGGCCATCTACCATGGGAGGATAGTTTGAAAGATCCAAATCTTGTCAGAGACTCAAAAATCAGGTGAGAAACCACTTTCTTTTTCTTCTGAAATTGAAAATAGAAATGGAAATGTCTTAGTATAGAAATACTTTGTACTTTCTGTTCCCTTTTGGTGAGTGGGCTATTGTTTTGTATACCCCCTAGTTTCCCTTAATTGTGTCTCATGTATTCTTGGCTTGTAATTAAACTTTACTTGTACTGTTCTCTTCTATCTTCTTTTGCACATGTGAAATACTTAGTTATCCACCACAGTACTGTTGCTTTAGAATACTGCCATGGTTAAGCCAAAAAGCACTTTTATCAGTATGCAGGTAACCATTAGTCCTGCTTTACAGAGAGAGAACTGAAGCGTGGAATATGAATAGCCTTTATAACACCATGCTCTGAAGTCAGTGTCAGAGATGAGAGCTAAAGGTGCATATTAAATGTCTTTGAGCATCATTCCAGCTAAAGGGCTACTAATATGGGATTTTTAGTAATTTTTTGTCCCTCTTCCTCACTGTTACATTCCTTCATCTTCCCCCCAGTGCTGCTCAACCCTCCCTTGTCAGATATTTAATATGATGAAAGCTGTCCCAGCACAGCAGTTTCTGTCTCATTAACAAATATTTGTTATCTGGCTGCCTTAACTCTACTTTTAACGCTTCAGCCCCCATTAATGTTGGCGAAGCTCCCCACCCTTCCCCCCAGTTATTATTTTGGCAGGGAATCTGCTCTGAATAATATCAGCTAGAGAGAGAGTTCTCTAGCAGGAAGAGGTGAGAACATTGGTATTTGAGGGTTTAAAACAGACCAGTTCTTTTCCTTCAGTCTTCCACTTGCTTGCTTTTATAGGAATTTAAAACTGTTAAACAAAAACTTATCATATTTGAGATAGAACTTGACAAATGCCAGACAGTCTCAAATGTACTGCACTCCTAAAAATGGCTATGCTAGGTCATACCAAAGGTTTATCTAGTAGTTTCCTGTCTCTGACAGTGGCCCAAGCTGGGTACTTGGGAAGTTCGTCAGAACAGGGCAAGACTCAAACTTTGAAAGAAACAATAGTTTGAATAATTTTGTTTTTCAGATGTAGAGATAATATTTCAGTTTTGATGGACAAATGCTTTCCTGGAAAAAATAAACCAGGTAAGAGGAGCTATTTTAAATTACAATACTTTGGTTTGTACCGTGTGGTGAGCATTCTCTAATAGTTTGGTTTAATGTCTTTAAAAAAAAAATAAAATAAAATTCATCAATCTGGTTGGGTGCCATCACCAAATTTTAGATGACTTTAGACAATGGGTAGAAGCTCTGAAGTTTGTCTTTACATGGGCACACTGACTGAGTAGAAGGGAAGGCTGTGCTACTCTGTATTGCATTAAAAACAGATCAATTCAGTTGCTGCAAAAGGTGAGGAGTTGTCAGATTGTCAGCATCTTTTTTTCCTGAGGTGTGTCTCAGGCATTATACTCCAATCTGTTGCTTCTTTAAGTCCGCCATGTTTACTGAGGTATGTACCTATTTTTCTTCTTACTTTTATCAGCAACAACAAATTGTCAGGAATTACTGCTGATTAGAAATTTACTTTTCCTTTTGATGACAGTCATATGAACTGCAGACTCTGTCGCTTCTGACTAAAGACAGTATTAAGTATTTGCAACCATGAAATGTGTAAGTTGATTTTTCACACCTGAATTTTAGAGGTGCCAAATATAGAATAATGGAAAGTTGAAATCTAGATTGTTTCTTTTTAGCAGTGGTGATTTTGAGTGGTTTTTTTGGTTTTGTTTTATTTTTTTTTAAACCTAGCTCTTATTAGAAATACACTTTCTTGGGGTCTTAAGCTCAAATATTTAGTTATTTCCGGCTACTCCTGGTGATAAGAAAAGAGTGTTCTGTCAAGTGTGACTTGTTTGGTTTTTTAGTGTTCAAATGTTTCATGTATATTTTAATATGTTTCAGTCTTGAACTGATGAAGTTCTGAGATAACATTGAGTTTCCTTTCAATTTTTTAGATACAGACATAAGAAGTATGTAAACAAGCATTCACTGGTGAAGAATGGCCTGTTACATTTTTTTTTTTACAACTGACTGTTTTCTTCATTGCAGGGAACGTGTAAAAAACAGTGATGCTGTCATCACTGGGTAATGAACCTTGGTATAATTTTTTTCTAAAACATGTTGTAGTACAGTAATAATTATGAGTTTATAAATAACCATTTCAAAAAATGGCATAAGTAGTGCATGCATAATTTCAAACTCTTCTGTGGTAAAAATGAATGATTAAAATGTTTTCAAATAGAAATTAATTGAAGGTACCATTTTTTTTAGATGAAATAGCCAAATATATGGAAAAAGTGAAGCTGCTGAGCTATGAAGAGAAGCCTGTTTATCAACATTTCCGAGAAGTACTTCTTCAAGGTCTTAAGGCCATTGGACAAAAAGATGATGGAGTACTTGACTTTGGCTTGTCACAGAATGGAGACTTGCAAACAAATCCCGTGCAAAAGGTTTTTACTCTAAAAGTTTAAGTCAGCATTTAATGCTTTTTTTTTTTAGCTAAATAAGAGTTAAAGTGATATTGGAATTAGGTATAACTGCATCCAGTAAGAAATAAGCATTAGTGAAATGTTTTTTTGTTTAAGTCCTACTCTTATGCATTATTTCTCTAATTTAACTTCACACATTGTTATTACAACATAATACAGAATGGTGTTTATCAGTGTACTTTCATAATAGGTAATATCGTACATAACAGAATGTGTATATTTAGTTGTAATGACATTTGAACAGATGAACATTCAGTTAATTTATTTCTTTTCCTTAAATTGGTAAAACTGCAGATGGGTCAAAATACATGTAAGGTAAAATAAGTCTAGAAATAAGTCTAGGTTTTGTTTCAGATTAGTTTCTTTTCTGTGACTAGTTCAAAGCTGAGTTTTAAGTATATGTCTTATGCCAAGTATTTGATTCCGGAATTCACATCTTGAATTCGCTGTGATATAATATGTTAGTTATGAGTCTTAACAATAGGAGTAGGCTAGGAGTATTTTATTCTTTATATTTAGGAAGCCTTAAACTCTAGATTTGGACTCCTGTTTGAATGCAGCGTAAGAACTTTTTAAGCCTTAGGGAAATCCTATGTTAAAACTGTTTATAAAAACAATAAAAAATGATCCAATAATCATAGAATCATTTAGGTTGGAAAAGACTTTTAGGGTCGTAGAGTCCAACTATAGGGAACAATAAATATTATTCCACACTCCAAAGTGCATTTATTACTTGTTTCTTTGCATTTGTTAATAATGAGCGGGCAGTTATTGGTTCCATAAGCATGAACCAGGGAACTGAGAATTATAATACAGGATAATAGTACAAGAATTCTGCCTCCTTACTGACATGACCATCAGTGTGTTAAAGATAGGCAAAAAGCACAAAAGAAAAAAAGTTGTAGGATTTGGAAGTCTTCTGAAGATATATGTCCAGCTTTCTTACTTTTTTTTTATTTTTTTGCACGGTGAATAGTACTTTGGCTAAATGCATACAGCCTTGGTCTTTATACTAATATTTTTTGCTGAACTGAGTGTAAAGATCTATCCAAAAGGAGAATTCATTAGCACAAATTCTTTTGTTCCACTGTAGATCAACATGGTTTGAGACCTGTATTTTTTTGGGTCTCAAAAAATTTGGGGGGGGGGGGGGGGGAAGGGGGAATAATCTGTTTTGAATGGTTGACTGGTTTCTTTGCTGAATAAGTTGGCCTGCTGCAGAGCCAACATCTGTGACCTTTAATGTCCTTGTCCAGCAGAGATGGCTGCTGCATATTTCCAATGGGATAAAACTTTAAAAATCTTATTTCTTTAGCCAATACCAGTCAAGACCACTCTCAAAGGGTGAGATAATACTTTTATATAGGTTCTTGTCTACTGGCATCAATTAGAAATTAGTTTTAACATTGAGTTTGTTTTGGTTTGGGTTGGGTTTTTTTTTGTTGTTGTTGTTCATAAGGAACTATATGCATATGTTCCAGCACTTGTATAAAACAATAAGTGTTAATGGTTAATAATGGTTAATGTTTGAATAAGTGTTTTCAGCTGTCTGCTTCATATTGCAGTGGACTTCATGTTAGCTGCTTCATGCCAGCTCCTGCTAGAGTGTCTAGACAGAATAAGATTGCTTGCTTGAAATCAGGTTGACATAGCCTGCTTGCTTTTGACCATATACCAGGACAGGAGACTCTCCCTTCTGTATTGGATTTTCTAAGCCTTGTAACAGCTGTGGCATAGGCTATGGTAGAGGAACAGATTGTGTCAGTCTTCCTTCCAAGGGTGTATTTTGCATTTCCAAGAATGAACGGAAAGAGGGTCTTCAGCAGCATGTCTCCTTTCTCAGAATATATGTTAGGGAGCTCACACTACTAGATTTTTCTTCCACAGAGTATCAGATGTTGAGAGGCAGGAGAACAGGAGGACAATTTGTGATAGTTGAGAATAGCTGGACACTTACACAGAGGAAAGACATAGAATGGCAATTAAAACTATGTTTTTAGCTGTGACAGGAAGCTCAACTTGCTGACTGAGTATTTAAAGAATAAGCTCCAAATTCCAAACTCTGTTAGAAAGTGCTTGCCATAAAGATAATTTACCATTGATCAGTAGCATCTTGCCTCTAAAAGTCATTATCTTCTAGCACATGCTAAATTTCTTTTGACATGCTTAATGTCTAGTTTGGAAAAGAAGAATGCAGTCTGGCATCCACCTTTGAGAAGATGGTGACCTCTAATATGCAGTATTTATGGCATTTTGGCTGTACTAATCTTTTAATCACAACAGGTCTTAAGACAGCCCCTCTTCAATTTCTTTTGGGTATTCTACCATAATACTTTCTTAAAACAGTCTTTGGTGTTCTGAAGTTAAGCTATTTCATAGCTAGAATGCAATATTTCTAGATTCTGTGTAAATAAAATGTAGGATTCTCTTGTGCTTTCAGCTCCTATGGCTAATTGAGCCATGATGTGCATTATGTGTTGCACATCGGCATAGTTCTGGAATCTGGAATTTGCCAATATTGGTATCTGGCTAAAACTCAGATGTCTGCTATATTAAAAGTTAACATTTTATTTTCTGTATCATGAGTCAAGTTTCCCCAGATGTATGAGTAAATGAAACACAGTCCACAGTTCTGGTGGAGTGTTTTGTTTGTTTCTCTCCCCCCTCCCTGTTTAGTAACTGCATGTTGGTTTGTGTGTGTGGTATTTTGTAATAGTTCCAGCTAAACAAGAAGCTAACAGTACCACGTACTAACGGAAGTGTCTGGAGCTCTTGACTAAATTATTTAGGGCAAGGAGCACATCTTACTTTTGTTTAGTGCTGAAGAGTTGTTGAGAAATATTGAGGGTAAACTAAACTGGAAAAATATGGATCTTGGTGATTTGTGGTTCCTTCTAATGTTCAGCTTCAGATGCACAGGTGTTGCTTTTGTCAGATGAATGCTGCCTGATTTCTACTGCTATGTAATTCACCTGCATCAAGATTAAGAAACCACTTTTTATTAAATAAGTTTGGAAACAAGATAAATGTATTTTGCTTTTATGTAGCGTGTACTGGATATCTATTTTTCTGGTGAGCGTTTAAAATGTTTTCTAGTACAATTGGGAGGAATGCATTATCTCTTGTATAAAAGCAGTACAGCGCTGAAATAGTCCTCCTTAATTTTGGTCAGAATGAACAAAAGTGTCTGTGTTTATTCCTGCCTAATGCATCACAAATCTGCTGACATGCTAACCTTGGAGTCTTGGCTGGCGGTAATCAGGCCTGTGCACCGGCGGGAAAGATGTACCTAATGCACTCCATCAGTGCAGTTTGCATATGGAAGTTCTCACAGGGGAGCTGCCCTGTGCCAGCTGAGGGTTACCTGCCCACTGCAGTTATTGTATGTAATTATCGAACCAATCTGTTCAGCCCAGCAGGGTTTAGATGGTAATCATGAAGCAACACTTTGGAAAGGAAAGATGTAATGCACTCTCCCCTTCTCTCGTGAGCTATGTGAAGTTGCAGCCACTTTTAAAGCTGTATTGGTAAAGCTCTAGTCTCACACAATTAAAAAAAAAAAAAAAAAAAAAAAGGAAAAAAAAGAAAAAAAAAGGAGAAGGTAAACTCAGTGTTCATTAAAGTTATCATCTGTGTCTGATACAAACACAGGTCAGCTCATCCTTTACAAAAATCATGTGGCTTTAAGGAAACAATCTATCCAAAACCACCTTAAGAATACTTTGCAATAGTAAGATTAATTATAACACATAGATAATAACAGTTCTGTCCATTTAGAAGTTTTAAGTTAATGTACCTTGAATAGAGTTCTGATTTCCCAAGTACCTCTCTTTGGAACAGAACCCGTAGTTGCTATTAGAAAAAAATAATAATATACTGTCAGTGGGTGTTAGCTACTTTTAAGCTGTGCAAAGAAAGCCTTAAGAAGCAAGGATCCAGATAAACTTGAATTTAATGAGGTGTAATTGCTTTTAAAAAAGCAATTAACATCAACTTTGGGTAAAATTTTTTTTGTGTTCTTTTAAGATTTTTCAGATTGCTCTTTTTGTAACAGTTGTTCAATGTAAATAAAAAAACAGATTTTGATCATAAAAACTTGTGTTTTAATACATTAAAATTTCAACTCCTAATGTGATCTTCATGTAATGGGAACTGAACTTTTAATTGTTGCCTAGTACTAGTATTCTTGCATTAATATATGAATAAATTTTCTCTACAACTGGAGGTGTTTTATAATGTATGAAGAAATAATGCTTAAAATTGGGGAATACCTTATGAGGACGATATAGTTTCTGCTTTGTGTGAACTTTCCTGCTTTTCAGTTCAGTTGACCCTTTTTTTTTTTCTCTCAGAAAAAAAGAAAGGCAGCAGCTGCATCCAATGAGAGCACTGAAGCAGAAACAGAAGATACAGGAAGTCCAGAAAAAAAGAAACCTACTTCTTCTAGTAAGTCAAATGTTTTCACAGTTCCATGTACTGGTGTGATAGGTGAACCCTGGCTAAGGGTCCCACACAGCCACTCACTCCCCTCCTCAGTGGGACAGAAGGAGAAAACAGAATAAGGGAACTCATGAGTTGATACAAAGGTGGGGACATTGTTTACCATTTACTATTGCAGGCAAAACAGACTTGACTTGGGGAAAATTATTTTAATTTACTGCCAATTAAAATAAATGTGGCTAGTGACAAAGACAAACACTAAAACCACACCTTTCTTTGCCCTTCTCCCAAGATCAACTTCTTCACTATAGACTCCTCTGGCCCACTCCCTTAACAATGAGGGAAAGTGTGTTGCAGCCAGTACACAGCATTTTCTCTTTGCTGCTCCTTCTTCCTCACACTTTTGCCCTGCTCCAGTGTGTGCCCTCTCACACGGGCTGCAGTCTGGGCTACAGTCCTTCAGGGAAAAAATGTGCTCTGCTTCCTTCAGGTAATTTCCATTTGCTCCAGTCAGAGCTCTCCCCCAAGCTGCAGAAATTATCTGCTCTGTTTTGGGTCTTCTATGAGCTAGAGGCAACACCTGCTCTGGTGCTGTGAAGCACCACCTCCATCCAGTGTTTTTTCACCCTTTCTTAATATTTTCACAGAGGTGCCACAAACAAGTTGGGCTCAACTTTGTCCCCTGGTGGGCTTGTTTTGGAGCCATCTCCAATGGGGTGTGTTGTGCACAAGACTGCACCTGGCCTCTTCCCACAGAGGCTACTTCTGTAGCTGAACCCAGCTTACCAAAGCCCTGCCATGTGGCCATATACACCCAGTGCAACCATTTACTTTTAGAAGTTCAAGTGCTTTTTATATTTCATAATTTTTTTAGATTAATAAAACTGAAATATTTAAACTTTATGTGTAAGAAATGTATACTCTCCAATAATATGCTGCCTAAAGCTGGTAGATAAAAATTGATGGTTGCAACCTGTTCTTTTGCCATCATTCATTCTCTCCTTCATTCTCATTTTTCTCTTCCTGTCTTGTCCAATTCACTGTCAAAATATGCTGACTCCTCAGGACTTCTTCATCACTGTGTGTTAAAGCCAGGGGCTAGCAGTAGCGTAGGGTAGAAAATGCAGAAGCTACATTTCAGATAATTTGACATAGTCTTAGTGTTGTCTGGAAGTAGTCATGGACAGATAAAACAGGATTATTGTAAGTCCAAGATCAGAAATCTTCAGTAGATCTGTATAGGGTAAGCTTATGGTGAGTCAAACTCCAGTCAAACTGTTTTCTGGATCTAACCCTAACGCCTTCATGTAGATGTGAATCGAATTCAAGTAATTACAAAGATATTTTTCCTAAAGAATTTTTGCTTCAGACTTTTTAAGTAAAAGACTAGATGTTGACCATAGCCAAGTAGTTTCAAAATGATAAAGCAGTAGCACTGGAGTCAACCCTAAAACAAATCTGCTTATTTAAAAAAGGTTTGATGAAGGAGTGTGGCAAGATGGGAAAATGTAACATTTCAAAGACAGTTATATTATTGGTACGTTATGGATTTACCCTAATATATTTAGGCAAACAGTATGGTACAAAGTACAAGTAATGAAGATAATATTATTCCAGAAGATGACACTGCCTTGTTCATTTTCAGCTGTTCACATTATAGAATTCTGATCATTAAAATCAGTGATTATTTCTCTTACTTGAATGCCTTTTGAATTGTTGACTTAAAATTATTATTAATTTTCTAGTTTGTCAGTGGCTGAAAAAATGTTAATTAGATCATACTTTCTTTGAAGGAAATACATTTATTTTGTATGATGCTGACATTTATTCATAGTTTTAGCATTTTAAATTTTATTTAAGACCTTATAACAAAATATTTGATACAGCTTACTGTTTTCTGGTTGTGATTTGATACACACGAGCACAATATACTTTCATTTTGTTTTATATGTTATACTTCTTTTTTTCTGGGATTGTAGGTTGAAATTCTCAGAGAAGAAAAAAAGAACTTGAGGAATTGCAATGCAAGTGGTAGCATCACCTTTTTGTAAATGCTAAGTTTTTTTCAGACTAAATAAAGGTATTTGTGAGGCTATATAAATTTTTAGCATGCGGTGGTTAAAATGAGTGATGGATATAAGGTTAAATTCAAACCTTCTTTTGCCAGTTCAGTAGTTACAGGTGAAATGGTTCTAATTTCACCTTTTTATACTACCCAATTTAATGAATACCAAGTGAGGATAGTATATCAAATGGTATCAGGTGAAAAATGATACATGTACTTACTCATTTTGTTGTCTCCAAATTTGGAATTAAAACTTTCCTTTAAATCGCTTATTACATGATTCATTAATATGTGGTGAAGGAAAGGGCAACTGTTTCGTGCTCTTATGATTATGATGCTTTTGATAAATTGAAAATAACTGATTATTAGAGAAATATTTAAAACTGTTTCCAAATCTGACTGGTTTTATGTTACCACAGATTTGTTTCTCTGTTATGGGATTAGTCATATGACTAAGAAAATATCCTAAAGTTTACTGTTCAGTAAAATGGATAATTTCTTGATACATCTTAATTGTAGAAACTGAAGTTTAGTCATTCAGAAACACTTTAAAAGTTCATGAAATGCTATTTTATTGATTTCTAAAAGGGGATTGATATGGCTCATGAGTATTTGGACTTAAAACAGTGGCAAGAAGAGCCATGCTGCCTCTTGCTGTTCAGCAAGATAAGATGCACAAAATTTTGTGGAATTCTTAAATTATTTTTAATTTAAATTAGCATGTTACCAGTTTCCTTTTTTTTTTCTTGTGAAAACTGGGAACCATATGCTTTCCTGAAAGCTGGAATTTTGAGTTATACTTTCTTAAGGTAATATGGATGATGTTGAAATATTATATTAGTCAGTATCTCCCCACTAGTAAAAATGCTATCAGAAGAGATGATTTCCATTTAAACAAAAAGCTTTTTTCACAATCTTTTACAGCTCTGTTTTCAGTATTAGCTGCCTTCATGTATAATAGTAAAATATACAGGCTTATAATTTATCATACTGTTAAAGCAGAATATCAATTTTTAGCATACACTGCATATATCCACCAACGTTTCTGCAGAGGTGCACTGCATAATATTGATAGGACTAATATACTTATTTTTAAACAGTTTGTATGGAATAGGCAGCTAGTATAGGGAACTTCGGTGAAAATGGCATAAATGTGGGAAAAATAAGAGTTTAATGAGAATTTGTAAATAGTCCTTGAATCAAAGCTACCAATAGAGTTAAAACTTCTACCACTGGTGGGTTTTTTTAATCTTGGGGTTGGTGAAGGTTGGGTTTTAGAAATAAAGAGTTTCTTTTACACCCAGCTTTTTTATTTTCTGTTATGATTTTTTTAAAACAGTTTTGAGGTTTATTAATTAGGACAGTATAGAGATAAATGCTAAAGTAGACATGACAGTGAAGGTACTGTATTTTTTAATGAGCTTTTTTAACAGTCAGTACTGTTAGGGGTAGGAATTGTGCCTGTCTGTATTGCTGGATAGAATCTAGCATGGTAAGGCCTTAACTGGGGTCTTTGGTTGCTCTTTCAGTATAAATAAAGTACTGTGTGAACAGCTCTGATATGAAAACTGATGGATTGATTAGAAGGCATTCCAAAATGGAGGTTTAATAGTATTTCTCAATTAATAGGTGCTTAGCTTTATGTTTATTTACATTGCATGGCTTTGCATAAATCAGTATCTGGATTATTGTCTTAGAAATATTTTTTTCTTTATTCAAGCAAGATTTATTGCTTCATGTTGGATTAAATCTACAGTTAGGCTCATTTTTATATTTAGAGAATTATTTGCCTTGTCATCAATCTTTAGGAGAAAGCAAATTATACTTTTTTCTGAGCTTGTTTATGGTGCCATTTGTTACTTTCTACTCCACACCAGTGCCCACATCATAGGTAGACTTTTACCTCTTACTTTTATACCCTAATACAAATATTTTCAGCAAAACCTGTACCGTACAATAGTTTTAATTGTCTGTTATTCATCTGTTCCTTCTTGTGAAGGAAGATATTGACCAGTATCTGTAACAGACTCCAGGATTAAGTGGGTGTTAAGTCTTAAAACAGCATATCTGTTTCTGTGACTGAAAGTTCTGTCCATTTCTGTGCTATTCTTAGCCTTCCTTTACGTGTCTCAGGATTGTTGAAAGTTAAAATATTCTAGTATAAGAGTTATGTGATCTGGTTTTAGAAGTTAAAAGCATGTTCTGTGATGTGTTATCTAGAAATTAACAGGAAGATTCAGGTTTTAGAGCGGAGAAATACTGCTCTCAGTTGTCAGAAATATTGACTAACTCACTTCTGTATTTTGCATTAGATGTAATCAAACACGATATGAAGTGATCTCTTTTTATGGCCTGTCCCAAAATTGTTTGAGGATCTTCAAAAGCTATTTAAATTAGGTAGGAGGTGATTTTAAAGTATAAAGATCCTTAAATATTATGGGTAGGAAGGTTAAAATAAATTAGATATAAACCAAATGTATCTCTCTAGTTCTTCCTGAATAATGGTTTTCTTTCACAATTTGCAAGGGACAAATTCACTGAGATGCACTTTGAACATGTGCCATTTAAAAATAATGATAATAATAGAGACAAAATTAATGTCCAAGATGTAAAGTATGGAATGTTTCCTGTTTACTCCTCTGTTTGCTTGAAACACAATTTTCTACTTAGTCTTTATTTATATTTTAAGCTTATTTCTGTACAATCTCTTCAGACCACCTCTAGCACTTAAACATATTTAAAATGTAAATGCATTTTAGTTCCTTGTTGGACTTCATGGGACTTTCTTGTGTTTGCTGCTAATAAAAAAGTAGTATTAAATTTAAAAAAAACAAAAAAACCCTCTGAGGAAAATTTTCCATGGAGTAAGATTTTGTATAGTGACTTTACATGTAGAACTAAACCATATAAAAATAAAAGTGATGTCTGCTTTTTTGTTACTTTTCTGTGACCTGAAGATGTATTGCAGTATGCTGAACAAGTGTTGCAATTCAAACTCAGATATAAAATTTACAAGTGAGATTTTTCAACAGGAAAGAAAGAATAATTGTACTGCAGTGATTCAGATTTTTACAGGGAACTAACCTTTTTCAAGATTGCAAGTAATATATTTGAATTAAACTTTGTTCCTTCTGTAGATTGCTGTGTGGTAGAGAGGAGGGCTATTTTTAAGCACATGCTGCACGTGACTACTGATTTATACGTGTATGTACAGTTGTGTTTTGGAATATCTTAAGTAAAGCAGTTTTTACAGATAGAAGTAAATCAGTTTCAGTTTTATGTGAAACAATTTTATATTAAAATTTTTAAAAGAACACTCATAGATTCATTGTTTTCTTTAAGGAAATACGTAGGTATAAACTAATCAAATAATACAATTTTACATCCTGATATTTTTCCATAGTATCATATGGAAATGTATCGCCTTTATTTGTTGCAGGAAACAGAGGACTTGGAAGAATAGAGTACTGAAAGCCAAACTCCATCCCATAACTCTACAAACCTACTTTCTTCTCTCTCATTCCCACTCCACAGTCATATATTTCCTGGAATTCAAGTCCATATTTGCATTCTCCTGGTCTCTGTTTTTTTTTCCGAATCTTATTTCTGAGTTTTTGTAGAGAAAAGAACTGCTGAGAAAAGAGAACAAGCCAACTAACCAAAACTATTTGTTGCCCTTGCAGTTGCTTCAACAGCCTTCAAAGTACTGAAAAATTCTTGTTTGAGAAGTGTCACACTACAAGGTTTTGTCAACTGTGCAAGGTTCTCTGGCCAAGTTAGGAAAGGACTTGTCAGGGGACTACATACTCTTCCTTATTTCATAATTTTAAAATAAAATTAGCTTTTCCTTGGCACCATACTCAAACTGCTCAAACTCATTTGAGAGTGGTAGACTAGTGTGATGCTTAACTCTCATTAAATGCTGCATAGCCTGGCTTCAGTTCCCATTTGATGTTTGCAGCTGGATGCTGAGTGTAGTCTTTCAGCTTCCAATGCTTTTTTTTTTTTTCCCTTCATCCTTCCATATGCAATTCCATGGGTTCCATTCTGTTGTTTTCCCTTTTTAGTGAAATGATTGTAGAACGATTTTAAGGGGCAGTTGAAGGAAAAAGGTCTCTAGGGAGCCATCCAGCACAAATGACTTGGTTATTTGATATGATCAAAGACATCTGAAATATGACTGAAGCACATTTTGCAAGACAAAGTGATACTGTGGTCAGTGGAAGAACTTTGAAGAACTGACAGTCCTAAATTTGTCTCCTTTGGAAATTACAAGTCCACAATTAGTTACTTAAATTAGTAACAAAACTTGTTCTTGGATTAATTTATTGCACTGAGATCTGATATAGTGGCATATGCAAGATTATATCTTGTTGACTAGGGAGAGTTGTGTTAGGCCCTCTCGTTCCTACTTCATCACTTTTCAGATTAACTGTGGCAATTCAGTATATGTGGCATGAAATTGCCAGCATTAGATAAATGTCAGTTCTCTCATAAGACTGTCCTGCTGTGGCACACTGGGTGCTTATACAGAAATGATGATTAAGCTCCATCTATATAGAGACTAGTCTGAGAAAATCTCTTTCAGAAACCACTTGAGAACTCTCTGCCACATGGTCCAACTCTCCAGATTTATTGACCTTTGTTTCTTAAAGAGATAAACATATAGCAAAGTGTTTGTGTGAGATTGTGCATGCACATTAAATTTTTTTTTTTTTTTTTAGAAAGGAAATCTTGCTTTGTCTGATCAATATACTTGACTGCATGTGCTACTTTCAGGGCAGAATGGTAGCTGTGTTGTTTAATGATGATTACTCCAAGTCTAGTTTAAGCTCTTTCATAGATTAGAATTGCTAGAACCCCTTAGCCATTGTACAGAGACTGGCATGTGCTCAGGCTTTGTCAGGTGTAACTTCAGCATATGCAAGTGATGCAGTTGCTAACCTCCTGCTGCTGGATATTTTTCACTTACCTGTTGTTTGCCTAGAGTCGATTCTGTTTGTGGTTCTGTTTTCAAATATTCTAGCCTGTGATGTAACCTGGAAGTCACCATTAACACCTAAATCATACCTGATTTCATCTGCTTGGTGGTTGTGTTTTCATGCTCAGAATCTTTCACTGACCTCATTTCCATCAAAGCAGGCAATTAAGTGGGAAACTTGGACTCTGGTGTCTGCTTATTTTTATCAAAGGAACTTCTGTCATTTTATAGAAATTTTCATTTATTTACTCTCGAGTACAGTTTTATTTCTCTTACTCATAAGGCTTGTGTGTTTGTGAAATGGTGCATGTAGAACCAGAAAACAAAATGAGAAGGGACACCAAGAGGTGATCTGTCTGAAGCCTGAGGACAGGCTTATCTATCTGCATCTCTATTAATCTTGATACATACCAATACTTTATCTTAAAAACTCTATGATTAAGATTCTAAAACATCCCTGGTCAATACCACTTGTAATACTTCACTGTCCTTACCACTGAGAAGAGTTGGATAAGATGAAGTATTTTCTTTTGATATTTTTAGTACCTAATATGGATTTCCCTTAAGTGTATTAGTTGTCCTGTCTGCTCTGGACATGAAAATTGTCCTGATTTTTCCCTGATCCCACCCATTTTTCTCAGTACTTTCTTGAAGGATGGAGACAAAGACTATACACAGTACTGCTGGGTTTCTTTTGTAAAGTTGTTTTATAATACTGTTTGCATAGAGAGGATCAGATATCACAGTCAACTTGTCTAATAATTCCTGTAGAACCTGTGGGACTCTTTATGCCTCTGCTGAACTTTGTTCCAGTCTCAAAATAAGCTATGCAGTGACACCATCTGGTTTAATTTTGCCTATATAATTCTTCCTCATTTAAGTTGCTATTATAACCTAATTCCATTTAATCTGCTTTATAAAAATCCTCTCTTTTGCTTGTAATAGCCTTGTTTGTGTCCTAATTTGGTGCTCGCCAGACAGGACTTCTTCTATATTCAGAAACAGAATTGACATTTCTTCCACAATAAAAGTTTGTGAGGAGGGGGCAATATATGTTATCAGGCTAATTTTGAACATGCAGACAAGCTTTTTGTTAGAGGACATTCAGTTTGCAAATAGCTGCAAACTTTGAAACTAAACATGGGTTGAGTGCAGTCAATCTGAGTTTAATCAGATAGTTTAAGAGTATTTCTGCTGCTTAAGTTTGAAATTTTGAATAAAAGAGCCATAACAAGGATTTTTTTTTTCCTTTTTGTTATAATTAACTTGGAGATTCTTCCTGATCATGGTTTATTTAGAAAAACCTTGAACAGAACTTATTGATGCAATAAAGATAAAGGAAAAACCAGAGACAGGGTAGCTGTCTTCTCCTGTTTGGTGTTCCAGCATGGGCAACTAGAAATGGGTAAGCTCTTACTGAATTAGGAATTAGTAAGCTTTAATTGCTTGCATTGTCTGTGACAGCTATGAAATACTAAATTTCTGAAATACAAACATGAAAACCTGATAACTCATTTATTTTTTATCTATAAGCAAACACCTGTAGTATTTCCTACCTAAGGTCATCATTTTCATGTTGACAGTCTTTCTCATAATAGAACACGAACTTGATCTATCTTTGCAGCATTTGATTATATAGTCTGTTGTTGGATGAGAAGAAAAATCACAGTTACCTCAGTCAAAATTGGTGAAGATTAATGAAAGAGAAAATCAAGTTATTGTTTTTCCTTGAAGAAAAAACTTTGGTCATTCTTTGCTTTCTGTTACAATCCAAAGAATCCAGGGAAAAATCATAAGAAAGAGGAAAACTACTACAGTTCATGCAGTTGATAGGATACCTTAGCCTACATACCACTCAGACTGCTCAATTTGAAAACTCGGAAGGCATGTCTGTTGCTAGAATTATAGTAGTGGAAATATTGTGACTTTGAAAAGTATAAACTCATTCTTGAAGATAAACTGGAATTTAGCTGGGAGAAGGATTGATTTACATAGTTAAGTTACTACTGTAGTTTGTTACCTGCTAGTATGGCTTTTAACTACCAGTTCTTGTAAGGGTACCAAAATGGATTTGATTTTTACATAGCAGTTGGGGAGGTGGTGGTGTTTTGAGAAATCTTCTCTACTCAATAAGAGACAATCACCAGAGCTTTCTGTTGTTTTGTTTTGGGTTTTTTTAGTGAGTTATTATTCAAAGACTTATTGTTTGACAAAAATGTATTTGTAGTTTTATGCTAAATGCAGCAAATTCTTTTGGACAGAAAGGGAAGAAGTATTTTTTTTTTATTCTCCATTTCACTTTCAAGAATGGAAAAATTCTTCAAAGTTAATTTTGGTATTTTTAATTTCACATCAACATTTTAAGAGCAAATTAAGTAAAATTAAATGCAAGAGCAAAACTGTTTGCAAGAGTTGCTTTTCTTGGTGTGGTTTTGGTTTTGAGTAGATTCAAGACTTTTGTTCTCTACCTCCTTGCTTTCCCCCAAACTTGCTCATTGGGCTTGAACAATCACTGACTCATACTGCTCAAAGGCTGTTGCCCTATGCAAGCTGCTGCTTTCTTAAGGACTTCCATGAAACTTAGTTTTACCTTTTTTCTTTGTCAGTAATGCAGATTAAGAAGTTGACAGGAACTGTGGAGTTATATATAGTTTTACAATCAAGAACTTAAATAGTTATAGTCATACTGATTTCAAGGAAGAAGTAATGATTTAAAAAAAATAATACTGTGGCTAGGGAAGTGTAAAATATTTAATTTTTGAAAATAGTAGCATTTTCTTATAGCTAATATCTTTTTCTCAAAGTGACTACAGTTGAATGTGATTTGCACAAATGAACTATGGTTGTGGGTTTTTTTTTGTTTTGTTTTGTTTTTTCCCCTGCTAGTGGGCAGGAAAGTGTCAAAGTGCAAGGAGTTTATTATTGCATTTAAGTATGGTCTCTTTGAACAACCTGCCTGCCAGGTTTGTTAGGAATGTTATTTAGATGGCACTGTTCATTACCTTTGTTAAAAAAATAGTATCAAATAATAGCTTGAAATCTGTAGGTAAAGTTGCACTGATAGCTGAGCTTGTTTAACAGCTGGACACTGCCAAACAAAAAACTTCCTTTTTCTACCTGTGTGCCTTCCACTTACCCTTCTATAAGCTCAATTCAGAATGTTCTAAGCTGCTGCAACTCACTGAACTATGAGAATACTAGACCAAAAAAAAAAGTTCTTTGCCAGGTTATGGAGCTGGATCAGCTTAGCACAAGCACCAAAAATGGCTTAACACTGGGAGGGATCGCTGAACTGAAAGTTGGTGCATGGGGAGCAAGGGGTTAGGATTTGTAGAGGATCTTATTCTTCACCTTTTGGTGGAGGTGAGCTATTGAATTGGCTCAACTGTATGCAATGGTACTGTTTGAGTTGTTGAATTGTACAGTGTGTTTTGCAGGAGAAAATCAGAGCCCAGAAATTGTGGTAAATTCTTCTAAGTCAATGTCATGTGCTACCCGCCTTCCAGTCAAAACTAAATGAATGATTTGAATTTATCTGTCCTCTTAAATACTGAAAGTATTTTCTTGTGATCTATTTCTGTTATTTTATAGAAAGTATTGTATTTTTTTGTTTGAATTGCAGATGCAGGAGCTATCAGAACCCGCAAGATGACCTCACCAAAACCCAGGAAAGGCACAGCAACCAGAAAGAGAGTCCAGAAGTAAATAATAGATGGAACAACAAATTAAGTTGCAACTTGGCTCATCTCTGGGGTTTTTTTCAGTTACTGTAGCACTGGAATATTTTTCTTTCCTTTTTAAATGATGAATCCTGTAAAAACATGGACTGTTGTTTGTACCTGATTTTGAAGAATAAATGTTTTATTAAAATATTTGCATAATTTATGTATACTTAAATACTAATGCAAAATTTTGCCAACTTTGAAGTGAGGATTCATTTTTATTCTTTATATACAGAAGTTCGTATCTTAAAGGCAAACTAAAAGAAAGTGCTTTTTTCTGCTTTATAATGTAGAAATAAAGCCTTATTTAGTTTCATTATGGGTACTTTATAAGGAACAGCAGTGTTGCATCTGATTTCTTCTAATTATTGAAGGTCACTTAGATGTACACTGGGATGAAGTCTGAAATGGTAGAGACATCTTAAGTGTTTCTCAAGTGTATAAATTAAAAAAGAGGACATAAGACAAAAATCACATCCTCCCATTCTAGTTTGTTGTAAAATGTGTTTAAACAATTCTTTAGAGGACAGGTAGTGAATTTTAGGGGTTTTTGCGTGTTTGTATCACTTTTCCAATTATTCAGAATTTCTCTGAAAAGAAAGAGACCAGAATTTCAAACACAGGGCCCAGGGCAAAGAAAACCCACCAAAAAACAATGTCCATTCTCAAACCCTCTGTACCCCTCAGATTTTCTTTTTGTATTAATGGAAATGCTAGAAAAGTTATATTATGAAGAATAACTTTGTAAAGTGTCTAGTTCCAGTAAAGCTTGACTCGCATGTGCTTCTCATACAAAAAAAAAAAAAAAAAGTTTTACCTTTTTCTATTAGTTGAGAAGCATCTAATATTCCAAAACCTTTCTTAAAAGTACTTCCTTGTTTGGCTTTGAGTCTTTGTGAGCTGTAAGTCAGAAAATGCAGTGTTTAATTTGGATGTGAAATACCACTACTTTTCATTTAGATACTGCAAAAATACATATACTTTTGGCATGAACATAATTCTTATCAGGGATACTGCTTTATGAAGTTTGGCAAACCAAAAGGAATCCCTGTGAGCCAATAGGTAGTGTATTTGTGTGGATGGCCAGTGCTCTGCTTGCTTGATTGTATAATGTCTGAGTAGCTACTCACTGAAATAAATATGTTGTAGCATAAAATGTTGAATGAATGATGAGGTTATGTTTTGAAAACAAGATAATCCATTGTTTAAAAATAAACTGGAGTAACATTTAAAATGTCTGTTCTGACTGCTATACAGACTTATTTTGCTGGGTATTAGCAAAGTGTGTCTGACGACTTCAAGCATAGCATTCTCTTTGTTTCAGATGTAAAAACAGGACTGCTAAAGCCTCTCATACTTAAAATTCCTCAAATCAAACTATCACTTAATTACTTCATTTAATAATTTTGTTCATAAAGTATGTTACGCTATTCTGAAGAACTATTGTCAGGAAAGCATATTGTGTTCACTTGCTTGTCTTGCATACTGAAAGTTAGCATCATTCTTTTGTACTTTAGTTGTTTGACATTTTAATTTTTTTAGTAACTTATTTACTGGTAAACTTGCTTTCTTTCCAAGTTTTCAAGGAGTGTGTTTTCTTTTGACGCTACTGAAGCCAAACGCAGCAAACACAGGCGTTTCCATATGATCTAAAAAAATGTTTTAAGGTGCAAATTTTATAAGCCACCCTACCTCTTCCCACCCCAAACATGTCCCGGGAAAAGTTTGTACTGTCAAGTGTTCTGTGAAGAAAAAGTGAGCTTTCCCTTCTACGTGAATGTTGTTTCAGGGCTTGTCTCTGCTCCCAAGAGACTGCAAAACTACAGCCTTCACAGGCAAGAATGTCTCTGGCTCACTGTAAAGTGGAATGATGTTTAAAGGGTGGGACGGTCAGGATGAGCCAAGTGTAAGGCTGTGATAATACCTGCAGGACTAATGTCTGTGTTGCCTACAGTATGTGCTTGCACACCTGTTTTTACTGGGTTGCAAAACAGCTATGGCGAAATACACCGGAGGGTGTAGTAGGTTTTTGTTGACATCCCCATTTGAAAGTAAAGCCCCTAACACAAAAGAAGCAAGCTGCCTTTAGACTGCATTTACTGCTCTTGATGACTCCAGTTGTGTGTAAATATTAGAAAACAGCAGGGTCCTGCATTCCAAGAATCACTTGAGCAGTGCCATGAAGACAAGTGTCCTTACTGGTATTGTAGTCATACTCCCAAGCTCTCCTGCTGTTTCTAATCTGTGCGCACAGCCGTGAAAAAACTGGACTGACATTTACAGGCACAGCAGGGAGACACTTGAGTAGGGAATGTTAAAGACTCCGCTACCTATGTTTCAAAGTGGCCACCATACATGATAAATCTTCACAGGAGAACTAGTCGGCACTTCAGCTGATGGTGTAATGAGGATATTGATAATGAAGCACAGAATGCTTCTTTTAGTGCTTGAACATTTTGCAGACAGATTGTTTATATTTTTCCCCTGATCTAAAATATCTGGAGAGAGAATCAAATTCAGGATGGGTATAAGAAATTTTTTAGGTGGTGCTGATCTTATGAAAAATTTTTACAGGAATATTTCCCAATAAGTTAATATAAAATAATAACATAATTCCCAGTATCTGTTGCAGCTAACATTAAGAAGGGGGTCAGTTCCTTTCCTGAGTAGTTTGACAGACTTTACTCACTGATTTGTCCCAGTGAGCTGCCAGATTTGGGATGCCATAATACCAGTAATGCAATTAGGTTTTCTGCACGTTGTCTGGTTGACTTCTCAGTTAAGAGTTTCTTTCCCTTTGGGAATAAGACTAGACAGACTGTCATTTGCTATTACTAATTCTGCTTAGCATTATCACTGGAGCTTTTTTGTAATTAGCTATCTTAGTTGGCTCTTAAATTTTAATAGCCAATTGAAGCTACATTTTAGCCAAGTTCCATATCTAAATTGCATTCAGTCCATTAACAAAGTTGGTTAAAAGGCTATTAAAACAAAAGCCAATATATGGTGGTTAGCACTTACATCTTTGCCGCTGTAGCAGTACCAGCCTCCAATGAATATTCTCAAGAAATGGCACTTTCTTGTAGCAAAGGAAGCGCATAAAGGATGACCAAAGTTTGTTTTGGGAACAAAGGCTGATTATGCAGAATACTTGTAGGAAAAAAAAATAATAAAATTGACGAGTGTCTTTTCTGGAAGAAGGTGGCAGAGAGGGGAGGGGGATCCAGAAGGGGGCAATTAATGGTTCTGCTCAGATTTGACAGGTTCTGGAAGAGCCAAATAAATAAAGTGATGTTTTTCTCCATTTCAGCTGATCAAAATTATTAGCAAAACCATCTGAAGCACCTTCTGGTGGAATTGTCATCGTGCTGAGTTTAGTTTGTAAAACATCCTGCCAGACATTAAAAAAACTGTAAGCATGCCAGCACATAGGCTCAGAGCACCACTTCTCTAATTGATAAACCCTATAATTTTCTTTTTTACTGAAGACCATGGCTGGATACCTCATCCTCTCGAGTAATTTAACTTAGCATCATTCTGAATTTAGCACTTGTTTAAATTAGATTTTTCTCCTCTTTTCTTTCTTAAGGTGTAGACAGGAGATTAACAGCCTTTGCATCATCCTGTGACAAAGAATGGCTTTCTCAGACTTTTCTCTTTTGAAGACATCAGTTATTAATACTGCTACAGTTTTAATAGAGTTTATCAGTTGCTGATGAGTTGTTTCAAGGATGGTTTGCAGTGCCCTGTGTGAGTGATGATAGATAAGTATCAGTAGCTTCATTGTAAGAGGTGTGAGGCAAACCCAAGATTATATCTGGATAACCAGCATACGTATTCTTTTGCCAGCATATATAGTGGGATATCTAAATGAGAATTTCCATAGTACACCAGTTCCATTGTTAAACAAGAGTAGAGCTGGTGCTTATTGAACATGAGTCAGATACCATTGTTTGTAGCTGCACTGTAACGTCAAACTGACGTTAATATGGAAAAGCTCTGGCAATAAGTGCCAATTCCTTCACCTCCCATGCTGTTTTGGGGGTACTGGGCTTTTTGCAATGATGCAATACGCAAAGGGAGAAGGAATCTTTTGTCTATCCAAGGATTGATTTTTATGATCTCCTTTCTCACAGGCAGAGAGAAAGCAGATGTGGTGGGATGAACTTCTTTCAAAATTCCTAGAGTCCTAGTTGAGATCTCATGGGTAGCTTCATTCAACTACATACTAACTCACATGCATTTTGTGTTTCTTTTCTGATACTTTCAAGATTGAGTAGATGAAGTTTTAGAAAGGTGATTCCATTAATTCTTTGCTTCATTTTAGGTGTTTATCTCTATGAATGATACCTCTATAGCATCAGTTTCAGTTTTATTTTTAATTTTTTCTCCTGAAGGGATATATAGAAGAGGGAATATACTGTTTCTGTGAACCGAGTTTTGCTTGATTGTGGAGTAAGCCAGACAGCTCAGGAAAATGCAACAACACTAATTGGATGCTACAAACTAGTTTTCTCTACACTAACACACCATGTTTTTAAACGTGAAGTCACCAGCAGTATTTCACTTCTACTTCTTTCTAGCAGTGTGTGTTTCATCTTATCCCTACACACTGGAGTATATCCTGCTCATATAGGCTTCCATGGCAGTTTTTAATGCCCTTGCATTGAGATCTACTGCATACAGATACCCAAAGTATTTTCAAATGGACCTCAAGTTCCACAGCTGCCTAAGCTGCTGACAAGTGAATCCTGACAGCTTTTTCTTCACCATCGTGAATGCTGCAACAAACCAAAACAGGTTTTGCATTTTCTCAGGGATACCTTAAAGGGTAAAAGAGTTATGGAGGAACTGTCATTTGATGAGAGAAAGATTGCCTCCCATATTTCTACCCCTTGTCTTGGAAGGTCAGCTTTCCAACCCTTACAGACCCTACCTGCTGTGATGGATTTTTCCTAAGTGTACTTAGAAGAAAAGTGATGATAACACAATGAGACAGCTGTGAAGTACAGTAGAAATGAAAAGAAAATAAACACTTTTATGAACTTTCCTGAACTAATTCCTTTTGCCAGACCACTCCAGATAGGAAGAAGCTGGCACAGTGGTAATCGGCATCTGCAGCTTCTGAGAGAAGAAAAATGCTTCCTTGACAAACAGAGCAAGAAACCTAGGAAATTAAGGATTAATATGTTCATTTATACAGAAGCAGTGAGAACACAATAACATGAAATACAACCAAGGAGGATGCATTTAGAAGACAAAAGAGCCCTGGAAGGGAAGGTACTTAGCTTTGTTCAGAATGGAAGCTATAACATGCAGTTCTGGGAATTGGTGAATTGCACAGCTGAATGTTAAAAGAAATTACTTCATACCACAAGAGATACATGATCTGTGCTTTGAAAACCTGAAGGTACTTTCCTTTTCCATTCTGCCAGGAGACGAGTGGAACGCTGGATCTGCTTGAAAGTAAGTAACCCTCCAGCTAATTTTGTCTATCTGCTGCTAAACCTGAACAAAAGTAGTTTTACTAATAAACTGAATTCCTTTCTGAAAACAGATATATCTATGAAAAATAAAAGTGCCTTTATTCTTACATTCTCACAAATCTGTCATTATGGAGCTGTTTTCTTTGGAATGGTGAGGGTGGATCTGCACTAGCAAATGTGCAATCCTTGACTCACTTCTAATAATGCTTGGCGATAGCCATAGCGGAAGGTATGCAGTAAACAGCACCATATTTAGAAGACAATATGGTGCTGAAAATATCTGGACATAGTCTAACAACTAGTTCCTTCTGTCACTGTATCAGTAATTTATAGGCTTTGGGTTTTTTTTTTAATCAGAGTTGTCAAATGTGGAAGGAGGTGGAATTTAAAACTCTTCTCCAGACCAGGTGTCACTTTATATACCACCTTAGAGACTGGCAACATTTTTTGCCTCTGTTATCTTCATGTATTAGCTGGTTCTACGTGTGGCAGTGAGTTATCTCACTGACTACTTGTTTCCGTTCCTCAAGTCAAAGCCTTCCTAAAAACAATTTTGAAGCTGGCCATCCATTTCTGGTATAAATGCAGCACAAGTTTTTTTCTAAATCTGACCACAATACTTTTCCTCTGCATGGAGACTCTTTTGTTTTGGGGGTAAATTCCAGTTGTTTATATGGAAAGCGTGACTTTCCTGAGGTGGTAGTGCCCAAAATATAATTTGTAGCCAGTAAGAGCTGCATGTATCCAATATCTCTAAAAATCAAGTTTGTGATTTTTAAAATCCTCTAAAAATGTACCCCTTGCCTGCAAGAAAAAATAATGATATTTTTGACTGTTTAGCACACTGCTGAATTATCCTTTAGAGTAGTGACAGAAGCAAAATTACAAGAGAGGCCCTAACAGGGAATGAGTAGTTCATAAGTGAAATTGTGTGCTGCAACACAATAACTGTTAAGCTAGCCCATGGAGCTTATGCTTGAACTTGACATTCCTTGATTAACTAACGCTACTATGACCAAGTTAATGAGGAACTGCAGGAATAAGAAAAAAAATTATTGAAAAGTGTTTGTGTTTTTGCTGTGTACTTCACAGTTTTTGCATGTTGGCTTTGTTTTAAGCTCTTTCAAGAGGTGGTTGTCTTCTTACCCATCTGCATAGCACCTGGCATACTAGAATGTGAGATGTTGAATTCATATGGTAAAATGAATTTTCTTTTATTAGTTACTTTGCTTACTTTATGTCAATATGCTTCTTCCTTCTGTCTTCCAAAGGAACTTTTGAGTTATTCCAACAAGTAGTTTAGCTTTATTAGACTAATTATTTAGCCTCATCAGGCCAATTATTAGCCTTATTAAATTTTACATTGCCCTGAAGAGCACTGAAAATGAGCAGAGCCACAGCAGACCTGAGGCATTGGAGCAGGCCAGGGCACAACAGACCTTTGTGCTTATAGCTGAGGAAGTGGGATTGCTGTTCTGTTTCTTGCCTAGGGTTGAAGATTCAAGGTGTGGGCGTTTTCTACAACAGCAGTTGTCTTGCTGCCTCCTATTTATCATATCTGCCTGGAAAAAGCAAGACAGAGCCGTTCACTTAGGGTCCTTACTTTATCTGTCTCTTTCAGTCCTATTCAATCTGATTTCTCCCCCTTTAAGTGCAGGCAACTTTAATTGCTGTTTGATGCACTATTCTAATCACTGCCATGCTTGCAATGTTCAAAGCCCTGGGACCAGAAGCGTGAGTCCTGCATGGGTACTGGGGGATCCACTAGAGCACTGCAGGCCAGCTGGGTTTTGCAGCTTGGTAGGGAGCCTTCAAGGGGACACAAATAGTGGAGGATTCTTTCCTTTTATTCCTCTCTTCCACCATAGCATCTTCTCAGATCTTTATGACCTACAGACATTGTTTTTCCCATTCCAACCATTTTCCCTCTACTTCTCCCCCACAGACACATCTGAGGAGTCATCAGCGAAGCCTACAGTTCAGTGTTTATACATTGTAGTGTTGTCTTCCACAATCCTATTAGTTTTTTCTGTAAGACCATCAAACTGGGGATGAAAAAATTGTACCAAAGAAGTGATTTCTTCTGGAAAACAGTTTTATCAAAATGTTCGATGTTCAACCACCAGAGTATTCCTTTCATTCATAGGCAGGGTAGTTTTTTGTGTATATGTACTGTCTTGGTATGGCTTTTTGGGAGTGTTTGAATTTCTTAATGTATTAATGGTATCCAAGGGAAAGACAGCATAGATTATACACACCAAATTATTTTATGAGTTCTCAAATATCTAGATTGAAAGATGGACAAAGACTTTGGTTTATCATATCGTATTCCACTGGGAGCTTGTTTACTGTGAAAACCTGCTGACCTCCATGGATAGCCCATGTAGGTCAGCAGCAAGCGATGGAAACTGTCCAGCATCTTAAAACTGCAAGTTTTATTTCGAACTGCAAGACTTCTTTAGAGTAAAGAAGTGCCAGGGGATATTATGTACTCAACAGCTGATTGGTGTAGAACACCAGCCAAACAGGGATCCAAATTCAAATGTTGGCAAAGGGACTTGCATAATTTTCTGTCTTCAGAATGGCTGCCTGTTAATAAAGTGGAGCTTTAGTTGAGAAACAACATTAATTAAATAGATTGTTCATAAAGAAATTAATATATACTAGATATTTCTATTCTTTTGTTGTCTTTGTCACAACCTGAAGAAGATACCTTTGTTTGAACTGGTAAGTTTCAAACTCTACCCTTACAGGTGCATTCCAGTTATGGGCAAGAACACACCTGCTATTGTATCATAAGCAGTGACATGTTTCTAGTATATGATCTGCTGACAAGTTATTTAAGCCATCAGCCCACAAAAGCCTATCAGACTTGAGTCATACCTTATAGCAGAATTTATGGGCATTGCCAGTTACTTATTTTTGTAGCAGCTATGGTGCAGATATGATCTGTTCTTCCCCAGTTCCTGGTGACATCACAATGTCTGAAGAAGACATTCGTCAAGAGAAAGGGTAAGAAATATCTGCTGGGTGGATGGAAAAGAGAGATTTCAGGATATCTGCTCCCCAGGCGCTTGTCTCCAGGAAGTCAAAACTCCAAACAACTCCATGTATGCTTACTAATCAACTCTCTGCCTTTGATACTAGTGTACTACCCAATTTACTGTCACCAGCACTGTCATAGGATGCACTAGAAAGTTTTTAAATCCTATCCTAAGTTCTTCCAGGTCTTATTACAGGATCTGAATTTCTTGCTTTGTGTTTCTCTGGAGGAATCAATAAAACATACAAGACCAGTGCTGAATTCTCTGCATTAGATTTTAGTGGTAGGTTAATCCTGATAATTAATGATGCACTATCAAATATAGTAAGGGAGACTTTTCTTACATTTCCAACAGGAAGGCTGGAAAGACTTAGTGAATTTCTTTCCTTTCCAGATGCCTTTTTTTGGTTTGGTTTGGTTTGGTTTGATTTGGTTTGGTTTGGTTTGGTTTGGTTTGGTTTGGTTTGGTTTGGTTTGGTTTGGTTTGATTTGGTTTTGTGGAGTATGATGCCAGTGTATGCACTGAAACAAGGTGGGGAAATAAAACTCTGATATATCTTTGATCATTCAGACTCTGCAGAAACTCAGGGCAAATCATTACAGCTTCCTTCTTTTTTTCAGAACAAGGGTTTTGAGAGTAGCCAAGTTCAGCAATTACTATTTTGGAAATTTAAATGGATCACTAAAACACATTCATCTTTTTGCTTTCTCCTCATCAAAGTATTTGATTGCCATTTGATGGTTGGATGACATCACAGTCAGAAACCCTTTGCCTTTCACTGTTGTATCCTTTGCAGAGAAGAAGCTGAGTTCAAGACCTGCCCCAGAATTAATGCCTACTTTCTACCTCCTTCTGAGAGGCTGGGCGGTGTTAAGGGTTGTACATAGCTTAGAGAGGGCATACACGTAAGTGATATCAAATGGAATTGAACTATTTCTGAAATGTCTAAGAGAACCTCTCATGCAGAGCACAGTTCTGTTAAGAATTAGGGCATGCTATTTCTCTACAGTTCTTTGCTGTGGCAAAAATGAACAAGTGGATTAATTATGTAAAATTTGTATTTAGTTTTGCTTCACATTAACGATGAGGATAGCATATGTAGAAATGTATTTTTATGTTCAGGATTTCTTACAGTTGGCCTGGTTTACCAAAGTTAAGATTCAGTCCATTCTCCATCTGACTTTTCTGTCCTTATCAATAATCCTGACATTTTATTGATGAGAGATAAATATGAAAAGGAAGACTCTACAAGCTCAGACTCAGAAAACCAGTTTTTTATTAAGGCTTTTTTTCCGTCCTTAAGCTGTTCTGTCCTCCCTACCCTACAAAACATAAGCAAGCACTAGAAGAGGAGAATTAATCAACGGCAAATCAAATGATATAAAGAGAGACGTTATTTTTCACCTGTCCTTTTTAGAAGGGTAATTGAAAGAGACAGAAGTCAACTAAATTTAGTACACTAAAACAATGTACTGTACTGTGAGTTCCTCAACCTAATGCATCAAATACAGTTCTTTAAATCCTTCCCATTGCAAATCCAAGGAGAGAGAATAAAAAGAGGCTTTATTTTCAGAACTGTTATGCAGTTAACTAAAATAATTTCAAAGATAAAAAGACATCCTTAATGCTTTACACAGTGTGGATTCATGTTGGAATTTTTTTGTTCTGCAAAAAGTTTTCATCACCAGAATCTCTTTCCTTCCTTTTTCAGGCATTTAAGACCCACATTCAGACCTGTCAAGTCTTATACTTGGAGAATGAGACTCATTCGGTTGATTCCCGTCTCGCACGTTTCTATAGATAGGCTGGATATCAGTCAGAGAGTAGATTCACATTACAACTAAGCCAATCTAATGGGTGCATGGGGTCAGCAGCACAGTCCCATTTCCTTTCGCTGCTCCCTAGTTATGTGTTCCTGCCCCTTTGCTGTGCCAGTATTGTTGCTCTTTCGAGCCTGTGGTGAGCTTGCTAAACCAACCAAGTGTAAAAACCTTTTGTTAAAACAGGGATTGAGGGGTTTTTTGTTTGTTTTCAGAAGGAAATTTTACAGCCCTTTTTAATGTAAGAAATAATTATTTTTCCCTGACCCTTAGTAATTTAATGTCGTTTGTTACTGGGCTGGATGTAAATCACTAGGCATTGGCAGCTGGGCAGCTCTGTATACATGTCCTGCCCTAAGAGTCCTACACTCCTTTATCGGAAATTCCCTTCTGCCTTCAAATAGTGAAGAATTAACCAAGTGTCTGATCAATCTGCATGATTGAGCCTCATCACTGATACTCTCCTGTTGAGAAATACACATAATAAGTAGCATGTGAAAGTCAATTATGGACAGCAGACTTTTGCAGACCAAAAGAAGACCATTTTCCAGCATTGCTTCTAGTAGCAGAGCATTACTAGGTGTTGCCACCCTCAGCCTGGCACTTGTGCTACATTTTGCTGCTCTTCTTTTCATCAATTAAGCAGGTCACAGGGTTAACTCTAGAATGTCCATTTCAAGCTATTAACTTTCTAATCAGAAGAAGTGTTGGGCTGAAATATGATGAACTGATTTAGAATAATTTCCAGGGCTGTCAAGATGCACATGCTAGACCTGTGACTCCAAGAGACATGCAGTGGAAGCTGAATGATTGGAAGGGACAAGCTGGAACCAGTTTGCTCCTAGGCCACCCTGTATGGGTTCTTGCATTATAACAAAGATATGCTTATACAATAGGTGGATTTGATTGTTCATGAAATGGATTACCAGTAAGTCTATGGGGTAGTCACAACATTATCTTTCACTGTAACATTGAAAGGAAACAAATTACATATCCTTTCATGCAAAAGCAGTGGTCCTCAGGAAAGTCTCTTTGTTTTGGAAGAATAATAAGAGCCTTCAAAATTTTAGGCCTTCACCGGAAATGTGCATATCTGAAGCTTTGTGTGTTGTAATTATGAAGGGAAGGCATTCTTCCTGCAGGTATACTACCTGTTTGAGAGAAAGAAATTACAAAGAATGTGGAGTGTAAAATCAGTCTTCATGTTTTGAATAGTATTGTCTAGGGACTCTAAAGATTTCCATGGGCTGCTTGATAAAGTAGAAAAAGACAATAGAGAATTTTCTACATGCTGGCTTTGCAGAAATGTGTTCTATATTTGATTGTCTTATTGAGTACAGCAACAGAGTATACAAAACTTTTGGGATCAATAATGATTTAGTACATCTTTCTTCCAGAGATCCCAAGCTATTGTACAAACATTGAGTCTTGCAGCCTCAGTAGGAGGAGCTCATATCTAGGAACTAGATACCTTCTTCCTTTTAAAGACAGGGAAATGGGACCAGAAACACTGTTCGGCTTGCTCATTTTCACATGCAAATTCAGGTGCTAAAATGCACATAAAATCTCCAGCCAGCACATGCCACTCCCTCTCCTGGTCCTTCATACAAGTCCTGAAAAGCATTTGTTCTTGAGTCACTGCACAGCTAAGTTATTTAGGTACAATGTTAGTGTCCTACGGAGGCCTTGTGGAGTAAAACAGTCTCAGTACATTCAGTCAAATCTAAGGACCTATCTGTAGTGGAGGTTATATACAGTCATCTCTCAACTCCCTTATCTACTTGTGACGCATGAAGAGTACCGTGGGTATGTCCTCAATTATTTCTCTTGGTCAGTTGCTTTTAAATACCAGGAGTTGCACTAAACTCATTATCTGGCATCTCTTGTGCTGGGAATTACATTAATCACCATAAGATGGCAAATGTATGCACTGCACCAACATGTTGCTGCCGATTTCCCAAAGCCCTTTAACTGTTAGAATATGATTAACTGGGTGGACATAGGATGGTTGACTGATTTGGTTGTGTCATCACTTTGATTATAATGCTAGGACTTGCTGAGACTGGATTTGTTCTGGAGCCTTTCTTACCCCTCTTTAAGAAACAAGGAAAACTCATAGCCTGCTTCTGAGTTCTTTGCACTTTGTAGACAAAGAACCCTATGCAAACATAAATTCTGATTCCTTAATTATTTGCAACAATTAGCTCAGTCTCTCCCATTACATTCCTGAAAACTTCCACTTCATAAAAGTAGGGACAATGAATTGGTATATATTTTCTTTGCTTTTTGAGGATCTAATCTTTTCAAAATGATAGCTATTATTTTATGGGAAGCTGCTAGTACATGATTAGTAAAAGACTAGGTATATTTACCTTTTGAGATAATTATTTACAATTTGGCACTTTTCTAGTAATTCTACAATTGCAATCAGTTCATCAGTTTGTGGGGTGAATTCTAGTTATATATTCATAGAGGATGTTTTCTCAAAAAGGGAAATAATGCTCCACATAATGTATAAAAGCAGTAAAAGTCTTACGTTGTTTATACAAGTTTGGTTTAAATGGAAGGTGTTTTGTAATGCTAGTAAAAATAACTGTGCTTCACTTTCTGAGGGTAGTGAGGGGAGACAAAACTGATGCCTACATCTTCGGAAACTTCAAGGGGGAAATTAGATTGTCAGGAAATGGTTTGAAACAGATGCCCAGGTATTGTAAGGAATGCAAACTAGTGTCCAGCATTCCTAGATCCATCAGTGTTGAATACAGCCTCTCTGAGTAGACATCCCACGCTCTTTTGTATTAAGTGTAATTAGCTCATTACAGAAATGTGTTCTGTCTTTATCTTCTCACTGCTTGCTATAGCAGCATGGAAAGAAGTTGACCCCTCATGTTACCTTGTGTTTTAATAGCTTTATATGCAAAATCTCCACTGCTTGTTGGATTGCCTTCTTGAAGCCAGCTATGGCCTACCATCAAAAGCTCTTTATCAGGTTTCAGGAGCATGTCATAGTGAGGTTGTAAAACCAGTAAAGCCACAATATTACTGTATGTGGCAGCCCATATAGTGGCTAGTGTACATGCAAGGTGAGTTTTTTTTTCCAGGAATGGACTTCTAAGATCCAATTGCCAGGTATTCACAGAGTGGAGTGTATCCCTGTGTATGGCTGTGCTCCAGGACAAGGGTGGGAGCAGGAAGACCCACTGAGGAGGAGCCCAGGGAAATCTGAGGGTGAGATATGGGACCAAAGCCTGAGACTAAAGAAAAATTCTGCATTCGAGGGTAGACAGCCGCTTGCTGACAATTCCTCTCTCCCACTCTCCAGTGCGGTCTGCCGGGATTCCGGCACAGCAAGACTCGGGTTAAGTCATGCAAAGGGCCCTCCTACCTGAAGACTGTGACTATGGCTATGGTAGGTGAGGCATGCTGGAGGGTGGAGGGTGGGACAGGCCTGAAGCTCAGGCTTGTCATCATGTGCAAAGCAGTGCAGGATGCAGAGGGGCCAGAGGTGTGGTGAGACCTGGGTGGGCACCGAGACATGACAGCCTGTGTGTCTGTTCAGACAGCTGTGGGGGCTCTGCAGGTCACTGGGACGAGCATGCTGCCTGGGAGCTGGTGATTTAAGTGAGTACAGTGAGGCTCAGTCAGGAATTTGTTGTTGTAGGAAAACTTTTTTTACATGCAGAAGAAATCCTCTTCACTTGGGTTACAGCTTCTACTTAGCTCCATCTGAAAGTCCATAAAGGTGCTTGAAACTTCCCAGTATTTTGATACTCAGCTCAGGCCCCATAAACACACACTAGACCTACATCAAGCTTTTAAAACTTTATAAAGTTATAAACATATATAAAGTATATATGTACACTGGAAACAATCCAGATGTGAGAAGCATCTGAGAAGGCACATGATAAACATGCAGACAGTTACTTTTTAATAAACATAAAAGCTACAGGTTTGCCTCAGAACTGCCCAACTCTGACCACAGCACATTTGGAAAGTGGACTGGCATGGCTTAAGGCAGACCTATTTCTGTGCTGGAGAAGTGATTTCACAAGTATTTGGGTGATTTGAGGGAGAGGCAGAAGAGTATTCCCTGTTAGCTAAAAGTGGCTCCATTTATGTGAGCGCCTTATGCATCCAACGAAGTGCACACAATATGCAGTTATCAACCAGGGCACAAACTGGATCTGAGCAAAGTCCATGGATTGCCATTTTCTCCTGCCATGCTAAATCTGTTCAGTTTGCAATTTCTTTTCCCTTATACATTTATATTCTGCAGCTGGTTGTAAACCCGTGAGGTGTACCCAGTTCAAGCCTCCTTTTCCACAAAGAGCATTCACAAAAAGGTAGCCGTGGGCCTTTGTCCAATAAAGGTAATTTCAGACGTGGGTGCCTCTGTTGTTGCTGAACTATTTGCTGACCCTTTAGTCTTCTGGGCCACATTTCAGACAAGTGATGTGTTTATTTAATAAATCTTCACATGTATTCAGGACTTAAAACCAGGTCCCACCAATTAAAAAAAGGCCTTGACTGACTTGAGTGGGGACTGGTGGTGTAATGGAAAGACATTTTAGTAAGCTGAGAAAACCCCAAAGAGGGGCATCAAGGGAGACCACACAAAGCTGTAGAGATGTGCTGTGAGCATGGTCTGCAGAGACAACTCCACAGCCACTTTGTGGCAACAAAAAGGAACTTTCCTAGTAAGTAGATAAGAAAGCAGCTAGAAACTTTTCAAAAGAAAAATAATCTTTACGCAAGAGAGGTCTTTCCCTTCTGTCCAAAGGAAGAAGGCTCAGCAATGGGTTGGCCTATGGGCTCTGGCTGGGTCGCAGTCCCCTGGACAGCGGAGTAAGGGAGCACAGCACGCTAGTCAGGAGCTTCTTACAGACCTGGACTTGTCACGATTTGAAGCTTTGTTTTTAAAAGGATATTTGTGCTGTCAGTTAAACTTCTCAGGTTCTTGCTTCTCTGTTGCATTATCTGTGAAAGGGTTAACAGGGGAATGAGCTCCACGGCTGAGAGACTTCAGAAGGAAACAGGACCTGAAGGCTGGGAAGGGCTGTGGAGGCCTGTACAAGGGCTCGACAAAGCCCTGGACACTGGACAGAGCTCTGCCAGCTGGATCAGCCATCTGGGAATATGTTTCAGAGGCCCTGAGCCTGAAAGGGTAACCAACTGACCACCACGTACCACCCCCTTTTGCCATTCGGTGGGGCTAGGGGCCCCTTGAAGCTTTTTAGACCAAGGGATATCAACACAGATGAGTGGGCTGAGCGACATGCCATGGGAGGGCAGCATTGTTCAGACACAAAGCCTGGCGCCTTTCAGCCTTGTCCTGCAGACATCCATGGAAAGGCTCTTTCTTCTCTGAGGAGCTCTGCCTGCTGTCTGGCTCATGGGGCTCACTGTCCCTGCCGTCGGCCCAGGAAACTGCGGGAGAGCCAGGCTCATGGGGGAAACTGCTGAGCCCACCGCCTGTGTTAGCTGCTCACCAGTCCCTCAGCAAACTCTTCTGTCCTTGAGCTAGTTCAATTTTTTTTTTCTTTTGTCTTCAAAAGATAATTAGAAGGAGTTGAGGCCATTTGCTCAAGTTAGTTTTAATCCCCATGGTGGCTGTAATGAAGTGTGTACTGCACATCCATTTTACTAAAGTAGTGTATAAGGACACACTTGACTTGCTTTCCCTCTGCAGATGAGAAAGGACAGATCATTAAGAAAACAGGTTCACTACCTTATTGGAGCCTTCAAATGGATCCCCCAGCCTGACTCCTTGGAAGAGCTCCAGACTGAGTCTTTGAGACCTACCAAGATCTTTGCTATAGGGCTTTAAAATGCTCCCTTTCCTTTAGTTAGTGCTGACCCCAGCATTGTCGTGGGGTTTATCTCAAAGCAGACAGGCTGCTTTGGTTACCTTCACAAGAACACCAGTAAAGGCGTGCTAGTGAACAGAAGAAATGACCGTTAGAGGAAATGAGGTAGGAACACCCCTTACCAAGGAACAACACATTTCTGAAGTTTTCCATTTTGTGGCACTGGCAAGTGTCGTTCCCTCATGGTTGAGGCAGGGACTGGGGATTTGGGTGTTTACATGCTGGCTGACCTGCCTCATGCTGAGTGCCTGAGGTACTGGTAGGGGACAGACGTTTTTGCGTTCACATCTTCCTTTCCCAGTTTTCAGCTGCACAGAAGTTGCAGCACATACACAGATGCATATTTGTTTATTATTTCCTGAAAAATTGGCTCCTCATAGCTGCTCTCCGTGGAAGTGCTGTCCTGTGGTCTCTCACAGAGGAACCGACGACAGGGATTTAAATCAAGCCCTTCCCATGTGTCAGAAGAGTATATAACTCTCCAGCCAGAGTGCCTTTTGAAGCTGAGATTACATTGGAGCTTTCAAGCTAGATATATTTTATATAAAGTAATTAAACAGTCTTGTGTTTAGGATACCCACTCAAGTTTCGGTTTTTGATCTCCGAAATGCTTATTTCCCAAAGTGGGACAGTGTCAATCAGAGAGATTCATACCTCAAACAGTTTTGTTGCTTCAGGGCTGGGGTAGTGTCCTGAGAGACTGAAAATGGGACTTGTCCATTCCAAGTGATCTACCTAAGCCCTGCAATTTGTGAATAAAAGACAGGGGTGAAAAAGAGGAAAGTTGACATCAACAGTTTTTAACAATTTGAACTTGCATTTTCTCTGGTTTTTTTTGTTGTTTTTTTTTTAATTAAAAAAAAAGAGAATTTACCAAAATTATTTTTTTCAATCCAAACAAAGTGCAGGGATTTTATCTTTGTCACAGAAAACACAAGAATATATTCAGTCTGGATCCATTTAACTTTTTTTCCCTTCCTTCTCTTATTTTGGTTCATTTGGTAAATAATATTATCAAATTTGATTAGAGACATCTATGCAGAGATTTATTGAGCAGAAACCTGTACATACTTTACAAAGCTTTGGTCACTGGACTTGGAATTGTCTTGACATTATGATACATTTTTGCCATTGTGATGATTCAAGCATCCTTTGCTAGGAGAGAGGGGAATTACATTGCTTTTTCATACCTGCAGAGGCATACAGATACCAGGAGGAGAGAGGGATAAATTCCTAACGTTTATTAATCAGCTGCCTTTATATTATCCTGCCATCCTTAATTTCTTCCCCTGAGTTTCTTAATGTCACGACTCACTAGGTTGAAAGTATTATGTTAAAAGTAACTAGGGACTGAAGCTCTTGCTTATTAAAGGATCAGGGGCATCGCCTTAATATGAAAACACCCCACCATTCCTTAAAAATACTAATTGCACCTACTACTCTTGAGTTAAAAAAAAACCCCAAACATTGCTGTATTAAAGTATTGGATTGATTCACTAAAAAAACTTTTGAACTTTGGATTATAACGAAGAGCTCATTTAGAAAAGATTAAAATAGTTAATTTTGCAGTGAGAGTAAAGCACATTCTCTGAATTCCCCAAAGAAGGTTTTCCTGTGGTAAACTCAACCTGGTGAGACCTCAGGAGGAACAGTAAGCAGAAAGTGATTCCTGTGACATTTAGACTTGTGGTTTGCAGCTTTGCAAAGTATCACATAAACTGACTGACAAAAATGTTTATTTTCAATTAGGTGTCACTGATTAAGCATCTATACTTCTTTGAGAGCTTGCAGCGCAGGCCAGTGCTGCATAGTTATGTTCTGCCATCATAATTTCAGAAGTCTGTGCTGATTTCTTCTCCACATTTCCCTATAGCAGCCTTAAATGCCTTTAATTTGCCATGACACAAGATAGGTATCAGTCTATTTTCTTTCCTTTCTCACTGTATCTCAATTTGAACTGAGCTTTTGATGGGCTCACCCCATGCTTCCCTTAGTATCACATTTAAGGGGTCCAGATGGGGTGACAGAATGGAGTAAGACACCAGCCCTCCATCTGTTAAAAAAAAAAAAAAAAAGAAAAAAAAAAAGAAATGAAATACAAGGTTTTATTGTTCTTTAAGTAAGAACAGATACAGTCTGTATGTCAAGGCCAAACTATATGCTATTAAATCTATCCTTTGAAGTCTTCCATTGGGCTGACCAAGGACAGATGGTAAACTGTTATCATTTGATATGGGATTAGGTCAAGTCGAAGTTCAAGTTCGAAGGTAACAGTGAGAGTCTCAGTTCAGCTGTCAAATGTATTAGTTTATATAATGAATAGCACATAGTCATCATCTTTGCTACTGTTCTGCTAGTTTAAAAATTGGGAGATTTATTTAGCCACAGAGCTCTGCAATCTTTAGAAGTCTAAGATGGCAAAATTTATCTGTTCTAACTCAGTAGCTGAATATCAATATAATCTTTATTCTTTTGGGGAAGAAAAGAGTTTAGGTCTAGGAGGTACTGGTCTAAAATAAAATGCAATTTTTTTTTTTTATCTGGCTCATGCATTTTTATCATTCGCCTTTGTGTTTCTATTTTCTCTGCATATGTACCAAACCTATAATATTCTCATTGGAGGAACCGATTACTGGTATCAGATGTAGGGAAGGCTGTAGCAGCATTTCATTTCTTACACTTTATTTTCACACCCAAATAATGAATGAAGACCATTGACCGTGAAGCTGAAATGCTGCATACATGTCAGGCTGTCTATTCTTTAGATTTGGCAGAGGAAATGAACTTGCCTTAAGAAAAATCTAACCAAATATGTTTAGAAACAGCTTTTGTGGAGCTGGCTGATGTTTGCCATATGACACATGTGATGGACATTAGACATAATTTGGAAGCAAGCAAAGCAGTTAAGCGTATGCCAGTTGAAAAGCTGAGACAAACCGAACTTTCAAGATCTGGTCATAATTTTACACAATAATCCTGTGGCAGCCTCATGGCTTAATAATGTGCACTGCTTATATGAGTTAAGGACTGATGGGATGAGCCCTTGCTAGCAAAGTTAGAGTTAAAGATGCTTAAAATCTTCCTAGAGAGTTTCTTTACAGCTCTATCTTTTTTTTTTTTTTTTTTTTTTCTTTTTTCCTCCATAAACTCCTTTAGAAAAAACTCAGTGAAAAGGAGACTCTGCATTGTTAGGTGTGTCGAGACAGAAAAGAGGAGCAATAGTCATAACCCCTGATAATGCAAGGTGCTGTACAGGTCACAGGAGAAAGACTGTTATCGCAGAGTCAAGAATTTAAAACAATCTAAGGTTTTTCTGATACTGTTCACTATATTATGGATACACACGGATTTCACTTCTCCATATGACATTTGTTCTTTTATATACTTATTACATATGTTAATGTGTCATGTGAATTAGTAAATATTGCCAGAAAAACAGGACTTTTGAAGTTGTGACACTTAGTGCTTCATCACTTGACATTCAACAGCTCTTTTTAATTTTTACAGTTGGGATGATGTGTAGCTGACTGCAGCGTTATACTGTGTTAGTAACACATCCAAACTAAAAAAAGAGACAACCCTAGAACTGTTTCTAGTTTACTCTCAGCTCAGCGAGGTTTCTGTGTAAAGGCTCAGGACTCAATTCCCATTTGAACAGATTTTTAAGCTTGGCTGGGAGTGGTGGTAAAGGAATTTCATACCATTTTTCCTGTCCCCTGGACTTGGTCTGGCTGAAGCCACTGTTGTAAAAAGAATGCAGTCTTCCTCCTGTCACAAGGAATGCTGTAGTCTCCCTGAGTATTTTTGAACTTTGTGTCTTGAATGCGGCAGTGTCTAGTCTGCTGTGTCCTGTGCTGTGCTTCTTTCTCCCCTCGCTGCCTGCTTCGCAGTGCTGAGCTAGCAAACACTAGGCAGAGTGACGAGTGAGATCTGGCAGGCAGACAGGTACTGTGCAGGTGACGGACAAGGCATAACATGTCCCTGCGTGTCTGCTTCTTTACAGATCTACAGTGCACTGCACTCTATTTGACCAATCTCCTCCCCTGTACAACACAAATATTTTAACTTCAATCTTCAGTTTCAAGAATGGTAAATCTGGAAACATCATCTATGCAGACTGGCCTTTTCCATACCCCCCCTCTCCCAGGTAGCTGTATCCATGTCTGGGAATGGGGATGGACTGAATGTAGCAGTATCACTTGGAGAAGAGGCTTTAGGAACTTGTTGAGCATTTTTGTGAGCCTTTTCTCACCTCAGCATAAGCTTTATACAATTACCATAGACTGCAAGAATGGAAAACTGACATCAAGTGGAAAGAAGCTAGGATCTACTTTCCAGCCATGTTTGAAAGTCACTCTGCAGAACCAAAACATTTTCATTTCAGAATGTTGATCTTTTCCACTTTATTTTTATGTAACTGTTTATAATGCTTACCTTAATTAAGACCATTTCTATATTCCCTACTTGAACAGGAAGAAAGCTTCCATTATACTTGCCAACATAAAAGAATGTTCAAGAATAAAAACCAAATCAAATTTGTTCAGTATCTTTTAGTATCCAAATGTATTCAAAATACACTAATCTATACATACTATGAGGTCCTCCATGCACATTCCTGTAGTCCTTAGAGTTTGCTTTTATCTTCACACTTTCCTCTGCCCATTCCTTTGAGAAGGGATCCACAGCCTCCTTGGTTTCAAAATTATCTTGCTACTGCAACTTCTTTTTTTTTTTTTAGTTCAATTATTTTCCTGAGGCTTTAATTAGTATTCTTGTTTTTTTTGGGATAGATGGTGAGCAGACCAAATCCCCACCTACATCCAGTGTTAAAGTTTCTCCTCTTTGGGGATCCATCAGGTCTTACATTCTTCGAGCTGAAAAGTTCTGGGGAGATCCTGAACTTACCTTTTTGGGCCCAGGCTGACCTGACCCCAGATCTGCATACAAACAAATTCAGGCATGCTCCCTGTATCCACTTCTGCTTACAGTGTTTCTTTTGACTGTTCATGTGACTTCTCAAGAGACCTGGACAATCCTTGGGGGGTGATGTGCCTGCCATGACCCACAGGAAGGCATTGTCTCCTCAGGGTGCCCGGTGCTCAGGTCAGGAGGGTAGGATGCCCTAAAGCTTGGGAGTCTCTGTGTGTCTTTGGGGCACATCTCCATACTCTGCTCCACTGAACGTGGACTGTCCCTTGTATGTTTGCACCAGGACACACGTAATGCAAACAACAATGACAATATTCTAAGGCAGATTAGAGTTCATGGGTATAAGCTGACAGTTAGGCTCGTTGTCATAATTTTTCTACATAAATAGCAGTAGAAAACGCGTTGCTTTGTAGAAGGCTATGATATAATAAGTATAAATGGTACTATCTACAAAATAAAAAAAAACCCTGTTCTGCAATATCTGGGGGCCATGGCTGTCAAGGGCCAACACAGCCATCAAGAAACTCTAAAATTAAAACAGACAAGTTGCCAATGCATAAAACTGCCATCGTGTTCACTTCCCAGTTTGTTTCAATGACCATCCCATCTGTGAAACATATTTCTGTGGGACAGTTAAGGGTTGCAAGCATAAACCAGCCCATTTGAGTGAATGCCACAACCCAGGTGTCGCTCTTGTTTGAAAAATGCTTGGGTGGCCGCAGTGCCAAGGATATAACCGCAGATAACACAATCCAGAAATCCCTTTCCAAAGCAGTGAGTAATTGAAATTTATGTACTTGCATAACTCATTTATTGCCGGGAGAGCAACGAATCCAAGGTTGTCAGCTCCAGCCATAGGGGTGGTTCCCTGATCCAAGAGGCCTGTGACTTTATTGTTTGAATGGGAGAGCTGAGGCTGGTGATTGGCACTGCTGTTTAGAGGCTGGGATGTATGGCTGGGGACCTGCTGGATGAGAGGTAAGGGCACAAACTGCTCTCCTTGGCATGAAGAAAAATACCTCAGTGGGAGTCATTTACATGAGTATGGGTTTGAATCTGAGGCCTCAGGCCAATCTGATAGGCTCTAATTATTTTCTATAATGGAAAGTGTCTCTGATTTGCCCCATTCCTAGCAATGTGGTAGCATCCACCAATTCTTTTTTATTTCAAATCCAAATGGATAGGCTTTCAAGGTTAGTTGTGGTTTTATGCATTATCGTGATTGAGATTTGGGAAATAAGTTCAGGATATCCAGAAGCATATCATGCTGGAAAAATTCCTCACATCTGCGAGATCTATTTTCCATGTTTCTGCTCTGTCATGGATTGGGCTGAGTCCATAACTTCCCTGTAGCTTATGAAGACACATATCTGATAGCAAAATGGAGAGTTTTTTCTGTGAATGGTTCGTGGAGCTCTTAAATCACAGATGCTATAGAAATACTAAGTATTACTGTGACTAATAAAATAATTTGCCACTAAGGTTTGCTTTAACGAGCAGGTACTCTTATGTCAGGCATCCAAGCAGGGACACAATCTCAGCTTCTGGACTTTGGGGCTGTCTTTGTTTTCCTCTGTCTTCCAAAGTACCCATCCTTTCTTCCATTTCTCTGTGTGTCATGATAGTTCTTTCCCTCTTTCAGAGACATCAGGGAGTTCTGTTTAGGAGAAGATACTCCTGATCATCCATGGATGAGACAAAAGATATGATATACTATCACCCACTAGCTTTCTTCAATGCTGAAATCTTCTAGGAATATCACTGTAGTTTCTTAAATATTGGAACAACTGATGGGCCGCCACAAGGTTGCTGGAACCTCTTAATTTTTTAAAGCAAAATGAGACAGTACTTGTATTCTAGGGGAGAATGGAAGGAGACTTTGGCTTTCACTTTTAGACAGCCTTTCATAATCAAGGAAACTGAGGCATGGAAAGGCCAGTCAACCTGCTCTTGCTAGTGGGGGGACCAGAAGCTCTACCCACTTCTCTTTACCTGACTTCAGATTTTTCTCTGTACATCCTATATCTTGCCCTGAATCCTGAGTCAAAGAGAACTATAGTATGAGGACTGCAATAAACTCTGTAACACTTTCTCTTCTTCCTTCCCTGGTGGTGAGAGACACAGGCTGAGCTGAATATATGACTTCTTATGTCCCTTTAACCACAGGCCTGACCTGCTTCATAAAAGTCCGTATGTTATGATAGTCTTGTCAGGTTTTAGCGGTTTTGCTTATAATTAATTAAGAGGTACTAAGTTTAAAAAGTCATTAGAAATCAAATCACAAAGGATAAGTTAAAAACCTTTTTGTGAACTTTGACGTGCCCCTGTATTACCTCTAAACCCACATCAACAAAAAGGGACATTAATAAAATCATTATATATTTGAAGAGTAACACCTTGCCCATGTAGAGTTTATGACTACAAATGAATGCGTGTCAGGGAACACCATCAAGTCCATTAGGCCAAAGATTTCACTGATGCTCTTAATTTAGGGGGGATGGAACTTGTACGTTTCTATGATGGACAGCAGCATAAAAAATTTAAAAGAGGAATAAAAGATCCTTTCTTTTTTTTCACCTCAGCCCTATAAGACATACAAACTTCTAGGTAAGTATGAACAAAAATAAAACTTGCTGCCATGATTTACTCATTCATAAATCTTTTTTTTTTTCTTCCTTTTAATCACTAGAAATCTATTCCAGTGCATGTAAAGTCTTAATGAGACCTAGCAACATTACGAGTGCTGGGAGCAATCGCCCTTCAGCCTCATGCCTGCAAACGCTCTCGAGGCATGCATATATCTCATTATGGCCGAACGCCCTGTCATGTGTTATTCCTTACTTAGTGACAATTTGTCACTGTCACCCTTGACATGTCACTCTGCTGCAGAAGGATTTGACTTCAGCGCAAAATGTGACAATCAGATGAGAGAATTTTGTAATCTGAACTGAAATATGGGGCTGAGAGAGACTAATTTCATTCAAACGCAGTCCTAATACAACATAAAGGGGAAGAAATGTTTGCATTTAAGGATTTTTGTTAAGGTTCTCTTCCTTTGCCTTTTCCCAGCCCCTGCTCCCCCACCTCAATTATTCCTTAGGATAATGCTTTTATTTTTGAAGGATGGAGTCTTACATTTTAATACCATGCATTTTCAATTAAGTGCACTATGATCCATGGATATAACTATTACTTAAACTATAAGTAATGGTTACATGTAAAAATTAGGGAAAAATATTGTGCTTTAGATAAATTACATTCAGATTACTTCTTATTATAAATGGGGTAGAAAATGGATTTTTAGCTCTGGCTGGCCAAAGAGCCAACATTTCTATCTACTTCATTTGTTTAAATATATTTCAAGCCAGATTGAAATCCATATTGCCTGACATTAATTGAGTACTGAAGCATCAGTGTACTCAAGTTTCATAAACCACTGATGAGTGAGTTTCTACAAGCTTGATTTAAAAATATACCATCCCTTTTATATTAAAATTATATTCTGTTTATAGTGTAATTCTTAAAGCCCAACATTAAATGGTATAAATCTTAATAAGATAGATGTAAATATGATATTTGTACTGTCGAGTTGACATCTTGTTTGCTAAGAAAATTATATTTCTCTACTTGGAATTTATTAAAATATTCTTCTGTATGGTACTCTAAGCAAATGTGTTTTTTCTGTTGCAAAGCAGAATGGGGATGAGAGTGGGGTGGGCTGTGAAACGGGCTGTTCCTGAAGGTCACTTGTAGGGTTCTGCTTAGACACCTCATCCTGGTAGGGATATTCCACTCCTGGGCATCTTTTGACAATCAATCCTATCAGGTTGCCCAGTAATTTATTTGCGTTGTGGCATTGACAAATAGTCAATCATTTCACTGGTAACCAATAGGAAGCCAGGTCTGAGCTCATGTTTCCAGAGGTGAAAGTCTAGGGCATTTTAACCCATTTTTCACACTTGTAATTCTCAGAGAAGCAGACATTATTTGAATTAGATTATGGATTCTGGATTACACAAAGAAGGTGCAAGGCTATGATTTTTCCTTCAAGTTTCATCAAATTTTCCTGCATAAAATGAATGAATGAATAAGTTAGTAACTCACTAAATAAAGACGCCCTCATCAAGCAGCTTTTACTGGCTGAACCAAGTGTCCTATGGCCTTCATCAAGCTGCGCTCTCTCTGAGGTAGAGAATGACTGCTTTTAAGTGAACGCATTATGAAGTACCATCTGCAATGTGCCTTCCTCCTGGATATTTTTAACAGGACTAACATAGCTGTCAGGGTGTCATGCGATGAATGTTAGATAATTTGTACACTTGATTTTTTTTTTTTTTATAAAGCTCTTCCATACTATTATTATAATGATAAAGGCAGCTTTCTGCTCTTAAGTGCATTTGCTGCTTTCTCAGTGAGCTTACTGAAGTTTCTTTATTTAAAACCTTTAACAATACAAATTTCGTTTAATAATACAAACATTGTGAAGGAAGACAGTACATACCAAATAATCAAGGCTTCTATGAGAAGTGTGGTAGGGGTGGACTTTTCATGTTAGTTCTGTCATTTGTTTCCTTCATTCATTTCCTTCTTCAGAACCAGGAGCAACTTGTCCTTTGTTATGGCCAGAGAACTTGGTAAACCTCGGGGTCAGGTTCCAGGCAGACCCCTATTTTCTATGGAACTTAATGTGAATTATTCGAGCACTCTGTATTTTGATTCCACGTCTGTAAGACATGGGTAACCTTAGCTACCTCACAGAGAAGTTAATGGAAATGCAGTGAAATGGCTGCAGGAGCGAGGTGTTTGGCATAGTTGTGCGTCATTGTGACCTAGACTAAGAGTTTACCATGGCTGATACTTGGAGATCCCTCCCCTGCCTTCTGGCTGTATACCTTTGCTGTTTGTCTGCTTTGCTTATATAGGAAGGAGATCCAATAAGTAAAACATCAAATAAATAGAAACTTTTCAGCAAAAAGAGGTACATATTTCCTTGCCAGGTTGATGAATTGGATTAGCAAGTTGAAAACAGATAAAGTGTTGTAGCAGAGGAAGGGGCAAAAGAAGAAAAGAAAGAGTGCAGTGGAGGGAAATGGGGTGAAAGCAGAGCAGAAATGCACTCCAATTCCAAAATGTCCACTGGGGAGACCACACCAGTGATCCTATATGCCTTTCCCTTGTTCTTAACTTATGAATATTAGTGATGTTCCCAGGTTGTTTTTTGGAGAAGGACTCAAAGAAAAGTTTGAGACCCAGACCAAAGCATTCTTGAGATCCTGAAGATATCTGAGGAAATTTCTTTGATAACCTTTATCTGGACCACCCTTCTTATTAAAAGACACTTTCTATCTCTCAGTGATGAGTAACTTCCCAATCTCTGTGGTCAGCCTAGGTCTTTCCTTCTCTAGAACAAATTATACCTCTCTGTGCTCAGCTGGACCTTATTTATGCGGAAGGACCTCACATTAGCCTTATCATTTGTAAAAGCTTTGGGATGATGAATCAGACCTCCAAAGCCATTGGCTGGAAGGAATTACTGAGGAGAGTGAATTTCAGAGTTAATCTCTTAATAGAAATGTACCAAATCACAGATCAGAACTAATGTCATTTTTGCTCCCCCACCCCACCCTCCCACCCTATCTGCTCCCTTAACATAAATCTTCAAACTTTTACTTTACTAACAAAAGCAAAATTTAAATTTTTAAGGAAATCAAAGTTTCTCATCCTCATGTTCTTCCAGCAGCTGTTTTTTCTGGCATTGGGCTCACACAAGAAATCTATGGCTCTGAACTGGAACCTCCAGAGACTTATTCCATTACACCGGCCACTAGGCCTGTCTCTTCTTTGACAGAGTACTTGGTAGTTGTTGTATTTCTTTTGCTAAAACCCTCCTCTCTGAAATTAAGTTGTGTCCCCACAGGATAATTTTCAGGGCCATTTTGGGTTTTTTTAGTTGGTTTCTTTTGTTTTTACTAAAACTTTCATTTTTTTAAATTTTGGTTTGATCTTTGAAAGCTCAGATGAAGTTTTTCAGCAGTGGGTAGAAAGAAAAATCTCAGATGCTGATGAATAATGGGGTTGTGGGTGAAGCATGGACACCCTGTTGTTTGCTTTCATGTCTTTGGGATTGTGTTTTGGTTCCCCCCCCCATAACTCTGCAGACATTGCTCTGTACAGCTTTTTGCAGGGAAACAGATTTTTCTTCCCACTGATGCATTTTTCCAATTGAAATGGGACAGCCTAGAGAATCAGGCAGCAAGGAAGGCATTTTAGGAGCATGCTAGGAGCCTAAAACTCAGAAATTCAGGTAAGCAACAAGAGGAAGCATTTAATTTCCTTTACCAGACACATGGAAGTATGTATCTGGTGTTGAGCCATATCTTGGGTCCTGTGTAGACCTTATGTATTTTTTCTTTATTCACTTCAATAAATTCAGATGACCAGCAGCTAAATACACTTCTTTGTGTTTATGTCAACAGCCCTTTTGGAAACTGAGGTTGGAGCAAATCTGTTAGGAAGGTCAGAAATTCTCTTTTTTGAGCATGTAAAAATAAAAATCAGCTTGAGTAAGTTTCCTTACTTGAAACCTAATTTTACCTTGACAAGTTGACTTTGTAGTATAGTTGCCTGTGTACTTTTGTGGTTAAATAACTTATCTTCTTTTTTGAGATTTGGCTCATCACAGGTGTTTCAGGAAGGTGGTGGAATTCACTTTCCTGAGCACAGAAACATGTCAGCACCATCTTTCCATATTGCTGCTGAGATTAACAAATTTATCATCTTCCTTTTTCATATCTGCCCCACTGATCTCACAGAAAGAACTGTGACATATTATTCCTGCACTGGCGTAAACTTTGTAGGAATTCATGCTTGCTCTTTAAAATTGCAGATACTGTGAACTCTGAGATACAATCAAGGTTAATTTCAGTATCCTAATGCCTTGAAACTTATTAATGGGTACAGGATCTGTTAGCCTGGTCACAGCAGAGCATGAAGTCAACTATTAGTGTCACATGCAAGCTCTTCTTTGCATATGGACAGAATTGCATTAGGGGACAATTAAATGATATCAGTTTAGACCAGAGACTTTCCTAAGCAGATAGCCTTTAGAGCTATTGTGGTTTTTAAACATCAGGTTAATTGAGAACTGCTGTATATTTAATAAGGGGGCCTTTGGGATATGACTACAAGGACTCTTTGTTGTTCAGCAGTCCATTAGGCAGAAACTGCAATTCTGAAATGGTCATATAAATCCCAGGAGGCAAAATCATTAATGGGACACTAAGCTCCAATTAAGGGCATGGCCCAAAAGACCAAGGTGGAAAACATGGTCCTTAGCACCCTTCCCAGAGGATCTCTCTGATCCAGCTGCTTGATTTCAGCTGCAGGAACTTAATTTCAAATAACAAAATATTTACTCTGAAAAAATCATACTGCTTGTTATCTGGAATGTAAATAGGAAACCAAACCCAAACCAAAGGTTCTTTCAAATGAAATTCACCAGCTCAGCCAAAACAAGAGTAGAGAGACAAGATAGCTGCAAGTCCTGATCCCTTTCACCTTTGTAAGAGGAAAGATGTCATAATACTTGCAGTCCAGCCCTCTAAACTTCATCTTATGTCTGTTTAATGTTAAATTGAGCATCTTCACAAGTTTATATTCAGAAACTACAAGGGCCTTTCCCCTGTGAACCTGTGTAAGTTTTGTTCCTGTTTTTTTTGATTCTCCGAATTCCATGAGACACATCTACTGAGTTTAGTCAGTGTGCTAGTTACTTTCTAAATGAGTTGGTCTTATGGCTGCTTCTGGTCAAATACTGCATTTCTGCATCACATAGACCCAGATTTTCTGGAATGCCATAGATACACATTTTCTGAGAACACTGGGTCTTGACAGTCCAGCTGAAAATCCAGCATGACTGGATTCCCTGAAAGTGCCCAGAGATAACCTAGTTGTTTTCCAGCTACGTAGACCATCCGAGTGGGATGTTAATTAATAAGACACTATGGAATTCAGTTTAATGAAGTACCAGAAAAAAGGAAATTAATTTCAATCATTGACAAACTCGTCAATTTAGTTGTATTGATTTTTTCATACCTCCACAGCACATGGCAAAGTTCATACATTGTAAAATACATCATTATTATTGGCTCAGTCTGCTGGATGCAAGTGGACTGTTATTTTTTTCAATAAATTGACATTCTTTAAGTGTATGAAAATGCAAAATTATGTAAGTGGCTTTTATTACTATTCTAATACAATATCAATTTACTGCCTTTAATAGTGCTTCTCAGTCAGGGAGTTATTTCCCAGTTCCTAAAAGCCAGCTGATCTAAGAGCAACCTGAAAACCGCAGTTTCTTGGGTTGGCAAAGTTTAGTGGAAGAGAAGGAGGTGAAGCTGGCCGTTAGCAAACATTGGCCTTTAGCTTGCTGGTGGGAGCTGGTATTCTTCAGCGGCTCAGGGGCCCCCTGAGGTTGGTGTTGTTGCTGGCCCCTGGGAAGAGAGATGATGCTAGAGTATGGTGTGGATCCCTCTCCAGTTACCTCCTTCAGGGCTGTGGTGTCAAGCCAAACAATGAAGCAAAGCTCTCTCTTAAAGAGCACAGATCAATTGCAGAACGCTCTGTTTCTATAGTGTTTTAGAAGTCAGTGTCCAGCACTGTATTTTACTTTTGTCAGACTTATGTGATGGAATATGTTGTTTAGTCGAGTCCAACTCTAGCAAAAATAAATTGAAGGTGTTCTGATTAAGTTTCTGATTTTGGTCTGTTTCTTCAGAGTATATAGAACCTACATTTGGCTTCTGCCTGTAAGTTTCCTGCTTTTTGAATGTAATACTCTCATATTCCCACCTGAGGTCATTAGCCACAAGTTAGGTTAAAAAAAAGTTTGAAGGATGGATGTAACTGCATACAAACCTACATTCATGTTTATGCTGATGCTTCTGAAATTCATCGTGGCACTCTGTTAAATCTCAGGACTACAGAATGTAGTGCTTGTCTAAATTTTCAAATAGAATTTTTATACTGAGGAGTGCCTGTAGCAGAGAGAGGGAAAGCATGTATTTCTGATGAAATACAATTGCTCTGCATTTCAGCATATGAGACCAGTAGTAATATCTGAGTTTTGGATTTGTTTGTTTGTTTTGTTTTGTTTTGGACTTTTTTTTTCCTTTGGAGTGTCCCTAAATATTGTTTCAAAGTCAGTAAAACACTCATGAATTTCTAAGATAGCAGTAATATGGGGAGAAGGAGGGGGAAATAACTAAAAAACCCAAATCCTTGAGGCTGAAAAGATTTTTTCCAACTTTAAATGTATAATAATGGAACCAATATTCCCTATAGGAGAATGCATTTAGTTATTGATAAGAACTCTTTGTTGAATTTTAGTCCTTCAGGCAATTGCAATCTTTCTACACACAAAACAATGATTCAAAAAAATAAAAATAAACATTTACACAGAATTCAATTTCAGAGCATTCTCTTTTGCTTAAAATTTAAATTTACCTACATTTTCCATGAAAATACTGCAGATTTTACATTGAAAACCTAGATCCTAGATTTTTTTAGTAAATATATCAGCAAATAAATAAACTCTGACAGAATCCCTAAATTACAATCCACTTATCTCAGTTGAAATCATTTAGACCAGCTCTAGCAGTTGTAAGTCTTAAACATGACAGTGGTGCTTTCTTTTTTTCCCAAAAAATTTACTGACTTCAAGGCTGGAATTTCAGAGCTGCTCTGTGTGATCAGGCAACGTTCAGTCCACAAACTGAGGGTGGAGTTGAACAGTTAGCTCCCTTAGTTCCTTATTAGAGTCCTGTCCTCACAATTTTTTAATGATGTTGAAGAAGACAAAATTTGAGGATATAAATTAGGGGAAGTTTGTACTTTATCAGCAGCAAATATAAAGAGAGAAACTGAGCCAGAAATGGGCAGTGAGTTGTTTGATTTTCTTGCACATGCTGAAGGTAAGATATAATCCACTTTCAGTCTTGATCTTACAGTGTTTTTCCAAGATAATGTGCAATGCTATGTTTTAGCCTAAATAAGAGAGAATATTTGCTGTCTCATCCTGAGTAGGGGTGTTCAGATTTAGCTGTGACAAGAGTAGAAGCAGCAGTTTCTTCACTTGCCGCAGCTAAATTTGACAGGGATCTTGAATCAGAACCCTGAGGTGATGTAATTTTCCAAGAAGGAAGGACTGCTGGGGGTGATAATTTCTTTTCCATGGCGTGAATTGCTGCTTTTGTGTGTTAATACAATTAGGAACCTACAATTAGTTGGTCCGAGGACATAATCTGTCTATTGACCCGAATAGCAGATTGGACTTCAGGTCATCAGACGTTAACTCATTACAAAGCTCTAATTGTCTCTCTCAGTTTTACCTTCAGGACAATAAGGGTAGGGATACCTCTCAGGAATGTTGTGAGGATTAATTAACATTTGCACGGAGCCTTGAAGACAAAATGCTGGGTGAGTACATGGGCCTGGATTGCTGGTGCCTTTTAGTGCCTGACTCCCACTGAAGCGACTGCTGAGCACATTTATGTCTCTGGGGCTCTCAGCATTGGTATTAGTCATGAGCTAAGGGTGGGAAGGAAAAAAAATAATAATAAAAAAAGTGATTCAGTCTTGATTCAGTCTGCTCCTGTGGATCTCTCAGGTCAGACTTTCACATGAAGCTTTCTGAGGTGGCAAAAAGACTTAACACTTTGTTCTTTTTCTCCCCAAACAGTGGAGGGAGGAGGAGGAGAAGGACAGCCAGTTGAGTTCTCTTGTATGATCACTGGCATAAGACAAGGGCAGGGTTTGGCCTGTAAGATTTAGACACCACTTCAAAAATCTGCCCAACAATTTCATTAGCAAGTCCTGGGGCTGTTGTGCTGCTGTGGTTACAAGCCTGAGAAGGTGCCTGGCAAGCTGAAGTCCTTTTCAGCTGAAGTCCTCACTACTGCATTCAGAACTCATGCAGCGCCAGGGTGAAGTTTGCTGGCAGGATCAAGGCTAGGACAGTTTAAAAAATGAAGAAAAAACAGTGTGCAGAAGGGCACAATCAGCTGTTTGTGACTGAAATATGTACATGTGAAACCATATTCAGTAACAAGACATTGAAAGTGAATGCCAGCTACTGCATTTGGCCTTCCAGCTATTAAACATCAGCACAAAACAGTAAGCAGAACGATGTCATCTAGACCACTTTGACACAATTGCATTGCACAATTAACGGGCAATGAAGGACTTCCTAAAAGCACATATTCGACACCCTGCTTTGTCTTGGGTTTTTTTACTGTTGCAGGGATTAAAAAAAAATTAAACTAACTTTGTGCCAGTGCATATTATATTTGGACAAGAGACTAGATAAAATGATTAGAATAAGAGCCTTAGAAGAGATCACATTTCCCTACTGTGCCAATGTATTTGACTGCATACGACAACCCTTTTAGGCCACTGTTCACAGTGAATTGTAACAACTTCCTGCAAAGATCTAAGTTCTGCATCTTTTGAATGGCAAATTATTAGAACTAGGTCAGGTCTAAGAAGAAATAACCATCTTTATTAAGCAGAAATAACCAACTTTATTAACATGAACTACCACTTTTAGGGCAGTTCACATTAGCAAATCTCTGCAAGCAAAATACAAATTCACCCTGTCCTAAATGTTATCCCTCAATAAAGGAGGAATGCATCCTATATGATTTTTAAACACTAAAGGTAAACTGCCACCTGGCCTAAATGACTCTCTTGGGAATTTTGTGTGAGGCTTACCATTGGTTTTCTACTTTGAAATCAACTAAGCAAAGGAAGGTAAAAAATATTGAACAACAAAAAATTAGCAATATTTACATAGTTATTTTCCTAAAAAGCATTTTGCAGAGGTGAGTAGTATCTTTATGAGAATCTAAAAGCCGAAACAGCTGAGGCAGCCAGTAATATACAAAATACATAGCTACATTTTCGTAACAAGCATCTTCTTTGTTAGACTGAAGTGTCCTTTTGTCTCTCCAATGTGTTTTGTAATCTTAATACTAATCTTTACTGCATTTTAGGTCAGAATTGTTGCACAGGGCAGATGCTCTTGTAACCTCCATGTCAGATTATAGAGGCAAGTTGCCTGTGGTCATCTTGTACTTGTTATTTGCTTTGCCCCAACAAATCTTTTCCTTATCTTCCTTTTCATTTGAACTACCCATATGTGCGTGCCCTTGCTGTGGCTTTTGTGGCATTTTACTTCTGCTGTATAATGTTTCTGAGTGCCTTAATTTGTTAAAACAGAATGAGTTTTTCAAAGAAACCCAAGAAAAATTATGACTTTGGTTGTATTTTTGTAGGATTAGGTGCCTAGTGCCCTTAGAGTTCTTTGAAAAACTTAGCCAACATAAGAACTAAATTCAGTATGTTCTCTTTCAACTCAGATAACTGTGACAGGCCACCTATCATAGACTGACTCCTAGTTAGAATAATGTTTGCTGGAACTGTTGCTCACTATTAATTACCCATGTGGTTTGTTAGAAGCTCACAGTAGCTTCCCTTATAAAGTTAAGACAAAACACAGGGTAAATGCACTGCTTATTTGGGGAGGGGATATCATGTCATATTCTAAGACTGATCAAGCTAAGAACGTTTATAAAGCTGCCCATTTCTCTAAGCTGTATGCTCAGAGTATTTTGCCAAAACACATATAAAGCTTGGTGGGGTTTTTTTGGTTGTTGTTTTTTTTTATCCCCCCCCGCCCCAACCCCGAGAAATCAATTTACACTAAATATCACCTGAAACCAGCAGAATGGTTAGAAAATACTCGTATATTTGTGTAGAATTTCCAGCCAAGCAGAACATCGAGATTGTACTTAGGTACAGTAAATACACACACATTCGCAGGCACACACACCAGAAAAGCTTTTTGTTTCAAAATAATCTTCATTACATGCGGATTATCATAATTGTCATTTCAATTGACTGATTTTAGTCTTTAAAAGAGGGTATAATAGCATTCACTGTCTGAGACTGAATTACTGTCATTACGTTAAAGGTGCACTTTATTACTTAGCTTTTCTCCATTATAAATGCTCATAGACGCACACCGCTTTCTGCTGCTACAAAAACTGCAAAACATGGTATGACAAAGTTTTGTATCCAGACACGTTGATACTAAAACTTCAGAACAAAGGAGTACCAAAGGCAGTCTGCCATTGCTAGTACAACCACATTACCAAAAGATAGAGAGGATATTTTAGCAAGTTTCTGAATTCCTGCAGAAGAATGCAAACTTTTCATTGAGATCAAAAAGGCATTTTGTGTATCTTTTGCCAGGAGGGAAGATGCAGATTTGCTATTCTGCTCAGAGCAAACTTATTAAGATATGAACAGATCAAGCAAATATCAGCCCAAATGAGGGAAATAGCCATGCCATACTATCCCAGACTTGTGAAACTTCCTGGTGATGTTTAGATGAAAATTCAGACATTATCATGATATTAATCTGCCAGTGGATAAATGACATTTATCACTTCTGCAATCTCTTTTGATCTGGTATCTTAAGACACTTCATATGTAGAAGTTCTCAACACATTGCTCTGTCATCTTGATACATATGGGACATCTTTTACTTCTGCAGGCACAGAAGAACCAAGTCTCGATATGTCACTGTGGCACAACACTTGGGCAGAGCTCTGTTGAAGTAAATGTCACTATGCCTCGAGTAAAAGGCTATAGAGAGGCATAAAGGTATAAACATCAGATCTAGAGAGATCAAGGAGAAGAATTTGCCTGAGGAGCAAACCTTTCTCTTTAGGGGAAGAAGGGAGCCTCAATTCTGAGATACTTAAAAAGGGACAATTTAAAAAAAATGGCTTTCAGAGGCTGTGGTCAGCACAAGAAGGTCTAGTTATAAAGTGTTACTTGAACAATTAAGTCCCCCAAAATACTTTTAAAAGCATGGGCTAAGTGCAAGAATAATAAAGAGCCTTGTGAGTTTTCCTGTAGTTGACAGCACTTCAACAGTTCCTCTGACCTCTCCTGGACTATACAACTTTCAAAGGTGAACCAGAAGACCTATATTTTTGGTGCTTTGCTTCCCATTATTAAGACACTTGTGCTTCATGAAATAGATGCCCGTGTCTTGAAAATCAGAGTAGATGTTTGAAAATTGTCACCTTAGTAACTTCTGAACATTTCAGCCTACGTTCTCCCAACCCTTTAAAGGAATCTTTCCTGTGGTAATGTTTTCTTCTTCCTTCACAGTGATTATTAACAGATTTTTCTAAAATGCCTAAAGCAGCATACTTAGGTCAAAAAACAGAAGCTAACATGTTTCTGTCTGCTAGCTTCCTCCCTTACTTATCATATAACATTTCTCTTATGTATCCTTGGGTTATGCACAGGTCTAATTCCATCATTGCTTTGTGGGGCAATGAGTAGGTTCTTGCCTAGGAACTTACATACAATACACAGGTTTGAGAGGGAGACATTCCCTTATTTTTTATTTTTTTTTTTAATCAAAGGACCTTATGTTGAAAGAATTAGTGGGCATTTAGAAATATCTGTGTCATAAAAAGATTTTGGGTTGTTATATGAAATATTTATCTTTTTTTTTTAATACTCAATAATAAGACTATAAAAACACCAACAAAAAATTAATAACCTATCTGTATCGGAGACACTTAGAGTGTTACGTGGATAGATAGGTATTTTTCTTTAAAAGTATATAAATGAAATTATATTTTCCTTACTTTGTCAAGGTTTTTACTGTATGCCACATTTAGCTCAGCTAACCTTGTGTTTAAGTGAACATTGCATGGTTAGGAGTTTGAATGCAGTTATTTAGAGAAGTGTTCAGGTATTGGCACACTGAACCAGACTATGTTGCCTGAACCTGAAAAATTAGGATAGAAACCTTGCAAGAGGTGTTTCACGGTAGAGAGATGGTGCTGCCAGCCCTTTGTAGACATTTAACATCACTTTTTTCATAATCTTTTAAGTTCTTCTTTCTTTTTTTTTTTTTTTTTTTCCGGTGTCATTCCAGGAAATTCCAGGAAAAAAAGATAGGTAGGTAGGGGCAAATCTCAGCTTAGATGACACTCCCGAGACTTCAGAATGATACTTGAATCAAATGTAGTTACAGGAGTTGCAAAGGGAATTTTCCTTTTATCTAAATCTAGTCCTCTACCAAACTACAATTTCAGTTTTTTTATTTTTAACAAAAAATGAAGCTTTCTTTCTAGAGGAAGATGTAGCCATTCTTGACTCTTGTTTTTCAGAAGTTACCTACTTCTCTAACACTGGAACTGACCTTCAGATTTCCTGTATTTAGCCAGGGAAAATTCAGTTAATTTTCAATGACTAATGAGCTGGGACTTTTACTCTAAATGTAGATCTCAGTCTAGTAGGAAAAGTATGGGAATGCAAAAGCACATCTGGTAATTGGAAAGATGAAAAAGGTAATAATAAAGCCCTCATTTTGAGGCAACAATGATGAAGATAATGGATGATAGCCAAGCAGGCCATATGCACTTGGCTAACAGAATTAATCATGGACTATGCAATGCAAAACAAGAAAGACAAGTACAATAAAACATTTAAGGACAAGAATGGATTTTTATTTTGGGAGCAGTATAAAACAATATGATAATAATGATAGCCAAGTTAGCCCTGTGATTGTACAATCCAAACAGAACGCAAATTAAAGCTATAAATAATATTTAATCTGAAACACCAATATATGTTAAAAAGTAATAATGTCTAAAAATTATTAGAATTAATCAAATGAGGAGTTCTGTGTCTGGTATATTCAGAAGGGCTAAGGCAATCCTGAATCTGTCAGATATGAAGTCAGGATTGGAAATGGAAAAGGAATTTTAGAAGTTTCTAACATGCTTTCACAAAGACGATGTCTGAAAATGAGAGCTAGTACTTAGGTTTCAATTAATAAAGGAAGAATTATTATTATAACCTTGTGATTAGCACTGTAAAATTCTCATAAAGCAATTTTTTAAATACCCCATCTTGAAGCCATTTTGCAGCATCATCTGTCACTAAGCTTCCAGCTACAGCACCTAAGGGATCATGTTTTCTGTTGCTTGCTGTTACATTTTTCTGTTACATTTCTATATACTTATATTTTAAATCATCCAAACAGTTTGTGTGTAACAAGCCCTCACCTATGTACAGGCACTGTCTGTTCAGGAGTTTCAGGGGAATCTTCAAGGCTTTGTGCTGGACCAGAAGAGACTCTAATGAGAGATGGCTGAGCACACTCTCCTCCCCTTGAATCACAGTATCCTTTGGCCTTTGCTGAGCAGAAACAATAATCACACTGATCCTAATAAAAAGTACAACAGAATAACAAGTACTCTCTGTTGGTAACACTAAAATGAGAGACTGCTGTATGGCTTTTTGAATTGCATGGCAAGGTTTCTTACATCTCTAGTACAAGGTGCAAAAAAACCTTATGATCACAAATGAGGGACTATTAATTTGAACAATATCAGGTATGATTATGGCTGTGTTCTAAGCAGTCAGATACATTTAAAAAGGAGAATGAGTACCTAAATGCAGGAACAAAGAAAGCACAAAAAACTTGGAAGTTGGGAGTAATTACTGATTTAAATAAAAATAATAACAAAAAAGTAATAATGGCAAACAATGAAAGGGGAGGTTGACAGTCAAGTTACATCGATGTGTTTGCATGACAGGGTAACACTATTTCAGATGCAAAAAGAAGGATGGAACACAAATGCTTCTAGAAATATTGTTTCTGTCTCTACAAACGGAATAATACTGTACTTAATACAATGGTGGAACTTGACAGTACAAAAGGTATTTCTTGGGGCTTTTTATTTGTTTCCAGTGCTTTGTCTAATCACACTGTACATGCATATCTCTAAGACCTAAAATTTTAAACAACCCAAGTTTTGAAAACACAAAGGATCATGCTAAACACAAGTGAGTTCTTACTTCTAACCTGAAGAATCTTAATCTGAAGATTTATATTTATAACTATTTATATAAGCACTTTTATTTTTTTATTGTCAGATTTATGCTAGAGGTATGTGTGTGCATGTTTATGCAAGTTTGTGCTTATTCAACTGGTCAAATTACTTTTTGCATCCCTGACTTTTGCCTTTACTCACTGTGGACTCTCTGGATTATTGTGAGGGCAAAGATGATCAGCTGGAGACAGCTCATAGCTGAACTTGGGCAGGAAGCCAACCATGTTGTCAGCAGATGTTTTGCAGTATGTGGGTCACTAGGAATAATATTTTTTTTTTTCCTCAGCACTGTAAAGACCCTCAAGCTGACAACTAGAAGCACAGCTCTTCTACCCCAAAACTATTTGTTGTATAAATACAGTAAATTGCTAGTCTCCTTTGGGATTTCTATAGCAAGCTGAACAACTGTTGTGACAGAAAGGTGCACATGGTGCGTGTGCTGCTCCGCCATGGTAGAATGCTGACCTGGATTGAAAACACTTAAGTTTATTTGAGAGAGGCTTGGAGTTGCATAAAACCAAGTGGTAACATGTTCATATGAACCTGAAATCTTTGCTTACCTTCTCATGATCTCAGTGTCTTCTCCTGGAAAGTAATTCATTTGATTTGTCAGCTAGGTGCTGTTGCAACAGCTTGCAAATACAACATGAGCATTTTAAGAAGCCCTCTCCTTCCATGGCCAACCTCCCTTGTGGACCCATTTATGTCAGGAACATAGATACATACATTCATATATATTTATATGAATATAAACTCATGCATATATACATATGTACGTAGATCCTTTTCTGGATTGTGTTGCCTAGATGGGGTAATTACAGGAAAGAGGAGGGAAGTCCTCTTTGCAGCTGGTGTTCCAGGCCTTTGCAGAGGATATACTTATATCCTGATTCCAATACTATGAGTAAAGACTGGTTGTGAAAAATCTAAGCCACACAGTCTTTGGCCACAGATAATAATTATTTCCAACTTGCACACTCAGATCTCTTCCCCTTTTTTGGGTTGATGCCTGGGACAAAGTCAGCCTGGGGCTTGAGCCTCTAATAAAGGGCCAAAAAATTGTTGTGACAGTGACTTTGAGTGAATTACTGAGGCTTTTCATCATGTCATTTTCTGTTATGCAAAATTTGGCTAAAAGTAATCAATAATTGTAAATGTAAAGTATCATTAGGCCTAGGTGGAGTCTGAACTAGAATTTATTGTGTTCCTTGTCATAGTAGCTGTTGGGCAACCCATTCTCCACACTCCAGCTCCATTGCCCTGTAGCCGCTGGATGAACTGTGCAGTGAGGGAGATTTTCACATTGTCACAAGTGCTCTGCTATGTGTAAATTGTTTTTCTTTCCTGAAGCTGTTTCCTGACTTCTTGGACAGGTAAACTGGATCTCCCCACACACTCAGCAGTTTTTGTGTGGGTTCTCCCAGCTCTTCACTAAGATAAAAAGAAATATAATTTCAAACTTCATCTTTTTGTCTGTTATAAATGATTAAATTCATACACATGGAGGAGGAGGAGAAAAGACTCAGTGATTTTTACTGAAGTGTTCTTGTAAAACAAGAAACCCGTCTTGAAAGAAATTGTTGTCTTGGAGGATTTTTCACAAGCTCATTCCATACCCGGGCTCATCCTTCCTGAGGTTTCATCACTATAAAATATTGAGACTGATACTGTGGTCATTAGCTGAGAAACAGGTTTTAGTGTCAACAAGTAGATGATCCTGCCTATCCCGTGCTCTGAAATAGAGGGAGATGGCAGCTGCTTTGGTAGCACCACACCATCAGGCTGTGGGATCTGGGGAGCTGCCCCAGCAAGTGTGTGACTCAGCCTGGGGTGGTAAGAGTCATCAAGAGGGCTGTGAAACCACAGTGTGTAACCAGTGAATGAACCTTGTATGAAATGCACCTTGGCAATAGCAGGACTGGAAAATTAAGCTCCCCCATCCCTAGGAGGAAAAGATATAGGTAAGAAGATTGATAAGAACTTTAGTAGCCCTTCTGCTCACTGAGCAGCAGGAAGGTAGGCAACCTTGTCAGACAGAATTACTGCTCCTTTTATAATAACACCCTTTTTCTCAACTACTGGTGAAATGAATTATCAACTTGCTAAGAGAGATGTAACACACAGACCTAGGCAATGCTTTGCTTTCTGAGTCCCCTCTATCTGTTGCACCAGGGAGAAGCTGCTGGAGAAAAGTCTGCAGCACTCCATGCCAATGTGCCCGTCACCCCTCTGCAGGGAGAGGCTGGGGAAGGCAGCAGAAGGGATATGTGAGGGAAATGCACTTCTCTCGGCCACGGTAATGTGAAGGGTGAGAGGACAGTGGATGATCCTAGAAGTGCCTTTTTGTACTCTCCGTTTGCTCTTGTCTTCTCAATCTGAAATACTGTTCCTCTCCAGGCAAGCTTCTTCTCCTGCTGATTAAAAAAATGAAGCCCAGCGGTAAGGAGGGGTGTCCTTTCTGTCAGTTATGAGGCAGTTGTCACCCCATCCTTCCCCTTTCTGAGCGTAATGCAGGCTGTGAGAGTGAAATTTCAAACGTTTCGGTACTGTAGCCTCTCTGTGTGTGTAGAGAAATTGGAGGATTAAGCACGAGAGTGAGTGGTAGACCCACGTATAAAAATGACAGATGCCCTGGTTTAAAAGGTGACAATTTGCCTATGCAGTGAAATGGTTCTGTCAAGGCATCAGAAAATTTGGGGACTTGAATGCAGAGAAGGAAGCATTCAAAAAGGCAGTCTGCCTTGAGCTTCTGAAGTAGCCTCCGAGCTCCAGAACTGATGTTTTGTAATTTTGCCTTATCATCTGCTTGGGTTTATCATGGTGGTAATAGGGATAATGACAGAGAGTCAGTCATTTCCACTTAGATGCCAGTTTTTAAGTAATAATAAGCTCACAGCGGGTTCGATTTGGTCTGTGCTGAGAGTACCTGGGGTTATTTTCCCTTTGCTTTCTCATGGTAAATTATCTCAGCCCACCAGGGCCAAGCTGATTTTCTAGCTGTAAAAACAGAGAAGACGAACATGCAGCACCGCACCACGCTGTACACTTAGCTGCTTCCTCCTTTGTTGTTTTCTTTATGTTATTTAGGAAGAGAAAATTCTCTGAGCCACCCATTATGGTTTGAATCCAGGTCATAAAAAAAAAAAAGTAAACTAATAGTGGACTGTCTCCCCTAACCCTCTCACCCCATGCATCTCTCCTCTGTATTGCAATCCCTAATGGGAACATTTAAAACCAGTGCTTATGATAATGCCCTTGTTCCCATGGACACCACAGTGCTGCAGAACCAAGATTAATGGAGGACCATTGAGACTGGTCCTAAAAGATTGTCCCTCTTGTGTATTATGGTCTGTCATGCTGCATCCATTAGCAGAGGAGCGGAGGGTCCTCATCGTGTTGGTATCACTGGGACCAAATCGAGCTACTGCAAGATGGCATTTCCATAGCACATCAACAGATCATTTCACCACTGCTTAAGGCATCGTAAATTGGACTTATAGCTCAGCTGCTGGCATAAATAAGTCCCTTTGATAGTTAGTGGAAGACGTTATGACACTCCAGGGTACAGGAGGGGACATTGGCACTGTCATTTTTTTTCTCTAGCCCTGGCACCCTGGTGCCTCTGATCTTTCTGAAGATTCAGGGCACGCGCTCTTCATTACGGTTTGGGCACCAGGGACTTGTTTTTTTTGCAAGATTAATGAGCGCCACGGAAATTCTCCAGCGCATCTCGATAATTAAGTCTTTGTTTATCAAAAAACAAGTTATATTAGGAGCAGAAAATTCGCAGTAATTATTCATAATTCTAACAATTCAAGTATAGCTACCTCATTTGCCTGGGTAATTCTGCTTTTTAATTTCTTGCATACATTTGCATATTAATTTTGCCCGTCGGCTGCAGCAGGCTTTGACAGTTTGTTACTATGTGATGGTTTTCACAGGGGTGCGACTCAGTTGGGTGGCATTTCGACTGGGTGCAATGATAAATTATGAATTTTCTAATTTGCTGCATAATGAAGTAACCCCTTCCAACCCAATTAAAAAAAACAAAACAAAACAAATCCAGAAAAGATGGTGTATTTTAAATAATATTTCCCAGGTATTTAATCTCTCCATTTGTAGTAGTGATGTTGTTTTGCGAGCATGTTTTTTCACTTAAAAAACAGATGACTGCATTTGCAGCCTTTCAGAATGACTGTGCCTTTCCATACATCAAACATGATTCATGATTCATGTATCCCCAGACTATATTCATGCTGTAAATTGGCCACTCCTCAACCCTCAGGGCAATCACGGATGATAGCAAAGAAGTCCTAGTTTCTTCTCTAATGTCCAATTTGGGCTGTAGTGATCTGTGTGTATGAGTCTGTCTGTCTGTGTCGGGGAGCAGGGACTTCAAATGAGGGAAATAAATGATGTGTGTTTGTTTTACATACTTACTCGAGAGGCTGTACTGTTGTAAATTAACTGCTAAACTACTGTGTGGGTTTCCTTCTAATTTCTTAAAATGGTTGTAGAAATAAATATATATGTATTTATTACTTCAGCATTGTAAAAAAGGATCTGTGGAGACTTAATTTGTGGGTGAGAGATAAGGGATTTTAGTTCGGTGTTGGTAAGTATGTTCAGTACATTTGGTAATTTTATGCTCATAATGCAGCACTTAAAAAGCTCAAGTATTGCCGGGTAAAATTTGTGGTGTTTCATTATACAACTGCAGACGGGCAAAACAGTTTAGAAATACTGTAGGCCTGATGCCATCCCAACTTTAAAGAATCTGAAATAACCCAGCCAATCTGTTTAGCATGATGCAAATACTGTAATTATACAATTATGCTGCATTTTTAATATAAAACAATTCCTATACATTTTGTTGTCTCTTCAAACTCTGCATTATTAAGAAACCAAGCCATGATTTTATCAGAGGCTACACCACAACCACATGACAGTAGATCATGGAGGATTTTGACATTAATACCCCACAATCAAGCAGCAGAGAGCACACGGCACTAATGCAAACCAACCACAAAGTGTGGATTACATAATATTAATTCTGTGCATCCCCATCAGGCGAGTGAGGAGCCCTCCACGCTACCCTTGCCCAGCCTGGCAGCGCACCACACAAAGCCCCGACACCACCTTACACAGATACAGCAGAACTGCAAAGTGCCGAACGGTGCCGTTCAGCGCTGTCAACATTATTATAATACACAGCACACAATGTAAGCCTGGCACGACTGGGCAACGCGGAGCGCAGTGATATTATAGCATAATCACACAGCTAAATTCATGCCTACAGTACAGAGCAAGCAGCAATAATACTGAGCACAATACAGCATTGTCATAACATATATTAAAGCCGTTCAGCACAGCCGCAAAGTGTGGTGGCATGTTGCGTGTTTATACATAAAAGTGGAAGCAGGCTATACTCAGCTGCACAGACGGTGCGGTGCTGGCGCTGCTCGCCACAGCTGTACACCCACCCCAGACCAGACACAAGAACCTACGGCCAAACAACCACAGTGAAACACAGGCAACAGGACCAATACACAGCTTGCACTCCTCTGGTAAAAACCACAGACCCACAGCACAAACCCATAACAAAACCCAAATAAATGCCTTGCTGCACAGTTCAAGTGTGCTGAGTGGTAGTACAGCACAGTCGCAAAACACTTGGCCTCATACTGTCATAAAAGAAGTAAAACTTATCTCAAATGTACTACAGTAACCTAAAAGAGAACACCTTGTTACTGCTTTATATTAATTATGAGAAAACCTCCCTACACGATATTTTACCAGTGGAAAATGCAGCTTTGTCAAAATCAGGCTTTCCATAGCTATGTCTTGGTTTAATGACATTTTGACAGAAGGGAGGGAGGTTCTTTGTGTTTTCTTAAATGTTAACTAATCCATTTAGACTTTTTAAATTTTTATATGCTTTCCTCACTCTGAATGTTTGTATAATTAAGAAGTTTTTAATACATCAAAATTGTCCAAGTCAATGTTATTTTAACAATCAAGTAAATGTTATTTTCACAATGATGACTAACCTCAAATTTCCCCCCCCAATTTAACTTTGTGGTGAATGCAGTTGTTTGATTCTGAATAGGAACAGTCTTTTTATGAATACTTTTTCTGATATGCAAGAGAGGAAGTCCTGTCTCTGTTTTTTTTTTTTTTAAGAAGGCCAGTGCAAAACCCTGCAAGGGCCTCAGTGTTGCTACCAGTAATTCAAAAAAGTGAAAAATTCCTCAACACCACAATTAATGCAGCAAGGACAGGATGCCTAATGTTTAGCTGTTGTGATGTTACTGAGGTGATGATATGGTACATCTGCAATAATCAACCCCCACTCCACTGCTCTTTTGCTAGGAAGCGTCAGCCTGTAACTTGGGGTGTCCCAGAGTGTGAGGCTAACACAGTGCATCACTGGGGAGAGATGCAATGAACCCGTGTGCTGCTGTAACGCAGTGTCACAGTGCACTGTTACAGTCCTGTTTCCTGGCGTCTGCTTGACAAAACATTAGAACTGCATAAAGGGAAGCAACTGATCATTAAGTGTATGCTAATAACATGAGCCTTTGACTGAAAGCATCAATACATACACCCCAGTAAAGTGCACAGCTAGTACATGGCAATTAATATTTATCTAATCAGATTTGTATTAGAGTTTTCTATAATGCCCACTGCTTTAGCATCTATGCTGTGATCACATGCAGCAGACATGCATAGCGAGGAATCTTCCCAGACTTAGGTCTCCTCCCTTCCCTCATTCTACTTCACTTTGTTATTTGTTATTATTCAAATTTATACATCACTAAACAAAAGAGCACTCATCCCAAGCCACTGATAAACTCTTAAAAATACATCTCATAAAATGAGCAGAGTCTGTAATTATCCATGGATAAAAATGCAACAGCAACCATGTGACTCCAGTAAATTTAATCAAAATCACTAACAAATCACCACCAGAGTTCCTTCCAACCATATCTTTGCTCATCTCTTGCCAGTGAGCTGTACAGAAAAGACTGGTTTTGCACTGACACCTGAAGGCTGTTTTGAACCAAAAATCAAACGGATTTGGAGGTGCAGAGCCTAACTGGGAAATGTCCTTTCCCTTTTAATACCCGTGCTGATTTTTTAGGGAAGCAGTAGCAATAGCACATGGCTATTGAACTAGTGCATACATCAGTTTGGATGTAACGTTGCAGTATGGCAATGCTACAGGGAGCGCATGGGTGACTCAGGAAAAAGAATTATAATTTAAAAAGATTTAATTAATTCTTAAGTGGAGACTTAAGAAGCAATGGCCATTTAAAAAAAAGAGAACAATTTGAAGCTAGCCTTGTTCACCTTCTTCAGTTGGAGAGTAGAAACTTTCTGATGTGGACTGTATTTGTCCTGTTTCACAGGGTGGAAGTCATGAACTTCCACTGTTAATTGCAGCGCTTGTTTGTTTCAACAGCTGCAGTAGAGATTAACCCAGGGCTTTCTACTGAGGGGGACTCAGGAAGGCCTGAAACATTCTGATCTGGAGAAATTGCACTTGCACACATATGAACTGACCTCCAGCCCTAGTGAGAGAGGTTATGATTTATTTTCTCTTGAGTATCAGAAGAGAATAGTAGACTAGCAAGGAGAGGTCTCTATGTGCTTGTGGAGGAGGAGGAACAGTGGGACTGAGCAGTATGAAGAGGCTTTTGAGCCATGAATTATGCTGGAATGGTTCTGGAGGACTTTGTAGGACAGAGAAAGCCAAACTTGGCATAGTCTTATACTTATTGCCCTTTGGGAGTGGTGCATGTAGGGGATTATCCTCAGAGCCAGGCCATGGTTGCTTCCTGGAAAGAGAGCTGGGGGTCTAAAACAGAACCCAAAGGTAAGATAATCATCAAGCAGTGTGGACTGTCAGGGATCCAGAGCTCAAGGGCACACTCTGACCTGTTTTTCTTTAGCTGTGTAGAGGTACCTGAATTGCCTTAATCCTTTGCTGATTTCATGAATTACTTTTTCTCCTCTGTGGAGAAGGGTTAGCGGGTTTGACATTCACTTAAACTTGTTCCCTACTATTTCCTGACCTGAAATATGTTTTCAAAATTGGCTGCAAGGTGAGCCTAGTTTAGGGATTTAACTCTGTAGACCACTCTTTCATGGACCATTTCCTTCCCCAACACCTCAAGCCTCTTTGTTTGACTATTACAAATGCTTCACTGTGTGGATCACTGTAGGTGTTCCAAGTCAGCCAGCCTTTTTGTAGGAAGTTAAATACTTTATATTCCCTTTATACATTCCCTTTATTTGAGAGGTGACAGAGATTGTTCTGCTAGTGTTTTTTCCTTCAAGATTTTGTATTGCACTTCAGAAGTGCACTATATTTGAGGGGTTCGTACTAGAGTGAGGACAAACCCCAGGGCACCACAGGTAACTGTAACAGTGCTTTGGTAGGGTGATCAGCAGGATGTGGAAGCCATCCCTTCAGTCTTCATTATATTACTCCTGCATTCACCTGCAGAGGTGTGCATATAAAAATTGATCCCCTACTACAATCAGCCAGAGAAAGTTATTCCTACAATATGAAAAATAGAAGATAATGTATTTAGAACTGCAGAATATGGAAATAAACTACTGAAAACTTGATGCATAAATGCAATTCTATAACTAGAACAATACTACTTGTTTAGGAAATTTTTATGACTATTTTACAACTACTAATTAATTTAGATTTTAAAAGCTCCTTCTGAAATGATAGTATGGGTGAGGGGAAACCCAAGATATTTAACTGTTGTAGAAAATCTCAAGCTCATTAGTTTGAATCAGAATACCCACAACGCCTCTGCAAATCCATATTTGTGCGGGGAAGGACTGTCTTGAAAAGGAGAAAGTGTGGTACCTGGAGGAGAAACAGTTGACCAAACAGGAGATGACCATCAGCCAAAACAAAGAGAGATAGGCAGAGAGATTGCTTCATTGCCAGAAGGAAGGACGAAAAGACCCACACCCAGTTCAACCACATGGAGTAGGAGAAGACAAAGGAAGTCCTCTTGCAGCCCATGTAGATTCAACAGTGGAACAGAAAACCCACATGTAGGCCATGGAGGACCCACGCTGGAGCAGAAAGGGTGAGCCTGAGGGCAAGTGTGACTGAAATTGTTACCCCAAGCCAGAGTGGGGAGTGGACCCCCAGGGTGGGGGAAAGTCTCATGCAGCATGTGAATCTCCCCATGCCAAGAGCCAGGATCTGAGCCCAAAGAGGTCTGTGACTCCATAGGAAGCTCATGTTGGAACATCTTGCTCCTGGACTTCCATGCTGGGAAGAGCAGCAGAGGTGAACTGACTGAACACCCTGTCCCCTGTGCTGCTGAGCGGGAGTGAAGATAGAGAAATAGAGAGCAAAGTTATTTGAGCCCAGGAAGAAGGAAGGAGTAGGGGGAAGGTGTTGTAAGATGTGGTTGTTTTGTCTGCTCAGATGGTTTGCAATGAATTAAATTGATTTTTCTTCCCCAAGTTTGAGTCTGTTTTGCCTGTGACCATAACTGGTGAGTGAGCCGTCCCAGTCCTTCATTCCTAATCCCATGCCCCCTTTGTCATGTCTCCCATCCCATTTTACTGGGTTGGGGGAGTGAATGCAGGACTGCATGGTCCCGCTGTGGTTCAAACCACTACAGTATACAAAAATTTTCTCTCCTGTAGCAGTGGGTAAACATGGGCAAAGGTAGTGAAGTTATGTGTCCAAATTTATGTGGTTGACCATGGAAGCACTTCAGGTTGATTCCAGAACTCTTTATTCCATTTTCAGCAGTGACCATGAGATACTGTATGCCAGCAAACCAATATTCAGACTCTCCAAAGAGATGATTCTCTAAGTTTTCAGTAATTAGGTTGATCAGTTTGCTCAACACACAGAAATAGCCTTAACTGTGAAACCTTAATTGCTCTTTTTTAAGAATGCATCTTTTTATCTATGTGGCTTAGAATATGTAAAGGTCAAACAAAAACATATCTGAAAAATCACTACCAGGACTGTAAAGTGACATCTGAAGGTGAACTGGAGAAGAGTGCTGAGACTAGCCAGCCAGGGCTTGGACACAACCCCTGCAATGGGGTTTTCCTCTGCGGTCCTCTCTGCCTACATCAGCAGCGGCAAGCTCGGGTCTAGAGCTGTATCCACTTTGCAAACAACAGATTATAATTTGTGTAAGGTAGGCTACCCTTTTTTATGTGGACTTGGATAAATTTCCCAGGCTTAGCTTTGTAAATGCTGACTACTACTTTTGACTGCTGCATGTTTGTGTTGCTAACTGTATCATTCATCTCCATTAAATATTAGTATGTCCTAAAAAAACCCATGCCTCAGAGTTTTTCAATTAAAAAGAATTTAATCTACTTACAAATTTGTGGTAAGGTGTAATTGGCAAATCAGACTCGGATGATATATTTCCTCATTTTGGTGCAAATAGTTTTATTTTTTGCTTTCCAAATTAAGCATGTATATTTTGAAAAATCTAAAAAAAAGGAAAAATCTGGATTTGAATAGCCAAAAGAAACCATTTAGTTAAAAAAAAAATGCCATAAGAGTGTCTCAACAGAATAAAACCTTTCACCACATTTATTAAAAAACCAATATTTTTAAATAATCTTCAGTGTGACAACAATAACTATATGTTAATCATTATCAATAATAAAATATCAGTGAAGGGACTGAAAGCATTTTAAAAGGACTGTGTGAAAAATATGCAAGACAGCAAGTTCAGAACCTAAAGCTATAAATACACAAGGGAATAGTTATTTAACATGTGCTGTAATTTGCACTATTTAAATCTAATATTAGAGCTGTGGCTTTTTTGTGTCAAATCTAGAATACTTCAGCAATGTTAGATAAAAATGGTCATTTCTGCATTTGCTAAAATAGATTGTGCTGTATTTTATAAAAATGCCATGTAGATTTAATCCATGTTCACTTAGATCTTTCTCATTATATGAGTAGGACATAAAAATGCTTTAGTTTTCTTATATTCAGTAAAGACAAACTACATTTAAATTTTTGTAATGATCTGCAAAGGCTGGCAACACGCAGTAAAGTTTGTCAAAAGGATCATGTGCATTGACTTAACTCTCCTGGTTCATGGGTTCAGTCCAGTTTATTTTTTTGTGACATGGGAGGAAAAATTCAATATATAATTTCATGTCATTTAGGGGAACCATGAATGTAGAATCAAGGGAGGGAAAGGGAGAAAAATAATAACTTTTCAAATAATTTTAGCCTGAGTAGCAAATAGATTTGACTGCAGCGCCCAACCCCCCTAACTGTATTTGTGTATACTGGTTCAGAGTTTAAGATTCAGATAACACTCAGTATTCAAATTTGTCATAAGCCATATGTGCAGGTGAGAAATTGCAATGTTTTGAACTGTTTAAAATTCATTTTATTTGAAACTGTGCTTCAAAACCAGAAGAGTCCTGCTAACATTCTGAACATCACTTGGCTCTTTAATAATATTTCTTGAGATATTTTAAGGAGACCTAATTTTAAAGTACAGGTAGTTAGCTAGAGTTTAGAACTCTTACCAACTAAGGAAGTTGCGTCACGTTTACATCAAACTTGATTATACTATTTGCTTTTAGTAGTAGGATATTCTGTGCATACCATTGCTTAATTTTATTTTGCTTGTAATCAGGATGGCATGCACAGCACTCAAAAGGAGAAAAAAAGATAACTTTTTAAGTGAGTGCTTCTGTAACAGAGCTTGGGCAGGGTGATCGGGTTTTATTGATGTATTAGTGTGTAAAAAGAATTGAGTACAGGCTAGGAATGGACAACACTGTTATGCCATTTTATATAAGATATAAACCTGAGCCCATATATTGGCACCTTGGGGCTTGCTTATTTCACTGTCTCATATTCTTGATGGCCAATTCTGGAGGTAGTTTTGAACCAGGCAAGTTTCATGCTGAGGTTAGGTCTCAATGGAAAGCAGGGCTGCAGGGATCTAGACAATCCCCATCCTAACTTCAGTGTGTTATCTTCTTTTCCCACCCAGCTTGCTAAAATTTTTACAAGCCTATTGTTTCCTAGCCACCAATGATGTATTTTGGAATAACCTTTAGTTTAGCACCCTGTCTTTATCAGCCCACGGTGCTTTTTGTTCTCCACAAAAGCAAACTAGTGTTATTTGTTCACTAACCTAAAAGCAGTGGCAATATTGAAGAGAGAAACCAAGACAAACAAAACTGATTAGGGCAAGATTTGCTTTCAAAGGACCTATTTCTGTCACAGGGGGATGGATAAATAAAATAATGTTTCAATAATTTATGCGGTGCACACAGAAAAAACATTGGAAATGTGAAACAAAAACGACATGTAAAGAACAACTGAAGTTGATAACTGCTTTAATCAGCTCAGGTGATAATTCTAAAATAAATGGAACTATTGCTCCTGTTTTAAGGAGGCAAAAGGCTTTTGGGTATGTGTTCCTTCCCAGAATTTCACTGTTGTCTTGTTCTCCTCACTGCAGTGTGGAACCAGATGAGATTTGGCCATGACCTGATATGGTGGTTTAACCCACAGTAGGACCATGCAGTCCTCCACTCACTCGCCCAACCTGGTAAAATGGGATCGGAATCACAACAAAGGGGGCATGAGATTAGGAATGAAGGACAGAGACGGCTCACTCAGCAGTTATGGTCATGGGCAAAACAGACCCAACTTGGGGAAGAAAAATAATTTTTTTTCGTGGCCATTCATCTGAGTAACACAATGAGACATAACAACCACATCTCACAACACCTTCCCCCCACTCCTCCCTTCTTCTCAGGCTCAAATCACTTTGCTCTTGATTTCTCTACCTTCCCCCCTTAGCAGCACAGAGGATACAGAATTGGTGTTGCAGTCAGTTCACCATTGCCGCTCTTCCCGGCATGAAAGTCCAAGAACAAGATATTCCAAAGCAAGCTTCCCATGGAGTCACGGACCTCTTTGGGCTCAGCTCCCGGCTCTGACATGTGGACATCCACGGGCTGAAGACTCACTTCCCATTCTGGGATTCTGCCCCTGCTCTGGCTTTGAGCCACTCTCAGGGTCTCAATTCAGTCACACTTGCCCTTAGGTTCAGCTTTTCTGCTCTAGCATGGGGTCCTCCATGGCCTACACGTGGGTATCTGTTCCACTGTTGAACCTCCATGGGCTGCAGGAACCTCCTTTGTCTTCTCCTTCTCCTTCTCCATGCAGTTGAACTGGGTGTCTGAGGTTCTCTGTCCTCCCCCTTCTCCTCCTTCCTCCTGGAAATGGAGCTCTGTCTTTGTTCTGGTCTTATGGTCATCTTTTGTTCTGGTCAATGGCCTCTCCTCCAGGTTCTCTCCACCTTGTTTTCAAGACAGTCCTTCCTCTCACAAACATGGATTTGTAGAGGCATTTCTATAGTGCTCATTGGCCCAGCCTGGCCTGGGGGGTCTCCACCTTGGAGCCAGGGGAGCTTTTCACTCTCACAAGGTGGCCTCTTCCCCCACTACCAAAAAATGCCACCCCACCCCCTCAACCCACACACAAATTCAATACACCTGAACATGAACACTCTCCTTATTACCAAGAGGCAGCGTGGACTAATGGTTAGCATAAAGCTGGAGGAAACAGGTACCCAGCTCTCAGTCCTCAGCTCAAGACTCATTTTGTGAACACAGTTAAGTCCTTTCACTCCTCTGTGACTCAGTTTACCTGCCTGTCAGAGAAAGTATTTATCTGCTTCCTTGGGGAATCACGAGGTCTAAGGAACGTACAAAGTTTTTAAACCATTGATCTCCCTAATGAGTGATGAGTATCTCTGCCTCCTTTTCACTCTCTGAGCCTCTGTATGTCTGCTTGGTCACAGCATCCTTCCTCAGATTCCTATGTCAGCTCAATATAAAAAGAGAAGAAGTTGCTATGGCATCAACTTGGTGCTCGCAGGGAAGGTGGAGAGAAGCAAAGCGGGGCTGCCTGGGGCCTGGGCAACGGTGGGGATGACAGGGGAAGGCGGCTGGGAGGGCTCGGGGGCCTCACCAGGGGCTCTCACACCTGCAGTCACACAGCCACTCTGTGCAGGGGTCGGGGTCTGACAGCTCCTCAGTGCAAACCTTGGGTGTTGGGCTCCTGTAGGATTTATGTGGAGGAGTGCTATTGTTTTGCAGGATTTCTTTGTGCTGGCTGCTTGCTTTTGCTGGCCTGCTGGAGGCAGGGGCAGGTCACTTGTGTCATAACTCCAGCACGGTGCGGAGGTCCCAGCCCACGGCAATGGAGGTGGCAGTCGTGGGAGACTTGGGGAACAGTGTTGGCTTAGAAATGTCGGGTCCCAAGGGGCTGAGACTGGGAACGTGCTGGCATGTCAGTGGGTGAGCGGCTACTGAAGAAGTTGAAGCCTCTTTTTCTGTCTCTCCTTCTGTCTTTCCCCTCCATCTCTGCCTGCCCCCCCTGCCCCCCCACCCCCCCCAGCCCTTTGTCAACACTTGATCATTTACATCAAGTTGACATTCTCAGAGTTTACTCAGGGGTCTGTAATTGTATTCTTTCACCGGTTCTGCATTACCAACCATGAAAATGGAATCTTATCATCCCTGACCAATTTTTAATGTACAAAATGATTTGGCCGAGGTTCAAAGGGAGTCACAATTGAAATCAGGTGAATGATACATGTAGGTTTTTTTCAGTTTCTCCGTGCCTTGATTTGATTTTTCTCATATGGCATACAGGGAGATGTAGCTTACTTTTGTGTGTGTGTCTGTGTGTGTGTGTGTACAAGCTATATAAATGCATGTATATACTCTGCACATATATAGATGCACTATCTGCCTATCTATATTTTGTGTACATATCACTCAAATTTACCCATTTGCAATGCAATGGATGACAATGAAGTTTGCTCTAATCCCTAAAAAGCAATCAAAGAATTGGAACAGGGTTAAAGCCTGCTGATAGTACACTGTGATTAATAGGACATTATTAAATAGCCCCCCTCCTTCAGCTCCTCTTCCCTTCACCCCCTCCTCCCACCATCTTGCCAGATGAAAAGAGGCTTCGGAGACAAAATAAATAAATAAATGAGGTTACATTTACATTATAAAGAATAAGAAAGAAAACAATAGGGAATCCTCCTCTCTGAAAGGCATACCATCTCCAAAGGGACAGAGTCCTCCAAAGTATGGGGGGGAAGGGGAGTTCCTGCTCTCAAATATCATTAGAATGTTCTTTATCTTTTTGGCAGTTTCATATTGTGAATAATATGGACATTTATAACTCAGTCAAGCTGCTTCTTTCAAGAGTACAGTTCCTTAAGATCAAGGAATCTATCAACTTACATAGCTCCCTTAGCTATCTTATCTAAGTACCTCACAAACAGGAATGTATTTATCCACACAATCCCTGGGCATGAGGGAAATGTTCTTGTCTCCATTTTAAAGATTGAGGAGAATGACAAAGAGATTCAAGGCCTCAAAACAGCTGCTGTTTTTGCAGGCCTGGGCTTGCGGCACCCAAGACTTTCTACCTCTCCTTTTCTGTAGGAGCTGCCCCCTGTTCTCCTGCCCAGATACTAGAGACCTTACCTGTATTTCTGAATTAAATGAATCGTTTCTGAAAACCACACTGGAGAAATGATCAGGTTTGACAATTCAGAGTAACTGGCTGTTTTTAGAACAAGTGAATTCCTTGAGGTCATGCAGAGAGCAGGCGGCCATCCTGGAAACTGAGCCTGGCCTTTTCCAACCACAGGATGCTCTTTCCTAAGACGGTAGACAGTATGTGCTGGTAAGTGAGTGAATCTGTTCTTTGTGTCCATATATACTTGGAAGACTGAGAGAATCAAAAGGAGGGGCTTGCTGATTAATGCTCAGAATGGACTGATGATGGTCTAATTGCTTTACCCATAACAAGGTTGTTGTAGGAGGAGGGAAGATCTAATGTGTGGTCAGTATGCCAGAGATATGTGGACATCTTCCATGAAGGCAAGCTGTGCAATGCCAATAGAGCAAAGAGGTTCCAAGTGCTCTTAAAGTTAGTATTTTTTAGGGTGAGACCGTGGTATAACAGGTAAGAAAGCATATCTTTGGTGTGGATTTCTAGTGCTGAAGCGACTGGTAAAGCAAACAGCATTTCAGGATGCTCTGCTGGTGACAGCAAACTCAAAGCTCTGGGAAAAGATAAATCAAACCTGGAAGCATGCTTAAGCCATATGTGATATGAAGTAAATCTTGTGACTGAATTCTCACAAGATTCAGTGTGTTTTCTGCACTATCCATTTGTCTTAATTGGCAAGTTGAGTTATTAGAGATCCTTAAATACATTTGCAATTTTAATCATACTGTGATTCTAAAGAAACTCTCCCTGAAATATTTGACCACCATTAAAAAATTAGTTCTTTTAAGCAACCATCAGTTTCTTTAATTTTTGGTGGAACTCTAGAACTTGGAAGATTTCTGAAGTCAGTGTCCTTGTGCCCTTTTTTTGCTGTGAAATAAGAAGTGTAAAAACATACTTCTAAAATTCACATTGATACAAACTGTGACCTTTTGATAAATAATGTTATGGGAAAAAATACAAATTTCCCTGTAATCTGTGTGTCTGTTAATGGTGATATTAATGGCAGAATATAGACACTTCTGATAGCTGTCATTCACGTGCATTTTGCTCGTTGCGTACTCTATTTCACATCTCACTCATGTAGCTGTGATTTTATACTAAAGACCAGAGATTAGCCTGACCAGAACAAAATTATTGTTCATCTCCCAGATGTATTCAGATAGTGTTTTGATGTTTTATGGTGAATAGTGTTACTAAAAAGGATTTGCATACTCCCTTTGGAGTTGTTCTGGCAGGGTGGTTTTCTAGACTGGAGTCAACACATTGTACACACAATAACTGGGAGAATGCAGTTGATTTCCTTACTTCAGAAGTATCCAGTGACACATCTAAAAATGTGATGATGGTTAAGCACTGGCTCAAAGATGACAAAAATCAAAGAAAGCTTTTCTATGCAAAGCTTTGTTTCCATAGTCTGTGTTCTTGAAAAAGTGCATATTGGTGACAAAGTAGTGGGCTCAGCTACTCCTGTCATATATAAACTGCTTGACATTGTCACATGAAAAATCAACAGAGCTGCAATGGTAAATAAGAGTTTCCTTGATGCAGAGACAAAGTGTTTTCTAAGGAATGTAAAATGGGAAACAAAATAACTCATTTCTGCTTGGGTTTCAGAACAATGCTTGATGTGATTGTCCTAAGAAACATGTTTGGGAATGACTCTCTCTTTTTCAAAGGATCTTTTTGTTTGTTTGTGGGGGGTAGGATACTCATAGAAATCTGTTAGTGCAACTATTTTAATGTAATTTTCAGGAAAATAAAAATTAATTATATATCTGCCCAACAAAAAGAGTACCAGAAAATAAAGATAAATGCACTAAGATACTGGAAAGGTGAGAACTGTTAATTTTCTGTATTCCTTAGCCTGACACTATGTAAGCTCTGTGACCTTGTAATGTCCATGTGTGCTGAAGCTTTGTTCAGCATGTTCCAGACAGGAGACAAACTTTATACTTTGGAAAACTGTTAGTCCTTGACTTCAACAAAATCATTGTGAGTAACCTCAGAAACTGAACAGACAGTGCTGCTGTTGGCTATCAGGATGGTGTCAAGATAGGGCTCTGATTCAGGCACAGGTGAGTTGTGTTGTAGACTACTGAGGTATTTTAACAAACATTTAGTTAATTGACTCTTGTATTCTGACATTCAATGATCTAATTTTTATTAAAGACTCTAACTTTCCTTTGTCTTTGCTGTGGTACAAATCCTTGTCATAACATAAAAATATTAGCACCCCTTTTACTGTTTTAGACATGATTTCAATACAATAACTTCTGCATTCAGCTTTACTGTAAAAATGATTATGTATATAGCATACCATAACTCAAGATGGTCCTCTGGTTTTGGTCACAGTGATATAGAGGAAAGTAATATCTAGCCTTTGTTAAATAAGGATGAGATGAAAATTTATAACAGGCTCTAAGTATCATAATGAGTATCTACAATAAAGTCTGCTTTTAGCTGTTGATTTTTATTATTGTAGGACCACCTGTATCGCAGAAGCATTCCTGACATTTTCCGGAGTTAGAAAGATTTATCCTTGGGCTAAAGGGAAATGCCACAGGCAGAAACCATGATAAATTGTGAGAGTTTTTCACAGTAAATTATCTACAATTAATACTAAAAGAAAGGCAGCTGAACAGAACCACTGCACCCCACCATCAAATCAGTTCTGGAATCAAAACATCATGAGCAAAACTACCTACTTAAACATTTTTAGTTTAGTTCGGAGGAACTATGAGTGAAAAAGAGGAGCTCGTTAACACAAAAACAAAAAAAGAAAAAAAAAAAGGCAGGATTGCAGGTAATTAAATTATCTCCTTTGGGATACTATAATTTTACAGGAGATGTGTTAATCTTTGGAGAAAAGAAAGCTTGAGAATTATCCAAAAAAGAGTTAGTACAAACTCAAAGTAAAAGCTGGGACAAACATTCTGATGCAGCTGATGGAAATAAAACATTTTCACACAAACTCTTCTGTATATGAGCTTAGTTTTGCTGAATACATTTCAGCGTAGGAAGGTATCTAGAAATCAAAACTGATTAAAAATTAAATTTTGATCTCACAAAAGACACATTAGGATAAAAATAAAAATATAAAAGCTTTGGGAAAATAAAACTTTCAGAAACATTGTCTTTCCAATTGCTAAAGTATTTCATTTTTATATTTTAAATTATTTCACCATTAAACTACATCTGCTCTGATTCTTATTAGAATTCCAGTTTGGGTGTGTGGTGGCCCAGTCATCTCCATCTAATGGATTCACAGCTGAGCTTCATTTTCTGTGATGCAATTGTTCAGAGCTGTGCATACTTGCTGTAGGGTTTTTGTAGAAGGATGAAAAAAAAAATAGTTCTATCTCTGTTTTAGCTTCTTGCCTAATTCAGAATTGGTGCATGGACTGACCGGAAAGGCGTGTGGGTAAAACACCTGAGAAAAATGTAATCAATGTACTCCTAGAGCAGCTGTAGTTTATGCAATAGAGTAGACAGTCTCTTGCTGAGTTGTACCACACATGATACTTTCTATTGTCCCTGAATACCTTTGGAAAAGGTGTTATAAGTATTTCTACTTCCTATTTTTACTTTTTTTTTTTTTTTTTACTGAGTCTGTTTTTGCACAGAATTCTGTACCATTGTAATTTCTTAGTATTTAAACAAATATGAATTTGAGGAAATATTTTAATATCTTGTAGTTCGAAGTTTGGGATTTGGAAGTATTAGTGAAAGAACTGAGAATTCTTCAGTGTCTGTGAAATGGGAACCAATTTTCTAGGAAATCAGAGAGTTTTACCTGACAAAGGCTATAGTCTGAGCCCCAAAAGTCTTTAAAAAATAAAAAGAGTTTGATTAAAGACTTTGTAAATATGGATTCTGGATTCCTATTGTCTCTCAAAGCTTTTCACAAGATAGGCTCACTTTCCCAAATGAAATTACTTGTCCAGTGCCCAGAGCACTGTAGACTTGTCACCCTGCATCTGAGACCCAAGCTGAGTTATTTTCTGGTCCTTACCAGGTCTAAAAGTTCTGCAGGCTTCAGTTTCCTCTGTGCAAGCACCCTGTCACCAAGAAATCAATGCAGACGACACTGGATTTTTACCTCTGCAAAGCAGAAATGACAGTAGCTACATGCAGTGAGTAGCGTGCACTTACTGGCTTTTCTGAGTAGAACCACATGTTAAACACCCTGAGAGGCCACAGCTATGCAGAGGGGAGGCATCTCCTTCTTTCCAACTTCCAGTCAAGCTTGGGTCTGCATGCCAAGAGTATAATCTATTGCTGCTTTTTAAATTTTACTCATTATGTGAGACACTGTCAAGTCAATCTAATATCAAAACCAAGGTTTTGTAAATCAACGATGTATAAAGCCTGACAGCAATAGAAAAGCTTCCATGACATTAAAAAAAGTCTGGGAGAATCTTAATTTTAAAGAAGCAGCATTTCTCTGCATTGTTTGTTACTCAGACATCGCTGTATCTTCATGTGTGAAAAACTGGCAGGGAACCTGATTAGAAACAGGCACAATCAATAAAAATGAGATTGATTCCCAGTTCCTTCAGTTTCCGAGTTATATATGAAAAGTAAACAAACTGTGTACATGGGGAGAGGTGTCTTTGTTGTGACAATCCTATGCCTTTTGAGTACAACTGAGTGCAATATTTATTTTTCCTTTTTTATATAAATGAGATTACTAGGCTTTACTTTATCATCACTTTTCATGCAAATATTTTATACTCCTTGTGCATTTGAAAAGTTCAAAATAATTTTTGTCCAATAACTCTTTAAATTATTTGAAGGCAGTGCTTGAAAACGAAGGAGCTGATCAGGCCTTTTATCTGGGGGTAAGCAGGAAGATCTAGAGATCTTCCAGATGTGCTTTTCTGTTTGGTCTTAATAATGTTGCAGTTCAGTTAATCCTGAAACAGCTTGCCAGTCAAAGCAGTACAGTCCAGTAGATGAAGGTATGTGATACTGGTGCCCAACTTTATGAACAGACTTGATAAATACCTAGTTAAAATAACAAAAACTGTGTTAAGTATCCGTATTTGAATATGGTGAGTACCTTAATGTATTTTAAAAATCATTTGTAAGGAACTGAAGTTCACATCTCTCATGGATAGGGTTAATTGCACCCTTGGTTTAAAAAACATAGACTTTAGAAACTCTTGAATGTCTGTCTGTCTTTCCCTCCCTTACCCACTTTTGCTCCAATCTCTATTGCTGCCTTCAAGCTGCTCACTCTGCCTTCTTTGAGAGGCCCAGAAAAAAGATTTTTTTTTTCAACTTTTGTTCTCTACAGTTCTTTTGCATATTGAAGCAGTTGAAAATACAGTGTTAAAATGGCCAACTAGAAAAACTTCTATTTAACCAAAGCATACAGAGAAAGAAACTTGCTTAAACAGAATGATGTTTGTCTTTACTAGAGGCTCAATTGTTTCTAATAGTTTTGCTTCTGCCTATACATACTGCCTATAAGGAGATGCACAACCTAGCAGCAATTTTATAGGATCCCACAACTCGATCATTTTGGCCATATGCAGTAAATTATCTGGATTCACCAAGTGTTGGGAGAGTTTAAAGATGGGGGAGATGAGACTTTATGTTGTTCTCATCTCTATAAACTGGCTCACTACTTATCCAGAAAATACAGACCTCAGAGAATAGTTCTTTGTTTGGAATTTGAACACTCTCTTAAATAAACTCTTCCTATTAGTAGATCCTAGTGACATCAGACTGCTGTACCATGTTTAATTGAAAGTGGCAAGCGAACACTGTACAACTGCTTCTGAAATGCCTGGGAGCTATTTGAAAGCTTTAGCATGTTAGAGGGGAAAATGGCCTGGTTCTATCTCCCTTTCTTGAGGGAGGGGAGTGGGTGTTGAGAGGGAGAGAAAATTCACCTTCCTGTGCTCCAGAATGGCTTTGTCTTTGTCTGCCTAGCCTTTGGGATACTACTGATTTTTGGAGTGACTGAATTTCTGTGGATAACCTTTCTATGATCTGATTATCAAAGCAACCAACTACTTACTAATTGACAGTGAGTTTGTTCAAGTGTTATTTATTTTTAATTGATTTTAAGAGAGTTTGGCTGTACTAGTGCAGTTGTGTTTGCTAAAAAATGATGTACTATGTGAGAGATCAAGGTAATAGCCTTAGACATTTAAATAAATGTAGGAAAGGGCACTCCCTGTTCTGTGTACTGAGAGCTAAACGGCAGCCTGGTGCCAACAGTAGGGAATGACATTTAGAGCATCTAACAGGTAAAAAACCTTCAGATAAGCTACCCTTACTACTCCTGTAGGAGTCCTTCTGGCAAGGAAGATCACCTTCAGTAGGTTAAGAAACTACTTAGTTTCAGTCTTTAATTTAAAGTAAGCCTGACTTCTGTTACTTTTAAATTTTTTTTTTTTTTTTTTAATTCTATTTGAACACTTAGAATGTTGTTAAAGAAGGCACATAATGAGCAGTGCTTTTTTTGTTTTCTTCTTTTTTTCTCAAGAAAAAAAAGTCTGGTAAATGTCATTCTAGTCTACTCAGTTCATTGATCTCTCTTTTTACATCACATCTTCTACTAGTCTGAGGATTTACTCAACAGTTGCTTAAGTCTGTTAGAAAGCTGCTCTTGCTTAGCTGCCTAAGTATTGTGGTTTTAGAATTCCGTGATGAGTGTGTAATTATTCCTGTGATGCAGCTTTAGCAATTTTTCATACACCATTCCAAGTGGGAAAAGGTAGCAAGGTTACTGTATGGGACCATGACTACTATTTAAGGACTTTTTAGCATTTTGATATTGAAGGGCTTATAGCACCATTTCATACATAAATGAGGGAGCTAAATATTCTTTTAGCCCTATTAACATCAAATTAAAGCCCTTTTCCTAGAAGATAATTAGTTGATACCCCCATTGAAGTTCTAATTTATTTTGTAAGAAAAGCCTATAATTGGACATTGTTCCCACCCAATAACAAAGAAATCAAATGCACAAGTGGTCATTTCTGTTCCAGCAACACATGCCTCTTCTCAATGTAAGTTTATTTGTATTGCAGAGCAGCCTTTAATTTATATTTATTATGTGGTCTTTTGTGGCCTGTGTGTGCAAAGCACCACTTCACAGTCCAGAGGTGAGACCACAACTACTACACCACAAACCATGCTGGGACTGTAGTGTATCACCTCCGAGGTCAATAAGTAGAGAATAACAGAGATGGAAAGGGGAAGATGGACAGAATCACTTATAAAGAAAAAAGAATAAAATAAATATCCAGAAGTATTTGGAGACTGTAGGCAATGAGAAAAGAGAAAAATTGCCTGGCATACTCCAAAGAGGGGTTATTGGGAATGATTGCAGGCTAGCAAAGTTATACCTATTGAAAAACATTTTCTGGTGTTGAACTCTATTATGTTTAATACTATAACCCTTTACTCAGGTAAGCCATCCCACTGGCAGCAGATGGACATCTTCTTTGAAAAGCTTTCTTTATATGAGTTTTCAGGCTTCTTAAGCTGTAAAATACTCTTGCAAGAAAAGAAAATAAGGTTTCAGTAGGGAAGACATTTAGAAGTGGTCTGGACAAAGCCGTATGTAATTAACTCAGGAATATGGTCTTCCTGTGGAAGGCAGAAGACTTTCATGAGTCTCTTTCTCCAATAGTAGATCTGAGGTTAAGACTACACTAAAGGAGCTGGAATAATCCTACTGTAAAACCTCAGCCATATTCTGGCTCAGTATCATGGCAAAGAATAGTTATACCTTTTTCCCTCCCACTGTATTGTGGCTTCAGTTGACAAAGAAATGTGGACCGGGGAGAAAAGTAGCATGCTCCTGCCAAGTTCCTGATCTGTACACAAGGGGCAGTAGGGCTCTGGCATGGGGCACAGTTCACATACAGTCTGTAATACCGTTGAGAAAGAATGGAAGATCAGATGTGCCTGATTCTTCTATTTAAAATACTTGTATTGAGATACTTTATTACATATTTGAGTGAGTGGTTTACTAACAGTGCAGTATTCTGAACTTGTGAAATAACCAGTGTCAATTCTCAACTGTAAAAGTCTTATGTAGGCTTAAAGGCTAAGTTCATTCAGGCTATTTTTTTCCTTTTTTTTTTTTTCCCTCTCCCCACCTTTTTCTTTTTTACCCCTAGCAAGCAGGAATCAAAACTTTTACTTTTCCCTGTTTCTCTTTGGAATAAGTTCTTTTAAAAGAACTGTTTTGTGAACAGTAAAAGACAAAGAAAACCCAAGTCACTGAGGTTTGTTGGTTTGTTTGTTTTTCTTGGTAGGCTAAATATGAATGGGACACATGGTGTGCCTCATTCTGATTCTGTTGGTCAGCTTGTCCACATCATTAAACTGTTCAAGGATTTGCTTTTTGTGCCATTGAAAAGTCATGGGCTTGGATATAGTTGCAGTTTTGCTTTGGGATTGGAAAGTATTACTGGAGCTATATTCAGAAACCTCTCTCTCTTCCTTTAGCCAGTACAATCATTCTTTCAAAGGCCTGTGTCTGGGTTTAATATTTTATGCATGAAATGTTTCATGTACAGTAGTGACATAATAAGAAGAGGCATTTTATTAGTTTGTGCATGCAAGAAGAATGAATTACAGAAACAGGAAGTGTGTAAGGACTTGCCTTAAGATGCCATTTTTATTAACACCTAAGTTCATCATTTTAAGGCAAACATGGTTCATGCTTTTTAGTTTTTTATTTTAAATTTACCAAGCCCTGTCTAAGAGGTAGTGCCCCATTTATTTGTGTTCTTCATGCATATCTTGCACAGAAAATAGCCCATGTGGAAAGACAGCAAACAGATAGCTGCAGCTGTTGCCACTTATGCTCCACAGCACAATTTTAGGAATTAATGGTTTCTAATCCCAAAAATAATATAGATACAGAATGGTGTTATATCCCAAACTGCCATTCTGAAGTCCTTTGCTCTTATTTCATAAATATGTTTATTAAAGAGTCTGCCTTAATCTCTCAACTGCGAGAAAAGCTTTAGAGATCAGTCTGTTTTTAAAGCTAAAGTTATTGACCTTTGGCAACTCATTGGTAGCCAGGGAAATATACTGAGGTATCTCTATTGAAATATTTAAACCAATTGTAAGGCACCAGAATTATTGCTAGATAAAGCTCCTTCTGGTCTCACCACCTACTTCACTGACTAAAGATAAATGCAAATGTTTTTACCACTTTTGGGCTATTGTTGAAACAAAGGAATAAAACATGCTTGTCTGACAATTGCAGGTTATTAAAGACTATTAAGTTGATAATCCCTGGGAAATGGAGGCAAATCTCTCTTCAGCAGCAGCAACAGAATAGCTTTTGTCTAAGATTTTGATTATTATTATTACTTTATGGTGTAGTAAAACAATCTGCAAATTGTTCCTGACCTCAGATTTTCAAAAATCATGAATCAAATCCTTTTCTCTCAAGACATGAAACAAAATATTGTCCTATTTGCCTTCTCTTGTTTGAGCTTTATGGGAATGATCTATTTTCAAACTCCTTACAATTAGAGAGTTTGTACTTTCTGAAAAACTGAAAGCAGAAGTATTAACATAAGTTCCAGTATATGGAAAGCACCCAACAATATAAATATAGTGGTAGAGTGATAAGAATTGGATAAGTTAATATGTAAATCTTTTATTCTAATAGATTCTAAAGCTCATCTCAAATGAATAAATCTATTGACCACAAATGTACAAATTAGGGGAGAAAAAAAGCAACAAACAATTGCAGCTTTTTTCAATAGTTCTGAATCTCCCACACTTCCAGATGAAAACAAAGAATCATGCTGGTGTATAGTGTTTTTGAAAATCAAACTGCTGTTCATATTGCACCTCATTACCAAAGCTGGGTGACAGTGACAATTTATTGACAAATAAGATGCCTTCTATTTCACCCTTCTTTTCATGCTGCATTAGCTTTACTCTCATCAGTAAATGTGTTATTAAAATAAGTGATATCAAAGATGATAGAAAAAGAGCTACTGTAGGAAGCATGATGTTGCCAGGGTCATGCCAGTCCACTTGTTATGGAAGACTTATATTCATCTTCCTAGTTTTATACCTTTAGTGCCAATATTTTTGTTGTTGACCTTTACAAGTAAGTCATTTGCCTATTCTATGTGCAGAAAGTTTGTCTAAGCTTTCATCTTCTTAGCTCTCATTACTCTCTCATAACTACTGGCAGTCATTGGCAGTGTAAGCAGGGTAGTGGCCCAGATTCCTCCCTGCCCCCTTAGTTCTCAACAGTACCCAACATCTTGCTCTGTACTATCCTGGGAAGTGGGAAAGAGAGGAAAAAGATGTGTGAGAAAGCATCCTGGAATTTGAGACATTGTACTGCAGTGAGGGGTTACTGCTCTGCAGTCTGCAGAGCACACAGAAGTTGTCCTGTTCATTTAACATAAGATTACAAAAAGGCCTGGACTTCTACTGCCTTCTAGTTGTCCTTGAATCACATGAGAGAGTCACATGTGGTACCTCAGTGGAGCAGCCAGTATAATGGGGCTTGGAACTTGCTTGAATTTTCAAGAGAAAAGACAAAACTTTAATGGGAACATAAGAGAAAAGTTGTATGCTCCATTCATTTTGAACCCTGAAATGAATTCTTCATCTTATTTAGACAGATGAGGGGATTCCTGTCTCCCATCTCAGGCTATACAACACATTGAGTTTAAACATGTCCTATGTAATACAGGCATAGCAGCGTGGAGTGCTGAGTGGACTAATTCAAGCTCTCTTGAGGTCTCTCAGTGTGCTGTTGCAATCTGTGATGCATTTCAAAATGGGATAATGCTTAAAGTCCATGAATGGTTTTAGGATTTGTTTTCTATAGAACACTTTTTGACCGAAAGCAGGTGCAAATGCCAAGTATTTGTGAACAAGACGTACTTTCAAAGAAGGCTTTAGGGCTAAGGACGTTGCAAGATCTCAAGCATTACACCAATCCATCAGAATAGATGTAAGACAGATTTTAGAAAAGAATTATATTGATAGACTACTAATGAAATAAATTATGTGAGTTTTTACATTCAGGTGAACCAGCAAGTAGCTTGAATAACAGAAAGAGCAAGGTCAGCTTTTTGTTCTGACTGGCTGGGCCAAATTTAGTAAGATCTTAAGAAGCTTGGCCAGTTTGACAGGGAAATACACGGCATTCACTTGACATAATGACAGAAGGTTTTCACAGATCGTCATCTTGTCTCTCACTTACTGCAGCTCTGGTGTTCAGCTCTGGGAGTGACTTGGGAAATTTGTCCTAGTGATGCTCTTGTTAGTGTTACCTCCTCCTTGCGTAGCTTCCATTTGCCTGGTATTTATTTCTTCATGTTTTAGCTGGATGAAGATGAATTGTATGAAGATATGACTCGTCAAAGCTAATGCAAGTTCTTAGGAGGCACATCTCAATGTATAATCAAGCCAAGGCTCAACACTGATTTCTGCTGCTGTCTTTGGCTTTGTCCACCACGTGTTTTCCAGTTTGGATTGTTTTATGAGCAAGACAGTTGCTTTACAACTTAATAACATGGCCATACCATGACAGGGAGCTGTCAGGCCTTTTTAAGTATTATTAAAACCTTGCCTCAAGGAACATTTTAAATCAGATCATATTATAATCAGTGTGGACTTTGTATTTGTTTACTAACTTCATATGCTGTTGCATCAATTTATCTGAAAACACTTTTCTTAACTCTTGTGTTTCACTTTTGAGATCACTTCATTTACTGTGGTGGCTTGACCCACAGTGGGACCATGCGGTCCTGCATTCACTCCCCCAACCTGGTGAGATGGGATGGAGGACATAACAAAGTGGACACGGGATTAGGAATGAAGGACTGGGACAGCTCACTCACCGGTTACGGTCACAAGTAAAACAGACTCCAACTTGGGGAAGAAAAATCAATTTAATTCGTTGCAAATCATCTGAGTAGAGAAAAAACCCACATCTTACAACACCTTCCCCCCACCCCTTCCTTCACTTTGCTCTCGATTTCTCTACCTTCCCCCCGCAGTGGCACAGGGGACAGGGAATGGGGGTTCAGTCAGTTCACCTCTGCCGCTCTTCCCAGCATGGAGGTCCAGGAAACACAGGCTTCCCATGGAGTCACGGACCTCTTTGGGCTCAGCTCCCAGCTCCAGCATGGGGACATCCAGGGGCTGCAGACTCACCACCTACTCTGGGGGTCCACCCCCGCTCTGGCTTGGGGTAACAATTCCAGTCACACTTGCCCTCAGGCTCAACTTCTCTGCTCCAGCGTGGGTCTTCCATGGCCTACACGTGGGTTCTGCTTCTCCGTTGATCTCCATAGGCTGCAAAGGGGACTTCCTTCGTCTTCTCCTACTCCATGAGGTGAGCTGGGTGTGTGGATCTTATTCTGCTTTCTGGCAATGAAGCTCTTTCTCTCTGTCATCTGTCCTTTGTTTAGGCTGATGGCCCTCTTTTATTTTGTCAATCGTCTCCTCGACAGGTACCCCCACCTACTTCTTTTCAGGACAGTCCTTCCTCGCACAAATATGGATTCACAGAGGTGTTTCTCTAGTGCTCATTGGCTCAGCCTCTGCTGGAGACAGGGGGGGTCTGCTTTTGGAGCCAGGGGAGCTTTTCACTCTCATAAGGTCATCCTTCCCCCACTACCAAAACGACTGGCTTTTCTCCCCCAACCAACCCCGGAAACAAACAAACCCAACACACTTGCATCAATTTATCTGAAAACAATTTTCTTAACTTTTGTGTTTCACTCTAGAGATCACTTTATTTACCCAAATTCTTCCTGACCCCAACACCTTTCCACAGACCTGGCAACAGTTTTTGGTAACTCTCAGAACTGTCTGCTATGTTGTTCTCCCACAGAAACACTTTCATAGCTATCAAGTAGGTGGAGGAGGATGGTCACTGTGATAATTCTGAATTCTTAAAGAATGTAAGTCTAGGAGGGACTGTTGTAACAACTTAGTCTAACATCCTACATAGGACTGGTCATACATGGCACTGGTTGCAGAATTTTCTTGGATGATTCCTGAGCCACATAATATCTTTTAGCAAAACTGTTTGGTTAATCTTGATTTAAGGATTATAGGTGATGAGAAAACCTGAGGCAAGATACTTCAATATTTAATTGCTTTCAAAATTTGTTTTTTATTTCTGCTTTGCATTTATCAGTGTAGCTACACATTCTGCTTAGGATCTGGTGCCCTTTTTGTCTTCTGATTTAGTGTGCTTTCACTATCAGAAATGCATCTCTATAATCTGACTGAAGCTCTCTGTTATCCTTCTTGCTAAACTCAGTACTCTGCACCTTTCAGCTCTGGCAGTAACACAGGCTTTCCAGGCCTTGGGGCTTCTTTTCTGGAGCCTTTTAAACTACCAACTTTTAAACCACACGTTACCAAAACTATTTCTTTTATACTTTAAATCTGTACTCTGTTCTTTTAAAAATGCTCTTCCTGATGGTGTGTGGAACTCTCAAAGAGATTTACCATTGGGTTTTTTTGTTTGTTTATGTTTGTTTTTTGTTTTTTGTTTTAACCTTGTGGAATTGGTCGAGGGGTAAAAAAATCTAAGTAGTTATGGAGGACTGTTTTCCTTTTTAGAAAAGGAAAAACAGGCCTGTGGGTAGCACATGATAAGCCACAGTAAGTTTTCGGCATATGGCAACAAAATCCACCTTTGCAGAGAAAGAAAATACAATTAGAGAGGAATTAAACAACATCTGTTTTTACCTCAAAGGTCAGTGCTTTTTGTAGTTGTAAAAGATTGTGGTTCTAATGTAAGGTTTTATACCTTCTCCAAGCACCTAGGAGCCTCTGTCAGATGGACTAAACCTGATTTGGAATGAAAAATCTCATTGTGTTTGAGGGAGCAAATTATTTAAGTGATTGCAGGAGCTGCTGATATTTCATCCCTGTGATGAAGAGACAACAGCATCCAAGGTGCTCTCAGGTCTGTACTGGAGATTACAGGCCAATATAAACATAGGTTATGTTTTTATTACCAAAGAGAGCAAAGCATTTTAGAAAAAATAATACATATGCATTTATTATTCCTTCTGCAAAATCCTTTTGTTATAGTCTTTGTTATATTAGAATTAAAAATAAAGTCTTTGAAAGAGGAACCATAGATGCTGGCTATGGTGTTCACCTTGCCTAGGTCATGTATTAAATAAAAAATTGTCATCCCATGCATCCACAAGAGTTTTGCTGGAGTATGATAATTGACTTGCGATAAAATCACAGTTTTTTAGCAATGTAGGCAAGGGTGTAGTCTTTGATATCTTCCTAATTGCTGGAAGAAGGGGAAGTGAGGGAGTGCTTGGAACCACTGTATTGAAGTCCAGGTTGCTACCCAGCCGTCAGAGATACAGAAGGCATTCGTTCTGCTTTTGCAGAGACAACTATCCATTACATTTTTTAATTTTTCTTTTTCATGCTGCTGATTATGTCTTTAAATAAAAAATCCATCTGCCCCAGCCCCATAATCTCCTCCTTCTATAGTGGCATATTATCAAGTTATATAAGAGAGAGTACAGTCTCATTGAATTATAATTGCAAATATAGATCTTCAGTCCCATTATTATATTCCCTGTTATCCTATAAGACAACAGCCTTTTAATGCCCAGGACTTTATCCTCATAGTGTGATGCTAAATGATAGTATAAGGAATTAGAGCAGGAAAACCTACCCTCAATTAAATTGGAAGGGGACATGAGATCTGAAAGAAGAGGGCCTTGAAGTATGACACTGACTTCCTTATACTTGATCTGACAGAATTTGAGTCTGTTGATCTAAAACTCATCCTTTTCCATACACTGTGGAGGATGACAGATGTTCAGAGGGACCTAACATGATTAGCGTTTTTGCTCTGGGAAGCAGGAGAAGATGTTATGATTTACTTATATTGTTGATTCAGTGTGCTTTGTCCCAAAGTTTGTAGCAAATGCTGCAGTTGCTTTTCTGAACTAATGCCTGAACTCTACGTGGCTACCCCGCCCCTGCCTGCCCGCCCCCCCCCGCCTTCCCCCCAGTAGTAGTGGTTTATTTTGGCTGAGTCTGAAGGGTTTCACACCTCAGCTCCAAGGCTATGCCTCCAGATCATAGTGCTACCAGTGGGATTACTTTTTTCACTGTCATTCATCTGTACTTCAGACAGTCATCTAGGACAGGCCTTGTACTTAAAAAAGCTCTGACTTCTTGTTATTTTCTATAATGATGCACAAGGCAGAGAACTTTATGGGGGCAGTAGAAATATAAATATCTTACCTATACAGGACAGTTAGGCCTTTTGCTTCCATAGTAATTGTCTGAGGAGCAACTTGAATTTCAAGTAGGTTTTGTATTTCATAGTGAATATTTCACATACTTCTAAGAGACAGCCAGAATCCATAAAGGTCATGTACTATTGTTGATTCTGTGTCATTTGTCACAAAACAGCCAGCTGCTAAGATCCCCCTATGACCAACATTACCTGGCAGCTCAGAGAGTTTTGGGAGGGCCATGTAAAGGCAAAGAAGGTTCAAGACAGAGATGACACTGATGCTGGCAGAGTGTCAAAAGGCCTGTTCAGAAACATCACCATGTTTTCTCTGTTCTCCACAGCACCAGACCACAGCTCATATAAAATTAACCATTGGATGATATGAAAACTCTTGTGCCACAAATCTGCAGCTGGAATACCCCTAATCCATCAACTACAATTGTCTGTTAAGCTGAAACCTCTCCTTTTCATTGTCTCCTGTGTAAAGTTACTTTTTTCCTTTGCTGGAGAGGTTTTAAGTCTGAAGCAATAGAAAATAAAAGTTATAATAATCATCAACAACTTATAAATAAATAAAAACGCTAAAAAATTATGGTAAAATAAAAATAAACTGAAACAAATCCAGTAAGATATGCTTAAGATAGAATATACCACCAAAAATGCTCTCAACACATTATAATTCCTGTATATGTTAAAATAAGAAAATGCTCTTTACCTTGGAGGCAACATAAATTCAGTGTGTTAATACACAGGCTGCTAACACTGCTTTTATTTAAATATTGTCCTGAACACAACATCCAGCCACTGTACATTAATGACATGTAAATCATTGCTGTGCTATAGCTGCCTCAACCTATTTCTTCTTCCTCTTTTCTAACATTGTCAAAGTTTTGTTTAATTTCTCCCCTTACCTTGAATAAATGCTGTGTTCAGTGCACAGCTCCAAGCTGCCTCTTTATTGCCAGTTCCAGGCCTGTGGTACCTGGAGTTAATCGCCCTTCAGCTACATATTGTTAACTGTGATGTGCCTGCTACCTATAAAGAAGGAAAAAGCTTCTTTTTTATACTAGAAAATAAGATATATTCTACTGAATTGTTGGGGTGGGGGGAAGCCTTTGTTGAAAGAAGAGGACTACAGCTATTTTTTATTAGTATTATAAAGAAGTCTATACTCCATTGAGAGCACATGCTGCAATGCAAGGGACTCTAACATTTCCTGTGCTATCAAGACATTATTTGCAGCTTGTTTAATGAATTCAATTTCATTTTTATCTATACTTTGTATGTAGATAAAGAAACAAATAAAAGAATAAAATAGGAGGTTTCTCCAGGAACATTTTTTGGGGAGGGGAAAAATGATAGAGCAGTCTTGATCACAGATATCTTGGTCACATTGTCAGGATGGACAGCTCAGTCTGTCATTCATTGCCTGTAGTGGTGAATTGGGACACGTGTTGTTGATATGACACTAAACAGAGAATTACATTTTTCTACACTGTATGGAAAACATAGATGTATTCTTGTTCTCTGTGCCTCTGAACAAGAGAACAATGCTGATAGGAACCCACTACTTTAAATCATTTTTGGCTATTCACAGCTTTGACAATAGAAAGCAGTTGTGAATAGGCAAAAAAAACCCCAAACAAAACCCAAACAAATAAACCAAAGAAACTCCTACAGGAAATGAAAGTAAACCACTTGGTATACACTGAACAGAAAGCAGGTTGGCTTTATTCAAATGGTGGTTGAATTATTAAGCAGCTGTCAGATTCGTCTGGGGGCTTGGAGTGATTGTAGGGTGTCCCGTTATCTTCCCCTCCAATTTGATTTCAGTTCTTTGGATACCAGAGTAACAAAATGAAAACTCCCAGTTATACTTGGAAAAGTAATGATTGCTTAGTATTATGCTTCAAACAGACAGAAAGTCCTGGCAAAGGACCTGCCTCTGCACTGGGAATGGACATTTAGAGATATGTGTGGGGGCAGGGAGGTTGTTAGTTAGTTATTTTTTAGTTTCTTGTTTCAGAAAAACTCCATATCAGAGTTAGCATATGAGAGGCTTCCTACAGAGGCATGTAACTTCTAGGTATGGAAAGAAAGAGGTGATGTTCTCCTCCAGTTTGGAAAATAAGTGCAGTTTTTCTGTTTATATAGTGGTGAAAATGAGTTTTCAAAAGTTCTGGCGTGGCTGTTTAGAAATACTCATGGAAGCATTAAAACCTTAGTATATTCAGCTTCCACTGTTTCTGTGGTCTGTATAGGAGGGTGCTCTCCCTCCTTATTTAGGTCTTAATTTCTTCAGACTGCTATCCCTTTATTTATATATCTACCTATTTATTTATTTATTTATTTTCCCATTAACCTTTTGACTATTTCTCCTCTCACTGCTAGTTGTCCAGTGTAGAAATCTTGTGGGGAGCTGAAGCACGTTGGAGTAAGGAATGTATTAATGTGGTTTCCGGCTGCAGAGAGGCTCAGCATGACTGAGTGTTTATCTGGGTTTCTGCTGCTGTAATTCCCCAAGTCCTGTAATATTCACTGGGCTTTGGAGGTACGGAAGAAAGCTGCAAAGGCTTTAGCAAGGAAAAATTCCCCCTTCTGTTTTTAGAGATGGAGGGAACACAGAGGTGGGGGAAGAACCAGATCTTGTGACCCTTTGACTACAGATCGCTAGAGGAATATCTCAGGCGATGTGGGACACATATTTGGCATTCAGTAGAGTGGTTGAAAGTAGCTTCCAGTTTGATGTCAAGGAATGTGGGCAGCTAACCACAAAGTAACCACCTTCCATGGAGATTTACTGCCATCAGAGAAATGTGGTTTTGTGTGATGTTAATGTCCATCCCTCCCCACTTAATAATTTTTATGTTGTATGTAGATTTAACCTAAGGACATAGCCACTGCCCATGTCAAAATTATGATGAAACCCTAAAAGGGACTTAATTTTCTTATTGGAGGGATTTTAGGGCTGGGAGTCCTGAGGCAGACGTGAGAGTTCCCTTCCCTTAGTGCCAACAGGTCTTTTTCCTTTACCATCTGAATTCTTGAGACAATGTTAGAAACTGGCTTGCTTAGTTTATCACCCTGCCCTGGTTCAACCACATTTGTCCAAACCTAGGAGCTAAGTTTAGTTCTAGGCACTTTGGTCCTGCAGCAACTGAGGAACTGCTATGTTGACTTTTGTGTGGTAGAAAACTTGTGCATGCTGTGGAGGAGGCTGAGATGGGAGGCCAGGGATGCATTTTCTAGGAGAGAGTGAGTCAAAGCAAGCTGGAGTATTTGTTGGTATCATTAAATGTGCCAAGTGCCTCTGCTTATGGGATATAGGAGAGATCCCTGTGTTCCTCTGCCTGCACAGCTAGTACATATCTTCCCAGCAGTGATTTACTGAAAACCGAGAGACAGCCAGCTAGTAAAACTGATGGAGTTTTGCAATTGTTAAAAATCTGGCAAAAGAAAAAGGAACCTCTAGGGATATCTGTGTATAAGCAAAGTAATGTAACATTAAGAAAGGCAAAGCTACTGCCTGTTAAAGCTGTCCTGCAAAGCCTGCCCTTGCAATGTAGTTTTGTTGCTCAGGTTCTGGTTCATATTATCCAGAGAGCTCCCAGAAAACACTGTGTCCTTGGAGAATGAAACGTGTATATTTTCCTTTCCTGAATATCTAGCAAGAAACTCTAGCTTTTTGGCCTGCTCTTTGGGGATGCAAAAGTTCTCCTACTGTTCATTTGCAAAGGAGAAGCAGAACTCTCTATCACCTTTTGAAGTTTTCACAGAATCACAGAATCACAGAATCACAGAATATTAGGGATTGGAAGGGACCTCGAAAGATCATCTAGTCCAATCCCCCTGCCGGAGCAGGAACACCTAGATGAGTTCACACAGGAAGGCGTCCAGGCGGGTCTTGAATGTCTCCAGAGAAGGAGACTCCACAACCTCCCTGGGCAGCCTGTTCCAGTGCTCTGTCACCCTTACTGTAAAGAAGTTCTTTCTCAAATTTAAGTGGAACCTCCTGTGTTCCAGCTTACACCCATTGCCCCTTGTCCTATCATCGGTCGTTACTGTGAAGAGCCTGGCCCCATCCTCCTCACACTCACCATTCAAATATTTATAAACATTAATCAGGTGCCCCCTCAGTCTCCTCTTCTCCAAGCTAAAGAGCCCCAGCTCCCTCAGCCTTTCCTCATAAGGGAGATGTTCCACTCCCTTAATCATTTTGGTGGCTCTGTGCTGGACTCTCTCAAGCAGCTTCCTGGCCCTCTTGAACTGTGGGGCCCAGAACTGGACACAATATTCCAGATGTGGCCTCACCAGGGCAGAGTAAAGGGGGAGGAGAACCTCTCTTGACCTACTGACTACACCCCTTCTAATGCACCCCAGGATGCCATTGGCCTTCCTGGCCACAAGGGCACAGTGCTGGCTCATGGTCATCCTGCTGTCCACCAGGACTCCCAGATCCCTTTCCCCTTCACTGCTCTCTAGGAGATCATTTCCTAACCTATACTGGAACCTGGGGTTGTTCCTGCCCAGGTGCAACACCCTACACTTGCCCTTATTATATTTCATCAAGTTTTTCCCTGCCCAGCTCTCCAGCCTGTCCAGGTCTCTCTGGGTGGCAGCACAGCCTTCTGGTGTGTCAGCCACTCCTCCCAGCTTGGTATCATCAGCAAACTTGCTGACAGTGCCCTCTATTCCCTCATCCAGGTCATTTATGAATATATTGAATAATACTGGTCCTAGTACCGACCCCTGAGGGACTCCACTAGACACAGGTCTCCAACTAGACTCCACCCCATTGACCACTACTCTCTGGCTTCTTCCCACCAGCCAGTTCACAGTCCATCTCACTACCTGCTCATCTAATCCACACTTCCTCAATTTATCAGCGAGGATGCTGTGGGAGACCGTGTCAAATGCTTTGCTGAAATCAAGATAGACCACATCCACTGCTCTACCATCATCCAGCCACCTGGTCGTGTTTTCATAAAAGTCTAGAAGGTTGTCCTGTCTCCATCTGGGGTCTCCAGGGTACAGAGCTCCTCAAGACAACTTCCGGCAGAGTAGACAGAGGCAAAGAAGGCATTCAACAGCTCTGCCTTCTCTGTATCCTCTGTCACCAGGGCACCCACCTCATTTATCAGTGGGCCTACATTGCCTCTGACGTTGGCTTTATCTGCCATGTATTTGAAGAAGCTCTTCCTGTTGTCCTTGACCCCTCTGGCAAGATCTAATTCTAAGGAGGCCTTGGCTTTCCTAGTTGCCTCCCTACATCCTCTGACAATATCCTTATATTCCTCCCAAGTAGCCAGCCCCTCCTTCCATGCTCTGTAAACTCTCCTCTTCCACTTGAGTTTGCCCAGCAGTTCCCTGCTTAACCAAGCAGGTCTCCTGGCTCCCTTTCCTGACTTCCTACATATCGGAATGCTTTGATCTTGAGCCCAGAAGAAGCAGTCCCTGAATGTTAACCAGCTGTCTTGGGCCCCTTTACCTTCAAGTACTCTGTCCCATGGAATTTCCCCTAACAATTGCTTGAAGAGGCCAAAGTTGGCCCTCCTGAAGTCCAGGGTTGCAATTTTACTTGTACTTCTGCTTATGCCACATGAGATTCGGAACTTCACCATCTCATGATCACTGCAGCCCAGGCAGTCCTCAACCTTCACAGCCTCAACCAGACCCTCCTTGTTAGTGAGGATCAGATCCAGCGTCACTCCCCTCCTGGTTGGTTCATCCACCATTTGCATCAGGAAGTTGTCATTGATGCACTGGAGGAACCTCCTGGATTGGGGGTGGCTGGCCGAGTGGTCTCTCCAGCAAATATCTGGGTAGTTAAAATCCCCCACAACAACCAGGGCCTGGGATTGCGAGGCTGCTGTCAGCTGCCTCGCTGTTTTGTTTGTTTGTTGGTTTTTTTTTTTCAATCCATCCTTTCCTGAGTCAGTGGAGGGTAGTAAAGCTGATCATGACATGCTTGATATGTTACACCAGTACTCCTAATGGTACTGGAAAGCCTTCAGGGGTCAATTATGCTGTACTGTCATACTAAAGGTTAAACAAATTGTGAAATCTGGAGTCAAGGAGGAGTGGCAGATCTGTTGTGTATTAATTTTGCTTCCTATGATATGATCTTTTATGTATCAATCCTATAAAAACTATGTTGAAATTTGTTGAAGTAGGGATTTCTCTGGTGTGGGTAAGTGAGATTCATGATTTCAATGTTCATTAATATTATCATCATAGTTGTGATGTGGTTTCAGACAATTCTGCACTTCTGCAATTGCAGTGGGAATAATTTGGAAATCTTAAAAGTTGTTGGAGGACATGGAATCTCTTTACTGTGCTGCTGTTCTCATGGCCTGAGCTTCTTGAGCCTCACTTCACTGCTAGAAACAGAAAGAACAGGCTAGAGGAAATAGGTCTATATTCCCATATACTGAGGTAGTAGAAGTGTCTTAAATACTTTGAGGGTGGGTATAATTTTGGGTCTGGGGAGCTGATGTGAGAAGTTTCAATGCAGAGATACAGATTATTTTCCTTGATTGGCAAAAAACAAATTCTGAACAGTACTGCAAATATTTATTTGAGCAAAATGGTATATGAAATGTGGAAAAGATTTTGAGGAGCCTCTTCTAGTGGTTAATTCTAGATATCAGCCTATCATTCATTGTCCAGGTAGCATGGGATGTAATAGTAGATTTATAGTAGTTCTACAACTCCTTGTAATTGGTATGCATGTTAAATGACTGTAGGTGATAATCCCCCTCAAGTTTGAATCAAATCCAAATGCTCTGCTGCTGATGGGAGGAACAGTTAGACAGGAATTAGGAAATCACCAAGTCTGAATTTAGGAAGATTTATCTTTTTACAATAACAATTAGCAGACATGGACAGAAATTATGAAAAAGGTTTTGCAAACAATAAATCAAAACCATTTTTTTTTTCCTCTGTGGGAGAGGAAAGAAAATAACAATTTCAGTAGAATTTTTTCTAACCCAGTCTGTTTTATTAGTAATGTTTCATGTTCAATATGTTTGTGAATATTCTTCTAAACACAATTGCAGCTGGTGATGTTAATTCACTCCGTTACTTGTGGGGAGAAAAGGAGCAAGAGAATAAACATCTTTGAAAATGAAATCACATCTTTTTTCAAATATCTTTTGCAAACCAGGAAACAGGTAACAATGGCTATATTTAATTACTAGTTTCATAAATTTGGGAATAATCCAAATTGATTAGAAATTTTAATTGCTTGCTTGACTTCTTCACAATTGCATTATTGATATTAACAAGAATTTACCAGTTCTTGTCAGGTCTTGGAGCAGCTCCTATAATGAAGGGGATATAGCTGGAGATAACAGTGAAAAGTTATAATACTTTGAAGTCTGCTCAGCAGTGTTTTGTTCTTTTCTTTGGTGGGGGCTGGAGGAGCTAGTGTGTGTTTGGGTTGTTTTTGGTTTTGTTTTTGTTTTTTTAATGCAGTCTAATTGTGCTATAGTATTAAGACAGTACATCTTTAAGTTTTCATATGAAAGTATGAGCTTTGGTATGACAGAATATCAAAGTGAAAATTAATGTCCGCCACTTGTATATTGCCTAGACGTTACTTTAGAGAGAAAACAACAGGAGCGAGACGAAGCCATACATATGTTAAATTCACATCAGTAATAAAGATTAAGTAGAAGTTAATAGCATCCCAGTCATGCTTGTGGAGGTAATCTCCTTTCTGAAAACTCAAAATTAGATTTGGAGGATCGAAGCAAACAGGGGGTGAGACTTTGGCGTAATATTTTAATCAAATTGTCATGAATGAGTGGATACAATTAAGAATTCTGTCAGTCACAGTGCTGAGCCCCTTTTGTTAGTCAGCTGTTGTGAGGGATGCACTAGGGCATCGTGGGTAGAGATTAAACTTGACCTTTCCCAGGATCTTCATTTTTGACCCTCTGGCTAGGCTTTGCTTGTCAGATGGCTATTTTAAAATTATTTATTTATATAAAGAGAGGGTAGCGGGGGTTGGGGACAGACAAAGATGTTCTTTCTGTGCTTTTTTTTTCCTTTTGCTAAATACAGCAGACAAGGCTCAATAACAGCACCCTGTCAGCTGCAAAGTGCCCATCGAAAACTCTTTCCTTCATTATTTCTCTGATATGTACTGTATGTCATTCCTTGGACAAATTTACAGCTGAAGAATCTGTGCCAAAGGCAATACAACTTAACGTGCAGGGAAATCTTTCCTATTCAATAAGCTGTGCTCTAACATTGCTCCAGCAGGGTTGCTTTGCTTTTCAGGTCCTTTAGATAACTTGGGCTTCTTTCTAGAAATTTTAACTGTATTTCTCAGTGGGGTTTCTAAGAGTGTTTTTGGACAATCTTCTGATACCGAGGAATTTTGTTCTGTGCACAGTTAGTCCTCTTGAGATTATAACAAATTTAACACTGAAATTAAAAATCAAATACTTTTTCCTTTTGAGTTAACCCTGATGATACATATTTTAATTGCTGTTTATGTAAAAATGTTCTCAAGTATGGAACTTTGTGCACTGCTTCACAATGCAAGTATATTTTATTGTGAGAGTTTCTGTGAATTCTTATTCTGTAGGACCAGACTAATAGGTGTTTGTTTAGTGGCGTGTTATAACAATTTGTGTTATGGAGTGCTTCGTGGCTCCAACTGAGATCAGACTCTGCTGCATTAGTCATTTTATGGATACCATCTGAGACAGTTTCTCTCTTCTCTGCTTGGTAATCTGTGCAACTCTAAGTCCTAAGCTATGGAACTACCAACCCCACAACTTGCTTCTGAAGTGATTGTTTTAAACAAACAAACAAACTAACCCAATCTCAAATAAATAAAAATTTATATCCAGAATTCATACTGATTAGAACTATTGTTGTTGAAAACCTTTATCAAAAAGTGACTTGGAAAAGATAAAATAAGTGATTTAAAAGGCTGATTTCATGCCTCTTCCCAGTGGCCTTACTAGTGTCCAACCATTGAAATAGCCTGTATCTGCTGTCGGAAAACTGGAGGAAAAGGAAATAAAAATAATGTTATTTCAACATCATAAATGGCTCCCCAAGGCATTAAAGTACATAAATACAACTACAAGAAATGCAAATATATTAGAACCAGGACTCACCACTCATTTATAAATGAAGATAAATCAGCTGTATGCAATAAACCGAGATTAACTTGATGCCTGAAGCATGTTCTATATTAGAGGTTTCTGCATGCTTACATAGGTGGGTTGTCATTTTTCTTTTATTTTCTTATTTTTTGTTACATAAAAATGAATTTATTATTTTAAGCTAATCCTAGATGATTCTTTTATTTTCTCTCTTCTTTTTTTTTTTTTTTTTTTTTTTTTTCTTCTCTGCCTTTTTATACAGAGTGTTTGGTAAATAGAAAGAAGTGCTTTCAACATTGGGTGACAGTATGTAATCTACATTCCCACTGTTTGTCTTACCTTTTGTTACAGAGAGAATAAAGTCTGGGCAACTTGTGCTAGTACATCAGCTTCTTTGCACTCCTCTGTTCTGTAGGACCTAATTATATTCTAACACTGCATTTACTCCATTTGACTGGAGAATTATTTGAAATAAACTGACAGACCTATTGTGTTGTGACATCATAGTAACTCTTTTTTTATTATTGTTGTCATTGCAGAGTTTTGTTTGTGGCTTTGTTTTTTGGCTTTGCTTTTTAAAAAAAACAGAGAAAACAAGCCCTTCTGTGAATTCAGCACTAGTACAAGAAATTGCATTAACAACATTTAAGCAAAATGTTGAAAACATACCGAAAGAAATGCTAGTGCACTTCAGGGGTTGAAAGGAATATGCATCAAAATGCTTGGCATTTAATTTTTTTTTTTTCTTTGGGAATTTAGCCAGTGAAATATAGCTGCCAGTGTCTCAGGCCTGCGTGTGTTCTTCTGCAATATGCTCTCGATCAATCAGATTTGCATAACTAAACTGTCGGCAAGCCCGCTCGGCTGCCCAGGTGCAGGGCCATTTGCATATAGAACAGTGAGGAGGTCCCAAGAGTCACTTCAGACTCCAGTGACTGCTGAGCCCGCAGTCCACACCGCACTGGAAATGAAATTGGAATGACAAAAAAATGGTTGTGCTAGTCTGCAAGGGTGAAATATGCACTTGTGTTTCAAAGGTTATGTAGAGATCACAAGACAGCATTCAGGCACGAGAATATGCACAAGCCTACAGGAAAGCAAATGCCATTGTGTATATTTTGCTTCCCTTCCTCCAACCACAGCAATACATATTTGTTTATTTTTATATACATATATATATATGTGTGTGTAGATATATATGTATACACAAAAATATTTATTTTTTCCTTTAAAGTTGTGAATCACAATTTCACATATTCTTCAGTCCTTAGGAATGGAGGAGGCAAGGAGTGTGGCTGTGTATTAACTATATAGTATTTTCCAATTAAATCTCCTGGGGGACAAGGTATAAATAAATAAAGAGACCTTTCCCTCGAGTTTATTTCTTTCTGGAATGTGCATCCACTTTTTCAGCTTTTGCCTAAAAGTCTGTCTCCTGCTTCCTGGACTATTACTCAATTAGAAGAGCTATATGGTGAATAATTACCACAAAGTATCGATACAGCTGGAAATAGAATATGAAAAAAATGGATTATAATACTGATTACTAAAAGCTCTTTAACTGAGGCTTGCCATAGGTATAGTTATCCACGCTTTACAGGCAGGAAACTGAAATGCAGAGTGCTGAAGTGATTTTCCTCCAGGAAGGCAGTGATCCATTGGCACTCTGGAAGAAACAGAAAGATTTAGTGGCATTGTGAGAGACCTGGTACGAGATCCTCTGTTCTAAGCATGGAGAATGGTGGCCTCCTCTTCCTCTGCTACATCTTGCTAAGCACTTGATTGGGCTGAAGCATCAGATGCTTTTTTCCCAAGGCAGTTTTTGGGGTGCAGTATGTGGCATGTGGGGCTAGAGCTAAATGCAACTCCTCCTCACAGCAGAGTGCACCCCAGCCTTGGCAAGGAGGGAATACTGCAGATTTGGTCCCCGCTGAAATGTACTGGTTTGGTGGGGGAGGGCAGGAGACAAGGTGTCCCTCCTGGTTTGAATGTCAGTTGTTGTCAATTTGGCATCCTCAGCTGTTTCCATGACAACAGCTTTTTGTGCTGGGGGACAAGGTCATGCACCTGTGATCTTCATGAAAAGGACAATGAGCGAATGTACATTATTTAAAGCTTTTATCTTCCAGTATGTGTTTGAGTATAACCTTGAAATTGGGTGAATAAAGGGCAAAGTATATTTCTACATATGGGAGTGAGGCAAACCAAATTACTTAGTAAGAGGTATGAGGAAGATAGGGGGCATTGTACAGCATGGGCACTTTTCATTGATGGGCCAGGCTGTCTTGTCAACTTTACATTCTTTATATCAGCAAAAGTTTTTCTGGAGTGAAACGAATCCATCATTCTTGTGAGAGTGAAAAGAAGGCAGAGCAGCAGCCGAACAGTTCAGCAACTGGTTTTCAGTTGGTATTTTTCTAAAAGATGCTTGGATTAGGTTGGCCATTGTTGTTGTTCTTTGGATGCCCACCACAGCTCCTGTTGTGTGAAGCTGTGGTTGAACATCAAATTTAAAAATAAATATTGACCCAAAGAGCTTCCAATCAGAGTGATTATGTATCACTCTGCATCTTGATTTATTCAGAATGTCTAAATACTTCCAAAGCTTCACTTAAGGCTTCAGTTAGATGGGACCTGCTATAAATAAATATAAATTGTCTTCTATGAAAAATAAAATGGTTACTCCTTACATTTTCTGAAACCAAAAGGTAATTCTGTCAAACAAAAATTTTTTAAAAAATAGAGATAGTTGGGTTTTTTTGGTATCAAGTTCTTATTCTGTCAGTGTTGTTGGTGTTGTCAATTCACTATCATTGAAGCAGGATTGGACTAGCTATAATTTTCTTCCTTTCAGACATACTGAAAAACATTGTTGAAGTATTTTGTCTCATGAAGAAAGAAGTCTACAGTGGTCCAGTGTAACTAAAAAAGAAACTAGAAAGACAATTCTTAAAAGAATACTTAATGAAATCAAATGAACTAATCCAAAATAAGGAAAAAATTAAAACCTCAGCTGACCCAAATGCAAACACAAATTGTATTATTACCATTCATAAAATATCTTTGTATTTTTGTACATGTGTGTGGTCTGTGTAGGTAAATACATACATTGATATTTTTAATTTAATTACTTGTATTTTTTGTCTGTGAGAGTCATCTCGTATACAACATATTGAAAGACAATCCATAGACCACCGCTGTAAAGCAGGAGGTGCAATGAGAACAATTGAACAAATTTATCTTTGACTATAAGCCATAAAATTCAGAGATGATTTTATTTAGAATTTTCACAGCTCATATACATAAAGTATTTATTTAAAATCAAAATATTCAGAGCTTTCAAATTTCTGCTATTTATGGAGATGAAAGGAACTGCATCAAGGGAGAAGAAATAAAACATCACAAAATGAGAAAAATCATTAGGACAGTAGATAGACCAAGGAATGGCTGCAATTGTTAGAAAAGACCATAAAGGTTAGGTGTTGGAAGCAGGGGTGAGTGCATGCCAGCCGTATCTTTCCTTCCTTATGCTCTTGGAAGGCAAATGATCCCTACACTTCTATCCCAATGGAAAACAGAGCACTAACTGCCTCTTGCCCCATATGAAACTGCTAGAATCCATGGGAGGTCAGGAGCAGGTTTGTGAAGCTGACATGAGAAAAATAGACTTATACAGATGTATACAGCGTTATATCAATCCCCTGTCACCAGGTCTAAGATCCATGTCCTAGAAGGCAAACCAACCTCTGCCACATTAAAGCAGGACAGTGCTCGCACCAGCATGGTGATGACTTCAGGCTTTGATAGTTACACATATGAACTCTCCTTCCCTTCTCTCTTGATATGCAAGTAGAGACACTCACTGGCTCCCTCCCTTCCAGTGTAGGTTAGCTGTGTGCTTTGTGCCACTGGGCTCAGAGATAGCTGAGCAGGGAAAGCAACGTGCAGTTGCTCTTGCTGGTGATGCATGAGCGAGAGAGAGATCACTGTCACTGTATATCTGCTATTTTCAGTTTAATTAGTAGTCAGAACTTCATTTGTCAACTTAATCATTGTGGGCAGACACCACAGAGATGGGAAGTGGGGGAAAAATAATCAAGAAAACAAACGAAAAAGGGCCCATTTGTGGCTCTGGGCATATTTTATTTGTTTCTCGGCTCAGTTTATTTAAATACTTATTTTTTGCCAAAGTTTAGTTTTTAAAAATATGATAAATGTATGTAGTTTTGTCATTAAAAGTAATGGTTGCAGAGGAACTAGTTTCCTCAAGATCTTTCAGTAAGATTGTGCTGTAGCTTGCAAAGCTACTGAGCTTGCCCATATCTCCTGTTTCTTTTCACGTTAAGTAAATAAATATTTATTCTTGTTTCAGCTGAGAAAAACAGTAGATTTTGTCATTTGGATATTGCTAGCTACGGCCAAACAATGAAACTTTGCACAAAATATGAAGAGAATCCATCTGGTTTGTACAAACCACTAATTGTATTTGCCTTAACTTTGGCTAAGTCAAGTTATGAATGAAAGAAAAATTTGTGAGGGTTTAGCCCTTGACTGGACTCTTCTGTGACCAGGAGTGATGTGGCAAAGTTTTACTGGGCACAAATGGTACTTTCCTTGGTCACTCAGGTGTTTTGAGCTCTCTTTAAATCCAGATAGTTCAGTTTGCAATAGGAAAACCCCATAAAATGGGTGAAGTTTCTGTTCTCTTACCTCAGTTATCAACTATTGGCTGTTGAAAGGCTGTGATCAGAACACAGAACCTGGAGCAGAAGCTCCTCAGTTAAAATGGCGGGCAGGTGCCACAGCAGCCAGCAAGCACAGCCAGAAGAGGTTGTTGCATGCTTGGGCTCACAGCAACAGTGGGCTGTGTGTGGGGTGTTGTGTGTGAACACCTGTTCTCAGGGACAGCAGTGACACAAGGGACTGGCTCAGGCCTGAGCCACTGCCCCCTCTGCTCCTCTCAGCTGCCTCTGCCTCAGCCATGGCAGGGAACAGAATGTCTGACAGTCCGGTTCCTGCACGTCTGGCTGCCCTGCTGCACCTGTGGGGGAAGTGAAGGGACTTCTGCCCTGCAGGCCCTGTCCCTCACAAAGGCAGGAGGTGCTGGCACTACCATTAAAATTAAGACTTTCCTCTTAGGTGTCTTGAAAGGAGTTGAATGACCTGTTCTAGCCTCCGCTCACACAGTGTGACTGAGGAAAATCCTGCTGCTATGTAAAGGTCCTCCTTCTTATTCCTGTTGTCTTGTAACAATAATAGTTTAAACTCCCGTAAGTCTATTCTCATACTTTTATCTGTTATCATACTTTTCAAAGTGAATTAATAGTAGTATGCTATTACTTTGAGAAAAACTTAAATGGCAGGTGACAGCACCTTACAGGAAGGTAGGGGGTTGTGTACCCACCATTTTTTAGCTTCCAGCTTTTGTTTGAGGGCTGCTGATGCCACAGGGACCTATCAGGCTGGCCAGCAGCATGCAACCCCTGCTCAGGACCCCTGATACCTCTGCAACCTCTGATCCTGCCTGCAGTGAACCCAGGCCAGCTTGCCATTGTTTGCTGGACTCTGGGCCATACCTAACTTGCATGGCGTGTCAGCTGCAGTTCCTTGCATCACTGCCCAGCAGTATCTTTAGCAAGGAAAAGAGGATTAGAAGAGTTTGGGGAGAAAAGGGGAATGGATGGGGACCAAGTCAGTGGGAGCCATTGGATTCTAGGAGGGAGTTGTGGGGTAGCAAGTCCTCTAATGTGTGAAGAAGAGCAGGAGAACTGACATATAGTTTGGGCTGCAGTCTTGCCCATGGCTGAAGTCCCCCAGGAAATGGTCCTATGCAAAATCACATCAGAGTTGCTGAGTAATGGAAAGTCTTTGAGGAGAAGGAGGAATGGGGAGTCTTACTCCCCTGGAATCCTGTTACCCTATTTTATCACAATGCTATTACATCTTTGGGATAATTTTGCTGTCATTGACCTGGGAGATTGGGAGTCTGTCTCTGGCTGGCATTGCCCATCATAGCATGCACTGGTAGCAAATGATGGTAGCAGTGTCATCAGATTGATGCTGGGAAGTCCCAGTAGACCTTATGGTGTATATAACCTGAATAGGTTGCACAGACCCAAAGGCTGGGGAAGAAGTGGTGAGTGTCATGAAGTGATGTAATCAAAGACACCAGAAAGGTGTGTGGCAAATCTGGGACTGGAGCTTTCTTCCTTTGATTCAGTGGGAAAACTTTGCTGTAAAATCCTTACTGTGGCTGCTACCCTCCCATACAGTGAATCATCTTCCTTGTCACCAGCTGCTGAACTCTGGCCTCAAAGGACAAGATTTATCGTGTGTTTATGTGGTTTTCCTTTGTGGAAACACAATGGTCCATGTATTATTTCAGGTCTTACAAAACACGTAAGGTGATGATTTCTGTTTGAACTGTTCTTTTTTTCCATAAATGTATATAGCTTGTAACATTTTTTTTTTGGTAGGTATTTTTAGATCTGAACTTTTATTTTGTGAGTATCTGTCAGAAATGAATATAAGAGGGCATGTGACCATTGTAAGAGAATGTCCTTAAAAAGTCTGTGACTGTGTGTGCATGGCCTACTAACCAGATGGATTGGAAGACCAAATTGCCTGCGTTCTGCCGTGGTGTGTCAAGTCACTCCAGCTTCCTCTGTGCCTCACCTTTTCCTTCCCTTTGTCCACCTCAAATATGACTCTTCAGCAATTTTTTCTTCACTCTGTATTCTAAGAACAACACCCAGCCTTGCGTGGCCTGAATCATAGTTGCATCCCAAAGTGCTGCTGTAACATAAATAATATGTAAAATTTTGCATATGTATTATAATTTATTTAGTATCATGTTTTTATGCAGGATTCATGGAAGTTTTAGGTGATATTGTCTTGGTATCTCAATTTAGCTTTCCTGTCATTTGTAAAGCTTCTCTGAAGCTTCTCTGTTTAGAATATTTCTAATGTGTCTGAAGTATTTTGGTACATGGTATTTAAATACAATAAGAATAATTTTACAAAGCAGAATGCTGATCCTGACAATGTCACTCTCTCTCTCCTTCAGTCAGTCTTCTAGTCAGTTTCGTAAGAATTTTCTGCTTTTATGTCTAAAATAACCTCGTGCTGTCACAGAAAGCTGTTGGTCAGAACTAATCAAAATGAGCCTTACTCCTACTTTAATAATTTCCCACTCTGAATTCTTTGTATCTCAGAGGAGCCCGTCATTAGAAGAGCTCACAGCTTTTGAAAGAGCAATGAATTTGTATGCCATTGCAATAGCCTGTTGAATTAAGTGGTTGCGACCCTCATTTTACTGATGAGCAAACTGAGGGACAGAGAGAAGTGACTTGCCTGGGGCTGTATGGTAAACTGGGATTTGAAAATGCCTGACTTCTGGCTTCAGTCACCTACAGTATTTTCTTTTTCTCTCTTTTTTTTTTTTTTGGTCTTATTTCCCTAACATTTTTTTTTCTTTCACAAGTCCGTTTTACTTTTATATTTTATCTCATTCTCTCTCTCTCTCTCTTTTTATATATACATATAAATAGAACTTTATATATACACACATATATACTCTCTCTCTCTAAGTAAAGATTCACATTCTAAATATGGGAGCTACAATGGGAGTGTAAGGACTGAGCCAAAGCTGTTGTTTGCACTAACTTTTCTTGTTAGTTAGATGTTGCGGCTCTAGGAAAAGGTGCTTGTTTACTTGGCATGTTCCAGTAATCTAATTGGAAAAGTGGAATTACCACTTAAAAGATGTGCAAGAATAATGGGGAGAGAAGATCTTTAAGTCATGAAGCTAAAATGAACTGAAGTTATATTCTGGAAAGTGCTGCCGTTGCTGCTGTGGAGAGAAGCGTTATTTGAAATTACAAAATGAAAATTGCCGATCAATGCAGCCAGAATGGAATGATTGATATTTCAATTGCACTTCTAGAAAATGTAACATAGCATAAAGATACACTATTTACCTTCTTTTCAATTTCAAGTTTTTGCACATTATAATAACACATATAAGTGCATAAATGGGCATTTCCAGACGGTGTAGTTGGGAACAGAGATTAAAAGAGCTACAATATATATCAAACTTCAGGCACAGCTCATCTGCAGTAGTATTTACTTCTACAAAAATGGCAACAAGATTGGTCTCCCATGGCTGAAGTTGTGTTTTCTTTCTCTAGGTGAGGCTATAGAACACAAGAGTCAGGCAAGAACTGCACCTACAGTCATCTGCATGGACTGCATGTTACCTGTGCAAGGACAGAATGAGGAATGACTGTTCGGAGTGCAGAATTAGTTAACAACATTTCTATCCTTACTGCAGCTCACAACTTAGTTCTTCCACTGTGAAGAACCTTAGTTCATTTGCCCTTGTATCTCTAGATATTTAAATACAATCCCCAGAAGTGGACTTCCTGCAACTGATGTTCTCTACCAGTGACCTAAGAAAAGAACTTGTGTTCTACACCTTTTTGATGGATGAAGTATGGAGTTGACATCATACAGATGAAAAGCTTTGCTTCATTTTGTTTTATGCATGAAATAACAATGCTTTAGTAAACACAGTAAACAAATAAATCACCATTCTAAACTTGGGCCAGATCTCCATCTTCCTATTGTGTTCCTGCTAATTATGTTTTCCAGATATGGCTAAGCTACTGAATACATGCTTAAGAAATGAGGTATACTTATTTGCTTACAAATATTCAGCACAGAAGTGCACAATACTTAAAGAATCCACATCAGAGGCAAGAATTTATTTATCTATCTATCTATCTATCTATCTATCTATCTATCTATTTTTAAAACCTTGTTTGTACAATGTCTACACCTCTGGCTATATTTGACCTGCTGCTACTTCAAGGAAAGAAGCTTCCTGTGAGAAAGTGCAAAAAAAAATGTGGTTTTGAAACTGCCTATTCATTTTTCAGTTGCTAAAGGTATCTATATAGACAGGTCAGAGCAGTTATATAAATATTCTGAGTTTTAGGAACGTTTAGCTCATTGTATTTCTGTAATTAAAAGGAAAAAGTCAAGTCATGTGTGTGGTTATAAAACAGCAATAGCACAATTCTGTTTTCTGCTACAGAATTCTAACAAATTTACACTGCTGTAGTGTAATACAAAGTTTGGCCTTTCAATACTATTATGCCCTGCTCATTACTCTTCCCAGAAACTCTAATTGTCTATGACATCGTAAGTAGTCATTATGAATATGACTGCTGTGACACAAACATGGTTAGTGATTAGGACATCAGATGAAAAAACGTTATATGAAGATGAACTCTTCAGGAGCTGCAGTCTGTTTTCATGCAAATATCCCTAGTATAAAGCTGAGGACAAGAAATGCAGAAAATAAAATAAATAACTAGAATTGCCTCTAAATGAAATGTTTTACCAAGTTTTCCCTGAAGCATCAGTAGCTCTTTTAACATGCTGGTGATGGCCCATCACAAAGCCAGATGTTACCATTTATCAAGTCAAGTAAAGAGCCCCTCCTGCTTCCACAAATATGAACTGAATATGAAATCAAATGGGAAACTTCTGCACTAAGACTGGAGAAAATATAATATAACTTTTAAGCTATCGACAGGCTTGAGAGTAAAAGAACTGTCTGACAGGAAAGAGTAAGTGTCAGTAGCATTACTTGATTCATCTTTCAAAGGCAAAATTGCAGTCATATGTATAGACTTAAATAACTTGATGGATGTCCTACAGGTTATGATTTCCTTCTCCTCTCTCTCTCTCACCTTCTCCTCCCACTCCACACAAAAGTCGAGTGTTTCTTAGGGAAAGGACCCACTGTGAAAGCTCTGAGCAAGATTTCTAAAGCCCAGGCTAGCAAAACAGGCGTATAAGACACATGGACAGCAGTTGTAAATAATTGTTACACTTTCTTGTAAGTGTACTTCCTCTTCCATGTCTTTCCTCTGGTGGAAAAAAAGTTGGTTTACATTTAGCTGAGCCAGCCCTGAGTGACAGTGGCATGTGTATGTTAAGGCTAATGCTGTTGGTCCCTCCACCCTGTTCACAAACAGTGTTGGTCCTCATGCTTTGCAAAATGATGTAAATCATCCAAATTCTGCTCAACTTCAACACTGATTTATATAGTCAGGCAATATCAGTAGTATAAGTATTTTTTTCTCGTGGTATTTTACCTAGAAATTTGTCGCTTCCACTCAGAGACCTGGCTATGTAGGATGTAGTAAACATTTTAACGATGGATTGATGTAACTCAGTGGTTTTGAGATTAAATACAGAATAATTCAGACTCCAGATCTTCAAAAAAGGCATACACAAAATGACAGAAGCTCAGTGCTGGTTTAGCTTGTAATAGTCCTCCAAAATACCTCCAAATAAGTTTGGAAGGAGAGGTGTAGGAAAACTGAGAAAGTTGCAAAAATTAGATATACTTTAATGGATGTGAGTGCTTTTACAGGTCTGAAAGTTAAGCAGCAAACTTCAAAGTATATATTCAGCATAATTGTTTGGCTAACTTAATTAGGCTAACTCCGATTAGACAATTTAAGAGAAGGGCAGTTGGGATCTGTGGAGCACTAGGAGATATTAGCAAGAGAAAGGTGATGAGATCATTGGCTGAATGGATTTTTAATTTTTTTCATGTATCAAATGCTGAGGTGTTAGTTGGAATGGCATATAAGGAAAATTATAAAAGCTCAGAAAAAGAATATTGCTACCAAGCTTATGATTTTTAGCACTGTATTAGTTTATATTTTAAGTTTCCAAGCTCTTCTTTTTAGAAGTAATTTGTAGATTTCCTTTATATGAAGTCTGACAGATCAGGGTCTGAAATCTGTACTGTGAAAAATGTCCTCTCACTTAAAATTATTGTTTCTGTCCTTTGTATGTTGTATTTCTGTGTTCACTCTGGGACATAGTGATGAAACATACAACATCCTGGGATGAATAAAAGGTAGTTCTGTTATGTGATATTGACTGTGGTGGCCTTGGAGATACTGGCTGTGCTGTGGTATGAGCTGGTTCCTTTCAGCGTTTGGCTTAATACTCACACATGGACTACAGAGGTCATTTTTGTAACTACACTGTACAGATGGTTTGTGCTAGGTCAGATTATGCTGGTGGATACACTGCTGAAGGGCATGGCATCATTTCCCAGTTTACCCCCACAACACAAGATCATAGTCAGTGTCTGTCTGTGCTTCTCTTCAGGCAGGGGCTATTCTGTCCCAATGCTGCCAGTAGCGGTACTTTCTTCTCCAGAAAGAGGACTGAGGCAAAGTCCACTCCATCTGCAGTGACTCCAAGAGGTCCCACACACAATTTCTGCCTCTCACAGCTTCCCCTCACTTTGGTGCCTGTTGTACAGTTTGAGCCCAATATGTTTCAGGAGGGTGGTTGTGGAAGTGGGGGAGGGGGTCGCTAAATTATGGTTGCTGTGGGAACCATAACTTTGAATTTCTTGACATCTGTCCAATGACAATCTCAACATTAATGTTGCATTAACATAGTTTTTTTGCATTTAATTAAAAAAGATGATGGCCTGGAATCTGTTAAGGAATTTAAAGCCAACATTTAAACTGTTTGCTGGGTGCAGAGATGTCAGAGCCTCTGCTCTGGAAATGCTCATGTGCGCTCACTAAACAGTCTGACAATGTACAATAGCCACAGAGATGACAAGTGAAAGCAAAATGTTTGTAAAACCATTGTCTGCTTGTCTCCTTCTGGTAGCTTTGCCCATCTTTCCTGTCTGAAGGAAACTGCTCCGACTGAGTTTAAAATAACTTGGAAACTAAGTAATTGTTTCTAGTTCTTTCATACATTATCCCCAGTGCTGGCCACTGACTTGCTTGTGTGTGCAGGCTGAGTCTTATGGGGACTTATTTCTCCACCCTCTGCTGTTGTCCTGCAGGTTCTTAAAAGATGATGGCAGAAGCTTTTTGCATGTATCAAGATAGAGGCACAAGACAGTAGTAAATGCCTGACTACAGTATTAATCCTGATTTCTGGACTCTTAAAAATGTGTTTGGGTTTCCCATTTAATATACCAGTGCACTTGCTAATTGGTTTTGATTTTGAGGGTTATGCAAAAAAATATTTAGGACTGATAGGTGTTTCACCTCTAGAGGTTTACAGTTGCTGAGCTTTAGAACTCTCTTTTGTAACCTCATGTTATTTCAATAAGTTCAGTTATCAGACAAATAGACATATGGACTATGCTAAAGTTAGGTGCTGCAGATAGGAGAAAGATGTTCATATGGCACCCGTGTTATTTAGCCTTCTCTCATAACAGAATACCATACTGTTAAAAATTGTCTATTTTTATGTAATTCTTCCACTTATATTGAGATAAAAAAATTATTAGTCTAAGGTTGGCTCACATCATCAGAGCTTCTAAATGTTGGCAACTTCCCTACAGTCTGTTGCAGGCAATAACTGCCAGGGAAGTTGCTTGAACACAAGCAAAAAATAGGTCTTCCTGCTGAGCCACCAGCCCAGCAATGTAAGGAAGAATTTAATACCATGGCCTTAAGAAAGTTTCTGTGTTCTTCACAGACAGTCATCCCTTTGGTAAGGTGACAGAGGGAGAATATAAAATCCCAGAGTTACTTCAAGCCTCAAAAAAGTTGTGAAAGAAGACTTGGCAGTTAGTAGCTTTATGTAAAAGATTTTTGCATATAAATTGCATATGCATATGACATTTTAGCTCCAACTTTACATGTGTTTTGGAGGTTGGATGCAATCTTGTCCCTGCCTGTCTGTTTGCTTTTGCCATAGCTGCATCAATATTAATCCTGTTGGTTCTTCCCTCTGGCTTTTTTTTCTTAATTTCCTTTTCTTCCAGTTTTGATTTGAAAACCAGTTGGTTTTATCCTAGGGAAAAAAGAAATTGAGACATCTCTTTTTTTTTTTTTTTAAAGAAAAAAAAAAGAGTTACTGTATTTAAAGCACGCATATTTCTTTTTTATCTTTTGGAGTAGACTCTCCAGTGTTCATCTGGTGACAAAAAATGGCTAGAGATCTGATCAGATGAAGAGATACTCCTTTACTGGAGATGTTTTCTCTTCTTTAAAGGGAAAGAAACATTCTTTAGGTATTATTACTATCCTATCTCCCCCTACCCCTGCCCCACAATGGTATCATCAGAGAAACACAGGCTTTGCCTTAGCAAGTGGATGCACACTGTGTTTAAGAAATATCTCTATTCTGAGCTTAGAGTTGGATGGACTGTTGTAAATGACCGTTTGTAAATTAGGTCCTCTTTTTGTTCACAAATTGTCAGTGAACAGCCTTGTTCATCTCCCTCCATTTTTATCTCTTCTTAATATCCTCCTGGAGAGCATATTTCATTCTTGTAAACTGTTCTGAAAAATAGAGTCACGTTTTGGCTTATCTTTGGAAGCCCTATTTGTATGATGCAGTGACATGGGGCAGCTGCTTCTCATTGCCTGCATGACTGAGATGGTTGTAGGCAGGAGCATCTGAACAACCTATAGTTCTTCATCCTCGTGAAACATAATAAGACTTAAGAAATTTTCACACTCAGGCCAGGTAGAAACTGCGGTTTCCCCCAATATTAGTTGGTGAAATAAGCAATCCCCATTCCCCTTCAGTTATAGCAAGAGTGACTCCTTTCAGTTAAGTCACTTTGGCTTACCTCATTACCACAGTGGGAGAAGCAAGACACTCTAGGATATGGTAGTTCATCACCTACGTCTGTAGTGGAAGGGAGCTTTCATGTCAGAAGTAGTTTGTCAACAGGTGATTTGCAGAACTGCATCTCATTGCAAAGGTACTTTCCCTCTATCTAACATTTTTTGATAATTTGAAATTATGTTTGGGTTTCTGTTTGGTTTATTTTCTTTCTTTTTTTTTTTTTTAAATACTAAAATTTCCCACACTACTGATTTGTTGCAGCTGTCTTAATGAACTGAAATTTGGAATGTGTTGAAGAGCTAGGGATTATCTTTAAAATCTTATACTTTCTAGCACACACACACACACACAAAAAAAAATAATTAAAAAAAATATTCCTGAATGTTTTAAAGTCATCTTAAAGCTGCTTTCTCACAATCATTCTCACTAATTTCCTGAGGTGGACACATGGTGTAATTAATACCTTGAACCTGTGGCCCAAAATAAATGAAATTGACAACTCAGTGGTTCCAGTTAGCACAACATTTAATTTGATTCCTAAGCATATAAAAGTTTCTTCCAGTTGAATAAGAGAATGTAGCTGAACACGGGTTGTAATGATGCATCAAAAGCTATGACATCCCTGCTCAAATAATTTATAAACAGCAGAAGAATTTTAAGAACTGAATTACTACCTGAACTTCAAAAGAGACCATGTATTTCTATTAATATAAAGAACAATTGCGGGCTGTTAGCAGCCGTTATTTGAATTTGAAATTCATCAAAAAGGTGGTGGAGGAGGAATATATCTGCACTCTAATATGGATAAAGGATCTTCTGAGTGAGGTAAAATTACTTCTGAAATAAGAGAAGTTAAAATAAACTCTAAAGAAGACATGCAACTTTCTCTTCAGAGTAACTTTCTTCTAGCCTCAGCTCAAACGCTCAGCTTCTTTCCAATAAGGTCCTAAACATCCCTAAGATGAAAATTTCTGTTTCCACAGACTGGGTCCATTCCTGACTATGAATTTTCTGAAACTCCCCAACCTTTAAAAAAAAATAATTCCTGTACCCTATTATGATTTTTTTTTTTTTTTAAATAAAAAGCTAACTCCATTAGAAATGCAGAGTACATGTTTTTCCTGAATGTAGGAATTGTTTTGCAGAAAGAGGAGGATGCCATATATGGGGGCTCTGTTCCTTATCAGCACAAGTCTCCAACCTGACTCTTCATGGATCTCATCTCCCTGCTGTGAAACAGGGGGCAGAAGTTATTTTTTCTGTAAATAGATACACTCTTAATACAGTACACTACTGTAGCAGAGCTTTCTAAAATCCCCTTTTTACCTCTTTTTAGTGGGTGAAAGCTTGTTCAAAATGTGAAGAAGAGTCAGTGAACAGGAATTTCTTGTGTAGTTTTGCTTTCACAGAGTTTCAGCCGAGCTGGCATTTCAGAGCAACCGATGTCCCTGGGACCTGAGCTGTGATGTCAGGCTTAAATGATACATTTCTATATGCAATTTGCAAACTATTTAAGAAGTAAAAGGAACAAGTTTTAGCATGATTATACACCAACTCTGTCATACTAATTACTTTTTGACTGAAAGCTCTTTTTTCAAGACCCCTAAATCTGCTATGCATAGCGAAAGAAAGCAATAATGAAAGAAAGCTTCATACTCTGCCTAGGAGATGCAGGCTGTGTAAATCCAGCCTTCTGATTTTGAGATTAGCTAAACATGCTCCTAAGATTGCCACATATTGATTCAGAATAAAATACAACAAAATGGAGTAGGTAATCATGAGACAGTTTGAGAAAGTCGAGCCCTGTTCTGTGTGGGAGACATAATGAAATTAGCAGTAGTGGTACGAGCAGGATATTCTGAAACAAAATTAATTCAATTTGTTTTATAGGCCATTTCTCTGTACTTTTCAAGCCCTGAAAGCTCAAAGGTATGTTCACTCTCTAATTATCTGTGGAAACATCCTGGGTTGGGGGAAAAGGTTCCATTAAAGAATGGAGGTTCAGCTGAATGGATAGATGGGACTTGTTTTAGAAGGAGAAAAAAAAAAACAAAAAACAACAAACCAACCAAAATCTGCTTTGTTTCATTCATGTACATATCTTCCAGACTGGCAGCTTTGGATGCAGGATAAGAGTTTTGTGTAGTGAAATTGTGGTCACTAGACTGTAGAAGAAAAACATCAAAATTCATTTAATGTCTGACACAGGACAAGTATCAAGCCAAAATCTTTTATTTTACAGGACTAAATCTGAAGTTGCATGTGAAAGGGAAAAGGAAATAGAAAAAGAAGCTTAAAGAAATAAAAAGAAGAAGTAGGGGGAAAAGGCAGTACTAAAACTGCAGTCTTAGCCTTCGAAACCCTTTTGCTTCTCTGATTGATACTTTTCAATTATACCTTCCCATTTCACTGACATTTGAAATGCTATTTTTTTTTTCCTAGCGATAACTTCAAATGCTTAAGTTCCAACAGCACCAGTAACCCTGTTTAGCTGTAGTAGTAAATTGGTTCCTTGTACAACATAATGGCAGTGACAGCCTTTTGCTAGGGAAATGAGTTCTCCAATGGGACATGCCTATGATAAGACGTCCAGTTTTGAAATTGTATTTCTCTGTATCAGAATTAAATCTGGACTTTATATTTCTTTGCTGCCACTGCTCTGTAGCTGGTCCCTATACAGTACGACCAAAGACTGACAAGTAATGCTTACACAGGAACCCTTTCACTTAAATTGGATTTGTCCTTTTATGTTTCCTCCTATTATTAGCTATTAAAATCTCTCAAACCCTTTTTTAAACAGTGATAGGGTTTGGCAAACCTGAAACTCACTGACTTGAAGGAGGAAAAGAAAAGAATTCTAGTATTAAGAGCAGTAATTTCCTTCCCTGGGTAAAATTAACTCACATTTAGTAAAATACAGTATTGATTCCCTGTGTTATATGGTAAGATATACAGAGTATCTTCATTGTGTTGAGAAAGGTCAGGATTTGAATGTATTATATTGGCACAGCTAAAGGTCTTTTAAAAAGGATAGCAAAGAGACCACAAATCAGTGCCACTCCTGGGTACCTTTAGAAAATCCAAGCCTGCTTTCTTCTGCCTGTCATATTGTGTTTCTTAGAGCCTTTAATGGTTAAAACAAAAGTAATGTGCCTCTGTGCTGTTTGATTTGCATTGGTGCCTGACAGGACCATAAGTGTGTGCATTTTGTTAGTGTATTATTACTATATGCTGTAATGGAACAGCACAATGGAGGTCACTAGGAGATCATCAGTCTATGTAATTTAATTTTAACCTTAGTTTTACATTATCACTTAAATAACAAAATAATAATCAGTCTGTGGAAAAGGGGAGTTCTTTTTCCATTTCTTGCAGTAAAAAATTAACTCAATGTAAATCCTATGTTGGTCTTCTCATTACCGATACCGATGCCATTTTATTTTTCTTCAAAGAAATATTCCTGACAAATTTAGGAGAGAAACTGCTTGGAACTTTAGAGATCTTCTGAAAGAAAAAAGTAGTTTACATTTCAGCAATGGCCTCTGACTAATTTCTGATTTCAGTTATGTGTGGAATGTATTTACAGTAAAAACCACAGGCAAGAGTACTTTCTGACCAAGAGAGGTCTTGAAATATATTTTATTGAAAAGGCTACTGGACTTGTACATATACAGGCTATATCATTTATGTATGATTTAAGAAGGTTAAAATTTTTTGCCTTCAGTTGACATAAGGGATCTCTAACAGTGGACAAGATGTTTTTTTTCCTTGCTATGGTAGTGATTCTATTGCACCTGCTAAATTATTAACATTTATTTTATTAAATGATTAAATTTACTGTATAATGAGGATTTGGCCCTTTAATTGTTAATCTTTTTACTTTTTGAAACATTGACCAGAATATAACTTCTACAGCCTCTGTCTTTGTTTTCTAAACGTCATTAATAATCAGAAATGTTGAATACAGAAGGGCAAGTTAAATCCTGTCATTGAAACAGCAAACAGCTTTAGTCAAATATATTGGCACAGGATTAAAAATGCATCAAGCATGTATTTGTCTTCTCAATGGGAAGCCCTTATTAATAGTTTGAAGAGTAGAAAGCTTAGCCTTATACAACAAGTGCTATAGTAGTTGAGGGGTTTTTTTTTAATATATTTTAATGTGTGAAATTGCAGAATGCCAAGGTTGCCATTAGAGCTCCTCTCTCATTCCAGTAATTTTCCCACTTAGATTCATTCTTTCCTTTCACAAAAAAAGCACTTCATAGTGGTCACGGCAGAAATGCAGTGATACTGAGTAGAGTGCAGTACTCTTGCAAGGTTAATTACTACACTGCTGTCAAAATATTGGACATAACTACAAGGACGAGTCGGCTCACTTCTCTGAGAAATCTCTCCCTTTTTTTTTTTTCTCTTGTGTGCAGGGCTTTTCTAAGGAAGTGTATGTGCTTTATTCAGAATTTTGGTAGAAATGTGGAGTTACAGACAGGCCGTTTTAGAGAAAATGACTTCTTTCACTATGACCCCAGTGCAACACTGTAGCACGAACCCATAAAAAAAGATTAGATTCCCAACAGAGCTATGGACATGACTCCTGCCTCGGAGGTTCCTTTGAAAATAAATCAGGTTAATTGTCTGCATTCAAAACTTTGTTTTGGCTTCTGACTCTAGAAACTTAAAAGCAAGTGTTTATGTTAAACCCTGTTATTCTTCCCTGTTCAGGTAAGACATGTGGGAGGTTTGAGAAACTTGAAAAATGTCTTCTTTGTATTTGGAAGTAAACCATATCTAATTAAATTTTAAAATGAAATTAAGGGATACCACGAAATCTATGTGTGGCCTAGCAGATGCCACAGTCTGTGTGTATTAGCTGTGGGCTGGCAAGTTAGAGTCCCCTGAAGCCTTTACTGAAAACCTACAAAACAGAACAAAACCGATTTTGTTACCCGATTCACAAATTTGATTAAACTTCTGTAACAAAGAGTGTGTGTGAATCTCTCCTTGGCTTACAATTTTTAGCATATACTCAGGAATGCTTCTTCTACTGAAGATGAGATTACACCCAAAGACAAAATCTGACCATATTTGCTCTGGACCACAGTCTCCTATTCTGAGCCAGGCCATTCATGCCTCTCAGCCAGGTTAAACAACAGTCTTGCCAGGGGGTCAAGATTAGTCCACTCTCATATTTCACCCAGACCTTCTTGGGTTATAAATTCTGCTTTTTGACAGACAACTGCTGTCACTTGACTTTACTGTTGTGGTCCTTTTGCTGATGCTTCCTAGACGAGTGTGCTCTTTTCTCTAGCTGTCAAGTCCAAGACAGCTCACTGCCACCACTTGACATAACTGGCTTGGAAGTTTTCCCACGATGAGCCCAGACCTAGAAAACAGGTTCCTGCATTACCATCCTCCAACAAACATCTTTGCTCCAGGCATTGCATATTTGATCAGGCAATATGAAAATTTTGTATGGGCTATCAGGTCTTCAAAGGTTCCTTTGTGTATTTGCTAAAAACGAAAGATGATGTGATCCACTAAGGTGTGTCCAGAGTTTATTTTGAACTCCTCATGCAGTTGGAATGACAAATTGTCTGAATAAATAGAAATGAAGCTGGAGAGAAAACTGAAAGAATAAGTGTGGAAAATGCCTTGTGCTTTGCTCTGCTTTCATACAACACACATTTTATTGTTTACCCTTCTCAAATTATTTTAAAAATGTGCTTATCACATTACACTGTGAGCAAGAGCAAATCACTTTAAATTAACAATGCAAATAAAAACAATTAACAAGCTGACCACATCACCAAATTTTCAAGCTGCCATCAAAAAAAAAAAAACAACCAAAGTAAAAAAAAACCCCAAAACCAAACAACCCCAAACCTCCAATCCATTATAGCTCATGATCTTATAAAAACCTAAGGCATCTTTTAGCCTGCTTGGAGGCCTGAGGCCCTTCAGACAAGTGGAGCTGTGAGCAATCCTTTCACTGTTGGTTCTTATTTGGCAGACATCTGACCTTTAAGTCTGGGGCCTTTTACCTTGTGCCCTTTACCAGAACTTAGCAGTTAGAAAGTGAGAAAAACAGTGGCTTTTTGAATAGTCTGTCTTTAAAGCCCTTGGTGAATGTCTTGGTTTTGCTAAGATAGAGTTAATTTTCTTTTTAGTAGTTAGAATAGGTGTGTTTTGTTCTCAGTGTAGGACTTGTTATGAGAACATTGATAAAAGTACTAATGTTATTAGTTGCTGCTGGAGCACGAGGCCACCGTGTTTGGCTGGTTCACAGCTACGTTGGGACAGGGAGGGGAGTTTTGTTGAACAGCAAAACCCTGAACTGGAATTTGGATGTGCCAATTAAATATTTTATATCATACCATGTCATGTTAGTATATTAACCAGGGTTGACAGGAAGACAGGGGTATTCTCTTGGACTCACTCTCCTGGGGTTTCGGGACTATTTCTGCTCCGGGATCACTGGCTGGCAGAGGCTGGGCATCGTTCAGCAGGTGGTGAGCAATTGTACAAATGTGTATCACTCTTTTGTATATTCTGTTATCACTGTTGTGATCACTATAATTTTATTTTAATTACTAAATAGTTTTTATCTCAACCTGAGAGTTTCCTTACCCTTTTCTTTCCCATTCTCTCCCTTACTCCCTGGGTGAGGGAGGGGGAGGGTGAGAGAGCAGGCTGTGTTTGGCTGTAAGCTGCATGCAAACAGGGTGAATCCCCTCAAACCACCACTGTGAGTTAAAATCAACACCTTAAATTACACCCCAAATGAGCATAGCATACTATTTCTCCTGGTGAGCATATTTATTACACATTCTTTCTGACCATGAGAGTTTATGGGCGGTGACATACTGCACTAAATGAAACTTCTCTCTGGGATGTAAGTTTAAAAATTCCTCAGTTTTGTTGTCCTCACAAAATAAGCATCATGACGTTCCTATTATTAATAGAGAAACTGAGGTATAAAAATTAAGTAATGTGCCAGTATCCAGGGCCTGATTTTGGATTCAAGCCTGTCTTACTTGTCTTAATTGGCAGCTCAGTTTTTAAATAACTGGCTTTCTGAGTCCCTTCCAGTTGTGTACACATGGCATTTTGTTAGTTGAAGCTTATTGTCAACTGGCTTTCTTTTCCCTGTAAAAAAATCAATACAATTTGAATTTTTCTATCCAGAACTGAATCCTTGGTAAATTGTTGTGGATGGTTATTGATTTCTTATATCTGTGAGATTTTTTTTTTTTTTAAATAGCATTAAGGTAAACAGGAGTCTTACTGTGTTCATTGTACAGGATAACACTTATGTAGACAAAGGAACAAATAAGCACACGGCTTACCTATAGGAAAGATGCAGCAAATAACTTCCAATAACACAAAATAAGAAGAACAAAACCTTTCCGTTGCTGAGCAGAATGGGAAGATTGCTTTCTTGTCACTAATTTTGATTGAACTGAGTCTGTGCTTTTGGAACTGGTTCACTGATACAAAAAGAAACAACATTTAACTATTCCTTATACTTTCATGCCCACAAAAAAGACAGTGAAGGCAAAAAGGGTCTTAAATGAGGATTATGAGTCTTACTTTCCCCCACTGAATCTGGTGAGGGAAAGGAAGAGAAGCATATCTATCTTTTAGACATCAGATTGATTCTTCCTGCTTGCTTCTAGATTGCTTCCAAAATGTAAAGACTCTCTCCTATTTCACTTTGAAGGCAAGTGGATCAACCATTTCCAGAAGAAGAAGAAAATGAAAAGTTGAGGAACACTGATGAGTTTATGAAGTCTCCACCCATCCAAACACCCACAAGTATTTCCAGTGATCCTGGAGGCTTCCAACATTTGAGATCAAAATTTTTCAAGAAGGCACTGCAAGATGCAGTTGCAGTGAGCCTGAACCTGACTCTCACCCTCACTTAACCTTTGACTGGAAATCCAAATCAGACTGGACTGAGTTGGATAAGGTTTCAGATCAGTTTATTTTAGTATTCTGCAGTAGCATGGTAAAATAGACAAGGCAAAAATTGACACAAGCTATAATTCCATAGTGAGGCATGTAATAATGATAATAATAATAATAATAAAACAACTTTGATAGAGAAGAATGAAGGGAAAGATGATGAATTCCAGCAGATTAATGAATGGCTAATGTGGGCTTCTTGGGACAAAGAACAGATCCAGGGAACACATGAGCCCAGAAGTGACTTGAATGTTGTGAATAATGATGCACAGTGACAAACAACTATGAACTCCAACATTTCACTTTCAAAAAGTTCTGATATTTAGCTTTTATACAGTATGACTAGTTTAGGATCATGTCATACACTAGTGCTACTGTTAAATGCCAAATAATAATAGTAATCCAAAGGAGGATGTTTTGAAATGTTTGGTGTCTCTTCTTTTTTTATAATTTTCTTTTTCTTTTTCTGTTTCTTTTTCTTTTTCTGTTTCTTTTTCTTTTTCTGTTTCTTTTTCTTTTTTTTTTTCCCTTTTTAGCTTTCATTCTTTTCTGGTTCCCTGTGGAGTGTTCAGTTCCTAGGGTGGCCTAAGGAGAGATCAGTGATGCTGTTCTTTGTAGTCTATTACAGCACAGCTGTTCGTCAATTAGGATGGAGAAAATAATCCTGCTGTTTTAAATAGTGTGATGTGCCTTCTACACTATCAGCCAAAATGCAAACTGGATACATGAAACCCACGCAGTGAGTATGCCAGTGTGAGGGGGAACCTCTGACTCAAGAAAGTTTTCCTTTATTTTTCTCCTTTTCTCTGCCAGTTTAAAACTCTAATTACAAACCTGAATATCAACTCTACCTCATGACATGAAGGAGCATCCACAGTTGCCCTGCAGGAGCCAGTAGAGCTATTAGTAAATCAGAGTTCAAGAATAAAGCTAAGAAATCTAAACCAATGTTATGCTAATGCAGAAGTCAGTTTGTACACTGCTTTTTTCCTTTTTATTTTTTTCCTTTTCCATCAGACCTTCTTTTCTTGTAATAGGAGAGGAATGTGTGTTGAAAAGCAGATAGTTAATGCCACTTTGCCACCACATGCCTTTATATTTGTAAATTTGCATAAACACCAAAACATTAAACAGGATTTATAACCCCCCTCAAAAACATAAAATATATGCAGAAGTTTTAAAAGGAAACTATGGGAGTTAAGTTAAAAAGCCCCAACTCTAAATTCCATTAATTGGAAATGGTGTATTTTATTTATATTCATAACATATCTATTACTCAGACTGTGTAGTGTAAAGGATATTATTTTTATGGGGGTTAAGTAGCCTTGCTCATGGGCAATGCTCTAGATTTCTGTTCTAATTCTTAATGTGTGGAGCAGACACCCAGAGCAGCAACTGCTTTAAAAACCTGAGAGGCAGAGAGATGGACCATAGTTAAAGCAGAACCAATCCTCTCTGCTCTCACAAACACATCGGCACATACTCCAGTTCCAGTTGCATTTACACTTGGTCCTTCATGGAAGCAAAAAAGTGTACTCTGAGATCCAGTAAATCAATTGGGATCTCAAGGCCTAAGGGTGTGATGCAGGTTAAAAATTTCTTCCAAAGCTTGTGCCTTTCCACTCTGATCCATGCTTCTGCAGAGCAGATGTGGCCCCAGGTAATGCAGAGAGGCTGCTTCACTCTGGAATGCATGGTGCAGCGTGTCTGTCTCAAGGTATTGGTGAGCAGCTTTGGAAACCCACCGAGCTGAGAGCAGCAGCTTCTGGTAAGGGAGTGCTGTGGGGCTGTGAGTAGCAGTAACTGCTGAGGTCCTACATAGCACTATGGTTGCTCCTGCCTTTCTTACTTCCTCCTTTTTCTCCATCCTGCAGCACGTGTCAATAGGCTTGGCTCTCCCCTCCAGTCTGCACCCTTCCCTTCCTGTCTAGATACTGACTGAAGTAACAACAGCATGGACAAATTACTTAGGGAGGAGGGGTACTTCCGCTTCTCACAAGTGGCTCACAGCTGCAGGCTATACCCCATTCAGTAGATTTTGATGCTGTTTTAAGACCCCTATCTCCAGCCCCTGACTTTAGATTCTGTAAGTAAAAGTGGTCTTCTGTCTATGGAGAGTGCAAAGAGGGAGAAGCAATCTCAGGCCAAGAGCAGGTTTCACTATTTCTGAATTTTACCTAGAAACAAAGCAGAAGATTTTTCTGGTTTTGCCCAAGATAATTTTATTAAGTGGTCTGAGCCTTAACAGTAACCTGAGAAGTATTTGGAGATGGGTCTGTGGTGGTCTCCAGCCTTTTAATGGGAAGGTCTCCAAATAACACTTCCATCAGAGAATATCCACTTACCCAAATGCAGATGCAGGGAAGTCCTTCTGGCCACAGTTTCCCCTCCTTGGTCACTGTAAATTGCTTTGTAAACCTTTATCATCTTGCATTCTCTAGCCTGTGTCAAAGTATCTGAATTTTTCCTTTTCTTCCCCATCACACTCACATTTGTACTCACCATTTTGTTGCTCTTCTCACTTGTGTAATTAAACTTGTGTAGGCATTTATGATTTTTGTTGTTCCTCGCTTTCTTCCCAACACTCCCGCTGTTGTATCTTTCACAAACATTTGTCTTAATTTCTCCCTCTAGTAAGAGAATGCACTCTTTAAAAGCAAGGGCACTGGAACAGAGATTGTGCTTTATTCATTTACTTTAGCAATTATAATGTGGTAGGTTATTCATTATTCATAATGCCTCATGTACTACTGACTATTGCTGTATAGTTGCTAAATGTAAGGAAGTTGTAATATGAGACATTAAGTGATACAAGATCTTACTACAGCATTGCTTCTGCTCACTTGTGGATCAGAAGTGGTTGAAAGGCAGACATTTTTGTGCAAATTAGAAAGCATGCAGATTAATAATGGTCATTGGTAAAAAAATAATTGAGTTGAATGGTTAATCCATGCCAAGTAATAGTTTTACTCTTTCTTTTCTCTTTGCCTTTTTATGATGGCATCTGTGAACAGAATTTCAAATTCTCAGATGCATTTGTTACCTGGATAAGTCTACAAATTTTGTTTAGATGTAATAATTGGCTTGCAAACTATTTGTAAACAGCTACTTGAAAAGGTGTGCATTTCATAAATGCCAGGATTTGTGTAATCTATAAAAATTCTCAATTCTATAGCTGTATCTTTGTTTACATCCATACAAATTTCTAGTGTCCACACACAGGAAAAATGGGGCTCAGCTGGGCTCTATATGCCTTCATTTCCAGCCTATGCTTGATATTGAGACAATAAAAAGCCAGTTAAGGATTTTGCTACTGCCTCCCAGGGTGGCTGGAGCCTGGGCTATATATCTGGTAGTTTTACCTATCCTCCCTTCTGAGATGGCTCTTGTGCCACTAACAGTAGTGTATAGATACGTCCATGATGAAAAGGAGTGGAAATAACTTAATATGTACTTAGAGAAAAAGTTAAATTGCACTAATTGTTCTGTGTGTGGTAAGACATTCACTAAGGATTCATTGGTTCATTTCTTTCACCTTTGGTATCTACAGCATAGTGTGGTGAGGTTTTTTTTATTAGTTTGTTTTTGTTACATCTACACTTATCTCCTGAACTAGTCCTCCTTTTATAATAAGGAAGAAAGATTTCACCTGATCTGACATGTCAGCTCAGGGCTAGATGAACTGAGTCCATTGAAATCATAGAATCACAGAATAGTTAGATTTGGAAGGGACCTTAAAGATCATCTAGTTCCAACCCCCCTGCCATGAGCAGGGACACCTTCCACTGGACCAGGTTGCTCAAAGCCTCATCCAACCTGACCTTAAACGCTTCTGGGGAAGGGGCACAACTTCCACAACTTCTCTGGGCAACCTGTTCCAGTGTCTGACCACCCTCACAGTGAAGAATTTCTTTCTAATATCTAACCTAAACCTACCCTCTTCCAGTTTAAAGCTATTTCCTCTTGTTCTATCATTAACTGCCCTTATGAAAAGTCCCTCCCCAGCTTTCTTATAGGGCTTTCAGGTATTGGAAGATCTTCCCAGAGCCTTCTCTTTTCCAGGCTGAACCGCCCCAGCTCTCTCAGACTGTCCTCATAGGAGAGGTGCTCCAGCCCTCGGATCATCCTCGTGGCCCTCGTTCTAACTGGTCCATGTCTTTCTTGTGTTGGGGGCTCCAGAACTGGACGCAGTACTCCAGGTGGGGCCTTATGAGAGCAGAGTAGAGGGGGAGAATCCCTCAACCTGCTGGCCACACAAGTGCACATTGCCAGCTCATATCCAGTTTCTCATTTCATGTTCACTGCTTTCCACTGGCCACCAGCAGAACTCAGGGGAACTGGCTCAAAATAGGATGTTAACCTTAGAGATGCCTTTTGTATCCACTCAGCAATGTCCAGATAAATATAATCAGTATGGGGTATAAATTAGTCCATGAATACAGGGACAATAAATTTTCTGTGTAAATTTATGCAGTTGTTTGTGAAGTGAGGGCAAAGTAATTTGTGCTCAAAACTGAACTACTAAACACATAGTGCCAGTTTGACAAGTGAAGGCATAGTTCCCTGCTAGCATGAAATGCACCTCTTTGCACAGAGCCAGCAAGACACACAGGAACAGTTTAAATTCCAGGTAAATACTCAGAGCAATGCTCAGTGGTATAAACTTTCTTTGGTTTTTTGAATGCTGCCCTTCTACCTCTTCTGTGATGTATCCTTCTCAGAGCAGTTGATCTGAAAATATAGAACATAATTTCAGAGTTGGAAAGTTTTCAGTTGCCCAAAATCAGACTTCAGACCTCTAAAAGGTGGAGGGGTTTTTTGTTTGTTTGTTTGTTTGTTTGTTTGTTTTTCCAGTGTTGCATAGTATTTCTCTAGGATTTAAACACTGGACAGCAGAGGTACAAAAGCATGGCCTTTGTTTACAGTTGTGACAATAGTTTGAAGTCATTATGTATTTCCTAGGTTACCCCTAAAGGCAGAAGAGGCAAATAATGTATGAGGCAGTTTATGAGACAAGATGAGGCACTCATTTGTACACCCTGTGTTATAAGATAGCTGCAGCTCCCTAGTGCAGTGGTATTCAGTAGCTGAGCTGCTTCAGTGTAGTATCATTTTTGCATGGGTCATCATTGTGTTTACACTGTGCCCCAACCCACAACAACTTCATAGCAGAAGCTTTCTTTCAAGGAAATGTCAGTGTAGAATTAATTTCTCCATAAGCACTGCAAATATGGAACAGCACTGGGTGTATTTTACAGAGGATGTAATGGTGGTTGCTTGACTTCAGTTGCCACTGTGACTGTATGCATCACTGACATGTGGAAACTCTACTTCTGGGCTATTTACTCATTAAAATCCTCATCAGTTTGAGTTTATGTTCATGCTGATGAAAACAGACTTTATTCCTGGTAATGTTTTTCCAAAACTTTTCCTAAAATTTCCACTGGCTTTCTTTTTAATTCTCAAGTTCTGTGATGTGGAGAGGTTGGATAATTGATCAACAGAAGAATAAGTGCAGAAAGCCTCCTCCCCTTCTCTTTTAGAGTGGAGGTGTGTTATATGTAGAAAGTATTTTTGTCTTCAAAGCATTGCCTTAACAAGTAAAAGAAATGAATGTGGATTTTTTTCCCTAGACTCTCATTGTATTTGTTATACTAAAGTTTATGAAGAAGGGAGAGGCTTAATTCACAAGTGAAACTAATTTGACAGTCCTTCACTAATTCTAACTCAATGTCTGTCAAAGTTGCAATATAACAACAGTTCAGCACGACTGGCATTAACTGCTCAGAAAAAGCCCTGGATTGGAATAGCACATTGATTGAACTTTGTCATCTGAGCAGGATGTGAGAAGAGGGACAATAACAGCCCTTACACATGCGGCTGCTCTGATTGTTTTTCTCAAGGAAAAAAAAAATCCCAGTTAAAAAACCAAAAAGTTTTATACAAGTAAAATAAAAATGTAGTCCAGAGGAAAGTTCAGACACATTTGGACTTTATATAAGCTATACATTAAATACTCAAGGTTATTTTGGCTAAATTAAGCCTATCAAAGAAATATAGATTACTGAAAACTTAACAATCAGATAAAACTTACCAAAAGATCCAGAACTCTTCAGTTTAAAGGCAGGCTTAAAAAATCACTACAGATCCCGAAGGATCTATGGACAGAGGTCTCTGAAACCAAGGATACCTTTTGATAAGTATTTCATGATTGGAACCCAGCAATTAGAAATGCAAAAGACTGTTGTATTGCTAGAGACAATGAACATTCGTAACACCTCTGTTACAGGCATTGTTGAAATTCTTTTGTTCATAGGTAAGACAGACACTTAAAGTACTTAAATTTCATTGATCTTATGCTTAAAGTTGAGCTTATGCTTAAGTACCTTCTGTAATCAAGGTGAAGAGTGTGACCACAAGCTCTTAAAATTCAAGAGGAATTAAACCACTCGGAGAGAGACAGAAAAACGGCTACTATATTTTCATGCATATAACATGTACCTCGGATAATTCACATCCTCTTAAATGTCCTGAGGCTTGAAAATAAATTCTCAGATAACCTATACATATTTGGAGACTACTGAGGATGGGACCTAGAGAAAAGATCTGTGGATTTGTGATAAACTTCCCCTTGCAACATCCACGTACTTCTGCTGTTACAAAATCAGCTCTCTTAACAGATAACCTGTGATTTAGATGCATAAAGATATGGTACATTAATTAAACAAATTTTGGGGGAAGAAAAAGGAAAAAAAAAGTAGAAGACATGAAAAAATTTGGAGAAATTAATTATTTATTTGTGACTGTGGGAGACCTTAGCTGTGTTTTTCACCTCAGCGTGGAAGCATTTTGATCGAAAGCCCAGTGTAACAGAGATAAAGAACTTGCACCAGATATACTTTTTGAAATGGGAATAAAACATGTAGTATTTTTAGCCTGGCAATGTTAAAAAGAAATATGTAAGATTAAAACAAACAAGTCGAAGTGTATTTTTTCACTAGATAGATATATACAGGTACACTTAATTTAATGCAGAAGGTTTGGTTGGTCTGTTTCTCATCCCCCCTCTCCTTTTTTTTAAAGCATATAAATTCCAACCATGTTTTGTGTGAAGGGTCTCAGTGCATACTGACATTGTGAGTGTCAGCTCCAGATCACTTTAATCAGAGAGTGGATATGCATGATAAAACGGATAAGGGACTTTAATCAAAAAATCCGCTGGTCTGGAAACGTGACGCACTCCGCCAAACACACTTCATCCCACTTTTCTTGTGCCACTGCCAAGATTTTTATTTCATGAATATGCATTGGACATGATATTACATTAAAATGTGACATTGTTGTGTAGTGGTAGGGATTTAGAATTAGAATAAATAAATAAATAAACAGACTTCTGTAAACTTTTTGTAACTTAACATTATTTTCATGTTGTGATTTTACATATATTCACCTACCCCCACCCTTTTTCTTTTCTCCAAAATTTATTTTTGAATTGAATATTGAATTAATCCCTTTCTGTTTAATAAGCAAAGCAATAGTAGCAGATAGGTGCTTTATTTAACTTTTACCTGTGCTGGGGGCATTTTTGCTTCCATAGCAGCAATAACTGTAGCACAGAGCCCACTCCAAAGTCCATTATTCTCTATGCAAACCTGTCTCTGAATTTCACAGGATTTGGATCATGAACCTAATAAACTGTGAAACCCTCTGTTTCCCCTTAATTTTGCTAAGTTACATTGTTTCCTGGAAATTGGTGAGGATTATAAAACTGATGCATGGAAATTTGCATCATTAAGCCTGTGCTAGTCTCAGTTTCAGTTTTGTATAATTTCATGTACTTGGGTAAATCAGCTTTTAGTCACAATATGTAAGCATTTCTACATCTGTCTGTTTGTAAACCCCCACATCATGATTTCTGAGAAATGGCCTCAGACAATATACCTTGAAACACACATCCTAGCATGTGGTGAAGGATTCATCAGATTAAAGATGAATATGTTTGCTGTCTTGCAGATTCTCTGCCACAAAGACAAACAGGACAGCATTTGAGGAAAACAAATTATTTTAAATGCAATGTTTTCATCTGAAAAGAAAAAAAAAGGTCCAGGTCTGAGTACAAAACTGCTGTCTTCAGTGAAACTGTGAAGTGTGGCACAAAGGATTTGCCCTTAAGTAGGCAAATATATGTTACTACTGAAATACCAATGAGTGGCTTTGTGGCTATCTAAGGTAGATAATGACTAGGTATGAATCACAGAACAGAGTTTCTCTTCCTTCTTTTCCTCTGACCTAGACAATTTTGGTTAAATGAGAGTGTGATACTATCCTCCTTTCACTTGTGATTTGAAATGTAAATGAAAAAGTGTTGAACAGTTAGGGATGTTTTTTTAAGCTGGGGATAAGAATGGACGTTCTTTATTTAGTAGCTGAGGACTGTTGTGTATCAGTTGTTCAGTGAGGACCTCTTGTAACGGATGCTTTCTGAGACTAATTTTAATTAAACTCAAACAAACAAAAATCATAATTACCCAACTAATGATCTGAAGCACTAATATTTCATTACCTGTGTTATTCTAATGTTGTAAAAAGGCTGCATAGAGCTTGCTTGCTTTGCGTAGAATCAAATGGGGTTTTTAAGTAATAACCACACTGAGAGCATGGTGTCACCTAGCCCTTAGCTATGCTCCAAACTTTTGAAAGAGAGAGAAGAATAGTAACTATTGGCTGAGCTGTCACTGACAAGGGCAAACAATACTGGTGATAAAAATGCAGAGCTCTTTAAACTACTTCTACACTAAATTATGGTCATTTTACATAGAATTTCCCTTATGAGACTCAATTTTTCCAGAATTTATACCTGCTATATATATCTTCTACTGGTGAAAGCTTGACATTCAGTCCAAGATACTAATCAGAAAACAAAATCTGCAAGAAGTTAAGATGCTTTCAGATATTTTACAGGCACTTAGCATTAGATTTTAATCCTACCTCAGAACTCTGAGCTGGCTTGCAGGTACCGGGGAGTTCAAAATTGCTCCTTTCTGCAATATTTGTTTAATAACATTGTGAGAACCAAGAAGGATGGCAATACTCCCCACCTTTTTGCCCATTTTTTGTCAATTTGGGGTATCAACAAGTGGTTTGTGGAACCAGCTGGCCACAAACCTAGTCCTGGCACTTTCCCTCTGTTGATCTTGCAAAATTGCCATGGGCAGTATTGTACAAGTTCTTCCCCAGGATGTTACTGCAGTACTCATTTTGTTACCTGCCACTGGCATAAATGCTCCTACACATCAACAGAACTTGGTTCCCTTCATACCTTCGTCAGAGCTGAACATTCAAACTCTTCCTGAAGAGGTTTAGGCCTTCATCCCGCCATTCTGAGTGCAGAAGGCCTCAGTTAAATGAAAAGATTTCCATAGTGTTCATACAGCCTCAAAGAGGATACTGAAACCTTACTGACAATGCTTTTCCCCTCATAACGGATGAACAGTAGGACCTTGTAGTTTTTAGTGTCTATACTTCTTTTAAATTATGCCTTTCTGAAAGCACAGCTTTGTACGGTTGTAAGAGAAACTCTGCCCATAGTACAGGCACAAGCTAGGTTTGCTGCAGCTCCTGTGATTTCTCAGCATACATCAACACAGCTCTACACAGGAAATACTTTTAAAAAGTTTAATTCCAAATCTTTTTGATACTTTTGTCCAGCTCCTAGAATCTACTACATGCTCAGATGCTAAAACATCATGGCAACAAGTTAAATCCTATATCTCCTCTAGACTGCCCACCTCATGTATAATACCATGTGTTACAGCATAACCAGGAAGTTAGGGATGTGGATGAAGTTCTAGCACAGCAGAACAACAGGTGCACAATTCTGTGTGGATTTCAAAAGGGAAATCACAGTTATGGCAACAATCAAATAGTAAAACTGTTAACAGATTAGAAACGAGTAGCAGAAAGGAGAATGACTCCCATGTCCTTTCTGGACATTGGAACAACATTCTGGACAATCGGAAAACATTCATGGTTTGGATTTACTGTAGATTATGAACACATATTCGTAGAAGAGCTTTTAGTGGCTGATAGAGATGTCTGCAAAGACAGACATCAGTCAGAACTGCCTAATGTAGAATGAAACATTCCCAAAGGAAATTACCATTACAAAAACTATTATTTAATGTTAAAGGTAATTGTAACACAAGGGCATGACTCATATCCTTGTGTTACAATTACCTTAATATTAAATGATAGTTTTCTGAATGGTAATGAGGGGAAGTTAAACCTGACACTCTGTCTTTAACCCTTGCTACTGTGCCTGAGTATTAATATGACTAAGAGATGTCTGTACAGTCTGTCATTTACTCAAGTCACTGGTTAGTCATGATGGGGTGTGGAAGGTAGGCTTATAATACCAGCTTCTACAATTAATTGGAGAATGCTCGCATTGTGGTTTGTTATACAAGATAACTGACCTTTAAAACCATGAGAGTACAGAGCTGATGCATTATATTGATGATGAATACTTTAGTATGTTAGACCATGACAGACTTAAGGAGATTCACTTTCTGCACTGCATGCTATCTTCCTAATACTCTTTCTTCTGAGTTTTTTTTTCTTTCAGAATGCAGTTGCTGCACAGTTCCAACTGGTATTAAAAATGTGTACACAGAAAAACACAAGTACATTTTATGCCCTGATCATTTTTAAAAGCTTTTAACATCAAGTTTTCTGTTCTGCAGAGCATGCCTGCATAGTTCCTAAGACAGAATTGGGGCCTTAGTTTATAAGCAGCCTTAGCATCACTTTAACATGACATTTATGTTCCTGTTTATCTGTATGTTGTTTTGCTACTGATACTGCATGGACAGCTCTGTTTACAGCAGTCCTGTATATGGTGTCTGAATAAGATTAACCAATTAAAAGTAAGATAGAAAAGTAAGGTAGGAATTAAGAAAAATAATAAGAAAATTATGACCTGATTCCTCAGAATGAATCATTTTGCATTTGGTTATGCCATGTTGGGTCATCTTAATGTTTACATCATGTCATTTTTCATTATGTCACAACCCATGACTGATAGTATGTAACACAGCAGAACTAGTGCATACAGTTTATATAAAAAAGAAAGTTTAAAATTAAAAATATATAGTATTTTCTTATCTATTTCTAGCTGTGATTTCAGCTAAAGAACTCCCATTGTGGATTCATGTAATTAATTAACCGGTTGGGATATCTGCAAAAAGCAGATAATTCTGAGATACTAGTGCACAGTGCATGAAAGCAGATATCTCAGGATGAAGTCAGCTCTAAGAATTTGGTATATATTTGGAAACTAGTTTAAATCAGGAAATAGAACTGAATATGCCATTCTACTCTGTGATGGACCCTGTTGTTAGGGTATAGTACTCCTGCTTTAATTTTTTCCCTTTGAAATAAATATGAGAAGAGGAAGTTTGTCCTCCCCACTTGAAAAATCAAACTAGAGCATGTGGTTTTACCTGTGATCATGTAATCTCCTCTCTAACACAATGCAAAGGGAATTCCATAGGGCAGGAGAGAACATCACCAAGAAGCCCAAATCCCATTTAAAATCTACTAGAGATGGCTTTTACAACTGGTGGAAGGAAACCAGTGTAGCAACAATATATCTTTCCCTCTGTGGTTAATACTAGCAGATGTAGGTGAAAACAGAAAAGTGCATTTGTTTCCCTGTTGGACTTGCAGTGAGATAATTTTAACTCAAAGTAGCACAGTGCGAGAAATGCAGGAGACAAATATCTGTGTCAAGTCACGGTGTTATGCCAGGTTCCCCTGAAGTGTACTGATACTGAGGAAGGGCTCATTTTCTCTAGTAGGCAAACTCTGACAGTCCAAAACTAGCATTTTCCATGAGATGCAGTAGCCCTTTCTTCTGAACAAACACATTATTCCATATCAAGAAGGAGCCTTGCCCTGTTTATGATGCTGTATTGTTTGTAAGGCTTGGCTTGGTTACACATGGACCCACAGAACAGGAAAATGCAGTAACTCCTTCCTATGTCTGCACAAGAGCTGGAGCAGTGATGAGATATATGGCAACAGCTCAGGTCAAAGCTTCCTATTTTTTAAAGTCCTTAAATATATATTCAAGTGATAGAAAGCTGTCTGTATGGCAATGATCCAAGCTCTAAAATCCCCATAAATACATATTTACATGACAGATTTACATGGTTTGCTCTGGAGATCTTGCACAATTTTCAGATGAGGTCTTCCATTACCTGCAATATACTGTGAAGAAATGTTTTTTCCACCATAGATTTGGTTTATCCTTCAGGCCAACAAAAGAAGCTCTGACTGGTCTAGGTCAAGGCAGATTCAAGTGTGGACAGCTTTGTTGGAATGCCTGGTAATTTATTATCAGCAGGAAAGGATAAAGAAACTAAACAGGCCTTTGAGTGCTGAATATAGTTTTAGCAGGCCATAATCTGTCCACAGAAATTTTTCCTGGGGATTTTGAAATGGATTGGCAGTGGCATTCATGAGTAATTTTTCTGTCTCTAATCATACCAACACTCACAAGCTGGATGTAAGGATCTCACAACTTCACCAGTGATACACCTATATTATGCTGCTTCTGACTTAAATGTTTATATAGTTGTACTATGTATAGGAACTGTGTTACTGTAAAATGTATGACTCAAACAATGGCTCTGAGCAGAAATTAATGAACATTCACAAGTGAAAACCTGTTTTGTTTTGCTTTTTATAGAGGGACATAGAATCTGAATATTACTTACTTGTTAAAGAATACAGCTGTATATCTAACATTTTTATTATATGTTGTACAAAATTAGAAAAGAACATCCCTTGTTTATTTCTTATTTAACCTTTCCTCAGCCCTTCAGTGGCTTCAGGGGCTTAGAGCAGAATTGGTGATACACATATTAGACACCCCAGAAAGTCACATTTCTGAGCTGTAGGCAGAAGTCATATTTCCTTAGTGTATGGGTTAGCAGTTACTGTGTCTACACATCAGTAGGAATAATCACAGCAGACCAGTAAAGTACTTCAGGATCTGCCTACCTTTAAGCATGTAGGCAGACTAATTGACTTAACTGAGATTACATATAGGCTTAAAGTTAGTCATATGCTTTACTGGATTTGCCATTAATCCCATGGCCTGAAATCTACAGAAGCTTTATAGTGAACGTGAAGGCTACTGAACTGAGCTTTCTTGAAAAGCCTCTTTGGCAGCAAAGAAACTGGTTTTTGTTGTTGTTGTTTTGTTTTGTTTTAAATAAAGGCTCCTGACGGGCTGGAACACTTGACAGGGAAGCACTGTCCTGTGCTTTTAACTGGCACTGACTAACCCTATCCTGAGCCTTTCCCATCTTGTTCAGAGGATCTGCCAGCTGGTCCCAGGTGGTTTCTTGAATTTTACTTGGCATCTAATTTAAGTCATGTCTTCATCAATGGAATTATTGTGAGTAGTTTACTGTGAATGCTACTTATTCAGAAGCTGAAAAGTATACTGTTACATTTTTATACCAGTTAATATCTTGAAAAAGGGGTAGCTTACTGTAAGTATAAGGTTGTCAATGTTATTGCTGAAATATTATTTATAATGGATAACAAAAAACTAGGGTCAGGAAGCACTTAAAAAAATCTTTTATTTCTTAGACATCATTGTGAAATGTAATATTATTATTATTATTATTATTATTATTATTATTATTTAGGATTAAGGTATTATTATATTAGGATTCAGGTATTCCCCCTGCTCAAGTCCAATGTCAATTTTTGTGGCATAATCATCATATCTACTTATTTATATAGAAGAAACAGACAACAAAACTATTTCTTCCATGCTATATATTTCTGAGGATTTTGTTACACAGAGTTATTTTCCTCTTTGTATTTTTTAAATTGTCATCTCATGTTATGCCCATGGCCCAAAAAACATCTTGCATTTCACTTTGGAAAAAAAAAAAAAAAAGAAAAAGTGAATGAAACAATTATAGAAAAATATTTGTTGTTGTGGAAGTTGTGATGGCATTTCTCTTAGAGGAAACATTAACAAAAAAGTTAAGGTTTAGTTCAGCATTACTTCTACATCCCTTGATATAGTATTATTCTGAGCCTACTATTTTATAGTATTATTCTGAGGTTTTTATGTTATGGTCACAGTGCACCAGCATTATATAAAAGCAATGCAATTTTGGGGATCCACAGAAACATAAGAGAATTGGGCCAGGAGATACCTAAAACTACTGCTCATCTGAGGGACTACAGGACCTCATATGAGGTGGAGGTCATGGCTGACTCACATAAAACTAATGTTTAATTTGCTTCAGCAATATGAAGTGTGTTGCTCCTAATTATGAATGTCATATTTTGTTCTGAAAAAAAAGTCTTAAAGCTTTGGCTCCTCATCCTTTACCAGGATGCTGAAACAGTGCAATTGGCCCCAATAGTCAGTCTTCTCTCACTCTAATTCACTTGTCACATCTTTCCAGATCTCTGCTCCTTTCTTCACAGAACTTTTCTCATAAGGAGAAATATCTCCAGAAATCTCCATGGCTTGAAAACCAAACAAACCTTTATAGATCTCTGCCTTTTGTGTAGAATAAGGTCTGTGGCAATGTAAATGGAGCAAGGAACACACTTTCTGTCCAATAAAAATTGTGCTATTTCTTCTTAGGTCCACAGCATTCAGGAAATTACAAACCATCATTTGATGTCTTAGGGAAAACTTACCTGGAGTGTGTTCATTTTGGAGGTTGTTTTAGAACAAAATGTGTTCCTTCCTTTTCTCTTTCCTTACCTTCCCCTTTTTCCTTTCCTTCCTTTCATGGTAATACAACTCACCAGTTCACCCAGTTCTGGAAAGTTTTGCAGATAATTTACTCTTAATTGTGAAGGTATGATTAGAGCAATTGCTTGGAGGTTGTTTAAAGTGCTAGATGTGCTTAGCTATTTTTTTTGTTTCAGTAGAGGAATGAAGAAGCCTGGTTTTTTCCTCCTCGCTTGGTGGATGGGATAGAAAACTCAGAATGCAATGGATTGTGGGTAACTTCTTAATTGATACTACATTGAAAACAATACTGAACAAGCTACATGTTTTGAATTTTATAGCACTGTCATGCAAGATTATGTGAAGAATTAAAAAAATATAGACAGTGTGTTAAGAAGTCAGTAGTTATGTTTAGGAGTCTCATTTTTCTTTCTAGTAGCTTGACACCCAGAAAATATCTTAGTGATTGTGTTCTGCCTTATCTGCTATCTAGCAATGTTCTTGCTGGTATTCCCATTTACTCAAGTGATTCTTTTTTCATTTCACCTCTTGGTATCCAAGCAACTGGGACAGTGCCAAATCATGTCCTGGTACATGTTCAGTCTGCTATTTCATTTGTATTCACTGAAATTTTCTAAAAAAAACCCCAAACCAAAACAAACAAACAAACAAAAAAACCCCAAACCCAAAAAAACCAAACAACCCCCCAAAAAACCCACATAACTGCAAATTAAGAGTTTTTGCTTATTTTAGAACAATACTTTGGCAATTCGGGAAATGGTTGAGATGGATTCAAGACAATAAAACTGTGATGCAGATTCCATATAGGCCTATAGTTAAGTCAATCAGTTTAAGATTTCCCTTCTTTAGTCAAATAATAACAACACACCATACTCCTCTGTGTCATTTGTACACCTGGTCAATGAGACAGAGTATCTGATAATTTCCCTGCATGTGGTTTTTTTGCCACCTCTTCTGTACTTCTCATGGAACATGGGTAACCAGTATCAGTTGGTCAGTGGGTCTGGATGATTAAGTTTTCAGTTCATTGCAATTGTTACACTGTAAATGATGATGCAATTGTAAAACAACTCTATGTGACCTGTCTGAAACCCTAAGAAATTTGGTTTGTATTTGATATTTAGTCATTTGTAACAGCACCAGTGCAAAGCCAGCATGGAGGTGGGGAAAAAAAATATACTTAAGTAGATGTTGTCCCTTTGAAACCCATAGCATCTGTTTGGCTTTGCTTATTCACTTCTTATAGTTCATGGGGGTGCAGCTATCTCATAGACTTTACACTGACTGGAAATGACGAACATTTCATTAGCACAGAGAAGGTCTGATTGAATGAAGGTTAAAGAGTGGGTTTTTGTTTTATGGAGGTTATGGGGCTATATAGATGATAAAGTATCCAGACTTGAACACTAGTGCCACTCTGCCACTTCTTGGCATGCTCCTGAGTGTCATTTTGTGAAGGCATACAGACATACACCCTTAACATGGTGCCACCTTGTTATTGAAGCTGTGATGCTCTCATCTAACACCAGCACACAGAAGAGGGCTTACCTGGGGTACTGCAGGGCATCTGTAAACCACTCCATGCTTCCATCAAGGGCAGCCACGTTAAGGGTAAAGCCATGGGAGCCTTGGGGCACTGGGTGTGTGATGGGGGGGCTGTGCCTTTGCCTGTTCATTCCTACCCACCCATGTGACAGGGAGAGGGGATGCATAACCTCCTGGAGAGCTGGAAACTAGCACAATATATGTCTGTCTTCTGGCATGAGTGAGCAAAAAGATTCCCTGTAAAGCCAAATGCAGCTATGCGATCTTTGATGCCTGCTCATGTGAACATTTAAAAGACCTTTAAGTTATAGCAATACTCCAGACAGCAAACAATATGGAAACATTAGTGACCATCACTCTCACGTGGGGCTGGCGGAAGGAAAGATTTGTCCTTCTGTATTACCACAGGAAGCTTCTCCTCTTAGCTAGCTTGCTCATTTATATCTGGGGTGGGAAAGAGCAAACCAAAATGAAACCTGCATTAAGAGAATTTTGTGGGCTGTACAAATCATAAGGGTAACCACTTCACAAAATTCTGTCAACTGAGGCATATATTTAAAAGGTTAGATAAAATATCTCCTAGCCATTTTTTCCAGTTCTTTTCTTTTTATAGTCCACTGCAAAACAATAGATAAAAAGGCTGTATATAATGCATGTACATTTTGTTGTGTTGGGTTTTTTTTGTTTTGGGTTGGTTTTTTTTTTTTACCTTTCCCAAAGGAGTCTCTGTGCTTCCCACACTAATTGTAGGTTTTTCTGAAAATGCAGCATGAATCATTTATAAATAAAGAGACTTTAAAATCCCTAAAAGACTCCCTGAGGTATTCAGTATTTCAGCATAAAATAACTGTTAAGTGGAGTTATTCTGAATTAGCTTTTACTGGAAAGTAGTGAAAATAAAGTTTTCTTTTCACTGTGAATGTGCTGTAATTCTTTTACACAGCTACCCAGGGTAATTGACAAGCGATTTTCATAATTCAGGTTTTAGCAAAGAAATCATCTGAAGTGACTAACATTAAATGAACAGAGCTGCTATTAAAACATAGCTTTCAGGAAAAACTGCATGAAATGTCAGAACCAGGGGCTCTGTGTTGAGACCTTAAAATATAATTTGGGCTATAAAATAAAAACACAGACATTCAAGCTGCACAACAAATTCATATATATAACCTCCTCACACATGCATATGCACACATACACACACTTAAAAATAATAAAGAAGGATTTTTCATCTTTCTCTTAAAATCCTGTGATTATTTCGGTGCACAGATAACCCTAGAAATATAAGGCACTCGGAAAAGGTAACTGATTTGCATGACTCCTTTGGACCTCATAACCTTGACTGTCCATACCCACTGTACAATCAGAGGTCACATTTGATCTCTCTGTGTAAAATTATGCAGAGGAAGCTTCCTCAACACTTTGTAGTTGATTGACAAATTGGTCTGTCACTCAAATGCTCCTTCAACTTATCGTGAACAGTAAAGAAAATTATCTGTTCTGTGCATATGTGAGAAAAAGCCTGTTCATTAACCTCTAGTCTGCTGAAGCTGTGGAACATATAATGCTTCAAGGAATATGTACTCCATATGAGTATGAAAAAGATACAGATATATGTATGTATATATATATATATGTATATATTTGTGTGTGTAACATATATAAAAATGCATGTCCATAGTAGAGCAGTCTGTATGATACATATATGTTTCATATATACATATATATGTACTTATTACACCAGTTTCAACAGCAAACTTCAGGCACTCTTTTTCATTAGTTTTGTACATACACGGTAGCTACAGATAGGTAAACACCTCTGAGATGCTTCCTACAAGTATTTGGTATAGTGTGTTTCATAAGCTAAGATGCCTGTAACTGTTATCCCACAGATATTCTGCTTACACTGTAGCTCTAAGATGCTGAGTTATGTACAAACATTGATGTATCACAAGTGCAAGGATTTAAAAGTGACTGACAATAAAGGTGGTGCCTAATTCACTCCAAGCATTAAGCAGAGGTGACTGGGATAGATTTAGTGGAGCTGTGCCTGTTTATCTCAGCAGCAAATTTAGTTTTACATACCATGGAATACTCATCTGGCATCCAGTTGTTTCAGCTTGGGAAAATTTTTGCAAGCCGTGTACACCTTTGTGTCTCTTTTTGTACTCCTTGCTAACTACTAGTCAGTGTAGTTTTATTTATCTATCTGATCTAGGTGAGAAAAAAACTTACTTCTCTGGGAATTTGTCTGTAAATGCTCTGTATATAGCTGACCCACAACTGTGACACAGCTACATAAAAATCTAAAGCTACAAGATCATGACACTTGTGTGCCACCCTTGTTGGCCTTTTCTTTTTTTTTTTTTTTTTCTGCCATAAGCTCTGCATACTGGTACCAGAAAGCAGTCTTGAAATAAACTTTCATACTTCAAACTTTGTGAAAGTCCTCATCACAGCCCTGACTTGATGGCTTCCAATTCACCTCTGGCAGTTAGGCAGTATACTGTGTCAAACCTGGAGAGAATGCATCTCTCCTCTCTTGACAGGATCAGTGAAATTTTGGGTAAGGCATTTGCTTCAAATCTAGGTTGTTAAATGACACAGACTTAAAAAAAAAACCAACAAAACAATTGGTCTGAACATAATTTTTTTTCCAATACAAAACTTTTTGCTTTTACTATTTGAAATTTTTTCTTTGCCAGTGGCTGAATAACTTGAAGTCTTTGAAACACAGAGCTTTATATAAAATCCAAAAAATTCTCTATAAATCAAAGTACTTGGCATGCTTGCTGCAAAGCCTGAAGCTTTTTTTTTTTCAAGGTAATCTCTAGAAAGTAGTTTGTACTCATGTTTTCACAGTGATTAAATATGCAAAGTAATTTTCATGATTATCACCCCGTTCTGAACCAAATCAGATGCAGCTATGCCTCTCTTTGTACAAAGCCAGTTATTGGATCAGATTCCAAAACAAATCCCCTGAATTTGGCGGATCATCATTTTAAAAGGGGGCTTGTTAAGGTAATGATTAAATTAAACCACCCCTTTAAGAATATTTAGATCTGGTCCGCCAAGCGGAACGGTCTAATGGTTTTTAAATTAGAAGCTGCGAATGCTAGTGAATTTCTTTTGTGGGTCAAGTGGGTATTAACAAATGCTAAGACTGTTCCCTCTTTTGTCATCACCTTGAAATCTGCAAAGAAAAGTGGGAAAGACACAAGGAGAGAAGCAGTGTTAGTATTTAACATCGGTGCTTTTTAACCAAGGGCAGCCTCAGATTTACAAGGTTGGGCAGGAGAAGGTATGAGATGGTGTTGCTAGTAATCTCTTTATACCTCACTCTTGAGAAAGAGACTGAAGCTCGAATCTTCAAGGAAGTGGAGAATCCCAGTGCTTTCATTTCTGGCAGTCTTAAGCTATTGCAGAGGTGTAATAGCCTCCTAACCACAGAAGCGTGGATAGCAACCCTTACCTGTGGCTTCCAGTTTTCTTAACCTTGTCGATTTTAAATGTGCTGTTTAGCCTCAGATGCTGCTGGGAGTTTGTGTCTGGGAAAGAGTTGTTTGCTTGTGTGGAAGGAATGGCTGGGTTCTTTCCAATACGAAAGACTTCAGTTCCTCTGTTGGATACCCTAGGCAAACTGTGTTTGTCACTAGTATTTTTCATCCCACAGCACTAGCTGATACTGAAGTTCTGTGAATATTGGATTTATGGGGCATAACAATCTCCCTGGTGGGAGGAAATCCACATTAAAATATAAATCTGTCAAGTCGGGTCAAATCACAGCTAACAAAATACCAATGCTGCTGTTCTATGCATAGTCCCTGTTCCTTTTCAGTCATACATAAGTTTCTGAAAATGGCACCTCTTCAGCCAATTTTTTTGTGTCCTGAGATGGTTTAAGAGAAAACTGTTGAGAAAGTGGGGGCAGAGGTGGCATTTGAGCTACTTTGAGGAAAGTGAGGAGAGGTATAACTTTCTGTTGATTCAAACAAAATCATTGTAATCATATTGTTTATGAATAGCCTTCTAAGCAGAAGAGGTAGCAGTGGAAAGCTGGCTTAGGATAAAGAAACAACTGGTAAGGTGCATTTCTGCAGGTGAAAAAGTGAAGTTTTCAGTTGACTGAATTATGATCCTTTAGAAATTGCACACTTTGGGCAGATGGTTTGGTACAGTTTGTGTAGGGCTTCTTACTAAACTTGTACAATGTGCACTCAAGGAGAGACATGTTCTGTGCATGTGTGTGTATGTGTTGAGGGAGGGAGAGAGGGTAGGCTGACTTTGCTGTGAAAAAAATGATTTTCTGACCTGATATAGTGGTTAGGGAAGGTGGCTTACTGTGCTGAGTCTTGGGTTGATTGTGAAGCAAGTAAGTAAAGCAATCAGGTAAAGACTGATTGGTATGAAAAAAGAAATATCACTCTGATTAATATAACATACTGGTTTCATTTTGTTACCTATGCCCGTCTTACCAAGCCACAAAAGTTCCTGTGAGGTGATGATAAGAAGTTTTGAATTATGAAAAAAACTATTATGGGAATGTTACTGTTTAACACCCAAGAATAATAATAAAAAAATAATAATTCAGGTTTGATAAGCAACCTTAACTCCACCCCTTACACGTAGACATGGTGATACAACATTTTCTAATTCAAGTGCTTGTTTTAAATACTGATTTGCATTCTTGGGAACTGTAGACAGTTCTGTATAACCTTCCATACACTGTGCAGTAGTTTAAAATAAAGCAAACCAAATGTTTTGATACATATCACACTGAAGATGATGATGAAGGACTAGGAAGCAATTCTAATATGTTCTACTGGTTAATCCTCCTCATTTGCAAAGCTATTGCCAACCACAGCCAGATTCCTTTCACATAAAAACAGTAACAATAGTCCAAATAAAAGCAGTGGAAATAATTAACAGTACACAAAACTGAAAAAGCAAAGACTGTATTTTAGAAAGGAACGAAGATCATGATAGATATACATGAAGTATGGTTACACATGTTAATTTGAGCTCTCCTCTCTACTGTTTTAAATAACGGAGGAGCTAGTAAGGCTAATCAGATTCTATTTGCATATGGGATTGCACAATACATCATAAGCCTTTGGTTCACATTGCCACATGTAATTATTTTGGTCAAGAAACCATTATAGTTAATACTATTACATTTCACATATACTTTTTTTGGAAATGGAAAAGTTCTTTCCCTCTCACTAAAAAGCTTTTTAACTATGCTTTCCAAACTGGACTCAGAAATAATATTCTTCATAACAATAGAAAGGTTGCAACAGATTGGACTCAAGCCATCATATTGTAAAGTCTAATTTAGCAACATAGTGACCAGTTTATAATGAAATTCCTTCACAAAGAGACAGAATTCATAATTAATGCAAGATCATAGCAGGTTTTTTTTTCTTCTCCTGAGAACACAGGACATTGGTGATTTTGTTTAGACTGTTTTCTTATTTCCAACTATATTTACCCTAAAATAAAATTTTTATCAAATTTATCTCCCAAAGTGCTTGCTGAATAAAACCCTGAAGAAGTTCTGCTTTGTGCAACATCATAATGAGCTCAGTTAGTTTGAGAGATACTCTGTGGTGAAGTTCATTTTTAGATAACAGTTTTTCAAAGTCCATGCCCAACTTGATCCCCCCTCCTATTTAACTTGTAGAGACTATCAGTGAGCAATCACTAAGTCTGGATCTTTGTTCCTGCCTTCACCAAAGTAAAGGTGCGATAGAATCGTGGATTTTGGTTGGGGCTGACAGTTTAAAATTAACTTCTCAGTAAGTCCCTCTTTTCAAAAGGCAGAGAAAGCAGTGCATTTTTTTCCATGTCTTTCAAGCTCCATGGGAAAAGGGCTCCATATTCTATCAGGTGGAACCAAGTATTTTCAACAGTGCAATTTTAGCAGGGCCTGAAAATGCTCTCTCTGTTTCTAGCAAAAGAATATGAGAATGAACAAAACATATTGTTCTAAAATATCTTCATCTTCTCTCCAGTGTTCTGTCCTTAAAAGTGAGAAACAGCCTCTCCAGAAGTAGACACTGTAAAGTGAAATTCTGCCTCAAAAACACTTTTCAGAGCCTGCAGTTTTGAAAATGTTGCTGTTGCTTCATGGCAGTCATGGCCAAAGCTATTCAGAGGGCAGTGCTTGTTCCCAAAACTGCAAGCCTCAAATCTGTGGCAACAGTTGTTTGCAGACTGAAATCATTGGCATATAGAAAGCAGATTGAAAATCTGTTTTAAATTCACCTACATTATATCTTAAACAGGTTTTCATAATAAAATAAAAATAGTATGATAGCACAAAGAAATAAAATATATATAAATATAATGTAAGAATTTTTGGTTTATTCTCTGTTTTCAACATTTGTTTGAGGTTTGCAGGTGAATATTTTTAGGCTATCAATAATCTCTTCTGGCATCTAAATTTCTCTGCTGATCTATAAGGTCAAAACTCTGCTTTTCGGCTATCTGCAGAGAGGATCTCGACTGCATATTGTGCCCTTGATCCCTGCATAAACCAGCCTTTCGCGTCAGTATGAGTTTAATGTGCAGATTAGAACTGTGTAAGCTCTTCACAAGAAAATCTGAAGTTATGAAAAAGCTTCTAGTAATTTGGAGTTTGATTGTAGAAATAAACTCAGAAGAGTTTTATGTAGAATTTATCTGACTAACAAATTTTTCAAAGGAAAAATAAAGCAGATTTTTTTTTTTTTTAACGCTCAATGCTTTGGTTTTGCCCTCTGGTTTAATTTGGTCTCATTAAAGGCATATGTATTAAATAAAACTTGATCAGTCAGAAGCAATGCCTATACCTTTGAATTTTGCCAGTGAACCTTTAGATGTACAGTAGATAGAACCTGTATGTTTTGGATCCAAATTTGGAACCCAAGGAAACTGGGGGATTAGGAGAAGGAATGATGTGGACCAAGTGATCAATTTGAGTCATGGATTGCAAGCATCCTCCACCTTCAACATAACTGGCTGGAGTCAGGTATTTCTTTTGTCCTCGTCAGCCTCTACTGCGAGCAGAACCTGGGGAATATAAATTTCAAGCTGGTCTCAGAACTGAAACTGGTGGGAGTTGCAATGCTAAGTCAAAGTTACAAACCTAAAGGTTTGTGACAGGTGAGAAAAGGAGCTTTTCTCCTAAATCTTTGCAAGTTAGGGACTCTCTTTGTACAACATTTTCAATGACTTGAGATGTATAAATTTTACCTAAAGTGATGGATTTCTGAAGTCTGTGGGTAAATTCTCTGAGCAGGGAATGCAGGGCTATACACTGTGGACTCCTATCAGGAGAGCTGTTCTTCCCTATCACTAAAATAATGAGAATTCATTAAAAATTGTAAAGATATATTTACCTGATCAGACAGAAGTTACTACCTTTAGAACAGTTCTAGTCTATTAGTAAATAATGTACATTTAAAAAAGATTTATAAATATGTATTTAACCAAAGCAGTCATTCTAGTCTCTTAGATAATTAATATGCATTGGAGAACTTTATATTAAAGACTTCTGTCTCTCTTCTTTTCACTTTAAAAAGCAAAGAAGTTAAATTAAAAAAATAATAATAACAAAAAAAAAGAATTCAACCCACTGAATAATGAATGATAGGCTTGGGACATTAACTGTAAAAAAAAAAAAAAACAGGGCACTGAAACTTCATTAAAACTTAAGACTGGAGAACTTGTTCTGTGAAGCTGATTTACTTTTAGTTCTTCTTCTCCTTGACAGCTAGAATTAAAGGACAAAGTGTCAGCTTAATTTTAAACTTCCTGGCTCTGGTCCATTTGTGTTGCAGCCTTAATCAGGAAGAAATGGTTCTGTTAAGGGTCATATTATTTTTGGCCCATGGGAGGGATGTACAAGGTGAACAAAAGCTCACAAAGATTTAGTCAGGACGTTACCAGAAATGAGCTGGGGACCACATTGCTCTTTATGTGAGAGAGCAACTGCAGTGTATTCAGATCTATCCAGGGGCGGATGAGGAGCGAGTTGAGAGCCTGTGGGTAAAAATCAAGGGGCAGGCTGGTAGGGTTGATACTGTCGTGGGTGTCTATTACAGGCCACCAGATCAGGGTGAAGAAATTGATGAGGCCTTCTACAGGCAGCTGACAGCAGCCTCGCAATCCCAGGCCCTGGTTGTTGGGGATTTTAACTACCCAGATATTTGCTGGAGAGACCACTCAGCCAGCCACCCCCAATCCAGGAGGTTCCTCCAGTGCATCGATGATAACTTCCTGATGCAAATGGTGGATGAACCAACCAGGAGGGGAGTGACGCTGGATCTGATCCTCACTAACAAGGAGGGTCTGGTTGAGGCTGTGAAGGTTGAGGACTGCCTGGGCTGCAGTGATCATGAGATGGTGAAGTTCCGAATCTCATGTGGCATAAGCAGAATTACAAGTAAGATTGCTACCCTGGACTTCAGGAGGGCCAACTTTGGCCTCTTCAAGCAATTGTTAGGGGAAATTCCATGGGACAGATTACTTGAAGGTAAAGGGGCCCAAGACAGCTGGTTAGCATTCAGGGACTGCTTCTTCTGGGCTCAAGATCAAAGCATTCCGATATGTAGGAAGTCAGGGAAGGGAGCCAGGAGACCTGCTTGGTTAGGCAGGGAACTGCTGGCCAAACTTAAGTGGAAGAGGAGAGTTTACAAATCGTGGAAGGAGGGGCTGGCTACTTGGGAGGAATATAAGGATATTGTCAGAGGATGTAGGGAGGCAACTAGGAAAGCCAAGGCCTCCTTAGAATTAGATCTTGCCAGAGGGGTCAAGGACAACAGGAAGAGCTTCTTCAAATACATGGCAGATAAAGCCAACGTCAGAGGCAATGTAGGCCCACTGATAAATGAGGTGGGTGCCCTGGTGACAGAGGATACAGAGAAGGCAGAGCTATTGAATGCCTTCTTTGCCTCTGTCTACTCTGCCGGAAGTTGTCTTGAGGAGCTCTGTACCCTGGAGACCCCAGATGGAGACAGGACAATGGAGAAGATTGCCTCAGTTGATGAGGATTGGGTCAGGGACCAATTAAGCAATCTGGACATCCATAAATCTATGGGTCCAGATGGGATGCACCCACGAGTGTTGAGGGAGCTGGCTGAGGTCATTGCTAGACCGCTCTCCATCATCTTTGCTAAGTCGTGGGGAACGGGAGAGGTGCCTGAGGACTGGAGGAAAGCAAATGTCACTCCAATCTTCAAAAAGGGCAAGAAGGAGGACCCGGGTAACTACAGACCGGTCAGCCTCACCTCCATCCCTGGAAAGGTGATGGAACGACTTATCCTTGGTGCCATCTCTAGGCATATCAAGGATAAGAGGGTCATTAGGGGCAGTCAGCACGGCTTCACCAAGGGGAAGTCGTGCTTGACCAACCTTCTAGACTTTTATGAAAACACGACGAGGTGGCTGGATGATGGCAGAGCAGTGGATGTGGTCTATCTTGATTTCAGCAAAGCATTTGACACGGTCTCCCACAGCATCCTCGCTGATAAATTGAGGAAGTGTGGATTAGATGAGCAGGTAGTGAGATGGATTATTAACTGGCTGGTGGGAAGAAGCCAGAGAGTAGTGGTCAATGGGGCGGAGTCTAGTTGGAGACCTGTGTCTAGTGGAGTCCCCCAGGGGTCGGTACTAGGACCAGTATTATTCAATATATTCATAAATGACCTGGATGAGGGAATTGAATGCACTGTCAGCAAGTTTGCTGATGATACCAAGCTGGGAGGAGTGGCTGACACTCCAGAAGGCTGTGCTGCCATCCAGAGAGACCTGGACAGGCTGGAGAGCTGGGCAGGGAAAAACTTGATGAAATATAATAAGGGCAAGTGTAGGGTGTTGCACCTGGGCAGGAACAACCCCAGGTTCCAGTATAGGTTAGGAAATGATCTCCTAGAGAGCAGTGAAGGGGAAAGGGATCTGGGAGTCCTGGTGGACAGCAGGATGACCATGAGCCAGCACTGTGCCCTTGTGGCCAGGAAGGCCAATGGCATCCTGGGGTGCATTAGAAGGGGTGTAGTCAGTAGGTCAAGAGAGGTTCTTCTTCCGCTTTACTCTGCCCTGGTGAGGCCACATCTGGAATATTGTGTCCAGTTCTGGGCCCCACAGTTCAAGAAGGACAGGGAGCTGCTTGAGAGAGTCCAGCACAGAGCCACCAAAATGATTAAGGGAGTGGAACATCTCCCTTATGAGGAAAGGCTGAGGGAGCTGGGGCTCTTTAGCTTGGAGAAGAGGAGACTGAGGGGGGACCTGATTAATGTTTATAAATATTTGAATGGTGAATGTGAGGAGGATGGGGCCAGGCTCTTCACAGTAACGACCGATGATAGGACAAGGGGCAATGGGTATAAGCTGGAACACAGGAGGTTCTGCTTAAATTTGAGAAAGAACTTCTTTATGGTGAGAGTAACAGAGCACTGGAACAGGCTGCCCAGGAAGGTTGTGGAGTCTCCTTCTCTGGAGACATTCAAGACCCGCCTGGATGCCTTCCTGTGTGAACTCATCTAGGTGTTCCTGCTCCGGCAGGGGGATTGGACTAGATGATCTTTTGAGGTCCCTTCCAATCCCTAATATTCTGTGATTCTGTGATTCTGTGATCTGTCCCCTCAGACAAGTTAGGCACAGGAATGCTGTCATTGTATGGGGACATGGCTGTTCTAGGAGCTGCCATCAGTGGCACCTGGGCCTCTCTGGGGCAACATGTCTTTCTGTTTGCCACTAGACAGCTCCTAATTCTCATTTTGAGCCCGAAACATCTGCCCTGCTTTTCTCAGCTGTGAGTCAGCATTTTTTTAGGCTGTGAGCTTCTGAAGGTAGGACTTTGTGCTCTTAGAGAGCCAAAGGAGCTCTGATCTTAAATGGGACTTTCCAGTTAATCCACAAATGAATGCTTAGTGACTGTGTTTAATGACAATGGTGATGCTTTAAAGTTTGATGGGTTATTTGGAGGAGATATTTCTTAAATGCTTTGTTTGAAATTGAATTTTTGTGCTTGTATTAAAGAATAAGTAGTAAAAATATATAATACTGTAAAAGGAGTTTTGGTTTGAGTTACAAATACTAGTATATGTCTTAATTTTCTGTCCTGGATCAGATATATCCAATTTATTAAGTAAATTATGGAGAGATTTGGAACAACATCAAGGCAATTACAGGTTTATAAAATCAGTAGGAATCTTAGGTGAAGTGGTTTAGTGTTTGGTAACATACTCAAGCTAATACTAAATGATTCACTAATATCTTCCTACCACAAGGAATGTTTGAAAGCTCTCTGAAAGCAATAGACAAGATCCCACTGATTTCAGCAGATTTTGCACCATGCTCTTGCTAAATCATCAAATTCCTCTGATTTTATTCTACATGCTGAAAAAGAGATGCCTTTTTTATTTCCATGGGCACAGAAAAATAATATGATTTTATTCTTTTATACTACTGAGAGTGATACACACACTGAAAGATGAATTCTGATCTCTTAAAGCAGCATTAAGCCAGGGTGTCTTTCACATTTTCATACTGATGTGTAGGGAAATACTTTCTGCTTCATATGAAATGTTAGCACAGTGGCACTGAAACTTGAATGAATATAATTCCTGCTGTACCAGGGCCCTTACAAAAACAAGACTGTTTATCTTATGGCTTTCCTGGCAAACCAAGGCTTAAATATGAGAAATAAATGTTCTTCAGTTTTACAAGAGCATTGTGCCTCTGAGCTTTGCAATTTTTTGAAAGGGATAGTGTAAGAACCTGTAATAGGGAGGTACGCTTCCATGGCATTATATCGAGAACAAATGTACATAGCTCTTTAATAAAGGGCAGGGATTTTCATTTGACTTTTTAGTTTGTTTTATTATAGGGATGCCATTCATACTTCTATAATTAAATGTGTTTCATTACCTCCATTGTAAACTCTTTTTTTTCCTTGCTGAAGCAAATGCTGGCATGTTCCATCTGCTTCAGTGTCCTGGAGTGCCTTGTTTTTATGTTGTTTTTTTTCTGGGGGGATGGTTGATTGTTTTTTCCCTTTATTTTGGAAAGGTTTAGGCTTAAGTCTTAGAAAGAAAACTGCGTAAATTGCTTACTACTTCCAAAATTCTGCCTGGTCCTGAGGAATTTTGGCTGAATCTCTGGAGATGTCACCATACATCATTCTTCTCATTCTTGTAACGAGAAGTGTGGATTCTGAATAGGATCCTGGACTTGGAATTAGAAAACCCAGCATCTATTTTTAAGTCTACCAGAGACTGTCTTGCTGCTTTTCAGCACTGTTGAGCTCAGCAGGTGTTTCTTCAGCAACTTCTTCTGTGTCTTGATGCTGTGACTCATGAGCTCTGGTGGTACTTGCTGAGGGAACTGAAGAAACCCCTGATGCCATAGCAGAGAAAGCTGAATGGGCATTGTGCTCCACAACCACCATAGTTCCCAGTTGTGTGAGTCTCCATAAAACAGAGTCAAGGGCTGAAGAACAAGCACTTTACATATTAAGGACAGTAGACAGGTGGGAACAATAACCTCTTTGGCACTTGCCATAAGTAACCAGAGCTTGTCAGGCAGTGCCTTCAGTATCCCAACCTGTAAAATACATTTTTACTCATTTCTTCTTGTCTGTCCTCTCTTCTAGATGTCTTTTCAATTTAAGACAGGCACTGGAATTAAGTACACATGTGTGTGAATGACTGGAGAGGGGTTGCCTTTAGCTTCCTTGTGTTTCTTACCAAGGTAAAAGATTACTTTCAAGCTTGGAGAGATTATGTCTGTTCTGCGAGTGGTTTACCCGATCCAAAAATATCTACAATAGAAGTCTGATCCTACAGCTTTTCAGGTATGGAAACCTCATTCTTAACTATATAAATATTTCTGAGCTCCTTGCACCAAGCTTGAGAATTAGGCCTTAGACCAAATCAATATATTTTCTTTGTGTCACTACCTGGCTTTGATGCCAGGTCTCTGTGCATGTTGGGAAGGATCGATACGCAGACATTGCTTATTCAGGCATGTACACCCACCTGAAGTCCATGTCCAAGAGTTACATTGCAATGTTACATTACAGTGTTCAGTGGTTTGCATTAACATTTTTAAAATAGGAGAAGAGCAAAGAATAAGAAACACAGAGACAAATGTTTCATTTGTGTGGTTCGTAGAGCTTTTGCCTATTCAGACAAGTTTAAAAACAGAAGTCTCTCTGCTTAGGAGTCATCCTAATGTGCCATTTTATCATAAAACCAGAATCTTTTTGAGAATTTTTTCATGAATTCAGTGGTTTGGAGCAATGACAATAAAAGGTAATCCTGTCCAGATCATACTTAGTGGCAAACTGTAGTAGATATTTTAACTAGAAACTGTTTGCAACTTCTACCACAGGAAAAACAAACAACCAAACAACCAAAAACCACTCCAAAACAAAACCCAAACCAATTAAAAAGAACCTTTCATATAATAGTTATCATGTTTTATGTACAATTTGTGATATCATGTTTTAGATACAATTAAGATTCTAGACTATCTTACTTGTACTGAGTAGGCAGGTTGTTCCACTGCCACTCTGGGCTAGTTTTCTCTCTAGCTTGTTTTTCACCATTACATCGGATGTTATTTTTACAGATTTTCCTCTTCAATAAAAGTGCTTGCTTTCGCTAATATAACATTAATTTGTGATTGATCTCTTCTGAGGCACAGAAATAAGGTCGAAGCATATATTGGCATCCTGATGTCTTGAGCTGGTCACTGCCAGCTCTTGGTTAGCAGCCAACTTTTCAATTAGGAGGTGAGAGTGAGTGATCTGAGCTGGTTTTGCCATTTATCTAACCTCTAAGGAGCGACACATTTTGCCTTTCTGAAAACAGCTCTGATGACTCTGCAGTCCAAGTGAATTTTGGTCAGCAGTTGATCTCCACCTTGCACCTAAAAAGTTCACTGGTGTCCTCAGCACCATTCAAAATGCTTGGAGGTGAAGATATGAAACACAGAAAATGATCCGAGTTGTAATGAGGATAATACCAGAAAAAGATAGACTGGTGAAGCAGCTAAGATATAATAATCCAAAAAAATGTTAGGGGTAATTTTCTTCTTATAACCTGAGGACAAAAACTTTATTACTCTTTAAACTCCAATATTGCACCAATTAAATTCCAGCTTAAGTACTAAGGTTTCCAGTCCACTTTTCATTTGACAATGTACCTCCTATTCTTGTTCCCAGATGCCCCATAAGAACAACTTTTTACTCTTCTATTTTTCATCTTCATATTTCCTATAATTAAAAAGCATGAAGGAATACTAAGTTACTGAAACTTTGCCAATGTGCTTTCATTTTTGCAAAAGCACATACTTAAAATAATGCTGTTTTCTCACACAAGAAATAATATATATTGAAAAAGAAAGAAAGGAAACTTCAATCTCTTTTCTTTTTTTCAACTGCATTTAACTTTTCTACCTCACAGCTCAGATTGCATTTTTTAATCAAAGCAGTAATGGAAGAACAGTCCTTACACTCAAATGCAATCACATTTAATCATATTTAACATCCTTATTTCTCAGATGATCAGACTTTAAAAATTTGATTGCTTTAGTTTGATTTAAAACTTAGAGTAAGTCAAACCGACCAAAAAAGTGTATTTTTGTTGTTAGTATGTTTCAATTTTGTGGTTTCTTAAGGTGCTTGAGCTTTTGTCTGTCATATTGTGGAACAGAGACTTCTGAGAACCCTCTCAGTGGAGGTGGGCAGAGATTAAAATGATATGTTTTTAGCCAAAAATACTACACTTTTTTTATAAGAAAATTAAAAATTGATTTGATGATGAATTAGCATTTGTCCTATAAGAGACATCCTCTAATTCAGTATGAATATATTGTGTTATTGCACTGTCCTCTTCTGTTTCCACTGAACTTGTTTTATAAGAACATTCAAAGGGATGAGATTCTGAGTTCTTTTACTCCATGATAAACCCCAAATAATACCGATTCACACTGAAGCCTCTCATCTCTGTCTACAGCCTTCATTTTCAGGCTGCAAACAAAGGACTGCAGCTGAAGTGATGACTCTCATCAGGTCTTTTGACTACATTAGAGTCCATTACATTTGCAGCAATTACCCTCTAAGTTCCGAAAAATAATCTAACACACAAAATGCTTGCTTCCTACTTGTATTAATGTAAAGGTAAACTGTGTACTGAACACGTCAGACTTTCTTTAGATAAACAGTATATGTGTTCCTTTATTATCAAACTGGTTTATGTACTTCATACGTGAGCACACTAGTTGAAAGTTCTGATCATGACCTCCAATCATGATGGTGAAACATGCTCAATGACTACATGCTTAAAGAAAAAAAACTTGAGAGACCAATTTGCCCTGTGTTGAGGTGGGTATGGATAAACATTCGCTTGAAATCTCCCAAGTGCTTATATACTTGCAGTCTTACTTCCATGGGAATGAACAGAACAATTATGCTTTCACAGAGACCAAGACTGCAGAATATGTTAAAACTTGATCCTCCCCGTTCAGTAACATACATAAAATTTGCTATGCCACAGTACTGAACAAAACTAATGGAATGTTCCATTACTTGCTAATTTGATGCATGTGTTCTGGGTGAGAAGGAACAGACCAGGAAAGGGCAGGTTTGTGCCAAAGTTAAGGGTTGAGTCACTATGGAGTTTAGCACAATCTCAGAGACTGATCTTTGGATTTCTGGAGCTGTTAGACCATGATGATTTGACAGGCATATATAAACTATAGGAAAGTTCATTCTGAGATACAGCTTAGCAGCAATGAGAGGAAATCAAAAAGGCCTGCATATTTTCTGTGTTGGTATCATGGATCAGAGTCTTATATGGAAAGACTATAATTTCATTAACTTATCATGAGGCTGAATGCATAAAATGATAGACAATGCTTGGGAATCTGGTATGCCTCAGACATAAGATTTGTAACGTCAAGGTCACATTAACACAGTTTTGTGGTTACTTTTTCCAGTGGAGACCTGTTATCTGGAGAGCAGATATTGCCTTCTGTGAAATTAATTATATTTGCAAAATCAAAAAACAATAAAAAAAAAGAGAGTGTAGCTCCACTTGGTGGAGAGTACTTTCCTTATAATGTATTCCTGGTTGCTGTTGGTATATGTCTACCAAGCCAGGCCACAGCACCTGTGAGACAAGGTAGAAAGTGTAAAATGCAAGAAAGGGAAAGCTCTTTGTGAGTCTGCAATGTGACTGTCCTGTACCAACTTTCATTAAGTCCCTGGTGTTCATAGATTGGCTGTTTGTGGAGTATTACAAATTAAAAAAAAAATACTGGTACATAACTTTGTCTTGATTGTGTTCTAATTGGTCAGCAACACTCTGCCTTACATTTTTTGGCCTGTTGTTTCTCTCTAATGCTGTGTTTGTGTTCATTTTAATAGCCAAAATTATTATGCAAGGCTCCTGCATAGTCACTGTATGCCTCTTTGTTTTGAAGGTAATGTGAAACGATTCTTTCATAACTTGCAATGTAGTCTGGGACGGAAAGCATTGCATTGATATAAGATGATGATTTAAGATTTGGCAGACACTGAGTAACAGTTATCATGCATTTTTCCTCCAAATTCTCCTAATTCATCTTAATAGCAAATCATGTTTTCCCTCTGCTTTCCTGATCATCCTCCATGAACCTGCAGTCTTTGATAAATATGCATTGCTTCATAAAGTTGCATAAACATTTTTTAGATGGCAAATAGAGAGTAAACAAAACTCAAGTTAAAATTATATTAAAGACTTTGATGGCTTATTAATCATTTATACAAAGCTTATTAATCAAATGGATACTTTAAAACAAAATGCTTTCTTTCAAAATCAGAGAACAGAGGCAATGGTGGCCTTATCTCCCTTGGGAGGTGAATGCTCATAGGAGCCAGTTCTCCATCATCCCTAATTCACTTTTAAAAGTTCAGACTCCAGGAATAGGAGTACATCCTTGTGGTGAGTACACCCTTTCAGTTTGCACCAAAACATAGCCTGTTCTCTCACTCTCCACCACCCTCCTCCAGGCAGTAGGGGAGATAATTGGAAAGAAAAGGGCAAGGAGGCTTGCGGGTTTAGATAAAAAACTGTTTGCTAATTAAAATAAAATGAAAATTATAACAACACTAGTAACAGAATATACAATTGAGTGATGCACAGTGCAGTTGCTCACCACGAACTGACCGGTGCCCAGCCTATGCCAGTCAGTGATCCCGGAGCCGTGACAGTCCCAAAACTGAAAACCCTGGAAGAGTGAGCCCAAGTGATCCCTGAGAGAATACCTCCAGTTTCTGGTATACCCTGCTTAATATATTGAATATGATGTGATATGATATGGAATATTTCATTGCCATATCCAAATGCCAGTTTTGAGTTTTGATATTCACTACACTTCTCCCTCCTGGTCCTAACGCACTTGCTGACTACCCAAACATGGTGGCCTTGAGCTCCAGCTGCAACAAATAACTTTAGTACTTTATCAACATTGTTATAACAACTCCTACACTGAAACTAAAACACAGCTATTCTAGCTAATAAGATGAAAATTAACTCTATCCTAGAGAAACCAGGACAATCCCCTTACTAACTCACTGTCTCTGTCTACCTATGAGTCTTTGATTCAAGGTCTTTGTGTGCTCCTGGTGAAAAGGTTACCATGCACAAAAGCCTGTCTGTCTCCTCCATCAGTTTTCTTCCTCTTTCCTTGGTCCTTTATTTGCTGCTAAGTTTGTCTGCCTCTCTGTTACATGTCTTCAGAGCCTGATGAATAAATGAATAGTGGTAACTTTGCTTTGTATGCCCAAGAACTAATTGATTTCAAAAACATAAAGAAGCACCCCCCAAATAAAAAACAAAACAGAACAACTCTCCTCTGTTACAGGTTTCAGCACCCCAAGTGAGAACATAGCAACGCAAATGGCTGTTTTAGTACTCATTGCAGTTGAGCGAGTACCAGGTTGGAGTATGAAATGAGTACTGGAGGCTGGGGAGAAACTGCTGAAAACAGGGCTACTCCTGATGGAGAAGACGACTTCTATCCCAGCTGAATGGAGATCTTTGGAGAAAGGTGGAAATAAGCAGTCAGGAGTGTAAGGAGAGTAAAACTGGTAGACCTTCTAACTAAACTTAAAAGGTAAATTGGGTATTATTTGTGAAGCAATGCTTGACAGGCTGATTATTGTTTTACTTCTGAGCTTCCACAGCTAGAAAATCTGGTTCAATATTGCTGAGCAGTTGGGCCACAGTAGTAAAGGAACTGCCTCCCTAAAGATATGAGATCACAATGTAATCCTGAGCTCCTAAATGAGAGCTGTAGTAAGAAGTAGGTTACTCAAGTTGTTCTGATTAATGTATTCTTAAAGTTAAGAGGGAAATTCTGGGTAATTTGAAGTCAATAACAAATTTATGTTGACTTTGTAAGGGCCAAGATTTTACCTGTAATTTAAAAAAGGGAAAACATCTTTTGGCATGTGCTAAACTTGTCATGTTTAAGCATAGTTTCTTCCTAAGTGTCTAATTTGCCCCACTGAACATGAGTTAAAGGATAAATGTGCCTGGTCCACATTTATATTTCTTAGCTGGACCATGTTAAAATTCACCCTTTAATTCCTAGTCTAGACAAAGTCACACTCTAGAAGAGAGGGAAGAAGCTGTCTACAATCTGGGTGATTAATGGACTGAAAGCAGATGTGAGATATAAAAGAGTTTGTAAGCCTCCTCTACTACCTGGAAGTAAAATTTGGCTGTCACAAGCTAGAGAAAAGGGATAAATTTCAAAGGAGGCTGAAACTGCAGCCAAAATGCATTAAATGATTACACGGCCAGGACTTACCTTTGAGGTCGGATCAAAGTAAAACAAACACAAGCGTGAAGAAGAAAGGTTTTTTTTTACCCCCAAAATAGCTCAAAAGGATGAATTCATTAAAGAAAAACAAGCACTTTAGGGCAATGGTACCAAACATGACTTAGTGTTTTAAATCCTTCATCACCACAGTAAGGGTGAATGTGATGCCTCTTAGGGTACTGGTATAACCCCACTGTTCCACTTGATCCCCAGGGAGAAGGAGCTTGCTATGAATCTTTGCATACATGTAATCTATCCGGAAGGAAGTGTGGTCTAGCTAGTGAACTTTTTGCAGTCTGGTATGCATGTAACCTAACACAGAAGTCATCAAATAACTGGAGATCAGTGCTAATGGGAAAAAGAAGCAATGTACCAAGGCAGAAAATGAAATAATACCAGTTTATGTGGAGAAACATCTGTGAATCACAGAACTGCAGAACCTGGTGTCATCATCTCCATTTTAAAGACAGAAAACTAGAGAAGAGACATATGAAATGGCTTATTCCAGTCATCCAGGCTGTGAAAGGTAAAAACCCCAGATCTCGGTTTCCATCTCCTGCTGTCTTATAAACACCTACTAAGAAAGAGAGAGAAAGTATATTCGCATATATTCTAGTTTGGACTCAAAGGAGCAGGCAGCATGATGATCAAAGTATATTCTCGCTTTGTGGCTGGAATTTAGTCAAGATAATTTTGTGATTTAGGAAGGCAAAATAGCTTGTCTGCTTGTTTGGGTAGTTTAATTCCTAAGACTGGAGAATGGTCGATCAAGAAATCAAGTCAGATTTCAAGATCACTTGGGTTTTAAAATCTTGCTTTGATAGGAAGCAGTCGAGCTCCTGTGTGTATATAGCTTAGAAGAGATGTTTCTGTTCAAGCCTATGTCTGATAGTATTTGGGACTTTACAACTCCAAACCTTTGCAGGTATTAAGTAACTTTAGAACAGAATTATGAGACATACAAAAGACTATAGTTCCTGTTCTCTGCCCTTTTTCTCTGCCCTTCACTTTTCCTGGGTATGTTAAGGAAAAAATACATGTAAATCAAAGAAAGGCAGCATCACTGTGCTGTTTGATAGCCTGCATACAAGGGACTGAGGAGTTGAATTTGCAGTGTCCTGTATCTTGTGTAGTTTTACCCTTCTGTAGATTGAAGGAAATTCTACCAAGAGAGAAGGTGGGATCTCCAGGTTACTTTGTTCTTATCTCTGGAGTCTCTACATTATTTGGTGCATCACACACAGTCTCAGACACTCAATTTACCCATGTTCAGAAAGGTGGGGTGATATATTTACTCCTACTAAAAATATTTGAGAGCTAAGGCTGCAGAGCTTCTTTTAAAATGCCCAGTATTTCTTAGGGCTGATTTATAATTCATAGTAGATATCTTCATGCGACTGTGTGGGGACAGAGGTCCTCTAAAATCTTAAAAAAGAAAGTATAAACAAGTTCATCTTATGCCAGTGATTCCTGGAAAGCTATGCTGGTTGACTGTTATTTATTTATTTACTAACAAATTTATTTATTGCTAGCAAAAACTCTAACAAAATGAAAATATACCAGCAAAGTAACATCCGTCTGGATATTTAACTGTGAGCACACTTGGAGGCTTTTTCTAGCATGCTAGAACCAGGAAAACTTTTTTGGTGCAGACTAGGCTTACAAATACATTTTAAGTAATTCCAAGAGCTGTAAGCATATCTAATTTGGAAAAGATTGCTCTGATAATATGTTAACAAATAAACATAAATCAAACTGAACCTGGAAAAAGAACAAATACATTCTTCTTAATTTCTCTCTTTTTTTTTTTTTTTTTTACTTAAAAGAAAAATTCTGATATCAAAAGTAGCAGTAGAGAATGGTTTCAATAAGCAATAGAAGCACTACTGGGTTTTTTTATTATTATTTTTTGTGGTTTTAAGTCTTACTTTACACTCTTTTTAAAGGAAAAATACCATATAATTTCTGTCACACTTTTACAAATGCCGTCTTCAACTTTGATGATAGTAAGTGATACGACAGCCTCAGTTCCCTCAAGGGAAAGGGTGAAGTCTTCATTTACTTTTAGTGTAATAGATTAAACTGGAGAATCCATTTTAGTCAGGGAAGAGTGGATGTTGGTGAAGTTATGAGCTTACTGCACCTTTTAAAATGAAATATTTAAACAAGTGGAACCTTATGTGGTTGATGCATTAAGCTGACATAGGATGTAAATCAAACAACACCTAAATGTCCTTTAACAAAGTCAATTATATTATATAAGCGTAACAGAGATAGAACTCCTTTATCCTGTGCATCTGCCAGTTTTCTTCTGTTGAGAAAGAAACCTTTCCACAGATGCAGAATATAATTTATGACTGCTCAGCTTTGTGCTAGAAACTTAAAAGAAATTAAACAAAAATTTATTCTTTATTAATATTATTGAGGAATGTTGTTCCATAATCTAAACATCTATTGGAAACATCTACTCAGTTCCTGAAATCATGTCTATTAGATTATGTAGATATCATCTATGAAAATACCTCTAAACTTAATCTGTCAAGACTTCAAAGAGTCTATAAGCAAATACTTAGATTTGCATTAGATTTTTGACTTTGAAATCCTTTATTGTAAGTTCCTTGCTGACTTTGATGTGCTGCCTTTACACCTTCTCTCTGAGAAAGGAGGTGTAAAGCAGCACATTAGTTTATAGATGTTCACAGACTGTTTTTCGGATAAGGCCATTTAAATCTCTTTTGAAGGTCAATCCCAGCTCTTATCATTCAAGAAGTAATAATAACAGAGAGAGTCTGCCTAGAGTGAGGACTGCTTTAAAACACAAAATAGCAGGGGTGGAATGAACTTGCTTAACTCTTGACCTAGCACAATATCAGCATTCTAGTGTTTTGCTGTGACAATGCCCTGCTAAGGCATAGTGTAAAATTTCAATATAGGTATATGGAATTAAATTATTAAGGAGAAAAAGAGATTGCAGCTGTTTACAGCTGGCCTATTTCTTCTTCAAGTTCTTAGTTTTATTTGTTGCAATTAATAATGTATTGATGAACCATTAAAATATTGCTTGAAACACACAGTAAGATACCTCGTTTTCAAACACAGGACAAAAATGTCCTTTATGCATATGCTAACATTTTCAAACCTGGCTGGCTAAAGTTAGACTTTGAAAATAATCTGGAAGCAACTTTCTTGCTTTTGCTGGGCCTGATTTTTCTTTTCTGCAGATGCCTCTGCTTATCACGGAAGTAGGACTGTTTTGGATATTTTCTACCCTGCTGGTATGAACATCCCTTCACTATAAGTCATAAAATTAATTTAGGAATCTTAATGTTTTGCCTCTTATCATTGTTTTCTGCTGATAAATAAAAATGTGAAAGACCTATTTTTCTTATTTTAAGAAACAGTCTGTATATAGAGCCTTTGCCTAGCTTAATTTTTATTTCAGTGATTATTTGTCATATGTAGCAGTCTTATACGGACAAAAGATTTTGGAAGCAGTTACTGCCAAATAAGGGACTTTAGTCTCAGTGGATGGAGACTTACTTTTGAATGCAACATTTGTCAAAGAAAACAGTAGAAAACCTAGAAAAAAAAAAAAAAAAGAGAGAAATTTTTCAATATGGTGGTGAACAACATTTAGCAGTTTTTCTGGGTATTTTGTTTGTTTTCTTTTGTAGGTTTTAGATGAAGTTTGGTAGCAATCATGGTGTTACATGTTCTGCTAGTTGAGTGCTGACAACTCTAACTTAGCAAAAACTAGATTGTTTGCATGTGATTTATGAGTAGGAAGAGTTAGTTTTGAAACTAACCTTGTCCAGATACAGTTTTATGTGGTTTCAGCAACATTTTCTGTACTGCTAATGAACGAGTAGAGAGGAGCTACAAAATGTCGATGTGGTGCAGTTATTTTGTAGCAGGCCTTGTCTCTGCTGTTCTAATGAGACAGAAGAGTTGTGCTCTGAATAAGATAGTGCTATCATAATACCATCCAATAAGTAACAAAAGTGGCCACTATCAGAGAAATCTGCAGGGGAATATGCAAATCTGCAGGGGTCCAGACCATGTCTATAAAAGGAACAGGGCCAGACTGAGATGACGCATGTTTCTGTGTCAGTTTTCCTGTGCTCAACTACATTATGCTTCACAAAGTTTTTGGAGAAAGTAAAAGTAACTTTAGAATGCTCTGATTTATTTGCCAGAGGATCTTCTTGACCAAATTATTTGCAAAATATCACAAAGTTTTGTAAGAAAACTGGTCATTTTAAAGCTTATACTTAAATGATGGATAACTGAGAAAAGTCAGATATGTCATTCACCAACCCACTTAAATGCATGCAGCAGCTAAAAGTGCTACTTCAGCATATTATATTTGTGCTACAATCCCTAATGTGTTTTCTCACTTAAACACTTTCAGAACCCAGCTTTGCTTCTGTTGATTTTAGGTGCTTATCAAGTCCATATTTTGAATTATTCTTGTGCTTCTTCCCAGATCAGCAGAGGCATGGACGATTTGTCACCCACTTTTGTGCAGATGGGAAGTGATACATAGAGATGAAATGATTTAGTGTTTCATACACACTGTCAGAGCAAGTACTCAGGATCTCCATTCCTAAGGTCTAGGTGAGTTTGGATCATTGCAGTAGCTTTTCTTTCTGGGTCTAGAGTTTACTTCATGGCTTTTGCAAAAGGAGGAGGAAAATTCACATGTATGAGCCACTTTTCTGCATATAGTTGTAAGGACTGTACTGTATGGACAGTAAGTATGTATGGACATAACACCAGTTACGACTTGCATTGAAAGAATTTTCTTTAGAGGTAGTGTTTTGGTGGGGTTTTTTTTTGTCAGTACAATAAGTGTATTGCTCTGACTGCTCTAACTTCATAGGCAGGTTGAAGCATTTGTACCACAATCTGTACTGTGGAAGGCTGGAGGAAAGCAACAACTTGTGGGTAGAAAGGATACTAAGCCCTCTGAACACTCAGAAACAGCTTTTTGTCCTGAACTTTCCAATCTGGCCTATAAATAAAAGCAATTCTAATGTAGGTCAGGAGGAAGCTAGTTTAGGCCTCTTACCCTAAGATTAAATGCTGTAGTAAGGATCATTCATGTTACTGATGTCAAACACTAGATTTAGACAGTTAAAACTTTAACTCCTGTAGCGATGATGAAGAATATCCAGGATCTACTTAGCTAAGTGTAAGCTTATATTTCTTACATGCAAATGGAAAGGAAGTATGCCTCAAATTTTTAGGATACTGTCTGAATCTCACTCAGGAACTTCAGTGTATATATATAGAAGGATTGAAGTAAAACTTCTTTTACAAATACTTTTCTAAAGATTAATGATTTTAAGACTCATGGGTTATTTCTTTAGAACCTTCACATGTATCATATTCCTGCCCTTCTTAGTTAAAAAAAAAACAAAACAAACAAAACAAACAAACAAACAAAAAACACCAAACCAAAAACCCCAACAAACCTCCAAACCACCCAGCAAGATCATTGCAGAGGATCTCAGATTCCACTTGTCTATGATGCAGTTCTGCTTGGGGTCCAGTTTTCCCCTTTTCCTGCTGACCTGACAACAGCAATGTATTTCCTGTCTGCCTGAAGGTTGCTGGAGAAGTGCCAGTCATAATCTTCCCCTTATTGATTCTGGTCAGCAGCTATTGACAGCTTTAAAAAGATTATGTTTTAATTGGGGATCAGATAGATGGCATTTTAAGGTATTTAATTTCACTTTGTAACTCACTATAGATTATCTGAGTGGTTCCACAACTCAAGGAGGATAAAGATGAATGTGTTGTCCTTTTCTTTAGGTGACCCTGAGTGCAAATGCAGCTCAGGCTAAAGTGACTGAAAATCTTTTCCTATCACTGGGCTGAAAAGGTTGAATGTGAATTCATTAGTGTTATCTTTGTTTAAGGCACAATATCTCCACCTCACCAAGTTCACATCTTCAGTAGTCGCACTTGTTCTCATGTGGTTTAAGAGAAATAGACCGGTGAGGTAAAGGTAGAAAAAGCATGACAGAGTTAGAATTCGCATTGTCAAAGTTTTATGTTCACTTACAGTTCTACAAAGTGAGTACACAGAAGTACCATCAAAAAGATTGGATTGAGGCCCCTAAGTTGATGGTGATTTCTTCTTCTTGCAAAGGACGTTCAAGGCAGTTCTGGAAAAACAGGTTCCTAAAACTGTCTTCTGCATAGTCATAGGAATGAAGATACTCTTACAATGAAAACTAATTCAAGAGACAAGGAGTCTAAACCAAATACTGAATTCTGAGACCTACACACTGCCATGTAGCTTAACCTGAACAGCAAAATTCTGATCATTCCACCATTAGTACTCAGAATTTTCTGGTGGACTGTCTGAAGGTGCCATCAAGAAATCTAGATCCATCTCACCAGGAGGTGCTTAATAACACATACTGATGATGTTCAGAACCTAGTGTTCTACGTATGCCAGATGCACCAAGGTTTATAATTTTGTATTTTCCGGGCAGTAAATTTAAGGACGTTTTTCCCAGAGATGCCTTTTTTTTCTGTCCAGGCTTGATTTGAGGACTCTGAAAAATGAGTCAGATTTTCCAGCATCCAGCTAAGTATTGCAGAGAAATTAATCACCTTACATGTGACAGATCTGATGTGTCTCAAAGGTATCACATTCAGTACACAATAGTACCTAGCAGATTATTGATGATTTCTGTGAAGTACTCTATATATGAATATTGCAATTTTAGTTTAAATAAAAAGTTGAAAGACCCTCTGTTGCCTAATTTCATCATCCAAGAATATGGTAACTGCTATACATAACAAACTAGAGCCCACTAAAGAATTATAGAAGAAACTTTGTTTGTTCTGCATAATGGTTATAAAACAATTTTGTATGCAGGTAATCAACTATTGTATAGAGTTAGTATTCCTGATACATCAATAGATATAAGGAAGACTCTGTGTGATAGGAAGGGTGAGGTGTATTATTGGAATATAGAGAAATTAATGTCTAGAATATTTGCTCTCAATATTCTTATATTTTCAAAATGCAATTAATAGGTTTCACATACTCTTTGTGCTTCCTCATCCCACTTATTCCAAGGGACTAAAAATAAGTAATTAAAATGCTACTGTCTCCTAGACCTTACAAGCCAACAGACTTCCAGAGTTTGTGGAAAGATATCAGGTGTGACATAAATACTTAAAAGAGGCCAGATGAGTTGTAAATGGAAAGTATCTAATTCCCTCCTCTGACTATAGAACCACCTCATTTCTAGACATCTATAATTGTGAGATGCATCCCACCTTCTATTATCTGAAGGTGCCTACCATAATTAGACTTTGGCTGCAGCAACGCAAGGTAGGGAAGGCATTTATTCTCTCTCCAGCACTTCCACATGTCCTGCTACCTTTCTCACTACTGTTGTTGCAGAGCTTTAGGACCTCATAGTCAGGAATGCATTCCTCCTCACACTGTTTCTGTGAGACTGGGGAGCGTGTTATCCCCGTAGTGCTGCTGGAGACACAAAGCATGGACTGATAGGTGATACGTCCAAGTTTATAGTGGAAGTCAGCAGGATAGCAGGGAGCCGAGAGCCTGGATTGCACCCTGACAAGAAGATAATTTACTTTCCTCAGTAAAAGTCAAACTAAATAGTAAATGTAGGGGAAATCAGAATGAGGATGACTTTTGTGGACTTTGAAGAAATGATGAGCCTTTAGAGGCGGTTAAAAGTAGGGTATCCTTTACTCTGGGTTCAAGATTTTCTAATGTTGGTGTTATCAGGTCATTTTTCTCCTTGTTGTCTCAAGGAGCTGACTTCAGAAAGCCTTACAGAAATATGGAGAAAATACTTTCAGTTCTGCAGCCTGCTCAGTGGCTCCCTACTACCATTTTATTCCATTTTTTTCCTTCTTCTTGCTGGAACAATAGTCATTTGTCCTTCAGAAAATCTGTTATTTTGGTCAAAGATGGAAGAGATGAGGCTGGAGGAGCAAGACAAAAATATGAATCAAGATGATGGACCAGTGGGAACCACCTGAGAGATCTGAACAGAACAATGAGCTGATGTGTGAGAGTGTGCAGGCCATCTATTTGGCAGCATTGTTCAGGTGGCCTACAGAAGGGTGACAGAGATATCAGAGAGGGAGAGGGAAGGTGCAGTAATCAAAGGGAGAGATAAATGTACTGCAGAACTTAAACTTCCCACTAAGAGCAACCTCTCAGAAATGCCAAGAAATCCAGTGTGCAGCAACCATTTTTGTACAGAGGATTTAATTGAAATAACCTCCAAGCCCATGTTGAGAAGGCAGTATTAATAGGCTGTGCCAAACTTAAATGTTGAGCAGCAATTTATATTTCATGCACTAAATCTCATATGGGCCAAGAATCAAAGAAAACAGGTTTTCCTGTGGCTAAGGATGAAGATGGAGCTCTTTCTCTTTACATCAGATATTATATATCCCAGAGCTATTTCCTTACATTTGAAAAGACTCCATTTGTGGCTGAGGTCAGACTGACAGACTCCAGGGAAACAGCATCAAACTGTCCCCATAAATTTTATTCTCAGAAAGTGAGTGAATCCATTTTGGGATGGTTTGTCTGATGCTTTTATTGTCGTCAATGCATAAGAACAATTATAAATATCATAATAAAGTGATTGAATTTTAGTCATTGCCCATGGTTTCTGTTTTCACAAAATGGCCTAAGCCTGGGTTATATTCCTGTGCTTTTAGTGGTCAGCAAGCTCAATGAATATATATACTCAGGTGCTCCCTGCTGTTTAATGGATTGATTCAACACCAGTGAAGGAGAGGTATCATGTATTTTCTTCAATGTTATCCTTCTTGCTCCTGATTCACTCATTCTACTACACTGGTAGTAGAAACTCTGGGACTTGACGTATATAGATGCAATCGCAGTAGACAATGATATTTGAAGCACTATGTTCTACAGACCTTCTTTGAGCAAGGTTAGTCAACTCAGCACTTAAAAAGATAGCAGCCATCTGGAGCCCAGCCTATGCCAGAGTTCAAAATTGTTTCCTTCACTGTTGATAGCAACAATTGTGAGTGGGGTGGAGAGTTAAAAGCTTTCTTAGAAGCAGATTTAAAGAAGAGGAGAAATCACTGCAGGCTGAAGTCATGAGGTAACCCCAGATCCTATAGGATGGTGGACACTGTGCCCTGTAGTACAACCTCTGCTTAGAGGCATTGTTAAACTCCTGATAATTAGCAAGTCATTAGGTTTTGACTACACTTAAAGGTTAAAACGAGACTCTTTGGTGACTGATATTTTCTTTCCAGTATGTTCCTATGTACTCTCTTTGTGTTAAGTGGTTCTGGTGCCCACCAATTAACCACAAGCTGAAATCAACTCATATTGAAACTCTTATTTGAAAACAAACCAAAAAATATGTCAGCTTTTCTTAAATTGAGGTCACATTATAAAAATGGTGGAGTAGGAAAAGTTGAACACCAGTGACTCTTTAATTTTTGATTAGAGCCTTAGTGATGTGTGTTTGATAGCAAGCTAGAGAGCAGTACTATAGCACTGCGACACAGCACTGCAAAACTGCAAGATTAATATCTAAGCTTTGATGAGATAATGTGGGACATGTCATTTCCTGGAGTCAATATTTCCTGTAATGACTCCTCCAATATGATCTTGCTTGATCAAGCATTGTCTAACAACTTATATCATATCCATCTTTCTATCCACAGTCTATTCGAAACTGTCTTGCTGCATTTGGAACAAATCTTAAACAATCAATTTTGGGCTCAAGATGAAGACAAAATATGTCATTCATAGTATTCCCAAGGAATTAAACTAATATTCTTTGGACACTTTTTGTAACAAGTAAAGTCCTGTAGCAGTATAACTGTAAAACTAGTTATTATTTGCAACATATTTTACGCTTTGGGGATAGTATTCTGGAATAGTGAGATCTGTGAAACACCTGCAGAATCTTGTCCTCTTCTGATTTTTAACGTGATTTTTAAAGTGAGGGAAATTCAGTAACAATTCTCCTTCAGAGTGCTGAATGAATTTCAGTTCAGGAAAAGTGAGGATTAAAAATAGAAAAAAAAAAAAAAAAAAAAAAAAAAAAGAGAAAACACTACCATGCCATGTAGTGGAATGAGTGGAGTGGAGGATTATGAGGGATGATCTGAATGACAGCAGGCTTTCTAGGCCTGCTGTGTGAACAGAGGGGCAAATCATGATTTTTCTGTAACCCTTTTGAACTGCCTTTCCTGATATAGTCTACAGCCTCCCTGAAAGCTTTGGCATTTATGAAACCAGCTCTGTGTCCCATCCAGTTGGCAGCCTGTCACAGCTCAGAGGACATCTGAGGGCTATTGAGCATCAGAAGGATCCTGTTATGTCCCAGGAGTTCTTTGCTTCTGCAATAGCTAGAGGGTGTCAGAGTTGCCCTGGATGGCTGTGTAAAAGCTTGACTCTGCCCATAGTTACCAGCAGATTTTGGTAGAAAACATCCTAAGAGGGATATGCCTACAGCTTGTCATATCAGAGAGAGAACATTCCACTCAGCCCCATGTAAGGGAACTGTATTTTCATTCATCCTACCTAGACCTGTTTTTTTGTTTGTTTGTTTTTGTTTTGTTTTGTTTTGTTTTGTTTTGTTTTTTTTAATGGAATTGTGTGAAACTGCAATTAAAAACAGAAACTAAATGCTTGGCTTCCTTTTCAGATTTTTACTCAGTAAAAGTATTTTACCTGCAGATAGCAGCAAACTCCTATGCATTGCAAAACAATATCTTAGCCATGGGGAAGTACCTATTTTTTAAAATAAAATAAATTTAAAAATGAGTATTTCTCCACCTAATTGATGAATCATGGTACTTTTACTTTGTTAGCAGGTTTTGTTAGATCATATGATATCCCACAACCTGACACAGTGGCACACATTCACTGCAATAAGTGCTTCTATTATACTATGTACAGGTAAAAATGAGTAGGGGTAAGGGTGTAAGTGTTGTAACGTGCACTTTAACCTAGTCTGACATGAAAGAAGAGCCTACAAAAAGAGAAGTTTTCATTTTGTCAGGGAGTATAAATTGATAACTTAAATGGAAAAAAACCCCAAATTTTTGAAATGGGGACCATCTGCAGGTTTCATCCCTTAGATATCAGTAGAGAATAGTATCTACAATCCAAGATGCTATTATAGCAAGGGCCTATAGAGAGGGCTGAGTGGGATGACAAAAAACCTTGTCTGTTACAGTAACCTCTCCTCAAAGTACAGACATCTTTTGCTTTTCTTGCTGCATTGTTGCTTTTAATAACTTTTTTTTTTTACATTATTAATTTAACTTTTCTGACAGAAGTTACATTGTTAATATTATACAAAGTGGACCTGTTCATGCATATTATGGGTTTACTTTGATCTGACTTACTTGATACTGAAAGAGTTTTCTGAATCCTTAAAGAAACTGAATGTAAAATGAGGGTAAAGGAATAAAGAGAAACTGTGGAGCCATGCAACACATTGGTACATGAGGCCTGGCCTCTCCAATACTATACATTTACAGTACAGACTTTTGCCTTTTTTCTTTAACCTCTAACTACTTAATAACAATTGCCTTGGACAGTCATGACAAGTAATGTTCTATGACACAGTATAGTGTTCTCATTCTTATTGGCTTCCAATGTTTAAATTGCAGTCACTCCAGAAAAGATATAAGCAGGTGCCACACAAAGATGTTCTGTCACTCTCTGACGTGAGATTGAATTAGGAAAACCCAGATGATCACAGAAATCCTTTAATCTTCTCTGGTGATGGTTCTTTTTAGCGTCAGTGGCATAGGGTAGAGTGGTACAGAGAGCAGTTCACAGACACACACTGGAGGCTGGGCATTGAATTTTAGCCTCCATACAAGAAAAGGGAATTTTCAAAGCTGAAAGTGGGCAGGAGTGTGACTCTAAAATTGTGCTGCAAGTCCTGAGTGCTCAAGGCCTCAGCCAGCAGCAAGTCAGGGAAAGCTTCAGCACCACTGTGCCCTTGAATTAGGTTGACATTTGGTAGCTATTCTGCTTTCCTTTTTACACTATAGGTGCACTTTGAATATGAGTCAGAAATAAGAGTTCAGTTTGAAACAGAACTGCATGAGTTTATACATTTCTACTATTTTCTCTTCCTGCTCTTTGGAGTTGTGTATATTAGAGAATCCTGTATGTCAGAAAAGTGACTGAATAAAAGATTTTTCATGTTTGCATTTCCTATGTCCCGCCTTTTATAAATTTAAGAGCTTGCCATTGCATTAAGAAATTATCTTGGGGCATAGATCTTCCGTTGGTAAATTGTCATAGCTCCAGTGAAGTCACTGAGGCTGAGGACCTGCCTGACTGCAATCAAGCAATCAAGTAAGCATTTTCTGTTGTGGATAATTTGTTTGATAAATATGGAGGGTTTCACCTTACCAGAAATAGTTTCATCCTTTCCCTTTGAATTTTTTTTTTATTAATACTATATGGCTAATCAATAAATTGCCTGATCAGCTGCCCACACACACAGACATTTTCCTGATGTTTTCTATAAGGTTGTAACAATCCCTTGGCATCTGATGTGGAAGTTCTGGGAACCATCTTAACTGAAAGGACTGAAAATGCTGTATTAATGATAAATGCACTGCTTCTAAGTGAAACAAAATTATACTAGTGCACATTGTGAGGTCATGCGTTAAGATCTATCACTGACAAAGGTGCCTCTTTGGCAAATTTTCAAATTTAATCAATTGTTAATATTTGAAGCCTTCTTTTAAGAGCTGTTGGTCTTAGTATCTAGGAATCCTTCTTTGAAGAATACTTTTATTTGTTTTTAAAGTAGATTATTACATCCATTCCTAGTCAGCAGAGAGTTTGGACTTGTAGCCAGAGCATGGCTAGAAGGGATGCTCTCAACTCATAATATTTTGTTATGTCATTGAAAGATTGTATCCCTTGATAGGATCATTTTTGCTTTTACTATCTGCTTCCCTTATTTTATACCTCAAATATCTTCTTACCTATCTTTTTTTTGATATTGTGTTCCCTTCCAAATCTAAAAATGTGAAGCTTAATGTAAGCCTCTCTTATACTTTCCACCTGCCTTTTGCAGTCCATCCTTCACTATCATTTTCATCAAGACTAGACCCTATTGTTAAAAGCTGTTGCTCTCATTTATTCATTCATGAAAAACCACAAAATTCCCACAAAAAAACCCCCACAATGAAAAAAAATTAGCTAATGTCACAGCAGACTTCTACAAATTAATACAGCTCTGATTTTGACATGTTTTTTTCTGAACAGATTTTGTCTCTTTTTAGATGTGTGGTAAAGAAATTCCCTGGCCTATTTGTTTTGTTACTTCACTTATGCCTCTGAAATCTATTTAAGCCTGGTTTCTTTATAAATTTCTTCTTTCATTTTCAGGGACCTGCACAGCTTCTTTCCAATCCATACCTACTCTTTTCCCTATTTCTTACAGCCCCACTAAGCTGTCCTGGTAGTCACTTGCACTATGAGCAAGTAAATAGTTGACACAATGTCTCCCCATGCTGTGAGAGTCCAACAACTTCATTGTTGGATCAAGCTTATTGCCTGGTCCACCACTGAGTTTAAACTGTAAACAGCTGTGGATCTTTGTAGTCATTAACAGACTCCTCTTGAGTGGTGCATAAGCCTGAATTCACTAGGGAAATAGACTTGGCAACATGCCTAATGGTGATACTTGCAAGTTTTAGAATGGGGGATCTGAAAATGGGCCAGCAACCCTGTTAAGCTTAATTTCATTATTTATTTTTCTTCTTAATGCTGTGTATTTCCTGGTTCAGTGAGTGCTGCTGGAAAACCAAAGAATTACAGGTTGTACCCATCACAAGCTGTAATCTGCAATGAGACTGTATGAGGGCTGCTAGCCACAGTGGCCCTACCTAAACAAAGTGTTTTCCTTCTGTTAACTTTTCAGAGGTCAATGCCTGTGGGATGCAGGGAGGTGAATCCCTTTTTTAGTGATTCCCCTGTTGCCAGGACTGAAGTAAAGAATGGTAATTGTTTTGATTTTACACTGTTAGTAGGTGTAAAGGCTTTTACAAGGTGGAAAAGCTTCTGTTCCATGTGAGATGTTGAACTGTGAGTAGCATGAACTCAAGACCACCTGAAATTTTCACAGGAAAGGGATGAGATGAACAGACAGGTGGTGGAGTAAGAGGCGACTCAGTAGTCTGTAACCACCAGTGTGGCCTCGATGGGGCTTTGTAGAAACAAGGACATGGATCTCTTATTAGTTTGAAAAGCATCCTGACTGCTGATTTGTTAGTCTAGATGTTCTGGCTCTCTTTTATACCTGAAATACCAGCCTTGAACAAAGGACGCCCACAAAACATGTCAAAGTTGATGAACTGACACTTCTTGCAAACAAAATTTTTCATCAGAAAATTCCCAACAAACCTGAGAGTCAGAGGGTATGAATCTGACCCTGGATCCCTTAAAGAACATATCTAGGATTTAATTTGCTGGAATTTAGAGAGGAATTTATCCATTAGATGACTCAACCTCTAACCTTACTCTGCAGGATTAATGGTCACAACAGATTTGTTTTTTGGCTGCCTTTGTGTTAAATTCCCTGCTGTGGGGATAAGTATGCCCACTTTCACTGCTGAACAGTGGCATTCTTATCAGGAAAGGATTTACATAATTGCCCAGAATACATCATAAGCAATATAATTCAATTATTTATTCAATAACCCCCCCCAAACAACACAAAGTCTGTTCTTTATTTGCTTTCCTCGTTTTTAATTCTTCCTTGTTCTGAACTTGTTACATAATGAAAAAAACCAAAAACAAACCAACATAAAAATATTATCAATACATTGTGTTTTTAAATTTCGGGAAGTGTCTATAAACACCTTTCATGAGGTTAAGTTTTCAAAACCCAAGAGATAATCATGTGGTAGCTGCAATATTCTTTAATTATATGCCAGCTGATGCTATAGGGTAGCTGTTTTCTCCACTAATGTATTACTGTCTCCTCCTGAGCTGTCTGAATGTTGAATTCCAACACTCTTTGCATCTGTCTTAAATGATCATGTTTAAAGAGCTAAAGAGTATTTCAATAAAATGCACTGAAACTGGAGGACCTGCCCTAGAACTCTTAGAGGTACATTGCAAAGCTGATATATAGTTTAGGTAATAACATTGCCCTTCTGAGGTTTTTTTAAAGAAAGTTGACAATTCAGGCAAGCTTTGTGCACTCTCTGTAAGGATTATCAATCAGTTAAGGAAAGTTAAAAGTATATCCTTTATTTGCATGTTTTCAGTTTTAGAGTTGCTCCAAGCAGGCTAATAGTAATTATTTTATTTTATTTATCCTATTTTTTACTTTTGGAAGTGAGGTCATCTTCAAGGATGTTACTTCTCAGGTGAAGAAAGTTTAGAGGCATGTTGGGATGATGCGTTTTGGATTTGAGTGAGGCTTGGTTAGACAACCTAAGGAACATGAGATTTGTTTCTGTGTCTCTGATTTCCTAAAAACTACTGAAGTCGCATTCTAGGGCCAGGAGGACTTACTTTAATCCTTTTCCAAGGAAGCATCTATCTTTGCACTTTCTACCCTTCTATGCTTTCTGAAAGTCCTTTACTTTTAGGCTTTTGAATCTTTAGTTTCCCACAGCAAGAAGTCTCAGAGGCCTATGTTCTTGCATTTCCAAAACAGATGCCTGTTGAGCAATGAGCTGCGGCAGGGGATGCCTATTTGCTTCTCACAGCTACTGACGAAGAAAGAGGTAAGGGTCCTCAACAGTAGTTTTAGTTTTGTGTTGGACAGTGAACCAACTGGTAGGGTGTAGATCCCAAACATAATGCATGGGAGGAGCTTCTGGAGATTGTTAGCAAGCTAATAGTTCTTTTATTCCTCAAAGTGGGCATCAGCAATTTGATTTGTTCCAGCTGTGGCAAAAGCACCCAGTGGTTTCAATGGTATAGCATTCAACCCTTTGATATGGTTATTTCAGACACAATGCTTGTGGCATTATCCTAGAATTGGAGTTTTTTATTGTGGTATTATCTTGAGCTCTGTGTAAGAAGCACAGAGGCATTGTCTGAACTTCAGCAGTCTGAGACATTGGCCTTTCCTCTTGCTCAGGGAAACTTTTGAGGGTGGATTTCTGGCTTGCTCTCTCTTCAGCATAAAGCACCGAGTAAAATGAAGACAGAGCTGCTTGCACAGGGAAATAAAATAGTTTTCTCTGCACTTTTTTCTTGGGAGTATGTAAAAATCCCATGTGCATTTTTTTATGAATTGGACCCTTCTCTTTTATAGCTGGTAGTATTCATGCTTATTACAATGCCATATTATGGCCTGAGACACTTTTTATGTCCCTGTAACATAGCACCCTAGAGAAAGATGCTTCACTAAGCAAGTACCAGTAAACTTGCTACAGAATCAGCTGAATACTTTTCAAAAAAGTGCATAAACTTCTGTTCTTAAACATTGTCATCCTTCACCTTAACAAGCACAGAGAAAGGTTCCACTGGTTTCTATGCCTTGTTAGGTCTATCATCTTTTTAATTAATAGTGTTTTTACGAAGCCGTCTGAACTGTGTCATTTCCATTATCAGAAAACCATTGCCATTAATGAATAATTTTCATTTCTGATCCTTGATATCATGCTAGTTGATCTCTTGTTTCCATGCCGCCGAATGATAGCATCGTTTTCTGCCCACGATCAAATTTAATTTGGACTCTGATTATATTATGCTGTTGCGACTGAAGTGTCAATTTTTGTCAGGCAATTAGGAGCTATAACCTGTGAAGTTAAGTTTGATAGGCATTGTAATTGGATTGTTACAGTAATAGCTTGGAACATTCCCTTTTTTTCTTGCTTCTTTGATTCTTGATGCATACTTTAGTTGTGAGAACAAAGGCATTTTGTTATTATGCAACCATAGGATGTTCAAGACAACAAGATGGAGTTTAGGTTTTTCCACTTTCTCCAGATGGACTTAATTTGGATTTAGTTTTGACCACAAGTTATGCCAGGATTTTAAAAGAATTCAGGAGGGCTCTGTGTGTGTGTTTGCCAAGGAAACCTTGAAAAAGAGAGCTGTGGAATGAGAACTGCTAGGATTATAATATGAAGGTATTCTTTAAATTAGAGGTTAAAAGAAAAAAAAAAAAAAGAAAGAAAACAATTCTCAGACAGGAAATGTGTTGAATTATCCAGGCTACTCTTGTTTCTTTTAGTGGCCTGTACAGTTCATTTAGGCCTAGAATTTAAATTCACACTATGGCCCAAATTTTGTATTACTGTAGATCAGGGCAGTGGTATTCAGATAAGTCAGTAGAGAAGTTGGCCCCGTGGAAAATAATAACAATGTGATAGCTAGCACATGGAGGACCTCCTTTTTTTTTTTTTTAAATTAGATCCTTGCTGTCAGACTGGAAGTTACCTGTATTTAGGGTGGTTTTGTTTTTTTGTTTGGTTTTTTTTTGTTTGTTTTTTTCTCTGCAGACACAATAGTTCACTGTCTGTTTTTTTGTCAAAAGAGTTTTGTACTGAATGTCTTTAGCCTGTGCTCAGCCCTCCCCTTAGCTTCATCTCCTGATCATCTCTAATCGAAGGCACAGTGAAGAGACCTTTTAAAAAGGACAGTGGAGAGAGAATAGTTTTTCCAATGCTCATTTGATTGAATGTTTTTCATAAGTACTGCTATGTGACAAGAAAAAGATGGAGGAAAACAAAGAAACTCCAGCTGCTATGAATATAAGGGAAAAGCTCACCTGCAACAGGGTTTTTCTGGAGAAAATTGAAAATAAGTAAAAGAGCTATTATTAGACAAATGGTAAAGAAAAAATAAGCCTTTAAAATCAACTATAAGAAGTTTTCAAAATTTTCATATGTTAGATGTGAAATAGTTTTATCCTCAGAGTTAGCAAATATTGTCCAGGATTCCACCCTCCTCATCCAGCATGCATGATACCCACCTGCTTCCTCCCACATACTATCAGCCCTGCCTCACTCTTTACTTCCTTAGAGATGAACTTTATTCTAATAAATGTGCGATACTCATGGTGTGCTGAGAGGCTCTGTTCCTTTCTACTTCAGGCATATGATCGCTTTTCTCTTCTGGCATCCTCAGTGTGTGGTCAGTGCTTGGTTGAGGAGTAATCTGGTGAGTTTGCAGCATTTTCAATTGACCTCCATTTGTGCCTAGTGGATCTGTCCCCTGCTCACAATTCAACAGTACTCCTCCTCCTTCTGCCTCCTCCCAAATCTATGCTAGAGATTTCCTGTCAAGGCTAGTGGCTTGAGTGTTCACATCCCATTGCTTCAATCGTGTGCTCCCTCACCAGCCATGTTCTGGCTTTTGATTCCACTTCTATGAGGTGTAAACTCACTAAGTACATTTCGTGTTCATTCTCCTGTTGTGTTCTGTAAAATTTCACCATGTCCAGTTCTGTTTCCCCAGTTTCTGCAGGACTCCCGTGGACATGTGTTCTTGTGGCTACCCTCTCCTCTGAGGACAATGGTGACACTAGGATATGGAGGCAGCAGGAAACTCTGGAAAGCAGCAGATACCAGACTTTGTATCATCCAGTGTGGCCCTACTAGTGGGAGCATTTCATTTTGTTCATACTTTGTACTAACATTTGCATAGATGCTAAACTATGGACTGATTTTTTTTTTTTCAGAATCACTTTTTTTTTTCCTGGTTCCATGGAAGCTGTTTCCAATGGATGTTTCTACTTACACCATATTTTCTTGCCAATGGTATTTATTTGAACATATGAATTCTAAATATGGGGGCTAAGCTTACTGACATTGCCCCTTTAGTCTCATGGTGTTGAAAACAAATACTGAGAACCTGAACGTATACATCAGGGCTGTTACTGAGGGAGCGGATTGCTGATGTGGCAGAAACAGCTGCATATGAAAAGGTGATATATGGAATGGAAAGTGAGTTAGATGAATTTGAAGGTATTTGTAATCTATTCTTCAGCTGCATCAGAAGAGATGTCCTGAAAAATGATAGAAGATAGTGGAGAGAGGTTGGAGGGTGAATGAAAGCTTTTGTTTCAAAAGGTAATAATAATAACTTATCTCCCTGCTTTTCTCTCGCTGTACTTTCCTTTTTCCTTTGTTTTTCTTCCTCCCTGGGAGATAAGGATGGGCTGCAGTTATACCTGAAAAAGGAGTGAAGTCTTGCAAATTTTTCTGTACATATGCTCTGTTTGCAAAAAGGTGGACTTAAAATCTGATGAAAAAGAACAATAGGGAGACAAATAGGCATGTAAAAATGCATCCCAGGCAGTAGGTGTATGCAACTTTCTTGAATCTGACAGTGACAAGAATGTGTATTAAATTTCTACTTTTCTGTTGATCTGATACAGGTGTAGCAATTACCGCAGACTGATGTCATTAATTGTAATGTTCTGTAGGAGTAATCAATGAACTCTGTTTCCTGAAAACAGTTTCACCTTTGTGCTATTAGTACTATAATGAAGAGGGCGAAGTACATACTTACATAAAGAACTTAGAATCTATTAGCACCTGTGCTGAACAGTAAAGCTGCTGATACTTTGCATACAAATTGTAATCATCATCTGAGGAGAAGCAGAGTTCATAGGTTCAATATTCTCTCACTTTCACACACTCTTATGTCAGCTATGTCTTAACCAGCTGGGGGCAGAATTACATTCTGGAAATTAGTGAGAAAAAGGTTAAAATTGAAAATCTACTGTTTCTGCATCTAGCCTCACCATTTATATGTTAGAAGACAACATGAAAAATCCTAGTATGTATAAATGATGTCTGATTTCACATTATATTTTTAGATTGTCAGTGCTAGAGTAGATTTATATTTGACAGGTGATTTAAATACTTCAGTAGATTTCTATAGCCATAAGAAAAAATCTTCATCAGGATAAAAACTTGACAAAACTATTCATTTTTGTACTAATGCAAGAAACATTACTAATCTTTTTGACATGGCAATATGTGAAGCACTATATGAATCTTCATAATTTTTCTAAATATATCATTTTTTGAGAATATTTCAATGACTGCTCAATGACTGCTCATTATGGGGGTCTGCTACAGGTCGCCAGATCAGGGAGATCAAGCAGATGAGGATCTCTATAGGCAGATAGGAGCAGCCTCACATTCACAAGCTCTGGTCCTCATGAGAGACTTCAACCATCCCAATATCTGTTGGAAGGACAACACAGCAAGCCAAAAACGATCCAGGTGGTTCCTGGAATGCGAGGATGACAATTTCCTCCTCCAAGTGGTCGAGGAACCAAGAAGGAGAGGTGCCATGCTGGACCTTGTTCTTACCAATAAGGAGGGGCTGGTGGGGAACGTGAAGCTTGCAGGCAGCCTTGGCTGCAGTAATCATGAAATGGTGGAATTCAAGATCCTTAGGGCAGTTAGGAGGGTGCATAGCAAGCTCACCACCCTGGAGTTCAGGAGAACAGATTCTGACCTCTTCAGGGACCTGCTTGATCAGGTACTGCGGGATAAATTCCTGGAGGGAAAAAGAAGAGGGGTTCTGAACAGCTGGCTTATACTCAAGGATCTCCTCCTCCAAGCTCCACAGCGATGCACCTCTGTGATAGTTTCACTGGGCTAGCCCTTGGCCAGCAGCCAACACAGCTGTTCACCCACTTCCCCCCATCCCCAGGGGACAGGGGAGAGGACTGGGACAAGGGTAAGGAGACTCATAGGTTGAGATAAAAACAATTTAATAATAGAAATAAAAGAAAAATAAGAATAATACTAATATTAAAATAGTAGTGATAATAATAACAGTAACAAAGTATGCAAATGAGTGATACACAGTGCAACTGCTCACCACCCACCAACCAAGCCCGGCCTGTTCCCAGATAATGATCCTGGAGGAGTGACAATCCCGAACCGAAACCACAATCCTGGAAGAGCGAGAGTCCCAGTGAAAGTCAGAGAGAGAGAGAAAAGAGGAAGAGACTCTTACTAATATACCACACAAGATGTGATATGATATGGAATATGCTACTGGCATATCCAAACACCAATTTAGCTTATTAATTTAAGTATTCCTCTCCCCCTTAGATCTTGTGCTTGCAGACTGCAAAACATGAAGTCCTTCACGTCCAGCAACAAAAAAGCAAACACTGGTGTGTTGTCAGTGTTTTTATCATAACAAATCCCAGGCTGAAGGCAAAATGCAACACTATTCTAGCTACTAAAAAGAAACGTAGCTCTGTTCCAGCTAAAAACCAGGACAATTGCAACAAAAAGGAAGACAGGCAAAAACACCAGGAGGCCTGCATGGATGGACAAGAAGCTCCTGAACAAACTTAAGATAAAAACCAAAAAAAACCCCCTACATTGGGTAGAAGGAAGGACAGGTAACCTGGGACGAATACAGAGAAATTGCCCAAGAAGCCAGAGATCAGGTTAGGAAAGCCAAGGCCCTGACAGAATTAAATTTAGCCAGAGATGTCAAGGGCAACAAAAAAAGCTTTTATAGGTATGTTGGGGAGAAAAGGAAAACTAGGGAAAATGTGGGCCCTCTCTGGAAGATGACGGGAAATCTGGTCACGCAGGACACTGAGAAGGCTGAGGTGCTCAATGACTTTTTTGCACCAGTCTTCAGCTGCAAGGGCTCGTGCCACACTGTCCAGGTTGTAAATAGCAAAGGAAGGATCCGGGAGAATGAAAAACCACCCACTGTAGGAGAAGATCAGGTTCGGGAGCACTTAAGGAACCTGAAGGTGCACAAGTCCATGGGACCTGATGGGATGCATCCATGGGACCTGATGGGATGCATCCGTGGGTCCTGAGGGAACTGGCAGATGAAGTTGCAAAACCCCTATCCATCATGTTTGAGAAGTCCTGGCAGTCTGCTGTAGCTCTCACAGACTGGAAAAAAGGGAACATAACCCCCATTGTTAAAAAGAGTAACAAGGAAGACCCAGGGAACTACAGGCCGGTCAGTCTCACCTCTGCCAGGCAAGATCATGGAGCAGATACTCCTAGAAACTATGCTAAGGCACATTGAGAATGAGAAGGTGACAACCAGCCTGGCTTTACGAAGGACAAACCATGTCTGACCAATCTCGTGGCCTTTTATGATGAGGTTACATCATTGGTGGATAAGGCTAAAGCAACGGATGTCATCTACCTGGACTTGTGCAAGGCATTTGACACTGTCCCACATGGCATTCTTATCTCCAAATAGGAAACATGTGGGTTTGAGAGATGGACCACTCGGTGGATAAGGAACTGGCAGGATGGTCGCACTCAAAGAGTTGTCGTCAACAGCTCAAAGTCTGAGTGGAAAGCAGTGATGAGTGGTGTCCCTCAGGGGTCGATATTAGGGCCTGTACTATTCAACATCTTTGTTGGTGACATGGACAGGGGGATTGAGTGCACCCTCAGCAAGTTTGCCGATGACACCAAGCTGAGTGGTGCAGTTGACATGCTGGAGGGACGGGATGCCATCCAGAGGGACCTTGACAGGCTTGAGAGGTGGGTCTGTGCTAATCTCATGGTGTTCAACAAGGCCAAATGCAAGGTTCTGCATCTGGATCGGGGCAATCCCCAACACAAATACAGGCTGAGCAATGAATGGATTGAGACCAGAGAAGGACTTGGGAGTGGAAGTGGACGAGAAGCTGAACCTGAGCCAGCAATGTGTGCTTGCAGCCCAGAAGGCCAACCGTATCCTGGGCTGCATCAAGAGAAGCATGTCCAGCAGGTTGAGGGAGGTGATTCTCCCTCTCTACTCTCCCTCTCTTGTAACGCCCCACCTGGAGTACTGCGTCCAGTTCTGGAGCCCCCAACAAAAGAGAGATATGGACCAGTTAGAATGAGTCCAGGGGAGGGCCACGAGGATGATCCGAGGGCTGGAGCACCTCTCCTATGAGGACAGGCTGGGAGAGTTGGGGCTGTTCAGCCTGTAGAAAAGAAGGCTTCAGGGAGACCTTATAGTGACCTTCCAGTACCTGAAGGGGCTACAAGAAAGCTGGAGAGGAACTTTTTACAAGGGCAGGTAGTGACAGAACAAGGGGTAATCGCTTTAAACTGAAAAAGGGTAGGTTTAGATTAGATATTAGGAAGAAATTATTGACTGTGATGGTGGTCATACACTGGCACAGGTTGCCCAAGGAAGTTGTAGATGCTCTGTCCCTGGAAGTGTTCAAGGCCAGATTGGATGAGCAACCTGGTCTAGTGGAAGGTGTCCCTGCTTATGGCAGGGGGGATGGAACTGGATGATCTTTAAGATGCCTTCCAACCCTAACCATTCTATGATTCTATATTGGTTTTACTATATTTATCTTCTGTACTGATTCTTAAATGCTGTGCTCTGAGTACATACCTGATTGTGACTGGTAAAACCTTACCATAATGCTGAGATAGACATATCTGTCTTTCTGTAAATCTTCTAATGATTTTACCTGTGGCAAAAAAAAAAAAGGTGTTTTTTTTTTTCTTCATACCAAAATAATACTTTTAGTGCCTACAGCAAAAAATATACAGCTCCAGCTGTCTTACAAGATCCACCACCTTTCCCCTCACTTCTATCTCAAAAGAAGCGTTTGTGAAGGTCTCTATGTTCAATTTCTGAACATTGTAAAACTGTTCTCTGTGTAATCCTATATGAAATAATATTAAGATGGGCCTTTTGTTCACATTGTGACACAGAAAGCAGGCATAGAAAAATTACAGCTGTAGACCAGTAGAGTAAAACAGTATGCTGAGTTAATGTCACAGAATTGAGAAAAGCATACAGGGGAAACAAAACCCCACAACAGCGCTCCTATGGACAACACATATTTTGCATTCCTGGCTCACTTTGGCAGTAAGTCCATGATAGTTTCCCTACGGGATAATGCCATGAGTGTTTCACACGTTAGATCAGTTTCATCCCCAGCTGCACAGGCTAACCAGGTTAAAAAGGTGGGAGAGAAATCACTCTCAAGAGTATAACAACATATAAAGATAATGAAATAAAAAAGTTAGTACTAACATGAAACGAGATTAAAATTCTGACTAGATAAGATGCAGCTTCTTCTAAGTTCTTTGTTATGAGTATGGACTATATTTAAATCTTTATATGAGGTCTTCATATGAGTATCTGCACTTTTGCTTTAAACTAGTGAAAGTAAGAATCATCCAGAGAATTTGGATTATCTTTAAACTTTCTCAAAATCCATAAATTTTCAAATATTTCTGATAATTCAGGAATTTTGATTTGGGCTTATATTTAGTTAAAAATATAACTCTTACACATCCATGAGAAAAATAAAACGGAGAAGAATATTTCACATATACAACGATCGGTTGCCTCCAACAGTTTTCTCTGTCCTTGAGATTTTCAAATCAAAGATGCACAACAGCACTATGACTAAACCACAGGATTCCTTAATGTCAGAGTGGATTGGCTTTACTTTATGAGGAAGGTTGTCCTGTCAAGATGTTACTGTAGGGAATAAACAAGGGACTACTACTCTGGGCTCTGATTTTCAAAATCCCTCTCAACATTGACCTGACTCTGCCTCAGTATATGCTGAAGTAGATGGTCATGAGCACTTCTGGATAGTTCATTACCCACAAGCTATTATCACTGCTTTCAGCTAAAAGAAAATCTAAACGATATAGGGTGTATTAGTAATCAAATAAATGGAAAATCACAGAAGTAATTAATCTTTATTAGAGTTTTGGCCATATGCTTCCTAAAGGTCTGTGTTTTGAGCCTGGAGCAAAGGCAGAGTTTACCTGCAGTGACCTAGAAGAAGACAATGATCTGAAGCAGGCCTTTGTTAGGCCAGCAAATTGTCCAGTTATTTATCTGTGCAAGGCAATTGAGATTGTGAAATCTAAAGCAGCCAACCTGTTCTGCAGCTCAGGCATTACAATAGTAATTTCACATCAAGTTTTCACTTCTGTAACTTCCTCTGTTTTCCTTTAGAGGAAACTAGGGCAGTGATTTAGGTTTTTCTTAACTCATCAGCTGTCTTCATGAAACCAGAAGAAATATAATTTTGGAGATTTTTAGCCCTGAAGTTCAAATTGGCTAATGGTTCAGTGTTCTGTTGAAGGGAAAGTAAAGGAGAGAGAAAATAAAGATGAAGAGGCAGACAAAACAGTTACATAAAGATTATTTCCATGGGAAGCCAAGTTAAACTGCCTTTATCTGTAGGAATTGTAAGGCCTAGTTATGTAACTCTTCAGCTTATTTGAAGAGGTGATAAACTGTTCCTAATTAAGCATTCAGCTACAGTCCCATTATAAGACTTTTTTCTCCTCTCCAGCAGCTCAATAATAATAATAATAATCAAAAATTAAAATGTTAAAACCCCCACCAAGAAACCCAGAAAAATCCCTGTGTATTCACATTTTTAGGGTTAAGACTTACTGACAAGTTTATGAAAACTGTGATTAAATTGAGTAAGTACTTATTCAGATTAAAACACTTGAAATAGCTTATTTTTAAAATATCTACAATGTCTGTTTCTTTGTATCCTTCTCTTTGTCCAACAAAATTACATAATACCACAGAGTTTGAAACATAGGTAGATTTCAATAGTGACTGTGCAATAGTCAGTTCTAGGGGTAGGAACAGTAAAATGTTTAATACCTCTATTTGAAAAAATAAATTTATTTCTCTACCTGTGACCATGGCAAGGAAGGCAAAAAAAGCCCCAGAAAACAAAATACTTTCATCACCAAGCTCTGAACTGCACCAGAGGGTTTCTGAAGTCTTTTTTTAAAGCTCCCACTTCTCTTCAAAATTCCCTGCAGAAAGCCATTTTCCAGGCAAAAAGCAGAGGAATTAGAGGGCAGTGATTTCCTGAGGAGGTGGCAGAGCTGGGGAGGGAACCCAGATCTGTGTGTCCTTCTCACTTGGCTGCTTTTGTTGGCAGCAGCTAAGGAAGCTGAACTACCCGTGTGGTTCTCTGCAGACTGTGTGCACTGTGATAGCCAAAACTCATGAATGTTCTTTGCAGTGTTTTGTTGTGCTTTGTAAAAGAAGTGGTGAGTGGGTACCTCATTAATACCAAGGGATCCTGGGGTTTGTTTTGCAGCAATCATCAGCTGGGACTTCCATCTAGGTAAGATGCTGATTTCCATGTGGTGCTGTGCTGCTGTGATTTATTAGCTTTCACCCAGTCTTGCCTTAGTAACGGGAAAATTAAGCCCTTATGTGTTCTCACGTATTTTATTCTGTTCACATTATGCTTTTTGCACAATCACAGTTTAATTTGCTTTGACTTATATTAAGGTTTTCTTCCAAAAGCCCTTTTCTATAGACCTAAGCAATGAATTCAGTGTGAGGAAGGCTAGAAGTCAACTTTTCACTAGGAGAAATAGATCACAGAAAAAGAAGCCTTTAAAATGTTGCTCTCCATCTCTTTACCTGATTAGTATATAAAGAACATAGTACAAGAGTAAGGGCTGAAGAGTTAATCTCTTACATTAATCTCCCCCATTACATTATATTAAGTAATCTCTTCCTCAAATGACTATACAATGCAGTACTACTAGTAAAATAAATTTCTCATCAGGATTTTATAAGTATTGTAGCCCTTGAATATTTTTCTTTATTTAACTCCATGACAATATTTCATCCCAAATACTATACAGACATCTGCTCTGAAACTTTCTCAGACTGGTGGAATTGGTGGCTCTTTTTACAGCCAAACATTCAACAAAAAAGATTCCTCAGTTTTCCCTCATCATGCACAATTATGAGTTTTGACTTCAAATACTTATACTCATAATTACAGTATTCTGAAAAGATGTCCTAAATATATACGTTTCCCAGCTTGACTGTGACTTCAAGGAAAATCTCTTCTCTGAGGTGCTTGGTAAAGTAACACTGAATTTGTGAGAATACAATAAAGCAAGTTACAGTGTTTAGATACAAAAACCAAAAATAAAGTCAATTTAATCTTCCAAAGTAGGACATCTTTTCAGTGTACTCGTCACTATGGAGATTTAACAGTTGATTCCAACTTGGATTTTAATAGCAAACTTACATAATTGTGAGTCCTGGTGTGGTACTGCTGAGTGTATTCAGGCTGGAATTACTTGTTAGACAGATCCTGCTCAGCCTTGTAGTTAAAACATGCTAATAGTTTACACATGTGCATGACAATTGTTAATAACCATCTTTATAATCACCTTTGGATTTCTCTTTTCTTCTTCAGTCAGCACTATCTAAAAGAGAAAATCAGTACTAGTGGTCAAGGCTGCGGATTAAAAATCAAGATTCTTTTTTATTATTTTCTGATTTTTTTGGCTAGTTTTGCCAATGAGGATGAGCAGATATTTTTGCAACATGTATTTTAAATAGATACTTTATTTTATTTATTTGCCTGGATGTGTTTAAAGATGTACATGAGGAAAAAAATTCTCAGAAGTATTTATGAGATTGCTGAGTGCTCAGTACTGGGAAAATATATAAGATATTTTTTGTTCTGAAAAATTATTTGGTTTTGGCAGTAACTTTTGCATGGGCCCTCTTCATTCCTAAGTACTTGCTTTGTAACGAATTATAATCATTACATAACTTGATTTGATTACGTGATTTGCTTTAAATTGTCTGTGCCTTAGTTTCCCCAGTTGAAAAATGGTTGAAAAAATAATCTACTTCCCAGGGTACTGGGAGGTTTAATTAAGTGTTTATAAAGTACTTTAAGACTTTTGCATGATATGCATTAAGGATGTGTAATGTAACATTATTATTAATATATATGGCAAATTATTTTTTATCTCTGGCAATTTTCCATTACTTTAGAAAATTAGTCTAATCTAAAATATTGGCCAAATAGACAGAAATGCTGCAATTCCTTTAGTAAAAGTTCAATGATGGAGTCATGTTGACTTTTATCTTCAACAATCTTCCCTTAGAGTCTCCCAGAGACACAGAACTTGAGCCGTGCATCTAATTGTTGGCTTCAGGCTAAAACTTTTGATCACTTTATTTCTGCTACTTCCTGTTAAACTTGCTGAATGAAAAGGCTTGATAACATTTTATTCTGTCTAATTCTTTATTTTGGGGAATATGAAAGACGAATTTGACCTTCTGAATTTTTAGTCTAAACTTTGGCAACAGGGAGCATCCTCATTCTTGTTTTCATTCATATTAATCCTGCATCTACAACTTTTGCCCTGTAAAAAGCTATTAATATTGTTCTATTAACCTCTTTCTAAGTAATAATGACCTCTCCCCTGAAAATGCAGTTATTGGACTTTTTTCCCATAATAAATCTCATTTATTGGAAAGTTTGGCCTTGTGCACTTTGTTCTCTGCCATTTCCTTACAAAAAAATCATACTTTATTTTCAAATAAGTACATTATTTTTATTCAGAAAAATATCCTATAATGCATGCACTTGGTCATAATTTGAGAAGAGGTGATGGCTGCTTGCTTCAACTATGTCTCTGCCTTTAGAAAGAAAAAGGCTGTAATGACAGAATTCCACATTCCTCCATCACTTGACTGTCTGTCTGCTTGCAGCTGTAGTATCCTCTGTTTTGCAAATAACTGAAAACCAGGTCAGTTTGCCTCTTGCTAATTTCCAGTCCAAATGGCTTCTGCTTGGTTAGGCTGAGTTCCTATTCCCTTTCTGCAGTGAGTGGCGATTTTTGAGGTGTCCCCTGACAAACTTCCTCTGTTTTGCCTGTGAGTAGGAAGGAGAAATGCTGGACATTTCCTGTTGTGTGTAGTGATGCAAACTTCTGGGGAGACAGAAGGGAAAATTTCTTACTGCATTCCTGCTCTTCAAGCTGGTGTTTTTTTCAAGGGAGATGATGAAGAAACTTTTCTGTATTCTGAGAGACACAAAGGTAATGAAAGTGTCTGCAGCCTCTCCACATTCTCAATATAGCAGTGGCTGTAGCAGAGGGATTTTTCTTCACTCCAGTAAAACAATGCTAAAGAGCTGTGTAGAAGAGCAGCATTGTTGTCCTGGTTCTCCTCCACTTCCCCACCCTCCTCTTGTTGGAGGGGTTTCCAATTGCTTAAGGTCAGAGAGAGAAGGTAACTCTCTTTCCCTGGCCATTTTCTTTCCTAATTATAAAGAATCCTTAAAAAAGAAATGTGAAAATCCATATAGGTTTCTCTTACAATGTAGGTAGAAAAAACATCTATAACTGCATGCAGGGGAAGAATAGTTTTGTGGCTAATAGCTCTAGGCAGGAAAAGGGAAGAAGTGGATTCAAAGTCTTGGTGTGGCTGATTTTTTTTTTTTTTTTGTAAGCACAGGTAAAAAAAAATACTGGACCCATCAAATTAGAATACAAGTTTCAATTAGAAAGTGAGGCTCAGTTTTCTGAAGTTTCCCTAAGAATGAATGAAATAAAATTAGTGTCAAATCTGTAACATGGACAGAGAGAAAATGTACTTCCATGTGTTTTCTCTACCCATCTCCCAAATTAGCCAGACGTGCTTCCAGGAATTTTAACACTAAAGATTTCAAGAAACAGAAAAAGGACTTTGTACCATGTAGGTATGTAGACATGAACTGTACCATATGTACAATTTTAAGATGAAGAATTATTTTTTTAAACTTTGTTTTTGTAACATTTGTTTGAACTGCACTCTTCAGAAAACCGCATCTTCTTTACATTTCCTGGCTCTGTGACTCATCAAAATGAGCTATGTTAGTCACATCAAATGATGTGTTTCATAGAATAAGACAGGAAAAGCAGCACACTGAGTCACCATCGCAGGGAGGGTGGCTGCCAAGCCACTATCAGACAACACAGGGAAAAGCAAGCATATTAAATGACTGGGGTCACAGAAACACAGCCCAGTAACAGGAAATCATCTACAATCAAGTGAACGTGAGCCTCCTCATCTTTCTAGTCTGCTTTTTTAAGGAAGTGAGACATGTGCTATCATGATGTTTACCTGTCTGTCAGCTTCTGTTCCCCAGTAACTTTGTAAGCTATTGGTCACTTCCAATGAAATTTGTTGAAGTGGTAGAGATCTCAGAAATATGAAGTTCTTGATGCATTTCCTAAAAGTTGTTGCTTTTATCCAGAAAGGACATGTCTTTTGCACCCTCCTGTGAGAATGGCTGTGATACTGGCTCAGCTATCACCTGCTCCTAGCACCCTACTGAACTGGCCATCACCACACCTGCACTGGCCAGCCTGGCGGTGCTTGTGTGGCTCTCAGCCCAGCACAACACATCCTACTCCTTGCTCTGCAGTCACAGAAGGTTCTGGGAGTGTTATACAGCTGGGTCCTCCCTATGGATTTGGGAGAGGAAGTGGAAGAATGAGGTGGCAGTGAAGACTTTACGTGACACTAGTCCTAGTGATGATACACGCTGACAGACAGACAATGGAAATAGGGAATTGCAATACAAAGCCACTGCAAACCAGGATTCACTTCATGGGGTAACTTGTTTATAAAACAAGACTCTGTGCTAGGTATTTTTGGAGAGCTTTTTTCCTAGTGAAAATCTTTCTTTTCTGTCTAGGTTCAACAAATTACTGTAGTTTAACTTATAAACAAATTCTGAGTGCTCAGCTTGTGCTCCTTGCTAGAGACACTTCAATTTCTGCTTCAGCTCCTTTAGGAATGAAGGTTGATGCAACTGTACTGTCTACCTGTCTCCCCTCCCCAAAGTCAATTGAAAACAAGGCCCAATTTTGACAAACTTGATTGAGAAGTTTGTCCAATCTCTATTTAAATTCCTGTAAGTTTAATGAAAATGAGTGGGTAGCTAGAAAAAATAGTTATGCTAATTATCCCTCAGCAAGACAATTAGTAGACATGTATTGGCTAGCCAAACAGCCTGCTTATGATTCCAGAGTAACTATAGTGAGAGTTATCTTTTGCTTGCTGGAGGGTTACACAGGATAGGGAGATGAACAGGGGTTATTCTGACAGGAGAAATGAAGGATATAGGATAATGTTTCATTTGTTCTACTTCTGATGAAATAACCTGACTATTTTGTCAAAGCTTTGACAATATTTTTCATGAACACTTTAAAATTTGTAAAGTGGTAACAAAAATTATCACAGCACACAATCATCTCTTCTTTCCCCCCGACCTCTCCCATTGATTCAGTTTTAACATTTTTTAACTGTCTATAATATCTGGATTATTTTTTAGGCTGGTGATTACCACAGAAGATTATCCATTTTCTTACTAACAAAGCAACAAATATACTTCAACTGCTTCTCCTTAATTATTTTTATTTTTTCCAAACTCATGAATAACAAACTAAAATCTAGCAATTTCATTATTTTAGCATGTTGAGGTGTATTTGATTTTCTTCTCATTACTGTAGATTTGCACATCTCTTCAATAGGGCTGAGGAGAAACAAAGGCACAGGAGCACATAAATACCATAACAATCTGGACTCAAAAAATATAGAAATGCGAGTTGTTATGCTGAAGAACAACTGTTAGCATATGAGTCAGTTACCAAATCAAACTGATATTCCTTCTTTTTTTTCCAATAACTAATTTTTATTTCTAATTCATTTGGTAGGTATTTTTCTGTCCTCTGCTTTGCTTTTCACACTGTTGCTGAGATAGAGTGGAATTATAATCTGCCATATCAATTTACATTGGCCTACTGTGCGCTTTTGCATAATGCCATCTATTATTATAATCTGTCATAATATAGCATCCCATGCATTACACAGCTCATATTTCTAAATTTTATCTGTGACAAAGATTTGGCAAATAGTTTCCTTAATACAGGAATTTGGGGGGACATTTTTACTGAAGTTTTGCTACTGGACTCCTGTTCTTACATTTCATTCTAATAGCACAGAGGATGGGAGGGAGAGTTGTTGTATTCCAAAGGTGCACAGGAGATGGGAAAGTATTTTTTGCCAGTTCGCAGGCACTGCCCTTTAACTGATCTCTGTTACAGGATGTAGAGAATAGGAATCAGTAGCAGCTTCAACCTCCCTACACAGAGGTCCGATATTTAGAACTTCTGATATTTAGAACTACTAGGACAGAAGGTCTGTGACTGCTTTACTTTCTTTGCAGGCTGGTTTATCTTACCTGAAGGGTGAAGCCTACCCTGGAAGCCATGATAAGAAACTGTAGCTCTCACTTCCTCTGATGAATATAAAAGGAAATATTAAGTACATTAAAAATTAGGAAGATTTAATGTTAATTTTTAATATTAAAAACATTAAAAATTCTAAAGAGTATGAGAAGGGGGAAAAGTAATGAGCACTGAGCCGCACAGTCCCTGAAGGAAGGACCTCCCCATGTTGCTTTTGTTAGTGACCTCAAAGAAGGTTTGCAAGAATTCTGACTGTCTGAGTGTAAAGGAGGTGAGAACACTGACATCCATGACATACTTCACCTTGAGCATAGTTCAAAGGTGCTTTTCCACTAACCTAACTGGGGGCTGTCAGGCACCCTGAAGTGGAGGGGAAGGAAACAGCACATCCTTTATCTTATACTAGTATGATTCTATCATAATTCACTTATTTTTTAAAATCATTGTGACATTAAAACACACAGAGCAAAAAATAGAAAACTCCTGTGACTCTCAGCCAGTCTTTTTGGTGGGTTTTTTGTTTGTTTGTTTGTTTGTTTTTTATGCGTTGAAAACAGAAAGGCAGTGTCTGGAACAGTGGTGTTCTCTGAAACACTTTCAGTATGTACAGCTGGATGCTTTTTTTCATGGACCTAATTTCATTTCAGCCTTTGGTTGTGTTTGGTTTTGAATATAAGGCTGTCAGAGGATGTAGGGAGGCAACTAGGAAAGCTAAGGCCTCCTTAGAATTAAACCTTGCCAGAGGGGTCAAGGACAACAGGAAGAGCTTCAAATACATGGCAGATAAAACTAACACTAGAAAAAATGTAGGCCCACTGATGAATGAGGTGGGTGCCCTGGTGACAAAGGATACAGAGAAGGCTGAGTTACTGAATGCCTTCTTTGCCTCTGTCTAATCTGCCAGAAGCTGTCCTGAGGAGCCCCAGACTCCTGAGGCCTCAGAGGGAGTCAGGACCATAGAGGAGTTTGCCTTGGTTGATGAAGACTGGGTCAGGGACCAATTAAGCAATCTGAACATCCATAAATCTATGGGTCCAGATGGGATGCACCCACGGGTATTGAAGGAGCTGGCAGAAGCCATTGCTTGGCCACTCTCCATCATCTTTGCTAAGTCGTGGGGAACGGGAGAGGTGCCTGAGGACTGGAGGAAAGCAAATGTCACTGCAGTCTTCAAAAAGGGCAAGAAGGAGGACCAGGGTAACTACAGACCGGTCAGTCTCACCGCCATCCCTGGGAAGGTGATGGAATGACTTATTCTTGGTGCCATCTCAAGGCATATCAAGGACAAGAGGGTCTTTAGGGGCAGTCATCATGGCTTCACCAAGGGGAAGTCATGCTTGACCAACCTTCTAGACTTTTATGAAATCACAATCAGGTGGATAGATGATGGTAGAGCAGTAGATGTGGTCTATCTTGATTTCAGTGAGGCATTTGACACGGTCTCCCACAGCATCCTTGCTGCCAAATTGAGGAAGTGTGGATTAGATGATCAGGTAGTGAGGTGGACTGTGAACTGGCTGGTGGGAAGATGCCAGAGAGTGGTGGTCAATGGGGCAGAGTCTAGTTGAAGACCTGTGTCTAGTGGAGTCCCTCAAGGGTCAGTACTAGGACCAGTACTATTCAATATATTCATCAATGACCTGGATGAGGGAATAGAGGGCACTGTCAGCAAGTTTGCTGATGACACAAAGCTGGGAGGAGTGGCTGACACAGCAGAGGGCTGTGCTGCCATCCAGAGAGACCTGGACAGGCTGGAGAGATGGGCAGGGAAAAACTTGATGAAATATAATAAGGGCAAGTGTAGGGTGTTGCACCTGGGCAGGAACAACCCCAGGCTCCAGTATAGGCTGGGAAATGATCTCCTAGAGACCAGTGCAGGGGAAAGGGATCTGGGAGTCCTGGTGGACAGCAGGATGACCATGAGCCAGCACTGTGCCCTTGTGGCCAGGAAGGCCAATGGCATCCTGGGGTGCATTAGAAGGGGTGTGGTTAGTAGGTCAAGGGAGGTTCTCCTCCCCCTCTGCTCTGCCCTGGTGAGGCCACATCTGGAATATTGTGTCCAGTTCTGGGCCTCACAGTTCAAGATGGACAGGGAACTGCTTGAGAGAGTCCAGCACAGAACCACCAAGATGATTAAGGGAGTGGAGCATCTCCCTTATGAGGAAAGGCTGAGGGAGCTGGGCCTCTTTAGCTTGGAGAAGAGGAGACTGAGGGGTGACCTCATTAATATTTATAAATATATAAAGGGTGAGTGTCAGGTGGATGGAGCCAGGCTCTTTTCAGTGGTGTCCAATGATAGGACAAGGGGCAATGGGTATAAGTTGGAACACAGGAGGTTCCACTTAAATTTGAGAAGAAACTTCTTTACTGTGAGAGTAACAGAGCACTGGAACAGGCTGCCCAGGAAGGTTGTGGAGTCTCCTTCTCTGGAGATATTCAAGACCCGCCTGGATGCCTTCCTGTGTGAACTCATCTAGGTGTTCCTGCTCCAGCAGGGGGTTGGAGTAGATGATCTTTCAAGGTCCCTTCCAATCCCTAACATTCTGTGATTCTGTGTGATTCTGTGATTCTGTGAAAGTCAGCCATTGACTCTAGGAAGGATCTGCTTTTCAGTAATTTTCAAGAGAGCAGGCTTAATCAGATTTGATATTGCCCTATTCTGACAGAAGCTTATGTGTACACACATCTACATCATTGATATAAATATGCTTCCCAAACTGCTCATTGTGTCTGCAGACCTTACTCATGGTATCCTCTCTGGATTTTGGCATCAAATTAACATAAAAAGCAGTTACAATGACATCAAGTGTTTCCCTGACAATCCTTGTTTTGAGTGTATGTGCAGTTGCTGCATTAATGTAATTTGGTAACTGCTTTGGAGGGTAACTCCTCCCCACAAATTTCTGACTGTAATAAACTATTGAGCACGTCTGCACAAAACTGTCTGTGATCATTGACCTTAAATATATTTATTTTATTTTCAGCAGGACAGGTCTGCAGCCCTTCTTTTATAAGGTACATCCTGGAACTCTTCCTGCCCTTGGAAAAGATAATTTCAGTACCTGTGAATATGTGCAGTATGATAGACCTCCTTAGGCTTGCTCCTGCCTGTATCAAAAACGGAGCTCTGAACATTTATCTCAGAACCACAAACATGGAGAGTTAGCACAGTGAACAGAGAATGTCTTCCTGCCCCTGAAAGAAAAAAGGAGTTGACTGAGACAGAGCCACTTTTACAGGCTGAGAATCAGCTTTACACGGCTCAGAAGTGAAAGAGAGAAATTAAACAAAAGCCTACTCCAGCGTATCTTCTCCTAACTCTCTTCTCCCTTTTCAGTACCAAACTGTATTGTCTTAATCTGGGAATGTGATTTATTTGTGAAATATCTGGTGGATGGCAGAGGTGGGGAACAAAGCTGCACAAAGCTCCCCAGAGCTGTTGACTGAGGTAAGTAGTGTGTCATTAACAGATTTATCAAATAATGGAGACTGTATAAAACATATAGGAGAGAGAGGGGGAAAACCTATTCTCCTCTGGGAAGCTCCTGAATATTTCAGCCAGTTTATAAAAGTATGCGTGCATGTGTTTGGAAGGGAGGAGGTTTTCCTAGCTTCACCTCTGCAAATAAATCATTGGCCTGGGACATTTTAGCAGACAAGTGAAATGGATGAGCGCATTAGGGATCAAGGAAGTGGTATCCCTGTCTTGGTTAGTTTGAGAGAGACCACCCAAGCACTGTGAGACTAAGACAAGACTGTAAGTTGTGCCTGTAGAGTTCTGAAAGGCTCAGGCTGCAGCCTCTGACACGGTACAAAGGTGGGGAATAAAATAAAATAAACAGTATTTTTCAACAACAGACCTGTCTCGTCATTTATCTGAACTTCTTTTGTTGTTAATTTGTTTGGGTTTTTTTTGCCTTTGACTGCATTGCCAGCATAGATAAAATAAAAAAAAAAAAAAGGAAAAATAAAAAAGAAAAAAAAGGCAAAGGTGTGATAGCTATGCCTATTTTGGAAATAAACTGATGATTAGGTGCAATTAAAAAAAGAAAAAGATATTAATGATGGATTATGTGCATTTTTCAATATTTGCCACTACTGACTTTCAGAATACTTCAGAAGCTTAAGTCGGATGCTCTCACTGATGTTGAGAAGAATCTTGCATCCTATCTGGTCTATTGAAGTCAGTGGGAATTACGGAAAGAGGCACCCATTCCACATGAAAAAGGCTTGCAGAATGTGGATGAGTTACCAAAAAATACCAAGTAAAAAGGATCCTGATGGAAACAGTATCCTTATAAGTAAATGTATAGTTACAACTTCAGAATTCTTGCAAGGGAGAAGGAGGTCTGAGTTTTGGAATTATCATCTTCCACAGGAAAACCTCTTAGAGTGCAGCCAATCACCTTTTATTATTTACAAATGGCAATAGTGATTGAAGCCTTATCAGTTTACATATAGTAATGAATTAGATGAATTCTGGGCTGCAAGGAAAGCCAGTAGGAATTAAAAGGCAAAATATGAAAGATCTCTCTATAGAAAACTATCCTTTTTTTAAAAAGATAAAAAAAAAAGTCTTCATATTTTTATATAATATTCTAAGATTTTATAATTTTTAAAAAAATATTGAAGAAATGTTGGAACTTTGTCTTTACCAAAATTTGTTTTCTCTTATAGTAGGAAATCTTATATTGTTTTAAAATTATTTTAAAACTGTTCCTGCAAAAATACATGTTTTAAAAAAAAGATGTGTTTTCCACCAATGGAATGATTTTCCTCCTTGCTTGATCACTTTTAATAGCAATCCAACTGCATTTGCAGTCAGAGGTGGACCTCCAGTGTACTAGGTCAACCATTGATGTGGGCTGGGGATTGGGCCAGATGTTTCAACGTGAAGCCCTGGGGTAGCTCACCTTTAACATCAATCAGGGGACCCTGTGACTGCAGAGGGGTGATGCTGGCAGTTTGTAGACACTCTGCCTCCCATAACCAATGTCAAAGCAGGGTGTCAGCTGTGTTCCTGCAATGGGATCTTTGGAGTGACGTAGGAGGCTGAGATGCTAACCACATGCCATCACTAAAGTTCCTGTATCGCATTTCTCAGGAACAGAGATGTTAACTCCCCATGTTCAGGCCAGATTTCAGCTTCAGCATTCATATTGTGCCTATGTAAATCTGCCCTGAAGTTTTGATTTGACACAGTATCATTCATTTGGTGCCTTAAACTGCACAGTGCAACATTGCTGCCCGCACTGTTGAACATCTGCTCTGCTTCAGAAGTTGCTGAGTTTTGCCTGTAAGAGAAGAGGTTATATCTCTATTTTATTTTATTTTATTTTATTTTATTTTATTTTATTTTATTTTATTTTATTTTATTTTATTTTATTTTTTAGTTTTAAGTGGAACTAACTCAACTGGAGCTCCAACTCTCTCTGGGCAGGGGCTGAGCAATCTGTGTTTGTGCTGGAGAACAAGGCTGCAAGAGACTGGAAAGAATCTTTCTCTGCCCAAGGGCTTAAGGCACCTGAGCAACTGATCTACAGCTTGTATTATCAGTTGTGGGCTACAGTCACAGCTGTGATCTCTGCATGAGATTTGCAGCCCATGGATCTGCCCATGCTGCGTTCCCAGCCCACTTAAAGCAACTTGTTACGTTCCCAGCATGTCCCTGCAGAAAGCATTGCGTATCAGGTTGAGGGCTATTTGGAGACTGCTCCATGGTCTTATGTGGTGGTTTCTCATGTAGGTGATCCACAGCCTGGCCGCTGGTGGAAAGGCTCTTCCTTGTCTCAGGTCCATTCTGGGAGGTAAATGTTGCAATATATAGGACTCTATGTGTTCAGATGCTGTTTAATTATTGCTCTAGTTATTAATCAATCGATAAATAAATCATAGAATCATAGAATCATAGAATCATAGAATCATAGAATCATAGAATCATAGAATCATAGAATCATAGAATGGTTTGAGCTGGAAGGGACCTTAAAGATCATCTAGCTCCAACCCCCCCTGCCATTAGCAGGGACAACTAGACCACGTTGCTCAAAGTCTCATCCAACCTGGCCTTGAACACTTCCAGGGAGGGGGCATCCACAACTTCCTTGGGCAACCTCTTCCAGTGTCTCACCACCCTCACAGTCAAGAATTTCTTTCTAATATCTCATCTAAACCTACCCTCTTTCAGCTTAAAGCCATTGCCCCTTGTCCTGTCATTAACTGACCTTATGAAAAGTCCTTCCTCAGCTTTCCTGAAGGCCCTCTTCAGGTATTGGAAGACTGTTATAAGATCTCACTGGAGCCGTCTCTTCTCGAGGCTGAACTGCCCCAACTCTTTCAGTCTGTCCTAGTAGGAGAGGTGCTCCAGACCTCAGACCATCCTCGTGGCCTCCTCTGGACTCGTTCTAACTGGTCCATGTCTTTCTTGTGTTGGGGGCTCCAGAACTGGACACAGTACTCCAGGTGGGGCCTTACAAGAGCAGAGTACAGAGGGAGAATCACCTCCCTCGACCTGCTGGACATGCTTCTCTTGATGCAGCCCAGGATACGGGTGGCATTCTGGGCTGCAAGCGCACATTGCCAGCTCAGGTTCAGCTTCTCGTCCACTTCCACTCCCAAGTCCTTCTCTGGTCTCAATCCATTCATTGCTCAGCCTGTATTTGTGTTGGGGATTGCCCCGATCCAGATGCAGAACCTTGCATTTGGCCTTGTTGAACACCATGAGGTTGGCACAGGCCCACCTCTCAAGCCTGTCAAGGTCCCTCTGGATGGCATCCCATCCCTCCAGCGTGTCAACCGCACCACACAGCTTGGTGTCATCGGCAAAACTTGCTGAGGGTGCACTCAATCCCCCTGTCCATGTCACCAACAAAGATGTTGAATAGTACAGGCCCTAATACCGATCCCTGAGGGACACCACTCATCACCGGTTTCCACTCCGATATTATATATATGTTGACCGCAACTCTTTGAGTGCGACCATCCTGCCAGTTCCTTATCCACCGAGTGGTCCATCCCTCAAACCCACATGTTTCCTATTTGGAGATAAGAATGCCATGTGGGACAGTGTCAAATGCCTTGCACAAGTCCAGGTAGATGACATCAGTTGCTTTAGCCTTGTCCATCAATGTCGTAACCCCATCACAAAAGGCCACCAGATTGGTCAGGCACAATTTTTTCCTTGGTGAAGCCATTTTGGTTGTCATCAATCACCTTCTCATTCTCAATGTGCCTTAGCATAGTTTCTAGGAGTATCTGCTCCATGATCTTGCCTGGCACTGAGGTGAGACTGACCAGCCTGTAGTTCCCCGGGTCTTCCTTGTTACCTTTTTTAAAAATGGGGGTGATGTTCCCCTTTTTCCAGTCTGTGGGAACTTCACCAGACTGCCAGGACTTCTCAGATAGGATGGATAGGGGCTTTGCAACTTCATTCACCAGTTCCCTCAGGACCCGCGGATGCATCCCATCAGGTCCCATGGACGTGTGCACCTTCAGGATCCTTAGGTGCTCCCGAACCTGATCTTCTCCTACAGTGGGCAGCTTTTCCTTCTCCTGGACCCATCCTTGGATTTCTAGGACTTGGGCAGTGTGGCACGAGTCCTTGCCAGTAAAGACTGACACAAAAAAGTCATGGAGCTCCTCAGCCTTCTCAGTGTCCTGGGTGACCAGATTTCCCATTGTCTTACGGAGAGGGCCCACATTTTCCCTAGTTTTCCTTTTCTTCCCAACATACCTATAAAAGCTTTTTTTGTTGCCCTTGACATATCTGGCTAAATTTAATTCTGTCAGGGTCTTGGCTTTCCTAACCTGATCTCTGGCTTCTTGGGCAATTTCTCTGTATTCGTCCCAGGTTACCCATCCTTCCTTCCACCCTCTATAGGCTTTCTTCTTGATCCTAAGTTTGTTCAGGATCTTCCTGTCCATCCATGCAGGCCTCCTGCTGGTTTTGCCTGCCTTCCTCTTTGTAGGGACACATCGTTCCTGGGCTTGGAGGAAGAGATCTTTGAGTATGTTCCAACTGTCCTGCACCTCTCTTCCTTCCAGGAATTCATCCCATGGTATGTGACCAAGCAGATCCTTGAAGAGGTCAAAGTCTGCTCTCTTGAAATCCAGGGTGGTGAGCTTACAGTGCACCTTCTTCACTGCCCTGAGGATCTCAAATTCCAACATTTCATGGTCACTGCAGCCAAGACTGCCCAAGAGCTTCATGTTCCCCACCAATCCCTCCTTGTTGGTGAGAACAAGGTCCAGCATGGCACCCCTCCTCGTTGGTTCCTCGACTACCTGGAGAAGGAAGTTGTCCTCCACACGTTCCAGGAACCGCCTGGCATGTTTGTGGCCTGCTGTGCTGTCCCTCCAACAGATGTCAGGGTGGTTGAAGTCCCCCGTGAGGACCAGGGCTTGTGAACGTGAGGCTGCTCCTATCTGCCTATGGAGGGCCTCATCTGCTTGGTCTCCCTGGTCTGGTGGTCTGTAGCAGACCCCCACTGTAACATGCCCTTTTCCTGCCTTCCCTTTAATCCTTACCCCAAGACTCTCTGTTAGCTCCTCATCTGTCTCCAGGTGGAGCTTCATACACTCCAGCCGGTTGTTGACATAAAGGGCAACACCCCCTCCTCGTCTTCCCTGCCTGTCCTTCCTGAAGAGCCTGTACCCTTTCATTCCAATGCTCCAGTCATGGGAGCCATCCCACCATGTCTCCATGATGCCAATCAGGTCATATTTATGGAGGCATGCACACATTTCCAATTCTTCTTGTTTATTGCCCATGCTACGTGCATTAGCATAGAGGAATTTAAGTTGGGCCCCCACTGAAGTTGACTTTGCCCTGTTGGCTGGAGCAGCTGTGGTCCCAGTGCAGTGCTCTTCAGGCATGTACCTCCCAGAGTTACCACCAGCAGTCCCAGTTATATCCCCTTCCCCCTTCCAATCTAGTTTAAAGCTCTATCAATGAGCCTCGCTACTTCTTGCCCCAGGACCCTTTTCCCCTTCTGAGACAGATGTGTCCCAACTTTTGCCAGTAGCCCTGGTCCTGTAAACCTCCCCATGGGCAAAGAAACCAAAACTCTGCCTGTGGCACCAGCCTCTGAGCCATGTGTTAATCAGGTGTCTTCCTGTTCCTGTCAGGAGACCTCCCTGCCACTAAAGGGATTGAGGAAAAAATTACCTGCGCACCTGATCCTGTAACCAGTCTCCCTAATGACCTGAAGCCCTTTTAATCACTCTTGGACTTTTCTCTGTAATTTTCTCACTACCAGCCTGGATGACCAAAAGCGGGCAGTGGTCTGAGGGCAGCACCAGGCCAGGGAGGTTCTTACTGATATCCTTGACCCGGGCCCCAGGGAGGCAGCAGACTTCCCTGTGGGAGGGATCTGGCCGACATATGGGGGCCCTCAGTTCCCCTCAGGATGGAATCCCCTACCACAATTATCTTCCTTTTTTTCTTGGTTGAAGTAGTCCTAAGCTGCAGGGATGATTGATTCACCCTGGATGTCTTCCTGGGTGGATCTTCCTTTCTGTCCTCACTCTCTGGCTCTCAATTTCCAAGGCCTCATACCTGTTGTGGAGTGGTAACTGGGGGGGCAAGGGAGGCTGGCACACGATCTGCCTGACTCCCCGGCCTCTCCAAGGAGGGACCTGTTTCCACTTCTCACTGTCTCTTGGGTCCTCTCCTCTTACCTGGTGGCAAGAGGGTAGGGGATCCTGTGCTACATGTGAAGCCTGTTGCCCTTGGCTCAGGGAGGGGAGGGCTTAAGCCCACCAGTCTATAATGCCAGATACTGTTGAAGTACAAGGAAAATGTATTATGTATAAGAAAATTTATACAGGGGTTTATTGCTACTGGAACTATATGAATGTTAACATAAGATTTCTACTGCTGATACTTATGCCTTTTCCTTTAGGAATTTAGCAGTATAGCATCTGCACAATGGCAGAGAGGACAGCAAAAAGAGCTGCCCTGAATGGCAGCCTGAAAAGCAGCTGGGTGGAGAGGGTGTAGGGAGGAGTACAGAACCGAGGGGTATCTGTCACTCTGTGGATACTCTTAACCTCTCTGTTTCCTGATGTAGAGGTTTCTCTAGCAAGAAGTCCTTCATAGAGGAGCCTTCTTGTTATCTGCTGGTGAACTTTCTTTGCACTTCCTTGGCTGTCTGTGCTGCAAGGCAACCTCAGTGCATGAAATGTATATCTGGTAATTCTGCAGTTAAATTAATATGTAAGAAATGTAGTATTAAAAAAGGGACAGAAAAGACTGATTTGTTGTTGCAAGCGTTGCATATTGTTGAAAGAATTCTTGTACGCAGAGAAGACAGGTTTCCCTGACATAAAGAAAAGGCCTCGATCCCGTAATTATTTTGGCAGGTGCTTAATTCCCAAAGTGTGAGTTATCCTATGAAATTCAATGCACTCAGTGAAACAAAGGAGTGGGAAGGGAGGAGGAAGAGATTACAGATGTTGAGAGAAAGGCAAGAGGGGCTCTCTGAACAAATGGGACTGAAAGAGGGATTGGAGGAGGAGAGAAAGGACGATTGGCAGATGAGAATAGGAAAGCAATTCAGATTTGAAGTTGATTCAGCATTTGCTGACATGAACGTGACACTAATGGAAAGGATTTGGGAGAAGAATAGTTATAAGCTAGTAGATTTGTTCTCTTCAAAACATTCTGTATGCAGGTAATAACATGTTTATGATCACTTAAAGTGACATCCTTTGGTTTCAAAGAGAATTCACGGTCAGAAACAAGGAATGCCACACTCACCTGCTTTTCTTCTTCCTCTTTTCTTCCTTCTTGAAATTTATTTCTGGAAGTTATTAAAATGCAGATCTCATCATTTATAACAAATGATGTGAAGTGTTAGGTACAGTACTTGGAGTATATGTTTGTGAAAATGAAGGAAGAGATTCTTCCAACACTTTGGGATTTTATGAATGATTTACATCTGGTGCTAAAGTTCATAAATGAAACGTGGGAGAACCAGATGCTTCATTTCTTGACTGCATCGTGTCTGCACATACTGATGGTGAATTGAAAACAGGAATGTCTCATAAATCAAGAAAATCTATTTTTGTACTCTTGATTTCTATTCTGAACATCCATATAACACCCAAACAAATGTGGTAAAATTGGTTCCTTGAGAAACCCTTTATGTTTAGTAACAGTGTGGACATGTTAATAAAAAAAGAAGAAAAAAAAGAGAAAAATAAAAGAGGAAAAAAAGAAAAAGAAACCAATCTTCAGGATAAAAAATTTAGAATGAGCAACTGTTCTTGGAGATCAGCATTGAAGGTACTTCATTTAGGAAGAGAAAGACTGAATGGAACTGCTAGGCAAATTCTGGCAGTTGTACAAATTCTGGCAGTGTGAGGTGTGTAATAAAGTGACATTTCAGACCTCTGGCATTGCAGGAAAAGAAATTAAAAGCCAAATTCTTCCTTTGGTTATTGACATGATAACTGAAGGAAGAATATGGCCCACTGTTTGAACAGGGAGATAGAGGCTCAAGAGCAGACATTTGCAGAGAGATGAGTGAAATTCAGATTTTGTTTCATTTTTTCATCAATGTGTTGAAATGATGCTCTTTGCCTACTCTCCTTTCTTGCTGGCATTGCCTATTGGCCTTAGAACTGTAAGTAACGCTTGTCATCATGTTCAGATGTCACTAAAAGTTTTGTGAACAGTGTTTTAAAATATCATTTATTGAATTATAATGAAAGAATAATCAAAAGCCTACCTGTCTACAGGTTTATTTTTTTAAATAGAATTAATAGATTCATGTCATCCTTCCTCATCCTTCCCACTTCCTTGATTTCATGATATATGTTTATCCATACATTTTAAATTATTATATTACAATTCCAAAACTACCTGTGAGAAATGGCAGGATAGCAATAATAAATTTGGATGAACAAGTTGTACACAAAAGGGTTACCAAGCACCAGCTGATGCGTGGTAGCTGCCCACGTGTGTCTTCTGAGCCTCCAACATGAGCATGGTAATTGGAGCAGCCTTAGCCCGCAGTGCAGGTGTGTGAGGCTGACTTGACTCACCTTGCATTTGCTGTGAGGGAATATTCTGCTACGGGCAGCTCTTGCAGCTCAGCAGAAACTTGTTACCTTGTGGTAGCTTGTTTGTGTGTCTAAGCCCTGGATGTGCATGCCTTGCTAGTTCTGTTAACAATTGAAAACAAATGTTTATTTAAATTTATTTACACATCCTACACACAGATTGAGTGTAGGTGTGCTGGCATAAGGGAGAATTTAGGATGGATTTCATAAAGGTGAAGGAAATAGCTTAGCAGCCAGGTTTCAAGGAGGCACCCTAAATGCAAAGAGCAGCATGAGACCATGGAGGCATTTGTGATGGCATCAGGTTAGGCACTGCTGGCACGAGCAGGTAGAGTTTGTGAGGTAGGGGAGCTGACCTCATTTTCAAAGGTAGGTAGGCAGATTGAATAAACACACCACTAGCTTATGTATCTGCTACTCTGATGTTTCTCTTGTGGAAGCCAGTGGAAGTTTTTATTTCAATGAGAACAAGATACAGCCTTTCTGGGGGGAGTATTCCCCCATTACACGCTGGGCATTTCACCCACTTCCAGACTGAGGTGGAGTTAATAAAAGTGACAGAAGTGCTCTATATTCCTCCTAGTTACCCTCCTGCTCAAAATACATCCCTAACTAATACAATTTGCTATATGTAATAAAGCACAAAGGAAAGCACTTTTCACGCCAAATATCAGAAAAGTGCTCTTTTTTCTCAACTGCAGAAGTAACAGAAATGATGTGTTCATTTTAAATTCCATTCATGTAAGCCCTAATAAAAGCTATTATAAAATACAATTGTGTGGAGACAAAAAGAGAGATAATATCACTATAGCTCAATATAAAATTTAAGTAATTAAGACATGAAAACTATTACACAATTTACTATGAATGCAATGTGAATAATAAAATGTTTAACCATTTCATTTCTGTGTGTTTTTTTTTTTTTTTCTTAATAGTGCCCTTTGAAAATCTTTGAGGCTGAAATATTGCTAAAGATCTAAATTCCATACTACTTCAGAAGATAAGCAGGACTGAAAAGTAACCTAGCTGCATTTTCCAACTAGGTCTTGTATATATTTTTAGATGTTGATGTAAATATGGCACTCTGCCACATAATGGATTCTACATGAAAAATGTCAGTTTCAGGTGATTTTGATGGTGGTTGTAAATAAAACAGGACATACTGAGTGAACTGTGGAAGTATTTCAGCACTGCAAGCTAAGCAGCTGCATAATAGTTATCAAATTGTGTAGACAGACTGATGGATCCCAAGATTAAAACAAAAGCATACATAATGGTACTGGAAAGAAAAGTATTTTTAAACAGTAGCTGCTTAAGCTCTGCATATTTCTTTCACAAGATTCAGCACTGTGTCCTCTTCTCTGATGGGCTTCAGCAACCCTATTGGTAAATGGTTGAGAGAAAAGCTCAGTCTAGTCTGTCTCTAGTTGAGTGAATATCATAATTCACTATCTTTAATAGACACATTATTTTCTTGTGCACTGACATATGCATGACAGCCACAGGCATGTACTGGCACTGCCTAGTAACACTTGGCAACATTTGCTCTATGATCCAGCCCTATTTTTTTTACTTCTTCCCAATACAATTGTGTATGTTTGTTTTCTAGCTCAAATTTGTGGCAAACAATTTGCTTCAGACTGTGTCCAGGCTCTCCATGGAACAGCACTCTCCTGAGCGGCAGGAACTGATAGCTCGTGTTGGGGGTTCAGTAGGTGGCACTCTTCCCCTTAGATCAGTCTGAGCCAGTGTCCCAGGTGTTACACAGTATGTGAAGCAGTAGTTCCGCAGGAAGCCAGATGACAAACCCACAGCTTGCACTGCTGGGGTGTCAGGGGCTAGCGTTTGCTGACACCCAGGTTGGAGCACCTCCTCCACTGGATGCAGCCTGTGTGGTTTGGGGAGCATCCCTGGTTTGTTTGCCACAGCGGCATCCTCCACATTTGCCCCATGCAGAGGACAGAAGCAGGGCCTATGATGTGGAGTTTCTTTCACATCTGGTTGACTTTCACCCTGAGGATTCAGTTCTGCCCAAAGACCTACATAGGGAGTAGAAACAAAGCTTAGAAGTCAGTCAAAACACAACTTTTGATGTCCAGCATGTTGTTTAGGCTGACTTTTTTATTTTTTTTTTTAATGCTTACTGGTCTTGCTTGGTAAATTTGAGGAGAGCATGTCTGCTAGGTCTTCAGAAGCTGATGATCTGCAGTTCCTTTTAAAGTAGTTCTGTAGTTCTCAGACCTTCATTAGCCAGACATCCAATATCAAACTGAGTGCCTTTGTTTGTAAAGTGTTAATCTTCGCCCGACTTTCTTGACTGTAAAGTGGAACCATTAAGACTCACCTATTGTGGCTTCTAGGCATGTGGTAAGGTTTGAAAATGTCTCGATGTACTTGGCAAAAAAAAAAAAAAAAAAAAAAAAAAAGGAATTGAGCATTTTGATTATGTTCATTGTTATGATGAAGAATATCTTTATGAAGTCCATATACTAGACCTTTGGGTCCTCTATCTTTTCCTATTGTCATGGCTTGTTTCACTCTAGGCTGAATCCTTCCTGAAGCCCCAGACAATCATAAATAGTAAGAAGAAAATAGTAAGGAGTAAATACACATATTTACATATTATGTGTACATGTTTGGGTTTTTTTTGTATATATATACATACACACACTATGTGTGTATATATACTTTATTATGGTCAATTAAAAAAAAAGAACCAAAACAAAAAAACAACAAAAAAAACCCCAAAACCTGTAAGTAGGCCAGAATGGAGAGGCAAAGTCATCACAATCTGTAAGTGAAGCAAGGCTAAATGGCAGGCTCCAATTTTGACCTATGAGACTTTTATTTTGTTTGTATCTACTTTTGTACATCATGATTTCTTCTTAAAATTGCTAAAAACTTTTTTCTAATACCATTTCATAAATCACTCAGCTATTTACACGCTTTAAGGTCATTTATTAAAACAACAGAGAAGTACATGTTACACAGATCAATGCTTAGCACAGACTTTGTAGAGAGGAAGAGTTGCAGGTTTATGGTTCCTTACTCTCTCCAGTACTCATCCCGCACATAGTTTTATATTTGAGATATAAATTATTCATAAGCAGTTTTTAGCAATCAGTGAATTAGCCACTTGCAATTAAAAAAATTGACCTCCTCTTCTTGCATTTAATCTGAATAAAGTCAGTGTCATTGCTGTGTGATTTAGTTTCATCTATTTTTATCTGCTTTAGGAGCTGTTTTGATCCAAAATTGACAAAACCACCCTTGAAAACTGCAAAAAAGAAAAGAAGAGGTAAGGTTTTTTATATGCATATATGTTTATATATTAATGTGATAGGACCATGACTCGGCCCTTTGTGTGAACTGCATTACTTCCACACTGCCTACTATAGTTAAGAAAAAAACCTAACCCTTTAATCAGAGTAAACTTTTTCAAGAACTCCACACAGAATGAGAATACAAGCCATCCAAAAGGAGAGCAATCCTTTTGCAAAGACACTAGGAATCTCTAGAAAGCCAGATCATAGTGAACAAACATTCTGACACCATTTTGGAAAAGCAATGTCAGTTGACAGTAGATGACTATTCTGCCCCGTTACCAAATAAGGCATGAAAGAAAAGGTTTACTTTTAGCATTTGACTTGAAAAGAAACTAAAAACACTCTTTGAATATGTTTATAAGACAGAAACAATGGATCCTGCCAAATATCATGTTCTCCATTTTGCCCAGAGTGCTTTGCTTTGCTGCCTCAGTTGGTTTTGGGTTTTTTTGTTTCTTGGATTGTTGTTTTTTTTTTTTTTTTTACAAGGCCCAAACTGCTGGCATAATGTCACTCAATGGGAAGTACACCATTTGGAATAGACATTAATATAAAAAAACCACAATGCTAGAAGAGGGTTAGCCACCGTGATGGCCAAATTCAACAGGAGCACACGTGCGAATTTATGAAGCTTAAGAAGAGGGAAAATTTACCCTTATGTGTACCTTTTTCCACTTGGTCATTCAAATGGTTAATAATTTTTTTTTTTTTTTAAAGCAGCTATAACATCTTATCTACCACAGCTTTTATTTCATCCCATCTTCATAGGCACTATACAGTAAATACTTCTTTATTCGTGTATATTACATTGTGGAAAAGTAGTTAGAAAAGGCTGTCTGTTACCTTCTGTATAAGAAGGGGTGGAAGGTGATCTCAGACAGTAGTGGATAGAGATGAGAAGACATCAAAGGCATTGTTTAGAGAGACAGAAGAACAGAAGGAGAATTTGGAGTAACAAAAAGTTACAAGGACAAGATTTCATACAGAAAGGATGGCTGGTTATGTGAAAAGCTGTGGAGATGTCCTAAGATGTAAGAAGATTCAGACCCTGAAATTTGAATAGGAGCAGAACAGAACAACTTTTAAGCAAGGTTTCAGTGGAGTCTAGACTGAAAATCTGATTGAATACATTAAAGAATTAGGCTTCAAGAAATTAATTCAGCAGGAAATTGTAGATGATGTAGACAGATAGAAATTCAATAAGCTTGGCAAGAGAGGAAAAAGCAGGCTGGATCCTAATGGCAGAAGTATATAGGAGGAAGCATGGACATATTAAAGGTAAAAGAGCCTTCAGGCCATATATTTCATCACAATTACCATAAAACAGCGCAAGATATTCTAGTAAGCGTTGATTATGCTCCTGTCAGAAGTTCTGATCTTGGGCCTCATTTGTGCTCTGTCCTCTCCCTTAAAATTTATCTTCTGGAAATTCTGGTAACAAAACCTATCTTAATTTTCTATTAAGTTTATTAGATAAGACAAAAAAGTTTGAACTTATTGCTGGATAAAATAAAATTTTATTTTCCATCTGTAGTAATTAATTCTTAAAATGAAGAAAAAATATTTTGTACATTTTTAAAAATTTTTTGCTAAGCCTGTAAAGGCATTTTTCCCCCCCCATTCATCATTTTAAAATGGTAAGTAATATGAAATTTAATATATTTAGGAGATAAAATGAAATTCAAATAAGCAACAGCATAAAACATTCATCTGTTATTCTCAAGCATACACATTTCAGTTATTAAAAAGAGATAATTTCTATTAGGATTCTTGTAACCATGCTTTGCCTACCATTGCCCTTTTGTGCTGGAATGTGACTATATATGGTGGTTATCACTGGATGATTTTGAGAACCTTACTGGGGAGGAAAAATGCATTTTTGGTCAGCAACACTCTAGCTAGCTCCACCTGGACAGTTTGCCCACTTTCAAGCCTGACAAAGTGCCATATTATGTTTTCTGTGTGTCCAGCTAGCTTTGAACTTGAATCTGGGAGCTTAAGCCTTGTGTTTATAAGATAGTGGGTCAACATTGAAGATAAGAATTCACATTATGCTTTCCACAATGTGCTGCATGAGTGTTAAGAGTCCCGAGCTTGTGCATTATCTAATTATCTTGGGTTCGTGCAAAAGTCAGTCACAGAAGCGAAACATATTCAAAGCAGAGCCGAAGAATCCAAAGATTATCCACTTCCAAAATATTCTCTCCATGGACAGACCCATATAGCATCTGCTGATGAATGACAGCTTATTGTTCATTTCCATTATAGTAATGTGTAAATCTACTGACTGTGACTAGGGAACCTGGGAGCTTGTTTGCCCTATAAACTTTCTCAGGTGCCTGCTGGAGGCACAGTGTGTTTCCCCAATCACTGTGCATCACTAGCAATCTCTGAAAATGCAAAACAAACAAATAATCTGAATGCATGTGGCACATAACAGGCAGGAAGGATATGTTTTAATGTAAATTGAGTTAAAAGTTCTCAGGCTGAATTGCCTGAAGTGGTTAGGAGTTAGCTGATGGTATATAATAACTGTTCAGTCTTTTTCTTGCTTCTTGGTGCAGACAGCATTGATTGGCTGGGCTGATTATAGCCTTTCACATCAAAAAGGTGCAAGATGTTCTTAATATTAGAAAATAGGCTCTTCCGTGAGCAGGCTTAATGCATGATAAGCTATATGGTGTAGACATAAATTCTGTATGCTTGAAATTGAAGAGAACTTTGCTTGTATGACATATACATGTAGATATGGCCAAAAGCTGTTAGAGTCTGTTGCAGCTCATATTTATTACTTGTAGTTAAAGTAAAATTCAGTGCCATGTGATTTTATTCAATCCAGGGAAAAAAACTAATTGTCCTTCTGCCAAAGTTTAAGTGCTACATTTTTTCATTAGAATTTAACAAATGTTCATCTTAAAATAGACTGACAATGGGTCAAACTGTTCCACTTTATCTGTTATGAACTTAAAATTTATCAAAGCTAGTACTCACACTTCCCAGAGCAATTTGTATTTTCAGTCCTGGATTTAACCATCAAATTCTCCTTGGAAACTACTATTTAACCACCACAGCATCCTAAAATATTTGAAAAAGATCATTGCAACAGGCTTCCACTTTCACCTGCTGCACACAATGTGTTTGTTATGTAGGTGCTTTGGGGCATTTTTATTGTTTCTAAATCTTTATCTCTAATTCAGAAGTGTAGTCTTTTTAGGGATTATTCTTTAAGAAAATAGTTGCTGCCTTGTCCAAGATCTGATATCCCTCTTTATCTTGGCCAGCAGTGACCATTCCACAAATTGAAGTCAGTTTGGAGTGTAAACTAAATCTTCCTTCTCCCTTTAGATTTGTATTCCACTTCATCACTAGCAGGCCCTCATCTTGAATAAGGATTCTTCTTGCTGTCGTAATATAACTAATGGTAATACTTGAGGAGTAGGTGCAATCCAGTATGAGAAAGGGTATCTTAATCTTGCCCTCTCGTGGTAAAGTATATTAAAGCCAGGATTTAAAAAGTAGACTAAGCATTGATGGGATTAAACTTATTACATATCTTTAAGGAAGGCATATTTATTCTTCAGTGTTTATTGCTAAGTCCCATGCTGAACTAAATCCAAAAATGAGATGTTGATTCTGGCATATCAAAAAATGTGGAACTGGATCTCTCGGTTCTTGCTTTGATGTGGCAATATTCGCTTAGTGCCTGAACAACACCTTGGGTAGAGGTGAAAATGTAACACAGAGCCTTTTAATTTCATTGTGTTATTTATAACAATTATCTAAGTCAAATTAGAAGTAAATGGCTACTAATCTTTGTGTGTATGTGTATGCATGCCCAACAATTCCTAAATGCCACTAGAAAATTAGAGTAATTTTGATATTAAAATGATTACTACCACTCTTGTAATAAACTGATGCGACTTTAGAAGTCTGTCCCTGATATCTTTAATGATTTAGACATCACACAAGCTATAATTGTGCTATTAAAGGAAAGAGAGCTAATCTTTTTGCATTTGAAGTAAGCCCTCATCATCAGACCCGACAAAGCCAGACAGATCAAAAAAAGAGTAAAAAAGAGCATTTAAGGAAATTAGTATAAGTGTCAGTTAAAAGGTAAAAATTAATGCACTTATTATTGAAATACAGTTGAAACCTATGTTCTTTTCATTTCTTTGATATTGCTAAAGCATAAAACATTCAATTAACTTTCTTTTGTGTTTGGGGGGTAGCGGGGAAAGGCAAAGCATTGTCAGTGAACTGTTAGGTGTGTAAGTGGTGTGTGCAAGGCAAAAATTATTAGAGGGTACAGAGGCTATAGAAAAGGCTTTAACTTTGCAGTCAACAAAGCCAGTCAACTCAACACACAACTCAGTGTGTTCCAGGACAATGTTCTTGCATGTACACTGCTTTTCCTAAAGGTATAGTACGGAGCCTCTAAGTTACCATGCATTCCATTCATCCTCACCAGGGAGTATTTCTTTTCCTGATTATTATTATCTACAATATTGAAACCTGCATGGTTGTGCACCTCTTTCCTAATAAAAAATGAATACAGATAAATTGATAATATTTTGGACCATTGAATAATGGTACTTTGCAACATAAGTGAAATAGATACGTTTAATTCCTACTTACCCTCAGCCATAAATATGAATTCCCATGACTGTATTCTTTTATTCTCTGAAAGCCGTTACTAAGAGTGCTGATTTGTAAAAACTGATTTAGGATACTTCAAAATGTATCCCTGATTTACAACTGTTATATGTTGGCAACACTGAAGCTGCAAATAATTTGTAGTAATGCAGTAGTTTTTCCTGTCTTTTGTGTTTAAAAGGAAAGCAGCTTTTTTTTTTTCTTGCTTGCCTTTTTTTTTTTTTAATGAAAGCACTGTAATGATATACAATGTATAGAGGGAAAATTTTAAAAATAATACAAAACAGGAATCCCTCTGAAACCACTCAGCTGGCTTGTTAACAAAACCTTTCTAATATATTGATGAAGATGTTTTCTCTCCAATTCCACCATCTCTACATTTTATTTGAATTTCAGTAATATTAAGAAGATGCTGTAATGTTCAACATGTTTTAATTAAAAGAAGTATTTGCTAATTGGCATAAAATATCTGTGTGATTATTTTTCCATATATTTACGATTTTGCAATAAGAGAACAGCTGCTAAATATTTTCTTACATGCTGATTCCACTTAATCAACATTCTTCTTAATGGAGGCAACAAAAGTTAGAAATTGTGTTTTGCAAATGTGTTCCATGAAAACATCAGCATGATGACAAAGTCATGCCCTTTGGGGTACAAATGAGCAGGTTTACTGCAACACACTTCTCTACAGATAGGAGATAAATCTTAGTTTAAAAATCCTTTGCAATATTGAGCACCTTCCAAGCCAAATGTGTACTAGCACTTAAAGAAAATATTACCAGTTTTAACACCCAAACTCACTCGATGTTTTGATTATTATTCCTATTAATATGCACATGATAGAAGTTAATGCCATACTGGCAGATTTAATGCTTTGTAAATGTGCTGAATTAAACTAGAAAGGTAAAAGCAGCCATTACCCTAAGACCTAAAAGAGAGACACTAATCAGCTGGCTTTTTTCCTCCTATCCTTTTTACAGATGGCTGGGAATACAGGTTTTATTTAAAATTCAAGGCTGGAAAAAGCTTAGCCACAGGAAAATGAAAAGGTCTTGACCCTTAAATATTGATTCCATTCTATTGATTACAAGAGTTGGGAGTGGAGACACTTTTAAAAAATGTAAAAAGGTACAAAAGGTACAAAGCAGATTTAGGTAAAAATCAGCCTGAGCTTTGTTATTTACAGGACTAAAGAGTTACAGAATAAAAGGCAAAGTGAAGGGAGATCAGGGCACACATGGACTTCAGAGCGGATGTTCAGGCCTCATAGACTCAGATGCCAAAAGCTGGTAAATTCCTTAATATGGGCAAAAGGGCATGTTGCCAAATCTTCCTTTCTCTTCAGCCAGCAAGAAGAAAAAGAGACCATAGAGTCACTGACAAGTCAGGACAAAAGGTAACTAACAAGGTTATAACCTTGCATCTTGAACTGAACTCTGGGAGTGAAGTGGAAAGCTGGAAGTTTCAGGGACAAACAGAAAGGCTTTTTAGCATGATATTATCCAAGACAGGCTTTATGGCAGGCCCTCAAAATCCTAGGGCAAGAGAGCCTATGTAGTACAACTTCTCCGAGAAGCACTAAATCTACATGAATCCTGAAGTGCTTGATTTACTTGAGTAAAAGGCTCTGTAATTCTCATTGTCAGAGAACTGAACCAGTTCAGTAGATTAGTGGGAGGAAGAACTGCTCGCTCCCTTGCCATGTGCCAAAGCCACAAAGAATTCGTTATAGATACATTGACAAATGGAAACATAAAATAAACACAGAAAAACATGTAATCCAAGGCAGTAATATATATTTTAACTTAAACCACTGCTATACTCTCAGCGTGTCTACTTAGCTTTTCCACACTGCATAGCCCAGGCTGCTGACAGGACTTTTCCCATTCTTTTGCCAAGAAAACACAAAATGTGCTACATTCTTTCTTTGCTCAGGTTTCTTAGAGACTTGTGCAATTCTGCAGATAGACTGTCCTAAAGAGATTTAAACTATACAATATTTGTTTAAGGACTTCTAATCAACAAATTCTGATTTGCAAAGTGGGCAGATGTTCTAGGACCCAGTCTGGAGAACTGCTGTTCTACTCTACTGTATATAATATTCCCAATATCTTTCATGATGTTTCTTTGTAGGTATGCTCTCCTCACAGCACAAGCAAGTCTTCTGTTCATTGACATAACTGTTATGTGTCTATTCAATCTCTCCAGAGGTGAGGCCACAAGATGTGTAGAGGCAGAAATGCAAGGGTCAAATAATCTATTCAGGTGAGATACAGTTAAAACTTATGCATATAAAGTACATTTCAGTTTTAGCAATCTGTAGTAACTTTTAGAAGCAATCATGAATCTGAACAGCCAGTATATTGAGGATATGACCACACAGGAGCTAGGCATGAATATCTGTGACAGCATGGTACTTTGCATGGGGTGATTAAGACCTGCTGAAAAAATAGGGTAAATTAGTCTCCATAAGGTAATAGGGTGTAACATAACTGTATCTCTTCCAGTGATCAACTGTCTTAGATATCTCTACATGGCATTTCAATGTGCCATATAGAAAAAACACCCTAAACTATCATGCTAGGTAGTCTGTTCTCATTATCGTGTGCCTTCACCATTGCTCTTATTTAATTTTTACTGTCTAAAGACAACTCTGGGTAATATGTTCTCAAATAAGTATTTGATTAAGAATGGTTCCTGGATTTTAAAAGCCACATTTCTTTCCAAATTACTTTCTTCTAGAGTTTATATTAGTTGCAGTATCATCAGCTAATTCTGCAATCAGTGATCCACTTAGTGCAGCTTTAGTGTTAATAAACATGCAAAAAATATCATGGTATAGAATCAAAAAGGAAAGAAATTTTTTTAGAGATTTTTTTTTTTTTTAACCACTATTTACCTTTCTTGGTTTCTCCCTCATCAAAATAAATCTATTAACTTTTAAAAGACTGGTATTTTCCTTTGAATAACCATTCAGAAATACAACTTTTTTTGTGTTTGTGCCTACTAAAATAGAACATCCAGGACAGTTGGTTTCATCAACAATAAACTCCTTTTACAGCAGTTAGTGACCAAAAAATGTTTCTCAGGGGAAGTAAATATTTACTTACATATTTATAAACTTTCTCACTGCTTTTTATGAAACTCCTCAGCAGCTCATGCAAAATAAAGTGGAGTATTAAAAAATGCGCTACATAATAGTGTATCTTTTTTTCCTCTGTTTTACCTGTCTTTTAAAGAACTAGAATGAGAAAAATGTTAAAGTCATAATGAGAATTGAGGAGCTCCAGAACTCTTTTGTACTTTATTTGTTTGGGCTGCTGGGCTGGGTCTACCAACGCAGGCTGTGAAGGGGCAGCTTGGGCGAGGGGCTGTGAGACCTGGACTCCACTGCCCCTCCGCCCCACCACTCCCACCCATCTGGAAAGAGATGGCTTCCTCGATTCAGAAGGACGTCATGAAGATAAAATACATTAAAGACAGCAAGGTACTTGGACATTACAGCTTTGGAGAAGGAATGTGGGCTCATTTAAGCACCTTAGGAACAGAAGTTGATTAATACAGACAGAGCTTCACTTTCTTTGAAGTAAACTTAAAAGGGGACAAATGCCTTATCATTCGAAAGAGAAAAGCATGTAAGATAAGAAAATGAAAGGCTGCTATGATGGTGGCAAAGGTTAGCATAGCATTATTGTAACATCACTGATTAGGAATTCGAGGAGGCCCTACAGCCTAGTTGTATATTACAAACAAGAGTGGAGATTTTAATAAAACTTTTAATCTTCAGAGACAATGTATGGGCTTCCTGCTGTCGCGTGCCCAGTCACCTTCTCTCCATAACCTCCCTGAAGCCTGGCCTTGGCCATGACTCTCTCCTTGCAGCTATGAGGCATCAGGTGTGGGTGGTAGTGCTGGGGCTCAGATGTGATGGCAGTGAATCCCTCTGTCCCTACCAGCACTGCAGGTCACCCTGTGCCTTTCTGCTGCCCATGAGGCTGGCCCCTGTGCAGAAGGGAAGTTGGGGCACGTGCCCCAGCTTGCCAGGCTGTGGCATGCGGGAGACGGCATGGCCTCTTGGTCCACAGACTGCCTGGAAACCCCACGAGGCTCAACTGGTTTTTGAAGGCAACCCTTATTCCCTCCCAAAGAGTACACCATTTTTCTTAGTAACTTGTTGATGTTCAGAAGGGGAGGGTGCCTCAGCAAGGGCGTGGGCCCTCCCCTCAGGGACCCTGGTAATCTGCTGGGAGTAGCCTGGCTATTCCCGGCAGCTGTGTTGTGGTGCAGGCAGTTTGTGAGGTCTCCACCACTGCCTCTAAGTTTTGCCTGCCACTGCCTAGACCTCTGTCACCTGCTCCTTCCCTTTTTTTCATCACTTGAGGTAGCTCCCCATGCTCTGGATATGTGCAAGTTTCCAGACCTTCACCTCAGCAAAGTCCCAGCGCAGGCACCCGGGCTTCTGTGAGTAAACCCTGGAAAGTACCATCTGCATTTAAAATCAGCAAATAGATGGTGCAAAAGTGCTGTATAAATCTATACCCAAAAATAACAACAGAAAGCTATTAGTTCGGCCATCTAGATTGCCTTACTGCTTTGCCATCATTAAGTTAATAAAGATGAGTGGAGTGGCAAGAAAAATTGAGCCATTTTTCCTACTAAAATTCTCTGAGAGTGTTGGTGCTTTTGTAGGAATGGAAAGATGGTGACTTTTTCCTGGGAAAAAATGGTAAGGGAGTGAAGCTGGCGTTTACTGTATATAAAAATATTCATCTAGTGAGGTTCATTATTTTCTGTTTCAGTAGGCAGGGGAAGAAGTTCTGTTTGGAGGGAAGAACAGTTAATTGGATATGTTTTTCACCTGAAAAAAGGGGTAGGGTGACTGCTTTAATTTCAACTCAGATTCTCACATTTTTGTTTTTTAAAAAATACTTATAGCAAAGGAATATCAACTCAATATAAAGTTAATATTAAGTATTTTTTGTCTGTTTGGGGTTTTGTTTTAGTTTTTTGTTTTTAAGAGCTAGAAGTGAAGGCAGAGAAAGGAAGGAGAGACTGAACGGGAACTCATGTTTGGAGAATTATTTCTCAGGAAAGGGATGCAGCACTATTCCTTTCCAAGTGCATTCACCAAAAGAAGTACAAACAGAAAAAAAAAGAGGTACATAACACATTATGATTTTATTAGGCAGTTTTCTGCTAAATGAAAATAATAATTAATAAAAACCCCAGTGGCTTCAGTCTTGTAGTGGCAATAGGATGTCTGTGCCTTTTGTGTGTATTGTTGTTGTTTGAGAATACTGGCCTACAAAGTAGCCTTGTACTTGTTGTGCCACTTAACTGCAAGAGCTAGAAGTTCATGTTCGAGATATTCATATGTTTACAGGCATGGAGCTGGATCCGCTTAAGGCAGACCTTTGCATGCATCGTGTATTCTGAAATCATCGTGCTCTACCCATGTACAAGAGCTGTGTTTTCATTTGTCTTGTTACAATTTCAGGATTACAGATTTTATATTTTCAATATTTAAGTGTCACCCAGAGGCTGCTCTGTGTTTTCTGCTCACCTATCCTGCCCAGCTTTACAGACACACTATTTCATGTCCTGATCCATGCTCTGGGAATTTGTGTCATGGCACTGAATGAGACTGTAAAGAAGTAAAAAAAAATATCTTTTTTTCAACCTCTGTATGTTGAAGGTACTTATCTTGTTACATGAATATGGATGATAGTTTCCTATGAATATGGAAAAGACTGGGGAGGGATGGGTCAGTGTTTAACATTAACTGCTCTTAACCTTTCCACCAAGTTGACCTCACCACACTATGATGCATAGGAGGGGTCAGGCTTAGCTGATTTTATGTAGAATGCCATTAGTAATTTTTTGCCACATATGTTTGCCCTAAAGCCTTGTTTGCCACCTATATAATCATTATAAGACTCTTATAATTGTATTTGAAATTCTAAGTTGACATTTATGTCACAGTACCTTGGCACAGTATTATGTTTAATTTCTCTTTTGTTCATCTCATTTAACGTACTGAAGAATTATACTCAAAAGAAGATCCCACACACTTCATTTCCTTAGCATTACCAGCTATGTGTTCCTCCCCTACCTGCTAGAATAATCAATTAAAAAAAAAGAAAGAAGAAAAAAAGCATGTATAGCTTTGCATGCTCCAAATATAAAGTGCATAAACACCTAATTTCATATATTGTTTTCTGAAGCTGAACTGATAGGACATTTATATATCCTTGATAAGTAGAACTAGTAGTATTACAGGATGATGATGATGCTAAATTAATCGTTACTTTGATAAATTGCACAATCAGAGCTGTTTGGCCCAAATTGTGTTCACCTGATCCTTGTACAGAGCAAACTCTTTCAATGAGCTTCCTCCTCCATCCTGGCAGACTTGGTTGGTTATCTCCTGCAATGCTCTCTTTCATCCCAGAACCTGTGGGTGAGGATTCTTAGTATGAAGACTCATGAGAAGCAGGTGTCACCTGCTATTTAATACCTGCATGTTCATTCTTACTGGGCCTACCTTGGAATAGAAACTCCGGGTGCCATGAAGTGGTCATCTATGAATAGTTATAATAGGGTCACGCTGTGTGGAAATGGTATAGGATGATCATCTGGGCTTTTCAGATGATGTTGTTGTTAGGTCTCCATATGGTTGTACCTGATTTCTTGTAAAATCTTGGAAATTCATAGCAGTGCTCATTTCCAGTGGGGAGGGTGATCTGGTTTACTTTCAGCTAAGTAGAGTGGAAAAAGTACATGTATTTAACACAGGGGGAGTGTTGCAGTAGTTTTTTTGTTTTGTTACATGGTTTTAAAAAATTCTATTATTTACTTTCAAACTTTCTAGTGGGTTCTGGAAGAAGGGGAATGTAATATGAAGTCACAAAGATTAAGCACTATTCAGCCACTATAAAAGGAGTAGAAATTAACCTTTTCTTATTAGTAACTTTCTACTTAGCCACCTCTTTTGGAACAGCTGAAAGCTTTCATCCACCTGCTGCAGATTACTATCTGGATTAACTGTTCCAGTTTGAAGCAGTTTTACTGTGGCAGCAATCCTGGTTTACTACTGTTCTTCATCTGTGTTCTCGAAATATTAAGTTTTACAACAAATTTGTCAACCAGTAGATACTTTACATTCTTTTTACTGATTGAAAACTGATGTACCAAGAATGTAAGCTAGTTTTCCAAAGAAGATGAGTGAGCACAGAAAGGTCTGATTGGTTTATTGGACTCATGTGGTTAAGGTGTGCCAATTTCTGTAGCCAAGAGCAATGCAAAGGAGCGGTTAGCAACAGATGTGTCTCTCTCTGCTTTCTAGCCTAATAGATGACGTTTCCAGTTTGTATTAAAGTAGCAGAATTTCACAAAAGTCTGGATTGGAACTGAAATTTACACAGTAGGATTTTCTTTGCTTGTGAGCAGCTATAAATACAGTGGAGATAAGTGGATACTTTTGTGTAGCAGTATCTTTGAAGTCAAGCCAACATATTTGAACAATTGTCTTTTTGCAGTTTAAGCATAAGTCCGGTTGTATTATATATTTATTACTTAGCATTACAGAAGTAGCAAGGCAGTTAGCTCAATATTGTTATTTTTGTTTATGCTATGCACTTCCAAGATAATTCTATTAAGATAATTTTGTCATTGTGTTAATTACCGTGGACACATATTGTACAATGCAGAATACTTTGAGTAAATTAGATCCATGCTGGTGTGACTACCCTCTCCTATCTCACTTAAAGGCTATCAGTTACTACATAGTATGCAGAGTAGACATATCCATAGATGCTGTCCTGCAGAGCTTATAGTTTAAACATGCAAAACAGGTGAAGAGTAGGAAAAGAGAGAGTTTCCCATGATCTAAAATCAGTCAGGGATGACACAGCCTGCAGGATCTAGTCAGTGCTCCATCCATATTGCTGTCCCTTTGGAAGAACAGTATAGCATAGATTAAGATACTTAGACTCACACAGAAGGGTTGGGGTTTTTTTATTATTATTATTATTATTGTAAAATAAATGTCAGCTATTCCATCTGCCCCTCAACATAACCATCATTAATTAGCTGATTTCTTTTAGAAGTTACAGCAGAGGTGGATTTTTAAAGATAAATTTCAAAGAAGCCAGGACAATCGCCTGACAGCTCAGTTCAAGGAGGGCGCTTCATGTGAGAGGGGCAGGGTGGAGCTGTGTGTGAGGGAAGCTGACAAACAGCAGAGAAGATTGTTATTGTTGGTGGATTAGAAGAAAGTGTGTTCTTATGTGTGAAAGAGAGAAAGAGAAATGCAATTAGAGACAAGAACAGACAAATAAAGAAGGGTGGAGTTTTGAAGAGCCTTGAAGCTGAGGACAAGAAGCATGAACTTGCTGCTGTGAAACCAGGAGGGATTGAAAGGGGGATGAGTGATATGTTCAGAGCAGACAAGGAATATAACCCTCAAGTGGGTAAAAAAAAAAAAAAAAAAAAAAAAAAAAAAAAAAAAAAAAGATGTGCTATCTCTTGATAAGCCCAGAAAGCACAAATTGGCAGAAAACCCTCTGCTTCCAAAACCTTTTAGAAGCTGAACAATTTTTGAGGAAGAAGAGAGAAGAGAGATGGCATCCAAAATAGCACATTAAAAAAAAATAAAGAAAAAAGAAAAAAAAAAATCTGAGCAAGGGCATTTGCCGCACTAAAGCAGAATGTTAATTGAAATCCTACTGTGCCAACAGGAACATTGGAAAGAGACCAGTCAGGATTAGACTAATTAAGATGTCTTTAAAAGAAAGCAGAAAAAAAAAAAAAAATCTACTGAAAAACTGAACAGGTTGGATTGTCTTAAAGAAGAATTTACCAAATAAGCAGACAATTCTTAAAGAATTTGTGAAGTGTATGCATCATGCAAAACATGAATTGAAGCAGACTGCAATGTTGACACAGTTAAAGAAAAGTTGTCTTCTAGGTATCTTTGGGACTTGATGTCTGGGAATGTGCTGAATAGTAGCTCTTTGTCTCCTACATTTTTATGTCGAGCAGAGATGCTAACGGCTGCTTTAAGGAAGTTGGTGGCTTCTGTATAACCCATTCTAGAGAGTTTCTCTGACATAAAATACTTAAGACTCGGCATCCCCCTTCCTTGTCTTCACTTGCTCCCATTCAGCTTGCTGTGCCTGGTTGTGGAAAGGGGCAAAGGAAGGTTCATTCTTGAGCTGGTGAATGGAGTTTCTTCTTTTATTGAGGTAAGGATATTGTGTAAGGTGACCTTGTCACAACTCTGACAGAGGGGCAGTATCCGTCTTTATGAGCTTTTACTGCACAGTGCTCTTGGGCAGCACAGAAGTGCTTATGTGACGCTAGAACATGAGCAGTAAAGATGGTGATAGCATTTCATCTTGCCTTTGCTAGGACTAGAGTGATGAGACACATAGATACAAGTCTGAGATCATTAGTAGAAGCAGTGTTTGCCAGGCAGCTTCCAGAACTGGAGTTGATGACCCACATCCAAGTCTCCTGCAGCCCTTGGGTAGATAAGCATTGCTCCTGACATTAGAGTGATAATGGCATTTGACAGAAGAAACCATGAATATTTTAATCCTTTAAAAGGAGTAAAGAGTATGTCTAGTGTTGAATCAAGCTGTTTGAATTATTCAGTGTGAATAAGTGAGCCAATTTATTGGACCTTTTCCTTGTTCACAGATCACTCACAACCTCATCCTTCTTTCCATGACCAGAGTTGCTTTTCTCAAGGGTTCTGCAAATAGTTTATACAAATGTCAGCCAATGGAACTTGTGATCTCTTTCCTTCAACCATTATTAGCTGTTAGCCTTGCATAATTTTCCAAATTATTGCTTTTCTGTGGTTGGATGTCAGGACTTTTAAAGTGGGAAAAAATGAAATAGTGAATAAGTAAACTTCTATGAAAATACTGTTTCATACAAAATTTTAAATACTTTCTATTTGTACAAAAAGCAGCCATTATCTATATAATTGTAAGAACAAATAAGCTCTTAGCTGACAAGTGGGTTTTAATGGGGCTTGAATTGTGTAATAGCCTGACAGGAGCCTTCTCAGGAGTGAGGGTTTCATGTTGGCCAGATCCTCTTCTGCTTAGCTCTGAAAATGTCTCAGCTATTCAGAAAAGCATGACATCAAATATGCACTTACTGTATTCAGCAATAGTTTTTTGAAACCTGTCTGCATATTTTATTGGAGCTGAGTAATTACAGATTTGATGAAGAGTTAATATGAAGGGTATTAATATGATTAAATCAAAGAGAACTCTAAGGAACGTTTCAGAGACTTGGTTTTATACTATTCAACTTGCTTGAGTTTTCTACTGGTGTATTTATTTATTTATTTACCAGAGCCACAGTCTTTCTACAAAAGTATTCCCTGTAGTGACATTCTTGGGAGGTCTGCAGCTTTTCTCATATTTGTACATTTATGAATTCAACCCAAACAAGTAAGGTTGTCGGTGTAAAATCTACATATTGATGTAGTACCTTTCTTAACATCTGATATAAAACTATAATGCTATAGGAAAGCCAGAATCTTTCTAGAAAATAGCAGGCAGTAAATCCCATTCTAAGCCTTTTAGCTAAGCAAAATGGAGTGTACAAGGTACTAAACTAGCCTGACAACCTGTATTTAGTGTAATGATTTATTTGCTCTCTGGCAAGCTCTAACCATTTACTATTAACTGTTGCAGAGGAAAGGTAAGGTTATTATTACCTCATAAAGTAAATAGTGATACTTAACAAAACAGAACATCTGCCCCCCTTATTAAAATATTTTGACAGATTTAAACTGGTTAACATTTAATCTCATTTCTTAATTATGGGAAGCGATAGTATGTGTTCTGAAGACACAAAAATAAATATTTTTGTGATTAGGAAACTTGTTACACTCCAACAATAATTTGTTTCTCAAGGTTCCTTTCTTAATCTGAAAATAATGTAGACATTACTTTGGCATTCTTGTAAATACTGAGGCTACTTGGAACTAAGCCTACTAGTTTTAGATGGCTTAAAAACCCAGCTCTTATTTATCTTACTGGCATATAAAAAAGGGAAATATAAAAACAATTTTCTGTGCTTAGTAAAACAGGTTAATACATAGAAATGTAAGAGGATAGGCCATAGTGTTGTCCTGTTTTGAGAGTGTAATTTTAGTGCTTCATTACTGGTTATTTAAAGACTTTTTTTTTGTTTGTTTGTTTGTTTTTTTTAAGAGAGCCTGGAAATGTTCTATTTATATATTTTAAGGGCTGAGGACAAAAATTGAAAACTAGCCCAGTAAAAGAAAATCACTAGTTCTCAGCCAAATCTGTTACTTTGTCCGGTCAACTACACAGCCACATGACCACAAGCAGGTTGCCCCAAGAGGAGAGGCAGTAGCAGGCAGACAAGAATAACCAGACCTTCCTAGACTGTGACTCTGGGGATGCACACTCAATTGGAATTACTCTGTAACTGAGTCTTGAGGTGGGGATTCCAGAAACTTGAGCTAGGCTGTGCTTTTGTAACTTAACATGCTGTACCTTTTTGGCAAGTAATTCACTGCTCTTCACTTTTTATGCCTTTCTTCCCCCATGCTAAATGTTTTTCTTGTCTGTGTAGAAAAGTTTTTAGCAGTAGAGTTTTTTCTTTCACTACATTTGCAATGTACCCAGAATAGTGAGGTCTGTTTCTCAGCTGAAGGCTATCAGTGTGGAACACAGATTCAAAAAATTCGAATGTGACTTTGTGTAAGTGGAACTAGTCTGCTTTGCACCAGCTTCATCATTACATGTAGTAGAATGTCCAAAGTCTATGCTCATCAACTTTGTTTTATATAGCACTTTTTCTACAGTGTGTCAAAAACATTTTAAAGAACAATAGCTACTGAGTTGAATAATCAATTATAGATAATAATACAGTACAGTACAGATAGCACAAAGTGTGTAATTATAGTATTTGATTTAGTTCTGTTAGAAGTCAGTGGCAATTTAATGTTCACATCATCAGTGGAAGCAGGAAGCCCTCTGTAGATAAATGCTCAGCGCAGAGATCGTTGTGCACTCTGTATCAGCTATTCACAAATGTCCTGTAAAATTTCAGCTTAAGCTGGATCTTTCTATGTTGAGTTCTGCCTCAAAGATTATCTAGAGCAGTTTAAGGTAATATTAGTTTATCCTTTTTCAATTTAAGTATTGACCTTCTGGCCTCTCTTTGAGCTGTATCTGTATTTAAACTTTCATCTAAGGTCTGTCATTAATCCTGGAGCATAATCTATTCAGTGGACTTCACTAGTTCTTTTATGCAAATATTCACAAGCAAATTGCAATTTTCTCAACATTTATTCCATTCTTAGAAATTTATGAAAACAGCTTTTCCTGAGCAGTCCTCCCCACCAACTTACAACTAATCCCTAATACACAGAAGTGTAAAATATATAGCTTAGTTGTGACTGGTTGATGTGATTTTCATGGCCTTGTTTGTACTTCAGCTCAATAAGTGAAAGCCTTTTAATCTGCTTTCTGCTACAAGGATTTTTGGAAAATGTGGTTTTTAAATTGTATCTCAGTGAATTGTAGAACATGGAAGCTGAATATTCGCTGTCCCTGAACATATGAGCTAATAAATCTTGATTGCATGACTACTGTGAGAAGAGGTCTGGAGAGTGTTTGTATCTAGATTTAAATGAGTATTCAAATGATTTTATTCATTATTCTCTCCACACAATTAATGAGTTTTTTAGACTATAATCTGAAAGTCTTTCCTTTCTGTGTGCTCTGTGTGTTCTTTGTGATGATCCATTTTTTTAATGTCTATTTTTGTATTCCATGTATATTTTTCATAGTATATCTTGATTCTACTCATACATCTAACCTCTCTCTGTGACCTTTCTGATAAGATCTTGTGACTAAAAGCAGTAGGACTGATAGTCATGGACAGGATTTGATACGTAAATTGTACATATTCCATCTGATTTGTCTCAATCTCCACACTAGTCATCCAAGTCATGATCTCATCTTTGCCTGAATGAAGTTTTGAGTATTTCCTTCTCTGTTTTAACCTGAAGCAGTTGTGACACTCATGACCACAAGAGATCGTATTGTAAAATATAAGACTTGATCCTTTTAATTATTTCCTTTTATGCCACATACAGGTTTGTGGATTTTTTTAATCTAAGCCTACCATAAGCATAGAATGTGTTTTCTTAGTTGCTTTCATCTTGTAGTTTCTTCACTTCTATGTAAGTTTAAGCTTCTTTCTCTGTGCATGGGTTTTTGAAACGGCTTTAAAAATCTGTCAAAGATATATCTCCTCCCAATAAAGTGTATAGATAAGCTCTTATAATCAACTTTTAAGACAAAGGTAGGTTAAGAACTTATGCTCTGTCAGCTGTGTGGGAATTAGTTGAAGAACAGAAGCTGACCACTTAGTACAGCACACAGAAATATGTAGCAGTTACTATCTGCATTGTAAAGCTTCAGGTCCAGCCTTACAGATAATAAAAACTTCAAAATATTAACCCTTCCAACGTGTCTAGCCTTTTACTCAATCTTTTCTCCCATTTTATTTTATTTATTTTTAATTTTTTTCCTCCTACACTTTGTTTTTTACAAAAAAATAGACATTCCCATCCTAAGTAATTACCACCCTTCTTTTACAGCCTTACAGCTCCATAAGATGAGGTATTGTGCTAAATAATTAGCACATGCCATTCAGAATATTGTAAGAATTATATGCAACATCAAGCAGGAACTATACACTGACACATGAACGTATTTTCCATGAAGCTGAACTAAACAGAAATTGGGTATTAGCAACAGGTACATTTAAAGCAAGTTATTAATTGTTAAGGGAAAAAAAAAAAAGAGTAGTGTTATATTCAACCATTAACACAGTAAAGCATTTTAAAATTTGCAGTTCTTTGAACCATGACCTCTTTGAACATATCCTTTGTTCATTTGCATATACAAACATTAATCCTGTGCTTGAACACAAAAATGCATTTGCATAAAAAAATGCATTGTGATTTAAAATTTATTAAGTAATTGTGGCTGAGATGTTACTGAAAACAAAGAAAATAACTATATTTAAGTACTAGGCTCTAAGGGAATATAATATATAGCAACTTTTTAATAAGGAAGAGGAAATATTTTCCTTCTAGCATATCACTAATTAAGACAGATTTTATTTTCAATACATTTCTTTTTTCATGGATTTTTGTGCTCCGAGAACAGCTATACTGCAGTATACTGGAGAACTTGAAGATTATATTATCTGCTTAAATAGTGGGTAAAAGATTATCACAAAATATATCTTTACATTGCCCAGCTAATGTGTTAGGTCAAGCCTATTAGAAGATTTCTGCAGAGTGTACATTACTTGTGAATCACAGCTGAAGGTGGGCACTGAGCCATGCAGATTGGAGTAATTTTGGCATTTGAAAACTGAGAACTCAATGCACTCAGGGAAGCTAAGGTGATTGGTAAGATCTCTGGTGAATTCAGGCAGCAGATGAGCAGGGAGACTTTACATTTCAGTTTTGGGATGAGATGTGTAAAGCACCAGTTTGATGGTATTGGAAATAGTAGTAGGTTGTTTTATTGGGTTTTTTTTAATGAGATTAAGCCCTTTGTGTGTGTCCAGATCCTCTAGTCATTCCTGCCTATACATAGCATAGGACTTGACTAAAGTCGTTTCAGCTGTGTCCTGGGATCTCCAGAATATCCTTGTAGAAATTCACCTCCTAGTTTCCCTTGGTGTTCCAAGAACAAGTTTTCACTTGGAGGTGAGGAATGTCTTCAAAATGTCTCTGGGAAAGACCCTAGGCCTTATTTACTATGAACTTTTGCTTTGCGTTTTCATTCCTCCCTAGCAGCCTCCAGTCTCAGTTTTTATCTAACACTGATTTATTTCACAGTCTCTCTATAGCTCTTCCAGTAGGTTTAGCATTTGTTCAATCTGTATTTGGATCTACTGTATGTGGATTGTCCTTCAGGCTGTAAGGCATGCAGTAGTCCATTGAGAACACAGGAGACCTGGAGCCAGCTTTGTGTTCAGAGCCACTTCAAAGTTTTTTCAATTCTGTAGGCAAAATCTAAAGGGATAAGGAACTATAGTACCACCTGGGTTTTTTATTTTGTCAGGAGAAGTAACAGTAAAAGGTAGAGTTGGGAGGAGAAGCTGGAGTCATGCTTGCTGCTGCTGGAAGGGAGGGCTGATCTCAGCAGCAGCCTTTACTCTTCCACTGCACTAGTGGTCTTGACCTTGGAAACATTTTAGGCCAGTCCTCAAAGGTAACTAGTTTGGATTCCACGCATCTGGCTAAAGGAATAAAAGGCAGATGCAAGTCTCCGTCATTATTCTTTGTGCTCGTAAATGTTTCTTGCAGTCACTTCTAAAAGGAAGCTTGACCTCAGGACTGAAACAGTCTTTAGAGTTTCTGTGATTTAGAGACCTGCAGAAGAACTCTGAAGAGGTCCTTGTTGAACATGTATAAAATGTAGTTGTATTAAAGGGTTGGTAAGTAACCAAAGAATTTCCACAGTGGTACCGTAAGATGCAGTAGTGACCAAAGAAAGCCCCTGCCCTGAATAATTCCCTGTGTGAAGCAGATGGCAAATAAAGAATATGTCAACCCAAATGACTAAAATTTGGTAAGATTTTATAACTAGCTTTGTATGGTGTCTTACCTTAAATCACTAGCCTCACTTGTAATTGTGGTTTCTGAACTTGGCACTTCATGCATGTCACAGGCTGTGGATTGAGGCAGGGTTTGCATCCTCAGCAGCAAACTGCAAGTACGTAAGTTATGTGGTACACATTATTCTTTAAATTATCCTACTAAACCATTAAGCTAGAAATAAGGTTTAAATAGTTCTAGGTTTTGATGAGGTGAATATTACTTTAGAATTTTCTTTTGATAACACCTTTCTAGGCATTCCAGAAAGCTAAAATTTGTTTGATTGTTAAAAGTTAATTTTGGGCGTATACTCTGTTTAAATTTCTTTGGGGGAGGGAAGAAGCTGTGTAGAAGGCAAATGAAACTAAACTATAATTTGTGGTTTGCTGCTCTTACAACATCTCAAGTCCATGAATTTTCAGATGGATTTATTGATACTTTGGAAAATATGTAAAAATAAATAATCAGCTGTCACTCGCTATATATGTGCTCTGTTTTCTTTTACATTCTTATGTCAGATTCTATTAACTCCAGCAAGAATCTCTGTATGTTTTGTACAGCTTGGCAGCTTTAATGACACTCGTTAACACTTTTGGCAAAAAATGTTTTGAAAACCCCAATATAACAAATCCTTTGGATTTTTTGGAATAAAGTGGTTCAAGGTGGCAAATACCATGGAAAACATGTTTTCCAGAGGGCTGGGCAAGCAGCTGCAAGCCAGCCTGCTTTTGCTCTGTATAAAACTCCATGATGAAAACATCTTTCAGTAGTGAGGAAGTTAACACAGAAAATCAATTTACTCTGTCTATATATACAATTATAGTATTTCACAGCATTATTTTTTATTATTTTTTAAAATTGAATTAATATTTTCTGGTTTTACATTCCTCACCCTCTCCTTGTGTTTTAAACTTCAAAGGACAACGTTTATCTCTGTAACAGAAAACTGGGATTCTGACCATGGTCACGCTTGTGCAAAATTCCACAAATAACAGAAAAGCTTTTCTGGACCATTGGTTATATGTTTGAAATCAGAGCTGCACTTGTTAGTCACACAATAATAAGGATGTTGAAGAAGCCAGGTATATTGAAAAAGTCAGATTTATAGATGACTCTTGGCTATGCTCATTCTTGTTGCCAGGTGATGTGTGGATCTGTGCTGAGGGACAATAATTTGAAAAGTTGGGTGAAAATTTTTGCTTATGATTTACATTTATAAGATCAGTTTTGCTCACATATGTGTTTACAAATTCCTTTTTAAGGCACAACAGAGAATCCCATTGTGAAGTCTATCTTTAATGTAGAATTAATATTAACTATACTTAGTGTCTGGAAAAAAAAATTGAGTGGGCATAACTTATAGAACAGTCTTTGAATTGTTTGTGACAGCTGAAGGCATAAAAATACTTTTAAAGATGTTAGTCTGTAACTGCAACAGTAGTTCCTCATGCTGTAATATAACATTAATAATTAAAAGTAATAACTACATAAATTTTTTCAATTCATGTCTCAAGTTACAACAAAATTTGTTATCTAAGAGGTTGTCTATAGCACAGCTACCTGGCCTGATATTGAAATAACTCTTTTTATTCTCCCAATGTTCCTTGTCTTAAATGAAGTTGGTGGTCTTCAGCACCTTCTTCTGAACGCAGCTGAGCTGCCTGAAGAGATTACCACCTCTGCCCTTCCTCTGTCTGTTTGCCATAGCTCCCACAACATAAGTTACCACTACTTCAGTCAATTGCGTAATTTTTTTTTTGTATTCCTCCCTAACCTACATTAGTCAAAATCAGCTGTATTTGAAAAGCTCTACTCCACCATTTTGACAGGAGAAGAATTAGGGGGCAGCTACATGTGCAGTTATGCTGGCAAATATGAGGGAGTACTAATCTCTCCTTATCTCAGCTGCACTCTGATGCAGCCATAACTGTAAAATTGTTAGAGTAGACAGGATTGCCAAGTCCAAGCATTGGCAAAAAATGAGAGTTTAACTCAAAGTTCATGAGACTTAAAAAAGCAATACATTTGAAATTCTTTTTATTTGCCTTCTTCTTTTTTGAAAAGGCGGTATTCACATTTTTAAACTTTCTTTAATGATTCTGAGGGCTAAGAATTAGTTATGTTTTAGAATAAACTGAGATGCAATAGTTAATTATTTGATTCCAGCTGCTGTGGGTCAAACAAAAACATCACCAAAGTCTGAGAGCTGACATTAAATCACTCAATTGTGCAGCATCGAGGGACAAAGCATTCAAGGTGAAATTTGGAGGTTACTTTGTCGTGTTAAAAGATCAAGAGTGATCTTATGAGCTCCTAAAATTGCTATTTCTTTGGAAAGAAGATCTTTCCTCAGGTGTCATTATAGAATGAGGACTTCTGAGGACATCTTTGCAAGCCAGATGGTACCAAGGACAGAAAGAGCCCAGTGAAGGAAATGTTGGAGTATGCAGTGCGATGACAGTTTAACAGATTATAGTACAGCTTCAAGCTGCTAAAGTGGTGCCTCTAAGGTGATCTAGGTTAGACTATGGTACAGAAGCAACATACTTCAAGTTATCCAGATTCCTTCTGGGCTCTGATTTGTTCAATCTCTGTGCTGGCTCAGCAGAGTTTTTGTGTACTAATTTAGCACAATGAAAAAAAAAAAAAAATTAAAATTAGAAGAGATAAGGCAGAAAGGCAGCTGTGATGAAAATACTCTTCAGTTTTGAGGTTGTTGAGCTCTGTTTTTTTAAGGCAAACATCTCTTTATATATGTGTATGTAGTTATACTCATATTCTGAGAGACATATGACGGGCCACCCTGAGGAGAGGTATTTTCCTCTTAAGAAATTTCTCTCCTTCAGAGAAAGAGAAGAAAACATGGACAGAGGCAGGAAACAGGTAGCTAAAGGCAAGAGCAAAACACATCGTGCTAAAATTGTGATTCTTCTCAGAGCTCCAGCAAAACCCATTCTTGGATCATGTTCTGCAGCCAAACTGTACCTCACAGAAATATGTTTGGCTTTGTAAACTACCCTGCTTCAATGCACTAAGAGCAACTCTTAGTTGAGGCTGCAATCAAAAAACCAAAGGAAGTCTTCCTAACCATGAACTGCTTAACATCTCTTCCCAAAGGTAGACTAGCTTTTCTGGAATCATGCTGTTTGAGAAATGAGAATCAATTTAAGTTTGATGTATTTGGAAAGAATATGTGCCTCTGCAGGCCAGCGTAGATACACCACAGACCACCTACTTGGATGATTTGCTAGTAGCTTGCAGCTGCCTAGCCCCAGCCCCACTTTTGGCCTAGTATGAAGGGAGGAGCCAAACAAAGGTGGGTCAGATTTTAGAAGAAACTAGTTCATGGGGGTACCTGAAGTTTAAATGTGTGGACCTCAGACAAAATTAAGCTAGGAAAAACATTACAACTTCAGCATTTTTAAGAACTTTGGTGACTGCTTTGTCACTGGGGATACATGTAGGAAGTATTTTTCTCTGTGATTATATGGGTTCTGTTTTGCAAAGTTTTTCTCTGCAATGTAACAGTGTAGTGTAAAGGTGCAAGTCCTAAGTATAGCTGAGTTCATTTAGTTGTATCCAGTGCAGTTTATAAAAACCACATTTAAATCCTTACCTTGGACTGATATCTGTGTGAATGAAAAAGTAAGAATTAGGAGTTAGAGCTACATTTGTGCCTGGATAATACAGAGCAACTGGTGTTACAATTGTGGTAGAGATATGCCTAGGTATAGATGCTCCTGAAACCAATGACCAGTGTAACAATTCAGACTTTATTTTCACTTATTACATAGGCATCTTACTTTTTAATTCAGCTGATGGATTTACTAGTGACAGAGAGCAAGCCAAGGTAGAACAGTAATGACTGTTTATATATGTTTGCAGTGCAGACAGGTAAAAATTAACAGCTTAACCAAGAGACAATAGCTGCTGTTCTACTAAGACTCACCTAGTAACCATTAAACTTTTAGTGACCATATAAGTTCCAATATTTAAACATAATGCTTTTGATCAGCAGCCTCTTTTAAAGACCTATTTAGAAAAAGGAACAATTCTGCATAAATTGAGCTCTATTATTTTGGTTATTAAATGCAGATTTTTTTTGTTTCTGTCACACAGCTCCAACAAGAATCCTCACAGAAACAGGTGTTCAGAGGTGCTGAGTAGGTGTCTGAAGAGTCAGGCTACATATGGATATGGCCTTCTCATTTTAACTAAAAATTAAAGGAAAGATCTGATGTATTATGAATGTCATTATGTATTAATGAAAATTTTGGTTACATGTTTAAATAATAGGTGCTGGATAGCTGAAAGTAGGTCTTTATAGAACAGCATTTCTCCTCAAGCTGAAACTTTGTAGTGGAAGAGGCAAATGTTACACTACAATTACAAACCTCTGGAAGCAGGGTTTGTAAGAGAAATGCTGACAGAGTCTTTACTGCCACGTCACTAACAGAAACTATATCATACATGCATTTAATCAGATAGATAGTTAATAAATATTGCCCCTTTTCAAGATACTTTAAGAGTCATACACACAGTGAAGTAACTTTGAACAAGAAAAGATGTAGAGGATGAATAGAGAGTTTTTATTATCTGAAAAATTTTATCACTGAAAATGATTTGTTCACTTATTTTATCACTGAAAAATGAAAGAAAAAATCACTGAAAATTATGTTCTCTGTATTTTCAGTGATATTTAATCACTGAAAATACAGAGAATGAAGAGAGAAGGCTATTCTGTTTCTATTCTGTGATCTATAAACATGATAAGCAGAATGAATGCAATAATAAATATATATTTACTCATACACATTGTTTCTTCTGAAGTGTTAGTCAATATATAATGAGAGGTTTGAAACATTTTGTAATGAATTCATGACTGAAGTTAATTGTGTTGTATTTATAGCCCATAGAGGTGGTTCTCATTTTAGATCAGGATTTTCCTTGGTAATGTGCTAATAACCACAGGTTCCAAGAGGCTAAACTGAGACAAATACAGATTTCAAAACAAAACGTGCAGGGGTTCTACATAAAAGTCACTGAATGGAACAAAGTCGTTAAGGTAGAGAGAGGCACGTGCATGTTGAAGGGAGGGATTGTACTTACTTTCAGCTATTTTAACTTTGCTTTATCCTGTTCCACTTCAGAGTAGTATATTCTGGGCATTCTGAGTTTGCATTAATGTGTGTATTATTAGATCCTGATCCACAGTCCATTCGAACTTCAGGTGAGACAGATAAATTTTAAAAGAATGTATTTTCTCTTTGCCAAGAAGAAACATATTTCGGTGTTGGAATTAGCTGGAAACTGGAAGTTAGATGCAGTGTCATGAGCATGGGATACGTCTGTTTTCTGCATCTTGTTTTAAATTTAATATCTTCCTCAAGTATATTAAGATGGAACTTAGAAAGACATATGCCCTTGCTTGCAGAACTGACTGCCCTGGGCTTCTGCTTTGATTACCTCTCACAATATGTTTCTTGCTCCATTCTGAAGAAATACAATGGATATTGCCCGACTGGCAGAATTCCAGTACCTGCATATGTGCTGGGCAGCCTTCTTCTGTCATCCAGAGCACAATTTTGCTTGTGGTCTATGGGGAAATATTGCAATAAACCGATACAGTCTCATGGCTGAATTCCTATCATGTTACTCATTTTATTCAGGCAAAATGCCAATTTACTTGAGTGGGAATTATGCCTGAGTGGGAACGGAATATGAGGACTTTAAGGTTTTGTGTTTGGAGAGCAGAACAAGGCATTAAGCCACAGAGATATACTTTGCTGTTCATTAAAAGAGGCTTTTTTATTTTATTTTTTTCAGTGAAATTCCTCCACTATTCAAAAGGGAATGTAAGTAAATGAGTAATTTTTTAATTGTTAATGATAATTTCCATGAATGACAATGGAAAGGAAGATCTCTCAGAGAGTGAATAAAAAAAACCCAACTGGAATTGGAGAAAATCCCACTAACAATGTTGATATTGTTTTGAAAGAAGTTTTCTTTCCTTGAGCAATCCCAATTTTAAATTTATCCCTGTGAGGAAACCCACGTATCTAAGTTACATGCTATTTAATTCTGTTTTATGCAAGCATAGTATGCTTTAGACTTTTTAATTTAAATATTTCAAAGAACCAATTTATAGCAGAGGTGTTACTTTCCTTCTTAAGTACATATTATGCATTTTTTATTACAATTTTGCTACAGCCAAATGTCTTAAAAGCCTGATTCACAAACCACTTCACTGCTCTTCAGGAATGAAAAACAAAAAGTATACACTCAGAACGTGACTTACCTTTTGAAATGTTATAAAGCCTTAGAAATTAGAGTAATTCAGACCTGGCTCTTATTTTTAGGTTTCAGAGTATTTTGGCATTTAGTTTATTTGGTTTGATGATTATCATTTGATGTAGCTGTGGTTATTTAAAAATGCTGTCTCCATGACAGCCTTGTAAATGAACCTTTTGACTCATATACACTCTCTTTCTTTTAAAAAGAAATTTTATTCACAGAAAAAGCTTGCCAGTGAAAGTATGTACAATTTCTTTTATTGTGGAATACCATGTGGCTTAAGCCATGGTTACCATTGAGTAAAAGTGATTCTGACACTGTGTATTTCAGTGGAGAAAATTGATATATTAAGTGATGACCCCCAAAACTGACACAACTTAGGAAATAGAAAAGTTGTTGTAGAACTGTGAAGGTTCAGAGGAACATCCCAGACTTCGCTGGTAACAGAAAGAGAGTGATTTGCTATTTGTGACTGAACACTCACAGTTAGTTCTCCTGGAAAAAATTGGTCATGGTGGATGGGACTGGCTTGAATCCTGAACTTCAGCTAAGCAGCTCTCTTGTAGATTTGTTACCCAGGATGCCAGGCTGAGTATTTCTAAATCTCTCTGGTCCAATATCCTATCCCTAACTGGCAGCAGCTGTGTCAGTGGAGGTTATAAGGAACTCCAGGACAGCAGTGTAATCCAAAATTTCTTAGGCCTTTTGTAGGCAGCAACATAAATTTTGTGTTTAGAGAACAGGAAACCTAAGTTGAACTTTGCCTTCAGGACTGCTAAACGAGTCATGTGCTTGTCTTTGCCAATATGTATAATCTACTAATTGGCTCATGTGAACTGAGGCATACTAACATTAAGCTTTAGAAAAGGCCTTCCAGTTGATACGTATCCAGCAGCCTGATGAAGTATATTGATTGTTTTAATTGGATACTGAATATTTTATCTGATATTAAGTATATTTCTATCCATGTACATTTATAATTAACTTATTTTAATCCTGCCAAACTTCTGTTTTCAGGGGAAAGAGTTGGGGTTTTTTTCTGGCATGGAGTTGCAGTTATCAGTTTAAAATTTGTTTGTGTTTAATTCCATTGATCTTCCTTTTGCCTTTGTGTTATAACAGAGAAATTTGAAACTGTAGAGTTATAATGGAAGGAAGAGACTTCCTATTCTCCCATATACATGGCTGTGTAGTACATAGCTCCTATGTCCAAGCCCAAATTGCATTTTTTTATTAGATGCAGTGGTCCATGTTCAGAGAAATTGTACTTTAGTTGGACTGTTTTTTAAATCTTTACTCTGTGTAATATAAATGGCAAACGCTTAATATTATGCAAAAAATTATTAATTGAAATATGAACTCATTAAGCCTAAAAATGAATGAAAACTGTTTGACCCTTTCACATTAGCAGGTTGCCCGTTATTAATCAGACCAGGTGATGGCAAGTTTGTAGTAAGTGTCAATACACATTACTGTTTACAATAGAATTGTAGATAAAGACCTTAATGAAAACTAAAGCCACATCATCTCATTCTGTGCTTGAAGAGTTTACAATCTTAATTGACTGGGCCAACAATCTCAGCTGGAAATAACTTAGAGACGTTAAGAGATATTCCTAAGGTCATGTACTGGGACATTAGTAAAAGAGAGAGGGACTTATGGGAAAAAAAAAATGGTGTATGCTTTCATGATAATTTTATGCCACAGCAGAGGCAAGGTTTTAACCACAAAGGAAGATTTTATTTTGAGTATGACTGTGGAGTTTTCTTTGATTAAGTATGCTGATGGGGTCCATTAAGAACATGTGAGGGAAACAGACTTCTTGTTATTTCAGTAGACTACTGACATGTAACTTTAGCTACCAGAGAAATTAAATAATTAGCTGCAAAGTCTCTTCTTGTGCATATGAAAAGTAATAAAAATAGAATTATAAAGAAAAATCTGAACTGCAGGTCAATAATGAACAACAGTGATTGAGGTGGCTCTGACAGAAATCAGAAATAAGGAGAAAGCTCAGAAACCATCTGGAGTTCCAAAATTGACATTCAGTAGTTTAGTAGTCAAAAATCACAAAACTTGCATCCATTTCAGGGTCTTCAGGGAAACTCTTCATTGTTTAAATTCTGTGGATTAGTGTTTTCTATATTTAAAATTTCTTTTCTCACTGATTGTAAAAATTTTAATACAATTATGTTGCACCTGTATTTTGCATCTAGAGTGAAATAACAGTGAGAAAAGCAGAAGTAAAGTAAATGTCTAGGAGAAAGCACTGGCAGAAGGGCAAATGGAGAAATATAAAGTGGAAAGGAGAACAAGTTCTGAACCATTAAAATTATCAAATTCTAGAATAGCCTTCAAATGGGCCAAAAAGGAAGAGAAAAAGCCCCCAAAAAATCTAATTTCTAAGGGAAAAATATGTATAGGTGATGTATGGGGAATGATGTATGGGGAAACTTGTATTTTGAGCAACTCAGAGTTACCTTTTTACTAACATCATCTATTCAGCTCTTCTCTTAAAATGTATATGTAATCATCCTTGATTATACTTTTTAACCTAACCTTCAGGACTGTGATTGGCCTAGTTAACTTGGTACATTTTTTAAAGTCCTATACATAGATTTTTAATATCTACAAGACGTTTCTCTGCAAATTAACAGGTCTCTTGTCCTCAGTGGGCACAAAGCCGTCTTATTTACTTTTTTTTTTTTTTTAGTATACGGGAAGGTTTTTGTCATGCTTTTTCTTATTTTTTCTCAATTCTAAACATATTCAGTCCTTTCAGATTTTCTTTACAGCAGATGTTTTCTAAACTTCTTGCTGATTTTGACACTGCTCTAGATTTCATCTACATCGTGGTTAAATAGAGTGCCCCAAATGGACACAATTTATGCTGAGAACACTCCATTCCTGTTTGAGAAGAAAACTCTATTCTTGTTGAGATACTCCTGTTAATAATTCCAGGATGACATTGACATTAGTTGCAGTACCAGCATTGGTTCATTCTCAGTCTGAGATCTACCACAATCCCCTAAACACTGCATGCAGTACTAGCACAGCCAATTATTGCTCACTGTAGATTTCTGCACGTTATTTTTTTTTTATCCCTGTATGAAGCAGTTTGCACTCTTCTTTTTCTGTTTTCAGATCGTTCTATTTTACTGCGGTTGTTTGAATTCTAAGCTCCTTCTTGCCATTTCTCCCAGATTTTATAAATTTATTCTTTATTGCATCATCCTAGCTGTTAATGTAAATTTTGAATATTGCTGGATTTTGAAAAAACTCCTTAGGTACAGTATCCCAAGTAATGAATGAATAGTCTTTTAGTCAGTTGTTTCCGTTTCCGTAGTAATTTTTTTAGATCATATTTCTATTGGATTTTAGCCATTAATTCTCCAAGTTTTCTGGATTCTTCTTTTGTGAATTCCATTCTTCTGCTAATACTTTCTGTTTTTCTCTTGTTTTTCAAATGACAGTCTTTTCACAGTCACTTTCAAATTACTTTGCACATTCAGATTTTCAGTCAGACTGAATTAAATCTGAAATAGCTTTCTCCTTAGTTACCATCTGCATCTAAATCCAGGCTCTTTGGTGCTGTGTTCCAAGGATCTGTTGGACAGCTTGTGTCCTGCAGCATTGCTAATCCAATAAATTATATCTTTGTTGCCATTTGGTCCTGGGCTCTCTTCTTTGTTAGGTGTTAAAAAAATGTCTCATCTGCCTATTCCTGATTTAGTGGTCAGAATTAATAATACTGGGATACTCTGTTGTGTTAAAATTCCTTGATCAGTCTATCAACTCTCACCAAACCTACATTAACATTGTAATCTCTTCCACTCCATGTGGCTGCCCATGTTGTATACAAGAAGCCAATGAGAAGATGGCCAGAGCATTTTTTTTACACGCTGTACTTTCTATATGAGGAAAAATCTCACCTATTTTGTATTGCTACATTTGCCATTTCCTGTTTTAAAAGTAGACAGGTGGGAAGAACCCTGGGGAAGAATCGTAAGAAGCATATGAAGCTTCTGAAGGGTAGGTGCAGACAAGCATCTCTAGTATGAAATAAGAATGAGCTTCCAGAAATACTTAGTAAACAGATGGTGTGGCTTGAGATCTGCAAGACACTGGGCCATTTTCTGACTGTTGAGACACTGTCCTTTAGAATCGTGTAGCTGATAGCCTGCACAATCAAATCTTAAAAAGCGTAATAAATGAAGTGATAATGGAATGAGCAAAGGTGATGTAAATTGTTTTGGGTGATATTAAAGACACATCTTCAAATCATCATATTGCAGTAGTAAGATGAAAAGAATATTGAAAAGATTGTACTGAATAAAATTGCTGAATCTGTGCTTCGACAATATAAATTTCCCTCAATGTAATCCAACATTAGACACTTGGGAGCAAAAAAAAAACCCCACTCCAAATCCCAAAACACAACCTCACGACCAGAACTATCCAATCTATTTCTTTTGAAGGTTTTACAAGCAAACAGACATTACTTTTGTACTTGAACAACTGCAAGTGAAGTGAGTTATAAACATGCTCTGAACAAAAGTGGACTAAAAAATTAATTTATTTTCATTGCCCATTAAAAAAACCCAACAAAAACAAACAACAAAGACAAGCAAGGTATTTTTTTTTTTAATCTTGACTGAGGACCTTTCATTTTGCTATACCTTACTGTATCTTTTTAAAATCTTAAAATAAATGATTAACTAAGTAGCCCTAGAGGTTTAATATTTTACTGTAGCTGGAATCTTGACCATTTACTTAACATTAAGAAACTATTGCTTTAATGGGTCTATTATTAAAAATAAATGCATATTTTCAATACTTTTGAAATCACTTGTCTTCATAAAAGAAGTGCATCTTCTTGCACCCATCACCATTGTTGTTTAGTAACAATATTACTTTGAATCAAACTGTAAAAAAGAATTCCCTAAACTTCTTCCGATTAAAGAATAATGTTAATTGGTTAGCTTATATAGAAGAAGGTTATATGGTCCATTGACTTTATATAGATTGAATTGCTAAGCAGGGCTAAGTAGAAGCATCAGTAGGGAATAGAGGGTAAGCGCTCATCAGTTTTATGTTCCCTTTCCTATTTACTGCTTACCCCTTACAGTGTCTTACAACTAGATAAACAAAGTTTTCTTGGGTGCTTCATAAATAAAAATGTATTTTGACTTTTGTGGTTAGCCTGACAGGTCAGTTGTGAGAGAAATAATGCCTACAAATAAGATACCTAGGGGTGAACAAAGGGAAGATACTTGCTAAGAAGAATCACCTGAGAGCATCCAGGCTAAGCAAGAGTGTCACTATTGAAGACCCTTTTTGAGTCTGAGAGACAGCTATTTAAATGGCTAAAGGATTGTAGACGTCTGTAATGGAGACTGTATCTCAAGATGTTCGCTAAATGTGTCAGTTCCATGAAAGGAAAATGATGCAAAAATAGAGGATAAGATCAAGTGACAACAACTCTGTCTTGCATTAATGCAGATGAAGAGGTCTAATTTACTGAAAAGTACAAAAGGAAAAATGGAGGGGGGTGTGTGTTACTGTGTTTAAAGGAGTTAATGAGTTAGTGCAGTTAATGAGTTATTGATTGGTCACAGAGTAGCATGTTAAAAAAAAAAAAAAAGTTTTATTTTGCAATTGGGATAGTTTGGAGTACACATGTGATGGTTTACCAGAACTCAGCTGGTGGATGGTAATATTTGGAATGATAGTAACTCAGCCTGTGTGATTTCACACAGGTTTCCACTAGAGTTATTTCTTCTTTACTTGAGCATAAAATCAGAATTTAGCTTTCTTATCTGTACTTGAAAGACACTAATGACAGTCTAGGGACTGATTCTTGTTCAGATTAAGGTTTTCTCCCACCTTTAGATGGATAATGAAGCTTTTTAGCTGAATATAAATATAACTCACCCAGTGTAGAGTGTGGTTATCTGAGTACAAGACTTTGTCTGCTGGCTGTATCCTACTGAATACATTTTGCAAGACATTCTCAGGCTTCCTAACAATGTCCTGCTGAGACTTTCTGTGCAATGTATGGGGTCTGGGATTGGAATTTTTTGTATTATTATCCACAGCTAAAAAAAAATTTAATTAAAGAATCTCATCCTTTAGGAAATGCCTTTATATGATGCTTAAAAATAAGACCTATCCTGAAAGTCAATGGCAAAATTCTAAAGACAAATGAAAATGGATTCTAATGGATTCTAAAATTTTTTTATCCTGTTAAAATAAAAGGCCATCCTTTGAAATCCCTCTTATGTTCACATCAGGGGGGAAAAAAAAAGCTTCTAATGTTGATTTGTGAGAACTGGGGAGGATGCAGCAATTCTAGCTACACTAGATTCATAGACAGATTTTCTCATTCTGCAGCTCATCCCCTAAGAAGATGGGTTTCGCTCAAGCCTAATGCTAGGAAGCTTTCTCACAAAGAGCTGGCACTGGATGTTGTGAAGGACCTGACAGATCGTAGCCATTTGCTGTCTCTAAAATGAAAAATACAACTGAGTTCAACCAATACTTGGCTTTTCCCTGCAATCACCAGAGAGCGATTGTGTGGTATACACACAGCTGGTACTAATGGCAGATTCCTTTCTCAGTGCTCTGCTGGGAATCCAACATAGATGAATCCCCTGGAATTATGTGATTTGCTGGTACAGCATTTTCCTTGCGTCTAAAGAAACATTTCCTGAATGGCCGAGCACAGATTGAGGGGTGCTGAAAGTTAAAAGAAGTCATGATCAAAGAGGAAACACTGGCAAATGAAAGTAACTTTCCTAAAATTAGTCCTCTTATTTTAATCTCTGCTTATATTTTTCATCCTTCTGTCCCTGCAGAAAGACTTCCATCCTTCTGGAAACTCTCCAGACCCAAGTTCAAAAATCAGTCAATGCTCCTCTAATATTTCTTCAGCATTTTTCCTCTATTCCTAATTTAAGAGGCTGGTGGTGTGTTTTTGGACCAGAACTCCCACTGGAGTATTAAGGTGTACAAAGTAAAAGAATCAAGACAAGAGGTAATTGATGTTCTTAATAAACTCTTATTCTCCTTACTATTAGTGAGAAATTATTTTTTTTATTATTATTATACTGTATGTCAAATATATAACATGTCATACCTTGGTGTATAATTGTTGTTTAATTGGTGTTTTATTCCTTCCATTGAAAATTATGTCAAGAATAAAATGTCAATATTCCTCTTGTAATTGACAGCTCATTTCTGCCATGTATTAAGGACGATTAAAACATCAATTTAATGATGACAGTGTGACATTTTACATATTTGACCCAAGCTTCAAATGATAGAATAACTCGTGGGCGGAGGAACTTTATTCCTCTTATAGAAATGGTGCTAATTAGTTAATATTTGTATGAGAAGAAGAATAAAAGAGAGAAGGGAAATTTGCCCTGTCAAAATGTTTGTTATTTAATATCAGTGTTTGTCAATTGATTATTAAAAAGGCACTGACACAGAAAAGTTTGCAATTGTGGGAATATATAGATGATGTGTGTAGCAGTTGGCACCTGGAAATTCTTGGATTTTGTCCACCAGTCCTCTGTTTGTTGAATCCTCTGTTCTTCCAGGTGACAAAGTTCCCAGCTTTTAACCCCTGATTTCTTCTCAGAGGGTGGAGATTATGGTAGGCAAGACAAAACACTGCATCCTCTCATGTCTGCAGTAGGGATTTCATTATCTACTTCCTTGCAAAGCACACATGGAGGTAGAGAGAACCACCACTTGAGTAGCTAAACCTTCATGTTCAGGAAGCTAAACGTCTATAAATCATATTCTGTATCAGTTTATCTTTCAAAATGTTTTGGCTTTAAAATATCTGAAGATAACTGGTAGAGCATTTCCTGATTAGTTTCAGTGCTTGGCCAGTGTGAAGGTAGATATAGATGAAGCATGGATGACAGAAACTGTCATAGTGGACTCCTCATAGAAGATAGAGTAGATCTGTGTTGGACTCTTCTGATGGATTTGTCCAGCTGTCTGAGAATCACAGTCAAAATGTAGCTGCTGCTGCTCTCCAAGCAAAGTCCAGACGTAATGGAAAGCTGGAGCTGATGTACTGATTTCTATTTACTGTATTTGGAAAGCCTTGTGAAACAGCAAAAGACTGAAATTTCTGCCCTGCGTTTGGCTTCTCATTTCCTTTTTGTCAATTAAACTACTTGAATTCCAAATATTTTTCAAGTGCTTGCTAATGATATTCAGGTGCCCCTCATACTGGTAATATTTTATCTGCCTCTATATATGTGAACTCTTCCTCACTACCTAGATCATATATTGTCCTACTACCTTTACTGTATCTTTTACCAAAGTTTCGTAATCACCTTTGTGCCTTTTCCCCTATGGCCTCCTTTGCATAATACAATCTCAGTAGGTTCATCCATGCACGTTAAAACCCCTCTTGAAGATATGTTTTTTTGTGCTGCATACACATGCCAAATGACCTAGGTATCAATTGCCTATTGTTCCATCTCTTCAGCTTTTTAGTGGTCTGCTTTTGAATGAGGAGCAGCCTGGAAAAAGGACCACTACTGACAGGGTATTAGAAAAGTAGCTGTCCTCTCACAGGAACCACTATAAATCAGCAGTCAATAACTAATGATGATGGAAAGAAGAATTATCTATTATGTGCCTGATCCTTCAAGTATGTAGTGAGGTTAACTATACTTGCTCATGCAAGCAGCTTTATAGATTTAAACAGAAAAAAGTAGGTGTGTAGAACCCCATTTTCCCTAAACATGTGATGTGCCAACAGCCTGATCACTGGAAACATTAGGAATCTTTGTGTTAACATAAATGAATTCTGTTTTAGAAATGAATAAACAAAACATAAAGAGTATTCAAAATTCCTATTTGGTAATTGTTATTGATACAAACAATCTGATTATCTGTTAGAACCTGTGTTGTAAACAAATGCAAACCATAGGTGTGTAGTTTTTGGAATCAGCCTCAAATCACAGAATCACAGAACAGTTGAGGTTGGAAGTGACCTCTGAAAGTCATCTAATGTTAAGGTTGCATAGTTGATCTCTAACCCAATACTCATCAACGAAGGGAGAATCTTCCTTTTTCCAGACTCTCTCACTGATCTCTTGGGTTGGGAATTCCTGAGGGGTGGCCTTGGCAGTGAAGACTGAAGCAAAGAAGGCATTCAGTAACTCTGCCTTCACCGTGTCCTCTGTTACCAGGTACCCTGCACCATTCAGTAGTGGCCCCACATTTTCCCTGGGCTTCCTTTCGTTATTGATGTATTTGAAGAAGCCTTTCCTTGTAACTTGAATCCTTAGTTGCAGGCCAGGACTCCACTGGATTATGTGTGTTCAAGAACCTGTTTCAAAGAGTTTACTGTCACTGCAAGCAGTTTTTCTGTTAGAGAAAACCTAGGTTGTAAAGGTTTTGAGGTTCAAAGAACCAAGCATGTGATTCCATATGATCACAATATGCGGGTGGTCAGAGTAGCTCATTGCAGAGATCTTGCTGGTCTCATACTCTTTAGGAATAATTCTCTGCTGTATTGCAAACAACACCTTTGTAAAAGTGTTATATTTTTTCTCCTCATAGAACTTACACTCTGAAGAAAGCTTGTCAAAACATAATTGTGATTATGTAGCACAATATTTTGTAGATTTAAAGATGTTTTAAAACTTATTATATTTCTGAAGCTTCCAGATTTGAAACTACAGAAATGTGTACATACATTGCTTTTGTCTTTTCAGTTCTCAAGGCAATTGTTTAACCTGTTTAATTTCACACCCACATTTTTCCTGATTCGCCACATAGTACTACTTCTCAATGAACTCTCATGTTTTAGTAAAGTGTTGTCAGTATAGATCTAACCTTGTGATCTCCACTAATAATGCGTAGACTAAATCATCCCAGAGTTTCAGAATTACTACAGTTATGTATCTAGCTTTTTCTGTATGTATACTGAAAAACAAGTGACTAGATAATAGGAGGCAAAAATAACTAAAAAGAAGAGAGATATACCTCTAGTCTAAACAAAACAGTGTATTTTTAATTGAAATAACATTCCGTAGAACCACACATCAAAACATTTAACTTTTTCAAAGTTTTCAGCATTAAAGAATTAAGATGAAACACAATTAAAAAACAGAAAACTGCAACATTGTAGAGGATGGTCACTTTTTGTATGTCATGTGGCTTTAAAAACAAGTCAGATAAATGATGATGCCATTAAAACTGAACTAATTAAAGAAAGCTTCTTTTAAGAACTCATTAACTGCAACCTCATTTGCATAATGATGCATATTAATTAAGTTTTAATGAATCTGAATTTGCACCAAGCCTATTCATGTTGGCTTTGAAACAAATTGAACAAATTAGTTAAAAGCTTTTTGGAATCTACTTTTCACACCAAACAGGATATGAATGCAATCATCTCCACAAAAAAGAAATATTTTTCTTTTAATTTAATTCAAAGGTATGCAGACCCATCTATTAATTATTTTTAAATGCAATAATTTCCACCTTTTCTTTGCAAAATCAACAGTATTACTCATTCTTGAGCGGCATATATTATAAATGTATGTTGTGGGATAAAATCATTACAGCCAATTTATTGAAAATAAGGTAGAAACATTTGACTTCAGGGTGCATTTAGTTTACTTAATACATGGATTTCAATTTTAATGGTAACCTTTAGGCATTTTGGCTGTCTGCAGAACAACCACTAGAACAGTATTTTTTATGCTGCTATCAATTTTTCAAGATATATGTAAAATACTAAAATTCCTTATAATACCTATTTCCTAATGTAAGATTTCACAGTGTCATAAGTATTATAAGTATTATAGATGGAAAATAATTTCTAAGCCTTTAAAAGGTGCATGTTCTTGCTTTGGTGTTGTTGGATCGTTTGTGGGGGTTTTTTCATACACACAAGAAGCAGAATCCAATTTTAACAAGTTTGCTTTCAGCTCATAATAAAAACAAGAATTACAGCAGAAACACTATTGATTTCCTTATACTTCATTGTGTCTTCATCAAGAATGAAGAGATTTATGTAATTACTGTTCCATCTTTTGTTGTTAGAAAGCACTTTTTTGTAAGTCAGCAGATACAAAGGCTGAAATGCTTTTATTGTTGAGATTAAAAGATAATTTTTTCTCCTTCCGTTAAACTGTTTTTCTGTGATAGGTTCTTCAGGGAGGTTGACAATTAAGAAGATACTATACATTGAAACCCCACAGTTTTTATCACTGTTTTCCCAGCATTTTATCTTGTCACCTTCTCTTCTTATTAAAAAAACAACCAAGATATATTGAATCCCCCCAAACCATACCCCTCTCTAGTTCTCTTTTGTTTCATTGTCTGTGGTGGCATCCACTGATACTAAACTGATACCAATGCAGATTTCCTGTAGCAAAGTACTGGGAATCCTTTTATGCTTACTGGTACAAAATAGCAAGATGTTGTATTATTGCATGCTGATGATTTTACTTTTTTGGTTTTTCTTCCTCTGCCATCAGCAATTTATCTTTCCTATTCATTAATAAAGTTAAAGTTGCATGTTTAATATGTGACAGGTTTGAGAAGCATGTTCTAGAAGTGAATTTTCAGTGGTGCAGATCTCTCCTGAGTGTCCATTCCCCAAGTGGAAGTAACTAGCTGTACTGTAAAAGGCAATGAACCTACTGCCAACATCTTAAGGAATTGCATTACTGGGTCATAGAGGCAATCAAATGCCTGGTTATATTGTGGTTATTTACCTCATAGTTAATGAAGGAACTGTATGGAAAAATTTGGAGTGGAAAAAAAGAAAAATGTTAGATCATGGTTTGAAAATGGGAGAGTCTCAGCTTGATTTTCTTAAGATTTATTATCAGAATTCCTACAATATGACCTTCCCGTTTTCATAGATTTCAATTTGAGAAATACATTGTCTTAAGTTGCATATCATTGTTCAGGGTAAGAATGTCATCAAAGTTAAGGGAAATGTAGATGTGTTTCTGATTTTGAGGGCAATGGTTATATTCTACAATCACTTTAAAAAAAAAAAAAAGACATTTCTCCATTTTTAACCTTTTTTTGTTCTTGTACTTTTATAGTGTACTGTAACTTGAAAACAAAATGAAGCTATTAAATATTTTAAGTACCATCTGATTTCCAAATAGGAATAATTTTTTATGAGATCACAACCTGGAATAAAGAAAAAGAATTGCTGTAAGTTATAGAGTCATAATTCTTTAGAATTTTAGGATCCTGGATTAACCAGTGAACATTAACACCATTATAATAACCTATAATTAAAAAAATAATAAAGGCAGTTGGGACCTTTCATTATGGTCTCTATTTAAGTAGACAGATATCATTACAGATAATAGTTCTATATTTGCCAGATACGCAGTCACCCTAACCTATAGGCTGTTACTGTAACCTGTCATGTAACCCATCGCTTTGTATGTTACACTTGAATATTCATATTTCTGGTTATTAAAGATATTAAGCTTCTTGGAGGCATAAAGCACAATTTGCAAGGGATATTTGCTTTTGTTCAAAATAACTTTTAATCTTATTTGTCTGATTACAAAAGGCTTTTCCTTTGGGAAGTGAGTTTTTTTGTTTCGATTTGGTTTGTTTGGGTTTCTTTTTTTTTTTTTAAATACAAATTTAGTGTGCAGAACTGGTTTCTTTTGGGGGAATTTTGACAGAAAGTGTCTTCCTTGGGGGAGGTCAAGAGTCATTGGTATTAAACTAGACAAGCTGGTAGTGCAGTGTTAATGGAAATGGAAAGCAGATGTTTGGTAATTAGGGGAGATGTGAATGACAAGGCTTGAGAGGTACAGTACATGCGCTAGCTGGCACAAAGCAGCTGTTGTTACCGATTTCACTGTCAGAAATGTACATAAGTCAGACCATCCCCTGCGAGTTTGCCATAGCAGTGACAATTAGAAAAAAAAATGTATTTGATTAAAATAAGTAATATATCATACAAAGTAATTTTTGTAACATTTAGAAATGGCCTGGGTTAAATCCCACCAAAATAAACTAGATGTAAGCAAAACTTGCTGAACTGACAGTCCTTAAAAGTAGTGAAAGATTAATACTGACAATTGATTCTAAGGCTTTCTAGCCTGACAGGGAGAAAATAAAATTATTTGAGGTTCTGTAGGGTAGAAAAGAATATATTTGATATATAGATATATATAGATTAAAGTAATTATTTTTTCTTACAATTCTGTTTTTAGCTTTATTCTTATTTTAATTTTCTGATTCTAATATATTTATTTAACATAGTTTTCATTCCTCTTGCATTCATTTCCTGTTAACAGAACTTTCATCTTTTTGTTGTGAATTATTTACTATAAATTGTATGGAGCAAATTTTTTATTGTTTTACTGTCAGAAAGCAATTCGGTTGAGATGGACTGGCATAAACTGTGATAATAGTGTATTTGCTATGGCTGATCCTAAGCACCTGTTCCCCATTAATTTAAATGAGAATTACACCTCCAGTTTGCACTAGATGGCTTCAAGAACTTATATGGTAGGTGCTGTGTAAATACAAAAAATTGTGATCTCTCCCTGTTTTTACTCATCTCTGATACTGCTTGAGCGTGTGCTCTTTAGCACTGTTGTTTCAATAGTGCCTGTAAATACGTCAAAATAAGATGGGAAATCTTTCCGTTTGTATGGGGTTCAGCATATTTATGCCCGGATGGAAGGGTTGCCACCTCAGTCATCAAAATACGTGGCTCATCTCTGGTTTAATTCAGTTTTCATTTTTTCTCTATTTGAAGTCCATGGTGTTGCAAGCTGTATTAAAGGATTAAGACATTAAGCTATGCTCCATTCAGCCCATTAATGGTAGCTGCCTCAAATAAAGAAATATTCCTTTTTGTTCATTACTGTTGAGAGTGAAAGTTGAAACTTCTTTCCTCTTAGCAGTGTTTTCCCTTTATCACTAAAACAAGCTATAATGTTCAAAGCTGAATTCTGGCAATATTAATTTCCAATGTCCACATATACTTAAGATATTAGTTTCTAAAACACTTTGGGGAACACTGGATGTGAAAGATGGTGCAGTAAAGTGTACATCTCTTTTGAATAAATGCTATCTCAAGATTCCACTTGATAATTTCCTTTGTGTAAAGAAATGTAATGGGCCAAAAATATTAGAGATGATTTCTTGATGTATTGTTGTTAACTTGGTACTTGCATAAGGGATATCTGAATTAGATCTCTTTGTATACTTGCAATTAAATTTAATTATGTCTGAGTATGTGTCTTAATTAATCTATCAATTTGTGAATGAAAATTTCTTCCCATCCATAGTAAAAGCTATTAAATATATTAGCTTTCATAAAGGTGATTTAAAGATTTTAGAACACTTTTTTATTTGCTTGAGAAAATAATTCCCTCTCCCTGACACATAAAGACAGGCACCCACATGCACATATACTTTCCATGTAGTAATTTTACCATTTTATTTCAGAGATCTCCTGGGACGCAACAGAAAAAAAATTAAAAAGAAAATCAATATAAAGAAACAATCTCTTTTCTTTGAGGAAAAGCTCATTTCTGAAGTTTGTTATAGCATGAAAGTTTAAGTGACACTAAAATATGTTCCCTGAGTGGAAAATAATCACTCTTCCTTGGACATGTCAAAGAGCATAATATATTTGCAATTGTAGGCATTCAAATTCTGATAGAAATTGCAACCTCTACTTTTAAATTACTTAATTTCTTATTTTAGTTTTTCACCACCTTCTGCTATATAATTTTATATGATCATGTAGGGGCAAATTCTGCCTTTAGATGTGCCCCTGTAGCTTCCTGTAACTTGAATGGTGTTCTGTATCCTAAATCAAAATCAGATTTTGGCCAATACTATATAACCTTTTTGCTCTTGTTTGCTCACCAAAATGCAATGTTAATTTAAAAAAAAAAAAAAGGAGGAAAAAATTTTTAAAAAGTGGTTCCAGTAAAGTGAGTGAAGAAGACATAGTTTTAGGCTTGTGGGTCATAAGTAAAAAATTCAAATTGTTGGTGACTATTTTATGACTGTTCCTTGTTCAGTCAACGGCAATTTTGCCTGAGAAAGCCTTTACTGTTCGATTTTGTATGACTGCCTTTAATGAAGTTGTGCTTTGTTACAATTGAACAATAGAATCCTAGAGATTATATCTAGAAAGGATGTTAGATCATCTAATCTTCAGTGTGTCCTATAATCCCTTTTTAAATATATCTACAGATGGTGTTTTAACACCTTTTCTTAGTGGTGGATCGTTGGATTGTTCTTACTGCTGACTGAGCTTATTTCCTTTTAGTTTTGAGCTGTTTACTTAAAGAATTATTGGTCAATTTGAAATTAATCTTAAATAAGAATGAAATTGAAGTTAGAATATGGCAAATTGGAGCCAAATCCTCTCTCTCTAGTCATGAGAGCAGAAAGCCTGACATCAGATCTTCATGTAGTGTAAGTTGCAGTAGTTACACTGCATGTGATAAAGCTGTTGTGTGATGACAGAGCTGGAGAAACTGGTTCCATAAAAGCAGCAGCTGCTGACATCTGGGTTCACAGAGAGCTTGGAGAGCCTCTGTGTGTTCACAATATCTGCTGCAGGATGAAAAACAGGGATTAGATGAAAGAGCATCAGGGAGGTGGGTCCCTGATTATTCTTGTCCTGCCTAGAGTGCTATGGATGCGGCTTACGGGTGCTATTTTAGCCAGTAGCTTTTAGTATCAGCTGGCCTCATCTTCTGTAGCTTGGGCTGGGAGGAAGGCCACTCAATTTGTTAATTCCCTGGGAAAATTATCTGTGAGCAAGGCTAATTACTGTTGTGAAGTTGCATGAGATATTTTCTTTTGGCATCAGTGTATAATGTAGTTTTTGGTCATTTAGACTATTTTGGTTACTATGAAAATGGGCCACAACACAGGAATTAAAACTGGTATTTCATCACTGACATTGGTCATTCTTAATAATCTCTCAAATTAAAGTGTTCAGACTGAGCAGTTAGATTCTGTGTATGACATTATTTCATTGCATCTGTTTAATACAAAACCAACTGAAATTCACTCAGAAATGCAATTGACATCATTTCTAGAGGAGGAATAAAACCAAGGGAATAGATGATTTCTTTTTTCAGTTCAGTATTACTGTTCTGTAACTAAACCTTCTGTTGGTGAAAAACAACTGTTGAAGTCTCTGATGGAAGATCTGTTCCTTTACATCTTACTCTTATAAGGGCCAAGCCTGACTCTGGCTTTACCTGTAAACTTCAGAGACATAGATTAGGATCTTAATGCTGTGGTTTGGAGAAAAGCAAGTGATGAAAAGTATTCACAGTGAGACAGGTGCCAGGACTCCCTCCATCACACATTGAATAGGTCGATGACAAATACTGAAATTAATTATGGGATGTTTTGTTTGAAGGATTTTGATAGGAAGGGGTAAGAGAAGAGGTCCAAGTAGTGTATGGAGTGAGAGGTGCCTTACTTTTGAGAATTGGACTCTCTGCCTCTGCTTGTATTGTTGAGTTGGAAAAAGACCAAAACAAATATACTGATTTTTGAAAACAGTTACTCTGGTCAAATATAATAAGCGAGAGACTACTTTCAGTACATTATCTGCATAGCAATGTTCTTTTTAATTGTTGCTTGGAATTAATTCTACCTACTTTTAAGGGCATATTGATTCAACTTTTATTGGAACCAAACATATATATGTTTCTTGTATTTTGGCATAGTATTTTTTCTACCTAGTAGAAACCAGGAAAAAAAATGCTAATGTATTTAAAATGTGATATGAAGAAAGGAAAACATTAAAAAAAAATCATTCTGAGTTGGCTCCTATTGGCATATAAATACAGTATAGTTACTTGAATTCCATAAGAATTAAACTCAGATCTTTTAAAATGCATGCAAATTCTTGCAGAATATATATGAAAAAATCACTATAACAGTAGAGGCACTTCTGCTCCCTTGATAAATGGGATTTCTAGACCACACTTTATTGAGTCTCTGATTTTTAATAATTTGAATCCTGCAAGATTTAATTCTGCATAATTCTGGCTGAAATCAGCTTTTGATTGAGTTGTAATGGCTGTGTTATTGTAAATATCTCTGCATGCTAATGTTGTGCTGGAATTCAATAATATTTAGATGAAATTTCTAGCCTCAAGCAGTCTGGAAGCTGGATTTAGAAAGCCTGAAAGTTTGTGTCAAAAAGTCATTTATTTTTGGGAACCCATAACATGCAGTTTAATAAATGGTCATCCCAAGGTCCAATTTAAATATATACAGTAGAATAGAAAAGAGTTGATACAGTGTATTTTTCACACCCTTGAGCTGCTGGACTGAATAGTATTGATTTAGCAGGGTTTTGTAGCCTTAAATGATTTTGTACTGTAATCATCCACAGTGAGGATAAAGTCGGTGACACCAGATGAGCAGGAATAAATCATGCTATCAGAATAGGCAGCCCATAGCATACTGTGCTGTACTCTGATGCTATAGAAAAAATATCCTGTCTCCAAAAAACTTTACATGTGGCTTTTCAGTCACATTTTTTTGCTTATCAGAGTGGAAAATACTGCATATAGGCAGGGTAAATTTTTATAGTCGTTATTTAGTTTGTATTACTGTGTTTTCTTTCTGTGTAATGATAGGAGCCTTGGCATTTGGCAACGGAAAAAAAGGTAGAAATTGGATCAGAAGAACAAATGGGTTTTGGTTTTTTTAAAAAAAAAACCCCAAACCTGAAAATATTTGTAAGGGAGACAAAAAGAAGTCTGGAAAATTGGTTGAAAAAAAGAAAAAAACAATGGAGATATAACATTAAATTCAAGAAAATCAGGATATTTCCTTCTTACCTATTTGTACACACAGATTAATTAGCACACAAACCTTCTTTCGAGCTTTGTGTCCCATTATGAACCATGGGGCTCCACAGGGGCCCAGTTCCCTGACTGAAATACAGTGGTTCCTCTCCATGTAAACTTAGCATGAAGAATAGTAATTTTCTACCACAGCCCTAAGTTTTGAGAGTAATAAATATGATACATGCTGTGAATGTATGAACATTGTGAAATGGCACCATTACTACGAGTAGTGAGTTTACTTAGACGGACAAAGAATAACAACAATCAGATATGAAGGAGCAAAGTACCCTTACCAGGTGAAATCCTGGTCTGTTGACATCAGTGACAGATCTCCCACTGATTTTCCTATAGTCATATTTTTGTCCCCTATATTCCTCTTCTTTGTGTTCTTTAAAGAATAAGATACTCCAATTTAAATGGTTGTGTATCTTAGATTTTTTGCAAAAAAAAAAGTACAGATGTCCTGACACATTTTTGTTGGGTGCTATACTTCATAATTTCAACTAGGACCATATTTTTTTGTCATCAATTCTTTCAGAATATATATTGCATATGTCTCAGTGAATTCTTGTCTAAGAAGGTTTTTGCGGTTTTAACACCTCTCAGCTGTGTTGGTTAGTTCAGATTTTAGGCTCCTCAGTAATATACAATGCATATATATGTATATTACTACTTGGCTCATTATCCAGCAGAGCAGTTCACATCTACTATAAAAAAAAAAAAAAAAATTCTCTTAGCATATCTTCAGGTTCAGATACACAACCTGATTCAGCAGGAATATTCATACCATCAAAAGTGGGCAAAACTTGGACATTTGGGGACATGCCTACCCTGAAATCACCATTCTGACATACCCACACATTAAGTTAGCTGCTTTGGCTACTTCTAGCTGTATAGCTGCAGCAGTATGCAGCTTGGCTTGGTCTCTTAAAATCTGCCTTGCAGATCTCTAGGCTATTAGCAATACTGAGGCTTGGCTAAGTAAAGTAGATCCGTATGGAAGACTGTCAGAGCAAGGACTGCAGTCCAGATCAACTTTTCAGATAACAACTAGCTTCAGTCCAGGCTTCTTTACTGGATGAAGACATCTTCTGTGTACAGCTTGTTAAAAGGCAAGCCCTTATAAACTATCAAGTCAGTTGGTACTGTTGTCCTAACAGTTTGATTGATTTGGTTGGAAAGCATAAGAAAAGATGAAATGCAAATGTATCTTCCTTGTAATGGGTACAAATATCTCAGATTAAAACTGCAATTAATATTGAAAAGCATGCCTTATCATTAAAAAAAAATTGAATGATTTACCTCTGCATCTAAATAGAGGAAGAACAATCAGGAGTCAGAGCCTGCTTCTGCAGTGGATCTCAACAGCAGAGAAGAAAAGTCATTCTTATTTATGTAGTGGTCCCTGCACGGAAATAAAGAAATGATGCTCAGAACTTGTGTAGACAATGCTTATTTAGAAAGATTATCCTCCATTCCCTGTTTTCCATCCCCTCCTGCCCTTAAAACTGGAGGTGAAATTAAATTTAATAGTCAGCTTTAGTTGCTGATCGGGGGCTTTTCTGAGCCATCCAGTATCTAATTTCCTTCTTTTTGTTTGAAAGCAAAAGGTGAAACTCTTTACAAGAATTATCCTATTTATCTTATTCTCTGTATCTGTTAGTCAGCCCTTGCTGATTATTTTTACTGTATCAAGCTACAGTATATTAAAAGTGCTCTCCTCTCAAATGAAATGTCTTACAATTTAAGTCTCTCACTAGGAGTGTCAGCATTGCCACGGGACATTTCCATCCTCCCAAAGCAAACAAAATTGACACAGTTGATTTGGTATATAAATGTCTGCAGCTTTATTAAATATGCATTAAAGTGCAACAGTCATAAATTACATGCACTCAGCCCACTCAGAACATAATGTGTACAGCTAAATAACTTTCTGACTGTACAGCCTAAGCAATAAGGCCAACCGAAAGACTGACTGGAAGCCGAAAGTCAGTTCCCTATAGTGGCTGCTGTTGGAGTATCATTTTATTATGCTGCTAAGCACCTCACCTCTCTTGTGTGGTGTATATATGAGTAGAGGAAGGAGGGGAAGGGGAAAGTCAGACTTCTGTATTACTTTTACTTTACATTATCCATTTCATTTACTTCTATGTGCATTCCTTGACATGGAAGGAGGGGCAGTTTGGTTCCTGTATCTTTCTGTTTGCTGGACAGAAAAAAAATCCCCTAAAATAAGAAAATATTTGTTGCTGATTATTATAATACTAATTTATATTTTGTACTTATATGTCAATTTTATCAGAAGATGTTAATATCTTTAAAAGCTGGGTATATACAGGGATCACTCCTTTCCTTTAAGAATGCCCCATTTTCCTGTGATTACATACAATGTAAGTTATATGTACTTCTGCACCTGAGTGGATTCAATGAAAGAATGTATTCTCAGGCTGAAACAAAATAGATGCCTTTTTAGAAAAGACAGAATGTAATTACTCACACTCCTGAACACATACCTATTACGTAGTGAAGTGTCATGACTTTTTGATGACTGCATGTACCCTATTCCTTCTTCAAATTTGATCTGAAAGCTGGCTTCAATGGCCTTTGTACCTCCCAATATCATGATTTTTCAAATATGGTAGAAATTGTACTGATAATATTAACTATCACATTTTGCTGTACTTGGATATTTCTGAACTTTTTTCTTCTGATAACTGACCAGTGTCAACCCAGCTTAATTTTGTTAGTGCTCAATGTAATATAAGCATCAGCTGGCCGTGAAATGACCTATACATTGCAGTCTTCCCAATATCATTCAGTCCATGTTTTTAGTGGTTTGTTGTTTTGGTTGCTAGTTTGGTTTTGTTTTGGGGGGTTTTTTGGTGTTTGTTGGTCTGGGTTGTTTTTCTTGTTGTTGTTTGTTGTTGTTGTTTGTTTGGTTTGTTGGTTTTTGTTTTGTTTAAACAGTGTTCTGAGCAGAGCGAAGATTTTTTGCCTCTTTCTGCTTTTCCTGACTAAATTCCACTTACTGTCCTTAGATTCAATGCCGTTGTTTTAATACTCCTTTGTAAAAATAGCTGGAACATTTATGAGTGTATTGGGTTTGCGTGGCAAGGTTTTTGGTAGCAGTGGGGGAGGGGACATGGGGTGGCTTCTGTGAGAGAAGCTGCCAGAAGCTTCCCCCATGTCCGACCCGACACAGCCAATGCCAGCCGGCTACAACAAGGGACCCGCCGCTGGCCAAGGCCGAGCCAATCAGTAACGCCTCTGTGATAACATAATTAAGAAAAAAAAAAAGGAAGGGAGAAAAAAAAGCTGCACACTTTGCAGCTAGAGAGAGGAGTGAGAAGATGTAAGAAAAAACAACTTCGCAGACACCAAGGTCAGTGAAGAAGGAGGGGGAGGATGGGCTCTGGCGCCGGAGCAGAGATTCCCCCCCCAACATGTGGTGAAGACCATGGTGAAGCAGGCTGTCCCCCTGCAGCCCATGGAGGTCCATGGTGGTGCAGATGACCACCTGTAGCCCGTGGAGGACCCCACGCCGGAGCAGGTGGATGCCGAAGGAGGCTGTGACCCCACGGGAAGCCCGCGCTGGAGCAGGTTCCTGTCAGGACCTGTAGCCCGTGGAGAGAGGAGCCCACGCCGGAGCAGGTTTGCTGGCAGGACTTGTGACCCCGTGGGGGACCCGCGCTGGAGCAGTCCCTTCCTGAAGGACTGCACCCCATGGAATGGACCCAGACTGGAGCAACTGTCAGTCATGGGAAGGACTCACGTTGGAGCAGTTGGTGGAGGACTGTCTCCCGTGAGAGGGACCCCACGCTGGTGCGGGGGAAGGAGACCTCCCCCTGAGGAGGAAGCAGCGGCAGAAACACTGTGTGATGAACTGACCCCAACCCCATTCCCTGTCCCCCTGTGCTGCTGGGGGGAGGAGGTGGAAAATCGGGAAAGAGATTAAGCCCGGGAAGAAGGGAGGGATGGGGGAGGTGTTTTAAGATTTGGTTTTACTTCTCATTCTCCTCTGATTTTGATTTGTAATAAAGTAAATTTTTTTTTTTTCCCCAAGTCGAGTCTGTTTTGCCCGTGCCAGTAATTGGTGAGTGATCTCTCTCCGTCCTTATCTCCACCCACGAGCTTTTCATTATAATTTTCTCCCCCTGCCCATTTGAGGAGGGGGAGTGATAGAGTGGGCTTTGGTGGGCATCCGGCCTCTAGCCAGGGTCAACCCACCACAATGAGAAATTAGCTTGTATTATGAAAAGCAAGATAGCAAGCTACTAAATTTCTGACAATACCTGTACTTTGTGTTTATTTTATTTCTGTTGATTTATTGCCATAAGTCTCTTGGCTCTCTCCCAAACATCTCCTGGCAACAGAGCCAACCAAATTAATTTTGTACAATGAAAGATCTACTATAGTAACTTAAAGTCTGTCTTCATCATCTTGCTAATGATCTCTCGTGTGCTGTTCTATACATGGTTTATTTTCCCTTGCTTGATAAATGTGAAAGGAAAATCTTGGGTACATGTAACAACTATGACCTTGTTTCTCCCTTTTGAGAGCACCTTTAATCTCCCATTATCTGTCATGTTGGAAAGTGTCCTTCCTGAAGAATTTTTGTACTTTATGGTCAATAGATTAGTTCCTCACTATTCTATTTCTGTTTCATAGCTGATACTTGTTTAACATTTACGATTTCCTGATATGTGATGCAGAATTTAGAGTAATTTGATACTTGTGGCTATTACTAGCTGAATTTAGAGAACTTCAACATCTTTGTCAGAGACATGGACAATGGGATTGAGTGCACCCTCAGTAAGTTTGCCGATGACACCAAGCTGAGTGGTGTGGTTGACACACTGGAGGGATGGGACGCCATCCAGAGGGACCTTGACAGGCTTGAGAGGTGGGCCTGTGTTAACCTCATGAAGTTCAACAAGGCCAAATGCAAGGCCCTGCACCTGGGTTGGGCAATCTCAAACGTAAATACAGGCTGGGCGATGAGTGGATCTAGACCAGCTCCAAAGAGAAGGACTTGGTGGTGGTGGTGGACAGGAAGTTCAACATGAGCCGGCAATGTACGCTTGGAGCCCAGGAGGCCAACTGTATCCTCGGCTGCATCAAGAGAAGCATGGCCAGCAGGTCAAGGGAGGTGACTTCCCCTCTACTCTGCTCTCATAAGGCCCCACCTGGAGTTCTGTGTCCAGTTCTGGAGCCCCCAACACAAGAGAGACATGGACCTGTTAGAACGAGTCCAGAGGAGGCCACGAGGATGATCCAAGGGCTGAAGCACCTTTCCTGTGAGGACAGGCTGAGAGAGTTGGGGCTGTTCTGCCTGGAAAAGAGAAGGCTTCAGATAGATCTTATAGTGGCCTTTCAGTACCTGAAGAGGCTACAAGAAAGCTGGGGAGGGACTTTTTACAAAGGCAGGTAGTGACAGAACAAGGAGGAATGGGTTTAAACTGGAAGAGGGTAGGTTTAGATTAGATATTAGGAAGAAATTCTTGACTGTGATGGTGGTCAGACACTGGAACGGGTTGCCCAGAGAAGTTGTGGATGCCTCCTCCCTGGAAGGGTTTAAGGCCAGGTTGGATGAGGCTTTGAGCAACCTGGTCTAGTGGAAGGTGTCCCTGCTCATGGCAAGGGGGTTTGAACTAGATGATCTTTAAGGTCCCTTCCAATGCAAACCATTCTGTGATTCTATAACTATTGTGTTCTGAAATGTGAGTTGATCCTAAAACTTTAACTAAATTTCTTTAGTAGTTTACTTTTTACTTATGGATATTTAAAACTTTGCCTGCTTTTTTTTTTTTTTAATCACAAATCAAAGGAAGTAGTCTCCATTCAGATATTAAGTGCTAAGTTTTAACCTTCTGTCTAGTTCTTCTGACCACTTCTAAAATGAAGGAAACAGACATTTTATCACAGCATACATTTCACATGTTATACTGGAAATGTCGATAGGCTAGAGGTTATTTTGAGCTCAAGTTGGTTGCTGAATGAAGAGTCCTGCTTCAAACCATGTCCTTACTAGCTACTCAGTGATAATTACTATACTGTTGTAAAATCTTTGGCCGACTTCAGTAATGAGATGCCTTTTTTAGGCATCTCTGCATTATTCTTTACATGGTGTACCAGGCTACCATCTCTGCATCTGTTTTTCCAGACTTAGTGAAGCACAGCTTTATCTTAATGAAACATAACTGATAATATGTAAGTTTTTTGAAATTCCTGTTACTCCACTAACACAGATGTTCTCTACATGGAGGTTGGCAAATCTACCAAAAAATTCCTAAGGCAAGAAAAATATTCTCTATGGCTTATGACTATTTTAAAATTCTTTTATTGCCAGCATTCTGCTTTACAACTGTTCAGTTCACAAGAGTCGATCTGTAACTAACTGAAGACAGCACCCAGAAGGGAATCTCTTTTCAAAGAGATGTCCCAAGAGATGATCTCTAACCATGATAATCAAAGCTAATCCTGAAATGTGGATCATTGAACTCTTTGTAAAATACATGCTCTATTGAAGGGCTTGCAGTGATAGAAAATCAAAACCAGGGTTTAAGTCATGGGCTTTTTCTGAAAAAATGGTGGCTTGTGGGTAGTTATAAAATTTTCTCAGCCCAAACTAGTGCCTTTTTACAGAAGCCTCTCAGTGATATACTGAATATATTCAAATAAGGTGTAAATAATTTGTGACAGACCCTCCACATCTGGACCTCTGCATATAAATGTTCAAATGATAGCCAGTACCATCAGCAGTGACCTGACATCAGAAGGTCTGAGAAGACATTGACATTCCTTGGGACCAATAAAACTGGCAGTCATTTTTTTTAACTGTTGTTTTCAGTGCATGGCTTGTGGTGGGAAGAGGAACATTTGACTAAAAGCTGAATCTCCTATATGAACCACTGACTTGACCTTTATCTTCTTCCTTGAAAAAAAAGTTTTTATCAGGTGATCTCTGCTGAGTTCTGTAACCTTCTGACCAGCTAACCCCTATTGTCCAAAATTCCTTGAGAGACAGAGGAGAAAGGCCATTCTTTGTTTGCAAGAATGTGTAATTCATGTTGTATCAAATATTTGGAATTAAAGCACAGTTGCTACACTACTGTTAGGATTGTCTCCTCAAAATGTAAAACATTTTTTCCCTTTTTTAACTCTCCTAACAGTAGCATTACAACCTACATGATATTTTTCAGACAATCTGTGTGTCCAAACACAGCAGAGTTGAATTATTTTCCTGCTCTTTAAAGAGGTAACAAACTAGTTTGATGTGTGGTGCAGGAGAAAAAGAAGGGAGAAATACATACAGCTACATTCAGGCTATTAGATAAAGTTTGAATATGATTTTGGGCCCAGGAAAAAGAAAACTAGCTTACTCCTATTTATTGTAAACTGTTAATCAACTACCTGGAATGAAAGAGTAAAGTATAAAATTTTATAATTAAGTATTTCAATGTTGTAAGTAAGTTGAGTGTGCATGAAGGAGGCCCTACAGAGTGTAACTGTATACCTAATACCACTTTCAGCATGGCTGTTGATGACATGGAAGTGAGCAAATAATTCAAACTGGTGAAATTTGCAGAGTGGAAGATTACTGATGAAATATGTTTTAGATGGTTAAATAAACAGATGTAAAAGTTAAGTACAGGTTCCATTTCAATGGCCAAAGGTAGTGTTTATCTTGGAACAAAGAAATGTAGGACAAAATTTTTGTGTGAGAAAACTCCAGAAAGGATTTATTGGTGAATATTCAGATGTGCTCGTGTTCTTAATGCTGTGCCATGGTCAAACAGATTGATGGCATCTGTAGGGGGCAATATAGAATATTTTTTCAGGAATAAGGGAATAGATTAGTTATATATTTGGTACAGAAGGAATAGCTCCTGGAAAAATGTGTCTGTTCCTGATATTAATGATTACAAAGAATATTGAAATATGGAGAGCTAGAGAAAAAAACCACTGTTGGTATGATTAGCATAATAAAAGACACCTCCTACAGAAAGTAAAGTTTAACTTGTTCACACTAATTTAGGTATCTGTTAAGGGAACATGACAGGAATTTTTGATCTGTCAGGTAGAACTAGAACAAAAACTCTAATTGTTAACAGCTGAAGCTGGACAGAAGATGACAAGGAATTGGAACTCTTCAGCTGCAAGAGTAATTAATCACAAAATAATTTTCACTACAGAAGATAATAAATCAAGAGGGAATATTTTTGTCTGAAGATGATCTGTGAATCTAGATCAGCAGATATGTAGTTAAAGTAGAATGGAATATTAAAAGTAGAAAAAATATTTTTTGTAAATTGGAAGTAATCCGAAGCAAAGGCAATAACTAGTAAAAAATGTAGCATAGTTTTTGAAGCCAATTATTATTTTTTCTTGAAAATATTAAACTACAGTATGCTTTTAGCCCACAATGCCAAGGCAAGTCTCGTATTGTTAGTGAAATATTGAAGCCTATGATAATGAACACGTATTTTCTGTTTGTGTAGGCCTTCTACAGCATTGATTTATCAAAAGAGTAAAATGCACATAGTTCTCATCAGCATCTCATGCGCTTAATTTCCATGGTGTTGGTGTCAGAATACATGGATAACTGGATGAGTAAAAATTTGTCCTGAATAATAATTAGAATTACTTAAAAGAGCACAGACTTAGTGAGCAACAAAGTTGTTAGACTTGTTTTGTGACTTGGGTAAGGTTCCTGGATCTTAAGTAAGAAGCACCGAATTATTTAAATAATTTACACCTAACTTCCACAGTTAGGTGTCACAACACCTAAACACCTTCACACTATTTTCCTTAATCCTGTTAAAGGTGATGGAATTTAACAATTTCTTACAATTATTCAGCCCTCCAGTTCCTTACTGAATTAGTACAAGGTGCTTTAAAATCTCAATGCATTTTGGAAGGTTGGTTTGTTTTTGGTTTTTTTTTTCTGCTGTGGTGTTTTAAATTAAGTATTCATTTTGTCACAACAGAGTCTTCAGTTTTGAATCCCTTCTCAGTTTGATTCTCTAATGTAGTCCTACACATATATTCATTGAATGCTATACTTTTCTGCTTAACAGGGATTATTATGAGTTGGTTTTCTTTTGATCAAAGGCAGTAGGACATTTTTCTATGCTATTTCAGGAGAAGCGACTCCTTGGGCTGCATCTCTACAAATAAGATTTCCCATGAAAAAGAATGCTGGCCATTTTTCACTAAGGCTTCCATGTTTCTGTTCTTTAAAACAGCATAATTTAATATTTGTGTGTTACATTATCATATGAAATGTATAATATGTAGCATCTTGTTTCTACAAAACACCTGTGGAGACAATACTAAGATATAAAGTTATAATTACATGTATAATAAGGGATTTATTAGACTAGCTAGGAACACATATTTGCATTTAAAGCAGCTCAACCTCATTTTCAGTGCCTTTTATAGTAAAATTTATATATTTCTTTAACATTTTTAATCAATTGATTTCAGCATACTTGATCATTTAGGGTATCATGTTCAAAACCGAACTAAGGAACTTAGTTTCAAAATAATAAAAACCCTGTAGCACAGAGTATGGTGAATACTGAAGTTCATGTCAAGGGGATCCTCAGCTGATATCACAAGGCCCATGAACATACTGCATCAAAGTCAAATTCACCTATGCAGGAAACAAGCTACTGTCGCATTCTGCCCTTTTAATACTTTCTCCTCTGTTTGCTCCTTGTAATACTCTCCCTCTGCTCAGATTTATGTGTTTGTTTATATTTCAATTAGATTCTTGCGTAGAGAAACTGAAAGCAGTAGGGATGCCCCTTGCAGTGTAACTGTCTAGAAAATATTGTGTTTTGGTCAGAAAAAAACAGAACTCTTTGTGTAAGAGAGAGAATACCTATATCTGTCACATTATAGTTTTTGCTACTCCGAGTAATATGGGAGGAAACATTCAAAATGTTTATAATTGGCAATAGGAACAAAAAAACCCATGAGATTATTTTAAGTACTGATTTTCTGAGACAGTTGCCTGAGAAAGCCAGATAGAAGGCCTGGTGATCTGGGTCAGAGACATAAACCTTCTGCTCCTAGGTCTGTTGTTTATGCATTAACTGCAAGAGAATCAAGACTTTTGTGTATAGAGCATACATGTTTGCCTGCATACCCTTAAAAGACTAAGATTATTCTGTTGCTGTGTTTTCATTTTAACTAACCCATGGAATGGATCATGAATTAATTCAAAATGACAGTGGATCAGTAGTAACAATAATATTAGTAACAACAACAATAACAATATTAAAAACACATTCACACAAGCAGCTTAAATTGTACTCTTAATCTAGACTTCCACAATTTTTATTTTTTATATCTCAAGAGATTTTTTTAATGCAAAGACATAGACAACCTAACAAATAAGTCTGATAGCAAATACTTTTGCTTTGCTATTTGAACTTACTGAACATGTGCAGAAGGTATCGTTACCTTTGTGAGAGAGAATAGGGGAAGTTTCTGAGGGAAATTTCAGTCATGCTTATAAAATAAGGGTAACATGAGTCAATTAAAAACATGTTGTTACAGACTAGTGAAAATTTCAGACAGAACTGGCCCAGGTTTCAGATGAAGTACTAGACTAATCTTGTCTAATTATACCTTTTATAAGCTGAAAAGAGGTAATAATGAGTTATTTAATATACAGCAACTGAAAGCAGTGTGCTTGCTCTGCATTTATATTTCACATTGAGCCACAGAACATTAAAACAAACTAACTTTCATGCAAAACTGTGATTTTTTTTTTTTTTTCTACAAGCCTGGTGCAGAGTCAAGAGTCTGATTAATAACTGATATTTGTGATGGTGTGTTCTATTCTAGGCACTAGTCTTTCTGACATTCTAAGTGTTTTGACCCTTGTTGCTGTGGTTTCATAAGAAACACAATGAATGTGCAAGTTTAAAAATAATGTAAAGAATACATTAAATTCTTAGCTTGAACAGAATACAGTAAAAAAAGGCTACTCCTTAACTTATTGAGGTTTTAGATTGTTTGGGTTTTTAATTGACAACTTTGCTGTATTTTTTGCATTTTTTTCTGTTTTAGTCAAAATAATAATCAGGTCAGTTAATACAAAACACAGATACAGAGCTAATTTAATGTGACGTGTATAACTCTAAAATGGACTTGAAGATGTGTGGATCCTTTCCTGATCATAGTGCCACCTGGCAGAGTGGTACCATGTCATTAAATTTGGGAACTTGGATTTTTTATCAGTAAATTATGACCAGGTACATTTGGTTTCATAAAGTACCTTGAGATTTTTTTTTGATGTATTGCTACATAGATAGACAAGTTGTTATTACTATGGTGTGATGTTTAGCATTAGACCCATGTCAACATATTGAAACAAGTGTTATGTTTGCCTCAGAATATCTCTCAAGTAGACATTTTGCTTTCTTTTAATTTGCTAGGTGCTCCTCTTACTGGTTTGTTTTAATAACTTAGAGAAATTATTAAAAATAATAAATTTAAAGTTACCTGTCCCAACTGTGAACTGAAAACAGCATTGGCAAAATGATTGATCTTCACTGTGGAAATACTTTGGAAGTTCCATGTACACAAGTTTGAAACAATATTTTGTTATTTGGAACTTGATTAATGGTCAGACATTAGCAAATAAAACATTCTCCTTTAGGGAAAAAATAGTGGAAAATAAATATTTTATCTGAATTAATTCTTTCCTTAGCACTTACCTTTGTAACATAAATGACATATTAGTTCCAGTTTTGTGACAAACAGCTAAGTTAATCTGGCACAAATATTCAAAAGGTTTTATAGAGCACACTCTAGAAAATAATAACGTAATTGTCTAAAGTATTACAATTGCAAGGGTAGGCTTCAGGTCAGATCATGTTTTACAGAAAGACAGTCTTTTTAATTAGCTTCATAGTACACAAAATATGCCATAAAGGTATGTGATTATTTTACAAGATTGAACAGTTACATTTTCAGTGGGTAAGTGGTATAGTGTTTGGTTTCCAAAAGTAGCACAGAATAATGATTGAACAAGAGGAATTAGTAACTTATCTGCCACGTATAGCTGAATCTAGAGCTAATGGTCCAAGAGAGTTACAACAATCTTCTTATTGACTTAACAAATGGAGACATTTGAGTAGCTTGTGTAAGGTTGCCCTGGAAAAGCTGAATTTACATTATAACATGGAGTCTGGAACTGTCTAATGGAAGGTGAAAATATAATCTAACAGCTAGGTGAAAATATTTCATAAGAAGAATTAAAAAGTAGGAATCTAGAAGTCACATACCAGTGAAGTGTACTGATGTAAGTCATTTAATCATTCCTATAGACAATTTTTGCCCTCTCCTATTAGAGGGCTGAGTTTAATTTATAGAAAAGTACTTATTCTCAACCTGCTCATGTAGTGACATCAGATTGAAATCTCTTGTGCACCTTGATCTCCTATAAAGAGTGTTATGATAAATGAAGCATACATTTCTAACTGGACTCAAAAAACCAAAATGGTCTACCTGTCCCTCTATAATTGTACTGGATGTAATTGTTTTTAAAATACTGAGCTTGATCCAGTATTTTAACATAATCTCGGGTTTTATCAAAATCATGATTACAGCATATTTTCTGGTAATGTCTCATTCACTCCATGGTAAAAATCACGGTAGGATCATGTAGGAGTAAAGGCTACATGACTGTTTCTATCTCTGCCACAGCTTCCCTGTGCCCGGATAAAGATGTTACCCCTCTGCACCTCATTTTACAGATGCGTGAAATATATATAATTATAACCTTCCTTAACAGTTGCTGTGAGTTCTGTCAGTGTGCCACATATTATATTAAAATCTACTTCTATTCCGTGATGCTATTCATTATAACTTGGAATGGCTAAGAAGGCTATTAGGCTATAATTAAGAAAGCCATATCTGAGTATACAGAGGTCCAAGGGAAGGCTGATGTAGATAGCTAAAGGTATTGTATGTATTTTTCCAAAGATTTATAAGATCATGCTGAAAGTAGGTCCTGAGGCAGAATAAGCTCTTGGAAGATTCCTAGATGGCTATGCTTTGATAAGAGCAGATAGATATGAAGGTAATAACTTGTATGACTACGGAAGTAGTTTTTTCCTACCCAGCAACATTGCCTCTCTTGCCTAAGTTAGGCTGGACCTTCCTGTTTCTCATCCATAGGTATTTCTGAGGTAAGAGACTGAAGATGTGCATGTTAGGTATGTTTTACATGAAGGTATATAGCAAGCTGTGAGCAACCATTCTTTCAGTGACAGTAGATTTTTTTTCCCTTGTGTGTACTGGGAGAGGTCTACGTATTGTAGCATGATCATATATAGAAGGTCAGTTCATAATCATACCATAATATGATTAATCATGTATGGAATACATTAATCATGTATGGAAGGCGTAATTATAAGGAATAATCATATGTTGAAGGATTTGAACTTCTGAACTTCACAGTTGACAGCTTTTGAGCTGTCATCAAACTAGGTGGGTTTTGTTCCTGAGGAGTGAATAAAGTCTTAACATTGTTATCTGTTCGTACTCTGGTACAATCCTGTGATCTGCTTTGTTTTAAATATAGCTGATAGACCCCACTGTGTCACTGCTGATATGAGTCTCCTTCCCCTGGCCGTAAGGACACCATCCATCAGTGCCATCAAAGCTATCATCCTGCTTCATGTTTGTGAAGGAGCTGTGTGAAGTGTTTACACCTCATAGTTTGCCAGTAAATGACAATAGACATCAGTTTGTATCTCATGAGTTTAAAACTTTCATGAAGATGAATGGAATGTGTCACATCAAATAAGCTCAGTGCCCTCCACTACTGTATCAGGATCTTTTCAGGGCTCCCTCTTCGTGAAGTGCATTTCACTTGTATTGAGCATAGCTATTGAAATAGCATAGCTGTTTCAGTTGAAGCATTCATTGTTAAGAGGATTGCTGTAGACTGGTGTGTTTTTTATGGATATTTGTAATCTTTAATCAAATGGATTATTAATAGTGATGTATTCTTTCATATTCCTGTGTCTGCAAAGCTTGCATTGGTAACCTCTTCAAGAAATATAAAAGACTATATTGATTTCATTTTCTTTTGCATGTAGGATTGCATACATTTTTCTGTCAATGTCATGTGAGCAGATTTTGGTCAATTTTGTGTCAATTTGCTGTACTGGAAGTGAACATCAGGATATTTAAACAGTGGGATCTGGTGGGAAAATATCTACACACATTGAAACTTTTAATGATTTTTATTAAAACCCTTGACTTCAGTGTAGCTTCAGTTGACCTCTGTTGTAATACAGAGTACTATTTTAGGATGAGGGAAGCAGTGTGTGAACAGAAATAACGATTAAAAAATAAACACTGTTTTTGATTGACTTGCCTTTTCTGCATGAATGTGCACATAGGAAACCCAGGGTTATACATGCTGTTTCTATCCCCATGATCTGTTAAGGCTTTCCAGGACCAGTTTTTGACAAATCCTTACTTTAAGAGCAGAAACACTAAAGAAGTCAGCAGTGAGTCCTGCACTGAAAACTGAAAATCTTTTGGCTGCTAGTATAAACTGAACAAAGTGTTTTCCCCACGTATTATGGAAAGCTCGCTAGCAACTTCCTTTCATTCAGAGTCTATCACCCTTTTTTGTAATGGATTCTGATAATATTTTAAGCGTGGATTATATCTACACATTTTCTGTTTCATCCTGTGTTATCGCTTTTCTTCCTCAAAGTAGAGCTGAAATCTCACTCTTCTGATTTTGCTAACTCTTGTTTTATCTCACACTTGAAATTGTTTTATAAATTCTATATGGCAGGGCCCATTCCTTTTTACAGTAGTCTGTAATGCATAGTAGATTTTCATGTACTTCAAAACTAATGATTAAGGATTTTTAAAAACCTATTTTGGTTATATGCAATTATATGTAATGCTGACATGCATGGTTTAAATGAACAGGCTGTGTGACACACATTCTCATTTTAAGTTATTCTAAAAGTGAGCTTTTCAGGCCAGAAAAACAAGTTGAAAGAAAGTAGGAATGTAATCTTGCATTTTTAATATAAATAATAGCAAGAAGAGTTTGAATTATGATATTGATACCTTGCCATGACCAAAGGAAGTCTATAGTAGAGTGAGGAACAAACCTCAACTTCTCTAGATGTCAACCCGGTGGTGCAAACACCGAGGAACAAACTTTAATGCCTTGTGCTTCATTCACTGCTTTTGTATTTTGTACAAGGGAGCAGAGAGCAGCCTGAGCAATTTCACTTTTTGAATCCTATGATCTTCTAATTAAGACAATTCTCCAAATTACTTTTATTACTGTTTTGCTGAAAGATGGGATTTTATATGATATTTTTCATTTCTTTAAAAATAGAGAAAACAAAGAAAGAAAACTACTGTGATGCAAAATTATGCTAGTGCTCATAGGTTTATCAGCAGTGTCAAGGTTTCTTGGTTCGGCTTCTGGCTTTGTGTGGAAATGTGGTTTGGTAACTGAGGAGAGCACAGCCAAACACATAGATTTGACATGCAGCTTGGCTAAGTGTGTACAACTTGGGTCTGCTCTGTTAAAAACCTGGGATTTGATTCCTGCTGCACCACAAATGACAGCTCCTGAGTTAATCCATCTGCAAAATATGGCAAATGATACTTGTCTCTTTCTTAATGAGGCCTTGCTGCATAATAAGGGTTATGTAGTGCACAGAATTATTAACGTCAGATGAAGAGCTGCAACTAGAACTTGTGGCTCACTGCCCATCATATTTTTCCTAGGCCAAAGGGTGCCTTACAGATGTAATTTATTTGTATACTCTGGAGCTGTATACAAGTGTTTGGAAGGCTTGTGATTAGCATATCAGGAGTGCCATGAGCTCTGGGCATGCCTAATGCAGTTAGGAGCTCACTGTGCTGGGAACAAAAACTCAGAGGAGTTGGCATGTCAGGAATTGTTGGGCTTAAGTACTCTTAATGCATATTTAGTTAATTTGTGGGAGTGACTGAGTGATTCCAGCTGAAAATGTAGGGAGGATAGAGAAGAAGTAACTCTGAGGCAGAAAGAGAAAGTGTGGATGGTTTTAGACCAACGTATTGTTCTTTGGCAAAATTAAAAGTAGAACTCCGTAATTGAAGTTGATGGACATCTACTGAAGTGGCTTGTTCTGAGGCTTTTTATGTGGCTTCTTTGTAGGCAAAATGTCCCTGGATGCCAATGGGATTTTTTTCTGTGTAAAGGATGCTGGAATACACTGTAGTTAGTAAGGCCTGTTTTGCATCAGGGATTGTTGAGGAATGGTTGAGCTGGGCAAGTATAACTTGTAAGGACATTTGTAAGTGGTACAAGTCCCTGTAAGCAGATCCCTAGTGGATGTTAACTGTCAGAATTTTGCTGAAGCTGATGGAGATACATGCCAGCTGAGGAACTAGTCCCATGAGAGAGAGATTTAGGCTGAACTCTGCTAACTGGGGTGGAAATAAATTGGAGGCATCTTCTACTTATATCTCCCTTGCATTACTTCTTGGTTTCCTGATGTTGATGGTCTGAAGAAACCTGACTGAAGCTGGATCACTTATCTACAGAGAGGGCAGGATAAGACCCATTTATACCTGCTCACATTTGTGTCCATGAATCAGTAAGTAACTGCGTAGCCCTTTCTGAGGTACGGTTAAGGGACATTTAATAGTGAGCATTTAATGTAATTAAATATTTGCAATTATGTTGCACATATTTTGTTTTCACTGAAGTTATCAGTAAAGCCCCACATTCCATAAGGTACTAATGCAGAGATAAGTATGCCATAGAGGGAGGAAGAGAACTAAAGTACTGTCACGTGTAGGCTATTAGTGTAATTATATTTTTTAAGTGGTGTCTTAAATTGGTTGCTTGAACTGTGTTTCCAGTTTATGTAGAACAAACAGTAGAAAATAATTCATATGAAGGCCTCAACCTTTTGTTTAAGTCAACAGCACATAAAGCATTTTAAGTTTGCTTTTTTATTGTTGAAGTCCCATAATCTATGAGACACACTTGGTCATAAAGTAGCTTGTTATTAAAATATAATATCATGTTCATCTGTGATTATTATTTTAATTCAGTGCTCAGTTGACTTGTACAAAGCTGCCTGAACTCTTTCAGTAACCACTCTCCATTCGCCTACATTACATTTAATTTATACCAAGATGATAAAAAATTTGATTTATTTTACAACAGATCAGTAATTGTGCTCTACAAATAAGTCCGTAATGATAATCAACAGCATTTTCAACATAATTTAATTTGTCTTCTCCCGAGAGGTAGTTAAATACAGTAATAATAACACTACTGTTATGGACTCTGCTGCAGTTAATCATGGCCTGAATATGTAGACAGCCCCAATATTGTATTGACAGAAATTAAATTAACCATCAGCTTGGGCAATCAGTGGCTGTACAGCTATTAAAAGTAATAAAGGCAACAAACCCCAACCATAGCCAATTACATTTTGACATATAAATGAAAAAAGACAGATGCTTTTGATTTGAATTTTTTTATTTAATTGGAAGTAAAGAAGACATATCTTTTCATATACATTATTTCCCTTGCCTTGGTTAACCAATAATACATATCACAGCCTAAGAATCATACTGACATAATGTAGTATCACAGGTATATTTTGAGTGCTTCCTAACCCAAACATTTTGTTATATTCATATACAGTGGCTTGGTATGACATGTTGCAAAAGGTATATATCAAAATGCATAGACAAGACAAGGTGCAACCAATACTCAAAAACAACTTCAAGTGAGTAGAAAAAGGTATCTCTTTGGGTGGAGTGTGGCATGTTTTTCTTAAAATCCTGCTGAGGTGAGAAGCAAAACTCTCCAATTTTATAACAAGGTTAATGACTTGGGTTGCAGGGAAAAAAAGGAAGAAAGAGTTATTATTTTCAATATGTAGGTGGTTGGCACTTCATAATTTTTTTTTCTCATGTAAAATGAAGCATCCATAACTTGGTAAAAGTTACTTTTATGTTATATTCACTTTAGTATCTGCTTTGTCTAGGAAATATCACACATATAAGTGTATTTAGAAGTGGCTAGTTATATAAATATTAAATTACAAAGTAAAGTTTAAATACTTACATGCACTTGTATATATAATAATAAATTATAAAATTTATGTACATTTCAGTTCACACTTAAGGTTTGTAGATATTTTATCAAGAAGCAATGTTTTTACTTTAACAAATCAGATAAGTTAAGAGGTAACAAAATCTGAACATACAATTCTGTTTAATTTACCTTCTAGTAGTTTCTATAGGTTTACAGTTTGAAAATATGTATTTGCTTTACTGTGCTTTATATGGTGAAAACAGTGTCTCAGGGTACAAGTGAAATAAATAGCATAATATGTCATTATTCTTAATCAAAATCAAACCCAGCACATATAAGAAGAATATTTTGAGAATTACAGACTTACCTGTCACTTTAGACAATGTTTCATAATCTTACATAGCAGTTATACCTGGTCTACCAATAACTTTGTGAAGAGTTTGAAAACTTCACATTTGTATAATGATGGCATGTCTTAACTTTTTCAGACTGATGACCAAAGTTACTGTGTTGTATAAGAATGAAGCTTCATAGACCAGAATTGATTTTGATTGCCTAACACCATAGTAATCTGTAACAAGCTTAGTCCAGATCTATTGAAAAACATAAATACCTGCTTAATTTGACACATACTATTATTGTAGTCATAAGAATTTTCCAGTTCCTGAGAACTTTGCTGGATAGGGGCCTTAGCCAGGAGATGAGAATAATCCTTTACCTCTAAATCCTTTTGCTCCTCACACTTATCAAATTCAATATAGTTCACTTACATAGAAAAGGAGAATAATCCTGCAAGGACTACGAGATAATATTCTGTGGCTTGTGTTATGCAGGTCAAGCTAGGAGCTCAAGGTTTTCAGAAATTCCCTTCTGCCCATTGAAGCTAAGAACTGAAGTTCTTAAAAAGAAGTTTACTAAAGGCAAAGGCAAATTTTAGAGCAGCCCTGACTGTGCTATTGGAGAGACACAGAAGAAGTTTTCATTTAAAAAAAATCAAATTATCTGTGAGCAGCAGAACATGCAAGGTCAGGTTTCCCAAAGTGCTTGTTGGGTGTTACCAGACTCTACTGAAGCCCCAGGTTCCCCCTTGCAATACCCCTACAGACTTCAGATAACCTGTATAGCAAACTCACCAGGTGCACACGCTGGCTGTCTGGCTGGCTACTGCCTAGAGAAATACATAATAGCCAAGTTCTCCCTGCTATACCTAGATAGGAAGTCATGAAGGACTTCCTTCTTCAGCTGCTGATTTTCACAAAACATCTAGGAATTTAATTATCTTTAAAAATTTTGCTCTTTCAAATATAGCTGCAGTTGGCCAGTGGTTGGAAAAGGTGCAAAGAGAGACTGACAGGCATATGAGAGGAATTTATCTTATACCATAAGAAAGTAGGCCAAAATTCAATCATCTCCAGCCATTTTGAAAACAGTCATTCTGTAGTGTATGTGACAGATCACAATGTTATAAAGACTCTACTGAAGCTCATGTGGTATCATCTTTGTAGACAGCGTATCCTTGCTTCACCCATTAACAGTCTAGCTATAATAACTTTATTCAAAGATAACGTTTTGGTGTACCATTTTGGTGTATATTCCATGTAGCATGTGCACTTACCCCTAAGTATGAATGCAGTAGTATTCTGAGATATGTAAATGTTTAGATGTAGGGTTGGGTTTAGGTATGTCATGTAATGGCAAAATTCATAGAATCATAGAATCATAGAATGGTATGGGCTGGAAGGGACCTTAAAGATCATCTAGTTCCATCCGCCCTGCTAAGAGCAGGGACACCTTCCACTAGACCACGTTGCTCGAAGCCTCATCCAACCTGGCCTTAAATACTTCCAGGGAGGGGGCATCCACAACTTCCTTGGGCAACCTGTTCCAGTGTCTCACCACCCTCACAGTGAAGAATTTCTTCCTAATATCTAATCTAAACCTACCTTTTTTTCAGTTTAAAGCCATTTCCCCTTGTTCTGTCATTAACTGCACTTATAAAAAGGCCTTCTCCAGCTTTCTTGTAGGCCCCCTTCAGGTACTAAAAGGTTTCCCTGAAGCCTTCTCTTTTCCAGGCTGAAAAGCCCCGACTCTTTCAGTCTGTCCTCATAGGAGAGGTGCTCCAGCCCTCGGATCATCCTCGTGGCCCTCTTCTGGACTTGTTCTAACTGATCCATGTCTTTCTTGTGTTGGGGGCTTCATACTTCCTTAAGTTGTACAGGGTTGAAAAATTCCTTTCCTAATTATGTTTGTGGGCTTTAATTTTCCTAGACTTTATGAATAACTTTGTTTTTTTAAGAGCAATGGTTTTCTAAAAAGGTAGTACATGAGCCAATATCTATTATGACACTTCTTATGAGGAAAGACAGTTGTATCACTCATGGATATTTCAGTGATGAGTTATCTCTCTTCTCTGTAACCATGAAGATACATGTCATAACAGAGATCAACTATCATTGTAATGTAATTTTTCTCTATACTGCATGTGTTGTAAATGGTGTTGATTGCTGACAGAAACTCAGAGGGTGGGAGATATGATTCGTGGTACTCACAGGGCAGGAAATACAACTCAGGCAGTGAATATTATGTTTGATGCATATTTGATTCCATCCTATAACTTCCAGGTTGTCTGCAAAGTTTCCATAAAGCAAACCACTACATTAAAATGCAATCTGGAAATTCTGTTCCCTCAGGCACTGATACATGTTTACTTGTATTTGTTCAGAAGAACAAGATGAAAAACATGGAAGTAAGCAGCAAGTTGCATCTGTATTACTTGTAAATTGATTCAACAGCATAGGAGTCAAATTTAATTATGAGGGTCTAGAGGAAAATAAAAACCGATCTTAAGCTGGTGTGCCAAATGAAAAGGTTACTTTTTGCCTACTTCAGCATTAAATTAAACATTAAAGTGTTTCAGCCCTTACCATTCCTAAGTTTATAGACAGGGAACAACTTACATAAACAAGGCAAATCTAGAAAATCTGTGTTTGGTACCAGTCATAGCAGCAAATCAATTGTTAGTTCTTTCTTCTGGCTCTTAAATCATAGTGATCTAGGCCACCAGAGATATTTTGATGAATACAAACAGTAATGAAGTAAACTAAGCCAAAACCAATCCTAAATTAAGCCTAAACTGAAGTCTTCCAACATATTTGTGCCAGTTTTGCTTTCTGTGAAAAATTCCTCTTGAATTTTTTCAGCCCTGTTTCAAAATGGTCTGATCAAGGTAAAAGAGAGTTTAGCAAAACAGTTCTGCTAATTGTGAGGAACATCCAGAAAGGGTAAATGAGAGCAAAACCTGAGACCAAATGGTCTTGTGACTAGGAAATCCAGAACTACCCTTTGGCTTCTGTCCTGGTTTTTAACTGAAACAGAGCTGGATTTCTTTTTCAGTAGCTAGTGTTGTGCTGTGTTTTGCTTTCAGCCTGGGATTTGCTATGAGAGTGACACCGATAACATACCAGCATTTACATTTTTGTCACTGGAAGTGAAGGACTTTGTGTTCTGTTAGTCCACAAGCACAAGATTTAAGGGAGGTGAAGAATATTTAAATTAATAAACTTAATTGACAGTTAATTATGCCAGTGGGGTATTCCATATCATATCGCATCATGTCCAGTATATTAGTGAGGAGCTCTTCCTCTTTTAGCTCTCTCTGGCTTTTCATTTGGGCTCTCGTTCTTCCGAGTTTGCGGTTTTGGTTCGGGATTGTCGCTCCTCCAGGATCGTTATCTGGGAACTGAACGGGCTCAGTCAGGAGGGGGGTGAGCAATAACATTGGGTGTCACTCATTTGTGTATTTTGTTACTGTTATCATTATCACTATTATTTTAATATTAGTATTATTTTAAGTTTTCTCTCTATTATTAAACTGTTCTTATCTCAACCTACAAGACTCCTTACCCTTGCCCCCCAATCCTATCCCCTGTCCCCTGGGGGTGGGCGGGAAGTGAGTGAATGGCCTTGTTGGCTGCTAGCCAACAATGGTAGAATATTTGAGAAATAATATTGTACAAAAGTCTGTATAAATTTTACAGACATTTGCACACATATAAGCCCAGAAATATTTATGTTTCAAGAAGGTGGCACTCAGTCTTTTCTTCGTTTGACAATTTCATGTATTTTATTTGAATTATTTAGGCAATGCAAAACCCCTTTGTTGATATTACACCAAGTAAATAATTAAGTTAAAATTAAGGTCAAAAAATGAAAAGAATAGGGCTCTTAAAAACTCCTATCTCAGCTATCTATTGAATAGTATTTTCCCATTCCAGCTGTTCTTAGTGGATATGTAGCTTACTATTATTGTTTATGTATAACATAAAGGGAGAGAATATTAACATTGAACATCCACTACTTTAACTTTTGCACTGCTCTGCTTTGTTAACTTTTGCATTCCTTCACTCTGATATTGATAATCTTAATGTTGCATTATCAGGTACTTCTCTATCTAAAGTTGTCTTGGATGATAAGTAACTGTTTTATAAGAAATTATCAATAAGGATAAATTTTGAAATTACTATGTTTGTATACTTGTATACAAATGCACATATATATTACTTAACATTGTTGTGTTGTTACTCATGTTAGAATTAAAAATATTTGCTTAAACTAACAGCAATCAAGGGTATACATATACAAAGAACAAAGAAGTTGGTGTGAAGCACAATTTATTGCAAAGTAAAAAGAGAAAACTGTTTAAATGACCTGAAATGTTCACTGAAAAAGCAAAGCTGTTTCTTCATGTTTCTTCTGTCCTCTTTTTTTCTAATAACAAAGTTGAAAATGGTACTTGAATTTGTGAGAATGTAACAAGGCCCAGTGAATATAATTTTAGTGAAAGACTTTAGATTTCTGTTAGAAATGCCTCTAAACGTTGCTATACTTTGTAGTTTCATGTTGGTTTTGGTTTTTTTAGGTTTTTTTTTTTTTAATAAATTATTTCATTTATTCTTCCCATCTTTTCTGGAGTTGAGAAGTATTGACCACATATTTGGATTGACTGCACTTTTGAACTTCAATGTCTTATCACAATTCAGTGACACCTTAGGAAAGTAGACTCCAAGAAGAGATCTTTCTGCATATCCTAGAAAATTGCAGACTGGAAGAAACAATTGCTTCAGGATGTATAGCTTGTGCACGTTGCTATTTCTGTCTAAAAAATTATTTCGATCTAACATTAATGAAAGCATGCACAGACTGGTACATAAGGAAACTCGAGGACTGTGGACACAAACTGGTACTGATATTTCACATTGAACCTTCTCAGAGAGATAGGACGTAAAACTACACGAGTGGATCTGTAGTATTGGAGTTGATCAGTAAATAACTTGGGGATTAATTAACTGTCCACTTTCAGTAAATACATAATCTTATCATACTTTCCGTGGGAGTACGTTAAGGCAGATGTCACAACTGCAGTTTTTGCTATTTAGACTACACATTTGAGATATCCAGATATTTGCATTATTAATAAACTCTACATGAGTACAGCTACCCTTGTGTAGGTAGGACATGTCATGAGAATGGGAGCTGGAATTTGACTGGCTCTAGACCTGAAGGCTGATTGCACAAATATATGCATAACAACCAGTGGGAAGAAACAGTTCGATTATAAGCAACAGTTGAACACTAAACATCACCCTTGTTATGCTGGTATTGTCTAGAAACCAGAGTGGCAACAGATCAAAACAGAAAAAACATAATTTAAAAAAATAACATGATACTTTGATAGCTCTTAGTGTAACAATGCAAGCACATACCAGCTTGATTTTAAATGTGTTGTTGTTTTAACACTGTAACAGCTGAATGAGCCCTTCTCTGGATAAGCTTTTTGTATTAGCTGTCAGTTCCTCAAATTCTGTTCATTCCTGAAAAGTGCTAAAGGACATATTTCCTTAATATTCTTTTATGGCCAAATAGTTGCTAGACTGAAACATCTGATACAGAAGTCTGATCCTTCTCCTGTTTAAATTTTGCCATAATTGCAAAATTGTATGATTCGACTCAAATGGCACAAACAGCAGACTTGTAATGCAGTTTATATATTCTCCTCATAAAGAGGGATGACCGATTAAAAATAAAAATTACTAAAAATAACATATTCACTATAAGCTGTTAGAGTTTCTGAGCATGAGACTACTCTGGCGAGAAGAAGCAATGCAAAAAATACTGCCTCAAACTACTTCATCATCCTTCTCGAAACCTTCCATTTTTAAAACAATTCATGGACATATTATAAATTGCTGCTTTATCATTTCCCCCCTCTCACTCTGGCTTTGCCTTCTATTCCATTGCAGTATTTCCTTTCCGTCCATGACATCATCTTAACCCCCACTAGGGGAAGGGGGGAAAAAGACAGAAAGAGAAAGAAAAAAACACAACAACAACAACAACAAAAAACCCCCTTCCTTGGCAACAGAAATACCTTTAAGTGTAACATAATTACCATCTCTCTGCCCTTTCTCCACCCGCTGGGACTATTCAGCAAACCCTACAACATACACTTAAATCTTCAACTTCTCAGAGACACTACATGCAGATGGGAAAGATTTGATTAAAATTACAGTGCTTTAGGTTCAAATTCACCTATTAAGAAAGAAAAAAAAAGGATCTGGTGCTGGACTTTTTTCCCTGAGAAATAACTAGGCCACAGTAATTACAGACAGGGCCCTGCTGTGCACCATGAATAGGATCCCTGGGGTGGTATTTTCCTGTTACCTGTCTATGTAGGGCTGTTGACATCAACATGAATCATAACTATGCCAGGTTTCCTTTTTTTGTTTTGTTTTAGGTTTTTTTTTTATTTATTCTTTTTATGCCTTAAAAAAAGAAGGGGAGGAGAAAAAAAAGAAAATAAGTTATAAGTGTTGTGATTTACATTTTTTGTGTCAAGGATGCTTTTATGTACTTTTCTATATATCTGTGTGATTATTTTCTTAACTTATTTTTCTTCAAGTTGAATTTTGGCCTTCAAGCAATGAAGAGACCGACACAAGGCAGTTAATAGGCACAGAACATTAGAGACCATGGAAGTGTAAATGTTAGCACTTTTCCCAGTATCCCAATCAGTAAAAGCTTTCATTTTTGAGCACTGATCCACTTTAAGACAATTAACTTATACAACTAGATATTGTCCACCAAATTAATTTTATTTGCATTTCAAGTCATATTAGATATTAAAAGCTGTATTTTGTTACTTTGTCAGCTGATAAAAGTAATGAACTACCCAGCAAAAGCTTTATCCTGTATTACGTTGCACTGGTGAAGTAGAAACTAGAATTGTAGCTGATAGCGTATCTCAGGAATTAAATGGAATCAGTGGAAAGTGTACTGGAAAACAATATCTAAATAATAAAGGTAAGGAAACAGCAATAACTATATTTTCAGTATGTTAGAGTGAGGCTAAAGAAAAGTAGTGGAAGGTTAAATTGAGCTCTGACTATCAGTGGAAGTGCATGTAGGAGACTCATATGGAATTTAGAAGCGGTACTGTCTGGATGTCTTGAAAAATGGCAAAAGCTTAAAAATGAGAAGGGAGAATAACAGCAGAAGCTGGAATGGAATACATGTAATGTTTGTTGGAAGAAGCAGACAAAAGGTAGCAAGGACAAAGCCCTTTCCTTGTCTTTTGTTACTCTGTGCTTGTGAAAGAAATACAAAGCACCAAACGGTCCAAACTGACCAGCAGAGAGTCTTGACAAGCTCAGACAAATCTCAGACTCGGCTAATAATGGGAAGTTGAGGCACTTCTTACATCATCTGCTCAACTCTACCTTCTAGAAGATGACCTTCATGGTTTGGAAGTTTGAGGAAAATGCTAGATAATTGAATATTTATTCTACTGACTCTTGACTGATATTTTTCTTGAAAGTGTCTACTACTAGCTGTTGTAAGTAAATGCACCACTGAAGGAGCCTGTCTCAAAATCAACTGTTAGTACAGGTAGCTGAGGATAATCTGGGAGATGTAACCTGTTCCCTGACAGAAAAATCCTCACCCTGTCTCAGGGGGATCCTGGAGCAGAAGAGAATCAGGACTAGTACAGCAGCAAATTGGCTGCTGTAGATGTCAAGCAAAAAAAAAAAAAAGGTTTTAGGAGGGAACTCCCTGAGAATACTCATAGGCAACTGGTTTATGCTAGGATACCTGACAAGCTGGAGAAGGAAGTGAACATCACGAGGTCAGAGGTGGGAACTATTGATTGAGAAATGACACATAGGCTGACAGCTGAGTCTGCTGGTCCATGGCAGGCTGGAGATGCGTATGTTTGATGTAATGACATAACATGAAGCCAGACAAGGAGATACAGAATGAGGAACGACATGGGCAAAGCAACAGCCTGAGAAAATGAGTTTTGAGAAAATGAGCTTTATAGCAGAATTGTGAATGGATATGATCAATGCATGACTGTATTTGTCAATATTTGAGAAAAGGATGTTGCAGCAACCAAGATGAGAGATGGAAATCTGGATGATGCTTAGTTGAATGGGATACAGAAGGAATCTCAGCAAGACTTAGACTTTCACTGTGAGGGCATAGACAGAGGGCCCTGAGCTGAAAAAGGTTATGATTTTATGGGCATAAGTGACAGACAGGCTGTGGATATTGTCCACAGCGACTGGGGAGAATGGGAGAAGCAGCTTTTTCTTCTCTGTTTTAAGCTTGAGCTGACTAATTTACATCTGCAAAGAGATGTGTGTGAGAGAGGCTTAGATTTTACTTTGTACAGAGATAGACTGGTAAGGGAAACAGAGGAATGCATAAGATACCTGAGATCTTAGAGCTCAGCCATGAAGGCATGCTGTTGTCTGGCTGCAAAAATCCAATGCTATAAATGCAGAGACTTAGTTATTTTCTTCTGTTTGCTATAGCCATGATAAAGATGAATTTTGCTATTCCAACAAAAAGCTAAAACAGAGAAAAAGTGATGGGATTGCTATAGGAGTTGGAATATCAGGAGTTAGAGAATGAAACAGTAAAATAAAACAATGAAACAATAGAACCCTGGAAGTGGTTAAGGCCAGGCTGGGTGAGGCTTTGATCAACCTGGTCTAGTGGAAGGTGTCCCTGCTAACAGCAGGGTGGTTGGAACTAGATGGTATTTAAGGTCCCTTCCAGCCCAAACCATTCTATGATTCTGTGAAACTTCCTGGTTTTTTTAGAGGTGATATGTGAAACTCTTCAGGGCCTTCCAGGAATGCCCCTTCAAGGGAGGATTGAAGAACAGGAAGCTGTATTTGAGTAAGGCTTAGTTCCCTACATGCCTTTTACATGGGATGAAGGTTAATGTCTATGAAATTTCCTCTCTTATTGAAAGGTAGGCAGCTGAGAGAGCCATGCTAGGAAGTTTTGCAGGAGCTCACCTCCAGGTATGTTGAATTGTCCCCGCTTTCTTATTTGGAGTAGTCGTGAATCTAATCTGCACAGCACTGTGTTGTGCTTATGAGTAACATTCGCCATTCAATGCTTTTTCCATCCCGTTTGTACGTTCATGGGGGCTTCTGTTACTGTTTTTGGGTTTTTTTTTTTTAAAAAATTATTTTTCTATTTATTGTCCTGAGCTTCCATTCTTCTGTAGTGTGTTTGTGCCATTTTCTGTCTCTTACGAGGTCATTCAATTGCCCTGTTCTTCGGTTCCTCATTTGCTGCAATGGCTCTTCCTATTGCCATCTTTGGCAATTGGACATTGATTGTATCAGGCTCTAAAGTCCCAAGATGGACTGAAACACTGTACAGGCAGGGCAGAAAACATTTTTGCCTCTTTGTTAGCTGAGGGAGTGCCTTCTCCTTGACAGATGCAAGGAAACACTTCTTCAAGGCAGGACTACTTCCTCCCTCACTCTTCTCAGTCTCTGTTCATCCCTTCTTAGTTTCATAGCAGCAATTCGATGTGCCTGGCAGTGAAAGAACTGCTTCTGCAGCTCTTAGATATCCTTCTTATTTATTTATTTATTTCACACCTCCTGGCCAAGTGTGAAATGTAACCCTTCATGTAATAGCTTGTCCTCCTGACTGGTGAAAACTGTCTTGACTCACAATACACCTCCTTTGACAGAAAATCCTCAGCACAGTTAAGATACTTTTCATCTGCTCACCTTCTCTGGTGGTTTTTTGCAAGGAATTTGCTCACCAAGGCTGGGTTTTCCCAGGCGCTCTCACAGTTCTAATGATAGTAGTTTTGTGTATACTGTAGAGTGATGCTGAGCTGATCCAATCGTATTTAGTTCACATTAATCACACCCTTTTACTCAAAACAGTATAGCTCTAACCTAAACCAATTAAGCTAGTGATGTTTAGACAGAGATTAATATATCTCGGAAAAGCATAACCTTTGTCCATAGAAACGTCTTAAGATAATGAGTTTTATTCAGTGGGCTGGATTGTGGAAAGGTGTGTTTTGGATGTAGACTTCTAATTGTACATACTACATCAACAGGAAAATAAGGTTGTGCAGACAGATAAATTTCAGCTGCATACATGGAGATATAAAAATGAAATTATCTCAGTTTAGAACTGATGCTTGAGAATGCATAGGGAATTAAGGACAGGAACCACAAAATGAAGCGATAAATAGACTAAAAGGTAAAGGAGAAAAAAAAAAACAACTTTGCAATTAAAAATACACTTTCTCCTTCATGTGTCATGCTGACAGAAAAAAAAAAAAAAAGCAAAACTTTGATTTCTCAAGCTATATTTAACACACATATTCTCTTTTTTATGTGTAATGTTTTAAGTTGCATTACAGCCTTATCTTGAAAAAATTCCTGAACTGTCTGTATTTCTAGAATATAATTTTTGGTTCAGGGAACAGATGAACCAGTTGAACTTATTTATTATATGTATACCATAATGTATTTGTGATGCCTGGCAACAATTGATATTAGATCAGCTAACAATTTGGAATTAACTAGAATTTAAATGAATTTTTGAATTAATTAGATATTAATTTACTAGATATTAGTGAAATCTCAAAGAGCGAAACTACTCAGAATAAGACTTGATTTCAATGGAGGTTGGTACTGTGTTAAGTCATTATTATTTTGATTGATCCTGAGTATCCTAGAAGCTCACTTTAAAGTCAAGCACCTCAGCCTAGAACTTAATTTTGTGGTCAACAGGCACAGAAATGGAAAGGCCACTGTACCCCAGTACCTGAGCCCCTGGAGAGTAAGAGAACTGGAAGAAATTAGGTGATAATGGGAAATTTAAGGAAATTGAACCTACTCTAGACTGTAGAGAAAGGCAGAAAATTCCTGTTATCCCTCCCAGTTTGAGTTATTCAAGGAAGCTACATCAGTCACGCATCTGTAAATTAAAATTCACCTTAAATATATATTATATAGTGTGCTTGTCTCATGTCATGGCTAGTCTGTGCTGATTCTGAACAAAGCAGCTCTTTCCTGCTGCTGAGTACTTGTGCATTTAGAAGAAATAAATCTTTCCTGACCAGCTGAAGCCCTGAAGTACAGGTTTTTATATTAGTGCTTATCTGAATGAAGAGTTTGTAGTAATTTAATAGAACCCTTTTATGGATCATTCAGATATACCACTCAACACAAAGGTCACCTGCTGTATTCTCCTCTTCATTCCTGCTGGCATTTAAGATGTGGTCCACAAGCTTCACTCAGCAGTGGTAGTTTCCTCTTGAAACCTCCAAACAGGTGACTCAGGACATTTCTCCACATCAGGGCACAGATGGGCCTGAATGTCCCCGCCCAGTTTCTCCTGGGACTTCCCCACCTTTCCTACAGCACAGGACCCTGTTTCAGCCCATTGGGACCAACACGAGTCTCCAGCTCCCTACAGCAATGTCCTGGCTTGGCCTTGGGTCTCACCAAGAAACTTTGGGGGCCACATTCCAACCCAGCCTCAGTCCCTCCCCAGGGAGATGCCCAATACTAGGGGCTAGGGTTGCCACTGGTGTGTTCCCCCCAACCTGCCCTGCTCCTGGCTGGGGTGGTGGAATAGGCCCCTGAGCTCCAGGCTCCCTGACTTGAGGGGTCAGTGGGTCCTTGCTGTGCTTCCCACACCTCCCATTTTGGGGCACTTGCCACTTGAAATACACCAACAGTATTTTTTCTGCTGGTCAGATACCACTGAAGGCTTTGTTCCATCTGACCCTTGTGAGGGGATAATCCTTATGTCAGGATTGCCATAGCTCACTTGGAAGACATTCAGAAACTGTTTTAATCTTTCCCACAACAATAGGCCGTGGCTAAAGTGGTGAGGTGTCCCCAAGATCAAAGGCAGGATGGGAAGAATGGCATTATAAGACTTGGAACTGGATCCTACCTCCAGGTTTCCTCCCACTTCACTTAGCTCCATCAGTCACTTCTAGCATCAGACAGAAACCGTCAACCTGAAAGTCTGGGCACCTTCTATTCTGCCCTCTGGTACCACCAGATCCAGAAAAAAACCATGTCCTTCTCCCTGCCTCTCTTTCTCACTATAAAAAAGTGTTCTGATGTACCTAACAGCATACCCAGTAGCTGCATACTTCCTCTCCAGCCTTTTGACATCCACCCACTGCTCACCCACTGACCTTGGAAAGAAATGCTAACTCAGGGAGATTGAGTGCTTGTAAGCTATAATTTGTTTTTACATAGACAATGTAAGGAGCAAATGTGCATAGCTGTATACACACTAACAAATGCCTTGTATTGCGATGATTGCATACCTTGGAAAATCACCTCCTACATTAGTTTTGGGCATATTTCTACTCAAAGGGCGCTTTTTTTTTTTTTTTTTTTTCCTCCTCCCCTATAATCCCTATCAAAAAGACTACCTGCCATGGAGGATACAACAGTCCAGGCTGGGCCATCTTGAGCCAGTGGGGGTCTGGTTGAGTATCTGTCATCTGAACTATAAGAATTGCTTAAAAAACAACTTATTGAGGGGAGGAAAAAAAAATTCAAGTAGTCTTTGGATTTGTCCAACCTATATAGCCCATCATTGTTTGTTTGCTTGTTTGGTTTTTTTTTTCTGTAATTCTGCCACTTTAATGAAAGCTGGTTCATTATCATTATAACTTTTGAGTTCACTGAGCACTGTGTTGAATTCCTCATACAGTGCTAATTGGTTACTCTTGCAATTGTCTTGGCTTGGTTGAGGTGCCTGGTTGAGGTGCTTTTCACTGCTGAGACTAAGTGATATGCAGTCTGGTCAATAGCAATCCTTTGTTTTACAAATGAAAATGAGGATTTTTGCAGTTCAGAGGTATTTATTGAATCCGTACTGAGAATGAAGAGTCCTGTGAATCTCCACATTTTTGCAAATGAGGTATAACCTGGTAAATTTGAATCTGATTTTTGTTTATATAATTAGTTTAACTCAAAGGAAAACTATGTATGTTTGAACCTTGTGCTTTATGAATTTCAGTACTTATGCAGCTGCATTCAGTATAAAAATAGTATTAATCCATTTTACATTAAATGTAGAAGTTTTTGCACAACTTCATGCAAAATAACTTTTTATTATACTACAGTCCTGTGCAGTTTACTCCGTAATAGTACTTTCAGGTAGCAGCTTAAAATTGGAGGTCATGTTTGCTACTCATGAATATTAAATATCCCAGGAGTTATTTTCATAATCATACAGATTTGTAGTACGCCCTTGAGCAAAGCTCCCTTTCCACCAGTACTGCACAGTTCTGCACACCTGCGCAGTCAAACGAGTGTCTATAAGTTGAGACAACACTTTGAAAACAGTTAAATTAGAGGCATGATAGAAATGTAGAAGAGTACATTTGAACAGTGGAAAATCCATTGCAAAAGTACTTGCATAGTATAAAACTTTTGGATTCTGTGAATCCTCTCTTCCCACTGTCTGTATGTGGAGGAGCTCTATGCTTGGACATATCGCTGCTTATGAACAGGATATAGAGCCATATAGTACAATTCCTATTGTCCTGGTTTTGCTAGGATAGATTTAATTTTCTTCTCAGTAGTTAGAAGAGCCGTGTTTTGATTTCAGTTCAGATTTGTTCTGAGAACATCATTGATAAAAGTACTAATGTTATTAGTTACTGCTGGAGCTCAAGGCCACCGTGTTTGGCTGGTTCACAGCTGCATTATGACTGGGAGGGAGAAGCATAGTGAATTGCAAAACCCAAAACTGGCATTTGGATGTGCCAATGAAATATTCCAGATCATATCCCGTCATGTTTAGTATATTATCCTGGTCTGACTGGAAAAGGGAGGTGGATTGGCACAGGGTTTTCTCTCGGGCTCAGGTTCTTCATGGATCGCGGTTTCGGTTTGGTTTTGTTGCTCCTCTGGGATCGCTATCCGGGAACAGGCCGGGCTTATCAGTGGGTGGTGAGCAGATTGCACTGGGTTATCACTTATTTGCATATCTTATTACTGTTATCATACTATTTTAATATTAGTTGTTTAGTTTGGTTTTTTGTTGTTTTTTTAAAAAGTTTTCTTTTATTTATATTATTAAATTTGTTTTATCTCAACCTAACAAGCCTCCTAATTCTTGCCCCCAATCCTCTCCCCTATCCCCTGGGGGTGGGGGGGAAAGTGGGTGAACGGCTGTGTTGGCTGCTAGCCAAGGGCTAGCCCAGTGAAAATATTACAGCCTTTTTGGCACCCAACGTGGGGCACAAAAGGTTGAGATAATGACAGTTCTGACCAAAGTGTGTTAGAAAGAATTTACAATAAGCATTTGTTATGATGACTTGGTTGTCAGTGATCGGAATGTTGTTGTACTGGGTTGCTGAGTTGTTCCTTGAGTTCTTTGGGGTGGCACCTTGCATACTTTTTACATTTTTCATCATCCCTGGCTATTGGTTTGGGGCTTGGGGTCCTGTTATGCTGTGTGGTATAGTGATGATTGTTAGTACGAGAAAAAGATGGGTAGTCAGACCAATTTTGTACCTGTATTCAGTGATGGCAAGCAGTACACAGAGCAAAGCAGCAGAGGCGGCTCCATCTCCGCATTTTGAGAGCTATCTGGTGAATGTTCTTACTAATTACACCAATGTTTTTTTTCCTCTGGGAGGGGAAACATCTTCATTCAATTTCCCGCTCCCAGTTACAAAAGTTTTTGAGAATTTTGAATATTCTTGGGATAATCAAACTAGCTTAATTGTGCTGCTAGTTCTTCTGAATGTATGCCAGGTTTTAACGCATGTTACTCTACTTAGGAGAATCACCCCATTTACTGCTGGAGTTACCCTGGCACTTGCTACAGTTATTTCAACCTCTTTAACTGATACTGCAGCTACTCCAGTTGCTTCAACCTCGGGGACAGACACTTCAGCATCTCCAACCCCTACAGCAAGCAAGGTAGCTACTCCAACCCCATCACCTGCTACAGTTGTTTCAACCTCGGCAATAAACAATGCAGACAACCCCTACCCCAAAGAGCTGGCATATGATGCTGGTGCACTCCGTACAACATTTCACCACATGGGTACTGTGCACGGGATTTCATCTGGGTCTTCAATTACCCTCAAGTCCCTTGGGTCTTGGTAAATCAGCTCCCACACAGCTAGTTCCCTCTGTCAACTGAACCTAGCAGTGGCAACATATTGTATTTTGTTTGTATATAGTCAGCTGCCTGTGAACATATATATACACAGAAAATACTTGGAAGCTTTGCGACCTTCAGATATGAGCCATTCATCAATGACTAGCTTAAGAATACACATCCTAGTTTGCTTGATTCATAACCCTATATGTGTGTGTAAATATGCACATATATGCCAGTAAATATTCATTTTGTACATATTACACATCATAATGAGTGCAACTTATAATTTGAAAAATTAAAGCCAGTGGGAAAAATTCTTACAAGTGACTACTGTTTTCTGCTTTGATACCTTTCCAAATTGATGTTTCCATCTCATTGTTTTTGTATTTGTTTTTAACTTTATCTAAAAGATTTTTAAATGGGGTATTATTTAACAAAGAAGAAAACTTTACCACTTTCTCATGTAAAGCTAATGTGACAATAAAACTGTCAACAAGGAGGCAAGATCAGTCTCACAAAAATCTTGAAACCTCTAAGTGGAATTTGCATAAAATAGTTCTGGTATTATTATTCACTGTTCTTTCAGTGACAGATATGTCAAGGCCTTAAAACCTAAAAGAACAATTATGCTATTGTATCTCTCAGAGGATTCAAGGGGTGTGTCTTTGGTGAAAAAGTGCTATTAGAGCTTTGAAAAGCAGTAAAAAGACAGCCCAAGGGGCTCTTTAGCTAGTCATTTTAAAAAGAATGCCTGGGCTTTAAGTGTCTTAAAGTACATTTATTCAACTCTTACTTTGTGCTTTAAAAAAACTGCTAATAATTAATGGCTGTAACATTTTTTTTAACATTTGCATTAGCTATAAATAAAACTCTTGATAAAACCTTTATTGATTAACTTAAGCTGTGATTCTCTCATGAATGCTTCTGTATTTCTGTCAAGCATATTGCAAAGAATTATATATAAGCTTTTTGGTTAAGCTAATATTGAGGAAATCATTGAACAATTATAGACCAAAACAGGAACTAATCAGTAAATCCATTACTTGAACAAGCTAGCTTAACATAACATGTCTGACATTAAAAATGAGGGATTGATAAGTAGTGTATCATTACAGCTAGATATGCCATAAAAGTCAGCAATCCAAATGTAATTTTATATTAAGCATGTTCGTGATTTTAGCTTTAGACTTCTTGGAGTTTGCCTAAAAATATATATTTTGAAGTTCTCACTAGAGAACAAGTTGGAACAAGCCTGTAAAGTACAAAATCACTAAGCAAAGAAAGACGTAAAATAAGTATAAAAAATGGATTTGAGTCGAGAGTATGGAGCAAAGAGACATCAAAAAGAATTTAAATAGGGAAAATCAAGACCTGAATTAGCAAACTTTAATTGTTGCTGACACTAGCCAGCTAATAAATGTACTTTAGAGTAAGACCAAAAATGGCATGAAATTAATTTATTTCATACCCTTCACTGTAGAACAGTGTAATTATGAACTTGGCAGCCAGGTACTGGATTGGCCAGAGACCAGGTTAATATACAGTATTTGATTATAAAATGATTCATTATAAATATGGCAGGTCTATCTCTTTCTTATCAGGATTGTCATATATCAATATAAAGTAAATGAGGAAAAAGTGCTGGCCTTAGCCAGCTATTTTTGTTAAAAAAGCATGCATTTTTCTTACATATAGAGTACACTGAGGTGATATTTGGTTCCCACAGTAATACACTCCTTACAGCTACAGGAAGGAGGTGCATGGAAACTCTTGTAGCATTCTGTTTAAAACAGAGAAAACAGGATAAATTATTACACTAAATTTTACAACAGACAGAATACGACAACTTCCATTAAAATTCTTATAAATAAGACTAACTTAATCTTAATATTCTTTAGATATTCTGTACACTAACCATAGAAAATACCATAAAAGCCAGGGTAATGCTATTTGGAAAAATGAAGCTGTAAAGTTTTTAATGGTGACCACTCTAACAGAGTGTGAGTGGTTAGAAAGTCTGATGAGGTATATATAAGGTTATGTCCATATAATTTCAATTTTGTCATGCCAATATTTAGGTAATGTTGGCAGCAGTCGATTTCTGACGCTAGATATTAATCTATATTTTATTTGATATTCACTTAGTGCTTAAGTACCTATTCTAATTAAACTCAGTATGAATCTTGCAGGAAGTAGCATGCATTTATGCAGGACTCAGTTTTTGCACTATGCAGTTCATTTTGCATTTACATCGATGGAAGTTTTGTCACCTTGCAGGCATGTAGAATCAGGGCTTTTGTTTTGTGATTTTGGTCACACCTTTGTTGTATGCATGCAAATGTGTATTTGTGCACAGATAAATAAGCAGAGCTATACTTCTGTATCAGAACTTCATTTATTGCAATATTCTGATGCTGGCACTTGGGCCAACATGCATTTTATCACACTATTAGGCGATTTAGGATTCTGCAAAAATATATTATGCAAGTGTGGATGGATAGCACTTTATAAACATAAAACCGAACCACACCTCTTATCTGTCCTTGAATTTTAGGATTGTCATTGAGTTTGCATGAAAAATTCTCCCTAGCCTTCCTCAGTGTACAGTAGTGTTGTCTTTTAAAGATTAGAATTTATAAAGCAGAACATAATTGTCAGATTTTAAAATACAGTTAGGCTTTCTTTCCAGCTGCATTCTTTGCTAAAAGCTGCTTAAATTCCCATATATTTAATGGTGTCTTTTTAATGACTTTTCCTGATTTAAAACCTTTATCTGTAATTTAATTTTTCTTCTCCTTTTCTTTTTGTCCCCAGCTAATGTAAGAGCATTCTGACAGCACCATATTTAATTAAGGAAACAGGACAAATTCTGCCTTCAGTTAAGGCCCGTTCAGCTTCATAGTTGTTGGGGAATGTGGAGATGGAGACTGAGGTGGCATTTGTCCTAGCTGGCAGATTTTGTAAAGCAGCAGGCAATGAGGTGGGTCAGAATGGGGCAGTGGTCAAGCACTGACCTTGCTCTGCAAAGCCTAAGTGGATAGGCAGGAGGGGAAGCACTTGCAGTTTTTGCTCCAAATGCTTTAGGCAAAAGTAGTCTCACAGTCTCTGTTCCTACCCCAGTGTTCTTATCAGCCTTTGCTGCACTTTTTCATGTAGGCATTTCATCAGAAGAATGTACTGACAAGGAATTTAAAAGAAAAATAGGGCAGTGGCCTTGTTATTTGGCTAAAAAGGGGTAGCAAGGAAGAGACTGTTATTAGTTTGACAGAGAAATAGGGAGTCAGCTGTCAAAGCTGGAATTGCTGCCAGGGTGTTGGGGAGGAGGTGCAACAAGGGCCAACTTGAATAAATAAGCAGAGCAAAGCTCTGAAATGGGGGAAAGGAGCTTAAATGTCATAATCAGGGGATTGATGGATTCAAGGTGTGGGAAAGTTACATGAGGTCAGACTGAAAGGCAAGGCAGATGTTCCTTAGTTGTAGAGGATTTTACAGAGAAGAAGATGATATGAATATATGGGAGGCTAGAAAGGAAGAGCTGTAGTGAAGAAGGTAATTAGGGTAAAAGCAGAAGATAAGGGCCTGAACAAGTGTTTTAGACATACAATGAGAAAGAAACATATGACCATTGAAGACATAATTCAAGGAGAAATGGCAAAATTTGGATTTGGATACAGCCTGCTTATAGGAAAAAAAAAAAAAAAAAAAAAAAAAAAAAAAAAGAAACCAAACAACCTCTCAAAGCTGTGGGCCTAACCAAGAAAAATAGTAGTGGTTTTATTACACACAATGAATGATGCAAGCATGAGAGGCACTCACAATAGCATTTCTGAAATGTGACAGTGCTAATGGGTTTGCAGCCATGTCACTCAGAAGCTGGCCCATTTTTTTTCTGAAAGAAGACAGACTTACCTAGACGACAGAAATAGCTATTGTCTCAGATGGACCCAGGGTTTTCCTGAAGCACTGATAATGCACCATAACCTGCCCTTAGACTCACAGCTGGCCACAGGGCAGCACTGATCTCTTCTTTCATTTTGGTGCAAGGGAGTGAACTGGGATGGTGGAGAGCAGCTCCAGCTCCCACACCAACCAAGCATGCAGCTCACACTGCTCAGTTCTGGAAATAATATCTGAAGAGACGCAATAGGAGGCCAATCTGATCCACAAAGTACAGAGCAGAAGATTGCATAGAAAAGCAGAGCACAATATTTAGTGTGCCACAATGTTCTCAGTTTCAGCTTATTATTATTTTTTAGCCATTGCCACTCTTTAGAATGATGGTATTATCACAGAGTTCAGGTATTACTATTGTTTCCCACAGATGATCAAGTGTTGTGACCAATTTACAGTAGCGACATGGGTGTATGAATGTCTCCCAAAAAGGTCAAAGAGAAGATAAGGAGTGAGCATTGAACAATGGAATGAGAATAGACCCCCAGATTTACCTTCTCCAAATCCAGCTGAGTCCTTGACCAAGAGGTTTAATCACATATCTTAACTTGGTGGTATCTTCATACTTTCTGGGTGTTACTCTTTTGAATCATTCAGGTGATGTCACCTATCATCAATTTATGCCTCTTCTGGCAGTCAGGATTCTGACATTGTCTGTGGGTGGGTAATAAGAGATCCAGTACCTGAAAAGTTTCATTGTACTCCCTGCTGTTTCAGATCTGAAGAAAGGCTTGCATGCCTGAAAGCTCATCTGTTCTTTTCTAACTATGTCAATTGGTTTAACAAATTCTATTACCTTTCTGCACTAACCCTGCCTCTAGTCTATCGCTCATTCCACTGTGCCTTTTCCTCAATTACCCTTAAATATAACCCCTTCCTCTTCAGTTTTCTACTTTTTTCCTGTCTTCCTATTTTGATTTCTGTCATCCCTTTTCATATATTTATTTCCCATATCTGCTGCCCTGTTTCATTTTAAAAGCCAGAACATAAAACACAAGTTTAAAAATTACACCTTTTAACTATACTGGTTATATTGTGTTGGCCTGAGTAACCTTTCACACCTATAAGACTTTGTCTTTTTCATTCCATTAATCTTTACTTTTGGAGGCTTCAACATTCTCCTAATAGCAGCTTGTTTCGATGGATAGCAGCATTGCAGGACACACTCTGAAAAAAAGCTGCTTAGAGAAAGATTTGTCTTGACAAAGATGTCAGTCAGAAGAAGTTTGATCTGTCATTATTTTCATCTCACAATTTAGAAGAAAAAATACTTTTAAAATTTTCAGAGGACACCAGAAAATCATTCAGGAAGGTAAATATTTAAGTTTGTTTTTGTTTTTTTTTCTTCCCAGTCATTGAGAGAACATGCCATTACTAACAAAGAAATTCACAGAAATTATCTAGTCCAGAGTGACTTGTCTATTATAGTGTTACAATGAACTATGTAAGTACTTAACTAAAAACATTTTTCAGCTGGAATGAAGATTAGGAATATGCAACAGTTTTTATAATTGGAGATAATTTTCTAATTGTAGAATCATAGAATCATGGAATAGTTTGGTTGGAGAAGACCATTGCAGTCATCTGGTCCAACTGTATCAAAAGATCTATTAAAAATGAAAAATTAGGAGTCAAGTTTACATTTTATAATATTTGAAATTGCAGAAAAACACATTCCAGGAATCTAAACACATTTAACTTTTTCTTTTGGGAAGTAATGTCACTTTTCTTGTCCCCTTTATGTTCCTTTCATTACTGCTACGTAGGATCTTATTTTTTTTGTACTGAGGGCTTTTTCTAAGAATATTTTTTTTCTAAAAATATGACTAGGAATTCTTAAGTATGCAGTCCCACTATTCTGCAATCCTAGTGCTGCTATATTATTTAAATTGGAATGGTTCCTGTAAAACAAATGAATTCTGTATTTTCATGATTTTTCTGGAATGTAATAATTTTGTATTTTCTCTCCTGAGCTCTGGCACAAGCAAAGCCAGAGATATATTTTGTTACTTTTTATGAGGGTTGGAAGTTCTCTCTAGCTGGTGATATTTGCAAGTCTGTGACTTGCTATGTGGCTTTGGAAAAGATGTAAGTAGATTGCAGCTCATCCTGGCCATTCTATCCAGGTTCAGTATTGATTGTGAGGAATTTTCTTGCCCTTTTTTAGGTGATTGTGCATCCTGTATGTCTCTTGGAGGTTAGTGTTTTGAAGAACTTGTTGGCAATGCATCAACTTACATGGCCACTGGAAGTCTTGGTTTACCTACCTCCTGTGATTGCAGTGATATCTCTTATTCAAGAACCAGAAAGACATATTATTGAGAGCAGGAGCTTACCAAGGGAGCCTTGAGGACAGCCTCTGCAGGTCAGCTTTAAGCATGTTATTTTAGTCAGGTCTTCATTTCCCTAGGGAGAAATTGGTTGAAGAAGCAAAAGAGGATAGGAGAAATTACTTTATTAGCATTTTTGGTGCAGTCATTGAAGAATGATATCTTTCTGAAAAGACTGTAGGTAGAACAAACACTTGTTACTCTCTCTCTGGTGAGGAATGAGAACAAGGAAAAGAAAGACTACATATAAAGACATTAAGAATGGCAAAAAGCGGGAGTTTTGGTTGTAACATTTCATTTTCCTATTTCCTCCTCAGATTCTTTATCTTGCATTATGTTTTGAAGAATGGATGGAGGGGGCTTTGAGAGGAAACTTTTACCTATGTCTTTAATCAAAATTTACACTTTCACTAGTAATTCAGTCATAGTTTTACATATAAGTCAATTGCAAGTAAAGTATTGTGACATTTTCAATAAATCCTTGAAAAACTTCCTGATTATTCTCTTTCTTGTCTCAAAATTGTTCTTGCCTCCCCAAGACATCACAGAGAAGTTAATGCAGAAATGACCTGTTGGAAGATTTATAAGGAGCTGTCAAATCAGGCACATAACTGAAGGCAAATTTTAAGTATTACTGTAGCTTATCACTTTTCCATCATACTGGAAATATCTGTCATTGAGCGTACTGAAAAAGAATATTCAAACCAACTTGTGCAGTAAACAATGCTGCAGCAAAAACAGTATTATAAAATTTTGTGTGACCTTTTGAGAAAAGTGCTAATTTCATGGGGAGTTCTAGGAAAAAGTGCCAATTTCATGCAAATTCAGGGGGGAAAGATAGATTGGAAGATTTAACTTGGATAGTATAAAAGCTGTAATGACTGTAAAAGATATACAAGCCTAATAATCATGAAAACAACACTCTCTTGCTAGTGTATATTAATCATCTCATATCATGCTGGCAAAATGCAGAAACATGATGTTTGACTCCATGGATGATGAAATGCAACTTTACATTAGTTTTCTAACAGGTCTAAAAATGGTTTCTTAAATCAGTGTTTCTTTCAGGGTTCTCTGTGCGGGCTCAAATATTTCTTCTTGTGGTAGTGTAGAAGTATCAAGGTCATCCTGGGTTTAGATGTCTAGCCCATGTTAATAAACAAGTGTGGTTGATTATTTGAACAGACTATACGAGGCTGAGCCTTCTGTTATTGCTCCTTCTCTTTTTACTCTTTGAGGTTTATGGGTACATGACAGATCACACTGTATGAAAGCAGTACATTCAGCCGGTGGTGGGAACAGTTTACTGTTGAGTTTGAAATGTATGTAAAATAAAAGGCAAAAAAATCAGAAGGTTTTGTGGTTATTTAGATTTTCAGTGATTTACTTGACTTCTCTGCTACAATGTAATCAGTGAGAAAGGCAAAAAATGTAACACATATCCTTCAAAAGGGCAGAAACTGGAATTTGGATGTATCTATTCCTAAAATTTCATTCAATTTTTCTCTGCAAGTCTTGTCTGCTTCCAGTGGAGAATGCTAATAGCCAGACTGAAACTATCAAAAGAGTATAGATAGCTTAGTCTAATTTTCACAAGACAAGTAGTGATAGCTGCTCACATGTGGTATCAGCATTTTGGCACCCTCAGCACTTTAACAGCTGAGATTGACTCTGGAGCAGTGGTCAGATTTCAGGTAGATATAGCCAATTGTTTGTACCCTTTGGTCCAGATTTGGGAAAGCTGCAAAGCTGCTCTGTGGTGTCAGCACCAAACTATAGAAATCACTAAAGCTCTTCTTATTCATGGGGTTTGTCACCTTGGGATGCAATTGCATGAGAATGAATGATACTACATTATTTTAGCTATGGTGAACTAAAACCAGAAACACGTTTTCATGGATTGGTATACAATTGAAATAGTAGAATTACTGAATGAAAGATGTCTACCATATCTGATCTGGTATCTCCCTTTGAAATTTGCTCTTAAGGCTCTTTCATCTACATATGCTGATTATTAATCTCTCTAACTGTGCTTGAATTGGATCATAAATTGCCTAAAATAGCCATGAATTAAGAGAATCTTCATGGTACTCTAATGGTTTCTCTGCAGTCACAAAAAAAAAAAAAGTCGAAATCAAAATGTGTGACCTTAGCTGTCCTCAAAGTCATTTGAAAAGCACTTCCAGAAGAATGAGGAGATGGACTATAACCTGGATATAGTGTAAAAAGAAATTGTATAGTGTCCCTCATACAGAATGCTTAATAGAGAGATGACTCTTTATGGAGTTGTAACTTTAAAAGGCAGTTTTACTGACTTACTGAATACCTGTAAGTCCAGCAAAAGATTAAACATTATCTCAGAGAAGTCCACTATAGTTTAGCAAGAGATCAAAGAGTTCCATTAACAGTGCAGCAGGAGGTAAAATATATATATATATATATATATATATATATATATATATATAGCAAAGGTTTATGTCGCTCTGATGAGGCCCCCCTAGGGAACTGGAAGAGACTCAGTAGGTGAGAAAGAGATAAAGGAGGGGGGAGATGGGTGGGCAATTATTGCCAGTCTAGAGGAGGAGGCAGAACAAATTATTCTAATGGTAGTTTTTAGGAACACATCTCGAATGCACAAGCTGATAGCAATAATTGAATGTGAGCAAATCCTAGACAGTGAACTTTCTTTTAGCACAAACATGTCAAGACAAAAATATCAAGTCATGTAAAGACCCTCCACCCCCTTCCTGACATCATTGTTCAACATTAGTCATGGTTGGCAAACTTACCCTGAACTTACTGAAAGTAAATTTTTTTAAAAGCCACAATGGGAAAATGATGGAAAATGTCTCCTATTTTCCAATAGTTGTATTTGAAAGGACTTCTAGAGGTGCATCTTTTTTGTAACTGTTTAGTGAAACAGAATTAAAGAGATACTATTATCACAGTTCTAAAATCCTGGAGATAACAGAGAGCCTAGGTAAAGAGCCGTAGATCTACACCAAGAACTAGCATGCTAAAACTATAGAAATAATTTAAAAGCTATACTTTTTGGCTTTCGTGATAGTTGTTAGTAAAATCTCCAAACACTCCGGAATAGAACACATAATATGGTCATTCTCTTCACCTGAAGTTGAAAGGAAATCAAGAGGGCTGAGGAGCCAAAGAGACTCACCTTGAGTCACACTAAACTTCTGTCAGTGCTTGAAAGAGTGTTCCTGTCTTCTTGCTCAAGTTGAGAAGCAGACTTTCCTCTCTGTACACAGCACACTGTATCTTCCTCCAGGATCCCAGCACAAATGGTTTCTAAAGCCAGGGTTGAGGCTGTCTGTGGATTTGTACTCAGAAGATAGCAATTACAGAGCATGTTTCTGACCTGGATCCCAAGGTGTGACATAGCTGTCATAAAAGAAATAGCAGGGAGGCCCAGAAGAATGAATATTTTAACACCAAATAACTCCTATAAAATCTGGAAATAAGAGGTGATGTCACCAGCCAGGAAACAAGGACAACCAGGGTCTTGTAAGGTTTTTGTAGTCATCTGAGTAATCACACATATACTGTTTGATATAGTGAAACCAATGGCTACTGGTTACTGCAGACCTGACATACCAAACTAATAGTAACGTCACACCTGATGGGAAGCCAATGCATGTCATTGTTACAGGTCACTGCTGATGAGCTCTGGCTAAAGGCAGTGAAAAGGGTGAACACCATCAACTGCATTTAACTCGCAGTAGAAGGCAGTGAACTACACCCACAACACAAGATGACAAACATATTTCCATTTAAATTTGCTGTAGACAATTTTTCAATGTAATATTAAACTGTATGATATTAACTGGGCATCAGGGTTCAAGATATATACTTGATTTCCGAGGCTTTAAAAAGACATTTATGGGAAATAATGCCACTTCTGCCTCCTTCTCCCAGCTCTCAAAAAAAAGATCCTAGTAGCTCTCGTTATGTTCTTATGAAGATCTAGAGGGTATAACTTCAAATACATTGAGTTTTGTTTGTTAGAAAGAATTAGATCCTTTGGCAAATGAATCATCTACCATGCCACATCTTTTCTCCCTCAAGTGGTTAAAGCCTTAGGCCTTGCATCAAATTGTACAGCACACAATTTTTTAAGTTGAACCAATTTTGTTTCTAGTTCACAAATTATTTGATTGAGTCGAGTGCAGTCATGAGGTGGAAAAGTGGTGATAGATGACTATGATAAATGCACTTTAAAGAAAAGTGCCCCAAGAAAGCTGTGCAGATGTATTCAGCTGCATAATATCAGATTTCCATGAAAAGGGTAGCCATTGATATGCTAGAAGAACTCACACTAATGGAATCATAATTAGTGCAAGCTACTTGCATACTGTGCAAAGTCAACTTTCCCTTGTTCACGGAGAAGAAAGTAGTAGTATTTCAGTAAAGCCTGATACTTTGCTATTTTTGTTTCCAAATGGACTTTAAATTAAGCTGTTTCTCAGACAATAATTGGAGATTGGAATTGCCTGCTGGAGCTGTATTTGGAATTGTACTTGCAATATATGTAGCTTATGGGATGCTGAAATTAAGTTTTGATGTGTGGTAGTGTGCGTTGTTCAAGGACTTGGGCAGCTGATACCATGGACTTCAACTGCTGTTTCTGTCCTAAATTAGCTGCATCAAAATATCCTGGGTACTTCACACTGAAGTAACTATTCCATTTACAATTTGGATATACCCACTGAATAATGAAAGTGCTGAGTGAAAATAAAGAAAACAAGTGCTGTTGATAATTTATCCTGGAAAAGGAACTTTTTTTTTCAGTCACAGGATTTTGGTGTTAAATTTTGGCCCAAGAATTGTCCCTGAAAACTGAGGCACTTTAGGGTCTCCAAAAGCAGAAAGAAAACTGATCATATTAGAGTAAGAATATTGTTTCCCACTCTAGAGCTGCTCTTCTGTGCAATAGATGTGTGGATAGCTGCATCCTCAGTCAGGACAAGGACTTTTGAACTGCTTGAAGCAGTGCTACAATGAGCCTTTGTTTCTAGAATATCAAAGCAGATCTGGTCATTCATATGACTGAAAACATTCAGTTTGATTTTTTATGGATATACACTTGGTCCTTAGCTGTGCTGCTGCTGGCTGTAGTCTCTCTGAAGACTGTATGGGCTTCAGTACCCGGGCTGAGGGCCAAACAAAAAGTAGCTTCAATGGATTCAGCACTGGTCCGTGTATAGCTGCAAATTGAGAAATGGGTCCTATTTGTCAATACAATACAAAGATTACAAATTAAATCTAGAAAATTGGGTTCTTTAGGTTTGGTGTAATGCCACTGAAAGCAGTGGAGCTTCTCTGATTTATAGAAGAGCATCTCAACTGTAATATTTTATTATTGCATTTCAGTGGATAATTGAATATGAGGAAACTGTGCACATTCTATAGATTTTTTTGTAAAAGCAAAACAAGATTTTGCTAAACTTTTAATAAGTCATTCTTAGTGTGTAAATTCCATTATTGTCAGTGGGTAAATGTGCAAAGCATGACTGAATCAATCCCATAGTCTTTATTTTAAACTGTTCAGTATTAGTTCTGAAAGCATTTTCTGTAGTTCACTACCCTGTTAAAATAGCAGGATTTGTAGCAATATTACTTAGAAAGAAAGGGTTAACATGTGAAAGATAAAGAGCTCCAAGTGTCATTGTTTTACTACCAGTAATGTTATGTCTCTGCTACAGTGCATAAAGAAAAGAAATGCTGACGATAAAAAAAAAATCACACTTTAAAAACTTTCCTGAATCTAAGGAGGGTACTTTTAAATTTGTTCCAGTTACAGTAATTAGTAAACTTGTTCTTAATAGTGTTGTTAAAATGTAATTTTTTCACACTTTCTCTGACTTTGACACTGCTGCTTTTTAAACTTCATTTTGCACTTTGTTCCATTGTTCTTTAATCTGCTGCACTTTGCATTTAGTATCACTGAAATTTCGCACTTACTATGTCAATAACATCTGGCAAAATTGCCACCTATTAAGAGTAAGTGTTCTTTTTTCTCCTGTGAGAAATGTGATGGTGTATTATATTGGTTTCCCTTGAGAGGCTAAGGAGACAATTTTAAAGCAGATAAATGCATTAAAGAAATAACCTGAACTACAAGAGAAGGTTAACGAAAGTCAAAAACTTTTTTCTTTTTTTCCCACCCTTTTTTACCTTTGATAAAAGCACGTGAGGAGTGAAAAAATAGTTGTTATGCAATCTTTTGCACATTTAGATGCATGTTACATTTCGTAATGCTGCTGCAGGACACATATTTTCCTAGGCTTTTATCTACATCAATATTTTTCTGCCCAAGTTGGATGTGTGTCAGTTTAATCATGTATTGCAGCAAGTGTTGGTTAAGTTGAGCACTGTCGAATCATTGTGAAAACATGAGAGTGGTTTTCCAGAGATGCTGTAGACAGGAGTAGGCCTGGTTTTGAGTTCTCCACCTCCGTGGCCAAGCACCATTCGAGTTCACTTGTGCACAGAGTGAGCTCCAGGCTCCTTCTCACAGCAAAATTATTCTGCTGAAGGAAGATGTTTAGAGTGAAGTCATCACTCTAAGCTCCTCTATAGTTACCAGCCCAGGTAGAAAAGTTCCTGGCCTATTATAATCACCTGTAGCTGGAAGATTGACCCACTTTGGCCATACTGTTTTCAATAAGACCTTCCTGAGTTAGGATGTACACATGCATGCCTGCATACAGTCTGACCTTTAAAGTGTATAACATTTTCCTGAACTGTATAAATACCTTGAGTATGCCTGTGATTCTTACATATACATTGCTAGTAAATGAAACCGAGTTTACAGAATGAAGTACAGTCTGTGACAGATTTTCCTTTGTGATGGATAAAATCTGGGTGAAACTGAGCCACCAGCCATGCCATATACATGCTGAAATGATGCTGAGCTTCAAATAATTGTGCACAAGGCAAGGAAGGAAAAAGCTTCATGGAAGGAAATTCTGTAGCACTGCTTACACTATGGGGTAGATTTTCATAATACTGCCTCCCATGGCATTACAGGAATGTGAGCTGGGAAGGGAAATATAACATGTTCCAGAGACTGTCAAAGACATAGGGAATCTTTCCATTGACTTCAGGAGAGCTTTGGCCTGAGCCTGCATTATAAATAAAAACTGTATGGCCTGATTGAAAAAAACAGGAGGGACAGGAATATAATGAACTGAGACTCAGGGATGTGAATTTTGGTACTTTGGCAGATGGTGCAAGGGCATTCCATATCTGTAAATCCTCATGTCAGGACTCAATGTTGCAAACACAGTGATATCTGGCTTTGCATGAGGGATGTGAATTTTATGTCCAGCTGCATGCACAGCTCCAGTTAGCATAATGAGAACCATGCATATATTGAATCACAGAGAAAGCAGACTTGAGAAGGAAGAGATCTGTCCCTATGGAAAAGCAACTTAACAATTAGACTAAAGAAATGGATTGTTCTAAAATTGGTACACTTGATCTTTATTCAGCATATTGTTAAAGAATAAATAGATACATTCTTCATTTTCTCTGTACAGATACACGTATGAGACTTAAAAACATAAATGGCTTGAATTTGTGTGTTTGAATTGAAAAGAAATTTTGCTTGAGTGAAGTAACAGAAATGAGTTCAATGTCTTAGTGACTTGATATGTAAGTTTATTATAGCATATATCTTATCTGAAATAATTTGAACTAATAATATTACAGATTTGCTATTTGGCTATAGTACAAGGCATCTTGCTATGGTTTTCCATTTGCACATAATATTTATAATGGCATTTATTAGCTTTTTTCAATATAAATCTACCCAAGTGATGCGTTGCTTCCTAAACTTTGAATGTATGTCTTGTATGACACAGAAATAACAAAATTAAGCATACTTGAATATTTTCACTGTTTTCTTTCATCCATATACACAATTAAGGCTAAGATATTTGCATCTGAATTGATCCTTTATTATAATATGGAGTTTACATACCACTGGTTACAAATAATGAGGTGGTGAAGAACAACAATTGTATTTCTCCTCCCAGATTTTCCCTTTTCTTCAATTTGTCCTTCATTCTTTATTGTCTGCAATTTAAAAACCTTTTTCCTGACAAGAATGCATTTTCTTCTGACAAAGTGACTCTTTCAATAGTTTTATTTTAAAATAATTTTATATTAAAAAAATATTATTCTTAACAATATACAAATAACACTCCAATGAATGCACACATGAATCAAATGCTTGTGTGTTGTCCAGTGTTACCCAGCGTGATGCTGCAGGGCTCATCGTTAGCCTTTCTTCTAAAATTAAGTCACCTCCAATCTCTTAATTTAGAAAAGACAACTTTTTTCCTTATTCTGAAAATCCACTAAGAATTTACAGTGGTGGTTCATCAGCTTCCAGCTGGAGATGGAACTGGAGACTCAAGCAAATTCTTAAGGTGACTGCATGACTAAACTGCCCCAAATCAGTTATTTTTCTGTTTGAGGACATGTGGTAGATTACATGCAGCTAGCTCACATGAGCCTTGTTCACACTTTGTAGTGCTGTTCTTGGTAGGTAGTTCCCATGATTTCCTGGGGAGGATTCAGAGAGTAAGTCAAGGTTTGGCAACTTTTCAAAGTTGAGGTGCCAGATGGTATTTTTCTTTCCCAAATTAGAAGTTAAGCGTGCTGTTAGAAACTCAGCAAGAGCTGGGAGATACTGCCTTTCACAGAAGCAAGATGCTGCCAATCACCTTATTGGAGGTATCATCTCTCTGCACAAAGCCAAAGTCTCTCAGCCCCTGTTGAATGTGGAAGGTGGGGCAGCCTCTGCCTCTCACAGGTGCCCCTCTAAAGATGCACATAGTCTCCCAGCTCCTGAGCCTGCATCGGCCCTGCTGTGTGCCATTAAGAGACTGCCTGTGGACATCCTGGCCATCCAGGCTGAAGGCTGGTGATCCCAAGAAAAATCATTTTGTCAATAGAGCGAAGATGCCATAATTTAACTCTAGTCAGGACAACGAGTACGGACTGTCACAATGATGTCCCCATCTAATAGTTGTTTCTCTGTGTGTTCTCTATTTTTGTTGTGCCCATGTTGTGGCTACTTTTGAGGTTGTTTGCTTTTTCTTCCAAATTAAGATTTAAATAAGTGGCAAAAAGGTCAGGTCTTTAGCATATTGGGTGTATCTTTAGCACATTCACAGAAGGTGCTTCAGGAAAAACACATTTGTTGCAGGTAGACAAGTGATTTAGCTGCCAGCACCCATTTTCTGGCACCTGAAAGTTGGCAAAGATTATAATCTACTTCCCTGTTCAGGTGCAGTCTGTCAGCTGAAAGCTGTTGCATTTTGCATTTCTGAGTCTCTTTCATGTCACCAGAGGTCACGATCCCTTGTCTGGGAATCACTGAACTCGTTCGTAAGGGTGATCTTGCAAACTGGCAAGCACTGAATCTCCACAGAGATGCCTCATGGCGTAAGGTCCTTTAAGTCTCCTACTTTGTGAACTAACAGGAGCAAGAAATGTTAGAAAAAAATGACACCTTTTGTAACCTGTGAAGTTGAAGATTGTCTTGCACCGCTAACCAGTGCTTTCACACAGTGAAAGGGAAATACAAACTTACTGAAAAGAGAGGAGGACTTTCCAAAGCAAGTGAACACAGATCCATAAAGGTGATCTGACCTATCCTTCAGACCAAAAGTAGGCTCAGCACTCTGCTGGATGTAGCCAAGCTGTGGGTCCTGAGAGGAGTCTCAGTAAGTGCTTAGCTGGCCCCAGTGACAGAATCCTCTTGTGCAACTAGCAGGAGCTTTGTTGGGTTATTTGAATTCATGGTGGCAGGAAGAGCTTTGGAGGACAACATCACTGGACTGCTTTGGCTCTGTCAGGTAGCAGAATGCCTCACTGGTTTCTCAGGGATGAAGGTCACATTTCTCACAAGTGTGGACATCAGCAGATTTAGATCTGACTAGAGGTTGAGGCATGTTGGAGGACTTTCATCAGAGGTCCAGAATCTTTTGGCTACTCCAAACTGACAGCTCATACCCTACCATATCAGAAAAAAGAGTACAGAAACCTACATTGATGCTTTCTCCATCAACCTACAAACTTAACACTAGCTTTAAACAAATAGGAATGCAAACCAGCTTGACATTTAACAAGATTCCTCTGATACAACAAATATGTTGCAAGCCTGAAGACAGGTGCATTACCATTAAGAAGGATTTTGTTATGAATGTTCTCATTACAGTGTGTCATGGATAACAAACAGCATACAGTTTACGCCTTGAGGTTCAACTTTGCTGTTGTTATATTGTAGTCACATGTTTTTATGTTAATCTTTTAGATTAAAAGGTAAATATAAAGTCTTTATTTAATTAACAAAGAAGTAGTCATTAAGAGATAGTGATTGAAATAAAATGGTGAGAAATATAAGTTCTGTATCCTCTTAAATATTAAATTACCGCATAAGAGTGAACACATGCAGTATAGTAAGTGAGGGAATAAAACCAATAAAGAGCAAAAGCAATCCTGAAACCTGCTCCAGATCTCTGTTCAGCAAGTAAAGGTTCAGAATTTAGCTTTTTCACCCGTTCAGCATGATACAGGTAATATATACCCTAAGTTCTGCCTGTGAATATTCACATGCATAATGTTAGGTATTTACTCTCTCGGTGGTTTCAAAAGGACACAGTTTGAAGGACTAATTGAGGGATGCATTTTAGTCCTGGACTTTTGCTCTAACCTGTATTCTGATCAGATCTGACTGTAATAATTATCTTTATTATTATTATTTAAGTTATTTCAATCTGGAATAATGTAGCATGTGGATGACAGTGCCAGCCAGCAAGGAAGAAAAGAACCTGCCTACAGAGCCAAAAGAGCAAACTGCAACCCACCACTCTACTTATTAGACAGCTAGGAAACGTCTTCTCTGTCCTTGTAGCAGGTAGGCAGCTACGAAGTGTGGTAATTATCTGTCCCTGATCTTGTCAATAATTAATACTTTTCACTTGCATTCTGTTCTCTTCTTTCTACTTACTACACCTTGTTCATCACCACACTCACTGCATGTCTTGTTCTGTGCATTTCCACAGCTGCCATGTGTTTGTTTTCTTGTACTCTTCCTGGGCAGAAAGGCCCACAGCAAATTTGGGATTATTTTGTATAATCTCTAGATCTCTACATATATATTGCTGAATGTTTTGAAAGAAAGCAAGATTATGGTCATTATCATGGGGTTGGGGAGGGGGTGGTTTTCTGTGCCTTAGTCTGCCAACAGCACGTCAGCCGCAATTAAAAAACAGTAAGTGCTTGGAGTGTGAGTCTGTATTGCTCTGCAGGTGTTTAGGTTATATTGGTATTTTTCTTTTAATAGTCCTCTGAAATACCAATTGTCTTGCATGCTGCAGCTTCTTTGCACTGCACAGGCATGTGCAATCTTACTGTATATGCCCAGCAGAGCATTTAACTGAGCATCTTATTTGCCACATCCTCAGAAGTATGTTTGCTAAGGATCTTTATTCTGAGTGTGACGTTCGGACCAGGGCTGACCAATCTGGGATTTTTTTCTACCTTTCCATCACAGACAGAAGCTATTGAGGAACTTATATGACCAGTGTAACTTAGCATAACTTGGCAACAGCTCAGCACTGCAGTCAGACAGCCTGTTCTGGCTGCAGATGGTACCCTGATTTCTCCCTACTTAAGCATCCCCTCAGCTCACACCCAGGCTCCTGCTGAAAGCTACTGCCTCCTCGGGTCTGCTGGTGTGAGTCACAGAATGGCTTTTGAGTCCAAAGCAGTCAAACTGATGCAGGTTAAGAAAATAGTTTTTCTTGAATCAGGTTAGGGAGCAACTAGGTGAGCAGGCAGTGGCAGCTGTGGGGAAGCAGATAAGAGGTGAGCAGGTGAGGGGGTTTCATCTGCAGTGGGAAGAGAGTGCCTGCGCACCACATAAGTGGTGTCAGAACTCCTGCCAGTCTTTTGAGTTGGGAAAGGGAAGAAATATTCTGTTCCTTCACATCCCTTTTCCAGAAGGGATGATTCTAGCTCTTGTGTAGAAGTGTATCAAACTCAGTGCTAAAACTTATTTATTTATTATTTTAAGGAGTGGAACAGCTCTTAGCTCAACTAGTGAACAGTTTCTCTAATGTGCTAGTCACAGATCAAGTACGGAGGGTAGGATAAACTAATTTCTGCCAGCAGCTGCCTTTGTTTGAGTTCTGGTTTTGTATACTAGGTTAATCGATTAGATCTTCTTTTTACGTTCCCTCTGGTTAATATCTAAGGCCTATACATGTTACAGATAGCTCACAAACACTCCATTTTGAGCAGTGATCGGCTCCAATCTCACATGAAAGCTACACATAGTTCTGGTCAGAACTTCAGCAGTAACAGCTTTAGGAAAACAAATTATTACAGGAAGTGATTGATGTACTGACTAAATACGTTGCAATCTTCCCCTGCAGTAGGTGGTGCTCACTGCTTAAATAAAATTAAGCAGTGACAGTGATGGGCATACCAATTTTTGGTTGAGCCCTAAAACCGAGGATGGACAATTTATAATGAAAAAAAAAAAAAAGTATGAAAGAGGAGAGCCTTATTTCATAGAGTGCATTCTATCTATCTAATCTTTCCTTTTGCAGTTTCATTTAAAAAGACTCTTTCTAAAACTCCTCTGTATGCTCTGTTGTTGGAGGGACACCTAGTATACTTTATTGCAGAGGTGGCTGCTTTTCAGTGGTTTGTGAAGTACTGCTGTTTCAGTACACTTTAGGAACATATCAGAATACCAGAAATGTTAGATTTTTATATAAGCAATGCTATTTTTGGTGAGAAAAATTGATTGTTAATTTATATAAACACTAACTTCACCTACTTAGCTGCTGCTTCTAGAGCCTCAGAACAGAGTGAAATCTTTGAGAATTTGGCCCAAATGTTTTTGAAAACTCTTATAACTGTCTGTATACCTTTTACACACTAAAATACCTTCAAGGATGTGTTCTTCAGTCCTGTGTCACATCTGTGACTCTGTGGAGCTTTAATTTGTTCACAGATCCAACTACCTGCATGTGCCTCTTCTCAGCCATGATGCTCTGGCAGGTGTCCTGCTTGCAGGCTAACCCAGCATTGCTGCTGCAGGGCTCCACAGATGTTGAAGCCTGTACCTTGCCCTCTCTGGCTTTCCCCATTTCAGCACCAGCTTTTTTGTTTCCTGAGCAAGGCTGAAGCTTTCATTGCAGATAAGGGGTATGTCCAGGTTCAAGTGTAATGATGAGAAGCCTGTTTCAGTACTAGGTCTTGTACAGAAGCGACCATAGAAACTAAGTGGAACCCCACATGTTAGTTTGTACTAAAATTTTGCAATTCATACTGGAATTTTGGATCCAGGCCATCCTTGGATTTTTAGGAATGTGTACATCATGATCTGAAAATTGTGACTTACTTCTGTGATGACCTTGGGTTGCATGCCAAATTTGTGAGGTCTGCCCTGTCTAAGTACTTGGGTGTTGGCCAGGTGCTTGGATATAATTGCCTTAAAAGCTAAAAACATAATTTTCTTAATAGTGAAAACCTCTGTTTGGAGACTCTTTTCAAAACAACTGGTCTGGTAACCACAGCAGAATAAAAATATGAATTGCTTTAAAAAAATGTGTATTAGAAATTTTGTAGTTTGATTTACTATTTATAGATTTGCAGGTCATTATTAATGTTCCATAATAACACTTCACCTGGTTATAATACATATTCATTCCTTCATGTTTCTAAAGCACTTGGAGAACCTAAAAAAGACCCGCTAGAGAAGTGCAAAGTGTTATTAAATGAGTCTAAAATTCCAGCTGTTTTCCCCACAATAGATTTTGCCTAAAGTAAGAATGAATATTAAAGAAAAAAATATAACTTTTTCTAAAGTGGGTCTTTGCTGATAGCCTGATCAAACTACATTTCTCTGCATGCTCTTCATGTTTTTTTCCTTGATGACACTTAATTTTAGTTTGATTTAGTTATTACTTCATTACTTTAATAATAAAAGTTCACTGAGGCTAACACTTGTCTCACAAGGTAAATCTCCACTCCAGTAAAAATGAAGATAACCTCTCCTTTCCTGTCAGAAGAGTATTCTTCTGTAATGTTTTTTTCATATATATTGGTAGAGTGTTCAATAACGTCTTCTGTATAGAAATCATGCCTCTCTTGAGTAATATGTTGGTCTAAGAGCCTCAGAGATATAAAAATAAAATCCTTAGCTCATTACCTTAAACCCAGCATTTTCTAGGTGCAGTGTTCTGCACGGTTTGGTTTTGTTTTGTTTGATACCATAGTATTTCTATTACTATTGAATCTCCTGAAACCCAGGCTGTTAGAGTGCTAATGTAAATTGTAAAAAGGAAACTGATTTGTGCTGTTTTCTTAGGACACAACCAGTCTTATTTTTTTTATTTGGAAAAAAAAAAACCCAAAACCTACTATGATGTAAAGGTCCGTGAGTTAAACTGCAAACCGTTTGTGTAACAAGGAAAAAAGCCACCTGAAACTATGTGCAAAATGCATTTTAGACTGCAACAATGAACTCTTTTAAAACAATGCTCTCACTGTTTCAGTACTTTAAATTGACACTGTGATTTTCAAGTATTAATAAACATCCAGGGGGAGCTAGGGAGTAGTAATTTTGCTTTTTCTAATAGTATATAAGGAAATAGGAATACAGAGAAAAGTAGTGTAAATGACTAATTCTTGTTTTGGCGTTGGGGCTTTTTTTTACAAAGAACTTTTAATGAAAAACTGGTCAGCCATTCTGAGAGTGGTGGAAAGCCTGTCAAGGTCACTGTCAAGGACAAGAGAGTCAATTAGTATGCAGATCAGAGCCAAGGAGTTCAAAGGTATTGTTCCAATTCAATCACATTAGCCAGGCCAGTAATGAACAAACGGCATGACCTTAATCAGGGAGCCTGAACCACTCATTTGAAGGGAAGTATGTATGTCTGTGTATGTATTTGGGGGGAACAGGAGGAGGGGTTAGGGTAGCAAAAAGAATGTGGTTTCTTTTGTTGTTGTTATGTTTTGGCTTGGGCTGGTAGTTTGTTGTTTGGTTTGGGTTTTTTTGGTTGGTTGGGTTGTTTTGTTTTTTGGTTTTTGAGTTTGTTTGCTGGATTTGTTTTTTGGGGTTTTTTTGTTTGTTTTTTTTTAAGGGACAGTAAACCCAGTTTGCTTAATTAGCTACCAGTAATGGAAACTTATTTCTGGATCCCTGTTTTCTGAAGTACAAAATTGCTTTTATTTTTGGGTGATAACTGAAAAAGGCTCAAATGGACAGGTGGCTGGAATATTTTAATAAAATGCATTCAGTGATATGCTAAAGGATATGCAGGAGGAGGGGGGTAACCTTACGTAAAACACCAACCCAAATTTTGCAATGGCAGTTTCTCTCACACTGTGCTAATTTTCTTAAAGTCTACATGCAGGAAAAATTCTGGGTGGTTTTTTTTTTCCCTTAGACATAGCATAAAGTAATCCGCATTCTCGTTAAGATTTTAAAAAATATTTATTTTGAACAAAAAATATTTCTTTAGCACTTTCAGTCTGCCAAATATTGCACCATACATAATTATATTTTAGATCTCCAAATTACTAAGTTGTTTCATACGCTCAGCACAGTGCACACTGCATGTTTCAGTGTACTCAATTAAGTACAGTTAAAAAGAAGCATTCTGTGTTATATTCACCTTAACAAATACCCACTCTATTATAAACTTACAAAATGTCTCTCTGCTATTTTTCATGTATACGTATACACATTCAAATACTTTTACAGAAATGTGTACATACCAATGACCAAATAATAAAATGACAGGACATATCTGTACTCATTTATATATTGTAATGTCTGCATATTTCTATAAAGTGGTTTTTGAATGCATACTTACGACTCTACTGCAATTTCTACGTAAATCAGGACTATGTTCTCTTTTTTCTAAACTAATGGTTGAATCTAGTAGCCCAATATATTAAAATAACACTTCAAAAGGTAACATTTTTTCTGTATTTGAATAATGAAAATTTTAAACATATACTTTCTGCATGTGGAAAGATTAAAAAAAAACCCCAAAACCTCAATATTATCTACTGAAAATGTGAATTATGCTTAAAATATATTCACATGGTTTACCTACAAGTTATTGTTTTGTGTTTATACATACAATAAAATTTCCTGTACTTCTCTGGGTAACATTTGCTCAACAATTACTTCATCTGGAGCAGATTATCAAAGCAAGCTGCAGGCTTCATTGGGGAAACTGCTTGCAGAAATCATTTCTCTATAAATGAATCAAGATAGGCAACTAAGATTTTAGGAATCAAGGGGGGGTCGGGTTTTTTTCACTCTCTTCCTCTCTCTTCCTTACTGGGGAGGTAGTTCATCATATCTCACTAAAATGGAAGATGCATAACAGAAAAGTAACTATTCTAGGCTATGAAGCACCCTAGGGGTTCATGAATGTTGGGGGAGGAACACTGATTATACAATGCAATAACATATTGAGACACTATTTCAGTTTTACACTTGGTATCAAGTAAATACAGGATATCTCACCCATGAAGGGTGATTATCTTTCGTGAAGGGAGGAAATGAGTTATTAAGGTCTTTCTCAGGAGCAAAACAAGGATAAGAATCTTTATTAATGCAAAAAACAATCTGTTTTTTGGTTTGTTTAGGGGTTTTTTTCCCCTACAGTAATATACTTCATTTTTAGCAAAGATCTGAGGTTTTTTGTCTTTAAATTGTCTGTATCTCAGAATGGAACACATATCAGTTTTAGCTGACACCACTGCACTGCCTGAGAATATTGTTATAAAACATGTGCTCATTGCCATTTTTGTCTAGATCACAATTAATAAAATTTTTAAGCTTGCAATGTCTATCTACTCCCATAAAAACACTTGTAAAGTATTTGATATTTTATTTGAGGATATTAAAAGATTGTTTAAAAATAAACATATACAAACAGAGAAGAATTTTCGCACGATTATTCAGATAGTCAATAGGTCTTCTTTGATCATATTATTATGATGCTTCTGCTGCTTTTCAAAGACAGGCGTATTTTTCCCTGTCTCTCTGTCTCTCTATCTCTCTCTTTCCCCCCCTAAACAAGGTCATAGATTTTTTAAAATGAAGATTAGAAGTTCCAAGTACAAGATTAAGTAAGTTCTAACAGTGTTATAAAAGTAAGTGCTTTTTTCTATAATAAAAGGTGTTTAAAAGGTTCGCTACAGCTTTAAACAGAATTACAATTTACTTCTTTCAAGTGTCCAGGCCATAAATTCTTCTCAATTCCCTCTCTCTCTCCTTGTCGGAATTAATGAGATCAGATTTGATCAGGGCAGTGATGTGTTCAGAGCCAAATCACACAACAGCGCGCGTGCGGTAATGGAATTTGCATCTAATGCATACATAAATCAAACATCTTTCTGGACATTTTCATATGCATAATGTCATTTCATCCAGTTCTCTCTGTGCAGAGGGGGAGATTTTTCTCTCTGAGAGAATGACTTTCTTTAATGCTTTCATTTTATTTTCGCTGACTACAATCCCCGAGAATGCGCTCGGTCGGAGAATCTTTCGGGGCGCGGTTGACAGTTCCTTTTCCAAGAGGGGTCCTTCACATTTATCATGCCTCTTCCTCGGGGGCTTTGTTATGCAAATGTGGCTGAAATTGATAATTCCAAAGTGCTTCATTTCGGTTCCTTGGCGGTTGGAGATGGTAGATAAAAAGAAACTGACAAGACACACTGATTGCCCTCAATGCTTGTAACTCTCTTGCTAACAAGGCTCGATATTGTTAAAAATTCCTATTGTTATCAGGGTGGCAGTTCCATTATGCAGGCCTTGCAAATTTCTCATTTGAATATTAACCCTTTAATCACCCTGCTCCCATCCCCCCAGCCTCAAATCAGTTGCCCTCAAATGGGTCAGAACACAAAACTATACATTATTGCCATATTATTAGTGCAAAGTCTGTAGTGTTTTTGTTGTTTTGTTTTGTTTTTTAACTACCTCTATTAATAATTTTTCAATGATAAATTTTTATCTGGAAAAAAAAAATGGTAGCACAGACAGGCAGAACCGGGTTGTTAGGACTGGGAGAATATTTACAAGGAAATATCTGTTTGCAAAAGGCAAGTTCAGTAGCTCCTGAAAAGTGGAGAAGTTTCATTATTTTTGACTTGTATGTACTTGCACTTTATGTTCTAACTTAGGTAGGCCTCAGGGAGGGGATAGTGTGTCTTTATACACTGTAGTTACATGAGATTTTTAGCTATCTGTCCTGCTGACTGCAATATCCCTGTCTCAGGCTAGCCAGCAACTAACTTCCAGCCTATAGGCAGGTGACTAAAATAAAGGAGGAAACTGCAAGGATTCCTGGAGCTATGTTTTTTTTTAACCTCGAAGGACACATGCTTATAACTTTACTTCCACACTTAGGCACTTCTTATATTGACCAATTTCACATATGTACTTATAAAATACTCTTAATAAGTGGAAGAGTAAAGACTGTTTCAGGGACCTGATGCTGCAGCTACCATGGTTCCCAGTTTTCCCAGTATCTTCAGTGACCACTGCATCAGGCCCTGGAAATTACATGCCACTGGGCAATGGCAGGTTAAATCTAAGGATTAGGTCACATTGCAGTATGGCTGGTTGCTAACTGATTTATTCGTTGATTAATGAAATTGTTTTCTGGAATTTCAAATATCCCTCTAACATTGCCCTATCTGTGCATCCATAGAAAGTGAATTCTTTCCCACCAAGCACATGCCTTCAGGCTCATATTACAATTATAGTTTAATTTTAGTTTGTCATTTTTCTGGAGATACCTGACATGGTTCCAGTTAAAGTAAATTTTGGTGTGACAAAGGTAAGTACTGCAGATGCTGGAGGGAACCGGAGAAGGGAAGAACTGGTGCTGTAGAATGAAGCATAGTTGCAGGCAGCTGCAACGATATAATATTTCTCTGCAATTACAAAGAAGATGCATCTCAACCAGCTCATGTCAAATGAACATCAAAGTTTTCCACTTTCTTAGTTTTGAAGTCTTGCAGAGCTGTGTCTGCCAAATTACAGTAAATAAAAAAGACACTTGCACAACAGTAACCTCTTTTATATTGGACCGAGGATTTCAATTCCTCCCTTTTTTTTTTTTAAAGAAAGAAAAAGAAAACCCTCTAATGTTTTTGTAGGAACTCTTGGGAAGCTCATACTTCTTTCTTTCATTTATAGGTGTGATGACAGATTAAATCCATGGCAGGAAACAGTGATAATGCCCACTGTAGAGCTGTGTGAGTTACAACAGCTAAGTTTCCCATGTTGATGCTTTTTCTTTCAATTATCTGAAAACACCCTGTTAATTTTTAATGTGTTCATAGCCTCATTCTGTTACCAAACCTGTTACCTTTCCCCCCCTTCTTACTTCAGAAATAAATTTCACTAAACCTGGCTGCTGTAAACTCATTATGCGATTCTATCATTTATTCTGTCCATTAGAGTAACCACTGTTAGTGCTTTTCCCCCCACTTGAGTCTGTCAAGTACTGTTATTTATGCTCAATGGTATTAATATCTCTGGTTGTATTATGGTTGTGCACTCAAAATCACTAATACAATCTAAACTTGGCAATAGTGACCGCATCAACTATCAGTAATCAAAAAGTCTCATGCAGCTTGTAAGTATTAATAAGAATCAATAGTTACATAAATATAATTAATGTCTTCTGCTTGCTATAAAGAATCATCAGTAGTGTTGATGGCTTTAAAAAGATCCCTGTTTTCAGAACCAGAGATTGTGCCTATGTTACGAATAACATAATTAGAAATTTGACTATGATTTTGAACGGTTCTTATTTTCAGTTACCCTTGGCAATGACTCTGCTGTAACCTGGCTATACAATATTATCTGCTGTCTTTAGGTAGAAGAGGGCTTAAAAGTTGATTTTTCTTTCACAGATTGATTTCCATGGGTTAATTTCATCAACAAAAGGATTTTCTGTTTTCCTGTAACTAGAAAACCTGTTAGGTAATTTGTGACCATAGAATTAGAGCAATACAGCTAGACTAATATATATGCAATGGCTTCATTATGCATGAGAGCAGGCACTCTTTACTTTGCAGCCCAAAACACACAAAGCACCCATTAGAATGAAGAGGTCTGTGATGTCTCTTCATGTGCAGAGTGTAAAGGTACATGAATGTCCTTGCTTGTTGGCATTTAATTTACCAGTTGCCTCTGTAGTGGAGCCTTGGCAGATTCAGCTTGAATCTGAAAGACAGGCTGTCATACTGAGAGTCTGCTGCCTACTGCTGAAATTGAGAGGCTTGGCAGATATGCAAACAGTAACTGGGTTTGAGTTGTTTTGATTACAAGTTAAACAGAAAGTCATTGGCAGGGCCAATATAAATCTGCTGAGGTTTTTTGGCAAAATCTGTGAAGGTATTTCTATAGATTCTGCAGAATTCTGTAGCACCTTGATTTCACATCAAAGAGTGTCCACCTCTGAACCCATTCTGTGGATAAATGTGTCAGAAACTTGAGTGAACATGTTTAAGTTGCCGAGAACTTCCAGATTCCGAAATATAAAGCACATTAACAACATGCTATACTACACCACCTTTGTACAGTTGTTAAATTCTGGAACCTAGTGTTTCATTCAAGTTCAGGGGTATTTTTGGAGAAGTAAAGGCGAGTTATAAACAGCTGAAACCAGAGGGCAAAACAGATTTTAATGAAAGTTGCAGATGAATAAATGAAAAAAAGGGTTGGACCAGGTCCTGAACTCAGCTATGTGGGTTGAAATGCAGACATATTCCACCAACACATTTTTTTTATGACATTAATCAAGATTTTCTGAAGTTGCTCCTTTCCTGGCATGCAGCGCTTTAACAGTAGTTAAGGTTGGTACAACTCAGTCTGCAACTGGCATTTTCCTCCCCTTCAGTAACTTAGTCTGAAACATCATATTTGACCAAACATCCAGACCTGATAAAATCCGAATGCTCATCCCAAATTTATTTCCTTACAGAGTTCATTTGTCTCCGTGCTTAATCTGCAGTGTGAGCTGATAAAAGTAACACAAACTGACATTCTATAAGCAAAAAAAAGGAGTATCTACACTTTAATTGTAAGCACTTTTACAATGCAACCTCTGCTTGACTCTAGGTTTGTGTTTTGAACAGTAGTACATCCTTTACTAAAATTGCCTTGCAATTTTAAGGCAAAACCACGTTAATTTTGGTGGGAGGGAAAAGAATACATGTAATTGTCACTCCTATTGTTTCTGTCTGGCTGGCTGTGGACAGATTTCTGCAAGGCTGGTTAGCAACAATACACTGATTTACAGAGGCAGGAATATCTCCACAATTGCAAAGGCTAAGACACCTTTATTTGGAAACTGAGAATCTGCAAAATACAGTAAAGGTCTTGGAAAGAACCCAAATGTATGGAATCTTTTATTCATCTTTTTTTCCTCTCCACTTTTATCTGCTACTTTGCCTATTACAGCTTTCTAGGTAGGAGAAGAAAAAACAAAACAAAACAGAAAACCCCAAAAAAAAAAAAAAAAAAGCCAAAAAATCAAACCCACTCCAGAATTTGCACGAATTATGCAACTCATGCTAAATTTTACAAGAATCTAATTTGAACAAATTGATTAGAATATAACCATTGTTATCTAAATGCTCTTTCTTTCCAGATCTGGAAAACTGAAAAAGCACATTATTTTCCTGAGAAAAGTAAACGTTTGTTTTCTTTCAGAATTGCTCCACTGATTTTCTCTTGCTCATACTGAGCGTCCTTTTCCCTTGAGCAAATGAAATAAAAGAGTTTATATGAATGGGCCGTATTGCACTCTGGATAACGGATAACAACAGCATTTTACGAGTTTTATTTTCAGATCCAGGTTGAAAGGATACACTGGGTTTTTGCCTCCTTTTGCTGCCTTTCACTGTTCTATATACTGCTCTTCAAAAAAGTGAATTTAGGAACCTTTAAACAGCATTCTCCCCCAATACTGCAACCCTATGCAAATTTTTAGAGAATGCTTACAAATGTCAAATCTCTCTGAAAGTGATATAGTTTATTACTGTTCTTTCTTATAACACAAACATTTCAGTGCAGCTCAGATCTTATTTTTCAAAATACACAGGATTTTGATATATGGACAACAGGAGAATATGTATTTTAGATAAAATGCCATAAGTGCTTAAAAGTTATTTCTGAGCTGATTTAACATGGAAAATCTCCAGGTAGATTAATTTTATAGGCTGCTTTTATGGGTGTAACATTTCAAGATGAGAAAGCCGTGCTTCTGAAATTTAGTTTTGGCAGATTTCATTGGCACCTCCATCTCCATCTTTTATTACCTTAAAGTTGAAATTTAATCTCTCTCCCTTTTTTTTTTTTTTTTTCTTCCTGATTTTTACTTAATTCCTGACTGAAATGGCTGGGGCTGTATTTTTGTAATCAGGTTCTGTTGCTTCTATTGCTGTCTCATTATTTACATCTAAAAGGAAAAAAAAAAATCATTACAATAGAGGTACTTAAATAACTATGCTTAGAAATTACAAGACCTGCAATGTTGAAGATTTTTACTGGGCCAGGCAGCTATAGAAAGAGGTTAAGCAGATGTCCCCCAAAAGCCTCTTTCCAAATGGCTGAGTTAATTCACAGTAGTAAGAGCAAGCTGCCCTGAAACCAGTTGCTCTACTGTGGTGAAGGCAGAGCTTGAAACTGCAGTCCTTGCACAGGCAAAACTTCCAACAGAAACACGACTTTTTAAAGCAACACCTATTTCTAGCATTGCCAACAGGGGCTGTGTTGGAGTGGAAGCATAATGTTGGCTGTATAGAAGAAGCATGTTTAGCAATGTTTCTGTATGACTCTTAATATGGATTCAGCGCACACTTCATAGATGTGTATAGCTAATGTCTGTGAACAATAGCACATATTTGCATATTATGTACGTTTTTGTATTTCTGAAACATGCTCCAGAATGCATTGTAACTCCACAAGAAAAGTGGCTTTTATGCATGTGTTAAGAATGCTTTATAAATCTCAGTACCTCAGCCATTTGGTTGGTTGTTGTTGTTATTTTTAATTTGACTGTACTGCAGAGGTAGTCTGTATTCTGTCCTGATGGCTTGCAAAATTGCTAAAAAAGAGGAAAGTATTTTTAGACTTCAGGAGTATGGGTGAGGGAAAATAAAAGCATTTGAAATCAGAAAATGTGTGTGGGGAGTGTGTGTCTTTGTGCACATGTGTGTGTGTGTGTGTTTGGAAATTCACAAACTAACACTTTCAGGCTATGGTCTCAGTTTTTAAGACTGAATTACATACCTTAAAAAATTGGTCTCAGTAATATAAATGCGGAGAATCTTTCGACTATTGTGATGCCTGCTATAATAAAGAAATTCTCTGGAAGAGAATGACAGAGATACAAAACAGTAAAGAATGATTTCCTCACTACCAATACGATTGCATAAATTAGGTGTGCATAAGTTCCCAGTGATTTATAGCACTTGAAACTTACAAAAAAATGATTATGTTTGATGTTTCCTTAGAAAATAAAAAAAAGCTGATGCTTATTCACAGAGTGGATAAAAGAATCAGGAGCTAAATTCAAATTATAGCAGCTGTCTTGCAGAGATCTTTGTATATCTTTTGTATAAATTATTTTCTGCAAAGTTTCCTTGAAGACATATTTCATTAGCCAAACTTGCATATACTATTTGTTAATTTGGAACAAAAAAATCCTTTTAGTTTTTCTCCTCTTGCCCTCCTCACTGTTAGCCTATTAGTGGAAGTGGCATTTGATTGATTAGACATTTAACAATATTCTTCTATATGTGCTCAAATATTTAACTGTTTGCATGGTAACTGGTGTAAAGGTCCCTAAGAATGGTACAACTGAAATGGGAGAATGAAGAAATGTATTGGCTATGACAAGAAGAAGTAATTGCTTTTCCTCAAAGGATCAGATGTGGTATAGTTGTTTGAAAAACAATTTAAACAACATTTTGTTCACCATTGATTTTAAAAGCATTAAAATTAGTTTTTATGCAGCTATACTCATTAAGCTTTTATGTATACTGTGTAGGGTGAATAGTTAAGAAGCAATAAAGCATTCTGCAGTAAAATATACTTTTCCAATTGTCAGAAGAAATAAAATGCATAGATTTGGAATTTTTTGGGGTTTTTTTTTGTTTTTTTGTTTTTCCTGAAGAATAGTGTGATATTTGCCATGTTAATTACAATCCAGATAAAGCTATTTTATTTGTGTATCTTAAACAGCCTTATAGCTGTAGATGACTAATACAACTGTTATTGAAAGTGTTGTGTTTGGAGGTTGTGTTTTCATGCTGATGAGAAACAAGCATCAGCCACATATATCCCAAAAATTCTTGCATTTTAAAACTAAACTTCCTCTTAGAAATTAGTGTTCCAAAATCTTACTGTAATTTTTAACCTCAATAAGCAGAATGAAAGTGTCATGCCGCACAATTTTCTTCTGTACTCCCTTTAGTTTCTCATGTTAAATCTGTATTCATACACAAACTAGTTCCTCTAATTTCACTAAAGTAGTTAATGATTTCTTAAAAAACCCCCCAAAAAACAACTGGAATACAGCAGCAGACTAGTGCCCAAGGAAAGGAAGCTTATTTGTTTATTACTCATAAGGGCATAATCTTTTATTTTGTATCTCAAAAATGAAGAGAGGAGTATGTATACAGTACAACAACATGTCATCAGAGAGAATAATGCATATAAAAATGAATTCCTGTTATTGTGTTCAGGTGTGTTTGTGAATAAAAAATGGAATTTTGAAAAGTCAATTAAAATGCATTTAAATTCTTTAACATCAGAATTCTTTAATGTGAAAAATTTTGCTAGACAGTTTGTCAGTATCGCTGTAAGCACTGTGCTGTGATCATAACGAGTTTCCTCCACCTGTGACTGTTAGATGGCTCAGAAATGCATTACAGCTTCCTGTTCCAAAAGAGACTACTCTTGAAAACATGGAAGTACTTAAAAAGTAAATAAGCTTTAATTAAATATCATTGTCTAGCATTAATCTTTATAGTTTTGTTCCCTATGGAAATAAAAGTGGATATTCAATTTGTTTTGATTATGCATGAATTTTAACAGAAGTGTTATTTGTATATTGCTGTGTTCTTCAAGATGGAGGCATATTTGTGTCGGCATAAGCAATTAAGAAGAAGGTTCCTCATTAATGTGAAATAAGAGTGACTAATTTCTGTTGTATATAAATAGATTGACATTTAGAAAAAATATTACTTTTAAGAATAAACAACAATTAATTTGTGACTAATGTATCTTTCCCTTTCAGTCTGAAATCACAGTTATTTTCAGAGTTAACTATGAAGTGAAATACAGTGTTTCTACTGTTAAATGGGTACTGCTACTACATTCAATTATGTTTGGTCCCACAAGTCAAGATATGCTCTTATCCTCAAGCAGGGTCTGCATTGTGGATCTGTGTGTACAAGCACAAGAGGGATCAGGGACGCATACTTAAATTCTGCTTTCATGATAACTTGGAAACAAACTCCAGGCAACAGGGTATCTTCACCCTCATGAAATTTCACTCAGCTTTACCAGTTTCATGTAGGAGAATTTTGTGACAACCAGGTCAGGAGAGTCCACCAAAGCCTATCTTAGTGCTAGGACACAGTGCCAGGATGCATCCCACTTCATCAGACTCTTGCAGTGCTCATCAACAGGTCCTCTGCTTTTGGCAAAGGGAATTTAGTTCACTTTTGGTAAAAATACACCCTCTAGGGCTGATCCAATGGTGTCCCCTGTGCTGATTATTGCTGAGGTGAAAACAAAGAGGAAAAGAGTGGTCTTTCCAACTCCTCAATATTGAAGAACAGTTTATGCTCTGGCCTCTAGCTGTGTAGTGAGGAAGGCACTTTTAATAATGAACAAGGGGTAGACTATAATCTCTATAGTAATGAAGTTCTGCATTACATGATTTGAGGATGCTTGTCCTCGGTGCAGTAAAATGTAGTGTAGCTGTACCATAGGACACACTCTGCCACTATGCTATGGCTATGCATTTGCAGGAGATGTCAGAGAGTGTTTAAATAATGTGTAACGGCATGTTGCTCTTTCATCACCTTGGGAAGTGGCTCTCGCCTGTGACAGTCATTATATGTTCAGTGCTGAACCTTAGAAAACAGTTTTAATCTTGCCTGTTGTGCCCACACAGCTAGGCCAATGCATACATTCAGCACAGAAGCATTATCCCAATGTATAACATGACATTAAGTGCTGGAGCATGAACAAGCCTCACCGTTACAGACCCTGGGAAGCATCCACGGCAGAGGGCAGAGACCCTAACAATTCCTCTTGTAGTCTGGTTTTCTATTCTGCAAACAATATGGAGGGAGAGGAATAAACAAGAGAAGTAAAACAGCACATGAAAGGAAGGACAAAACAGAAAGTGGTTTTTTTTAAAGGAGAAAACAAGGAAGCAGCATTCCTCTTATTCTTTCACATAAAATTTCCCTATGGTTATAGGAAAAGAATAGGGGCTGCAAGACAGAATGCTTTTGGATGGCTGTTTATGCCATCACACCATGTATGATCAAGATCCCAGGCTTCTTGTACAGTCATCATTTAAATGCTGGTGTTTTGAATTATACTTCTGAAACTCTACTGACTGCGTAGGAATCCTTGACACTGCCAGAAGCTGGATAACAGTGGAAGCAGTGTCTTACTGGGTAGGCATTCAATGACTACATTCCTCTGATAGTCCTTCCCTTTCTTTTGCTTAATGGAGGGTAAAAAGCTGATGTTGGGAATGTTTGCTATGCAGTGACTAGGTTGAGAATGTCACAGCTACAGAGTACAAGTGTGCTCTTCATAGATGTGGGAAGAACTTCAAGAAATATCTTCAGAACCTGAGGAGACCAAATCTAAAATTTCATCTGCATATCCCAGGCTATAGAGCTTCCCTGGTTTAATTCTTACTTCCAACCTAACATCTGTGGTTGAATTAGACACGTCACCATATTTTTCAACTATCCAATAATAATTTTACTAGTTGTTTTGGAGAAGAATTCACCTTAAGCCTCACTGAGCTGTTTCAGTGATGTTAAAACTGTGCATCTGATTTACAGCTTTAGTCTTTAGCTATTGATTTTATTTCCCCCCCCCCCCCCCCCCCCCCCTTATGGGTGATGATTCTGCTAGTATTAAGTTCCTATTATCTCTAGAGACATGCTTAAACTATAATCAAGTTATCTCTTGCATTTCTCTAAACTAAATAAATAGAATTGTTTACATCTTTCACTCTTGGTCCTGTTCTCCAATCCCTTAGTTGCTCCGAAGTCTTTTCTGCTCCAAGGTCTTTCCAGTCCTTCTAGGACTGGTCCCACTGCTATTAAAAATGTGTAACTTTTCTACTTCTACTCTCTATTCCCTTGTTTATTTGTCTAAGGACCAAGCTAGTCCTTTTAGCTACAATGTCACACATTGAGCTCATGAGCAGCAGATGAAAGGGATTAATGGATCTAAAAGTCAATTTTTAAAAGTTTACAGCAGAGTGAATGCCTAATAAATAAAAGCCTTTAATGAGAATGAATCTGTGCAAATATCACTGACAGCACTTCTTCAGAATTTGTTTTACAGTAGAGATGGTTTCACATTAAATGTCTTTTGACAAGGGACTTCAGGATTCTACTGGGAGCAATATAACATCTACCTTTTGGTACTTTATTCCTTGAGAAATCATATTGTCTTCTACTTGAAAAAGTCTATCAAAACCTGCCCTTGCTCTGAAAATGCATTATTTTGTTAACACTCATTTTTGATCTTTCTAAACTTGCCAGTGAAATATATTTCAATGGGCTTGTTCAATGTGGTATGAACACAAACATGAGGGTAGTTAGCTGTGGCTGGGGAAAAACAAACAAACAAAAAAGTACAAACAGAAGCTTAAAGTTGCACTGAGAAGGTTCTGATCTGAAACTAAAAATGTTGGTTATTTTCCATAATTTCTTCTCTAAATTATATTCAACTGGTTCTGTTACAGCTGTTACTTCCCAGTGTAAGTGAAACTCTCTAAGGAATTGTGATAACTCAGTGGAAGTGTATATAGAGGAAGGTATGAAAGAAGCACAGTCAAGAGGATGCGGAGAGAGGAAATGATGAAAGGCCATAATAACATAGCAGGAAACAGCAGAACATGTGGCAAACATACTGAGGACTCCATGCATTTTAAGTGTCAGATTACCTCCAAATACGTTCTTTGGAATTTAAAGCATAGTAAGAAAGTATATTGCAAAGCTCAGAGGACCTAATTATGTGGGACAAATTAGTCTGCGAGACCTTCATAATCTGTCTGAAGATGTGGATGTAGTACTAAGTTAACAAGCAGGTTATTATGAGTGAGTGTCTGAAATTCCAGTTGTGCCACATGTAAAAGAGCTTATGTGCAATAAACAGAAGTCTGATGTAGATTTTAATGCATACCTGAAATACCATAGTGGCATAAGGAGACAAGACAAGAGGAAAGAGTTCACAGTGGTTCATTTGGGCAAAATGGGCTCAAATGTCTTTGAAGACTGCTGGCAAGCATTATAGAGCTATAGTTCAAGAAAGAATTATCAGCAAATTCTATATTGTCATAATCAAACACATGTTACATGACTGACATGACTCATCTACTACCTCTAAATATCTCTAAATATTATAAAGCACCACAGAAGAACTGAGATCTATGAGCAGTTAAAACACATACCATACCTGCAATGGTAGCCTTCAGTTGGGAACTAACTGGCACGAAAAGTGGATTATAAGCAAAAGCAGTGGCTTGTCTTTTGTAAGAAATTTCTTGCTGTCAAGAAATGTGGAGAAGAGGTAAAAGCTATGATATGGTTAATGTGGTTGTTTCATGCAAAAGCAGAAAAAAGAGCTATGGGAAGATGGTTGCTTCACAGAGCAAGAGTCAAGGCTCTGCAGCCATCATGCAAAATACGAGATGGACAAAATGCTGCCTGAATCACAACTTTGTACTTGCCCTCTTAGGAAATAATTGTGAAAATGGTGAAGTGGGTTGTACATATCCTCTGCTGTCTTTCAATGATTAGTCCCTGTTGACAGTGTTAGATTACCACCAATGTTAATTTCTCATTTAGTTCAAGTGGTAGTAACCTGTGTAATCCAACCACTCTGTGAAGGCATGCTGGGGATCAGGTTACATTAGTTTTTCAATGTTTATTTAGCCTAAACTAGCTTAAAGCAGATATTGTTCTGGTTTTGCCACTTAAGCATGACAGAGTATTGCGTTGCAAAGGAATACAAAAAAATCTGTCTCATGGTACTAATATGCATGCACATGGGTGACATGAGTAAGGGAAGAAGAGAGATAATGGAATGGTTGTAAAAAACAATCAAATTAAGTTTGTTATAGGTTATATATTAGGAAATCTGATCCTTACCTCAAGCTGAAAAGTAGTAATACCAAACTTTGAATCATTAGACCTTAGACCAGTGATCAAGCCAATCTTTCTGCATGGAGCATTTAGTGTGTTTGAAGTTATCTTTAACTGTAAAGACAATGAAAGATAGTCGGAAATTTCTGTTCTCATTGTGTCTGTCATTGTCTTGTTTTCTACTACCTATTTTTACTCTTCCCTTCAGTTCATACCTCTGGAGACGTGACTGAAATGTGGTCCTTCAGTAACTCCAAGAAATTTTTATCTGCTACGTCAAGATGTTTAGCCAGCTTGATCTAAGAAATAAATAGTTTGTAATTCAGCCTGACATGTTGTTACATCTCCAGAAAAGCTCAGATGGCATATTCTTTGAAGAAAAATTTTTAAAAATACAGGGACTAATATCCAGCATTAGTCCCTGTCTAGCTGGAAGCATGCTAGTGAATACAGTCCTTTTTCTAATTAAGAAAATTTCCTCTTGAACAACAAATTACAGGTTTGTGTGAAGCAGTGCTATCCAAAGAAGAGGATATATCTTGAGAAGTGGACTGTAGTAATTTTTTTGCCTATAATTTTTCTTTGTTTTAAATATACAGTTGGTCATAATTGTCGTAGAAACAGTCTGTACGGTGTGTAACAATGTTCCACTGGTTCAGAAAAATGAGAACAAAATGTTCTTTGTTCAAAAAACAAAATGTTAATCCTTGTTCTAGCTATTGATCCTCCTCGGTGATTGCAGCTTGGTCCATTGCCACAGAACCGCCTGTCAGCTGGAGAGGCATCATTTTAAGCTTTTTTATCTGGTTTTAAAATTAATGTTTATAGGGAGTGTACTGGCACTCAAAATGTAAATAGGCGTTTTACTGGAGCTCTTAAACCTCTTACAGTGTCGATGCAACTGTACTCTGTGCACTTGTAGTTACAGGTATCAGCCTTTCTGTTGTGAAGTCTAATTGAAGAGAGATTTGGTTTAAAATAAACAAGTATTTTTGCATTGTCATATTATCTCCAATATTCTAAAATATGTCTAAAACATTTGGACATTTTTATCACGTGGGAACACACAAATCTGTATATACCAAGTTGTTTGTCTTTTTTTTTTTTAATTTCTTAAAGTGCCATTTGATTGGGTGACAATCTAGAAAGATATTACATGTTGAATTTTTTAATGTTAAATTAGAAAATAAAAATTGTATGGGCTATAAAAAGATGCATTTAATGAATTTTTGAAACTCTACACAGCAGGATTTCCAACAAGTCTTATAGCGGTATAAATGTACCAGCCCACATGTACTTCTGACAATTGCACAAGAAAGTTAGTAAATAAAAGTGGAAACTAGTTTTATGAGTGAATATTGAAAATGATGCTCTCTTGTGTAGAGAGCACTAGTGCATGTGAAACTCTATGTGCTTTTTACATAATATGCCTCTCTAGTTAACATATAACATAAAGTGTCACAGATCTTTTAGAGCTTGATTCACTATGAAAGAAACACAGCCATCTGTAGTGTGAAAGTTTATGACTCAATTGTCCACACCTTACAAAGTGATTCAGCAAAGACATATCTGGGCCGTGGAAACTTTTCCTTCCTTTATTGCATTACTTCTTGCTCTGAAAGAATAAAAAAATTTTGACATGCAGTATGCATTTTAACTCTCACATAGTAAGACTGTGCAGATTTAAGCAAGTGCTTTTAATTATTACTATTTTTGCTTCACAAAGCCTTATCCTGCTTCTGAGTCATATTTTGAATTTTCAAAGGTGGATTAATAGAATGTGAAAAATGGCAAGTCATTTTCAAAGTGATGGGCGTATGGGTAGATTAGATTAGACAGAAATCTGGACAGACCATTGTAGAAATGTTGTTCGACAAAATGGGACTTCTGCAATTACTTCTAGTCCAGTTGTGACCCATTTTGTAGAGGTTACACAGTACTATTTTTTAGCCTGCTTTTTCTTACAAATGCAAAAATACTATGTAGAGCTCCCATTAGTATCCCATCTTCATCTCCTCATACAAACTGTATGCTAGTGTCCAAAATAATTACGTTTAGTATTATGGATAACATTCCTTTTCTTTCTTTCTCTCTCTCTCTCTCTCTCTCTCAAATGCATAACTTCCCTTTGATGATAGTGCAGCCTAACTCAGCTTTACTCTGTGTTTGTTGCAGGCAAACAGCATTCATGTGGGTAGGTCCAATAAAACAGCCGATACACAGCAACTTCAAAGGTTTCTCCATTTGCCCTCTTTATTTAGTATTCTCACTAAGCTTGGCTGTGTAAAGAGTTTCTTTTTAGGATTCCTTGCATTTTTTCCTTCTTCCTATTTCTTTTTTGATTGGGGTGGATCCACACCCAACATTGTGAGCATCTGAGCTTCAGTAACTTGAAGTCCCGCTTAAAGCCTTACTGAGTTCTAACACTTTCTGACAGGCTGGGGCAACCCTGTTATATACCCTCTGGAAAACTGGTAAATCTTTTGCCCTTCATGATAACTGCCAAGTAGAAGGAGCTGAATGCACATCTAGCCTCACTTTGGAGATTACCTTGCTTCAGGAACATGCTATTTCTCTCATTTGATATTAAATCTTTGCCAGAATCCAACAGTTTCAGATGAGCCAATTTTCTGAGATAGGAGAGCAAGGAAAAGTCAAAGGTATCCCTCTTTTTTTTTTTTTTTGGTTGTTTTTAATCTTGGCATTCTGTTCATGGACAGATCTGTGTTGCCAACATGTCTGCTGCTTCTCCATCTCTCACCCTTCAGGTTTCTTAAAATAGCTAAGAACACAGAGTTTCGAAGCCCAAAAAACACACTCACTGGGAAAAAGGGTCTGTATGAAGTTAAAAAAATATATATATTTATACTGTAAGCCCTGCAGCCTGGCTTCCTGCCCATGTTTGGGCATCTGTGCTGTCTCTGGATACCTCAACTGACACATGCATGCCAGATCCAAGGAGGAAGAAGTAAAGGGCACTGCTGGTTCAATGCTGAGCCCATGAACACAGTGCAGTATCTTTGAGAGGTGGATTTTGCCACCATCAGAGTCTTTTTATTATCACAGGCCTCTGGAGGGTAGGATTCAGTCTTTATTGTCTGAAACTAAAACTTCTTTCATAATACATGCTGTCATTTCAAGCAGAATTCATTCATTCTTTTCATTCTCTCACTGCAGATAGTCTGGAGTATGTTTTGGGGTGAGGGCATCTTCAAGTGCTAATCCAAAGGAAGACATGCAGGGCATGGCAAAAGACTGAAGATTTGATGTGTTAAATGATCATCTAAGTTCTGGTACCTAGAGTTAGTACTGAACTCATGAAAATAAAAATGAAAATTTCAGAAGGGAGCATAGCAATTCCTCAGGTGCAGGCACAGAAAGCAAATGCTCCTCTGAAGGAAGGGGATGGGTTTTGAGAAGGAAAAAATCAAACTGGAAGAAAGAATGCTGGCATATGAATGAAGAGGAAAGATAGGAGGAGAAATTCTTGAAACATATGATAAGCTTCAGAGAAGCATAGGGAGTTTGGAGGGTTGAAGGAAGACCAACTGAATCCAAGGTCCATACTATTTCATTTCTCTGATATACTTCTGTCTCCTTTGAAATTCTCATAGATTTCACAAATATTTTTTTAATGGTCAACAGAGATGAATATTCATCAAAAAGCAAAGGGCAGTTCTTTACAGATGGAGGAGTATGACTAGCCCTCTTGGTTGCCCTAACAGACAGTTTTGAAGCCCCCAACAGCAAATGACACTCTATGCCAAAATGATTTCTAATAATACGGCTAGCCTTTGGCCCATCCTTTGCTACCTGTAAACACTTGGTGACCAAGGCTTTTGGACTTCACAGCGTTTATGCAACAAAGAACTTTAAAAACATAAAGAGTGTCAGCTCCAGAGATATTTTTGTCCTCTCTACAGGATTCAAAGATATACAAAGAGAAGTTAGCAGACATGTTACTGAGTTAGGAACCAGTACTGCACCGGCTGAAGGTCTTGTTGAACTTGTACAATGCAGAGGATACAGGCTAGTTGGGTTGTGCCATCTGCTTAGAAAAAAAAGGCAAGGGAGAATTTTAACAGCTGTTTGTTGAGTCAGATACTCATCCCCGATTGTTTGTGTCACAGTGGCAGATTACTGCCAAAGAAATGCATCCCTTGTTGCTTAATAGACCTGACCTGGATGTTATAAAGTTACACCTGCTGGAAACAAGCCTTATGATGTACTGCTCATAAACCACCAGTGATTCTACTAGAGAAATGTCCTGAAATCAGTGTGTTGAGTTCATCCTTGTTTCTCTTGGTAGCTAGTAGGAATATAGCAGGAGGTAGCAGGGATATATCCCAGCTAATTCTACAAGGTGATTAGCACCTAAGCATGATGTTCCATGTTCAGATTTTCCCTGAATATGCTCAGTTCTGTTGGGTATGACATACTGCATGTGAGTCATTCATATTCTGCATGAGTCATATGTTGAAGTGTAAAAGCAATGCTGTATCTCTGCCGTTGTTACCCGTTGCTCAACTGATGCCGTACCACATAGCTCAAGCCAATTGAGCTTACCTTCCCAGTCTGAACTAGCTCTAGTCACCTTCTTGAGCCCTTTAAATGTGATCCAAAGTGTTGCCCAACATATAGCTAACATGAAGGCCATATGAGTTTGGGTTTGGACTTTGAGTTGTCTGTGGATTAGAACCTCCAAGCGTTCTTCTGAAAGGATTCTAAAGTGTCCAGAAAAACTGTTGGCATCTTTAAAATTTTAAAAAGGAAAAGAATTTTAATAGTCTTTTATAATGCACACATCTTTACCACTAGGTAGCTACAGTGTGTTTGTCTTTTTCATACACCTCACATTGTAAGACTACAACACTGTTATGTGTTTGGTGGATTGAACCAAAAATGGTTCACAGCTTCAAAGTCTGAGAAACTCTGGTTCAGTCATATCCTGGAGGTCATTAATCAAATATGAAACACCTTTTATGGACAAATTGAGGTATTGGGGTTTTTTGTTTGGTTGGGTTTTTTTCAATCATGAAAAAATAGACCTTCAGTTTATAGGTGACAAGAACTTGCAGAATTTATTTTGACCGCAGTCATCAAGCTGTTCCCTGCTGTGGCTGTGGTCATCGCATAGAGCCCTTAGTTGTTTTTGAGATAAAAATTTTGTTCCCGTTAGATGGTAATTAGTGCTTCTGGTTTAAATCTTTTTAATAAAGAATACAAAGCAGAGTACAGTTATATTATACCTGTCATTTGTAAGTGTCCAGTGATCCTCTCCAACATTGTGTGATTCATGGAGCTGAAAGAAATGATTTGCCTAAAAAATTATTAGTGCTCATTCTGCCTGCAGAACCCCTTAATTCCTGTTACACATGTCAGCATATTATGACTGGGAGCTGTCAAATTCTAATGACTAAAATTTTATTTTTCTGTCTTTTCATGCTGTGTTTGAGAACTATAGGTTGGGAATAATTCCCTAGCTAAATTTCTTCAAATGGTAAACTCAACCATTTATGCTCTCTCTCTCTCTCTCTCTGTTTCCCTCTCTCTCTCTTTCTAAATTTGTGTTTACATTAGTGCCTTTCTCTTTTCTTACAATTCTTTAAGTGAAAAAAATTGATTTTCTTCCAAGAACCACTGTCTATTTTAAAGAATATAATCTGAGTTGACAGCAGAGAGATTTGATGCAAAAATATTTTTTTACCCACTGATTTGATCAAAACATGGATTATTTAAGAGGAGGAAGAAGATGAAAGGTTAGTAGGAAACAATGCTCAAAAACCTCCTACCATTTCTTGTGGTTAAATAACCTTGACACTGGAAAATATTTTTGCCATCCTCCTTGAAACAGGAATTTGTTGACACGATGCTCAATAATAGAGATACAGGACTAATGTTAACACACTGCAAATACTGCACCAAATAGTTTCTATTGATCCACCTGTTATTATGCTTGTTACTGAAATGCTGTATGTAAAGCAAAGGAAAGCAGTTTCCAATTTAAGTCATTAATAGATTGGTTTTGAAATTTATGTTACACATGTCCAACAAATCAAGAATAAAAGCATGTGAAAGGCTGTGTAGTCCGTATTGAATTACTCATTCTTTCCACAGTAAAAGCCTTTAGCTAGAGATTGACCAAAGAATTTTAAATATCTCATTATATATATGTCATTGTTCAAAGTGTCCCTAAATGGGATTAAACAATAGTCACTCAAGAGTTTCCTGCAATGTCTATTCTCTCCCTTGCCTCCCTTCCCCTTCTCACCTTGACTTAAATTAAAGCTAATGATATGTTTTCAGTGTAAGGTAAAAGAAGGATTTTCCTTGGATGACTTTCCAACATTTTCAAATCTAATTCATTATAAGTACTTCTATCAAATGATTACTTATTTCATCTCATTGTCTTAGAGGATTTAACTCTAAAACACACACGTTTGAAATGGACTTAATGACCATGTTATAAACTGAAACCAACTGAAGCAGTATTTGCCTACAAATTTCTGTTTGTGCTCAGAATTAAAAATAATTTTTCAAAGAATAATAGATTTTTTAAACTACTGTTTAAAACTCCTCTTGTGTGTACTACTTTGTCTTCATTGCTGATTCTTCAATAAAACGTAGGAGATCATAGTCTCATGGGCTGCAGGGGAGAGGGAGGAAAGGGGACAGAAGAAAGAACAGTGGAGAGAGGCTATTTTTGGATACATGGTTACTTTTGAGTACCAACTCAATGGCACTACATGTTTTTAAACAAAAACTCTATTTCAAAAAACATTCCCCTTTCCTAATCCTATGTAAAAAATATTTCCACAATCATAGGCATAGTAACACTAAATATCTTTATAAGAAGGGAAGAAGCAAATAGTTTTGGTTTCTCACCAGGAAAAAAAAAAAAAGTTGGGATAATTAAGGTAGCGAACATATTGTGCTGCTATATTGGTTCAGTCACCTGATCTGTCTCTCCAATCACTATTTGCACGATATACATGGTTTTGACGGGCTTGTGATAGACTGCTGTCTGAAATTCTTTAATCTGGGTCTCCTGTTTGGCAGTGCAGCAGACTTTGCTATTTTGGGTTTTTGAAACAGAGCCATACTCTGGGAGGATAAGAGATAGCTGTGACTCTGTACTGACTCATCAGTGTGAAGGAAAACCAGGTAAACTTCAAACCAATAATGGTCCTATTGGTGCTGCCACTTGTGCAAATGTGCAGCAGAAGTAATCCCACTGAAATCTGTGGCATTACACCTGCGTGCACGTCTGGACAGATCTGAGAATCAGGCCCAAATTGTTTCAGTTTAAGGATATCACAAGAATAAAATAAGCATTTAAGCCTGCAGAAGATATTTGGGGAGGTACGACCTTTCTGAAGCTTTCAGGAGGTGAAACTTCTGAAGTCCAACTCTGAGGACAGTCTGTTTTTGCAGGAAGGAATGGCTTTATCACAGGAAGGCAGATGCTGCTGAGTCTATCTTTGGCCTGTATGGAAGGAGAGAAATTCATTAGCCACTTGCTCACAACTCAAGTCTCCATGTGATGAGAAGAAAAATTTTGCTCTCTGCTCCCAGATCACAAACGATAGCAAGGAAGACTGGGTTTTATTAAATAATAAATAAATAAACAAACAAACAAATAAAACTGTTTTTGTACGAGGAATAAGGATGTGAAGAACAGTTCAAGTACAAAATACAACCCCTTAATCTATTCAAATATATATTTTACTGTAGTTATTTGCATTCTGAATTTGAGTCAAGTTGAATGTGGGTTTCTTCTTGGTGACCCTGGCTATGCAGGTTGTGTATAACACTTCAGGGCTCAGACTGAACTGAAGGATGGGAATGCAAAATCGGGGACAACTCAAGGCAGAAGGGCCTTGACCCCACGGCCTTTCTGTCTGGCTCTGTAGACATTTTCTCAATACTGTTTTCCTATGTGACTTAAGAACAAAAACTGCATAGCTGGCTTCTATGCATGGGATTGAAAGGGTGCATTGCTGAAGGTAGGTAGCATTTAGGAGGTGGGAGCTGCCAGTCTGCTGTTGCTTTCATTTGCAGGGACTTTTCACATCTTTTTTCTCTACTGCATGTTTTTTTCATCCAGAGCATTGCAAGAGTTTTTTGAAACCTTAACTTAGCTAGGATTTTATTTTAGGAGATGAAGAATGAGTCTACAGCTAAAAGGGCAAGTGGAATCTGCAAAGTTTATATGAGCATGCAACCAACAATAAAGATCTCTAAATCAATCTGTACATGAAAATTAACTAAATGCTGTTTTCCTTATTTTGATTTGAGTCTGTTGTGGCCATCTCCTCATTGTGTGCACAAGGTGTATAAAGAAACTTGTTTCTTTTAAGGGGCAGAATATGACTGAAACCCTTGGGGCACATCCTTTTCTCCAGCACTGACACTGGCTTTGAATCTGTTTCTGATGTTCAGCTGAGGATGTAGTTACTTGAACATTGTTTTGATGGTAAATTCCATTTATGGCGTTCCCCATTTCTGCTGTGTAGTTTGCTGCATTCTAGGTTGAACAAGACCATTTGTGGAGATGCCCTGTGAGCTGACTCTTTGGCATAGCATGTCTTTAATCCATATTTACCACCAAATAAAAGAGCGTATCATCAAGGACTGCTTCTTGTTCACATCAGAGCAGGCTGTAAGCAATCAAAGTAAGATCATCCCCCCTCTCCCACCCTCAGCCCCCTCACCCCCCTTAAATAGAAAACCAGAAAAATTATTGCAGGATTTTTCTGACTGTTGTTACAAAACTTGAATTTCAAAGGCAGTTCCTATAAAGATGGGTTATTCAATACTCCTTTACTCCTGTGGACTTCATGGGATTTCCCTTGCAAGTTACAAAGAAAGGTGTTGGATGCCAAACTACCTTACACAGATTGTTATGAAAAGAAAAATAATGGGGAAAAAAAAAACCCAAACAAACCCTAAAACAGACAGAGTTTGTACGTATAGCCTCTAAATCAACTGTGAATAAAATTGCTGATTTTGTTTTGTAGAGAAAATTTGCTAGCTGTGAATGTGTAGGGCAACTGCCTTGTGTTTCTGAAAGTGCCTGCAAAAATTGAAAGATTTGCAGAGTTTGCAGTGAATGTTTCTCAAAATTTACATGAGAGTGTGTAATTTGCCTCTTGTTAATCGTTATTTTCCTTCTTAAAATATTTTAGTCAAGTAACAGCAATGATAGTATGGCATGGATTAGCTTTACATATTTGTTTACATTTAGTATTTATATTGCAGTCAAGCGTAGCAGCTGTCCTCAGGGACTGATGTCTATTCACTGTCGCCAGTGCAAATTGCTGAGTGCTTTTGTCCTGGTCTGGATCTTGTATCAGAGATACTCTCATGCTTGGGGTTCTCTGCTGGATGGGAGCACAGATGATCAGCATCTTGCAGCTCAGGTCTGGGGCTCCTTACCTTAAATACTTTATAGGAGCTGCTCTTCAAAGGCTGCAGTGCAGCCAAGATTTACATGTGTTCTGAACAACTCATCTGAGTTCAAGCTAATCTTTGCAGGATTAAGATCCTGAAATTTAAGTCACTAACTCATGCAGCATGAATGGCAAATAATCTATATATCCAGTCTGTGAACAACCTGAAGGCTAAAAGCACTTGCTCCTAGCCTGTGAATGAAGTAACAAACACAGAAGATTGGCTCTGGTTCACAAAGAAAGATTCACTTATCATAAACCAAATGGGGGCAAGAGAGGACAGCATGGTGATGAGGGCAAGGAGGAACAAATTCTTAGTAAATAGTTTCACTTACTAAAATATTTTTTTGTTGTTAGGGTGCAAATTTAACAGCATGGTGAAGTTATAGACAGGCTGTGCTACAGAAGATGTGCACATGAGAGCTCCAAGGGCAGTAAGCAAATCTGTGAAGAAATCATAACCGTAATGCAAAATGTATAGGGTATTATTTTTTATTAGGTAATAGTGTACAAATTCTTCAGGACCAAAGATGAGTTAAAGGAAGATATCATGCAGGAGGACACTGTAGAAAACAACTCATCAGCTGCTACCCCATGTGACAAACCCAGAGGCAGCTCCAGAGCCATTAACACAACTGCCTGGGGAGTTTGACAAGGAAAAAGATTCTGACACTGGAATAATATCTGCCAGCACTTGGCATCTGTGTCCTGTGACGGCCAACCATGCTCCATGGGTACTGACTGCACTGCTGGAAAAAGGAGGAAAAGGAGAGCAGTAACAGAGAATTATCTTTTCTCATACAAACTGGTAATTTTCACAGTAATTTAGAATCAGGACCTGGAAATACAAATCATTTGGCTATGTCTATTTACAATTTGTATTTATTAAAAAAAAAAAAAAGCAAGTATTTGAAAAATATTCTGGGATATTTGATTTTATAGGTGTAACATAGTGAATGACAGGAATAATTGAAATGGTATTTTTACAGGTCCCAGGTTTCACAGAGCATATGTGACCTGACCTTGTGCTAGCACTAGTTGCTAATTTCTAGGGTGAAAATTATTCTTACTTAAGCAAGTGTTTGGTTTCCATACACATTTTTCCTGTTTGTAGTCATATTGATGGTCTGAACATCAGACAAAACGTAGTAGTAAGAAAGAACTAAATCTGGCAGTGCGTATGCAGACTTCACTGGTGTTTGGGAAACAGGACTTGAAGCAATTGTCATTTTCAGAAGTGGCTTTTCAGCAGAAACACTGCAAATGTCTGAAGCTTGAACACTGCCTAGTATTTTCTAATGCTTCACTTACAGAGAATACCGCAAAGCCCTTGGAAAACTCATCACCTGGCAGTTTGAAAATTTCAAACTTTGTCTTTGAGTGTGTAGGCTATCTGAAATCTTGGTCAAGCACTTAATTCTAATGTTAAATTTTTTCTGAATACTTTTTCTGCTGCTACCGAATCACGCTGTATGTACTCCCTGAGGGATATGACTGGGTGCTTGTGCCCGTGGTTTCTGACGCCCGTGTGAAAGACTGGTCTAGCAGGTCCAGCCCCTATAGACGTTTGGTTCAGCATCTATTTTCATAAGCTTTTTTGCTATTATTGTTCCTGAAAAACAGAAAAAATGCCTGTAAATAGCCCTTGAGCCAATCTGCAGTTTTTACCAGAACTCACGTATGAATGCCTCTGCAGCAGCAACATTTGTCCAGCTCTCATCATCCCAGCAGGATATGGCTGGAAGAAAGGGAACACACAGTATTTGTCCTGACTTGACCCAGCGTCCTCTTCACACCTTACATTTTGAAAATGACCCCCCCTCCACTCCCAAAGCATTTGTCTTGTTTGTTGCTCTTGTGACACTGAAAGAGCTCCCTGCTTGTAGTGGCTGCAATTATTGTTATGGCTGAAGCACCGGTACTGGAAGAAAGAGTCCAGCCCTTGAGAATAGGAGGCTATAGCCTCTAGCATGTTGTTCCAGTCCACTGGTGTCTTAACTAGACAGCATTAGTTTTAGTGTAAAATCCATATTCCTAACCTTATTGAGGAGCAAGGCAGGTTCTGTTTTCTTTTTTCCTCTCACCAAAAACATTAAGCAGCCCAACACAAAGTTCACGAGATTAAAGAATGTTTTCCTGTCAGCTTTTTGCCTCCACATCTGTGTCGTTTACCTGAATACTGTGAAGGGTGTGGTTCACTCTGCAACAGAGAGAGGTAGTGAGAGAATTACCCTATCCTGAGAATACACTGAATAATTTGTTATCTAAATGAGATTTTGTGAGGTAAAACAATGAATCCAGTACAGTCCCCTTCTGAGTTTTAAACATTGCTTCTTCGAAGGCATAAATTTGCTTTGCAAGGGTTTCTTGATCTACTGTAGATGGTATTCTTACTTATGCTACATGGTGACAAAACCTAAAGAGGGAGTCAGATGTGTGCTCTACACTACTTGAGAATTTAAGTTAAATCTGTAATTTTTCCCCCTGCATTTCCTCAGAGAAATTAGCTATTCTATTCACTGCATAAATTTTCAGGTTTTGCTAGCACGACACTCAGGGTGTTGAATTTTTTATGACAAAAATGCTGTAATAATTGTTGAACAGATGTAAGTGTTGGAGAGTGGGCTCTGGCAGACCTCATGAAACCTCTATTAGCAATTTAACCCTGTCGTTACTTGAATAAAATGGAAGCGGAAAAGGACCGCTGTTTCATTCAGACATGCAGAAGAGGTTCCCAGGTGGGGGTAAATGACCTTTAATTAGACATATTCCTAATGAAAGCAGAGATTAAAAAAAATCTTAATGAGCACTACCTCTGTACTACAGCACCATTTAGGACTTTCGATTGTGATGTATAGAACTAAGAATATTTCTGGATGGAGACATCCCTGTTCAGTGACCTGTGCTGTCTAAAATGTTCATAGGACTTAATCCTCCAACTTTAGGTCAGTCTCTGTAGTAAGCCTCCCCTTCACTGCAGCTGAATTAGCAAATGATGACAAGACAAAAACTTTATGTCCAGGAAATCAGAGAAGCTTCAGATTTTCCACACCTGCCATATTAAATAAATGGTTTTGAAGCCTGCAAGGCAATAGCTAGCAGTTACACCTCAAAAAAAAAAAACCCCAAAACCAAACCAAGCCCCAAAACAGAACAACCCCACAAACAAAATAACCCCACAAACAAACAAAAAAAACCTCTCAAAAAACCTCTCAAAACAAAAAACCAACAACAATACAAAAAGACTAAAAAAAAAAAAAAGCAGCATGGAAACACCCTTGATTCACTGCCTAAAAAGAGAGATGTCATTGAAGGTTGCCCAGGAACTGTATTGCAGATTCTTCTGAATCAAGGAAGGGAATTAAAAGAAAATGGCAGCCCATCAGCAGTGTAGTCATAGGGCAGGGCCTGGTCCATCTGCTTTTGTTTTACATGCCCCTGTGGTGCTTAGTGAGGCATGGGGAACTTTAGTGCAGTGGCTCAGAAGTTTTGGGGATAAAAACAAGCAAATTATATCTTAGCTCTAATTTATGGCACACAAAATAGTATCTGTAGGGCAGGTTACTAAAAAAATAAAACCACATAAATTTGTCCAAGTCTATGTATGCATTAGATATGCTAACTGTGCTTATCTGGAATGGTAATGTTTTCCAAAGGCTGGAAAGATGTTTAGACACCTGGCTATTTCTTTATATACATTTATCCATCCATTTATGTTAGTGAGTATAAACAAAAGTATTTGTGGTGCATCTATGTTTTCAGGAACATATTCAAACATTTTTAGGTGGACTGCTTCAGAGATCAACTTTCACAGCCCTCCTCTGTGTGGAGCTTATTTGCAACCTGGCATTATTTCTGCTTCTTTTTGTTGTCTTTCCTATGCTGTGTTCTCAGAGCACTGTAAGTAAAGAAGTCTTAAATAGGAAGCAATGTCCAGTGGAAGTATAGCAGAAAGTAAGATGATAGTCTAGAGAAAATGTCACTACTGGATTTGATTATGTGTTCAACTTACTTGCTGCCTATTGCCTATATAGATACTGCAACTCAAACAGTTTGTTTTGAGTGATTTATTGGAGAGAAATTGTTCTCATCCCCAGAACACAGCAATTGTAGTTATGCTTTCAGATTTAATGAAAGAACTACTGTACTTTGTAAGGTGCTCAGAGTTGAAATGAGGACCACCTGTAGAGTGTCAGTCTGTAAAGTTGATGTCATAATTTATGAAAAAACACATGCAAAACATGCTCCACAGTTGAATTCCCCCTTACCTAAACAAAACCCAAAAAGGTACTTCTGACATTTCAAGAAACCTTGTGGCTTTTGCAAATTTAGATAGTCAGACCTTCTTAGAAAGGGCTTATTTGGTTTGTTATCAATTTGTCAGTCAGTATTGTTATCTGGTCTTATTTCTCAAGTTTTGGAGAAGCTCTTTATCTCACCCAGGCTCCTAGAGAGACCCTTTGCACATACTACAGCTATTTACATTATTTGTTTAAACAGGGAGGATATTTAGGAAAGCATGAGATGTCTAAAGATGTCTACTTTAAAATAAATTGGAAACCTGAAGAATAGACTTGCAAGTTTGAATACATTGCTTCTAAATGTGCATTTTCCTTCCTCTGATTTCCTGCCCAGACATAGTTAGGAACCTGGTGGAAGTGCATTGGGCATTGAGCTAAAAATAAACCATGTCACTTACATGTACGTTCCAGCCATGCAAAAAAGAAAAGATGTCTTCAGTAACTGTCCTGTAAAATGGCAGCAGGGAGTTTTACCCTTTAGAAACCTATATACAAATATTTCTATTGCTTAGCGCTGCACTAGAAGAGTTAGTAGGAGTTAACTTTACAGATATATTTTAATTATTGTTGTTGTCAGTAATCAAACATAGAAAGAATGTATAATGAAAGGAAAGAACTAAAAAAATAAAACTAATTTGATATTTGTTATCTATGTAAAGGTCATCCTAAGATCACAGCTGGAAACTGGAAAGCTAGAAGGAAGCTGGTGAGCAAATGTACTTGCCATTGCAGCAAGGACTATATAACAATACTAGAAAACAGATGCCATAGTAAAAGCTTATGATGTGAAGAGATGAAGGATGACTTGGTTTTGCTCAAAACAACAGTGCCATGCAGGTGCAAAGCCGAAACTCTACCCCATACTTCCTAAAGAGGCTTTCAGGTCACTTCTGTTCCCTCAAATATAGTACTGAACTTGGATGCTTGGGTGCTGAAGCAGCTTGTTTGTGCTGTGTTGGTACTCTGGAAATGAACTTTTAGTTAACGTCCACGTGAGGTGATGAGCAGCTTACTCTCTCTAAGGAACGGTGTAGGAATGTGCTACAAGAATAGGGAACAATTACTGAGCTGGAGGCTTTTCACCAGTGACACTGAAACCTGAATGCTCATTAAATGGGTGAGAGGACTGCAGTTATAAGTTGACTATTAAGCACTCTCAGTATCAAAATCCCATATCTTATATGCTCATGAGCTGGAAGCCAAAGTGAAGCAGCCCTTTTCCTTTTCTGGGAAGCCTGTATGCCCCTTGCTTGGGGGCTAAAGGAAGGGAAATACAACATAATATGTTCCTAAAACCAGGTCATTACGAAGCTGTAGATTAGAAACTGTAAAAATAAGAGTCCTAAGGAAATGGCACTTAAGTTAATGAAAACTAAAAGACTCTTGTCATAAGTCAGAGAATTTATCTTCAGAAAAAGTTCAAACTTCATTTTAATCATGTCATCTGCTTATAAGGGTTGACTGAGTGGTTAATGTAGAAAAAGAATATATTCCCAGAATTTCAGCTGTAATTCAGTCCAGCCTAACTGGAAAGTGATCTGTGCTTTGAAAAAATTTAGTTACTGATTTTCAGTGTTTATCTTTGCCCTATAAGAACCAAATCATAGTAGGATTCTCACATGTAAAAACCAAGGGGAATAAAAAGAACAAGTGAAAAACAAAGCCCAGGCCTCAAAGAGCATCGCCAAACAGAAGTAATATACAAAACTGAAGAATGACATGGAGAAAATTTCAAGATCACGCCCTTTTTCCTAAGACTTTTGTCTCAGTACTCAAGTAGGAGACCTATTGTCAAACACATCATTTGCAGTATTGTTTGTACTGGTATGGTAAAAGAAAAGGTCATCTAAGTAAAATTCATTGATTTTTTTGTGTGGGAGTCTAGGTTTTACTTATATCTTATCCTCACCTGTAGCAAGATTACCAACTCTTTTATTTGCCGTGATGTGATGGCTTGGTTAATTATGATCTTGATCTTTGTTCTTCCATCACTGTTGCTTCTCAGCAGTCATGTACTGACTTTTCCTTTGGACAAAATGCCTCAGTTGCTATGAGCTCAAGGGCAAAAAATGAGCTAATTGTTCTTCAGTGTATATGAATCATGCCTTGCCTAAGCTCAGTGTAAATCTGGGGTCAGTTGTACTATGTGTAAAGCTCTCTTTACACTGTTGGAGCGTGTCTGCATTAGAAGTTTATATTGCTGTAGTTACAACAGCGTAACTTTAACAGTGCAGGAGTCGGTGTAATTAATGTTGGGGGCATAACAGCCCTATTGGTTTTATTCATAATGAAGACTAAAGATGGAGCTTTCAAAAGTGCTGAAGTGACTTACAAGTGCAACTTTCATTGTATCGCAGGTCATAGATTCATTAATCACTCTTAAACCATGTCTGCACAAGGAGATTTTATCCCCACCAGACAGAGCACTATAGTCATATGGCTATATTTGTAGTACAGAAGTAGATCCATGATTTCAGATAAGAAACTCTATCAGAAGTTATTTTTCTGGGACTTATCTAAATAACATATACATCCATACTGCAGCAGTTGCACCTCTTGAACCAAAATGGCACAACCCTCTATGTGAACAAGCACTAGGGGATTTTGATAATCCCACACCTTAATGGTGTTGTTCCTTTTGCTAAATAGTCAGGGTTTTAGATCTGATAACATTTTGTTGGTGTTTTTTCAGAGGGATGACAGAAAAAATTATAAACCACTGATACATGAAAGAAGAAGATCTGAAATCACATAGTTTACTAGTTTCCTCTACAGACTAAGATGCAGTTGACCAGCTCTATTCTCATCAGCAAAGTCAACAGAGTTACAGGAATCCATATCTGGTTTCAAGGAAAGGGAGAGTTTTTGCAAGCAGACCATTTTATTTCTACAAGTTACTGTATTTCTGCTAGCAGTGCTAGAAAAACAAGATTATGGGGTGTGTGTTTAATCCAAAGAGTAGATTTGCTGATATAACTGTTATTTGCACTGTTTATATTCAAATGTCCTTTAAAAAAAAGCATCATCAAAATTTACGGATAGTGAGAGTGTGCAAATCAGACCACTTATCTTCTTTTTATAGACTAAAATCAAATTATTCCTCACATTTTTCTCAGTTAGAGAATATTAGATTGCAGTGTCTGTAAGTCACTTGCTTTTTTGAGAAAAGTATATTCCAAAATCAAAATTGAATATCACATCAAGACTTTTTAATGTTTTAAAAAATTTTTAGCAATTATTACTTGTCCTACTGTATCAGCCTAGTATTGTTCCTAAACGAATCCGCGGCATGTGGAAAGTAGCTCATATCACAATCAGATTCTTAATTAATTACCTGTAGCCTGCTATCTTAAAAATACACTTTGAAAAGCGGTATGTTAACCTTTTATTTTATTTTTTTTTAACCTAATGAAATAACCAACTTGTTTTGTGACCTGTAATTCTGAATCTGATTGAGTTTTCAATATACTGTAATTCACAGATTTTCTCCCCTCTAGCGCTAGGTTTGTATCTGTCACATGGTTTTCAGTGTTCCTAATGAGCTGTTAACAAGCTGTCAATTACCTATGCAAATGAGGCAAGCAGAAATGGAGGGGTTGCTGTACCTAGAGTTAAAGTGTGCTACCTCAGATTGTTACGAAATAAATCATTTCGGTTTTAATAGCTGTCTGAGCCCATGTGGCTTGTGTCATGTAGGCACTTTTTCATTATACTATTTACCCAGCAATAAAATGCTGCAGGGGACTTTGGGGGTGATTAAAAAGCTGAGGAGGAGGGGAACTCGCACAATCAACTTCATTTTTCCCTGGTTTGCACCTTCTGCTCTTCTTGGGTCGGGGCTACAAGGCTACAAGCTGTCAGGTGCCCCCAGCTCTGCTGAAATCAATGACAATTCAGGAGTTCAGGCCTGATCCTGCCAGAATATTTAACAAACATCCTTGCCAAGATATGTAATGGAGCCTCACGAGTACATAAATTTAAAGAGAGGATCTAGGAGTTGAAATCTTGAATTTTGGAGAGAAGACTAGATTTTATTTATGTATTCTCAGCTTCCTAAGAGCTTTCTACAGAAAGGCCTGGCAGGAGAAATCTTGCACTTTTATTTGTGTTATCCTGTAAGGAATTCTTTCCCCTTTGCTAAAGTCAATGAAATTTTGCCTTTAAATCCTGTTTCTCTTTGCTTTCGCTTACTGTAAAACATTTTGTGATACTTTGTATGAAGAATGTTATATAAAATGAAATTGCATTGTATTTATGACTGGCACTATAATAACGCTCTATCAGTGTTTCCATTATAAGCCCCCATTACTGAGGGCTTTAAAACTCACCTGTAAAAATTCACTGTGGACTGCAGCATGGTCTATGAAGGATACACAAATCCCTTTGGCTATTTTTCAGTTACAAAAAGTGAAATCAAGAATGGAAATTAGACTTTTAAGAGTTTCCTCTCATTTTGGTATGTGCATATGGGTATATACATATTTATATTTTAAAAGATGGGTCAGAAGCATTTTTTCCATTATTTAAGAAAGCATTTTCAAAAAAACACCTAAAAAAATTAATGGATTGCATTGTTTTCCTCCCATACCTAATCAAGGATGCTCTGGTATTGTCAGACTGAAACTTCTGAATTGTCGCTGATTTCAACAGGGCTGGGGGCACCTGACAGCTTGTAGCCTTGTAGCCCCGACCCAAGAAGAGCAGAAGGTGCAAACCAGGAAATAATAAAGATGCTTGTGGGAGTTCCCCTCCCTCTCAACTTTTTAATCACCCCCAAAATCCTCTGCAGAATTTTGTTGCTGAGTAAATTTTGCACACTCATCTAGCTCAGCTGAAAGGTCATTGGTATATGTACTTTTCTCCTGTCCTTATGTCCATTGTGTTTAAGGTTCAGGGACCTGAAATTGTGCACACTGAAGCCAGAAATCCTGGGGTGAAGCAGAGAGAAGTGTTCTGGTAGGAAGCCAAAAGGAGAGAAATTTGAGAGAGATAATGACATGAAAACCAGTAAATAGAAATGAATTAAATAAAAATCAAGAATGCCTTTTCAGATGGGAGAAACCCCAAAGAAGGAGTCTGCAGGGGAATTAGTAGGCTGAATCTTTCCCTGATCAATCCTGATGGAAGCTTTCTGGTCAAAATGTCAGTGGTAACTTTATTTTCTGCTGGTATGTACAATAATCCTTTTGTTCCATCTGCAAACACTAGGGGGTAAATTTTTAGTGTGATGCTTAGGGACTTAGCTGTAGGACTCCCATTAACGATAATGGGAATCATGTAGCTTGAGCACTCTGCATCATGCTGAATATTTACCCCTCAGTTCAGAGCACTCTCTCGTTGAATTTTTAATTATATTTACAGACAAATTCCATAACCAAATATCATCAGCTCTCAAGCAGATTGTTTTATTAAAAGGTGCAGATTTCCAACTTCATTTTGAGCTGCAACCTACAGTGATTGGTTTAGCAGCTGAGTAATTTTTTTTAAGTGTCTATTTAATAATGCTTGATTTGTCAGCTTCAGAGCACTTGGGAGACGATAAATATTAGAAAGCATCCCACCCTGCATGCATGTGCTAGAGAAATGCAAAATGTGAATATGCTACCTTGCACCAAGCTTTCAAAAGGTGTGTCATGATACAGCTTCTCTACAAGCTATTTCTGGGAAATACTACTTCTGCATAAATCTCTGGTTAAAATCAGTAGTAGTACACATTCAGCCCTAATATGGTATCGGGGATATTGTTTTATTTGCATTTGTGAAGATAAATGGTAGGAGTGAAAAAAGTTAGGAGATTTGCCCAGGGCCAAAGGGGTTAATGTAAGAGAGGACATTAGAAATCAGGAGTCCCTTGCTTCTCTAGTCTATAACCTACACTTAGACAAAATCTAATAAACACCAGTACAAGCAGATATAGAAGAGATGGCACACATACTGATCTGCTTAGCTCCTCTCTGAGGCATGTTTCCCATTGCTTTTGCAGTTCTTCATTCCTGAAGTAGCGTCAACCAGCCCTGCTGTGACCCTGTTGAAGTGACCTGTGAAGTAAGAATGATTCTGCTGGCTTGGTTCATGTTTGTCTGTCTGGGACGGTAGAGTTGCTCTTTGTTTTAAGATATGGGTGAGATTAATGTATCTTTCCAGGTGTTTTGTAAAGAAGACTGAAAGGCTGCTCAGCTAGTCATGGAGAGTTGTGCTGTAGCTACTTTTCTGGTGCAGCTACTCTAGGGACCCAAATGCCAATCCTCAGCTGTTGTCAGCAGAGGTGTTATGAATAAGAGTGCAAATTGTTACAGCTTTTTAGTGCCACTCATGACTGATACATTTCACATGTCACTTTGGCTTGTGCCAAAGGACTGAACTGACACAGAGCAATCATGAGAACAAACAAGCACAAAAGCATTTTGACTGAGCCTTGTGATCCCTTCTAGTTTCTTCCCAGACGATGATTAGTTGTCCTCAGTTGAAACAGCTGATTCAAAGTCTGTGCCCTTGAAAGTTTGCCTGTATAGGAGGTTGCCTTTGAAATTTTTTCAGTACTCTCTAAATGGACCCAAGAAATCTATAAACTTAAAGTTTCTGTATCTATCTGTGCAAAATAACTTCCCTCATGTGAAAGCACATGCTTTGGCTCCTTTAGGAAGTGTGATGTCTTCTGTGGAAGGGCTAACTGCATTTGAACAACTAACTTGAGAGCAAAGACCTGCCCAGGGTATGTTTATACTGAATCCATTCAATTCATGTTACAACCACTAAAGTTCAGATAAAACACATATAGCTTCCTCACCCTTTCCAGTAACCTACCAGTGTGTGGAGCAGCAATGCAGTGCCTCTTCATGCCCCCAGAGTTTGGGTTTGCAGTCCCACAGTTCCCTCCTCACCAGAGTGGGACTGGTGAAGTGTCCATTTGACTATGCTAGAACATTACTGAGCACCCACTGCCATTCATGCAGTCTTGAATTAGGACTGATTCCCTCTCAAAGTCAGTGGAAATCCCCATTATGTAGGATAGCCTGAGATCAAACCCGAATATCCTTTGGAAAGAAAAGATGAATAGTGATCAGTCTGTCTTCCCAATACTGGTGATTAACAGTACAAGACAGTGCAAGAACATCCACAATATTTTCCCCAATAAAACTTTTTTTTGTATGCTAATCATATACCTGAATATGTAACCTAATGCTACTATTCATATTTCTGCCCTCGGTAATCATCAGCCCATCTCTAATGTTTCTTTTGTTCAGAAACTATAAACTCTTCTTACTTTTCAGTAGCAGATTGCACAAGGGTAACTTTATGGTATATATTACACTCACAAAGCAGTTTTCTCCATCTTGCAATCACTTTAAAAAAAAAAAAAAAGAAAAAAAAAAGAACTTTCTTCTTATCTCATCTTCCTTCCTGCATGAATGTCTGAGATAATCAATGAAGTTCCTGTGTAGAGAATAAATTGAGCTCGAATGGCCCCTCTTAAACTGTACAATCAAAGAAAGAGGAGTTTTTTTGCTGATGATTTTGATATTCAGTTTAACTTTCTTCACCAGGCTGATAGCTCAGTGAAAGTGAGGTCAATCTGACCACACTCTTCCTAAAGGATCCTCTTCTGAACCACCTACTTGAGTATACATCTCCTGACAAATCAATGGCAGAATCGAGAGGTATGTACTTTATCCAGAAACCTGGAGGCTGATTGTCCTTTGCTGCGCATCTTATGTAGCCGTTTATGTCAGTGCAGAGTGGATGTAAGACAGTGCCTGATAACAACAGTAATGTTTAGCATCTGCATCTTGGTGGTGTAAATGCCTGCCTGAAGATGCAGGACAACAGAGATGCAGACCTCTATCCTACAACGTGAAGAGATTCAGATCGTGGCAAGTCTGGGGGCATATGGGCACTCATATACGCACCCCCTGAAACTCTTTCTGTTAAAGAGTGGTAAATGAGTGACAATTTTAAACTCAGATTCTGGAGTTACTGATTCAGAAATCTGAGTTTTTTGCAGGGCAGATGTTGTGAGGTAAAGCATTAAGAAAAATATAGGAACTCACAGAGACCAAGAAACCTGCCCTTCCCTCTTTCAATGTAATTTTGCACTTCTTGGCCAGGAGCACTTGCTGCAAGCTCTGGGGTAGGGTCTGTCTCACTCCTGTGAAGTTGTGGCATGTTGGGGCTCGTCCACAAGAGCAACACGAGTGTAATGAGTGTAACTGAAAATTCCCTGAACATTATTTTGCTAAATTATCCAGAGCCAACCTAATTTCTCAGGAGTGAACAGCAGTTGTTTCAACCAGTTCAGATCTGTCTCTAGGGTTACTGTCCTCAGACATTTACCAGTATGGGACTTCACTGCTCAGGATGAGAAGGGAGCTATAGAGGAGGAACAAAGCTCAAGGGTAGATCTGAAGTGCTGGAAAATTATTTAGCTTGAGAGAGTTCCTTAAAATTCACACCTAGTGTCGCTGAATCTGTGCCTTACACTTGGGCCTGAGAGGTTTCATTGCTGAATCAGATTCATCTTTTCATGGACAAACCCTTATCTCTCATCCTCTCCTCTCCTCCCACATGTTCTCTTCAGAGCTTGTTTGCATCCTAATGTGAAATGAAGTGGTATGTATGAGAATAAGGGTATTACATCCTGGGTAATATCCATTATGTTGCTCTCTATTAGTTCTCAATTCTTGAGGGTGCATTACTGCATTGTTTCTTTTGTGCCAAAGCTATTCCATCAAGGCCAGTGCTGGTTTACTCAGTTGTATCAATGATTTTTTCTAAGGCAGCTTAGACAATATGTTGTAATATATATTATACGATGTGATTTTTAAATCAGCCTTGCAAATATATTCTAAAAATTTTGCAACTCTTCAGATAAATCCAATTGTCCATCATTTCTAGTAATGATTGCTGATTAGCAGAAAACAAAGAGATGATTTTTATACACATGAAAAGATCATATGAGTGAACACAATTCTTTAGGAAGCTTAGGAAGCTTAGGAATGAGAATTTTGCTTTGATCCATATTGTAGAAATCTTTTCAGTTGTCTCGTAAAAGAAGAAACAAAATACATTAAATAATTTTGGAATTGTGTATGTTACAATACAAAAGTGTCAACAAGTTAAATGTGGATTGAAATATATTTTAACTTACTCTGAATTACAATTGTATTCACATAATTTTTGCAGCTGAATAAATGAATTAAAGTTTTTTCCTTCAATTTTAAGTGCATTAAAGTAACACTACTTTTCAGTTTGGTGAATGCAATATTAGACAGCTAAGATCACATTTATATTCTGGAAAGGTTGCAATATCTTAAAATTATGTTGATATTTAGGACTATTGGAACTAGATGATCTTGGAACTAGTCGATCTTTAAGGTCCCTTCCAACCAATTCTATGATTCTGTGATTCTATGACCATCTTAAAGCTTTTTAAAAAAAAAAATTGGGTTTTTTTTACCATGCGTTTATTCTTACCAGGAAAAGTTGTAATTGCTACAGTGGTTTTAAAATTCCCTTGTATCCCATATTAGCAGTGAATGATGTTAATGTACAGTTGTTTTTCTTAGCAACATATATTGCATAGTCAAACTTTCTGTGAATGGTGAGTGATATTTATTAACCTAAAAAGTCTTAAGGCAAATACGGGCGACAGCCCAATGCATACCGTGTATGTAGCCAATCTGTCGCTTACAAGCAGAGAGGGCAAGGCTGTTGTGTTACTCAGTACAGTTTCAAGAGAACCATAGCACTGTCAGTTCAGCTTGAACCATTTACAGCTGTCTGGGAGTTGCTCTGGTTTGTGCTAGGTAACCTGGAGCATATGCTGTGGTAGCTGGGCAAGGCTGTAGCACATTATATGTTCCTACAGAGAAAAGTGATGCCAGCACCCTGTGGGGCAGCAGTGCTCTGTCCCAGCTGAGATTGTCATCACTGGGTTGCCTTACGCCTGCTCCATGCACTTAGCAGTGCAAGGGGCAGGTGTAGGAGAGACGGTATTCTTGAGTGGCCCTGTTAAACGAGGCTGAATTGAGGATGGGCAGGACTTGGGCATGGTTCCCTGCTGCCAGCCCTGCCACCACTCAAGCCTCAGCAGGTGAAGTTTAGGAAGCACTCTGCAGTCAAAGAGTCCTGACCTTTCACTATGACCACTCAGCCATGTTTTTCTGTTTGTATTAGGGACACCTTTCTACTTAAAGGCAGCACTGACCTGCCTTCTCACACTAAATATTCAACATTTTTCATTGTGTACTGGCCAAAATTATGCTGTGTGTTTATTTGAGAGATAAAGTTTAAAAATAGAAGTGTATGTAAGACAAAAGGGAAAAGGAGTGGAAGGAGAGAGGATTGATTCTGGTAGGAATAGGTGAAGAGCGGGAGGAATTCAGGATGTTTATCAGAAAGATGAAGCTGAAAGGCATGTAAATCCAGTTAACAGCTTGAAAACAAGTAGCCACATTAAAGGAAGTAGAAATAAAGTCAATTAGTGACAGGAGGCATTAGTTGGGGGTATCAGCTGGTGAACGGTGACTAATTTGATATAGTCTAATTGCATAGTTTGGCTATTTGATTACCAAATTGAGATCTAAACACTGCTCCTTCCAGTGCAATACCTTCAAAAAAGAGGGTAGCTGGAATTATCATAAGATCTGATCCATTCCTTAATTGAAATTAGTTTTGAATAGCTGTAACGTGATATACAACCCAAGAAGCAAATAGTTGCTGAGATATGGTGTGAAACACGTCTGTTTGGGGAGGCTGAGGATGCATGAACAAAGACTGGGGACTGGGCTAACCTGTGAATGTGCACATGGAGGTTCCCAAGCACGTGCACCAAGAGTGAGCCTGCAGAGACACTTCCCTATTTGCTGTGCTTAGTTTCTAACTCACTCTTTATTGTCATTTGCTCCTGTATAGATGAAATGGGTCAGGACTGCCAGGAATCAGCTCACTTCTCAGTGACAAGCCACTAGAAATGAACTAATATATATCTGAAGGTTGTAGGTACCTTGTACACCTTCATAAGAGCCTGGGCAGCCCCTCTAGTGCTGTTTACTATCTGGCATTAACAGGAATGGTTAGGGGAAAAACAGAGGAAACGGGACATATGTAAAGTTTTTGGTTTTTTTTTCCTGACAATCAATGGTTTAGCAATTTCCTGAATCAGAGGTTATATCCAGACAAAAAGCTATCCTCCACAAATTTGTCTGATCTTTTCAAATTTATTAGTATTTTTTTACTTCTTATAATCATCTTGCAGCAGAAAATTCACACAATTATGTGCTCTGTGGAAAAAATATCTTCCTCTGCTGTAAATGTGGTGCTTGCTCATTTCGTTGGGTGCCACTTCCTTCTGATGCTTTGGGAAGAGAAGTAATCAATGTCTGTGTGTTTCCACTGGGTTGTTTGTGACCTTACACATCTCTATCAAGTCCTCCATAATTATCTATCATCTTGCTCATTAAAAAATGTGAATTTCTCACATATCCTTTGACCTCAGCCATGCTGCCCTTCTCTCTACATTTTATAGCTCTTTTTCAGATTCGATGACTGGGTCTGAGCATATTGTTCAGTTTTCGTCCCTCTGCCTCATTTGCCCATCCAGCCAATGTCAGAATATATGCTGCAGGACGAGGAAGGGCATCTAGTGGAAGAGGGCTTCTGCAGCAATTTTGCCATTGCATTCCTGAGTGTTGTACCCATTCTGGAGCTTACCTCAAAACATCAAGAGCTCTGTCTGTATCACGGGCAGTATTTCTATTGCCTGTGATCTGTTAAGTGAAACAAGGGAGTGCAGTGTGTATCTCCTTTAAAGGACCTATTTGATGTTACACTGTGTCTGTAATCATACAGGTCATGATTCAGCAAGAAGTTACCCATCTTTATGCAGAGAAACAGCCTCAGTTATGTGCTTAGAGTTAGGCATGTGTTTAATTATTCTTCTAAATTATTTTAAACAACTGATGTGAAAGGAGGGCAAGGAAGCTGAAAGGTGCAAAAGTTTTCATTCCTGCTTGCTATCAAGTATCATAAGTGTGGACAATGCTGAACTGATGTTTTAGAGAAAAAGAAAATCACTCCCTAAATTACTCCATGTATTAGGGAACTGAGCCAGTTTGAACTAGAGCTGAAATGTAAGCAAAGTTCTTTTTCTTTGCAGGCAGGGGTGAATATCAGCCAGGAACAAAAGAACAAGTGAAAAAAGTATCCTAGGCAATTTTTGCAAAGAATTTCTTACTTTAGATTGGTCTGGGGATCATCAGGATTGGACCTTAGCACCAGTAACCTCCAGCAGGTTGCAATGGCTCTGCCTTTAATACACTTCCACCCCTGTGTGTTATACAGCTGTAATACTGAACACACAAGGCAGACAGCTGCCCTGAGGCAGTCCCCGTAAAAACTTTCATATCACAACGGAACTGAACGTACCTTTATAACACCATGTCTCCTTTTCTCCACGGTAAGAATTGTTCTGAAAACCAGGCAATGTCATGGAAATGTTATAATAGACACTTCCAGAATATATGGGTAAAAGTTAGTCATCCCCAGTGATACATTTAAGCTGTTCCTTCTACTGTACATAGATCAGATTAAATACACTTAACATTGGTCAAAGGGTCCTTTTACTTTACATACTTTATGAATGTATTACCTCAATTATCAAGAAGGAAAAAGGGAAAGTGTATTTCTTAAGATCTGCTGGTATAAGCTCCTCTAAGTCATTTCCATTGCTACGTGCATTTTTGTTCTCCGAGAAGCGTGAATATTTTCTCTCTCCCTAAATCCCATAATTGTTTTATTGCTACATTTAAAAATGTAAATAATCTTTCCCCTCCCCATAATAAATTAGATGCAACCTGTCTAGCTCTGAAAATGAACATTTCAATATCTTCAGACACACAATGACATCATATCAATATTTAAAATCATTTTATGCATGTATTCCAGGTTGTCCAACTTCATTAAGGGCATTCATCAGCCCTCTGGCTACAGCATATTCCCATCGGAGTTGTAGGCCTCAGGCCCTACCAAACAGAAATTTAAACTAACTTGCCTTTTTAATTCACATTATTCTCAAATATTCTCTTTTTTAACCCCCTGCCATGACTAAGGCTTTTAGACCTGACTATGATTTTCTGCATATCAACATTTAACAGGCAAAATTGCCATTTTTATGTCAGAACTTGAGTACATAAAAATAATAGTCTTTCCCCTTTAATTTCCCTCCTTTTCTTTCCCCATCCGTCTCTATTTCCTGGGTGCAATAATAACCATGCTTCTTTTAATGTTGTACGCTAAGTTAATAATTTGAGCTACAGGTTGATAGGGATATGGTATTGTTGGTTTTTTATGTTTAAAAATTTACAAACATTTCAAACCTATTAAGTTTCATTCTTTTTCTCTCTCTCTTCACAAAATAACAAAAAAATGCCTCTTGATCTATTTTTTATACAGCTGAGGATGCGCTGCATGAATACATATCCCTGCTAGTGGCATGAAACACTGTTGTATTAGTATAAAACTTTTTTTCCTGACAAGCAAAACAAACAGTCCTCCCATTGTTCTGGGATGTTCTATGGGATGGCTGCAGATCTGCTCCCCAAGATGCTTGATGACCTTCAAAATTCCTGGGTAAAACTCACACATACTACACAGCACCAAAAAAAAAAATTGTGATATCAAAAAACCTTTAATTACTCCTGGTCTGACACTGACAATTTGGTTGAAGTTTCCAATTTATCCTCCCAAATTTGTGTGGAGAGAGTTTAAATATCCATCATTTGTTACAAAAAAGGACGGAAGCTTGTGCAAGTAGCCAAGTTAATGCAACATGTGTCTGGGGATGGAACAAGCCTGGGGGAGATATTTGGGACTAAAAATGTAAAAGTTGGTGTAATATATGTCAGTGTTACTAGCTCTTCTGTCCAAAATATTCTGACCATGTCATAACTCTGTACATGGCCAGAAACCTGACAAGTGTATATACACTGATGGGTTATGACCCATTTGCCTCCAAAAAAGAAAAGGTGAAAGAAGGAGGAATTTATTTGAAAAAAAACCCCCAGTAACTGCAGGGCTAGATTTTGGATCATTTTTCCATAAGTAGCATTTTTTGGAAACAACTGTACTGCTCTCAATTTCCTCTGCTCTCTGCATCTCTCTTCCCTCTCCCTCCCCACCTTGTTCCAGTGTTTCTGCAGCCACTTTTTTTCCTTACGTCACTCCAACCCTCTCCCTTTCTTCATTTCTGGCTTTCACAGCCCTCTGGATTGAAGACCTCATGTAGTTATGACACATAATGCAGTCTGTCAAAGCATGGGAAGTTCAACCTGCCCCAGATACCTGTGATTCCTTTGGTGGTGGTACAACTAATCATTGTCTACTTTTCCTTCTAGAAAGAAGCAGGTGCTGTCTCATCTATTGAGGTCCTGGATACCATTCTTATCCAGCAAAGCTCTGAGTCTCAGTTTCTCAAAGACATAGAAATCCACAAAAAGATTCAGCTTCCTGAAGAGGAAGTTTGCTGCCTGAAAACAGTATTCAGCTCAAGGTTTCCATAAAACTGTACCTTATGAGAGCTGAGAAACTGCTTGAAATACTCACACTGTCGCCCAGTAAGCTCCACAGTGTTTTGTTGATTTTTGTTTGTTTATTTGTTTGTTTCTTTTTAAAACCTAATTATTATCACAGAATCACAGAATCACAGAATGTTAGCTATTGGAAGGGACCTCGAAAGATCATCTAGTCCAATCCCCCTGCCGGAGCAGGAACACCTAGATGAGTTCACACAGGAAGGCGTCCAGGCGGGTCTTGAATGTCTCCAGAGAAGGAGACTCCACAACCTCCCTGGGCAGCCTGTTCCAGTGCTCTGTCACTCTTACTGTAAAGAAGTTCCTTCTCAAATTTAAGTGGAACCTCCTGTGTTCCAGCTTACACCCATTGCCCCTTATCCTATCATTGGACATCACTGTGAAGAGCCTAGCCCCATCCTCCTGACACTCACCCTTCAAATATTTATAAACATTAATAAGGTCCCCCCTCAGCCTCCTCTTCTCCAGGCTAAAGAGGCCCAGCTCCCTCAGCCTTTCCTCATAAGGGAGACGCTCCACTCCCTTAATCATTTTGGTGGCTCTTTGCTGGACTCTCTCAAGCAGCTCCCTGTCCTTCTTGAACTGTGGGGCCCAGAATTGGACACAATATTCCAGATGTGGCCTCACCAGGGCAGAGTAGAGGGGAAGAAGAACCTCTCTTGACCTACTAACCACACCCCTTCTAATGCACCCCAGGATACCATTGGCCTTCCTGGCCACAAGGGCACAGTGCTGGCTCATGGTCATCCTGCTGTCCACCAGGACTCCCAGATCCCTTTCCCCTGCACTGGTCTCTAGGAGATCATTTCCCAACCTATACTGGAACCTGGGGTTGTTCCTGCCCAGGTGCAACACCCTACACTTGCCCTTATTATATTTCATCAAGTTTTTCCCTGCCCAGCTCTCCAGCCTGTCCAGGTCTCTCTGGACAGGCTGGAGAGACTTACTCCTATTCAGACTTACTCCTTTAAAAGCATCCAGGAAAATGTCCCACTCTTCAGCCATTAGGTGCTCTGAGAAGAGTAGCTCGGCTGGTGACAGCCACCCAGTCAGTGAAGGCAATCTGGAGTCTGTGAATCTGCTTGTTTTCTCTTTGCAGTCACCAGCCAACCTGATTATGAAAGAGTTTGTGTCCTTTGAAACCACTGGCAGGTACTCTGCAATAAATGAGTTGGCTTTCTTCCTGGAGATCATGATCGGCCCTGCTACGCAGTCTCCAGGGCAGGCTGCCCTTGGAGCCAAAACTTATTCTCTCAACATACTGCAAGGACAAGCTAATCCTAATATTTCCATTGCCAGCCAGGCCCTATCTGCATGATGAGGAAAAAATAAAAAATAATAAAAAAAATAGAGCTGGAAAAGAGAAGGTGTTTGATACAGTGAATGCCCCTGACTGTTTAAGTAGATCACTGAGAAGGATGACAGTGGTGGTGGCAGTGAAAGGGCAGTCAAGATTATATATCTGGACGCTATTGCAGTAAGTTATATAAATAAGAATAATAACAACAGGAGAAGAGAAAGGGAATGTGGCATGTGAAGTGTTCATGGTAAGGAACAGAATGTGAAAAGAGAACTTTGAAAACAAAGCTGTGGAGGAAAAGAATCACCATTACAGGGAATCAAGAGAGAAGGCAATAGATAAAGAGGAAGAGATTCAGGAAAAGGGCAAACAGACAGGAGAAGAATAGAGAGGGAAAGGCGCAGAAATACAAAGTAATGAAAAGAAGCAAATACTAGAAAAACTGCAGACATACTTAAACTGCAAAAAATCCAGAACTGAAGCTAAATGAGAATAAAGAGAATGGAAAAGTAAAAAAAAAAAACAAAAAAACCCCACAGCCCAATAAAGAAATAAGTGTAGAAAACATATTAAAATGAAAAGAAAAAAAAAAAAGACAAAAAGATTCTATAGACATGGAGAGAGTGGGAAACTAAAGGCAGTTTTCTATTTTGTAAAGCACTGGAAACCTGTCCATAAAAATGGCTATATAAAATCTTGTCATTACTGTTGTTTATTTATTGCCGCTTTCTCATCAGGCAAGCTACACTGATGTAGCTATGTCCAGGCCTCGGAAGAGGATGGTTCCACTTACAATACCAGTTTAGATAAAGAGGTCTGTATTTATGTTTGCAGAGACCTGCATAGTGCAAATGAAAGTAGTTTGCTGGACTGATGAAGCAATGTTTTCCTCTGGGTCTTGGGCTCCACATCCACTCCTTTCCAGGACAGGTATGTCCCACATACGTAATACCTGTACATGTTGTTGACAAGTCTCTCCCTCCTTGGGGCCGCAGGCATCATGGGGAGTAGTGTTTCAGGTCAGGCTTGAGGTACATTGAGAGAGGAAGGCACACGGGGGAGGTTGCAGAGTGCCAGACTGTGCTGTGCCTGGCTAAGGCCAGTGCTTTTTGCTCTCTCATTTTCACAAGCACATCATTCCTTCATAAATTTTTAAAGGGGAAAGAATCATTGTTTAATGAACTTTTGTGAAGAAAATGGAGCAAAGGAGAGAAGAGACACTATGAGCTCCTTAATCCCTAGACTTACGACCTGCATAACTGCTATCATTGTGTTATTTAGACAGACTTCCTATTTAGCCGACATTAAATTTGTATGCTCGCACATGGTTGAGTAGCTACTTTTTTTATCCATGCAGCTGGGATTCTCTGAGGGAACATGATGGGTCAGGGGGAGGAGAGGAGGGGAGGACAGCCATCTCCAAAGTGCAGTGGACATACCTTTCGAGCTCTACGCTGATTGTACTCAGGCAGGTACAAGCTGACGGGAATCGGCAGTGGCAGCCATGCGAACGAGGTCATAGTTGGTTCCTCCGTAGCTTTTTGTTCTTCTGAGAGCACTGAAAATGTGGGTGTGCATGTTAAAACTGCCCTATGAGGCAGCTCTGACATGTGGGGCTGCCTGGCACAAGCACAGCACATAATAACACAAAGTGTTTGGCAGCGTTACAGGGCTAATCTTTACGTAACTGTTCCCGAACAACTTCTCTAGTGCACTGAGCACAAACAAGCTTTCCATCAGCCTTCGGCTGCATGCAGATTGTCTTGTGTCTCCTGCTTCTCTGCTGAGCAAATACTGGCTGTGGTCATGGCAAGGAAAACCTTCTTTTGCATTCGTAACTGTCCCTCCCTAAATTGCCTCCTCGTTTTCCAAGGCTATTCATGAACCATAGGCGTGTTTGTCAAGAATGTCCCCTTTTATAGATTTTTTCCTCTTAAGCACAGATGTATACAGGAAATTATGTTGTGGATTGTTTTCAGGGGAGCAGTGGGAAAACAGGAGCTGATTTTTCAATGGTTGCTCCCCAGTTGACTAAAGTCATAGGAGAAGGGATGTCTTTTATAGTTAAGACATTGGTGTGGGACTTTGGGGACCTGAGATTGGAATAGTAATGTTTCATTCCTTCTACCCTTTGCCCTTTTGTCAGATTTCAATGTAAGCTCTTTGTGATTATCTCCTATGGTTTTGTTGCCTGGTTCAATGGGGCCTGGTCTCCATCAAGGCTTTTGTGCTGCAGACAGCAACACTAGGGCACATACTGATAATAACAAAATCAGAGAAAGAAAATAAAGACTAGAGCTTCCCAAGCACCTTTTATTGGTGCTGGTAATGGGTCTCCTGCTCTTGCAAAAAGGCGATCAGGTGCAAACTTTTCCTTTGACATGCAGAAGATGAGTGTTTCTAGCTGTCTCTCCAGACCTCAGGTACTGCCATCCACCCAGTGCCACCCAGTGCCACCTCCCCACCCACAACACTCCTCGATCTGGGTGCTCTTTTCACTCAGTGTTGTGCAGCCACAACACATGTGCTGCTGCACAGCAAAGCCATGTGGCAAATATATAAAAGTATGTACGTTTCTGAATGCTGGAACAGAGCCCTAATTTTGTTGGCAGCAAGGCTGACTCTCCTTCTTTCCTCAGAGAGGGGCCTGCAGCATTCCTCAGTCCCACAGACATAAACCCTCCTTGGATTTCTCCCAGTGTGGCGGCGGGCTGCCAGCCTCCACGATCATCCTTGGCAGCCACTGCAAGGAGGCAACGCCTCTGTCTCTGTGCTTGGGGAGGCTTAGCTCCCGGCTCTGGGCTCATCTCCCTGCCTCCAATGCAGCATAGATCAAACCAGGGACCCTCTCTTGGTTCTCAGTTTAATCTTAGTCTTGAGGAAACGTTGAATACCAGGAGGGAAGCAAAGCAAAGGGAGATCGCCAGACCCAAATGTTCCGTAGTTGCAAAGATGGTTTCTAAATACTGAGTTTTAAAAATAATTAGGTTTGTGTGGGGAGGGGTGGGAAGAAGGAGAACTTTCTGTTTGCCTGTTGGGATTTGGAGTCTGTAGTTTCCTGGGGACACATTACCAAGTTTTTGTCATCAACTACAGGGGCTAGAAAACACTCTCTTGTGTTAAATGAAAGCTGCAATTCCCCCTAGTCCTACACACTGAAGATCTAGAGCTTTAACCCCGACTAAATCACAACAAAATCTTTAGAATTGGCCTGTACAAGGTGTCTCTCATGAAAGAAAGAAAAATCCATACAAAAAAAGTTGTTAAGCAGTCCTGGGCAAGTGCAAGTGTTAAGAGAGCAAGCACTCAGATACAGCCAGGAAGAAGGAGATGCATTTTCGGTGATGTGAAGGAAGTTCCTGTAGCCAAAGGTGAGGAGATAGGGTCACTATGGTCTATTCCCAAGACCATCCTATTGCTCTGGTAGTGTACTGATTTGTGGATCTCTGCAAATCATACAGACCAGATCAAAGATATCCTGACAATTCTTTTTAATCCCTTGAAGGTATGGATTTTTCTTTTTCTTCTCTTGCCTAGCCTTTTCTCCACTTCCCTTTCACTTTCAGCTGGTTTCAGGACAGGAGGGGTTAGTGTTACTATTTTGATTACTCTCCTCCTTTTGTTTTACATAAGGTTCAATTTTTAAATCATTCATGAGTTTGCTTACAATGATAGAATGATTTTTGAATTGCTTCCAAAAAGAAGTGTGTGTTAAAAAAAAAAAAATAGAAACTGAAGTGCTCCAGTAATTTTAAATTGTTTTGCATAGTCCATGCCCAGAACTCCCATCCTTTCCAAATGCAATGTTTCACTTTTTTTTTTTTTTTTTTTTTCCTTTTTTTTTTTTAAGAGCACTTCATTTGGGAAGTAAATAGTGTACTCTGGGCATGGGCACTGCAGACCAATTTAGATTTCCTAGATTGCTTCAATAATCTGAAGAGTACTCCAGTCATTTTAAAATATTCTCTACCGCATGCCTACAAACCCATTCATTTTTAAACTGAAGTGACTATACTTAGGATAAACGCCATTGCTCATTTGAAATTGTTCCATTCTGTATAACCATAGACTTCAAATTCCAACAAAGAAATTTAAAAGAATATTTTGCTGTAACAATGTGTTAACACTTCATGACATAGCATTATTGGTCAACATTTTTAATACAGTCTTGCTTATCTGAAGCAGGACCATGTCACCACTGCCAGTTTACTGCAGGAGACATTCCCGTAATTAAGCAAGCTAATGTTTATAGTTTTGTAATTTCCTCCACAGTGTCTCTCCTGTATTCAACCCTGAGATTAAATTTCTTTTATGGTTTTTTATTCCACAGATCAAAATGCTTTTGCAGGTAGTTAAAAGACCCAATGCCTTTATGGCATAAATATTTTAAGTTTTGGTACGGAGTGAAATGCATCACTAAAGATCTCACAGAGCATAAGTGGCAGAGGGAGGAAATAGTAAAACACAAGCAATTTAAATCCTTTTCTTCCTTCCTGTTGCACTTGTGTCATATAGGGTAGGTTACTTCCGGTACTTATACTATTGTATCTAGACTGTTACTTGTTGCTGTTCTTCAGGGAGTACTTATATTTCAAACAACATCCAGAAGAAGAATTTCATGATCTGTTCTGTGAGGATGTCATGGCCTAGTTCCCTTTCCTGCCTTTACCTTGCATATAGAAAAAGTTATTCTTAATTCATATTTCTACAAAGAGTGTCTGTATTTCTAAGAAATATGAGCATCATGTTCCAGGGAGACTCTATGATGCCTTAACTAATTAAAGCTTAACAGGAGGGCAGTGTCATGCTATACTTTGCCGTCCACCTAATGTCTTATTCAATCATGATCTAGCATTAAAATTATTGGAAGGCAGCACAGTTTGCATTGATCTGCTGCTGGAACAACTTTTTTGCTAAATGAGTGCCCATCTTTCACAAGAAGCATTAAGAGGGCATGGAAGACACACGAACATGCTCTGGATCATGACCTCTGTGGCAGCCCTAAGCTGCTTCTAGGGAAAGAGATGCCCTAAGTCTGGTTTTGTAGTCTCTCTCCTGCAGGGAGAGGCTTTGGTGATGCTTTAGCAACTCTGTTGCTGAGGCACTGTAGCTAAGACCATGGATTTTTTTTTGGTCTTAACATTTGTTTTTTCAGTGGAGGTTCAGAGCACTATGTATTTATAGCCTTAAAGGTCTTTTTGAGTGCCTTTGCTAAGGCACTATCCTAAGGACAAACCAGAACTGAGATTCTGGTTCCAGAAAATGTACAAAGTCAATTCAAGCCTATTGTGCCATTTGTTTAAGTCAAATTTTGCTGTTCTCAACTGCTACTGAGAATTTTAATGAGAAAAATAGTTTATATGAGTAGCTGATGGGCAGAGAAAAATATAGTAAACATAACAATGCTGTTACCACTTAATAACTACTGATGTGGCCTGCATAGGAAACTCATGCTGTTTTCAGGAATCCTGCGGGCATAGGGTTAGCTCATCTGTACCAAATACTTTCTTTTCTTGCCTTACAAGATTTATTTCTAAATTTAGTGTTTCAAAGAAAGAAGGAGCTCTAGGGGCAAGAGAGATGGAGAATCCTGAACTTGAGGTTGTGTGGCATTAGGATTTCAGCCAACGATAGCTATTTCCTCTGCATGGCTGTCTCTGCCTTGTTGGGAAGACTATGGTGTTTGCAAAGTATCAACTTTTGAATGAAATGTTAACTTAGTCCTAGCCACTTACAAAAAGTAAAGATCTTACAGGTGACAGACTGGTATCTTAACTTCTGACTGGGTGATTACATTCTCCCTACTTATGTTCCCTGAAATTTCAATTGGGTACAATCTTATGTGTTAAGTGCTTGCTCTGTTTCACTTCTGATGGAGCTGATTTTCAGGGGTAGCTGAAAAACTTTCATTGTCTACATAGCACAAACTACCTTTGTGCTCTTCTGGGAAGAATTTCTCTAATGTATATAAAAGATATGTTGTTGCTGGTTTGCTACAATATTGTGGCATGAATAAGAGAGATGCAGACGAGTTATTTAAATTAATTTTGAAGAAGAAATCAACATTTTTTTACTTTCTCAAATCACGCTTCTAAAATTAGATTCTGGGTGATAGTTGCTCCTTCAATTCCTCATATAAATATTAAGTTAATGTTATTCTTAAATTATATTTACCACCTTTCTGCTTCTAAAATCAAAGACACAGTTTCAGAAAACAAAACACATTATTGTTCCCTTATACTTACCTTTGTAGAACTAAATCTACCCTTAATTTACTTAAAAAAAAAAATAAAAAATAATGTAACTCCGTGGACATCAGTGAAATACTGTATTTAACTCCAAAGTAAACAAAGCATCATTATAGACCAAAGTTACCTTCAGAAATTTATATGTGAAGGCAGTATTTGCTAATATAGTGATGTACTATCATTCGTCCTTGCACCTGTCCACTTAGCCGTAGATCCATCCAAGCATAAGATATAGTGAAGAAGGATTCCATTTTGCAAGATTAAATCTTCAGTTAAATGAACCTAAAATGGCTTAGGGTGTGTTTGGCAAGCTAACCCATTGAGAATAAGTTAAAGAAAAAAGAGGGAGGAGGGGATAGAAACATACCTGTAAGGCTACGTCTACAACGTAGAGACAACTCTATGTATTTCATACTGTTTTCCTTGTACTTCTAAGCAATTGCTGTATTTTTAAATCTAGTATATAAAATAAGAATAACCTTAGTCTACTTAGTAGAAATACCTGACTGTAAATCTCAAATATAAAATAAGAATCAGTCCTTCCTCATAGACCTATTCATGTCCCCTAAAGTATTAGTAGATTCAGACTTATTAAGGGTCAGGTAGCAACCTCAATACAATGAAACAGAGGACACAGTCTTCCAGTTACTCAGGACTATGCATAAAGATAGAGGAACTACAGGAAATTAATCAACTTTAACCCCCCCGAATGATGTCTGATTTTAAAATATCTCTTATTTTATTAAAATAGCATTTCCAATTTCTGTTTTTCCCATGCATGTTCTCTAGCTGTAACTGTCTCTCTGCCAGTGACAGGGTATTGGAACTAAATGCGAAAAACCTGCTGGAGTCTGTGCAGACTTTTAAATTATACTGGTTCTAACATGGAGCTTCATTGTATCCACCCTTGGAGACATTCCCAACCTGACTGGCCTAGATTCAGAGCAAACTACCTTAGTTAACACTGCTTTCGCCACTGGGTCAGACTGGATGACCTTCTTGTCAGTCTCAACCATCCTGAGATTCAGTGATTGTCAGTGGTGAGAACGACAAAACTAAATAGTAACATGGAAAGTCTTTCCTTGCTTTCATTTTGACAGGCTGTATAGCAGTTTGCACCAAGGTTTCCCAAGCAGCGAGCTTGACCATAGCCAGAAGTGCTGGGACACATGGGGTGACCATGTCTGAGTGACTCCAGACAGAAACGGTCCCATAAAAGTTAGGGGACTCATGAAGTGAGAGGGAGACAGAGCAACCATAGAACAAGCGCCACTGAGACAGGAGGCAAGAAGAGAGACACAAGGTGGAACTAAAAGCCCAGTTTGGGGAAAGGGAGCTGGATGCAGGGAGGTGTTACACATTGCCAATTTTCCCAAGCAAGGCTTGACTACGGAAGATTTGGGAATCATTGGTCCATGATACACAGGCTTTGTTGACTGAGCTGTACCAGAGGAAAAAGAACATATATAGGAAAAAGGAGTCTTTTTTCTTCAACTACCTTTTGAGTGGCATAAGCCATGCAGCAAAGGGATTCTTGCATCTATACAGAGGGTGTTGTTGGCATATCTGTTTCAATTAAGAGTGTGAATTTTTCATGCTTGTGACTGAAACATCTTTGTTAACAACACTTTATAATTTAGACCTGGCTTGAAAGCTGCCCTGGCTCTCAAGCAATTGCAGAATGTTGGGGATTTTAGAGTGAACTCCTTTATTGATGGCAAAGAAATAAAAGGACACAAATGCAACATAGTCATTTTGAATAGATTTTTTTTTTAATTGTTATTCACAGCACATGCAGAATTCATTTTTTGTTTGGAAAGGTGATGACTGAAGAAGCAAAAATAGCACCCTCATAGCATCTGTGCAGCTTCATGGCAGGGCATCCACTGAAATACAGGCTTTCTTCATAATCAAAAACCAAAAGGTGCCTGTTATGACCATATCCTAGCTAGAAAGGGCTTGTGATATAGCTAAACTGTCAGACACTTCCATTGGAGGCTAAGTTTACGCTGGCACAAAAAGCTGATAAACTGATACAACTTCCTGAACAAGATAAGTATAGGGCAAAAGTACTCTTTTGTAGATAAAATGGCATATAAGTCACAGGAGTTGCTACCATAGCTGTGCTGGTTATGAAAGTGTGGTTTGCTTGCTCTTTGTCTTTTTATTTTGTTTTGTTTTGTTTTTCGTCTCCATGGTCTTAATCAACATCACAACACCAGCAAAGCTTGACTGCTAAGCTGGTGTATTTCACTGTGTAAATTTTTCCCATCCTGAAAAAAATCTGCTGTTTTTATGCAAGTCTTGTTTTTTTTATTCTTATCAGAGATCCCTGTATTTGGTCAGAGCAATAGCTCTGACGTGGCCAAAGTTATAAGTCCAAGTACAGTGACATGACACCATTTAAGGTGTTGGTTTCTCCAGAGAACAATCCTAAAATCCTGCCCACACTGAGGGGATGCAACCTACCTTCCTCCCTCCTTCTTCTGCTAGCTCTGGAGCTCGTTTGATGCCCCAGTAAGCTGCTTCAGCTCTCTATACAGGCACAAACTGAACTCAGCAAATAACAATGCACCATTTTCTGCCAGTTTAGTAAACTAAATTGGTCAGCATAGAAATCAGAGGAGCACCAATGTCTCTTCAAAGCTAGAAACAGTAGTGTATATCTGAGAGTGAGGGATATGAGTGGAAACACTTTTTTTTTTTGTTGTTTTGTTTTGGTTTGGTTTTTTTGGTCAGCCTTAGATCGATTTCACTGTCTTGTGAAAATTCCTGATGCTGGCTTAAATCTGAGTAATAAAGATAAACCAGTGCAAGAATGTCCATCCACACTGAAATGAACATTTTTTTCAGCTGATTCTAACTATCAGGCTCTTAGACTTGGCTGCACTTGAAAGTATTTCTCAGTGTGGCTTGACTGGCAACTCTACCATCCCTCTGAAGAGATGCCATTTTATGACAGTCACTTGTTGACACAGCTCAAACCCAATTCCAGGCAAAGGACTTCCTTTTAACACCATTACCAAGGCTGCCTTAGGCTCCTTGTCAACACAGCCATTTTGATCAGAAAAGGCATTTTTTTGAGACTTGTAATCAATGGAAATTATTATCATACTAGTAAAACAGCAAAATGGAGTCCAAGTTAAAAGCAGTGTACAGAGTTTTGCTGGATAAGAAAACAGGCATTTCCTTGATCACACAGAAAAAGGACTGTTGTCTTTAAGATGGTGTGCTTAACATTTAGCAGCAGACCATACAGCAGTTTCTGTTAAAGCAGCAGTTGTAGAAAGTGACTCTCCTTCTCCATGCAAGGTATTTTGTTTTTGTACAGCTATTAGCTTCATTTTCTTCTGTAAACTGATAGACTGTCAACCTTCAGGTCAGTGAATACTTAGGGATTTTTTAAATGCATGCTTTACTTCGCTGGTACCTTGTGTGTTATGTATGCAAAATCAACCCTCAAATTTTGATTGGAGAAATAAGTGCACTTGGCTAGAAGTCCAAATGGGGGTAAAAAAAAAAAAAATGAACAAGAAACAGTTTGGAGAGTGAATGTTGGAAGCTTGCTTTTTTTGTGAGTCACAGAAAGCTCTTTAGTTGGAAATATTCAGACAGCTGCCCTGTGGCAGGGTAAAATTTGTGAATGCTGAAAGTTGCACAGATATTAATATGAAGCACTGCACATCTGCAAATTTCTCCCTAAAAATACACGGTCCCTTGCTTATTATTAGTTGCTATGTAATATTCATGTATCTAAAATCATCCAGCACAGGAGGAGAAATAATTCCCTGGATTTGATCAATTTTTCTGTAACAGCAGTGACTAAATTTAGTGGATACTGCGCTTGTCAAGAGCAGAGGTTGAAGCATTTCTTACCTTTACCTGAGGGGCTCTTTTAACAGTACTTTGTGCTTCTTAAATACTGTGTGCTTAGCACCAGAATAGGAGTGACCAGTGAAAAGCTGAAACAAACAACCCACCAGCTGAAATGGTTGAGTGAACTATTCGACTAATACCTATGACAAATAAAAACCAAATCCATTTGCAAATGATGTGTTAATCAAAATAAGCTGAATCCTTAACTGGTATTATTTGTAGTTAACAGTTTGTGAAGCTCTAACAGGAAAACAAAAACTTGAAAGAAATTAAATACCATGGCTGATTTTAATTAGATTTTTTTTACTATTAATGCACTCAGAGATGTTAATTTGCTTCTCATTATCAGAGAATTAACTGAAAAAAAATAACAGGCCATGAAAATATATGTGTGTGTATGTATTTATATGTATTTTGAATTACAGACCTGGGAACAGCCACAATGAACATGAATTTTTATTTGTTGTGCAGATACTTCAAAACCTAACAGCCCCATTAGCTGTTGCAGCAGAGATGTATGTTTCCCAGACACAGCACCCTTCAAAGTCCCTCAGAGGTGTTTGTGACCACAGTTCTCAAAGCCCTTTTTCCGGATTAGAGGTGACAGATTGTCACTGAGTCACCTACCAGGGCAAAACCACAGAGTACCCGTCCCTTCAGCCACGTGCAGCCTAAACCATCGGTTCCCAGCCTGTAGTCATTGCCCAGTGGTTTTTCACAAGGGAATAAAGAGAAGCCTGCAGAGGCTGGCTGAAGATTATCAGCTTATCGTATCTCTGTGGTTACTCTGATGGCTAGAAAGTTGGGTTCACAACTGTTTCCCAAACAATAGATAGAGACTTATTTCTCAACCTTCCTGAAATCTGAAGAGTGCTGTCACAACCACCCAGTATTCGTGTGTATTTAAATGCTTATCTTGGGAGTCATAGAGGTATGCTAAAAGATACAAAAATGTCCTTAAAAGTATTGAATAGGTGCCATTCAAGCAAATATTTTTGTGATTGTCTGGCAACTGGGATCTTTAGAAGTATAATTACCTCTTGGCTGTGAAAGCAGAACTTTTATTCAGATCGGGATGCTAGGATCAGAACATGCTCTTTCGAGGTTTATTGAATAGTATGTGAATCACTTTATTCCAGTCTTTATGATTTGTCCTGAACCACCATCCAAGCAGAGACCAAAATGGAGTAAGTTCATTGAAACTTATAATAATTTTATTTCTCACAGTCTCTTAAATTTCATTTAATCTGTGTTTGCTTGCTTGGTGTATACCCCCACTGCCTTTCTCAGACATGGATGCAAACTGCAGATAAGAGTATGGCACCCTTTTTTTTTTTTTCCTTCTTATGGCTGCAGTGAAGTTACAGTTGCAATATAAAGATGACAAGAAGTTCAAGACAAGATAAAAGATCCCAGTATGATTGGACACTGAGAGGTGCACCAGACTTCCTCCTTTTGCTTGGCACTTCTTTTTTTATTCTTTGATTAAAGTCTTTTTCCTTTACTTACATCCTCCATTAAGATGTCTCAGTGTCATTTAGGGTGTTAATTGAGAGGAGGTTTAAGCTCATCAAGGCGATTATAAGTGATAGTTAAAAATTTCTATATATGGCCTATGCTGGAATCAGCACAGTAGGATGCCATTTTTCTTTTATCTAACTGACATTGGTAATAATAGATGAAATTATTACTAAATCGCAGCTGCAGAGATGATATCATGATTTTTTTGTGTAATCTTTGATGAAAAATTAATTTTTGAGAGGGATAATTTAAAATGATTTAAATAGTATTATACTGAAGTCCTTACGGGTAATTAACACCAATCTTGTCAGAAGTGAATCCACTTTTGCAGCTGTTTCTAAAGATACCTACAGTATTTGTAACTTTTCTGGGAGTGAAATTATAGTGTTTGGACTTTATTTTTACTGCATAAGGACCATTAAGAGAAAAGGATGTTAATAGAGAAGGCTTTGTTCTCCAGTGGGGCCAAATTCTGTTTTGCATTTGCAGTGTTTTCTATGTGTGCTTTTAATTAACTATGCTCAACATGTAAGCAGAGTTTAGTATATGCAAAGTAGACTTTACATGGTATTTATGTGTATATGTTTCCATGCCAGTGTACACATAGATATGTATATCTTTATGGGTTAGCTATATACGTATACACAATTTTATTTGCGAGGGTTTTAATTGGTTGAACAGATGGCTGATCAGAAATGCTTCTTCATCTTCATCAGTGACTCGTCTTTCTTTCTTTGCATCGACTTTCATCACAGTGGCTAAAAAGTGCTCTAACGAGAAACAGCTGAAAATAGATTTTTCTTTGGTACTTTCATCATGCTTTAAATGACAGAAGTGGATTTTTTTGTCCTATATATAAAGACCTGCAGGAGAAGGTTAAAAAAGGAAATATAGTGAAATCTAAATAGAAAAATTTGAATGAGAATATGGGAGAGCCTCAGATTATTCCTCTTATCTTCATATTTTACTTTCTTCTTTTTTAAAGTACATGCTGATTTTTGACAAGATATATAGTCGTGGTTATTCACGCCAGCTACAGTACCTGCCAATCAGTTTTTCTTTTCCTCGAGTTTGGTGCAGAAAAGGGGAGGGAGGGACAGGAGTTGAAAGATGACACAATGGCTTAGAGGACTGTTACTTTAGGTATTCATTAAAATAGGAGTTACATGGCCAGCTTCTGCTGTTTCTGCATTTTTATTATATTGAAATCAAAGTCTGGCTTCTGTAGGCTTTATAAAGGAAACAATGTGCCTTATAAACAGAGTGCAGAGTTCAGGTAGGAGTGGTTCACTTACAAGCAGATTCACCGTTTGAGTTTATGTATAGATATGTGAATAATCTATCACATTTTTAATCTGAAATAATAAATTATTCACTATTTTATTTTGCCAGCATTGAAGTCTTTTACAAACGGTTGCTTCTCTTCCCTGCATTCCTCTGGATACAGCTGTTATTGTATCAACTTTGGAAATTGGTAAACTGAGGAATGCTTTGACTGAAGGAACTGAAAAAATCATGCAGCTGGCTGAGAGTCAAAAGCAGAAGTAGAAATTGGGGATTCTGGTCTCCTCTCTTTTTTTTCCAGCAGTAGGCCAAAGCCACTGGAAAAGTATAGATTACAAAGGAAAAATTACTCTTTGCATGTTTAGATCTGTATGAAATGAAAATGGAAGAAATACCCTATGGTTTTGGTGTAACAGCCTGATGGCTTTTTCCATGTAAAACCTAGTTTTTGTAAGCTTTCTCCTTATACACTGAGACAAGAATCTGTCCTTGTGGTCAGTGCAGTTGTGGAAGGACCACATTCCTTGACAAGTGTATGGGGGGGCTACAGTGGTTTCACCCACAGGTAAGACCATGTGGTCTTGCACTAACTCTCCCCCACCCGGTGAGATGGGGAGAGAAACATAACAAAGGGGTTGTGTATTGGAATGAGGACAGGGACGGCTCACTCATCAGTTATGGTCATGGGCAAAACAGACTCAACATGGGGAAGAAAAAACAATTTAATTCATTCCTGATCAATCAGAGTAGGATAGTGAGACATAACAACCGCATCTTACAACACCTTCCCCCCACCTCTCCCTTCTTCCTGGGCTCCAATCACTTTGCTCCCGATTTCTCTACCTTCTCCCCCAGCGACACAGGGGACAGGGAATGGGGGTTGCAGTCAGTTCCCTTATGCCACTCTTTCTGGTGTGAAATCCCTCCCACAGGCTACAAGAGTTCAGGAACAAAGTGTTCCAACATGGATTTCCCATGGAGTCACAGACCCCTTTGGGCACAGCTCCCAGCTCCGGCATGGGGATATCCATGGGCTTCAGATGGGTCTGTGGTCCAGTGCATGTCCTCCCCCACCAAAATGCTCTGGTGTTGAGTGACTCTCGGGGTCTCAATTCAGTCACACTTGCCCTTGGGCTTGGCTTTCTGGTGCAGCATGGAGTCCTCCATAGCCTACAAGTGGCTATCTACTCCACTGTTGAACTTCCATGGGCTGCCAGGGGACCTACTTTACCTTCCCCCACTCTTCTGCAATCCAGGTGTCTGAGGTTCTCTGTCTTCCTCCTCCTTCCTCATGGACACGATGCTCTCCTCTTTATTATTCTGAAGGTCCTCTTTTGTTCAGCTCAATTGCCTCTCCTTCAGGTTCTCTCCTCTTTCTTCTTTTCAAAACAGTCCTTCTGCTCATTTGAAGAGGCATTTTCCTATTGCTAATTGGCTCAGCTTGGGCTGGAGGAGATGGGCCCATCTTGGAGCCAGGGGAGCTTCAGGGGAGCAAAGCTTCCACCCCTTCCCCACCCCCCCAGGCAAAGGGGGAATAGCAATAGAGGAAGACTTCAGTACTGCTGAGATGGTTCAATCCAATGCAGATACTTTAGAGATGAAAGACAGAAGGTATAAACAATAAAATTCTGAAAGGTAAGGATGTGTAGTGAGCAGTAAGTATCTCACAAGCTTGAGATACAACAACAGACAACTTGTAAATTCTATTATTAAAATACTTTCCAAGAAACAGAGACTGGCATCCAGGTATAAGTATACATGTGCACCAATTGACTCTTTAGTTTCAGTTCTTTCGACTGAGTCAGTATGGAGATATCGAAGATATAATTAGGACTGTCACCTCACAGCTTTGATGTGGCTGGTCATGCGCTTAAAACAGCAGCCAAAAGTTGTACCGGAGTTTTGTTTTTCCCCCAGAACAATTACTGCAAGGTGATGAGGATGTTTGTGTGCTGGAAGGAGAGAGAAAAGTTACCGGGAATAAGAACAGCAGTTTCTGATTTTTTTAGCATTTTTTTTCAGATTGCGACCCCTTGTTTGCAGGCTTTGAAACCCTGATAGAAAGGGTGTGGGTTTAGGAAGAGGTAATTTTGGCTCAGGAGGTCCAGCAGATGGTGTTGGCAAATGGCACTGTGGGCTCCTGCAGTGTGGTGCAACACTCTGGAGGTGGGTAGGGGAGCAACGAGGTTGTGGGAAGCAGCTGGTGGCAAACACACTCAAGATGGCTCCAGCGAGCAACCACAAACAGCTTTGTAGGGTGGAGAAGGAGCAGAGTATACCTCAGAGTAAATGAACCAGTGTTGCATTTATGTCCCACTTTAGGAGGATGTGAGAGAGGCTGACAGAGAGTAATGCGTTTCTGTCCTTTTCACCCTTACCCTCTGCAGGGTAAACCTTTCTAAATGCAAGCCTAAGGTCTTAGAACCCAGAAAGGCTGCCATTAAAAAAATCTATCTTCATCATTGGAGACACTCATTTCTCTTTCATAATGGTGTAAATCCATAGAATTTCCACTGAAGACTGTGGCACACTCTGATGAACCAAGGATAAGTGAAAGGTGGTCAGACTGAGCTGCCTTCCTTCTCTCCCTCTGTCCCTCTTTCTCTCTATCTCTCTTTTAATGTTAAAGACAATGAAAATAATCCAGGAAATTCATATTAACCACTCCTTACCAAAGAGATTAGTAACTTGGAAAAGTAGCAGGCAGTTAATTCTAGTCTATTGATGCTGATATGACTTCAGCTAAAGAGGTTTTTAGGTGGCACTTGGGAATAAAGAAATAGTATGAAACTAAAACAGGCAAGAAGCATACACTTGTATTCTGATTCGTTCAATGTGCAAAGACAGGTAAGAAGAAGGTATCTGCAGCATTTACACATCAGGCAGTATCAGTGAGGAAATAGAATATTATGGGCATGAGTTTATGCAAAACAGCTTCGCACAGCTTTGCCAACGCATTTCCATCCAGAACTGCAGTATTTTTCACAACTGTGGGCCTTTATCTGCAAACCTTTACAAAACTGATTAAATTAGTTTTATATATATTGAAAAATATTTTGTACAACAGCGAAAACAAGCAACAAGATTGTCACTAGTCTTCTGCATTTCTCAAAGGCTCAGGTTCTCTGTGGATATTATTTACCTTGTCTCCCTATCTCATTGTGATTGTCTTTTACTTCATAAATGTGTTATCTTAAAGTAGTGGCTATGAAATAAATCACTACTATTTAGGCCAGAGGCTTCAGGATCCTGGTTGCAGACTTGGGGAAGGTAGACAAAAAAGCACTCTTGGTTGCCTGAATAGGACATCCTCATTGCAGTCCTTGAACTAGCATCATGCCAAACATGTTATGCTGTTGCTTCCAAGATGGACAGATGGGGACTTTATAAAAGTAAGACAGGAGGTTCCTTCCTTGCCAATGTCTAAGCATGCTGCCTGCATACCTGTTCCAGGTGTTGATGTAAAGAAACAAGGTGACTCTCTTGTACATCATGCTTGAAATGCTTGGTTAAACAGAATTGAATATGAATTGTCACGTCTTTTGCTGTTGCAAATCAGTGCTGTAGTTCTTCAGCTCATCACTTATTAGAAAGAGGGACTATGATTTAAAACATTCCTTAAAACTGAACTTCTTGAGATCATTTCTCTGAACGTTAGGCAGTAGCTTTGGGGCTTTTTTTTAAGAGTGATTTAAAGATAATAAAGGAAAAAGTGAATGTGAGCTTGGACTATTTTTAATACTTTATTAAATATAAAAAGGCTTAACAGTTGTGGGTTGGTTTTTTTTCCTCTCTCTGTTCCTTTTTTTTTCCTGTTATATATCCAACTCCATTTACTATGATCTATGCCTGAAATACTGGTGAAATGATGACATCATAACAGTCAAAAAGATAAAGAGGGAAATGAATTAAGGAAAGTAAAGGTGTTTTAGTGATGATCCGTGTTACTTTTTGTACTTTTCTTTTGTTAACACCACTGAGCTGTACTGCAGTATAACCTTTCAGAGAAAGTAAGTTTAAAATCTTTCTTCTTTCTCCATCTTCTTCAACCATAATGATATGTATTTTTAAATCACTAATCAGTTCAGTGATTAAAATACAGGAAAATCAAAAATGACATTTAAATGTATCTCAAAGAAAAAAAAAAAACAACCTCCAAAACCTGACTCCAGGAACAAGAATAAAATAAACCTTTTGGCATTCTTTATCCATTCATCATGAAGTATGAGCTATATAAAACTAAGTCCTGGAAAATTATTTGTAGGTCACCTTTAAAGAAGCTCCTGAGATACTAATGTATCCCCTAAAATTAAAGACAAATAGATTCTGTATTCTTTATATGAGGCATATTTATACTTTAAAAACATCTTTACACCGAGTTTAAAGAATGGTGAAGATATTTCAGTGTTACATGATGTTCAGAGTTACTCACAGCATTTTCTAGTGATCTTAACTACACACACACAAAAGTGCAAAAACAGTCTTCAACATACTTTGGCAGACTTCACACGTTCATCACAGAAGAATGATTTCAAATTAATGAACAGAATGCAATTGTTTCTATATAAGTGCCTCACCCCGGGTTCTAAGTGAAATACAAATTCAGTGTAGTATTTTGGAAGACAGTGATTAATATTTACATTTATCAGCTGAAAATCCCCAAAGTGTTATGAAAAGGTAAATTTACAAGGTAGAGTATTTGTTTCCCTGGTAATAAGCAGTACTTAACCATCTAAAGTTATTTTCTCTTCTCTCCCCTTCCTTTCTTACCAGAACAATTGTGAGGCTGAGTGTAATGCCAAATTCATGTATGCTTTTCTTCTTGATATGCCATTAAGATGACTCATTTGCAGTTAGGCTGTGTTGCTTCCTCCTTTTTAAATGTATTTTGTTATTTCACAGTTGTACTTTACTTTTTAACATACTTTTACTTGATCTGTGTACTTTTTAGCTTCAGACATGATAAAAACCTTATTTGTTCTAAGCTGTTCATGAAGAGAATAGGTAGATGTACCCAAACATTCATTGTCAAATACACTCCAAAATATTGTTGTTCCTGCATTTGATTGTTCCCTTCTGCATATTCAAGAGATATTTGATCCAAATTTATAACAAATATGAAAACGTATAAAAGCTTTGAATTTTCTATGAGGAAAAGAAATTATGGAAAAATCGTATGATATTGTATTATACTTAAGGGCATTGGTTAGGGTGTTTATGCTGGAGAAAATAGCAAAATGCACAGTCTGACTAGTTTCTTGGAATCTTATGCTTAATACTTCTTCAGTATGGAAATCAAGCAAAATTACTTGAAAATGGCTGTCAAGTGTTTGATCATAGCTGTATAGAATCCTCAAGAAGAAAGAAGAAAAAAAAATCCCAATAAAGTTTTAAGAAGCTTTGAATATCAAGTAACAGACTGGGCTGCTGTCTTCATACTTCTGGTGCTTTTTTAACTAGGCTACCTTGTGTTCTTTTCTTTCCGTTCCAAACCCAGTATTTAAAAGTCCCATATGGCAATAGATATTGCTGGAATAGAATGCATACTGTTCTGGAATCAATTTGATCTGAGTTAACTTTCTGTATTTTAAAAGGCAGATGAAATATTTTGTCTTCTCTACATTTCCTTTTGACCTGGTCCTTATTCCCTCTCCATCCTTCTCTCATCTGCAGGCCTCCATGTGGGTGTTTATATAAGATACAGAACTCTCTTTTTTAATCCTGTACAGGTGTAGATGGTGAGGTGGTGGAGGGAAAGGAGACAGTATAAGAGTTCTTCTGCCCAATGGTATATATGCTTAGATAACAGCCAGGGGGGATTGAAGGTGACATAGTCTATATGGGATAATACCAGACCAAACATATTAGGTATGTGCTCTTCATTAATGGGACAAGGACGTAAAAAAAATGTGAATAGAAAAAACAGAAATTTACTTTGCACTTGTTGACTTTTGAAGAACAAAGCTGATGTTTAAACTGAATTTTCCCTTGTGATCTCGACCGATGACTCGGCCTTTTACTGGCAGACCCTCATCATAAGAGTTAACTCATGCTCAAGGTCAATAAAAAATCTGAATGGGGATACTGCTAAAATAATAAATAATCCAAAAACGTGCTTCTTTTGCTTCATATTCTGCTCAGCAGAGACTCTGTTGCTTATGACTGACAGCTCTTTTCAACCATCAGAGATTTTGTGTCAATAGGTCAATAGATTTAATATCCTGGGGATATCCCCTTCAGATTGCTGATCGGCACCTTGCAACAGCCAAAGGCCTGACCTTGGACCATTTGCAGATTTAAACTGAACCGAGTGGATGTCAAACTAGGACTTTGTGAGCCTAGTCAGTACAAGGTGTATAGTCTGATAGTACAACTATGATCTAACCTGGGCAGACACTGAGTTTGCTGGGACCTTTTCCTTCTGTAATAAAAGTACAGGGAAAATAAATCATATATTATTGAACTGTTCTTTGCTGGACAAAGGTGCTTGCAAATCTTGGACTAAAGCCTACAGCTGGACAAAAGCTACATAAATTTAGAAAACTAATTGTTAGTGGGAAAGTACTTGCTTGTTTCTTAATGTATTTTTAATTGTGTTTGTGGTGGGTTGACCCTGGCTGGATGCCAGATGCCCACCAAAGCCCACTCTATCACTCCCCATCCTCAGCTGGACAGGGGAGAGAAAAATACAACAAAAGGATTGTGGGTCAAGATAAGGACAGAGAGAGATCATTCACCATTTACTGACACGGGGAAAACAAACTCGACTTTAGAGAAAAAACAAATTTTGATTTACTATGAATCAGACAAGAGGATTATGAGAAATAAAACCAAATCATAAAACACCTCCCTCCACCCCACACCTCCTTTCTTCCCAGGCTTAGCTTCTCTCTGATTTCCACCTCCTTCCCCACAGCAGCACAGGGGACAGTGCAGATTTCCACCTCCTTCCCCGCAGACAGCACAATGGGGTTTGGGGTCAGTTCATCACACGTTGTTTCTGTTGCTCCTTCATCCTCAGGGGGATGACTCCTTCCCCCACACCAGCGTCATTCTCTCTCATGGAAAACAGTCCTCCATGAACTTCTCCAACACGAGTCCTTCCCATGACTGACAGTTCTTCACAAACTGTGATAGCATGGGTCTCTTCCATGGAGTGCAGTCCTTCAGAAAGGGACTGCTCAAGCATGAGTCCCCCACGGGGTCACAAGTCCTGCCAGCAAACCTGCTCCGGCGTGGGCTTCCCACAGGGTCACAGCCTCCTTCAGGCATACACCTGCTCTGGCGTGGGGTCCTCCACAGGCTACAGGGGGTCATCTGCTCCACCATGGACCTCCATGGACTGCGGAGGGACAACCTGCCTTACCTTGGTCTTTACCACAAGTTACAGGGGAATCTCTGCTCTGGTGCCTGGAGCACCTCCTCCCCCTCCTCTTCACTGACCTTGGTGTCTGCAGAGTTTCTCTCACATCTTCTCACTCCTCTCTTTCTAGCTGCAAAAGTGAGCAGCCTTTTTTCCTCTTCCCTTTTTTTTTTCTTAATGAAGTTATCACAGAGGCATTACTGATGGGCTTGGCCTTGGCCAGCAGCAGGTCCATCTTGGAGCTGCTGGCATTGGCAGTGTAGGACATGGGGGAAGCTTCTGGCAGCTTCCCACAGAAGCCACCCCAATCCCCTCCCACTGCTAAAACCTTGCCACACAAACCCAATAGTGTTTTTGACTGATATTGCACATATGCCAGGTGTATACTCTTTTCTTGTACCTGGTGTCATACAGAAAGTAAATGTGATGTTATGAGTGACTCATGAACCACAGAAAAATTCATCAGATATCTAAAATTTCAAATCCTAATCATAGTTAATTTGAAATGTTTAAAAGATGACTATAACTTCCAACTTTCTTGAGAAATATCTAGTCTAGCCAATTTCTACTAGAATTGAAACACAAGAATAGTCCTTTCTCAGTTTTATTTTGGTTTTATTTCCCAAAGGTAGCTTTTGTCTGTCTGGCTTCTTATTGTAAGCCAACTGATAGTGATTTTAAGGTCCAAAGATATTTAATTCCCGGAAATTTTAGGAAAATAGGTGGAAGAACAGAGAAGGTATACCCAAATCAGGTCCCTACTGAGAAAGATACATCTCTCTAAGCTAAAGTGCATTATTAGTAGACAAAGAGTACATATGGGATAGAGATATTACCAATGCCCCAGTTACAGTAAAGTCTTCAGACTCAGCTTGAACCCCATTAGATACAGATAATACAATCATGAGTCAGGAAGCCATAAGGTTCATGGGTTGTACATCTCATTGTTTCCTTCCCTGAGTCCAAAGGAAGGTCTTGTGCAGGGTCACCAGAAGCTCAAGGATGTGTCACTGACAGCTTGAGGGGAATTGGAGTTGTTAGAATGAGTAGCACTGTCACAGGAGGATGTTTTTTTCTCTGCTCGCAATGGATCTCCAGAGCTTCCATACACTAATTAATGATGGAGGCTGCTGTTGTGGGAAAATAATATAAAGGCCCAGATTTTCTGCTGCAGGCAAGGAGCAAGGAGTGCTAATTGGGAGGGAGGTGTGAGCAAGGATACCACCTTGCTCTGACTGATCATTAGCCAGCTTTTGTCCCTTGCCATGAGTTAGAGCAATATTAGGGTGACTGTAAATTATGTGGACTGCCAGTGGCACCAAAGGACCATTATGTTAGCTAGGCCTTGCTGGTGTGTGGTATATACTTACTACAGTCTATATATTACCTGTCAGTAAGTAGAAGTGGAGAAAGTCATTTGGGATAAGGACTAGTTTGGACAACAGGGAGGAAGCACCAGGTCATAACTTAAGTCCTTTATTGGGATTTCTGCTTTAACGTAAGTCTTCAAATTGTTCAGATGCTTAGAAAAAAGGGTCTTTACATTAGATATCAATGAACATAAAAGGCTCTCTGGCTGAATATATAGCAGCGCTTTTACTTCTTCTACTGCCTGAGTATAGTGGGTACCGCATCTGCTGAACATCCCATGCAGTGCATTAGGCTGTGGCTCCAGAGCAAAATCCAACTTCTCAGATAATCTGCTGCAGAAAATATCTTCTGAGTATCTATACAGTGTCCCTTTGACAAACTCGTTTATGCCTTGGTGCGATAATTTAACTTGGCTGGCAGGCAAACAAAATACAGCCACATCCCCTCCCCCTACTCCAAGGAGTCAGGGAGAGAATTGGAGGGGTAAAGGTAAGGAGATTTGTAGGTTGAGAGAAGAACAGTTTAATAATTGGTGTAAAATAAAATATTAATAATGATATCTATATAATAACTATATATATATATATGAGTGATGCAGTGTACCATCACTCACCACCCCCTGATAATGATCCCGGAGGAGCAAAAAGAAACCCCGAAACCAAAATCGCAATCCTGGAGAAAAGAGCCCATGCTATTCCAGAGAGAAACCCCTGCTTTCTGGTCAGCCCCAGTTAATATACTGAACACGATGTAATATGATATGGAATATCTTATTGGCATAACCAACTGTCAATCTGGGGTTTTACTAATTGCTACAGTTTTCTTCTCCCCCCACTTCCAGTCCTCTGCTCTTGTAAACTATGCAAACACAGTGTCCTTGTATGTTATGAACATTGTTCTCGTAACAATCTCAACTGAAACCAAAACACAGTGCTCTCTAGCTACTAAGAAGAAAATTAACCCTATCCTAGAAAAAAATAGCACACTTAGTCTTCTTTCCCTGCAGTTGTCTTACAGGGGTGACAGGATTTGACCAATATTTATGACCAATGTATGTAGGTCAAAAATGACATGAAGAGGAAAAAGACAAAAAAGGAACATATTACGTTCTCTATGTCTCAAAAACAAAGGCCAGTCAAAGACATGGAAGTCTTGCTCTGAGTAGGGTTTATGAGATCTAGCAGAAGTATGAACTGTCCTGTCAGCTTTGTATTTGATTTTTTTCTGATCATATTCTATCACAGAGAGTCAGTGCAGAGACAGAGTCATTACTGTTCCTGCACGTTATGATACTTTGGCACTAGGCCATTCTGTGCATACATGCCAAGATGCTTTTATAAAACCATTAAAAAAGCAGTACTAATTTGATATTTAGAGGACTAGAAATCCTGAAGGTTAAAATACCAGTGAAGCAGTTATGACCACAAATGTGTGTTACATAAGAAATCGCATAAACAACTTTCTTCACTAGTAAAATAAAACTTTATCAACCCTACATTTCTTTTATAGTAGAACAGCTTAGACTGTTAAATATTTTTATATGCATGCTACTATTCCGTACATTTGTTTTCATTTATTATCTTTTTTGAAGTCATATTTAAAAGCCTCACTGTCATACCTGTTACTGCACACACAAAAATACAATCTCTCCATTAAATTGCTTGTAATCTCTTAATCTTTCAGTTAACATACTTTTCCCAAGGCATATTTTAAGACAGTGGATAAATACTACTAATGATGTGGCAGAGAATGAATGTAGACTTGATGTGAAAAGTTTTTTATTTAAAATTGTTTCTTTTCACGTAACAATTTCCGTGTCCTGCAAACTTTGAAGTACACTAGGTTACTTAACTGGGCAAAAAAAGAAAATCAAAGAGATAAAGACCACTATGTCATGAATGGCTTGGAGAAGGTGAAGATAGAAGAAATATTCAAAGAAGAAGAACTAGGGACAATCAGTGAAAAGATTTGGGAATCATTTAAAAACAAAAAGAAGACAGCTGCTTGTATTTTCTCAAAACATTGTGGCTTGGTACTAGAGAATATTATAAGGACCAGTGGGAAAAATGGCTTAAAAAAATGATTAGGCAAAGTCATGTAGGTCAAACAAAAAGTTACCGTGTCCTCCTTTTGGGACTATTAGACATGATGACCTGATGTAACTATGTAAAAGGAAACTGTAAGTTGTCAGATGCTGGGTATATTTAGGGAACAACCATTCTATTACATTTCTTCTCTAAACATCTGATACCATCAATATTCAAAGACAGGATACGACTTTCGTCTGATCCAGTTTAGCAGCAATTATACACAAGATACTGGTCCCTATGTGTAGTTGTGGCTGACAGGCTGTGTGAATAGTGGTGATAATGTTTAGTCCTTTATTTCACTCTGGCTACATTTTAGAGACTCTAGTCCAAATATGAAGAGTGATCTGAGAATAGAAGCACTGGCCCTTCATTACAACTATGTGGCAAACACTCCTGCAACACAACATGAGGCTTTGCCATCCACCGTCTTCTCCGCACTAAATCCCTCCCTTCTCTGGTTCATAGTAAATGTAATTTTCTTCTGAATCATGAAAATGAATCCAAGAAATTGGATAAAACTTTTCCTTGTAGCAACATCTGGCCACCCTCTGTATTAGCCCAGTCTTACACCTTTGTATAGAATTAAGAGGTCCAACAGGTCCAAGACTGGTAGCAGCTCAGCTCCCAGCTTGCTTGGACTGTCATCATTGTACCTTACTGACTAATTTGTGCTTTGGTTTCAGGAGGGGATGCAAGAGAGGCTATTTTCCCACCTGAGTGCAGAGTACAGCTGAGAAATAAAAGTGAGCATATTTTTGTTACTCATCCTGGTTTGCCTCTATCTCTGTATGTTGTTTGATATTCTGACCCCACTGTTCTGTTTCCCAAATACCTTGAGATTCCCCCTCAAACAGCTGCAGAAGGTGCCACAATCACTGAAAAAAGTCTAATATAAATCAAATATCTGAACTGCAGTGTAAAATTACTGTTTGGGCTGTGATGGTTCAGCCTTGCTGTATTCACACACACGGACACAGACATGCACAGGCACACGTATGAGCACAGACGTGGCAGGGGGGAAAGCGAAGAAACTTACACAATTACGAAACTAATGGAAAACAAGATAACAGTGTGTGCACCTACCACTACCAATGGTGTGTGATAGTGTACTTACAAAGGTGTTTGATTTAGAGACTCCTTGCCTTAAGTGACATATATTATAAAAGTTATCCTGGGAGGATCTCTATTTTTGTTCCCCAGATTTTGTAATCCTTTCAGATTGATACCTTGCTTTTCTTAGCTGCAAGGTATGGTATAATAAAATGTGTATGCATACATCTGTAAGTTGCACTTAAGCTGATACGTGTACCGTGTGTACATATACATAATATTTTTAGATAATATATAAATGTGGTACATATATAAGCATATATAAATATGCACACACAAATGAATACTTTGATGTATTTAATGTTTTCAACTAATTATACCTTGCAGTCTCATGTTAATTCCCATTTGAAACATTTGGCACTATTCCTCCTAATTCATTTATATTAATGAGGGGAGGATCCTCTGAGCAATAATCAGTTAAAAATCATTACTAACTTTGTTAATAAATACCAGATTGGTACATGATACTGTATTGGCTTGTCCTTAATTAGGAAGCACTGGAAGGAGTACCAAGAGGGAAATACTCATAATTTTTTCCTTTAAAGTCTAACTGCTCTCTTTCTGATATTTGCATCTTTGAAACAGAGAGAAAAATGATAACTTTGATTTAAAAAAAAAAAAATTCCTGCACTTAAACCAGCTTATCTTTAATTAAGATATATATTTGATATAGACGTTTTTCCAACCAAGTCCATATAGGAAAAGAAAAATCAAGAGAAACATAGGCAACATTGCCAAGTATCAGGTAATTGAAATACATAATTTAAATATTAGAAAACTGGAAGTTTTATTAAGCATTTGGGAAGGCTGGATGGCTCAGGGAACTAGTAATGAACTAGTGAAGTCTTCATTTCTAGTGATTGATTGCAATTGCATCAAGGATAGACTAGAAAGTCATTCTCGTAAGCCTGTGTGCAGCAGTGGCTGGGCCCTGCTGTCATAAGGCAGGTCTTACTGTAAGTCAGAAGTCCAGGAGTGAATGGGCATTAAAACAGAATTACAGATGTTAGCAAGGACAGGCATGTAACATGTTTGGAGCCTGAATTGTTTGGAAAGATAATGAGTAAGTTGCTCATATAGTAATTGAACTTTTCCTGGTTTTTTTTTCAATCTCAGAATTTTTTAAAGTGGCAACTTTTCCTGGCATCACTTACAGTGATTTCTTTCCAGTCATGTCTTCTAAATTCTTAACATCACTGTAGGCTTGCCAATGTGCAATCTACTGGTGCTTGTTTATGCCAAATACCCTAGCATATGTATACTTATTTTATCAGTAATCAGTAATATGAGTTAGTTATGCAGGAAAAACTTAATTAATAATGCTTAATTTTTGAGATCTACTGAAAAAACAGAACAGCAGGGACAGATGACCGTGTTTTATACCATGTTGGAAACTGAAATCATCACTTCTTATCAGAATCTTTAGAACACGTTAGTGCTTTGAAGTCTGCATCATGGATGCACTGATCTAGAGTGCAGCAGCACTGAACTCTGCTTCTGCCAGGACAGTGCTGCTAGAGAGAACATGCCAATTTAAGCCTGGTTTGTGTTGGTCAAATGGGCTTGAATGTGACCTATCAGGAAACCTTACAAATAGTGCTTATATACTCGTTATATCTGAAACTCTTTTTTAAGCCACCTGTAGCATACTCTTTCAGCCCTTCTTTCTTCCACCTATTAATTCATATCTGTACTTTCAGAAGAGGTCTTCGCACTGTGACATTCGTGTGGGTAGGGAAGATGGGAGGGTTACTCATGGATGAGCACTGGGCATAGTGCATAGTCTAGCTCAGCACTTCTGGTCTGGAAGGCAGGAAACTAGCCTGAGGTGTTGTTGTCAGTTTGTGAAGTCGTGCCTCCATTTTCCCTTCCAACATTTGTTTGTCTAGTCTGTTCGTCCTGGAAGCAGCTTGGGGCAGAGACTTTCTTATAATGTATGTATACAGTTCCTTGCACAGTGAACTTGACCTCCCTTTGGATCTCAAAGAATTGCTAAAGAACAAAAATTCCTGCAATGGCAACAAGAGGAGAAAAAAGTTGAGGGGTCATGTGTGGAGAGGGGCAGCATGGGAGGGACGGGACCATCGCATATAATTGTGAGTGTGTGGAATAGCTTTCCAGGGTAAACCACGAGCAAGCCTGTTGAGAGGAGTGGAGTGGTGATGATGTCTTTTGGGGTAGCTGTTCGCAGTGGGGATGGACCAAGCCCTTGGTTGGTGGCATGGGATGGTAGGCCCTGGAGACTGTGGGAACAGGTGGAGGACTGTCATGAGAAGGCAGAGATAGAAGGAGAGTCCATCTGTTTTGAGAAACTGGTTTTCAGATACTTCCATGTACAAAAATTATCCGAATACCTCTTAGCCCCCATTACATCTTCTCCTTTTATGTCTTTTTAACCTTTATTGTCCTTACTCACCCTCTCTTTTCTCTTTTAAGACTTCATATCTCCTAAATCAATAGTTTAGAAAAACCACTGTGTTTGGGCTCAGAAAGACCTGAGGAGATTATAGCCGAAAGTAGAACCTCTTATGAGACTCGGTTTTACCTCCCAATTTGCCCCAGTCTGACCTCCTGCTGATCTCCTTTTGGTGCTGAGACAACAGTATTTTTGTGATGTGGTGAAAGGAGTGGTGAAGGAAGGCTGGGAGGGAAGTACTGAGGAACAGGGGGATTGCTGAGATTGGACTGTGGGGTGGATGCTCCTCCACTTAACCACTTCCCAGTCTAAGCATCTTGTCACCTGAATCATCAGTAATGTTTATCACTAAAGAAACAAACATCAAGACGCTACCATTTCAAACTCTGTTTAGCAATCCTGAGCTGAAAGTCTCACTGTTTTTTCAAATAGGAGTAAGAAAAACATAATAATTGGGAAATTAATTATTTTTTACTATCTTTTAGTTGCTCGTAACAAATGATGAAATATTTCTAATATAATCATCTTAAAATTAAAAAAACCCCCACCAACTTCACAGGATCCTTTTACATTTACCAGTGACAGAATGATTGCAAATGTATATCAAACAGCTGTTTTCAGATGCAGGTAAGCTGCTATTGAAGAGAGATTTAATCCTAACTGTTTATGCCTGCTTTTGATGATAGTGCAGTTGAGTATTGTATTATTTAATAATGCATTCAAGCACCTGTTTAGAGAAGGTATATTCCACTGTCGTCCAAAATGAAACCAACCTCATTACTTGTCAGGTTTTCATTCATAATTCTTGTATCATGCTCTGATTAGAGTATACATTGAACCTCAGATGAGCATTACCTAAGGCACACTGAGTTAAATGCACTGTATAAACTAGGCACAAACCACAAAGCTACCTTTAACTTGCACAAAACAGCAAGTAGAAATTGATTAAAATGCGCATTCTACTAATATAACAGCTGATTTCAGTATAAAAATTAATTAATGCTAATAGTACACAATCAAAACTGCTTTTAGAGATCTTCTTAGAACATTAACTAAAATGTTCATCTTTTTAATGCATTTGACTGAACCTCTGAGACTAAAAGCTTTGCTTCCTCCATGCAAATGTGGAAAAAAAAAAATAAAAATCGCAGCCTGAATTTTCAAGTGGTTATTTTATAGCAACCTCCCCCAGCCATTTGCTTTTGGATTTCTTGTTAACCTGAGCCTGGTCCCAGGCCATGTGTGAGGTTGTACTATTAGCTACTACAGATTAAGGTGGCAGCCCTGGGAATCGAGGCCAATAACATATGCAGATTGAGCCACAGAGTAGAGAAGGAGATAACTAAATGAAAAAAGGGGAAAGGGTATTGTGTTTAAAGAGGCAGCTCAGAGATATTCTAGGCTTTTGGCTCACAGTTATTCTGAGCACAAGGTATGAATGTTTGTTAAAAAAAAAAAAAAAACAACCCTCCAGAGCACTCTATTCCTCACAGCCTCACAGTCCTGGTTTGTCTGTTTGGTTTTCACATTTGGGCAAGACATTTCACGTTATTGGAATGAATTTTTCTTAGCTGATTTCACTTCCAAAATATAAAACTTTAAAGAGCCACTACTGTGAGCCCAGCAAGGGTCTAATCCTCTGGCTCCCACAGGATCTTGTGAGAGGTGTTTTGGACTGGCCTTGGGCTTTGAGCCTCCAAAGCAAGAATTCCCTTTGGATAGCCTCAAATCTGTCAGTATCGTTGGTGCATATCTCCAGGAAAAAGCCTTTAGTCCAGGCATGAGTTATTTAATAATAGAAGTGGTTTTGATGCATGTATTTTGTATATATACACACACACACACATGCACACAAACACACACACACATATATGTATATATATATATAAATCTAATTGTTCACAGGTACTGAGTTTTTCCCTTTCTTCTTTTCACTATTTGCCCCTTTCCTTCCTATTCCATCTGTCTTTCACCCTCCATTTTTCTTCTGTTTTCAGAATCTGCCTCAAACCTTTCTGAATTTCAGGTCCTCTTTCTTCCTCATTTCCCTAGATACCTCTGCATATTCCTAAAAATTCAGAGAGAATTAAAACAAAAAAATGGCTGGCCTCAGATATGTGCTACCAAAACCTACAAAGACAGCAACAGTTTATGTTGTAAAATGGTTTTGTCTGGACCTTATCTGTCAAGAGTTCCAGCAAGAGTTCTCAGAAACCTGGTACCTTGACATATATGCTTTTTCACACTTCCAACACTCATCGTATTTTTTTCCCATTTATTTTTTTAGCAATGTGTGGTGTTGAAATTTGATAGCATAATTGAAAAAAAAAAAATCCTCCTCTGAATGCTATAAACTTAAGCAAACTCCACACTTTGTTGATGTGCTCAGGAATCCTGGAAAAAGAGGAACACTGGATTCACTTTCCAGCTCCTATGTAAGTTCAAGATAGTTGCTTGTGCTCCTCATTTGTCAGTTTCCCTTCTTCAGAGAAAAGGAGCACAACTTGTTTCTCCTTTGCTCCTTCCCAGTTTTATGAACCTGGTTTTGGTTAAGTTCCTCATTTCCCAGGAGAAACTCCCAGAGGAACTCTGAAAGTTCATCCAGAATAAACCACCTTCTGCCTTCAATACCCACCTTCTGCCTTCAATACGTGCTTCCCTCTGCTTGTGCACTAGTATGGTCAGCTTCACAGTGGCTAATTTGCCATCTTCTCAGCTTTGCTTTGAGTACGCATTTCATTGCCCTGTACTTTCTTCACAGGTACAGCATATTGTCTTTGTTCTCTTCTAGACTTACAGTGACCCAGGCCACCTCAGCCATGAATATCTGTCACTGCTGTCAGAGAGATCCAAAGTGCTGTTCCTCCACGGAGAGATACTCTCAAGGCAATCCATGATGCTGCTGTTCCATGCTTTTTTCCTGTCCTTATGCATTTTAATAACCAAAACATTAACATACAGAAACATTTCATCATAAACCAGGTGAGAGTCAAATAATCCTTTTTTTTTTTTTTATTTGCATTTGTCTAAGTTTCAAATACAATTTAACATTGCAAAATCTGAACAGACGACTTAAGGAGACATTATTAATGGAAATATTAAACAATTAGAATAAAACCCTTAATGTAATTGAACAAAATGTTCATCCACCTTGACAAATAGAGTGAGTAGTTACAGGTTTTGAGAGGACAGATGGATATGCAGTAAGTCATCTACTTTCCTGGGTAGCTAGAGATATCAGTAAGCTACCTAGAAAGACATGGATAACTAGAACTGTGGGATACTCAGAGCTAAACAATCCTAAAAGTAAGACAGCTTTCTTTCTATGGTATTTACTGTCACATATTAGAGGAATTGCTGATCATTAAAGAATTATCTGTAAGAAGAAAATACAATCCAGGGTTACATACTTTACAGTTTCTCTCTGGGGATGATGAATTATTGGTAGTCATGAGAAATGCTGCTTCCTTTTCACTATTTCAAAGCAGACAGAAATAAAGTTATAGGTGATGAATGTGGCTAAGAGACTGGTTCAAGTACACAGTGAAGGGGGTGCAGCAAGTCTTCTGGCTTTGGCTTGAACCTGTTTGAGAACTGTCAAGAGTCTCACTGGCTATTCCAAATGCATTAAGCAAGACTGCTAATAAGTATTTCGACTTCAAGAAAAACTCACTGCTTTAAAGGAAGTGCTTACCACAACACTGGTCCAATGGAGCAAACTTTAGATACATGCAATCCTTGTACAATGGCAATTTTATCTGAAAGTTTTCCCTGGTCATATCATACCAAATTCAAACCTAATCTAAGAGTGGATATACTGTCAAAAATCTTAGGTCCATCAAATCTAGTCTATGTTGGGGGGGGTTTTGTGGGTTTTTTGTTGTTGTTGTTGTTTTTAAATAGATTGTAATAGAAGTTTAAAGAAAAAAAAAATCAGAAGAAAACCAGTATAGACCCTTTGCCAATATAGTCTACCGTTTTCTGGGAGTATGTTGTGCAAGGAGCTTCTGAGCCAAACGGGAAATCTGATGTCTCTTGAGAGACTTTTCTGTCATGGTTTCCAACTGTTCTCTGAAACTATTTATACTTTTACCACCCAAAACATTCTGGCAAGGAGTTCCACAGATACTTCAAAAGATAGTTCTCTTGATTTGTTTTAAATCTGATACTTGATATTTCTTGTCAGACTGACAATCCAAGTTACTTTGTGATATATTTTTTTAAAAATTATAATAGTATAGGACCTATTGTTAATTATCTTTGCTTCAGAGTTTTTTTTCCTTTGTATATAGATTTGCATTTCATTTTATCTGCCATTTTACCTCCCAGCTACTCAACATGGAATTCTCATTTAAACTTAACTCTCTGAATACCAGATTCCTAGTCAAAGCTAGAACTGTTCTATGACAGGCTTCTAAGAGAAACAAAATGAATCATTGTCTGGAAATACCTTTGCTTTATTCATTGCTTGTAGCATCTCTATTAATTCATTTATCCATAAGTCTGCTAATTCTGGGTTTTATTTTTGCAATATTTCCAATTAATTTGCCCAGTAGAGAAATTTGACTTACTAATCTACAGCTTCCTGAATCTCCCTCCCCAATCCAAAATGCTTTTAAAAATTTGTATCATATTTCCCACCTCCTTTCCTTTGATACTGAGGCCAATTTAAGCACTAGGTTACACACCACAGTGAGTAGCTTGGCAATTTCATATTTGAGTTCATTTGGAGCTCTTGCATGAATACCATCTGGTCCTCGTGATTTGTCACTATTAATTTTATTGATTTGTTCTTAAACCTCTCCTACTGACACATCAATTTAAGACAGTTTCTAAGATTTGTCCCCCAGTAAAGAATAGTTCCAGTGTGAAAACCACCCTCTAAGCTCCTTGGCAGTGAACACTGATGCAAAGAATTCATTTACCTTTTCTAACATGGCCTTATCTTCCTTGAGTGTTCTTATAGCTCTAGACCTGATTGACTTCCTGGCAGATTTCCTCCTTCTGATGTATTTAAAAATAAATGAATAAACAGATAGATAAATAAATAAATAAACACTGTTTTCATGCCTTTAACAAGTTATTCTTCAAAATTTTGTATATGTCCTTCATTCTTTTTGTTTTGTTTAGGCTGCTACAGTTTGTATTCTTTTCAATTTTCCTGTGTCAGAAAACATAGCTTGATACACAACAAATAAAGGAAGCAATGTAGGTTATTGAGGATAAGGTGAGAGAGACAAAATAACAAAAATACAAGACTGTTAGCTGTTCTTAAACAATTAAGAACACCACCAAATGTCATTGCTTGCCTGATCTCTTCCAGAGATTGTGATAAAAGTTAACTCTACTAAAGAGTTAAAATGATTGCTAGCTAATATTTGACAGGTTTACTAAGGATCTTGGGAAAAAAAAAAATGTTGATTTCTAATTTAAATAATTTTATAAAATTTGAGAAAAGTTGCTTGATATTTCTGGTATCCACCACTCTGTGGAAAAGCCACATCAAAGGGCCATAAAAGTTTTTTGTTTCCTTTTAACAGAAAATGACCAAAAAGCTCTTGCAATGACCCTCATAATTGTATTAGTAGCAAACTTCTGTTGGTTGGCTTAACATGTTTTCATCCAGCTTTCAGCTCAAATTTACAGTTCCATTGTATGTTCTCTCAGTTAATTTTAGCTCTAGATTTTCAAGAAGGCTTCATTAATGTCAGCATCTTTTTATCTTCTCTTTCTCTCTTTTTCTGTAATTTTTTTTGGAGAAACAGAAAATAGCTCAGTGCAAGTGAAACTTTTTCCTCTGTATCTGAATTCCACCAACTGAGCAATAACATACATAAGGGAAAAGGTTTCTGCACATGATGCTGTTGTATATTTGCTAATGCAGTGATAAAAAAATGGCAGAAATTGTACAAGGAAGATATATAAAATAGAAAGGGAAGGCTGAGACAGAGTTAACCATCAGTTGATAGATCTTGTTTGCAATAAATATTTAGAAACAGGTTCGAAATTTGGAGGAGGAAGAGAAAACAAGAAAAGAAATAGCTGAAAATAGATGTTTTCCAGCAATTTTGCTCATGCTGCTTACAGAGCTCATTATGAAGCCAGGGCAGGGACAAAGACTCAGGACAAACCAGTAGAGTGCAAAGATGAATCTTTTCCTTTACTCACTGCAGAAAAAATATTGAATACTCTGAACCATAAACTTGTAGAAGGTGGTCCACACCATCAACACCAACTGTGGAGCAACACAAAAATAAAACTATTGGAGAAGTTTGTAACGGGAAACTCCACATGATTTCTCTTCTGTTAAGCCCCTTCACACCATGCCTGGTGGCTAGAGTTTTGTCTTCTAGGTCTTTGTGTGTGGCATCAAGGGGCTTAAATTTACAGCGTGTCTTTAGCTTGAAATTTATCGCATTACCATTCCTGATGAGAGAATGAAGAATATTTCTGCTTTCTGCTTTCTTTTTGCAACTTGGAAGGACAAAGAACTATCATCAAGGCAGCTGTTATGGTGCACTATCAACACAGATGCATCATAGGGCTTGTATGGCTGGTCTTCCACTGGTCATTTCTCCAGCAGACATTTTAACGGACAGAATTTGGTTTTTGCAGTTATCCACCATGTTTAAAACTTGAAAGAAGAATAATTCATTCGCTTTTTTCCCCTTTGTCAGTCCAGCAGTAAATAACAAACACAGAAACCTTATTCTTGTAATAACTTTGCTTATGCAAATTGCTTGACTTTCATGCTTATTTTAATTTATTTTAATTGGGCTAATTATGTTGGAGAGGTGTTCCTACTTCTGGAATAGTTTTCAAGACTAGATTTTTGAATATCATCACGTAGAAAAGTCCCATTTTGGACATATACCTGAGACAAGGCTAAGCATCACAATTAAGGGTGCAATTCTTGTTAACAGACTAGTGCAAAAAAGTTCAATTTCTTTCTTTTATGCATAGCAAAATTTTTCTGCATATTGAAACTGCATTAACATGAACTCTTTGCTGACTAGATTGTATCTTTCTGAACTCAGAGGAAGTAGTGATTGCCTCTTTTAAGGAATTTGCCATTTCAAGGCAGTTGCAAGTATTTGTAACACAGTCATCTCAGAAACCAACAAAGAGAAGTATTGACCATAGGCTGACTATCTTGGCAGGACAACATTTGGTGAAAATATTTGTTCTTTCTAACACATAAATAAGAATATAAATGAGAGCTAAGCATACTTTATTAACCTGTGTTTTTATTTGAAAAGAATGTAAATTCCTTGAATAGGAAGCAAATGTCTTTGCATTATAGGGCAGAAAGAGGTGCAGGTGGTGGGGATAAGTGTCAACTAAGGTGACACTCCAGCTCATTCTGTGGCCACACAGCTGTGCAGAACCCTCCATCTAGAAGACACTAGGATCTAGGTCTGACAAAGACTAGGCAGATTATTAATATATTGTCATGATAAGAATAAAAAAGAAGGAGAATTAATCAAAATTTTCTTCTTGCACTGCTTTTAAGTGATGAAATTACACATTCACAGTTAGTGTTCAGATGTTTGAACTACCTACAGATGTTTCTGTCCTCACCTGGAATTCTGTGTGCTCTCTGACATGGCAAAACAGACTTTTTTCAATTTAGTGTTTACAGTGTATTTAAATAATTAAATACTAGATTTCATATGTGATCACCCAACTTTTTCTTTTTATTTTATTAATTTATTTTGCTTAAATAACCTGTTGGTAAAGTAGAGAAAATATATGTAGGTATATTGTTGCTGTTGGTGCTGTACTGTCTATAGTTTTAGAAAACACGTTATTTCTAATTTTGTTGCATTTGTTTCCATATAACAGAGCGTTATTAGTGCTGTAGTGCACAATGTCTCAATGGATAATCAGTATGTTTATAGGTCTCATAGTCAGGGGTAATAAAGCTTATGAATTTTGTACCATAATATACCTTTCTTTGATTCTTCATCTCAGACACAATGGAGTGTTGGGAAATACCATGGTGTAGCATGTTGAGAGTTTGATGAATTAGACTTCTTAACTTGGTGTTTTACAGTTAACTGTTTATCTTGTTTACAACAAAGTTGCACTAATTTAGTGATTCTGCAGTTGCATAAAAAATTATCACAGAACTTGAAAATCTCTTACTAGTATTCTTATTCATATTAGTGTTATAATAATATGTCTGATGATTCACTTTACTTCAAAACTTAATCTAGATTTCTTCTTAATCTATGTTGTGTCAATGTTTTACATCAAATATAAAAAAATGCCTCAGAAATTGCTTTTCAGAAACAAAAAATAATGTTAATCAGATGACTAAATAGAATTACTTTTGTGTATTAAAGTTTGTTATTTGATTTTTGCAAATTAGCCTACTTCCAGTAGACACAGCAACAGCTGATTTAATTTATGAGAAGGGAAGAACAAATTTCTCTGAGTCGATAGGTAACAGTGGTAGTGACAGAGACATCAGTAACCCATCTCAGGTCTGGACAGCGATCATCTCATTGCAGAGAAATATATGAAAGCATTTTCTAACAGAAGAAAGTAACAGCTACACTGCATTTACTGAAAGTTATCTTAGCTGATTTATCAACTTGCACTCAGGACAAGATTTTCATCTACCCTCATCTGTAAAGCCAAGTTATTGTAATGGAGGCCACCAGCAGGCCAAGAAGGGAAGGAATTTAAAATTATGGGAGAAATGCATGTCAAAATCTGTTTAAGACAATATGAAAAACTGCTCACGTACATACAAATAGGTGAAAATTCTTTTTCAGCTTTATTTACCTGAGAATGAATTTCAGTTTGAAGAGGCCTTTATGTCGTTTCAGGCAAAGCACCTAAGATATAAGCAATTTTCAACAAGAGTACTACACATTTGTCTTTATAACAATTTGTATGTAACAGCTTTTATGCAAATGACACTAAAGTGGCACCTTTTTTCTAAATTGGACATTTTTATGGTTATAATTTTCTTCTGTAATAACAGCAAAAAAATGGCTATCCCAGTGGAGTTGAGCATTTCATCTCTAGTGCTATTTTGTGAAGTTGGAATGACAAGTTTCTTTCATTTGTGCAAAGAATGACAAAAAAAGTATTTTTTGTCATTCTTGTCTAACTTGGTTGAGGCAGTTACACTGGGAAGCAGCACCAGTCCCCTGACACCAACCTCTTCTCTGCCAACAGGAATGGTATCATAAAGTCATAATAAAACTGAAAGGAACTAAAGAATATTGCATTCTTTCTGTTTCTGCTCTTTGAAGGACGTAAACTAAGCAGTTGCTGCTTTGTTTTGGTCTTTGGCATTGATTCTCACTCGTTCTCCAGATGTCAAACAGGTGACTTCTACAGACCATGGTCTTAGATTTAATTAATTGTGATACAAGAGAATTTATGTATTTTATGCAAACATCCCAAGGTATTAGTATAATAAAACAAGTAACATAGGCAAATTCTTGTTGCTCAATTAATTATGCAGTCCTGCAGCAGTAGTGTATAAAATTCTGGGTCTTTAACAACGATGAAGCTCTACCCCAGTTACCAGTTAATTATTGATCTATAATCAAGTAAGTTTGTGATGGATCATTTTAGCCCATGAAGTGATAAGTTAGTAGACTTTAATGGAGGTGTAAAATAAGGTTAAGACAGTCAAAGTTGAAGTTTAATACTTAATCTCATAAAATAGAATCTCATAAAATATAATTAACTGTACTATTTAGTAAAAAAACCCAACAAATGTTTATTTTAATGTGAACAGCCAATAAACACTAAAACCCCTTGTGTGTGTCTCTTTCCAAACTATGTCTATACTATCAATATATTTTCTATATATAAACGAGTTAAATTTGAAGTCTTTTTTTAACCACTCTTCTGTTAGTGCTGATTTTTATTTCTACTACTCAAACAATACCAGTAGCGCTCAGCACTCTGCACACTGGCTTAGGTAAGTAACACTAGCTTAGGAAAGCACATACGTACCTGAGTGCAGCACTTCAAGAAAAACTGTCCAGCTGTCTCAGCCTGGGTCCACAAACCACACCCTTCACCACACAAGCCTAAGGCTACGTGGAAACAAATTCCTGGTTCAGCTGCACCCTGAATCCTCCAAGCCCAGGGTACACAGTTCCTGCTGCTAGCACCAGCAAAGACTGTGCAGGATTCTAGCATTGCATAAAGCATAGAAACCCAGTAACATTTCTCATCTTGTACACAAACAAAACAGGGTACTTAGTCAAGATGGTATATTTCAGCCATTAGACACCAATACTTCATATTGAGGAACAGAGTTGTCCACTGCTTAGCTCATCCTTTTACATGAGTGGGAGAAAATCCTAATGCAGGAGAAGAAAGGCCTAGAAGAGCCCTCTGTTTCTCTTCAGCTTGGACCGAAGGCAAGGGAGATGTCCTCACAGCCAGAGGATGCTTTAAGGGTAATGAAAGAGCAGCTGTCTAAGAATATGACAAAGTGCAGCCATCCTTTGGAGAAGGGAGATCAGACTTCAGCTTTTCTGTAGCCCAACCAAAACAACATGCTGCTTGTAGCTTACTGTATTTGGCACCTGGAACTTGATTTTAAAGCTGCTGTGATTGCTAATCTATTTGTCTTCAAAAGGCAAGATGTTGATGCTGATCCTTTCTTCCAACGGCCAAAGAACTACTTCATTTACCTTTTTTGGGTCTGGACATGTAGCATGGATAACTTGCTCCACTTTCATTGCTGGAGGTGGAGTTACCTTTGAAACAAATAGTATGCAGTTTGTGATCCATAAGTCACTTGATACTTGGGGCACGTCAAAGAGCTAACCTTAATTATTGTGTTGATAAGCTAAAAGGTCAAGTTCAGCATTTCTTTTTCTTTTTTCTTTTTTTTTTAGAACACTTATACCCTGAAAAGTATTGCATTTGAAACATATGGTGTTCTCTCTCTGCTCAACAATTTCTGGCTTTGAAATTTCTCTGCTTTGCACTGTAACTTCCATTTCAGCTATACAGTATCTACTGCTGAACTGTCAAGAGTCAAGAGTGACTTGAGACATCTTAGAATTCTAGTCAAGGCAAAGCATCAAAGCAATTAAAGCAGTAACTGTGTATGCAAAAGGAATTTCCAGAGAATAATCAGAGAATAATGACTGGGGGAAGGAGTTGATTACATTAATAAGTATATTAGAATATTAACCCTGAAATTTTGCTTCCAAATCCCCAGAAAAAATTCTTCCCTGAATCATTAACATTCCCATAGAGATATACTGGAAACCATTATGGATATAGCTGAATAGGTGAAGTGGATTGTATGTTTGGGGCACTCCCACAGAAATCATGTCTTGTCTTTAATTATTTGGATTACTCAAATAATTTCTCAGTACACTAATTTATAAATATCTGTTGATGAAGAAGCACTTCTGTTATTATGGGGGGTTTTAATGCATTTACTTTTTAGAAGCACAAATGTCTTCTTCTCAGCATACTATTAAATTGTTCATTTAACAGCACCTTTCATCTGAAGACCTCAAAGCATCTCTAGACTTTTTCCAGTGAGCAAACTGAGGCAGATAACCACTGTGCTGCATTTGCAAGGTCACTCTGTATGTTCCTGGTGTAGCTAGCAATGGATACCCTTGTGTATTGACTTACAAATCCCAAAATCAATCTCCCTGTCCCATCACACTGCATAAGCACCTCCATATACACTAGTAGATTATTAACATTCTGACAATCTAATGGTTTATTTAGTCTGACATACCTTCAGGGCTTTGTAATTAAGGAAAGATATGTTAACATTAGTATTAAAAATACTTTTTTTTTTGTCAAATATTCAGTGGAATCAAGTTAATAAATGCTTGCTTTGCTGTACCTGAAACCTAGCAATGAAAACAGCTCATACAAGGGTATTGAATGAAAAGGTTATTTTCACACACACACACAAAGAAAAAAAAAAAGTTAACTATTCTAAATAAAATGTTAAAAGACTTTGAAGCTCAACATCACTCAATCAGCTGGGCTGGAAAAGAACCTAAGTTTTAAAAAAATAATTATACTTTTTTAAAATTCTGAAAGTCCTAATCACCTCAGGCCTAATTAGTATTTGAACTATGGCTGCTTCATGCTTTTTTGGCAAAACAAAAGGACCTGTAGGTGTGGACATATGTTAATATACTCTTCCGTAATAGTCTAAAGAGATTTAAAGAGTGTGGAAAAAATATATTACTTCAACGTTACCTTCTGTAATTCTTATTTCTTTAACTTAGTAGGAAAAATAAAGTAATATGAGTTCTTCTGATAATGTTTTTAGTTTCATGTGCTGTATTTACCTCTGACAAAAGGCTTTTTGGTGCAACCTCTGTTAACTGGAGTGATCATTGCATGATGAATAATCAAATGAGATTAGCCAACTGTGTCTAGGTCCACTTGCCCTATTGTTTTTTACAGAAAAAACATACTTTGGTTTTAGACTGTAGTCTACCACCATAAAGCTTAGTAGCCTATCACCAGAAAACTACCCAAATTCCCTTTTCTTTTTGTTTAAAAAATTGAATGTTCTTTATCCATTCTTGTTTATCTGCTGTCTATCTGTAGCAAGCATGACAGTTCACTATCCCTGTCATCCTGGTGTTTTGTGCTTCGTTAATTATGAAAATCACATGGTGATTACACAGCCTTCATGTGCAAATCAGAAAACATGATGCACACAGTTACACATAACCATTTACTGTGCACGTCAGTCACTGCAGGATCTCAGAGAGAAGGCTCACAATTCCCCTCATAACACTATTTCTCAAAAGCATTCATTTTCTATAGCAAGGTAATGGACTGAGGAAAGGCACAGATTCTCATCTCTCTTATCTTGCTGTAAATTAGGAACAGCTCCTCTGAGATCAGCACAGTTTCTCTGAATAAGCAATGGGGATCAGAGTCTGTCTCAATAACTTTGCATATTCACTATTAAATTTGGAAAAGGAAACCCCTGTCTGTCTCAGTTTCTCAAGTGCTATCTGTCTGTTACCAGGCACACACACATTAATTGTGTGTTTTAAAATTTTGTTTGGTTGAACCTGTCATCCTAGGCTAAAATTGTGTGACCTAACTTGTAGTAGCTGTTGCAGTGAAGGTATCATTTACTGTTGAGTATATTTTACTGTGCTGTTATAGATCTTTTCACTCAACCAGCTGTCTAACATGTTGAATAGTCTTTCATCTTGTCAAACACTTCCATTCCCCTTTCTACAGCTTTCTCAGCCAACATGTACACACCTAATCAATCTAATGCCACTGTCTCCAGACTTTAAAACCAAAAAGCACTGCCCAAACTACTTTTTTAAAGAGACAGTCATCCTTTTCAAGTAAATTCATCATCAGGAGGACTGATAAATTGTTAAATGAGAAGAAACACTTCTCTGAAACTGTTACTCTAGGTCCAGCCTCAGAGCTCCCGTTCGCTCACTGAATCTGTCATTCAATAAAGGCTGTTGGGGGCTTCCCTTCACACTGATCATGTATATATGTAATTTAATTTAATAAACATCTTACCCATTGAACTGAGCTTAAATCTTCTTGCTTTTGCTTACATATACTTTTTTTCTTTTTTTTTTTTTTTTTCCATTTTTAGGCAAATAATATTAGTCTGCCTCAATCTGTTCAATGCCATCTTTCTGGGTTTTTTGTTTGTTTGTTTGTTTGCTTTTCCTCCTTATCCTTCATCAACGGGAACTCCATTAGTAGATTGATATTTACGTCATACAGGAGGCAGGTGAAAAAAAAGCCATTGGCATTGCTTTCAGGTGGCCCCTGCTATGCGATATAGTATATACCTTACATGGTATGGAGTATTCATTAGGGCTGCTTTTATTTTTATTACTTTTATTTTTATTAGATATATTACCTCCTGAGACTGTATGAAGTGAACCATGTCTCTGGGTGAGATTACTACTCAGTTAATAGCAGTTCTGAAATCAGTCAATCGGGAATACACTGTGTTGCAAGAACCTCTAAAATGTGTATATGTGCAATGGGGGACAGGGTAGCTCTCTGAAGGGGAAGGTTTTTCTGCTGTTGCCAAATTCTCCAGTGGAACATTTTTCAATTTCATGCTGATTTCTGTATGTGCTTTTAGTTAAAACAGATAGCAACACCTGAAACAAACACTTTTATAACCAGTGGGTACACATGAAATAGAGAGGCCTGAACAAACAGGTAAAGATGGGTGCTTTGTATTTTCAGTCTGGTTTTGAATTACTGAGGATGGAGGGAGGTAAAGACACTTCAACCTTTAAGCCCCTTTGACATTCACAAAGTGCTAAAAGTCAGCTGGGGTCTCAGCTCTGACAAATTTGCATCTCTTTGAATATGACGCTTGAAAAGCCAAGCCGCTAGATTAAATTTTGCCATGGAGAAAATGAGAAAGGCTTCCATCTCCCAGGTCTACTGGGAGGATCTTTATGGTTGATTTACTTTTTTTAAATAAATGTTTCTTTATGTGTTTTCTCTAGTTTGTGTCCAGCGTTCTTCTATCATGCATGCTGTAACTTCTGCCAGCTATATCAGCCCTCAGTAAGTCAAACCAGGCAGAGTACGAGGTAAAAGAATATTTCAATCTAAACTGCATATCCGTTCTGTGTTTTCTGATTAAAATTTGCAAGCAAACCTCGGAATAAACTATACCTGACATGACTTCTAATTTACGCAGTTTATAAACCAGGAGTTAAATCCTACAAACCCCCCTTATGCTATTTGTGTGCAGAAGTGCTGCAGGTTTGCAGGAGCAGGCCCAGCTATGTAGCTGAAACCTTACTATAGAGGACAGCAGGCAGAATAATTATTATAGTGAACGCATAAAAATAATAAACTGATTGCCCATTGAACAAAATCTACTAAAGTATGAATTATCTAATGAGCTGATGCTGTGGTTCAGGCTGACTTATCCTGCATTAAGTCAACAATGACACCACTGACTCTTGCGATCTTGACGCAGGGAGGGTGGGGGTGGGATGTGGTGCTGGTTTAGGCACGGGATTGTTTCAGCTAATGCCAAATAAAAGGGTGTATGTAGAGGCAACTGTTTCAAGGTTTATAGAGGCTTATAATATGGCCTCTATATATTTGCTAAGTATTTATGGCAACTCCTGAATTTATAACCATCTCAAGAAAAAAAAATCTTTTCACATATGCTGAATGTAAACATTGTCTTAATGTTCTTTGAAGAAATCCCAAGTACACTGCTGTTGTTCGTTCATTGTTAAAGAAGGCTAGTGATTGAAAACATACCAGATTTTATAACAAAACTTAATACTGCTCCCTTGTATCTACATTTGCTACTACAGGAGACTTTTTTTTATTTAATTTCTCAAGCAGGATAAACACTTTTTTTGAGACAGGAGAAGAATCCCTTAATGCTTTACTTTGCTCCTTCTTTCTTCAGTATATGTGAAATATGTATAGCAATAATACCCAGAGCCAGTAGGAAGTGTTGTGTGTGAAGTTTATCTTCCTCTACACAAAAATTGTTTGCAAGCTCTGTTCAGCACAAGTTTCGAAAAATCATTTATAGATAGTTTTTCCTTTTTTATTTTTATTTCCTTTCCGGGTTTTTATAATTTTCTGGCAGATCATATTATATGAGAATGAAATGTGATCTGTAGTTTGGACTTAGCAATACATCCTGCAGTTTTAACTCAGTAACTTGGGTTCCAATTTAGCCCAACATGAGTCTCTTGAAATAACTCTGGAGACCAGATTGATGATATACTTAGCAGAGGAATAACAGCGTTGGAGACTGCCTGTACTAAACAATCCAGTTGTTAAATGTATCTAAGCATCTGAAGAAGTCATCTAACTTTCTGTAGGAAGAAAAGGAAAAAGATCTAGGAACTCAACAAAGCTCCTGTTGATGTTGATGGGAATGGTGAGGTGTGCAGAGCACTTTTTAAAGGTCTTGAATGAGTGTCCAGTTACTACAAACAGATCCTGAGCATCTTAACCTGATAATCTAGCTATTATGTCAGTGTCTCATTCAGGTCTGTTTGCTTCAGTTGACACTGCGGCATTTCAGTTGCAGACACATCAGTATTCTCTCTTTAGAGGAGGAGGTCACTCCTTTCCAGCAACTAAAGGGTTTAAAGCTTTCATCTAAGTTTCATTTATGCACCCAAACTTTCTTGCACTTTTCAGTGTCCATTACTTTTGGTAGTTGTGTTTTCCCCTCTCAAATCCAGCTGCTCTCTCAGTGGTCTCAGACTACCTCCCACCTGTGCTCACTCTGCTGCTCTGCACATTGAACTTGTGTGTTCCTTCATGTCATTCCCTGCTTTTGGAGACTGCATCTAAATGTGGCATTTTACTTCTTATTGGAGACTGCAATAACCTCCAGGACTGTAGCACATGAATAGCAGTGGGACCTGTGAAGTACATCGGTCTCACCCAGGTAGGCACCTCCCCACAGCAGGAACTTCTGGGCGTGCAGCAAACCCCTTGTTCCAGCCCCACACCAGCCCCACACCAATGCAGGATAGTGACTAAACACAGCCTATGAGATTCAGTGCAGCCTAGATATTTTGTTCTGAATTAGGCCCTTTACTCCCAGCAAGTCCACTTCCTAGCTAGGATAATGATTTGGATGCCTTTTTTTAGAGAAAGAAAAATGTGAGTGATCTGGGAACCTCTGAGAAAAGCACTTCAATGCCTCATTTCAATAGATCCTTATGCAATGTATTGGAGTTTCTAGGACAACTCCCTTACAAATGGATCATTACAGCTGTAAAAGCTAGTTTATTACTTAACCAATTCAGACTGAGTGGAGACTGGAGAGTATTAGCACTTCCATTGATTCTAAGTAAGAGTCCAGTAATTAATGATCAGAGTTTTCAGCAACAGTCTTGAGGAGAGAGTGCAATGTGCCCAAATAGGTATGACTGAGGAGTGTTAACTGAATTCAGAATGAGCCTAAAGACAAGGACAATGAAAAGCAGGACATTCCCATAACCCATTGCCAATATTTTGTCCACACATCACAAGTACTATTAAACAGCGAATGGATTAAACTAGGCCGTTTTGATCTGGATTGACAAAGTAGTTTTCAGCCCTTAAATGCTGCTTATCAATAGTAGATCCCAGAATACTTTACAGAGGAAGCAAGTTGCCTCCAAAGCCTCCTGGGAATTGCTGAAGTCATACTAGGGGGTGAAAAAATGTCCCTGATAGCCAAAGTCTGGAGGAAATACACAAATATGACTGGAAAAGGCCATCTTTGTCTTGGTCCTGGCACAGAGCTCTGGGCAGAAGTGGTCAGACTGTGGCACTGTACTAGTACCGTTGCACATACCTACACACAATGGAGAAGCATGGCTTAGAAACAGCTTTTTACTACACTTTGCTTTAAGGGGATCTGATAAATTCTAAAGCTTCAGGATTTACTGGGGTCACATTTTCACACTTAGAGCAATAGGCATATTTATTTATTTTAATGAAACCAGAGATGATTGAAAATTCACATGACTCCAGGTGTTCAGCATTTAGGAAATCCTCCTTTTTCCTGCAAGATTACATTCTAAAGGGCCACACACATTTAGGACACATTTCATCTACCCTCTGGCAGTTATACTGCTGTCTTTCCTTATCCAAGACTCTTTAAAAGATTAATTTCTTCTATAATCTCTCCAGTATAGGTAAAAATAATAATAAAAACCCCAAAGTAAATAATTAATATAATAATAAATATGTAATCCAATTAAACAAAAACAAAAATCCACCCAGATTGTCTTCGTGCTTGAGCTCTTAACTGTGTTATGTATTTTCTATATTTATCCTTCAGATGGCATGATCTTCAGAGCACTAGCTTAATTTCTGATTCATTCAGTGGATTATAGATGGTCAGCATATAGCAAAAGAACACAATAATACACAGATTTGTGGTAGGTGCAGATACACACACCATGTGCACTTCTTAAATAGCTATAAATCTGAATGCATACATGGTTGCTCACACATTTAAAATCACACATGTAACCAAATGGGGACAGACATGTACATGTAATGCTGTCATCATAGCACCCATCTCAGGGTTATGCAAATTGATTGCTTTTTTTGTCTGTGTGTGAGGTACAACAAATACCCAACATCTTACATTAACTCTTTCCAAATAATAAAAATCTTACTATTGACACAACATGTTTAAATCCAAATGGATAGGTTTATGCTCCCTTCTGCCCCTTTCTTTCTGTTTCTCACCCCCTCTGTCTCCCTCTCCCTCTCCCTCTCCCTCTCTCTCTCACTTTACCTTCCCAACGGCACTATTTTATTTCAGAAGAAAACTTATGAAAATTGTTGAAACACACACTACAAAGCATTTGCTTTTTTTCCTCTCCTTTTTTTTTTTTTTTTTTTTTTTTATTTCAGCAGATAGCCCCCAAAAAAGGCAGGGATGTCAAAGGCTTCGAGTCCCCCCTTTGACATTCACGCAGTGCTGAGAGTCAGCCGGGGTCTCAGCTCTGACAAATTTGCATCTCTTTGAATGTGACGCTTGAAAAAAGCCGGAGCTGCTAGATTAAATTTTTTTTTTTTTCCGTCGAGAAAATGAGAAAAGCCTCTATCTCTCTGCCGAGTCTACTGGGAAGATCTTTATTCTGATTCTTGTTAGAATTGTTTATCACCCTGACAGACCAGACTCGGACGAGATAAAGGCGCTGCTCCATCACGGGGCCTGACAGTGGTAGGACATGCAGAGAAATGAAAGGAGCAGGGGAAAATATTATTAATAGATGCCGACTTGATTTGCCTCTATGGCACGTCAAGGAAGGAAGGGAGGGGGGAGCCACGGCTTGATTGCAAGCCTATGAAGTTCTGTCCAAAAAAGAAGCTATTTTTCATTAAGTGATAGAAGGGCTTTTTTCATGTTCTTTCCTGAGGAGCTGATAACTTATGCAGTTTATTCTAACCCCGCTGATTTCTGTCAGGGAAAGAAAACTCCTGAAAGATGGCTCCAGCTCGTCCTTTTCAGAGAAGGAGGCTGTCTTGTCAAAGATGGTAGCAAAGCATTAAAGCCCTGGCCTTGACTCCTGCAAGGTCCCTTGGATCTGATTGGGTGTGCATGTGTCGGTGAGCATGGCGGGGTTGAGGGAGGAAGGCGTTCTTATGTACCCACTATGTCTCTCTGAGGGAAAAAAAAAAATCAAAATATCTATGCAGAGCAGTGCTTGCACATATGCACATGCTCACGTGCACCACATATGCAGAGGCTTTGTGCACTTGAGCATACATGCAGAAACATTCATTCTGCTGCCTAATTACTCTGCAGTTAGTAAAGATTTGTCCGATATGAGCATGTGCTGAATCTGAGAACTAGAGGCTGGGTATAGAGTTAAAGCAGTCTCATTCAAAATGAATGTTAAAAAAATAACCAGCTCCCTGCTACCTCCTGTATGTCAGGTCTCATGTAGAAACATGACTGGCAACACCAACTTAGGGGCTTCTGTAGTGATGCTGACTCTGCTGTGACTGTCTTGTATTCTGGGGCAAAATTGCCTCTACATGATCATTATTTCTCTTAGGTGAGATTTTTTTGGAAGCGGAAAATAAGTGTGAGAAATATTATTTGTGCACATCGTGGCCATGTTATTCTCGGATCCTTCACATTTGCAGCTCTGACCATTTGGGGCATTCACTGCAATCACAGTGTTGAAGGAGTACAGTTCCTTGCTTGTAATTACCTTGTTCTTCTCCAGAAAGGATTGTTTGATCTCTATCCTAACTAAATTCTGAATTCTGTATAAATTAACTACTAGGGAAATGTTTGCCTCAGGGCAATAGAGTAGGTCTGTTTCTGTGAACCCGTTCTTCAAGATCATTTCCTGCTGCATCCATCCTACAACATGTTGAGCATCTCGAGAGAAGCTATGAATGCTGCAGAGCTTGCTCAGCTTTCAGTAGGATGGGAATACTTAGCAGCTCAAGCTAAGCACTTACTCAGCACTTCACTGGTGGAAATAATGTGGCTTTTTTTTCTGGAAATCTCATAGGGAGTCGGAGTGATAGGCAGCCTACTTTCTCTTCCTTCTTCAGATTTTTCCTAGAGTTCTTTCTAGTAAGACCAATAAATGCTTATAAAATCACAATCTTTTCAATTCAGAGGGGAGTAAAAGAGAAATTATTGATGTTGTATGTAAGAAGGGAAAATATTAACTGCCACTAGATACCATGTCCCCACAATGGTACATTCACAGTATATTAATCTTCGTCTTCTATTCCCACTGCCATTTATTTCCCTTGTTTTCTGTATTGTGTCCAGAGCTAAAAGGAAAACTTTACATTCGTTTTTTCAAAGTGCTTAAGAAAGACCAGCAGCATCTATCTAGGAAACTCTCTGCCATGTCTCTCCTGTACAATCAGTGGCACAGTCGGGTCTGGAATTGATTCGTTTTCAAATTTGGGGGTAGGTGATAAAGGGTGGCTTCCTGAGGGAGGTCCTGAAAACCAGGTTTAGGAACTACCCTCAGGTTAAGCTATTGCCCAGTTTGGGGTTAGGAAAGATTTTTACCACCTACTATTTAGGTCATCTTCCTAACCTCTCCTGAAAATTACTTTTGATACACTGTAGCTCTTTTATTAAAGATCCTAAACCTGCCATAAAACATCGGACAGCCTGATGTGCCTGGTAGGAGGATTATGGGCTGCTTTGTGCAAAATGTATGTGGCAGTTACCTGTATGCTGATATCAGACTGGGTTTGAAAACCCATTTATCCAGACATCTATTTCTTATTATATTATGTGAGCATCCTCATTCAAATAAATTGATTTTAAATTAAGGACATTTAAAGCTTCTTCTGAATGGTAGTTTAGCTATTGTGGCATAATCGCAATAATTAAATGTAAGGGTGCTGGAGAGCCTGACTAGGAGCTTGAAGGGAGAGCACAGACTTTGCTCAAAAGATCTCATGGTAAGTAGAAGGGATCTGTGAGCTGGGAAGGGGAAAGCAGTTCTTGGAGGTTGATGTTCTGACATGCAAAGACTTTGAAAACCTTCAGCTCATGTGCTTTCTACATTTTTTATGTTGTTTGTCTACTGGACTGATGTCTGTGAATTCCCAAGAACCTTGTGCATGGTGCTTTTTTTCTAATGTCAGAGGCCACACAAACATTTTGAGAAATCCCATACTGACTCTGTATGAGGAGTCTTCTGGAAAAACATAATGACCAATTACAATAGATAGCTCTACTTTTTGATAGTGAAATTATAGAAGTATCTGGTGAGCTCAGGATGATGTTATACTTGGTTGTGTACAAAGCTAAAGACATTCTACACATATCAGACAGCCAAAAGATGGGAGAAAATAAGTATAATGACTACTTTTTACAGCTCAGGATATGAAGGTTATTAATACTGAGCAGCCAAAGATCACACAGAAAGTCTGTGGAAGGGTTGAATGTTTGCACTGAGGTCGTTAGTCCTGGTTCAGTTTCTTAACCACAGACCAGCACTTCTTCAGCCCAGCTCAGGGTGGCCCAGGCCTGTTTTGGCTGAGCCATGCTCACTGTATCACGTTCCGCTGTAATATAGACATGCAAAGCTATTTAGAAAGGCCCCCTTTTTTATGACTACAACTAATTTAGCCAAATTCTGTGAGAAAGTATAATGACGTAGGTAGGGATTTGTCTCTTTTTTTAACTGCAATTGTTTACATTGCTCCAGTGACAAAGAAGGATATTGTTAGTGAAACTTTGAGAAAGGATGTTGAGTTATGCATCCCCAAAGTCCTCCATTTGCATAGTTTTAGAAAGTGGATATATTTGGCAGGCATTCTCTTTATTCAGCCATGGGTTTGGCACATACCAGAGTACAGAGGCTGAGTGAGCATCACGCAGCAATTTAAACTGAGAAAACAGATGTGGTTTTGCATTTTGGTATGCGTGGAGTCTTGGGCTACCATGAAAATATCTTTGGGTAATCAGCACACCCAAATTGCACAGTTCACATTTTGATGCCTTACAGTTATGCTACAAAAGGATTTTTTTTTTCTTTTAGTTATACTGATCCAAATTAACTCAGTCTTGTGGATACTTATGATTGAATTTATGAAGATTCGGGGTTTTTTTTACATAATCATCTAGAAATTGGGGTCCTTATATGCATTATCCAGATCCTTGGATATACAAAATGAAAATGAGAGAGAGTGATATCACAAGATATTTTTGTAATAATTCCACATGAGCAGACTGCAAAACCCAGAAAAAAGAATTTTTCTTCTGATATTTCAGCACTTCTAATTCTGAGTGAGAGCCTACACAATATGCAAAACCAATGAAACAGTGAGAGAGCTAAGCAGTGTTGAACATAGTAAAAAATATTTGCTTAGAAATCAGTTTAAATATAAACTAAAGGACTGGTGACTAGAGTACAAATTTAACATAACAAATTTAAGACCTGGTCCCATATCACTGCCAGAATTCCTTTGATTTAAATGCATGTCAGTTCAGGTCAATAAAAGTCAATTACTTTTTTGTATGATGATAAGTATGAAACCCTGAGCAACGTCTGGAATGTGTTTATTGCTGATTTTTGTCTGAATTAGGTGGGCAAAATAGTAATTTTTGCATTGTTATACAATCTCTTATTAGATCATGTTAAGTGAGATGGTTTCAAGTTATTAAAGTGGGAAGTTAAGGCTACTAAATCAAGATTTCTATAATTATGGAAAATACACACATTTGTACTTTATGATAGCTATTGGTTTTCTAGATTCTTTACAAGTTTATGTGGAAACAGTACTACTAATGTGTTCATAGCACTAAATTTTCAGCTGAAAAAGAGGTTGTGGATCACCTCAGGGCAATCTGCAAACAGGGTTTAAAAACTAAGAGGGAAAGTAGCTGTAAAGTTACTAGCTGCCCAAGTAAAATGTATTCATCCACACCGACTGTCCAGTGTGCCTGCTGTTGTGAACATTTCCTCTTTAGTTCCTACTTTAACCAGCCTATTTTTTTTTTTTTTTCCCACAGAAAGTTTTGCATATGTGGATCTAATTTATAAATGTGCCTGTAAAGGAATTAATTAAGATTGTATTTTTAATATCACCTATTACCAGAAGGGACTTAATACTTCCTAATCATTTATCTCAAAATTTGTCGTTTTTGTCTCCTTCTGAAAAGGTCTGCAATCAAACTGCAGCTTTTGCAAAAGAGAGTGTCAGCAAAAATGCCTTAGCAGATTATTTTGCCTATTTCTGACATTTGGAAAGCAGATTTCAATAGATGTAACAAATAGAACCATTCATCACAACTGGCTACTTCAGCTCTGAAGAGGGCCAGGTTTAACAATGACAGTTCAGGGAAATGTGTGTAGAGATCCATTTGTTTCTGCAGAACCTATGAGAAAGTGCATCTGAGACATTCTGATCACTGACAGGATCCTAGATGAAGGCTTCATTCATCTCTTCCACCTCAAGAACTCACTGAAACCTGGTTTAAACCTTGCTTCTCCCCACATATTAAAGTATGGAGAGGTCATTCATTTGTTTCCAAAAAGAAAAATATTAGGGTAGCTGAAATGGCTTCTTACTAATAGCTACAATATGCACCCTTCCACTTCAAAAATTGCATGAATAGAAGAAATGTAAAAATATCCCTATCTTAAAACAATATTTCAGTATCCAAGTAACTCAATTTCTTAAGTCATCAACTTTAAGTGAGGAAAGATTGACAGTATGTGTGCTCTTTTTGCAGGGAGCAAAAGAGTGGGGGAAAGCTGTCCTTTGATTTTGGTTGATATTCAGGGAACAGCCTGGGTTAATAATTTAAAGGTAAGAAGTTAATTTATGCATCCCTGAAATCCTCCTTCTATGCTGTTTTAGAAAATGCATACATGTGGCAGGATATCTCATTGTTCTCAGGGTGTGTTATCATATATATGTGGAATAGCTTTAGTGTGATATGAAATGCAAATTTGCTTCACTTTGTTCTTGCCACTTTTATGAATATTAAAAACAGAGATAAAATAATTGTGAACACTTTTGGAAAAAGTTTTTTAGTTCCTAATTTCAATGCTATAAAGTTTTTATATTGGTGCAGTAGAAAAAAATGGAAAATTTTACCAGTTTATATTGGCATGAATTTAAGGGATTTAATTGAAAATTTGCATTTTGAATGCACTCTGAGTGGAACTTTATGATGGTGTGAAACCCTAGTGCCAATAAATATCACAACAGGCCAAAACAATATAGTCCATTCACGTTAAGTCAAACAAAACAGTAATTCAGGTGATTTCAGACCAGCACTAACTCCTTCAGCACCAAGTTAGTATTAGAGAAGAGTTTAAAGAAGAGGTTATCCTACACAGACAAGACAATTAAAAATACATGGAGTATCACCAGTGCCATCATTCTGAGTGCTATAAGACTATATCCGTCATAAGATCAATCCATCTTGATCCTCCCTGCTAAGTGGATTGACTTGATGAAAGGTCTTTATGTAACACAGTTTCCACTCTGACTAGCAGATTCCTAGTTGTAGGGGTGGCTCTAAGGCTGCCACAGCTTGCCTCACTTAACATTGTTAAGCACTACTTTTGTAAGATATTCTTGATCATAGATATATGCTGAGTAGTGCTCCAGAAATTGAAGCTATGCTAAATCAACAGAATAGGCTTGTTTAAATTATTGTGGGAGACCAAAAGGCCAAGTCATTATTTTTTCATATGATTCTTTAATGTAAAAATAAAAAACCAGAGACTTTTCTTCCCCAGCTTTCATTGATGTTATACCTGTGCATTAAGTGCAGACTCAAATACTTTATATTGCAAGACAAAGAATTATAGTGTAAGTACTAGAACAGACTATTGCTCCACAAGACTATGGAATTGGTCCTTTAATTTAGTAGCAATGTAGCTGGGAAGCTGCAGGCACTGAGTCATTGGTCTTATTTGTTTAGATAATTTAAATAATAGTGTGAGTAATATTCACCACTTGGGCTGAGATTCTTCTCTACTTTAACTCTTCTGAAAGCTGGACCTCTTTTGGTAATTGAACATTTCTTCCTCCATGCAGCTTTTAGGCTGCAGTTATAAAGCTCTTCATCAGCATGTAGTGACTTTGCTCATTCCTTTGACAAAAGGCTGATAATCTGCACTAATGGCTTTGGATGACTCATATATTTAGTTCCCAACTGGTTTTGACTGACACACTGAGGAATATTAGCAATATGGAAATGAAGGTTGATCACAGAAGGAGACGGACAAGCATGCTGAGTGAAATCCTGCATATCTTTACTTCCATTAGAGTTCATTTCTTTCAGAAGTTCGACTGCTTGTATATTACATTGTCTTTTCTACTAACATAAATTTTCAAGTCCTAGACTGCGATCCCTGTAGTTAGAAGCTCCTCTCTAGACAGGTAGCTCTTTGGATTATGTCTTCTCAGATGTAAAGTTTCCCATGAGTATGAACAGACTCTCATCTCTAAGAAAGAAATGTGGAAAACCCTTCATTTTCCTTTGAAAATCATTCACACCCTGTACCTGGAATTATAACCACCTGGCTAGTTACCCACTTCATGAGCAAGGAGAGGGCCATTTCCATCTTGGACTGGGGTTTCTGTTTGCTTTGATTTTGGGGTAGTTAAGTTCTGAGCTTCTCTTTCATAATCAACACTTGCAAAAGCTCATGCGAGCAGTATATCACACTCACATCTGACATCAAGTACCATAAAAACCAATCATTTTCCACAACACCAACAACTGCATGTGAACAGCACACCACCTTTTATTCCATGTATCGATATAAGAATACATGCCGTGAGACATAAAGATGGTGATAAGTTCTATACTGAAGAAATTGTAAATAGTGTAAGTCTTTATGGCTCATAATAAGAGGTACCAAAGAATAGGATAAGATTAAATGAACAGTGTTCTAAGATGCATCTACACATAATTTCAGAAAGATAAATATTGGCTAAAACTAGGTCCAGCATGTGGACTATTCTTTAGCAAAAGAGGGACAGGTTTTACTACTAATTTAGACAACCTTTAAAATAAAATTTGACCAAAAAAAAATATATATATATATATATAAAAAATAAATTCAAAGTAAAAATTCCTCACTTCAAAGCTGGAAAACAATTTTTTTTGGCTTCCATTAGTGATTAGAAATGGTTTACAAGGAAAAAAGACACACATGCAAGTCAGCAAAGGTTTTGAGTCAAGAGGATCTGACCTGTGCAAAAGTTATATCTTCTGCTTAAGTACTTTGCTTGCTTTAGGCAAAGGTATCCCTTCTGTTTCTCAGCAGGATCTCAACAAAAACAGGCAAGGAGACTAGTTTTGCTTTGTAGAGATTATGCAATAGAAAACCTTTTTCATAGTCAGGAGGAATGACTATTAGTGGACCTGAATGGAGCTTTTGGAGTTTCACATGACAGAGGCCTTCAAAGCATGCACGTTTGGTTAATCCAAAACAACAGTCAGAAAAGTCACTTTGTGAAATACTTCTGTTTGAAAGCAAGTTTCTTTCCTGGAGAAAGCTATATGGTCTTTCACATACATGAGATTCAGGCAGGTGTTTAAGCTTGACTCCAGTTTGTCAGGCAGGTGATTTTGAGGAACAGTACACTTCACTTAATAAAGAAAGAAAACATTAAAGAATTCCCACCTGAAAATGTCTCCCTATCTTAATAAGATAGCTTTACATAAAAATCTCAAGGCTTTTGCGATTAATCAGGTTTGTTTTCTTTCCGTTTAATTTTGAGCCTGCTCTACTACATCAGTCAAATCAAAAGGCTGAGACCTTCAGTATAAGAAACTGAAAAAAGAAATTGATAACAAAGTAAAAAGGTATTTGTTGAGTTGGATTTGAAGTCTGTCTATCTCACTGTCTTTGCCAGGAGCTGGTTGGAAAGAATGGAAGACAACTGTCCTTTTTCATTAAAAAAAAAAAATGGAGGAGGAAAGAAAAGCTCTCTGTATCTATGTGGCTCCAGAGACAATTGCATACGTGCATGCACAGAAGTATAAAATATGTGTGATGTAACGTATTGGTTTGCAGTGGTGCAGTTGTATTGTATAGACAGAGCCATAAACCTGTCAATTAAGGTTTTATTGACAGGAGGGCCAGATGTAATGTCCAGGAGCTCAAACATACCAGCTTGTGCCACCAGTCCAAGAGACCACATCAGGGCTCTCCTCTGATGCTTTCACAGTTTTCGCATTTGATAGATTCTTGTTCCCAAACTATAGGTGCCATGGCCTCCCTCTATGACTTTTTACTTTTGATAACAATGGTATTGTGTATAACAATGTTCATGTTTCTTAAGAATTCCCATATTGGCTGTAAGAAACCCTTTAGGTGCTGACCTAAAACAGATGCTGTGAGCGTTCTTTTTTTCTACCCTTTAAATGTCTTAATGCTTTATGTATTTTAATTTTACCAGTCTCTTAGCCTTCTCATTATATCCTGCTTTTCTCTCAGCTGCCTACAGAGGAGACATGGAGAGATAACCTTTCCCTTTCTCCCTTTCCAAAGGTAAATTAAAAGAAAAGCATAGGAAAATTTACATGCCATGGTGTGACTGTGGACACTGCTCTGCTTTGTCAGGACCTGTTTCAAACGTTGCACAAGAGCGTTGTGCTCATGCTGCCTGCCTCCTGTTTGGGGAGGTGCAGTGATCTCTGGTTTCTTGGGTGTCACCACTGAAATGGCTGTGAAGAAGTCTGACAGCACAACCTGGGACCCAGAAAGGTGTCTGAATATATAAAGATCTTCAGATGAAAATAGAGTGAAGACAGATTAATCTTCACTATCTTTCAAAAGACAGTAACAGAAAAGAGATCAAATAAGATTGCAAGAAGACTGGAAAGCTGGAAGGCCTATAGCCTAAATTCCTGACACCATTAAATGTTACCCTATATTTGCTCAGTTTTTATCACGTCTCTGAAATGTTTCCATTCAATCATGGAAAATAAAATGAAATTAAAAAAAACATGGTGGGATTTTAAAAAGCACTCCTGTTTTTTTGAGACTTTCAGCTAAAAGTTACATTGACAACTGGCTGATAAAGTTTGACATGCCATAGCTCAGTCTTTTTGAGTCACGGAAACTCCACAGAAGTTATCCTCCCATCAGAAAAGGGTATTACACCTATTACAGAAAAGGAGAACAAAACAAAGCCCGTAGATACACTCAAATCCACCAAGCCATGAGAATTTTGCTTCCCCTCAATGACACTTTACTGTGAGTGTGGGCAACAGATTGTGTTTGGATTGTCAGAGAAACAGTCGGGCCATTATTGTTGTTGTTTAATTTTTGGTGGTTGAGTTTTGTTGGGTTTTTTTGGTTTTTTTTTCCCCTCCTAGCCAAAGTATTAAAAAAAAAAAAAAAAGGCCGGGGGGCGGGGAGGGAAATAGTTGATTTCTTCAACAAGCAGCTGCAATGACAGATGGCTGATGAATGCACTACCAGCAGTTCCAATGGAACTCGACTCCGTGGGAGTCAGGGCACCGCGCACCTTCCAAAGGGCGCCACGGTAGTCGCTTGGGAAGGGGAGTGAGAGTCGGAATTTCTAACCATGGTGAAAATGTACTGAAGGAAGAGAACATGATGACAAGGGGTGAGAAAGGGAAGGGAGTGATTGAGATCCATCCAGCTGAGTCTTTATCCCCAAGGATGAATTAAGATGAAATAGGGGCCCAGAGCCATAAAAACTTCAGGAGTACTTTAAAAATAATGCCTCCTCTGCTAAAACATATCATCTTAACCACCCACTTGCCATTAAGCTTTGTTGATCTTTCTTCCCTAGCCCCCACATGGACTCCTCCTCTCTCTACTCTTTCTATACACTATTTTCTTCTCTTTCCCATTCCTCCTTTTCCCATAGCTATCTCTTCCTAGCCTCCTGAGTCTGTGTGATTGTGAAGGAAACAGCTAGGCTGTTGCCCTTCTCAAAGCTGCTTCCTGATGTCTGTCAGATGTCCTCCATGAGTCTTCCTTAGCACCCCAGGGTCTGGCAATCTCTGATTAGCTCTGACAGGTGATCTGCTGCTTAGTGTCCTCCCTCATAGTGCTCAGACTTGAAAAATTGATTTGCTCTGGGCAGTTATCATCTTTTTGTCCAAAGGTGCCCTATTGCAATGGGTAGTCAGCAAAATTTATGAGCTTCTATTGGGAGCCCTGTGCCAGGTGTGGGAATTTCTCCTCTCACTGCCTGTGACTTTTAGCTCACTGTGAAGGCAGACACACAACAGGTAAGGAACACAAGCCCCACTCTCTTAAAGGAGTCTGCAGACAAAGGTAAGTAGACAGTTTCCTGTATCAAGCAGAATGTCATAACTTGTAAAGACCCCGCCTGCCATGGTCCCCAAGGCAGTGTGGTTCCCCCTTTCTTCACCTCCTTGTGCAAAGAATGAGGTAAAAAGGAAAGAACTGGTGGCAGCTGGAAAAGCAATAGGGGTTTGCAACAGGACAGTGAGTAAACGAGGAACAAAACTCCTTGAGCAGTAAATGTACTGTGTAAACATAAACAATAGCAACAAGCAAGACACATATTCCAAATACATTTCCAGTGAGAATCAATTATGTTATATCCGATGAATCAGGGGAGGGGGCTGGTGAGAGAGAATGGGGACCTATTATTATTTTCAAGTTAAGTCAACCAGCCAAGTCTGCAAACAAAAGCATTTTCTGTCTTTTTCTCTCTGTCTTGTTGATGGTCTCCCCTTGTTTCTCTTCCTTGGCATATTTCCTGCAGTTCCCCCACACAGCAGTAGTTATATACATCTGAATAACACTACAGTTCAAATACCAAAAGAATTGTTTTCCTATGGTTTCTAAATATCTTTTCTATTTCCTTGTGTTCACAATCCTGGCATAAGCAGTGCTTATCAGATGGTGTTGCTCTACATCAGAAAATTCAAGCATGAGACTGACTACTTGTGTATGTGTTTGTGTGTGCTCATGCTTACATGACTACACATGACGAAGGAGGCAAGAAAATACTGCTACAGATCATTAATGAGATAATGATAGGTACTTCTTTTATACCTGTGGCTGTAAAAAGAAAGGATAGGTTTTATTCTTGTATCTGCACATCACTAACTAGTGCTAACATACAGAGGGTTTGTTTTTTTTTTTTGTATCCCCAAAATCACAAAGTGGGAAATGAAAAGGGGAAGAGGAGAAAGAGAGAATTGCTGGAAACAATTGTCTCTTAGGGTGTTCTCTAATACTGAGAAAGGAGCCCCACTTTGAACTCAATTCTTTGGCAGAGAACAAAAACCTTAAAGCATTTTGCTACCTTTAATTGTATTACTCTTCTAGTAATCAATAAAGATAAAAAAAGGATCATTCTATGTACAATATGAAATCACACAGGGTCTGACTATGTGGAGATAGATTCCACTTATCTGTCTCTAGGGGTAGCTTCTCTTGTAGTAGAAAACTCAATTTTTATTTGGATTTTAAAAATGTTTCAAATTATCTAGTCAATGCTACATGCATATTAAAAGATTTATTACCAAATATTCTCATCCTGATGTACTGGATCTATGCACCCAATTCCCACTAACGTTAATGGAACTGCATCTGTAAATCCCTGCACATCAAAGCAAGACAGTATCCATAAGTATTGCAAATACATAGGTAGCTGGATAAATAGCACAAAGATTAACCACTTCTGGCATTACTGGTTTTTTTCTTCTTTGTGTAAATGTTGGTCTCACCTTTCTAAGGACTCAAGATGTGACATGAGAAACAAAAGGCATCTGGGCCAAGATCCCCCACACTTCAGGGTGGATGTTGAAGGGAGACACCTCCTCACTGATAGAAAGGGAGAGGGAAGGGGGTGCCTTCAGAGGTTGACTCAGAGTTTAGGTGGGCTGAATCATGCCTGGAGGTGCCTGTTCCTCTCCACCGACTATTAACTGGGGGTGCTAAAGTAAACCCCTGAAGGGAGGTAGGTTACATTAGGCCTTAAAATATTAAACCCCCATTCCTGTCCTCTGGTATGGAGTGATTTCAAGGATCCTGCTCCTGGAACAGACTGCTCAACCTCTGGGTGGGAGGAGGGATAGAGAAAGGGCAACTGTCACATCTCTCTAACTCACATCCATATTGAAAAAAACACATTCATATATCAAAGCTAAGACTTTCAAACATGGGTTCATAGAGTTTAAACCTTAAATCCCTAGATGGAATTCATAAAAAACAGCTTGGATTTCACTGCTCCAGAACTTGAGTTTAGGGTAATTACCTAACCCTAGGCACCCATGTTTTGTAATGTTTGGATCACATTTTAAGATTAAGAGAAAAACAGTGTATTAATATTATTAACTCTCTTAATTAAAATCTCTACATATATGCCAATGTAAGGTATAATTAGAGTAAATTAAATATACTAACAACAAAGATATATAAACAGCACATACCATGTTAGAATTCACACTGAACAAATGCATGTTTAAAGTAAAAAAAGGATGAGGTAGAAAAAGTAATTACCATGAGGCCAATAACTATATTAATTGTTAAAAGAGTATACAGTTGCAATAAAACCATATGGAGTGTGTACTACACTGAAAGATGGGTGGAGCGATTAGAGTACAGACAGGCTAATAAATGATAATTTACAATATCTCTTGTGAAAATTCCATTTCTTATCCCTAGATTTGCAAGTGCCTTACAAAGGAAGCATCATTACCCTTGTTAGGCAGAGGAAGGAGCAGGAGGCATAAAGTAATGAAGTACAGTGGACAGTTGCCCAAGGGTATGGCTACACAAACAAGTTACTGCAAGTTAAATTACAGTATAGATTAACAGAAGCAGCTGTTCTGCTCTAACTTCCTTCTTGCTTGCTCTTAACCTGTGCTAAATTAAATCCAGTCTACGTCAGGTTTAACAAGAGGGCTGAACCTCCTTTCTGTCTAGTCTGTATTTTTGAGATGGCAGTGAGCATTTAGTGAGGCTCTCCTAACATTGGGATGAGTGTGGTATATAAATGGAAAGGGTTGACGGGAAAGGAACGATATGGGGGGTGAGATACATTCAGCGCAGAAAAGTCAAAATCTGGTGCAGATCTGTGATGTGACAGTAGGGTTCCAGGAAAAGCAGGTGGTGTGGGAACACAGCTCCCCATTAGGACAGGGCTCAGAAAGAACAGGATCAGTCTTAGTCAGAGACTGCATTATTTAAGGCTTTAAAATCTGAAAGGGCCAACTTAAAATCAATCTGCCACTTTGGAGGCAGACAGTGTGAAGAATGCAGCGTGGTGTAATGCGTTCCTGCTGGCTCACAGGGCTGAGCACACGTGCTGTCGTGCTCAGAGCAAGCAGCGCTGAGCAGCCTGGTGCTAAGCTCCACTGAAAGGGTATTACAATAATTGAGCTTTCTGGTAACAAGGTCTGTGTTGCTATATTTGTGATAGGCATGGGATAAACTAAGCACGCAACCGGTGCGTGCAGCATAACTGGAGCAGAACGGGAAAGAGCCTCTTTGACATCAAAACTGGAAATATGGCTTCAACTTAAGCAATGGCAAAGCATCACTGACTTCAGATTAAGCCTGTATCTGCCAGGTACGTTTCCAGGAGCACTGCAGCCTAACAGAGTACCAAGACACACCCAACTCACAACTTCTGAAACACAATTCTTCAAAGTGCAGGGGAACATAATATAAATCATTCCAACTGGTACCGTCACCAAACACCCACTTTTACCAGCTCAGAGAAGAAATATCTCCAGCTGCATGAGGATACCCCTCTTCTCCTCTATGGCTGAAATAGAAACAAGGACGTTGATGGCATGGGATTATATGTAAATTTTGCTAAAGTATTTGATCTTTATTTTATTTTTCATCTGTTTTGATCTGTCCCAAACTTACTGCATTTCTGACATTGTAAAATTTGGGAGAAGATCTAGCATTGACTGCACTTTCCCATGTGCAATTTCCCATGGCTCATTTTCATTCTGAAAACCCTCTTCATGCAGTATCACAAATCCTTTGTCCAATCACAGCTAATAACATGAAGTCTGAGTCAGAAAAATCTTTAATTTTCAATGAATTCCCATGGATCTCACATTGCTCCAGGTTCCAAATCAGGCAAATGCCTAGATATTCACTTGGCTGTGGAAACTAAAGGGACACTGGCTCTTCCTGGCTCATTTGCTCTCTCTGACTCACCTCACTTTTTTTCATCTGTTTTCTGTTTGAGGATTACTGCAGTAAGCACCTTTAGAGAAATTCAAAGGTCTGCAGATGTACAGAGGAAAGCTATTCCAGGGGAATGCTGTCCTGAGGGAGCTGGGCAGGCAGTTCTTCCACATTGCCAGTGCAATGGCCTCCTGGGCTTTCTCATTATGGTGGGCTCTCTGGGCAGTCAGTGGGAGGGCTAGGCACCTCCAGAGCCAGATCAGTGTGTTGGAGACTGGCTATACTCTTTGCCAGTGCCTGCTGTGCTCTTGGGAAGCCCTGTCAGCTCTTACATTAGTGTTCTCGGTTAACACATTAAAACGGGGTCACAGAAGTTGGGGACCGAGATGTCTCTTGTGGCTTAAACTAGGCACTTCAGGGCTTTAGTCTTGCTAAGCTTAGGTTACAGTGAGCTAGGGATTTGAAGATCAAAAGTTGAGAGTTAGACAGGATTTAGGTATGCAAGTCTTCTCTGAATTGAGCCCTTTGTCTAACCTTTTTGACTAACGTCACTTACTGCTAAAGAATAAGCATCTTGAAATTCTGTGGTCGGCCATGTCAGCCACAAATTAGAAATGGAAAATATATGAGAAGAAACTATCCCTAAATAGGTATAAGATATATAAAAACTTGTGTGTACATGTGTGTGTTTGTGCACCTTGAGCAAAATGAATGATTTTTGCACAAGTAGAAAAGTGTTTTTTTTTAAAAACAAATGTATGATACTCTATGTGAAGTCTACAGTCATAACAGGAAATCATGCAATTTCTGCAGAAAGATTTTATTTAAAAAAGCAGGGTGCATCTCATTGACCTACATTCTGCTTCCCCAGCATAGGCTGTACCTGCAGAACTTTTCTGCAGAGATACATTGTAGATACAGATCAAAGGGAAATGCTGGTGTCAGAATTGTCTAAATGTCCCTTTTTGGGCCTGAAAACCTAGATCATTGCCATGCATTTGCACTGACTTTGTAACTTTAATCAACCTGTAAACTGTTCCTTGGACTGCTGTCTTTAAAAGCCAGGTAGGCTGTTCGTGAGGATAATGAATGTCTGTATCTACAGAGCAGACAAATGAAGCTCTCTGTTGCCTCAGAATAAAAATGCCTACTTTTTAAAAGAGCTGTTTAAGATATATTGCAGTATATAACAGTAGCAAAATAAAGTTAGCATCTGTGTTAAAAGAATGACAGTCCACAACCAGCTAGGTTCATCCTAGGTTCAACATATACCCTGTTTTGCAGAACATTTTGTCCCCTCTTTAAAAAACAGACGTGAGGGTGTTAAACATTGCCTGTCAGGCATACTGGATTTCATTGCAAGCACATCTGTCTGCTCTGACTGAGACCTGTCCACTCACTTCTCACAAGGCCACTGCAGTGGGCCTGGGTTCACAAACATGTGTAGGAGTGTACGGAGAGAGGCAGCGGGAGAGAAAGGGGCTGCCAGGTGTAACACTGACCGCTGCAGAGCTGAGATTTTAGACACCATGCTGCCTGGTGAGGGTCACCCAGGGACATGCTGCAGCTCTCTTACGCAGTGCCTAACTCAGTGTGAAAGAAATGAAGTTAACACAAGAAGCACACAGAGAGGGCAGGGGCCCAAGTTACACTTTAGAAACTATGAAGCATGTAAAATACAAGGTACCTACAGACCCACTTGATGTCTGTCTCCCTGTTATGCAATCAGGTGGTGGTCGAATGTAGCTTTTTCAAGTGTAAACACTATCTAAACAAATAATCTCTGTAAAATTCTCTTTTACTTCTAGACAGTTTAATTAATTCAGGGGGTGGTGGTGTTTCCAATTATGACATCCTAAAAATACTAATAAACCAAGACAGACACATTAAATTTCTATTAATAAAAAAATTTCATGGAGATAGAATATATTTTCTCTGTTTTCGGGTTTTTTTTGTTGTTGTTGTTTTTTAATTTTCAAAAAATTAGCATGGTAGGTGAAAAGAGAAGTTACAAAATATTTACCTGCTATAAAAGTAAATACTTCCGCCTTTATAGAAAATTGTTTAAATGTCAAATATTTAGGAAAGTATATGTCACTTAAGTGTATAATTGAGAAATAATTCTGTATCACTAAACATTACCATTTCCAATGAGCTGTAATTGTTACTGAGTCTCCTAACCTGTAAGGCCCTGGGATGCAAATCTGAACTGACCTGAATGCAATTCGGAATTTACTTAGAACAAATTCAGTTGCTTCAGCATTGCATTCCTGTCCTGCCTTTCTCATAGGGTTAGCCAATCTTTAAGGTCTTTCATTAACCCTTCACACTTCCCCAGAATCATAATATCTTTAATTTTTTTTAAGGAGTAGAAATTATTTTGTAGTACTAGTGCATTAAACACTTTAAGTAAAATAAATGTCATTGGTAGTTCTCTTTCTGCACTGGTTGCTACAAATTCCTCCTCCTTGCCCTTAAATATCTGCTCAAGACAGCTTGAATTTCTCCTGACTTCCTGATGCCTTCACAAACCAGATTTTAATCTCATGAATTCAGCTGTCACTGAACCCAGTCATCAGCCTCTTTCATGAAGCTATACTGACAAGTGGGAAACTTCTGCCAGAGCACGTGATGCCTTTCAAAGGATTCTCCTTGGGACACATTGGCTACAGACTATAAATGTTTACATTTTTAATGACCTGTACACAGTCACTTGTTGATAGTTACCTAATATTAAGACTAGCCCAAAGGTAATTAACTTCTCAAGTAAATCTTCCACATTGCTAATGCAGCACGTAGGAATGACAGAGACACATTCAAGTGAACCAAAGAATGTGAATTTGCTTTGTTGTGCATAAAGGAAACATTTCATCATCAGATAAGTCCATGTACTTCATCTGTACTGAACTGGCTTAAAATCAGGCAATGAAGATTTATTTTATGTTAATAACGGATTGGGAAGGACACAGTTCCATTAAATATGGGAGCAGGAGGAGAATGTAAGTACTAGCATCTTTATTTGGGAAGTAGCTAAGATAGAAAAACTGGGTAAGAGAACTAGGAAAGGATTTTTCAAAAAACAGAGTCAAGACAGGTAGGAAAGAAAGTTCAGTCCTCCCCTATGTCTCTAATATACACTTGCCTGAGGTCCATAGACTATTCTGCAGTAACTTCTAGTATTTTAAGGGATCAGGGAATTCTGAGAAGAATGGGGTAGTATTTCTTTGTATTCACTGCTTCTGTACTGGTTTATGAGTCAAAAATCCATTGTGGTTTTGGGCCAAATTCCTTCTGTTAAGTATTGAGAGGGTAATGGGTAATGATCTTGTCAGTGAAGTATGACTGGGTGTTAATAAAAGTGGGAATATTCTGACCTATTGAGTTGGTAGTTCTGGGTAAACTGTGTTAAATACATTCAAATTACAAATTCCGTTACTTATAATTAGATTTTTGAATAGAGTCATAATAATGACTAATTATTTATGGGTAATACATTAAAATTTTGAATTCCCATGGATTGGAGGAGAGAACAGCTGCATGTCTCTCTGTCCCAGAACAATGTGTATTTTATAATTCAGGAAATGCTAGAAGGTCCAATGTCCTTATGCTATAAATTAACAAAGAGTTGCCTTATGGGGAGCAGCATGTATATTTTTTTAAGCTTGCCAACTGATCCAAATCACCTCAATTCTGTTAAATATTCTGAAAAAAGGGATATTTTTCTGAAACTATTTAATACTTAGCCTCTGAAAAATACTCTTCATAAACAACCTTCCCCTTGAATACCCAGAACTAAGGTACCCGAATATCATCAACCACTCTAAAAATCTTACTCTTGGGCACTGACTAATTAAAGGAAAATGGTCTTTCCAGAACTGGTTAAAGTCAATGGAATATACATAATGATTTCAAAGGATGTTGGACCATATGGAGGAGGAGAATTTGGCTGCTAGAAGTCAAATTCCCTTATTTTGGTGCATTCTGTAAGTGATAAAGTTTGAGAATTAGAGCACTGTCAATATGTGCTATAAAATCACATGTGCTTTAAGAGGATAATGCTCCACTAGACCTTTTGCCACAAATTACTCTATATAATTGGACCTAAGATCACAAAGAGTGCACATTTACAAGATAAATTGAAAATTAATGAACAAATAATATAGTAATTACCAAATCCTTATTATTTGAAGAATATACACACTATGGGGTCTATTTCTTCCTCAATGAGCATGTGTAACCCCCATTAATTTTAATGGGAGTTAAGCGTGCACATCAAGGGAAGAATTAACTCATGATTTTAAAACTGACTACTAAGATTAAGACCTGCACTTTTGGCTTTGAGTTGAAAATGTGGCATATCTTTTGATATTTATCTCTATTTAATTGTGTATTTGTAGCTGAAGCAATTTGCAAATCATTGTTATCCCTATCAGTACAAGGCAAAGATAAATTGCATTATATACCCTACTTCTTGGACTCCTTGATGTTCTTTTCTGATTAAATTGAACTCTACCAGCAGTATCATAATTAATAATCTATGCTGATCAAGTTGGCAGTGCTAAAGCTATTTGGTGTCTTATGGCAATGAAAAATTGTTCAAGCAAGGTGTGTCATTTGTTTATTTTTTTCACAAATGTGAGAAATAGATAGGTAATAATACTGAGTCATGGATATTGTCAGATAATGTGAAAACTCCAATTTAGGTTTGGACAAGTTAAAACACCAACCAGTTTAATAAGACTTCCAAGACAGTTCATGAACTATGATGTTCAGCCTATGTAAAAAGGATTTTACTCCTTGGAAAGAGATTATAAGACTATCAGATGCAAACTTTCACTTCCAAAAGAATAAGATACGGTGCCAGTTGTTGTTTCTACATGTCAGCTGAGGGCAAGGGTATTTCCATGTGCTCTTCTGCAGTTGTCCATTAATGAATATTAGTGAAAAGGCTTCTGCAGTTGTTCATTGCCTTTTTGATATTGATCCAGGTGTCACTCTTCCTCTTAGAAGAGGAACTGAAAGTCAGAGTGTTTGAAACAGCCAGCATGGGTTTACCACAGGCAGGTTGTGTCCACGCAACCTGACTGTAATGAAATGATTAAAAGAAAGCAATGTATGTTGTTCATCTCAGCTTCAGAAAAATTTTAAACACTATCTCCCATGGCATCCTTATATCCAAACTGGGGCTGTCTGAAGAGGGTAGACGGGAGAAAAGCTGGATTGGTGATCAATCTTAAAGGATAGTGATCAGTTGGTAGCCAGCTCCTCAACAGTTAGTTCTTGGGACAATGGACAACTTGGATGGTGGGATGAAGCTTACCCCCTTTCTGGTCATGATGACACAAAATTAAGGGGCTTTTTGGTACAATGAATGATCTGGCTGACTTTCATAGGAATCTTATCTAGAGTAATTTAAATAGAGCTGGCAGGAATATAATGAAATTTAATAAAGATATAGGTAAAGTTTAACATCTAGTTGAGGACAACTCCAGGCTGAAGTGCAGACTGACTGAGTAGGAAGCAGGTCTTCCCAAACAGACTTGTGTGTCTTGGTGGATGACAAGCTGAACATGAGTTAGCTGTACGCCCCCACAGTAGAGAGGACTAGCTACAGCCTGTGTGAGCAAGATATAACCAGCAGGTCCATGGAAGTAATTATTCCCCTCTACTCCCTACTTGTGAGGCCACATCTGGGAGAGAGTTCATATTTTGGGGATCCAGTAAAAAAGGCAGGCTGACAAGGTGAAGAAAGACTTGTGGATAGCAACTCAGATGATTCCAGGGATGGAGCTGACAATGAATGAAGAGAGGGTCGAGTTATTTTTGTTTAACCAGGAGAAGAAAAGGCTAGAGAAGGAATCTGACTACAGCATATATGCAGCTCAGGTGCATCTAAAGGGAGGTTACAGAGAAGACAAAGTCAGTCTTTTCTCAGAGAGTTATAGCGAAAAGATGAGAGACAAATGCATGAGAGGTTGGAACTTGTAGCATGGAAAAATTCAACTGGGTATGACGAAAAAAGTTTTCACAAGGGAAGGAGTTAAGCACTGGAACAGTGTCTGAGAAAGGCTGTGGGTTTTCCATCCTTGGGGACTTTCATGCTTGCCTGGAAAAGGTCCTGAATAACCTGGTCTAACTTGGAAGTTAGCCCTGATTAGTGACAGAAGTTGAACAACTTTCAAATGTCATTTCCAATCTAAATTACTCTATGATGCTATAATTTCACAAGAAAATAATTTTTGTACTTATTTTATTTTATTAAGAAGAGAAAAAAATTGTTAAAGTGTGTAAGTCAAGAATTACAGTTTCCAGAACCAAGATTTATTTGAATTTGCTATTTTTCTACTTAAGGGGATTTGGTTGAGGGTAGAAGGAAAAGAAAAAAAAGAAGAGAAAAATATATATTCAGGACATGTACTTACAGATATCTATATAGTTATTCACTTATTAAAAAACCTAATATTTCCACCAAAATTTTCAAGAAGCATAAATTTAAAAAAAAATATTCACAAAAAAACCTGTGAACTAATGTCCAGCTTTGTATATGGGGCAAACCTTGCATATTAAGTGCATTAAGCGCACTGCTGGAGCCATTATCCATGAAATATATGAACTTCAGAACATAAAAAGTTATTAAAAAAACTAAGACAGTATATTGTAGAAAAACCTGTGCAAAAATACTATTTTAAAAAAAATTCCTTCTGCTTAATTTCTTATGCAAAACTCATTATGATTAATATTACATTTCAGTGGAGATGAGACTGGCATTCAAGTTTTTTTTTCACCTGAATGTGGTTCATATTTAGTAAGAATAGCTGTAAAATCCTAGTGATTGGGAAAGGAAAATAGTGCACTGTGTCAGAAAACAGAAGTGATTCTTTGTTTCATTTTTTATTGGCTTATGATTCAAGCAACCATTTGCTGAGAGCAGTATTGAATGCCTGGTGTTTTTATTTGGAGATCTGGATGAATTATTACCCAAATAGAATGTTTGCTTCCAAAAAATCTTGGTGTCTTTTTGTAATATTTATAGTTCTGACTGCCTCTAAGATTGAAAGGATAGATTGTATGTGTTATGGTGAAAAGAGCCCCAAATCCACTTGAATTTCCAAACTCGGTCCCTGCTGGGCTTCAGATAATTATCTAAATTTCTGAACAAAACCATCAAGGCTTCAAAACAGCAAAACTTAAAATTTGCCTATCAATGGCAAATTGATTTAGTGACCCTGTAATAATTTGGTTCTTTGCCATTGTTTTTATTAGGCTCACCATCAAAACCCAAAAGGTTTGTACCATTAGCAGGAGAAAAACATGTTTAGGAAATTCTCAACTTTTTTCAGTTGTGGTGTGGTGGGTTTTTTCCGAGCTTTCTCTCTTTTTTTCCAAGCAGTTTGCATTTGGAAGTCTGACACAGCAAGTCTCCCATAGCAAGATTACACTACACAAATATCATGGAAAGCATAGGGAGAATGGCTTTATATAAACTTGCCCTGTTTGTCTGAGCCATGCATTTCTTTATTAATGACACTGTCAAAGTTTGTATTGTGCTCATATTGGAAGGAGAAGCTTCATCCTCCCAAAACCAATAAAAGTTGATTACATACATATGAAATCTATGGATTAGAGGTAGGATTCTTGGATCCTTTACAAAGGAAGTGTCATGTTTCATCTTCTGTAGGGGGATTTATGGGAATGTGCGTGTGAAGCCACAGAACACCACATAGTCCCTTTCAGTAGAGATCTTGTAAACAGAACCAAGTTCTCTTTAAAGCACAACTGTAGGATTACTATTAAGAGGGAGAAAAAAAAAAGTATATATATCTCTTATTATCTTTAGTGCCACCTGAAGGCTGTCAACAGAAATTAATGACTTTGATCAAGGGATAGAACATGGTAGATATTCCTAGTTAATAATAATGCAGCAATAAAGTACATTAGTCCAAGCAATTCCGAATGGCAGTTCGCAAGGAGAAGGATGGTGTCAGACCTGTGGCTGAAGGGCGAAATTTTTTAATGAGACCAGTTAAATATCAAAATCAAAAGTGAGATTCTTAAAAGCAAACATAATGACAAATTTGGTAGAAAATCCAGGAAATATGATTCAAGGTAGTATAGGTAAAAGAAATAATATTATTTTCCTTTTGAACATGTGGTTCATTGAAATAAGAAGCTTTGTGAAAGAAGGTGAATATATATGCATGTGGAATTACCTAAAAATAAAACAGTGTAAAAATATATGAAGAGTGAGTGACAGGTGGATGGAGCCAGGCTCTTCACAGTGGTGTCCAATGATAAGACAAGGGGCAATGGGTGTAAGCTGGAACACAGGAGGTTCCGCTTAAATTTGAGAAGGAACTTTACTGTGAGAGTAACAGAGCACTGGAAAAGGCTGCACAGGGAGGTTGTGGAGTCTCCTTCTCTGGAGACATTCAAGACCCGCCTGGATGCCTTCCTGTGTGAACTCATGTAGGTGTTCCTGCTCCGGCAGGGGGATTGGACTGGATGATCTTTCGAGGTCCCTTCCAATTCCTGACATTCTGTGTGAATCTGTGTGAATCTGTGTGAATCTGTGTTCTCAGAGCAAAGTATTTCTGTTCTTTAATTTTTACGTGAAATTTCAGAAAAGATTTTTGATTTTTTGTCATAATCCATCACACAATTATAGTATAAAAATGTAAAAAAAAGTTATTTGAACAAGCTGACATAATTTTTCCTTCTCAGAAATTTAATTCTCATGAAATTTTGAAGTCTGCAGGATTTTGCAATTTGAAGGATATCCAGTTAAAAATTTCAGAACGTTTCCCAAGAAAGAATTTTCTTTTTTTTTTTTTTTAATATTTTAATTTCTTTTCTTCAAGCACATCTGGTTGCCTAAAAAGATACAGAGGCTTTTCAACGCTTATTCTAACTTTTAGTTCCAGAATACCATGTGCTTCCTAAGATAGACATGCTTTGCAAATACACTGCTATTACTATAGTGTCACAGATTATCTCTCCAGCATAACATTCTACCATTTATTCCCATCACCTTCGACCAATTCCTTTTTAAAAATTAAGCTAACTCCACAGGTAATTGGTGAACCACAATGAAACAAGAGTGTAGCACCACAAAGTAGGTTTAAGACATAAAGTAAAAAAAAAAAAAAAAAAAAAAAAAAAGGCTTTATAATGCTAAGAGAGGTTTTGGCATAGGCTGTATATAATCACCAAAGCCATAATGTGAGTAGGATTCTAGAGGTTAAAGGAAAATCTCTGACATTGTGAAATGTGTGATGAAATATTTTTCACATAATCATGTATTTCAGAAAGATAGTCAGTTTGATTGTTACATTATCTTAATTGAAGGCAAAAGATAAAATATATATAGCAGTCTGGTAAATTGCTATAGTGCCAGGTTACCTTTTTTTAATCTAATATTGACCTTCTTTCCTCCCATTAACTAGGTAGGAAGGAGCAGGTGGTCTTTAAGCAGTTACACCATTGAATAGGTGGCAAACTACATGCAGGAAGAGGAGAAAAAGCATTTTGCCCCTGAAATTCTGGGCTGGTGATATCCTCTACAGGTTACTGCAAATTTAGGGACAATAATTCAGTTGTTCTAATCTATTTCAATAGCTGCAGAACTCCTCTCTAAGATGCTCCAAGACATTCAAGATGTTTAGACTTTCTTACAGTGGCTGTTTATGTCTTCTTTCACTCTGGTTTTCCTGCATGAAATTTATGAAAATGCCTCAGGTATCAAAACTGTGGAAATTGTGGATAATAACCATGTTTTTAGTGTTGTAGAGGGATAGTTTGTAAGAATTTTTTTACACTACATAATTGTAATATGCATATACTACCCACAATCTCCAAAGCTTAAAATTAAATAAGAATTCTAGGTTACTGGGTCAGCAAGTAAGTAAAAATATGGTGTGGTTCCCAGTTCTCAAATGCATGACCACTAAGTCATGTGTCTAGATGCTCAAATGAATGTGTGGCTGGGTGAATACTGATGTTCAGCAGTTCCATACTGATCTGGAAGCTTGCTGTGAAGCAGTAAGTCTGTTCTGCTCTTGGGAAGGAAAATGATCATGTATGAGACTTACAGATCCTTATTCAAAAAAATAAACCCTGAGAAGCCTTAATCTATGATTTCTAGAAATTTGGTAATGCTAGGTTGCATCCAGTTGGAGTTAGTTATTTATAGGAAATAAATCACTAACTATTTCACATTGCTTTTTTCACATTGCCTTTTTTTCACACTGCTTTTAAAGGATTTTTCCTCTTCCTGAAAAGGTACAGTTCTGAAGTTCAGGCCATCAAAGCAAGAAGTTCAAACATCGCTACAAAATACCTTTGATGAAAAAATATTAAACATTCAGTAATAAAGGCACAAAAATTATTATATAACTCTGTAGGTTAAACATGACCCACTTAAACAAATAGCTGGGGCTAGAAAAGAGAGTCTGTAAAATCAGTATATTTATTCCCAGTGCTCTAAATGAAGTATGTTTAAATTTATCTCACAATCAGCTCATACCTGCTTCAGCACAGTCATCTGATACCTATTTAAATGAATCTCATCTAAAAGGTACAAGATCACTCCCAGGTGATGATGCCATCGCACAGTGGGATGTACACTAATACAGCTGAAGTCAGGAACAAATTCTTGCTGATCCTGATTTCAATGGGAACAGGAATTTGTTGTCTCTTTAAAATGAGAAAGATCAAACTTTGAAAGAAGAAGCAATCTGTTGAGATCTTCATGCGCCTTGATTTCAAATACAATCCTTGGCTTTCAGGATCCCTTTTAAATAAGACAGAATAAACTAGAATAGAGGAGTATCTGGAGGGTAATCCCAAGTAATTTTTTTCAAGGTAGAAAGAATGAAAAAAAGGAGATAAACAATGAGGGAGCAGAGGGAATTATGAATTAATTGGATATTTTTTTAAAAAATTAAGATACATTAAAAGATGATCAAATAATTCCATATATGTAAATATAATGCATCAAGCAAGCTATATATATTGGCCCGATTTCAAAGGCACATTCCTGTTGATTACTGTGCATAAGCTTCTGCATAAGTCCTTTTCTTAAAGGGGCTGATCTTAAGTTCTTATTTAAGTGCCCTCTTGAATTAGGGCCAACATGTAACTCCATGCCATTTTCAATCAGACACTCTGCTTTTGTTCACTCTACTCACTTATTCCATCTTGATTCTAGTGCAACACACTGTTCCAGGTGGAAACCGTGGCTCCACATTTATTGATAGAGTACAGTTTTGTCTGCTCCAAGTCCTGAATGAGGTTTTCTGGGGTTTCTGGTGTTTCTTTGACAGACTGTTAATACTAGTAATACAAATAACAGTTAATAAATCAATCTGTTTCTTCCAGGAATTTTGCTAGGAGGCATTAACCCCTTCTCACCATCTCCCAGGCCACACCCCTGCACTCTTTACAATGAGTGCAGCATATTTTTTATTTCTTCAACTGGCATGTGCAATCTGTCCTGACATAATTTACACATTTACACATTTTACAGAGCAAAGCACAGTCATGCAATTTAATTCCAAAAAACATAAGCAGAGGAGACTCGGCACACTCGATTAGCAAAGCATATGATCGAGTTTTGCCAGTATGATATCAAAGGCACACGTTTGATTTGAATTTGTGTCAAAATGTACCTGCTGCTCTTCATTTCAAAACAGACATGTGCTGATGTGTTAGCCCATATTCACACACAGGGGGTTTTTATATGCTGCAAACTGCACGTGTAGACCAGTGTCCTTTATAAATGCACTTTCTTTCCCTTCCTTTTCTCTTGTCTCAAGGCAGCTGGTCTTCACATCCTCAGGGAGAGGGAAGGCCTGTCACAGCCTGAGAGACAGAGAAGGGGAAAACAAGAAATCACTGTTCAACCTAATGAAATAAAATTCTGACTCAGATAAAGTCATCTGGGTTCTTCCACTGATCATTGCCCTATTGAGCCACCATCCCAGTTCTATTATTTCTTTTAAATAGGGATGTAATGCTCATGAATGGAGGGTGAATGCTTGAAAATGAAAGGTGATCACTGCAGTAAAGGACAAATCAATACAGAACCAAAGTGCTCTACTTATCCACGGGGCAAACTAAAGTGAAAGGAAATGTCTTCAAGAACCTCTCAAGCAGTTGTATTAATAGAAATGATGATTAAATTCCCATACTATTACACTTGGACTTAAAAAAAAATCAGTGATTAAACACTTACTAGAAAATGAATTGGCAGCTACCTGGACTGTGGGCATTTTGTTGTTCATTTTCCTTTAGCAAGATTTAAAGGGAAGAAATTTGATTGAATTTTGTGAATTTTTAATTAATAAAGATTGATAGCTGCAAAGAGCAGTCTTAGAAGAACTAGAAAAAAATTATTCCCCTGCAAGTTATTTAAAATTCAATTTCTAGAGATGCAAGGACTTGAGTACTTTTCTTGGGTTCTGGGTCACATAAGTACAAATGAGTTTATTTGGAATAATAGCTGGAAAGTTAGTTTGTTCAGCAGGTGTGAAATGGGGTTCTTACCTCTAAATGTGATTAATATTGGAGGTTGCAAATAACGTAATAGCAAGATAAATGGTCATGTTCACAGGTAAAATATATTTTAATTTCATGGAAATTGTAAAAAATGAAAATAGAATCTGGGTCAGGAATTTTCTGTGCTAATCTGAGACTGTCATTTTGGAGTGTCAATGTCAAGAGATTTTGGTTTTGGGTCATCCTCAGCAGTAGATGAAACAATGAAGGATTCACTTTCTTTGATCCTCCAGCAAACCCTGATTGTCTGGAAGCAGGGAGAGACAGTTAACTTCACAAAGTCAATAAATGTGGCCATCTGGGAGAATGCAAATTTAGACAAATGTGATATATGTGGGATGACACTTTTTACTTAGAACATGCTACACCATAAAAGCATTAAAAATACATTCATATGACCCAGAGCATTTGATTAAAGCCTTTAATATACAATAAATTCATCCCCAAGCAGACTAAAGAGGACACTTGTACAAATTCCAGACCCAGATTAATTCAGGTTTAGTTTTCTGCGTCCCCAGCCACTTTACTTCAGGCATCTCTGTCTTTATTTCCTTTCAATTCAACTAACTGAGTGGAATCTGCATTAAAAAAAACCCCAAAATGCATTATGCCACAGCTCCTTCTTTATGTGAAAAATTGTTTTTCTTCTTTCAGCTCTTTACATTTCACCCTTTTTGAGCCACTAGCTTGAAAAAATATTTAAGTATCTTTGCACTTGAGTAACTTCTCCTGGGAAGAGTCCCAGTATGTCTAAAATGAGTAAAGGTGACCTGATCAGGATCTGATCCCCATAGCTACTACTAAGAATACTTTGTGTTCAACAGCATGTCCTTTCCCAGCTGCAGGAACATTAGTGAAGCTCAGCTAGTCACAAGGCAGAAAGAAATCCAAAGCTGCTCACTGTCCTTTTCCAAGTAATACAATATGCAATGCTGCTATCTCAGGCCTCCCAGACAGGTAGCTGCACAGTAATATTTATCTGTCAGTGTCTATCTAGATCTTAAGATTATTCACAGTGTGTTTTAGCACGATATAAAATGTAATGTTTTCATAGACTGGGCTGTGTCTTCAATGTGTTCACTCAACCCAAAGACCTTACTAAAAGTCTGTTTTAAAGACGTGGGTGAACTACCCTGATCTGAAACAGTAAATGTGCTTTTTGTGGTGGCCAAATATGTACGCTGTTGTACCATGGAAGTCAAATGGGTATAACCAATGATCACCTTTTCCCTGCAGTGTACACAGCTGGACAGACATATGGTACATTATGATTTGCTGCTGATGTAAATACATAGTGCATCCAGGACAGGATAGAAGTTGGAAAAAAGTGTGCGTCAGAGCATGGTATCTGTGACATAGCACCTCCTGGAGATACAGCTGATGTGGTATTGTTTATGTAGCACTTCTTTTTAGGTGGAAAATTGAAGATTCAGCTTACTTCTTACCTAAAGGTTTATTGTCTTTTTTTTTTTTTTTTTTTTTTTTTTTTTTTAACAGGAGACTGAGTAGTTCTACTAAAAGCAAACACCAAGAACATGTTAGGTTCTAGTTTTTGTGAAATGTTATTTTTGGCAAGTTACTTGTCTATTTGTATTGAACAAAATAATTGAAGGAATGAGCTTGTAGCCTTTATTTATATGAAACAATTCTTCTAGCAACAGTGGAACTAGCTACAGGAGTAAAACTTGTCTAACAAAACCTTTATTTTATGTAATAGGAGATACAAGATAAGGAAAGAGATCAAGCAACCCAAAGCGTTGTTCAAGATGTTGCAGAAGAAAAGCTGTAGTTACTTTAAGCTAGTTGTTTCTTCCAAAACTAAACACTGCTCCATGTAACTGGTCCTCATATGGTGTAACCTGTCATAGCTCCACTGTCATTGATAACACTACTCCTATTGCCCATGGAACAGCCCTGACCTTGCCGTGGGTGACCAGGCTATCACACTGTGGGCATAGCTACAATATCAAAATGAGGAAAAACTAAGCTTTCTGAGAAGGAGAAAAAGGAGTGGGGAACTCTCCCTTTGAAAGAGCAAGAGTCCAAAGCCCAGTTTCCTATAAAGTCTCTTGTGAACACATCTACTTGTGGTTAGAGAATTAAATATTTAACATGGCAAACTGTGCACTCGTTTTTTCATCATTTCCGTTCACACTGGTCCTTTACCTGCTCTGTGCAATAAAGTACACAGTGCTAACCACCACAGCCTACTTCATCTGCACTTCATCAGATTAGCATTAGGTTGAAATCTCTAAGACAATATAAATGAGATCAATAAATAGTGCAATCAATCTCAGCTACTTTTAAGTGTCCAGAGAGACATTTAAACAGAACTCCTGTAGGTTGACAGTGCTTTACCAGCAGAGAGAACACCAAACACATTGTACTGATGTTAACACATTTGTTGCCCCTCATGATGCTTCTTGCATTTAGACAGCAAAGCCAACAGGACTCTTTCTGTTGATTTGCAGGTGCTTTGGAATAACAGCTTAAAACATTGGTGAATTTGGAGTGATAGAGAAAAAAATTGCATATATGCAGTTCTTCCTTTTCTTTGGTTTGCCAAATGGGTTGAGGCTTACCTTGTTCTGCATTTCTTTTTACATTCCCAAGTATTCAGGCAGGACCTGAATAATCTTTGTCCTGCTCTGATCACATTGTCAGTGGTTAGGGAGTAATGTATATTTCCAGGATTTAGAATAACCCCAAATGCTCCAAATGAAGAAAACAAACACAACTTCTGGATTCCAGATATTTAAAAGAAAAACCAGCGATAACAAACTTAAAAAGCTAAAGCAATATAGCACAGTAACAAGTTCTACAGATACAAAGGATAGCATTAGTTGAAATCCATATGCTGAAAAAGTATATCACTAGGGGGAAAAAATCCTCTGCACAGTACAGGTTTGGGAATATTTTACATCACTTCATCTTTACACTGAAATCGAAGGAGTTGCCGAAGCCTCGATCTGGAGTGATGACTCAAAGCCCTGACATACGTTCCAGAGTGAAACAGGGTAAGACAATTCAGAACATTCCAGGTTTTGTTATTATTGCAATTCCCCCAAAATGGCAACAACTATTTCACTAGGCTAAAAGAATCTTCCTTGGCTTGACAAAACTCATAAAGAGAGCTTGTTTTTTGAAAAGCAACAAAGCAGGTAGGACATTTCTTATAGCCTTTCTTTCTTTTTACCTTTCTATGACCCCTAAGAAGTCACAGTCCCCTCACAGTTTAATCAGCATGGGGTATTGCAGAATGAATGGGCTGGAAAATTCCTTTGAAAGGCAATAATAATATTTTTTCATATATGAATTCTAGCTTGGTTCTTAGCAGCTCAACGAAGTAAAGTCATTGTTATTTTTTTTTTTTTAATTTTTTTGCTCCTTCATTTTGCTTTTCAAAGGCACTCATTTTTGCACAAGTTGTAAGTCTATGTTAAAGTCATGTGCTAGTCTGTGTTACACATTTTAGCGCATTCTGTACTGCCCTGGGAGCTAACCCCCCTCCCCCAAAGAACTCTTTCTCAGCCCCTTCATCTGTAACCTTTCTGCAAGTAAATGCTAATTGAAAAAGAAAGAACACCACTAATCTTGGAATTTAAATGCATTTAACAAAACCAATCTCAGTCTAAATTGTTGTTTCACCATTCCCTTTTCCCCAACAGATGTCGAGAAACTGCAATTCCTATTAAGAACACTTGACTGTTTACTCAGCAAGAGAACTTCAGGCTCAGGCTGCATCAATCTAAATGCGTTTCAGGACGTCAGTCTTTTGAAAAGTGCAGACTGTTAGTTGGTTATTTTTAAATGTAATCTTCACATAAAAGAGTTGCTGCATTTTTCTTTTCACTTTGTCATCCCTCTCTCCCTCCTCCTTTTTATTTTATTTTTTTTTAATGATGGCATCAAACATAGATGTCCTGAATTTTTATATCTCTTTTCATTTAAGTTTCTATCCATGGTGCTTTATTTCATTTTTCTCCCTTCTTTTCAGCTTTGACTGAAAGGAATATTAGTGAAGATTGTGAATGTTATTGAATGAAAAATAAATAAATTAATCAATAAAATTCCAGAAATGTTTTGTAGTGAGAATGTTAGACATCAAAAGTGTGAATATGTTTTCTTATTGAGCTTTACAGTAAAGCCCCCTGGGCTTTGACCACAGATCTAAGTAAAGTTATCTGTGCAGATAAAGATGACTCTGTGTGGTTTTGTTGTTTTCTATCCTAGGCATCACTAGTTACTCATGATCAGGAAAGTATAGACATGTATCTTGTCTTTTTTTCCCCTTTTTTCTCTTATCTCTTCACATGATCCTTCAGTTAGTAAATGCAATGTTGGTATTTTCTAATATGTCCTCAAGTGATAATCACTGAAATATAGCTTAGGCCACAATTCTGCAATTACAGTACCTAGTTACACTGGCATGAACCCCAATTTCTCATGAGCCTTTCAAGCATGTTTTACTGTAGAATAAAATTCAATTGCTTTACTCATCATGTTTTGATATGTGATGGGTCAAATCCTTCACTTTTTATGAGGGAGCTGGCAAGGCCAAGGATTGCAGGCTGTGCTTTGCACCTGCATTGCCACAGGCAGGTCTGTGGTGGCTGAGGCAGTGCTGCTAGAATGGGGGGATGCTTCTTTGCTAAAGTCTTTTGAATAGCCTCCATTTTCTCTGACAAAAGAAGGTAGGGGAAATATTCTGGACCATGCAAGGTCAGGCTTAGTGACATGGCTCTAAATCTCCTGTTCTTAGGTATTACAATGCAGAGAAAGTCAGCAAAATCATGGAAAAATGGCATGGGTGAAAGAAAAATAGCTTAAATTATGCATGCTAACAGGCAACAGATAATTGGGCCCATGGATGTGTGTGGGTGAATGTTTGAAACTGAACTTTTGAACTCTCAGGCAGAAATCTGCTACTTGCTGGCTGGAATCTGTATGGGCTGGCTGTAAATTTTGATAACACCTGGACTAAATAAAAGTGGTGCATCTTGAACCCTCCAGTCAGTAAAAAGGAATGAAACAAAACTATCAAGTAGGTGGTTTCTTGTCTGTTGGGCTTCTGCATGTAGACTATCTGGATAGGGAAAATGGGAAGCTTGGGTTCCAGAAAGAAGATCTGGTACCAAAACAAAGGGTTCCTGAAAAGAAGTGGTCTCAGAAAGAAGAAGGAGGTCTGGAAAGAAAGTGGCTAAAGGAAAGATCCTGGAAGTGGGGAAGATCTGAGGGATCAAGAAGATGAAAACAAATGCCAAGGATTGCCCAGGGACAAGAACTGACCAACATGACCTTCGGCCCAGCAGTGATCCATGGTCAGAGGGAAGTAAAAATTTAGCAAAAGTAATGATGCAGAGAGTAGCGTGTAAGTGAGTATGTGAGATAATCAAGTTGTGTAAAAGCTTTAATCCTATTAGTTCTTAAATAAACTCGGTATCCAGATCCACCATGGGCTATTGGTTATCTCACTTGTGACAGAAAGGTGAAGAATGCTGAACCAAGAGTTAAAGTATCACAAGTACTGAATATTATTTTAGAAAAAAGAATAGGTGTTTCTTTAAAATATCTAGGAAAATGCAAATATATAAGTAAAGAATCAAATAAACAATTGACTTTGATTAAGATTCCCATCAAGACTGCAATAATCCAAAACAGCCTGAAAATGGAAGAGTTTATAAGGAAAAATGAAATTAAGTCAAATAGAGTGCAATACACAAAAAAATCTCTCGCAATGGTGATCTAATAGATAAATTTGCAGCCTTTACGCCAATTACATATCCAGAAATCCATTGGAACCAATTACTTTTGGTTAGAGTAGGCAAGAAGTTATTTCCTACCTGCAACATGTCAAGATATCAGAAATAATTCCATTGTGCAGCATGAAAAAGTAAGAAAAATCAAATATTGAGAAGATTTTCATGTGATTTTGAAGTCTATTTCATGGAAGAATGTGCCCTCTCAAGTGTTCATTTGGTCTCTGAAAGCTCCAGAGCAAAGTCAAGAAAGCTGAACTGAAGTTTATTATTTTCTGGTGCAAATTGCAGTTGAAACAATAGATTATTTTATCATCAAAAATTTGTTAATTAAAAACTCTTCACCATTACAGTCTTTTTAGATCTTAGGGAACTCTACGGGCATCATAGAACTAGCATGATCATCTCTATAGGCGTGATCCTCCCTTCTCCCTTGAGACCCCTCACAGCATTCAAAGTGACTACTGTAGGTAGGTAGGTTGATGGCCCATGAAGCTGTTGGATATTTCTGTCTACAAATTCATGACCCTGATCTAGACACTCCGTACCTTGAATCATTCCCCAATATGTATTCACAAGTCAATTTATATGCAGTCTCAATGAATATAAAATGCCTGAACGTTGGACCTAGCATTGACATCCTCTTGCAAACTATGGAAAGAATTTCTCAATGTCCTTAAGTTTACAGAATCACAAAATCACAGAATGGTAGGCGTTGGAAAGGACTTCAGTAGATCATCTAGTCCAACCCCCCTGCCTAAGCAGGTTCCCTACACCAGGTTACATAGGAAAGCATCCAGGTGGGTCCAGAGATGGAGACTACACAACCTCTCCGGGCAGCTTATTCCAGTGCTCTGTCACCCTTACAGTAAAGAAGTTTTTCCTTAAGTTTGTGTGGCACTTTTGGTGTTCCAGTTTTTGCCCATTGCCCCTTGTCCTGTCACTGGGCACCACCAAAAAGAGCCCAACCCCATCCATTTGGCCTCTGCACTTCAGGTATTTATAGACATTGATAAGATCCCCTCTCAATCTTTTCTCCAGGCTGAAGAGTCCCAGCTCTCTCAGCCTTTCCTCATACAAGAGATGGTCCAGGCCCCTGATCATCTGTGGCCCTCCACTGGACTCTTTCTAGAAGATCCCTGTCCCTCTTGAACTGAGGCGCCCAGAACTGGACACAGTACTCCAGATGTGGCCTCACCAGGGCAGAGCAGAGGAGGAGGAGAACCTCCCTCGACCTGCTGGCCATGCTCTTTTTAATGCACCCCAGGATACTGTTGGCCTTCCTGGCCACAAGGGCACACTGCTGGCTCATGGCCAGCCTGCTGTCCACCAGCACAGCCAGATCCTTTTCCACAGAGCTCCTCTCCAGGAGGTCAGCCCCTAACCTGTACTGGTGCATGTGACTATTCCTCCTCAGGTGAAGGACTCTGCACTTGTTCTTGTTGAACCTCATCAGGTTCTTTTCTACCCAACTCTCCTGTGTGTCCAGGTTTCATTGAATGGCAGCACAACCTTCTGCTGTGTCAGCCAAAACAATGAAAACACTGAAGGCCTGAGTCTGAAAGGAATTTGAGATCTCCCAGATGAAATAAATGGGATGAGATAAATAACTACTTCTCTAAATCTAGCCTAACGGTAAGTAAGTACTCAATTTCTGTTTAAAGTGTATCTATTGTGAAACATAAATACATGCCCTACTCAGTAGAGCCCATAGCACACCCATCTGCAACAGGTCCTGCTGTAATCTGTCACCCAGCTAGCAAGTGTTGGATAGCCATATGCCATTACAATGCCATTTCACACTTCAACCCTTTTTTAATGAAAGGAGACTTAGACAATTTTTTTACATACTTTTTCTCCATCAGTGACTTGAAGATCAATGAAGAGCAACATGCTATATTCAATGTGAGTAGACAAACAGGGCTTGAGTATCAAGTGCCTACAGAAATATCCTTGCATTTTAGGGAATTATGAAAAGGAAGGGTATGTATTAACAACTTAGGTATTAATTAATGTATTAAAAGTTTGTGATCCCATAATATTATGAAGTCTTTACACCAACAGTGTATCTACATAGCTGCAAAGGATCTGCCTTATATATACAGTTTCTTAGAACAGCCTACGCCATACAGTAAGTTTCTTAAACCAAAGTTGAGGGTTCTCCAGTTTCATTGTGTGGCTTTCTAAGTTACAGTAATGCAATTGATCATCCCAGCAGCCATGGCAAACTCAAATGCTCTCGCAATAAGGGCAATCTACTTTTGAGACACTGCTGTTTAGATGACTGTTTAAAATTCAAAACCGTTATGTAGGATCACCAGTACTTTCAGCATGGTTAAAAATGTTGCCATAAATCAGATTTCTATTTTTGGTCCAAAAAGTAACCTTGGAAACAAATAGTTTTTTTGAGAAGATTGAATTGTAATTGATTATCTTTTTGCTTCCAAAATGTTAGAACCAAAGGAGTCCAGGTTTGAGGTTAAGTTGTACTTTTCCTTCAACACCAGGGATACAGATGTTTGCTTAAATTTAGTTCAGAAACACATTTCTTGTGGTCACTGCAAGGGAAATTCCCCTCTCTGTGAGTGTATGGCTCACCTGGGCTCCTCCCGAGCCCCTTTCATAGTGTTGCGGTCTAGCAAGAGAGTAGAAAATCTTGCATTTGTTCTTATTCTGTGTGAAGGTTCACCATGCTCTTTCAGGTTCCTGGTGTTAAAGGTCAAATCGTAGTGTTTAGTTTTCTTCTCTAATATAATTTCATTCTAGGTTTGTGTTTTTTTCTGGGTTTTATGGTTGATTTCTTTCTTTGTTCTGAAAAGAGAAAACCTTCAATTTCCTGCTGTCTGCTCCAGGAATGGGCTGCAGGAAAGGAGCAGCATCTATGGAGGTGCAGTGACTGAAGAGGAGAACAGTTTGGTCCCTATTGCATGTTGAATCTGAGGCCCATTCAGATCTTTGTTCTGCTTCCTGCTAGCACAATGGATGTTCTTGACACCCAACCCAGGCATATTCTAAAAGTAATTCAAATGGAAAATTTTCCCAAACCCACAGTGAAACACATCTCTTTCCATATAAAAGTACTCATTTCCTTCACTGTCAAGGGCCAAACTTGAAATTGTTGTTGTCAACTATTTCTTGCCATGTGAGTTATGTGGTTATTTATCTTTTTGGTGCTAAGACATTCACAAAAGGTCTGAGAAAAATTGTTATTGCTGGGTGCACACCAAGTCATCTCCCACTGATAGAGCTCAAATAAGGTGTTACTCTCATTTTTCTACTAAGGTTTTTCATTGAGATTGAACTGATGCTTTCTTTCAAGATTAGTTTGTAGCACTTTTGCAAACTGCAGTTAGATAGAAGAAAATTTTCACTTCAACAATTAAATGTATGCTCAAACAGAGCAGTAGAAGGCTAATGGATAATGTGTAAGAAAATAATGCTGAAATCTCTAGAAAATTCATGTTAAAAGATTTGTCCTTTTAGTTAGGAGTAAATATCTGTAGTCTTGATAATCATTACAACTACTCTAAATTCATAATGCTGCAAAATGTATCTGAGAATCTTTTGGGAACGGATAGTTTTGTATCTTCATAGTCTTCATACCTTGTGCCATGAAAAGGTCAAAAAAGTTGGAAAACCATTTTATTTCTCGTAGACAGTGAGGTCTTTTATTTCTAGGTCTTGGTTCAGCAATAATGCATGTTTATGTTTCACTTTTATTCTGCTTAGGGTTAAGTATGTACTTAAACAAAACAGCAAAAAGTAAAACAAATAGGTTTTTTTGTCTGCTTCATTCACTTTTGTGAATGAAGATTCGGAACAGCTTGGACTCCAACAGATATTTCCTCAGTGGTAGCACTAATGCAATACAATACAACAATTCTAATGAAAGAAGGAATGCCCATATTTTTTATGGATGAATTTCATTCATTTGTGTGGATAAAATATTCAGGGGTTCAGAATTCATAAGCAGTTTCATTCAGGTACTGCACAATTGTGGATAAAATATGATATTGTTGTACAAAACATTGCAAATTACCATTTATTATTATCCATTACTATTTCCATTTATATGTCACTATTTATAACTTGCCCATAAAAATATTTCTCTTCCTACAACTTAGTCCAGATTGTATGATAAGTGAATAATGTTAGTGCTTTCCTATCCCTTTTTTTGTTGTTTTGGGGGTTTTTTTTGTGAAACCAGATTTTTAGATGTGAATTATCACCTTGTATTCTCCACCCCTCCTGAAAACACAGCTATAATTTTGTAGACATTGCTAAGCACCTGAGGTGAATGTTTGGCAGAATTCTTTAGGCATGTGACAAACAAACAAATACGTAAACAGAGTAAACACAAATACAATACATTCAGTAGTTTTTACCAGGATTCTGGGAGCATTTTTTACTGACATGATTTTTTTTTTTCTCTCTTGTGCTGTTTTCTGTGTGTTGTGTCACACAAAGCATATTCTGTACAATATGTGAAGCCTCACATTAGACAGAGTGAAAGTTAAGTGAATTTTAGGAGGATTATTTATTATATTGCAAATCACAGCCTGGTATAGTGCATTTCTTCACTGAAATATGTTTTTACCACTTTCAAAATCCCTTTGCATCTGAGTCGATTAATTTCTCTGCAAGCATACGTGCTACTCAATATACTTGTTATGTGCTTGTAGCTCTCGGTGTGTAATGAGACATTTTTGCTGTTGCTGATAATTCTGTAGATTTCATTGTACCCAGACATATGGTGTCAGTTGTTTGAAGGTTTTAGAAACCATCGGATTGGCTGTGATGTATAAATGCTATAATCCCCATAGAAAACTTCGGACTTCTCGAACCAGAGTTTAAAATCTGCATGTTCACTTGCAGACTGGGGAGTTTTTAAAACAAGCGGGCCCTTGTAGATAATTTAACATTAATGACCCGAGCCAACAAGAAGTGCAAAACATGCACCCCCTGGGAAGAGCGATACAAAGTCTGAGCTGTGCTTCCACAGTCTATGAGCCAGATGGAAATATGTATAACCAGTGTTTTATCAGTATTCAGTGTGTATTAAATAAGTGTTATTAAAGGGCAACTTTTAAATACTTTAATAAGGAAGAATGATGATCTGCCTTCTCTCTGTAGTTCCAATCCAAAGCCAACAGCAGCCAGTCGAAGACCCCATTGATTTTGATGGGTTTTCTATTGAGCCTTTTGTCTGCAAACTGGATGAAAGGCAGCTGCAGGGAATTGGAGGGTCCTGGTTTAGCAGTTGCTCCTGGCTTCCCCTGTAAAGCCACACAAGCCACCTTCATAGCACATGCACCTGGAGTGAAATCATGACTCCATCTCAGTCTGTAGAAGTTTTAGACTGTGAGTGGATTTCAAATTTTACCCCTGGTGTGAGTAGGCCAGTTTATTTTATTTGCTCTTCTGGATATTAAATATCCCTGGCAAGGGTGTTCAGCTTGGATTGTCTCAGTGGACCTGTAAGTAGCAGAGTTGGCTATTATGGATCTATAGACCTGTTGTCTTATTTGGGGTATAAATATGTATTTTCTGTGCCCAGAACCTTGTTGAAGTGTTTGTTATTGTAACTGCCTAAAAAAAAATATATATATATTGGTCAAAGGCCAAAACTCAAGTGAGTAAGAACCACTTTCCCTTGCAATATCGTGTCCTTAAACAGTGTTTCACCAGGCTAAGTTGGGCTGCAGTATGATTTGTTAAACATGACTGACTACAGATAGCTTTTCAACACAGTAGCAATAACATTTTTTCCATCCTTCTAGTACATTTACTTTCATGCACTGTGTTAAAGTTTTTGCTTTTTTAGAAAAAAAAAAAAAGTACATTAGTGGTGTCTTCCATACAATTTAATGAACCACTGGGCCTCGACTTATTTTTGTTTGTTACTTCTATAGCTCTTGTGTTTAGGGCAGTCATGCTCTAAAGTCCAGGCTGCAACTAGGCTCCATTGTTCTGGATGCGGTACAAACACAGAGTTAATCAACTGAACAATGTGTAACGATTTGTAACTTCATTGCTGTTGTATATTGCAGGAATACCAGAATGGGTGCAGCACAGTATTATGTCACCAGATAGAAATGATGCCCATCCCTTTTTCTCTCTGAGAAGACAACTTAGAACTCCTGGATGAGCATTGGCCAGCTTCTGTCCAGAGAACAGAAGTCAAATATGCAGCACAGGAGGAAAAAGGCTGGCTGTACATTCTACGTGTAAGTGTACAAAGAAGGGTAAGTAAAATAAGAAAGCAAAAAGGTTTCAATCCTTTGATTCCCTTGAATTGCTTAAGGCTAAATGGATCTTTTAGGTTATGCCAGGACTAATGTATCTTTGGTAATGAACTGACACTTTTTCCTTGTAACACCTTTCTACTAGCAGTCCATTCTAACATTAATGCCAGGAGAATTTCCAGATGAGATGCTTGCAAGCTGTTTGTTTTCTGTGTGCTGTTGGACCAGCACTAAGGGGAATTACTGTGCTGGACGATTGACCTCCATTCATGTCTATATAATTTCTCCCCTCATTATTTTGAGGAATATGTCCAAATGAGCAAGCTCCATCCAAAGTTTCCAAAAACACAAAATGAGAATGATCCCTCCTTTGAAGCTGGGGTGGAGGAAGCAGAACTGAGCCTTTTGGTCTCTTTTCTGAAGACATCTCTATCTCTCAGCTAAACTTCAAAATATTATTAGGAGTATCCAGATAAAGCACTCAGACAACCAAAAAATAGTTTATTCAAGGGGCAAATTTTACCCAAATTTAATATGAGTCTCAAATGATTATTTTTAGATGACCAAAACCAAAAATTCTAATTCCACTGGAATTATCTAGGTGAGACAAATGTAATTCCATTATGCTCTCAAACACAGAGGTCAAGGATTGTTTGCAAGGTGCAATTCTCCCTCTCCTTGTCCTTTGGATCATCAAAAGAACCAGTTGTACCCTACTCCAGTTGCCACTACTGCAGTGTTTGCGTCAATATGGCTGCTGTCTGGATGGGAAGAAAATGACATATTTGACAATGGGGAGCTGCCTCTCTAGAACCTAAACCAACCTTTTTTGGATATATACTCTATCCTTTCCCTCACATATGTAAGCAAGAGACGGTAGTTGATATTAGGTGAGTTGCACATGATGGGTTTCATTCTGTGAATAGAAAATATTGTGATTCAGAGTACTAGTTACTTTTTGCATGCAAATGCCCTGTTTCTCTAACATAAAGGGCTCTATAAGTTGCAGATAAGTGTTTTCTGAATCAAGCCCTAAATCTGCTCTGTATTTTAACTGGAGACTTTAGCCAGTGGATAAGCACCATCAGACATTATTCAAACATTTTACAGCTTGCAAAGGAATTATTCTTTTTTTTTTTTTTTTAAAAAAAAAAAAAAAAAAAAAGAGGAACACTTTAAATAAGAGAAAACAAACAGTTTCATTGCAAGTGGCCTAGTTATGGATATCTTCTTTCCACCCCAGTGACTTGATGTGACTGTTAACTGGCATTTGGCTGTTTTATAACTGGTGCAATTATTTTGTCAAAGGTTGTACGTTTTTTTTTCTCCTTTAAAAAAAAGTTAGTTTACAGTTTATTAACTTAGATTACTGCTAACAGCTCCCATGGGTCTTTCTACTGAAATAAGGACCAGGATAACTGATTTCTTAAGACCAATCTGGAAGACTTTAAAACACATTAATAGCTATCACTGAAACAGCAGGAGGAAGAATAGTCTGTCATTTGGAGGTTTTTTTCTTTTTTTTCTTTCTATTCTCTGCATAAACTTTTTCCCCAACTTTATCTATTTATCTGTTATCCTGCCTTTCTCTTTCTCTCCCTTTTTTCTTTTTCCTTCTTTTTATAACTATTAACAGGCTAAGATTTCAGTGAGTGCAAATAAACAGCAATGACGCTTTTTGACTGTTCAGGGAGCACATTAGCACATAAATAGGAAACAAAGACTGTTTCTAAGATGGTTCAGGGAAAAAGTAAAATGATACTTTAAAGTGTGGAGGCCTGAAGTCAAAACACCCTGTTTTCAAAAAAGTGTAGAATAGTGCAGAATATAATTCATGCTTAACATTTTTTAATTTTTTTTTTTTTTTTTTTTTTTACATTTTGCTTTCTTTTGTGCATAAATAGTTGCAAAAACACACACAGGTTAAACATTTAGACATTTAAGTGTGTAGTTTGCATGTCTTTGAATAAGGTAATAGTTTATTACATTGGTCTATCAACAGGAAATCTATTTCCCTTCTTCCACTGCTTTGGCATGGTTCCTGCAGTCATACCTTTCCATCCTATTCCTCACCTTCTTGAATAAAAAAATGAATGTGTGGATGGAGGTTAAGCAGAAGTGCTTGCTCAGTGTGTCCAAACTACTGTTTGGGAAATCTGCTGAAAAGTATGACAGAAAACTTTTTCTTACTTGTATTCCCTTGTTGTGATTGCAATAGTGAATAATGCAGGAAATTTGATTTGCTGTAGAAGGACTGTAAGCATTAAAACAGCTGGGCTGTTTGTTATCTAGGTACTTAACATTGGAGCATTTAGTGCCAAACATCACAAGGAAGTGACAATATTAGTCCATATTTGCAGGAATAAGAGTGTAGTTATAAACAGGGAAATTATAATCTGAGTGTTCTCCTCTTTTCTATGACTTGCAGTTGTGTAGTTAAGCAGACTGGAGCATCAGCCTTCCAGCTGAGATGCTGGATGAAATTTCATTTTTTTCTCCATTTCTTTCCCGAGCAGTGAGAATTGTGCACTAGTTACATGTACCAATTTTTTTGGTTTTGGTGCACTGCCCAACCTGAGAAGGAACCTTTGCCTTGCTAGATGCTGCACAAATCGGAGTAATTAATAATTAATAACTATCTTTTACTCAAAGATTTTATAATTAAAACACTCATTTCTGTTATCTGGAATAAAAAGGAATTGGGGTGGGGATGGGAAGAAAGGATGCTCTTCTCATACCATGTCTAGCAGGAAGATGCAGATAACTCAGAAATAGTGGCTTCAAAACTTGAAAAGATCAAGAAAGTCCATCTTAGATGTTTCAGTATTGTTCTTCCCACTGCTTTGCAAGGAGGTTTTGATCAGATACAGCATTACACACATGTGTGAAGTGAACTGGGACAGAATTACTAAACTGCTTTGCCACTGCCCTTCAAAATAAGGAACTGGTGTTTGTCATAGCAAAATACTTTGGATTGTCCGTGATATTATTAACCAGAATGCAGTACATAAAGAAAAGATATAACCTCCTAATAGTAAAAGTGTCTATATTTATAAAGCAAGAAATAAAGGGAGAGCATGCAGCTACTTCTTAAGCATAATTTTTGAAAATATTGCCTGGAAAAGAGTTTAAATTATGCAGAGTTATTGGTATAATCAGGTGCTATAAATCAGCATAACTTGTTCAAAGTTAGTTTTACCATGTTTGCAACATGGTGCCCTGGTCTGTATTTTGCTTAGCTGGAAAGGTTTACAGACATATATTTTCATTGAGAGTTGCTTCCAGGAGTTTATTTCCAACCTATTCATTGATTCAGTATGAAATGTTTCATTTTCAGTCCTGAATGGGGGGTCATACTATTGTCCTCTCTCTTCACTACTTTACTGGTTCACAAATGCATATTGAAACAATCAATGTTATCAAATAGGCAAGTTACAGCATAATCTTATTTTCCTGGAATAAATTTTTCATATAGTTCTGTAGTGTGCTAGAAAAAATGCCCACTTCAATGTGAAAATAAAAAAGTTAAAAGAAATGACCAATAGATTTATTGGGAAAACACACGTCATTTTCTACTACCAGTTCTTTTTGTCACTCAGTTGTTGATTTTCAAATACTCGTGTAGTAAAAGTAACTACAGTGTATGAGAGATAGTATGGTAATGAAATGACATACTTTTCAGTTACACTGAAATTTCAATAAGGGTGAAATTTTACCTCAGAAAGAGGGCAGTGATCTTCTCACAAACACTGTCCTTTGTCCTGAGGCACACAAAATCCCCAAATCCCTAAAATATTTTATCTAAAGATAAGATAATTTTACACCAGTGAAGGCATGAAAAAGAAAAGTATATCAGATGCAGCTGCAAAAGTCCTGTTGCTCAGGGAGAAGGTAAATTAAAGGTTTCTATCTTATCTGTATTTCAATTACAATTTTATTTTTGGTCCCTGGCAGTGCAGACAGTTGAAATCTTGGGAAGTGGAAACACTCACAGGTGTATGAAAAAAAGAATCTTTAATGGTGGAGATATATATATTTGATCTATGTTGCTTTTCATGTGGGGTATACATGATATTTAAATAAAAATGTGGACTCCTATGGAGCCACCCATTTGTTTGAGTTCACTTGAAGATTCCCTTCTTTTTTTTGCCTTTTTTTTTCTTTTTCTTTTTTTTTTTTTTTCTTGGCAATAATGGCCCACTTTAAGAGTCTGCAGCTCTGCCCAGCTCGTTCTGGCGGTCGGTCCTATAGGAAACAGTTGTGCAAGGACCAAAACAGTTAATTATAGAAGGGCTGATCTCACTTCCATTGGTGCCCATGGTGTGTATTTGTACCCAGTTTTCTGGGAACTGGATGAAAAAGTCTTGAGATAAATATGTATTAGCTCTTGGGCATCTGAGTCTGTGGGAAAAGACCAGAGAAGATTTCCGTCTCCTCTGTTGGGCTTTTCAACAGTGATGTAAGTCCAGTATTTGCTGAAAGTGTTGCCATTTCATTAGATGCCTTTGCAGTTGGCACTGTGCTTTTGATAACTACCTTACCAAAGACATCCAACACTGCATAAGTTCTCATGTCAGGTGTAATGCTAATCTCCATTGGTATCAACAGTGCAAAAATGGCCACTACTGTTGAGTGTGCAGATAGCTAAAATTTATCTTCAGTGAAAAGGGATTTATTCATGTAAACAGAGAACCTCAGGTACAGTCTGGTGCTGATTTAACAACCACAAACCTGGTTTCATGGGCAAATGAATCTTGTTCTTCAAAATGATCCTGGACGAACAGGAGGATGACAAAACATATTTTTATCATGAACACTGCAGATGGGCAGATTTTTGCAGCCTTATTATTATCAGGAGACTCTGGGAGCCTGAGAGGGACTGGAGAGGAGAGAAGCACAGTCTCCCATGAACTAAACTCCATGCAAGCACTGGAGTTTAGTTACCTCAGCTGAAAAAGAGTTCAAAAGCCTAAAATGCTACTGCCTTGGAAAAATAGTGAAGTCCTTCATATCAGTACAGATGAAAGGTAGGTGAATTAAATGGAGCTCACCTTTATGGATCCAGAAAAGCTTAGAAAGGCTGTTAAAATCCCTTATTAGATTTGGGGTAAATATGAATCTGAACTGTGATAGTTAAGACTGGTATCTATTTTGAGCTTTACTGCAGAAAATTCTACTCTTTTCTGTTTTCTCCCAAAAAATAAATGCTCTGAAAATGATCCTACTGACTGAGATTTCAATATTCTCTGATTTTAGCTGCACCAATGCTCTTTTAGAGGGTTAACATCACTGTAAAACTAGTGAAAGAGGTTAGAGAAAGTGAGAGAAAAAGGCAAAAGAAATGAAGAAAATAGTGAAAAAAATGTCAAAATCCCAAAACTGTTCAAGTCTCAATTATTCTCTTGCTTTAAAAAGTTAGCCATGAACAGATCCAGACCTTCTAAAATAGGATGATTGAGTGAGTAAATAGCTTAATGTCTAGGTAAACACACATATATGCACATTTATAATATCTGCTTATACATATATAGACTATTTGCATATTTGTGCCTGTGTGTATAAATATAGAATCCACACATATGCAAGGCTTATTTCCTATCTTCTTGTTTGGGAAAGGAAGGCAGAGAAGAATTATCTGTCTTCTGTCATTCCTCTTGGCAATGTGTTCTTGTATCTGTCTCATATTCACACACCAATATTTGCTAAGGCATTTTCCAATCAACATGAGATTTGAACAATTCCATGACTCGTTGCATCTTATATTTTGTTATCTTCAGCAAAATGTGTATTTCCTCATTGGTATCATGGAAACACATCAGGGTCTTATGTGACACAGTTAAAATTCACAATGCGTTCTCAGAAAGTGTACCAGGCAAACATTGTAGGATCTGGTGGTGTCCTATGGAGAAATCTCCAGGATAGAATGATGAATGGATTCTGGATTATATTGCAGCTGAAAAGCAGCAGAAAGCTATCTAATAGATCTTCTACTGTTTAGTGAACAGGATTCACATCAGGTAATGGCAGCAGAAAACATTAAAGACAATTGTATATGATGTAGTATTCGGTCAGATTCGCTCACAGTGTATAGTCATTTCCAAATGGCATTTTGCTGTTCTTTGTTCTGTAGCAGTGTCTAATATTTCTAAACATTTTTAGGCTCTGTGACACCTTAATGGTATACAATAACAGTATGCCTCCCTCTTAGAAAAATGTATACTCTCATTTTTCTAAACATTGTGCCTTTACCTTTAACCATTTCCATTTAAATGCAAATTTCAATCATGTCCACTTCTCTGTATTCCAACAGAAACCCAGGGAAAAGATGGTACCTTAAATCCTTATTTCTCCATAAAGGGAGCTGCTTCCTTCAGGTGTGTCACTCCATGTTATCTATCTTCCTTCTCATTTTACACGTCATCATTGTGGCAAGTTTATCTTGCTGAATTCACAAATGAAAATTAGTCTTTCTTTTGGCTGAAGAAAGGACGTTTTTATGTACTAAAAGAAAATGGGCATTTGTAGTTATCTTTATTTCCTGTTAAATTTCTCTGATGTAACCTACTGAAAAGGAAATTTCTCATTCACAAGAATTTGAGTTATTACCAGCTTTTACAATTGTTTATACTCTTGAAAGTTTCTAATTGCCTAAACAACTGCAGACAAATTAAGTGATTTTGTATCATAGGCATGACTTAATCTCATAATTATTGTTCCAGTTTAAAGGAAATAATTGAATTTCAGGGTTAAGGATAAAACACGATGCTATGAAACATGTGATACTGGTGTTGGTTTCCTGAATGTCTGTTCTTCGTATGCAACTTAGCAATACATTTGGGCAACTCATTAAGGTGTCTCTGTTTAGTGAGTGTTCAGAGGAAAAGTTACATTTGAATCTGGTGTGTAAAAAAAGCTCAGAAAACAGCCAACCAAAACAAAACCTCTCCCCCCCCCTCTCAAAAAAAACCCCCAAACAAACAAACAAAAAAACCCCACTCCAAAACCTCACACCCTTTATCTGTTGTTAGTCCCTCTTGATTTACTTTTGACAAGAGAGGGCACTGTGATAACATTCTAAAGAGTGGACATATTTGTATAAAATTGCCTCTGAGACAGAAAGGAAGCCAGGGATTAACCCCTGAACCAATTACTTTACAATATAGCAACTACTTCAAAGAGGGGGGTAGAAGAGACAATTTAACTAACTAGCACAAGTCACAATGTTCTTTACTGGAATTACTCAGTTGGAAGAAAAAATGTTGAGTGGGATCATAGGCAAGAGGATGTCTGCTTTAGAGTGTATTTATTAATTCACACTTTGAGTCAGCTTTTACTAGCCAAGAAATGTAAGTGAAGATACTTAATGGCTGCAGTCCTTCAAGAGAATTATACATATGGAAATGCTCACAGGTATATTGTTTCAGCAGAAGTTTATTCTTAACCCTTTATTAAATACAGCCATGTGCACTTCCAACTCTCCAGCATATTTCTGGTGTTGAAGGTGTCTAAGCCCACTTTATGTAGGTCAGAAATATCTGGTGCTTGTAATTTTAAAATTAAGGGTTTGATGGTGATACAAATCTCGCCTTGCAAAAAATTGTTTTCCATATTAACTAGGATGAAAATTGGTTTTGAGCACAATTTTTAATGTAGATAATATGTCGGGGGTACTTAATTTCTGATGTGTCTGGGACTAGAGGAAGGAGGTAATAAGGCTTCAAGCACCTTCACTTTGAAAATCAGATTCATTTTAAATGCCATAATTTGGGTACCTGGTGCTGCTTATTATTTTCAGAAAATCTTGCCTATGTGTGGTTTATGAATGTAATACTGTATTGTTGGCAGGGGTAGGACATTTCTTTCCTGCTTTGCTGCCACGTGTCTAGTACATTCTTGGTGAGATGCTATTGTTGATAAGAATAAATGTCTTCTGAAAGAAAGCAAAAATTAGAGGATGTTATTTGCATTTTAAATTTTAATAAATATCATGTTGACCCTTAAATCCTGTTTTGTTTTGTTTTGTTTTGTTTTTTTCCCAAACTGCAACAACTGCTGCAACCATTCAGACACATAGGGGTTTTCATAAATAACATAGTTTTTCATAAATATCACAGTTAATAATAAATATCATAATTTTGGACTTTATGTGAAATGTATGCCTAAACCACAAAATATGTTTGTATTTCACTGTACTTTCAAATAGCAGAGGACAGACTCTTGTGATGGCAGAGATTATTATATTTGGTATTAATTTTGTTATAAAGGCCTTTGAGCCTTTGACTTTAGCTGTTCTGGATTGACAGCAATGACTTGCAAGTGGTGCTTGTGAATGATTGTGCTCTGTTAAAGAAATTTTACTTATACTTGTTGCTTGTAATACTGGGCTGGGGAAATTAGTCATTGCATGGCAGGTTAGGGTGTTCTGTGACTACCTTGGTTTTATTATTTGTTCATGCAACCTCCAGACCAGAGGTCTTGCAATACAGGAAGAACTCCTTTCCTTTTCACAATAGAAACTCTGATGTTATTTCTATTAAATGTTAGTTCTTTCTCCAAAGTGTGAGTCCTCTTTGTCCTATAGGAAACTTGGGGGAAAACAAAAAAGAAAGAAATACTCTGAAAGCTTCAACTTTCTGATTCTTTATTGGAATAAACAGGACTCATTTTTTTTGCCTACTTTACAAGTATATTTGTTTCTTTATAATTCATGCAGGCTGAAGCAGATGACTACATAATACTACTTGATTAGCAGAGACTACAATCTCCCACAGAAATAAGAAAATCTCAGTTGGGTCTATTTCTCCCTTGTATTTTGTTTTTCAGCTTTTGAGCTTGAGGAATATATTAGCTAATGGGGAGATCCCTGCTCTCTATGTTGATCCAGAAACAGACAGATAAACAGACATTGCTTGGAGATTAGCTATCATTAAGACTAGCTTTGACACATATGGCTAATTGAAGGAATAACAAGCAAAACAGGAAATGAAGAATAATGGGCAATACTTACTTAAAAAGACTTGTTTCACCTTAAACCAAATATGAGTGTGATAGTGCTTAGATAAACTTAAGGGATGTAAAATCATACAGACTCTTCACGCACGGATTACTGTTAAAAAGTGCATATCCCAGACGGTAATTCTTTGACAAATGTATGGGGATATTTTTATTTGTTTGTTTGTTTTTGTTGTTGTTTTGTGGGTTTTTTGTTTGTTTTGTTTTTAAGTGACAACTGATAGACCTTCCTGTTAATGAAATTCTAATCTTTTTCTTTAGCCAGCTACAAAAATTTTTTTCTGGGATACTTTTTGTTTATTTATGCATTTGGCTTCCCCTGACTTACTTGAAAGGTAGGTAACTTCAGATATGCATCTGAGTGTTTCAATAGTTTGAGGTTCCACATGTGCTACTGTAAAAACAGATGGAGCCATGGAGAGCTGAATTATTGCAAAACTGAAGCAGAAAAGCAAAGGGATTATACATCCAAATTCTGCTTACATCTCATCTGTGTTTTCATCTCTCCAACAGTCATTACACAGGTGTGCATGACAGTCAAACCTATATTACTGAAGTGCAAGGCACACACATTGGCTTCCAGAACATTTTGAGGGGTACTCAAAGAAAAGGCAGGGCTTATAGAATCACTATAAAATCAAAAACTGTATAATTCAATCCAGAAGTTGGTCTGATAATTGCTATTTGCACAACTTTCAGAAAAGTGTATTTAAGTGAATAAAACGTGATCTGAAAAAAAGATTCTAATTTAGAACAAGGGGAGAGAGAAAACTTCAGAAAATATTTGAGCACTTAATTTGAAATACAGAAAACTCATCAGGATTAATTGCCATCTTTTATGAAATAAGACCATTTTATTCAGACATGCATAGGGATTCATTCTCTTTTACTGCTTACTCCTATAGTATGATAATGATGCATGGAGCCATGTGTGTGAGTGTGTAGGTGTGAGTGTGGGGTGTGAATGTATTTAAGCAAGCAGTCTCTCTATTGCATATTAGTACTGAAAGCATGTACATAATTCTAGCACCCTCCCCAAAAAATCAAACCAAAACACAAACCAAACAAAAAAACCCCAACAAAACAACCAAACAACAAATCAACAAAAAACTTGTGCAAACCCTAGGCCTTAAATTCACCTGAGCTGTGGTATGTGGTTCACCAGCCGGCTGAATTTTCTTATGAATAATGTTTAAGAGCCACGGGCTTTCTTCTTGTTCTTCTAAACAATGCATAACTTTTTTGATCCACATGTAAGAAGGCAAGTATGTAAACTAATCACTTAGAATATAATAATCTTTGTACAATTATTTTCTTGCTTATTTTCAATTGTCATTGTCTAAAAACTTGTCCAAGTTAGTAGTAACCTATGAACATGCTATAATGTTGATTAGCTTTGGTTTCCTGCTTGCACTAGTGGGTAAAAGCAGACAAACCTATTACATGGGTGAAAGAGCAGCAGCCAGGTCAGCAGCTATCCAAATTGTCACAGCCACTCCTCAGTCAGTGTGGCTCTGTGAGTTTATTCCAACAGAGATATTGCACCAGATAGAGCTGGTGATCCACAGTACAATGTCACATACAAGAGGCTATCACAACTTTTTATGATGTCTCGTACATCTTAGAACAGAATATGAGTTTTCAAAAAAATTAACCTGTTTTAAGATCATAAATTGTGCCAACTGTTCATCTGCATGGGGGAATCACATCTGAAAATTAAATCCTGAAGTGTGATCCATCTGTTTTCACTGTCAGGCTCAGCTCCAGGAACTCCTAAGCAGTTGTTGTTGTTGCTGCTTTTTAATAGGGTAGGACAGCAATGTACAGCCCTCCAGATGTGTCCTGATCTTGTTTTGAGATTCACACATGTGACCTCAGGTTGACGTTGAAAACCCATCTGAGGCCCAATAAAGTTACAGTGCCTTTCATAAAAAGAAGAAAAAACTTCTAAATATGAAACACTGGAAAGTGTTCAGTAACCAGGGGATAGCCCTGGGATAAACTTTAGTAGCCTAGAGAGAGTTGAGGGGGAAAGGAAGGAGCTTTTTTGACTTCTAATTTAGCTCAGTACTTGTTCTTGTCTCTTAAAGTCTAGTTATTGAGTGCTGAATCATGTGACAAGGAGGTCTGTGTTGCATTATATCAGAAATATAAAGATAGATCACTTTCTTTCCCCAAAAGATTGGTTATTATTAACTCAATACAAAGTAGGGCTTTTTGCCATCACCTATAAGTAGGAGTGAGAAGTAGATAATCCACTGTCAGAACATTTCTAATTTTAACTATTGTGGGTATTTCTCAGATAAGTGAAGAAAGGTGAAACTGTGCATTGATACAACCCAGACAACGAGCCTCTGGACCTACTGTAAGTGCTGGTAATACAGACCCAATGTCAGTCAATGTCTAAATAATTTCAAACAACCATATTTAATGAGATTTGAGTCTAGGCTGCCCTGAGCAGAGCACTAATACAGCATGAGGCACTGAACTACTCTCACATCCCATTCATGCATACAAAGCAATGTGAGGGAGGCTCCAAATGACAAATAGACACTATGATTCCTTTTCTATTCCTTAGAAATACCAGATGCCATGCTGAGAGGCATCCAGCTTTACCTTTTGGAAACCAGATTTTATTCCTTACAGGCTGCAGTAGACCTTTAGGGATAGTTCTGTAAACCACCAAAATAAAGCTGATTTTTATTGGAAATCAGCACAGAACAAATAAAAGGGAAAATATTTCACATTGGAATATTTCTGATAACTGCAACTTTAAGAAGAAAGTTGACATGAAGGTCTGCCTTCATCATTAGATAACTGCATGGTACAAGCTGCCCTGCCTTAATCACAGCTGTCATGAGAAAAGGAAATGGATTTTTAGGGTCCAGATAGGATTTCTCTTTGGAAATGTCAGGAGTGATTGATGTAAGACACAAGTAAAAAGCTACTCACTAAATGCGTGTCGTCTACACTTTTGAATCCTGCACCCCCCCTCCCACTCCCCGATATGGTGTTGTCATGATTTTAACAAGTCACAGGAAGAGTTAAGCTGTACTTTCTGAATAAATTAGTACAATCATAAAATGACACTTCCTTGACCTTTGCAAAAGGTGGAGAGTATAACGGTAAGACATACAGGGCTGTTAAACAATGTTGGTTTCTTTAAACCACTCTGACAAAACGTGCAACCTCTTTAAAACAGTTTCCTAATACACTTCAGCAAGAGAGCTAACTGACTGTCATAAGATGACATGCGTAACACAGAGATCTTGCTACACATTTTGATGCAAAGGAACACCCTGTTAGTTGAAAATCATTCCTAACTGGATTCAGATGTTAGAGATGAAGTACATGGAGCACTGTACATTTGGTAAAGCTTAAAGATGCTTTAAAAACAAGATCATAAATCTTTAGCTGTGGTCTTTTATCAGCTCTTAATTTGTCATGGTATTTTAATTACTTTCAGTGTAAAAATTTTAATCCATATGTTCAGGGAGATGATGCTTATTTCTTTCTCCTTCTCTTGAAATAGTTTTAAGAAGTTAGCAGGCCTGTGAGCACATGAATGTTCTAAAAGCTTGCAATGGGTCATTTCAAAGTTCTCTTAGCTCCATGTTATGCACACATTCAGAAAGTTGTACCCATGCTGACTTTGGAAGTTAAAAGTTCAGACCTTAAAAGTGAGATAAATTTCTTTGAGTGTCTCCAGTTTTGATGGAACGTGATTTTCAGAGGGCTCATTCTCAGCATTGCTCTAAGAAGTTCTATTTTAACTTTTTCAAGAGAGGTATCAAAAAAAGATAGGTATATTATTTGTGGCTTTTCAAAATAAAGAGCAAATGTGATCTCTAATGCAGTGACAGACAGCTTTCCTTTTTTTTTTTTTTTTTTGTGTGGTTGTTGCCCTTTTAATCACCTTATTTTCAGGACTTAGGTGTGTGACTGCTGAGACGTACACAAAATATGACCAAATTGGTACATGAAGCTAAGGGAAGTAATAAGGTATTCACAGTACTGCATGACTGCAGTTAAGTCATTTTGAAATCAATAATCCCCTCGCAATTCACTGTGCCACTTGACTGGACATACAGATGCAGATGCCCTTGTAAATGAGTTTACATTGCACTGTGCTTGTAGTCATATAATCTTTCTTCCCTTCCCGGGTCTGCCCCGTTTTTCCTTGCTTCTGTTATGTGTATGAAACTCAAATTAAGATTGCATGTAAAGTTGACTAGCTATTCCAGGTTATTTATTAGAAATGAAACTACATAAGCATACAATATATGGTTTGCTTAAAATTGATTTACCTAATTCTTTCCATAGTCCCAGGCAAATACAATTGTTATACAGCAGAGAATTACATTGCAGGGGAAAAGAAATAAAAAGAAAGTATCAATAGATAATTTGCAGTATTTTATGGGGGACCTCAATCTGGTAATAAGGAGTGTAATTCATCAAATAGAAAAATTCAGCACAAGACACAATTTAAAAGTGTCATTAGTTACAATAAGTAAAGGTTTTAGGATGAAGACCATGTATATTTTGAACGTGACCTCAACACTGGACACAAGCTTAGACTGAAGTAGGAGTGGTGAGTAATCTCTGGGGAATGCCTTGGGTGTTTTTTGTTGTCTCCTTGCATTGGTCCAGCTGTGCCCTTCTCTCTTCCTGCACTGTCTGCCTATCTCTACCCCACCTGTCCAGGTGGTGACATCAGTGCACTTTATATGAGACAGAGAGAAACCTATAGAGTCTTAACATCAAAGGTCCCAGAGTCACAGACTGCAGGGGAAGAGGGTCTTCAGAGAGCCTGAGCTTCAGCTGTGCTTCAGCATGACCCTCAGCTACGCTCACCCTATTGCCTCTCTAGTGAAAGTGTAAAGCGTGAGCTATAAAGAATGGCATGGTTTAACAAGCTTCCTAAACTGATCTCTAAGGCTATGATATCACCATCATCCTCATCTTCAATGTGTATTATAAGACCATGAAGGATGCTCTGACAAAGCAGACATGACCATGCCTGGCCCAGAAGTTTCTATGGTTTTGGCTGTCATAAGCCACAGGTCTGAGGTTCTTCCCTTTTACAAGGAATAGCAGCTGAAGCAGAGGGACTGTAGCATCATAGGGTTGTCTCCCAGACCTTGGGTTCTTGCACTGAAGTGCAAGAACTTTCAATTTGCTGAGAGCTTTCAGGAAATGACTTACAGTGTCAAGCAAGTGAAATGATCTTTTTCAACAGCTGCTGCAGACTGCATTAGAGGAGAAAATACAACAGGGCAACTGAGGAGTGATCAGTCCCAATAAAGTGTCTTCCTAAGTCTCAATACATACTGGTTGTGAACCATGCCTTGCTTTTCATGTTGATTTTATGTATGCATATGTATGTATGCATGTATATGTATAAAATACATATGCACAAGCACATGCACAATAGTATAACTTGGTGTATTTGTTCACCCTGAAAATGTCCAGCTTTTTTGGAATCTTGCCCAGCCCCTGGGTCACAGTGACCTTGTGGTAATCTTTTTCTCAGGCAAAGAATATGCTGTGTTCACAACCTATCATTTTTGCTGAATGTTCCACTCATTTTCCACCAATGTTATGAATCATATCCTTATCATAAGACTAGGACAGTGTCCATATAATACTCATGGAAACCAAGCTGTAGAGATGGAAAGAGGAGTAGATAGGAAAAATGGCTATGGCTCATTATAGGCTTCCCTTGGGTCAATCTGTGCCAAAAATGGAGAAGCTTTGAGTTTCTACATTTACTTTAGGTAGCACAACATAACTGCTCTGCTCCAGGGAGGAGGAAAAAACAGACTACAGAAGGTCTGTGCAATACCCTGTCCATCTGCTTATGTGAGTGACCTAAAACATGGACATTCTCAGCCAGTGGTGCATTTACTTTATTGTTTGATATTATTTTCCATTTTCTGTAAAAACAATAGTTTCTTATTACTCTAAGTTGGCATGACATAGTGTGAAAAATCAGATGCTGCTTCATGCAGACTGAGAGAGTCACACATATTTTCACTCTGGCTAAATCTTTCATAAGAACTCTAGTCTGGTGCTACCAGAGCTACCAAACTTCCTGTTTTCTTTTGCATTAAAAAATGCCTGTTTCATTATTTTTTGACAAAATACAAAGGAAATGAGATCTACTGTCTACACCGTTAAGCCAAAAGTTTCTTCTCAACCTGCAGAGATTTTCCTGTTTACCTTATAGTCTCTCACTAAATCGCTCACTGTTGAATTGATATATCTTCATGTTACTTAGAAAAAACATCCCTAGTCTTTCACCTCAAATCCTATTAACCAGTCTAAGGTTCAAACATTTTCTTTTTCCTGCTACACACTGCTAAAAAAATACTGTCCATGCTGTAACTTGTTCCATCTAGCTATTATGGCCAATCTAACATTTGTCTTATGTCTGGTTGTATGGGCATTGCTGAATCTGGGACAAGGCAAGAAATTTCACATTCCATGGAAAATTTGAAAGAAAGAACACAGAAGAACAACAAATTCTGCACTCTAGTAAGTAAAAAATGGAGCAGACCATTTAATGCCTGTATTTCAACATTCTGGAATTTGTTTCTTCCTCTCTTATCCATTTGCCCAGAAGTGTGCCAAAATTCTTTTTCCTACATGAATGTGCACATGCATCCTTCTATCTTCCTCCAGTTTTCTTCCCCTCCATCTGCTTTTCTCTTTTTCTCTTCCTAATCAGAATTAGCAAGAGACCTCAAAAAGTTTCTATCCAAAAAATGTTCAAATTACTCTGCTTCAATGAAATTACTTTGTTCTGACAAAACAGTGTTTTTTTTTGATTGAAGTATTTTCTATTAATATGTTTCTATCCAGTAAAAAATGTAATCAAGAGAAACTCAAAGTGAAGCAGAAATTTCAAATGATGTCATCCTCAGTGGCGTCTTAGAGAAAACCTATCCTAGTTGTCACATACCTGAAACTTTTAGCTAGTGTTTTTATGCTTACGTACTACAAAACAATGATTTTTTTTAAAACTTCATTTATTCATTTCTGCTGACCTACTAAAGATGTACATGATAGTGCTTTATTTAACTCTTCAGAGAATTTAAAATCTATGTATATATCTCTGCTGGTGCATATGTGTCTGTATATGTGGCTGAAATGAGCAGATTTGCTTAACTTTATGAACTAGATGCCAGACCACATCTGAAGAACTGCTGAGCTTGCAAAGTGCAGTACCACACTCCTCCTTCCATTCTCTCTCTGTGCTCATAGTTCTGACCCTTCAATATTTTTAACCATTTCATGGTTAGAAGTAGAGAGAATGAAACAGTTTTTCTTTATATGTAAGCAATGTGTGCTCCATGACTGGGATTTACTTACTGACTCCAAAGCAGAGCTACGTACCTTTCTTGACTGAGCAAGTTACACTATACAATCAATAGTTCAGAAACATTCAGACTGAGAGTCAGGTCTGCAAAAGTTCTCATCATCAGGAAACAGAGGCCTTCAGAAAATCTGGTTACAGACAAAACCAGAACAGAATATTTTGGATGCTTAGCATGCTGGGAAAAAACTTATCTTTTTATTAGTGCTTAAATGAGTTCCTGCAAAATACTGTCTTAACTGCATGGGTTGAGAAATTTGAATTATGACCCTGTATTACTCTTTGCCTACACCTCAGACACATTTCTGCTGTCACTGGTGTTGCTATCAGTTAGTGTTAGGATTTAATTACCATTATTAAAATTAGGATGCTCTTATTTTGGAGGTACTTTTCCTGATATCTCAAATAAGTAGTAAAAGTCTTGATTTTTCCAGATTTGCAAAGTCCTTGTCAATCAGTCTCTGCTTTACAGGTCCAAGATTGCATCCTGATTTTCTGAGTGTGTCATCTGGCAACACTGGTTGATGTCTTTGTGTGAATCTGAGGGGAGAATGTGCTTGTTCAAAGGAAGACTTTGTCAGAAGCAGGCTGTGTGCTAAAGATTTGTTACTCTATAACAAAGGGGGGCCACTGATTTGCAGACACAGCTCACACTGATGTCAATGAAAGCCGCTCATAGAGTTCAAGTGTGCAGTGAGACTCTGCCTCTAATTCCTCTCAGAGTTTGCCTTATTCCAATACACAACTTTGAGCTGAATGAGATTGGCATATATTTTTAAAGATATTGGCTGTAGATCCACACTGATGAGAGGTGAGAAAATCCTTGCAGTTCCACGGACAAGTCGAAAACCTGTCTGAGCAAACTGCCAGTTCAACTGTTTGTGAAGCGGCCACAGACAAGGGAATTGCTGCACACAACTGAGTGTCAAATACTCGCCTGGCATGTTTTGGCATCATTTCATTTGCTTCAGCAGAGGCATGCTGACTTTCATCAGCAAAAGATTTGGTTTTAAAGTGCACATGACTATTTTGAAGCCCCATTCTCAAAGTTCATAGGTTTGGTTGCAGGTTTTGGGTTTTGTTTTCGTTTTTGTTTTTTTTTTTTTCTTTTTCTCTGGGTCAAGAGTTTAATTTCACTGGGCTGTTCTTATATTGTTGGGTTTTTTTTGTCTTTAAGAATATAAATATGATGAAAATTGTACTGATGGAGCAAAGAAAACTATGTTAACATATCATTTCAGAATAAAAGCACCACAATTCTGCACTGGTCAGTCAGAAGTTTTATTCAAATAGCTGCTTTACATACTAAAAAGCATTATCTTTTCTGCCTTTAAATGTGTACTTTATAGTCTTTTTATACTTAATGTAATGCAGACTGGTAAATATCAGTCACAGAGTTTTTTACTGTTAAATCAAATAAGGAAAACTGTAAATGTCCTCAAGAAGGTACACGACAGGGAGAAGGGCAAAAAAGGTAAGTTAAAGTGCAACCAGCTCTTAAGGTCCTCAGGCACCAGATAAAACTTGCTTTGAGCCAAAAATGAGGTGAGTGTATGCCTCTACAATAGTCTTCTAGATAGGCAGGGGTAAGCAAGCTCTGCAGTAGAGGACATTCTACCTCCTTGGCCAACCATGCTGAGGCACTGTATGGGGAAAGCTAGCAATTGGTTGCTATATTTGGTTATTGTTATTTTGGTCATCCTGGGGCAGAGTGGAAAGACCACAGGAACTCTGGTGTCATAGAACTCTTTGAGGGATTTCTGAAGTTGAAGTTTCCTACAAAACTCCATTTTCACCAGACACTGGTAGCCATGACCCAGTGATGTTAACAGAGAGAACTAGGTATGAACAGACACTTATCCATCATCTCACATTCAGAGAAGATTCCACCATGGCAGCTCTGAACTGTTCAGTGTGGCACCACGCATCTAGCAGGACCACACCACCTAACTTCAGAGCTGGAGACAGCACAGCCCTTTCACCACAGGGCTCTGTGTATATTAGTTACTAGCTCAACTGTGCCTCATTCCCTGGGATACTGTTGTCATTTCCTTCCTGCAAGCTACTCCTAGAGTTCCCCTCATCTTGACTTTCTAAAATATGCAGTATATTTCTAAAAAAGATTTACGTGTGTGGCTTTACCTTCTGGAAAGTTGGAATATTCTCTGCTCTCAGTCCAGCACTGCTCACAAACACTGCATTCTCATTCAGGATCACTAAAGACCAGAGTGGTCACCATAATTGAAAACAGTATCAGTTAGGCATTCAGGCTGAGCTAGGGGTCTGTTTTCCATGTTAATCACTACTAAATTAGTTGTGTTGTTACTGAGCAGGGAATTAAGACTAAGGTTTTCCAAGTCTTCAGCATTAAGTTACAAGTCACTGCCCCACATTGTCATTTTGGTTATGCAATTAAACAGCATCCATGAGAGCATTTAAAAAGAAACTAGAGTGTGCATTTCCACAAAGCATTTCACATTCATTTTTATAAAGGCTGAAGAAAAAATTAATTTTTGTAAAATGTTAGATCACCCTTTGAAATTGTGCTATGCCACAGAGCATAAAATAATTTGTGCAGTCAATATGTCCACCTATATTAAAACTGAGCTTGTTTAAAATGTACAGTGAAGTCTGAAACAGGCACCCATTGGTTTCACAGCTCCCAGTCTGTATACTTGCAGGATGAATTCTGTTGTGAGCAATTCCATTCCATCTTTAATTTTCCCTAGTGGTTGCAAATGGGAGGATCATTCACCTTCTTGACATAAACTGTTATGTTTTTGTGTGTTTTTCAATAGCTGCCATATTAACAGAAATGGATGCATTCTAGCAAGAAGCAGAATTATTCAGCCACATATGTGGGTTGCTTTTTCTTATGCATTATATTATACTCTAAATTTAAGTGATTGTCGTTAATTTACCAACAAATTATTTTTCTTATTTCTGACTGAGAACAGCGATACCATTTTATAAGCAGTGAAAACAGCCAGGCATCCTGAATATTTCTTTGACTTTTTTTGTGTATTTCTAAGTTGCTTTATCAGTCATTAAAGCTCAGCTTGCAGTACTTAACAATCTTGGCCTTGATCCTATAAGTATGCACATGCCTTGCTTTATGCATATAAGCACTCCCATTGAAATCAATATTCATCCACATTACATTAAGTACACACATAAGTGTTTGCAGGATTGAGGCTGCCTTTTTTTTTTTTTTTTTCTTTTTTTTGGTATTCATACTATTTTCTGCCTGGTGTCTATTGTAGTCTTTTGAGTAAATGATGCATAGACTGAATAGGGCTCTTCAGATCCCATTCCTCATTGAATGATGCAATTCCTCATGTAATGCCAGGACCCACTCAAAGCTTTTCTGTTGTGGAGGCAACATTCTCTTCCACTATTCCAAGGCTCCCCTCAGGAGCAAAATTGAATTTTGTGGTAATGACACAGAATACTCAAGGAGTGCATGCAAGGAGGTGTTGAGGATAGAAGGAGACCAGTAAGGGCAAGGTGGATGAGGAACCAGAAAGGACAGGGCAGGTTTTGGAGAGCAGTGTGTTTGTAGGAGTGGTCCATAAGGTCTCAGTAGAGACCTGATTGCAGAGAGAACCAGAGAGAAACCATGCAGATTTTGGGGGAGGGAGGGAGTACTGCTGTTCTTGGTCATTGTATATTTTTCCTGATCCTAAGCTGGTCATGGATCATCTATTTATTTGACCAATCAATTTGAAAAGGCTTCGCGGAAGCTTCCATCTGGTGATGAGCAATTGATTGTTCTCACGGCTCTCCATTCTGCTTTTCTGCAGGAAAGGATTATTGAGAGACTGAATCTTGGAAAGTTTCAATACAAGTATTCTGTTTTAAATATTAGGCTCTTCCAGATCAAATCTCTTTCTATTAATATTTTGTATAAGGATCATGATGTATGACTTAGAAGTTGGATGGAACAGAGCACTTTATACCTTTTATTAGATCTTGTTTGTCAGGCTATTTAATCTGTCCTTTTTCAAGTGCTTTGATTTTTTAAGAAACATTTTTATGTTAGCTCATAGCAACTATGAAAACTCTCCATTTTACAAAAAAAAAAATTAAAAACCATTTTTTTTCTGCCATTTGTGCTGACTTTTTATTTCCATCTGCCACAATGAAAAAGGGACTAATCATTTTTACTACTGTTTACAGTAAATTTATCTCTTAAGTTTTCATGTACCAACACTGGAGTCTTTGGCTTATAACCATGGTAAGACAGTTTTGTCTCTTATTTAACTTTTTGTAGCTGATCTTAAAATATGGAAATATTTTTGCTTGTTGAATTAAAATTATGTTTCTAAAACTAAAAAACTATGGTTTACTTCTACCTGAAAATATTTCTGTAAATCTGAAGAGTTATGACATTTTATACTTGTTCAGCAATTTAGGAGTTGGCTCATCAGTCATTATTTTTCCACTTTCTAATAAAGTGGAAATCACTTTAGTTAAAGATCAAGTTTTAATTTGGTCCTCCAGTTTACTAAGCACATGAGTGTAGGTCTTAATTAAGTATGCCTTACCTCATCTGTACACATTTTAGTACCTCTGAATTTAAAAAGTGAACTATGTCTGAAAAGCATGTGCCTTTTCCACCTGTGTCAGTTTTCCTCTTAAATCGTAGGCCTGTGTGGCTACAATAGGGCTACAACATTGATCATATCTGACAGATTCTTCTCCTCTATGATAAGCAACATTTCTCATAGTAACACATAAAAATAGGACATGGATTAACATGACACACCACAGAATATCAGTGACTACAAAATCAGATTCAAATTTCCAAGCCTTTAGAGGCTATGTTAATTTTTTGCACCATTAAGTAGTTTCCAGTTTTAATCCCCGTTTGTTGTTAGGAAAAAACACAACACAAGCATACAATGTATTACAGCCCGCACTGGTGAAGGGTTCCAGCAGCACAGCCATGCTCTCCTCCTCCAGAGGGCAGTGGATATTGCAGGCGTTCCTCCATCCCCTGAATTACTGTCTCCAACATCTGGCCTTTCCAGAGATTTCCAACAATGGGGTGGTGGGGGAGGGGAATTTCTGCTGGTTGAAAGTGGAATTTGGCTTCAGTTTAAAAAAAAAAAAAAGAGAGAGAGAGAGAGACAGGAGGGGGCTGTTTGGTTTATGAGTTATACAGTCTTTAATTTACAGGCTCATATAATACTTATGACCACTAAATGCCTGGAGTTAGCTCCAGCTCCACGACTCTCTCTTTTCCACTCTCATGTAACCACCAATACTATTTTAGTTCAAGTGCAAATGTATAGTGTTGAAGTTTCTTTTCAGTTTTCCTTGGACGGGTAAAAGAGAAGGGGGAGTGTGGTGGGAAAATATTCATTTCTCCTGTATAGTGGTCTCCAAATACATTATGAACTTTTATTGCCTTGGAAAGTGTTATGGAGTTAGACTGATTTGCATTTGCAAAAGATAGATAGATGGGAATTTCTGAGGGGAAGCTGTGATGGTCAGAGGATTCCATATGGTCACAAACAGCCTCCTCTATGGTCTCAAGAAACCTGTTTTTGAGCGTAAATAACTGATTGAAAACAGATTTCTTGGAAAACTGTTGCCATTTAACGTATGTAAACAAAAGCTTTTATAATAGCCTCAGTCACATGGGGATTTCTTAAAGAATTACTTCAAACAAATATCAGTTTTTAATTGAGAGGCACCCAAGAGGCTGGTGATTGGGCAGTCTTTTCTCCTTTTTCTTTTTTTTTTCATTTTTCTTTTCCTTTCCCCCCAAAGTGTAAAATATTGCAGAGTTCACAGTGCTTTCATTCAAAATTTCTATCAGCCTTTCTAGCTTTAAAGCTTCCTAAGGGGTACCACAAAATCACACAACAGTTGAGGTTGGAAAGGACTTCTGGAGTTCATCTTGTTCTGAGCAGGCTCAACCAGAACAGATTTGCCAGAGCTGTGTCCAGTTAGGTTTTGAAATCTCCAAGGAATATCTTTGTCGGAAACCTCTTCCCATGTTCAACCATTCTCACAGTAAAAACGTTTTTTTCCTATGACTAAACAGGATTTTCTATATTTCAATTTGTGCACATTGCCTCTTGTCCTTTCAATGGGCACCATTGAGAAGAGTCTGACTGTCTTTTTACTCCCTACCCTAAATCAGGTATTTATATAAACTGATAAGACTGCCTCCAAGCCTTTTCCTCTTGAGGCTAAATAGTCCTAGCTCTCTCAGTCTTTTTTCATATGAAGGATACTCCAGACCCTTAATGTACTTTGCATCCCTTCAATAAACTTGCTCCAGTAAGTCCATGTCCTTCTTCCACTAGGGAGACCAGAATTGGACCCAGCACTCCAGATGTCTCACATGTGCTGAGCATAAATCTCCTCTGTCAACTTGATAGCAACGCTTTTCTTAATTCAGACCAGGAACCTGCATTAGTAGATGCTGAGCACTGCTGGCCCCAGTTTTGAGCCCTGGGGTACACTACTAGTGACAGGCCTCCAGCTGGACTTTGTGCTGCTGGTCACAACCCTTCAAGTCTAGCAGTTCAGACAGTTATCAGTCAACCACACTGCACACTTATCTAGTCAATACTTCATCATAGTTTGTCTATGAGGATATTATGGGAGACTTGGAAGTCAAGTTTAACATCCACTGTTCTCCCCTTGTCCATTGAACTAGTCATCAGATCATAGAATGTTTGGGCATTATTTCCCCCGTATAAATGCATGCTGACTTCTTCTAATCACCTCCTTCTCCTTAATGTGTTTTTCTTCTCCTTAATATGTTTGGAAATGGCTTTCAAGATTTTTTGTGCCATAAGACTAGGGTGAGGTTGATAGGCCAGTAGTTCCTCAGTTTCTTCTGCTTGCCTTTCTGCAAGAGAAGGGTGACATTTATTTTATTTCAGGTCTCAGGAATCTTTCTTCATCAGCCTGACCTTTCAAAGGTAATAGAGAGCAGCCTCCCAATGGCATCTGCCAGGTCCCTCAGTACTTGTGGCTGCATACTATCAAATCCCACAGACTTATGTATGTTCAGTTTAAACATTGTTTAAGCAGATCCTTTCCGACTAAGGGTGAGTTTTCCTTGCTCCAGACTTCCCCACTGTTTTAAAGACTCTGAGATTCCTGAAGGCAGGTCTTATTGATGAAGAATGTGCTAATACCTTGTTTTTTTTAGTGGCCTTCATCACCTGGTCCTTTGTCCTATTCAGCAGTGGACTTACCCTTTCCCTGGGCTTCCTTTTGCTGTTGATATACTTGGAGAAGCCCTTCTTGTTGCCCCACATCTCTTGTTAGATTCAACTGCAGATGGGCTTTAGTTTTCTTAATCCTTTCCCTGCACACTAGAGACAGTGTCTTGATCTTCCTTCTGGGTCATTCATTCCTGCTTCCACCTCTAGTATGTCTCCTTTTTATGTCTGAAGTGTTTGTTTGGGTTTTGTGGGGGGTTTTTTTTGGTTTTTTGTTTGTTTGTTTGTTTGTTTGTTTGTTTGTTTTTCCTGGAGCTTCCTGTTCATCCAGCTCCCTGTGACCTCCTGCATGTAGGGTGGACCATTTCTGAACTTGGAGGAGATTACCCTTGAAAATCAACTGGCTCTCTTTGATGTCTCTTCTCTCTAGGACTGGAACTCATTGTATTCTTCAAAGTAGTTTTCTGATCAAGCCAAAGTCTGTTCTGAAGTCCAGGGCTGTGATCCTGCTTTTCTTTTTTATCTTCTCTCAGGATCCAGAAGTCCACCATCTCATGGCCAGTGCAGCCTCCAGCTTTCACAACTCCATCTATTTCTTCCTTATAAAAACATATAGACTAAGAAGCTAAACCACTGGCTTCTTATAAAGAATAATTTTAAAATATCCTATAAGCTTCGGAATCTTATTTTATATTTCAGCAACTCATGGTATAATACTGCCCATTCTCTGCTCAAATCTCCAAATACTGCCTCAGTTAATAATACTATAATGACAACACTGGTTATTTTGTTTGATATAGTGACTGGGACAACATGGGAGGATGATGATGAGAGTTTTCTTTGTTTGATCTTTATGACTCAGACTTTTGGAGAAAGTAAACTGGATATAACTAGTTTACACTCCATATTCCCAGTACTCCCTCCTGGCCTAATTTTCTGAAAAATTCTAGAACTTTTAAAATAGCTTCAAAGCCAGAGGTCTAAAATTTAACCAATATATAACCAAAAGGGCAAACATCTTCTAAAATTACTGTGATTATAACATAATAATTATATAATAACACTAACCAGTAACATAGTGAGATGGAAAGGAAGTGTTTATATAGACAGCCAAATTTGTCTGTTTTGGAACTGGATAGTCCTGTATTAGCTATGTGAGAGCTGAACTGATTTTATAGTATATAGTAAAACAAATTAATTAATCAAGAAATTATGATAAGAAATAAGATAACTGGAAATAAAGTTTGTTCAGTGTATATTAGTGAAAGAGCCTTAATAGATATTTATTTACATATATATTTGCCTATCTTTCCCTGTCTTGAGTGCTCAGTGAAGATAAAGAATTCTGAGGGCACGGATGGATGCTGGATCACACTTAAGAGGAATTTCGTACTCTCCAGCCTGACTCAACAGATCGATGAGAGCTCTCAACTAGTGCTGACCTCACCATACAAAAGTCACACACTCAGGGGCTATTTGCCCTCTATTTATATATCCTGAAGAAAATAGTGTACTCCTGAACAAAAGTCTGATCTTTGGAAGAAACAAGATTAAGAGGAGAGAAACAAATGACATAATCCACTCCTGTCTACTCAAAGTTCTCAATGTATGTCACACCAAGAAATGAGGGATGCGTTTGAGAAAGGATCATGTTTATATTACTAGAGAAAAATAGATGTGTCTAGTGTTTCATATTGTGGGGTGCTCCTTATTTTCTTAAACTAGTTTTCAGTGGAGGTTATGTGGATGTTAAAATTAAACACACCTTTTGGAAAGCTTCAGATTTTGACTTTTTTAACTGAGAAAACAAAAAAACCCAAAACCTGATTTTTTTTAAAGGTCTTGGTCAAAACGCATTCTGGTTTGATTTCATGGTGACAAGCTAATATTTTCTAAAGGGGGGAAAATAATTTTCCAGGAAATTCTTATTGAGGTATTGATAAATATGTATCCCTGCTCTGAGGGTGCTGCATGAGATGATAGAATTGCTGAGTAGTCAATGAGATAATCTACATCTACAACAACTGTCTACAGAGTTTCTGGTATGACACTAAAAGTAGATTTAAAAAACACAAATCAAAACTGTGGTGTATGAATGTATGGGAATCAAATTACAATTTGATCTCCCTAAAATTTATGAGTCACAGCAAAACAAAATAACTTGAAAATAAAATGGAAATAATTTACATTTTCATTTTACTCAGTTTTTAACTCTTTAAAGTAATAAACTCAGCACTTAAAGGTAAAGAATCTTCCTTACAGCAGAGTGAAAGGTTAAAGAATTCAGTACCTTATAAGCTTGTTCTTAAAAAAAAGCATTTGAAAGCAACAAATGATAAAACATTAAAGATTTTCTTTTCTTCATTTCCCTCCACTTCTTTAATCACTTTCAGATTGTGGGATTTTCAGCTTTGACTATGTGTGAGGCCCAGGCAACACCACTATTCTGGATTACCAAACCATGAAAAGTGCCTTGTCCAGGTATTGGTCTGTGTTTTTTTATGGGTTCAGGAAATGACATAATGAATAGTGCCATTATCTTAACTTCAATTGTGGGATAAGATTTCATGATGGCAAGAAGCTTATGTGTAGGTCCTTCAAGTTATAGTTCTAGAATAATTTTTGCATTGTGTACATCATCAATAGATTTCTGTGTGATAGACTAGCCAAGATTATATGTGTTGGATAAGATCCATTTAATTCTTTAAACTGGCATTTAAGTGGACCTGGAATAGAGTCCTTGGCCTCCAGACCAGCAGTTTTGGCCTTATTCACTACTGGAATGCAATACTGTAGATAGATGGGAGGCTTTTACACAGACTCTCTCAGTGAAAGTACATGTTCTTACATCCAGCTTGACCTTTACAAAGAACAAAAGGAAAAAACTCCTCCCCAACCCAAACCAAAAGTCTTTCAAAGTCTTCAGATAGGGTTAATTTGGTAGGAATGCTCGGAGTACAAGCTCTCTGCACACTTCTCTGTTGAAGCTATGTAAAGGATTATGATGTCACTGAAGACTGAGGAAGAAGGAACATGACTCCACTTCTGGAAGATGAGAACACATGCTTAGGACGGAGGCAGACCTTCCACCGAGCTTACATCTTCTATGGAAACCAGCCCAGAGACTGCAGCTCAAAATAAAACATATCAAAAGCATTATGTAATAGACACAAACTGAACCTTTCTTGAGAGATGTGAACTTCAGTGATTAGGAGACCAGTGGAGGCAAGGATGTCTAAAACTGTAGCCACCACTAAATTTAAAGCCCGTAATATCACCATCTTGATCACTATGCAGATAATGAAAATTAAATAGAAACAAGTGAATACTAGGTTGTGTACAGTGTTTTGAAGCAAATATTGTTCAGGAATATTTTTTGACATCTGAAAGAGAGTTCAGTAACACAATTTCGGCCAGCATATTGTAAAGAAATAACTCCTTTGTTATTTAAAGGAGAAAAAGTCCTGATGAAAGGGACATTTGTTTGGTTCTTCTGGCATGACAGTGAGAGTGATTCAGGTTACAGAGAGGAAAAAATATCTTAAAAGAAAAATCAGCCTCATTTGGGCTTCGAGTCATAGAAGAAAAATAGATTAAGTGGTTGGCCCTTTACAGTGATGAGCGTTCTTAATCCCTCTTGGTTTCTGGAAAACAGAAATAGTCTCTGCAAATCTCCCTAATTTAGCCCTAAGAAACAATGGGAAATCCCACAGTAAATTGCCAGAAAAGGAAAAAAAAAATCCAAAGAATAATTCATTGTTTAAGGCAGTCAATAATTCTATAATAGGAAGCCATCGTGAACTGAAGCTGAACAGAGGGCAAAATTACCGAAGCGATGGAGATAATTTTTCCTGAGCACCTCATGCAAACTTGCAATGCCAGCTATGGCATGAACTGGTGGTATTACTGTCTCTTATATTTACCAGGAACTGCCAGAATGGATCAAGATAATTTCCTTTACATTGCAATCTTCCTACTGAATCCCCTGTGAGGGAAACATCGAATCGTGTGGTTGACTTGGCTGCCCGGTTATTGGGAACACTGTCTCTTGATTTGCTGTCCTCTTGAAGAGTTTTTTATATTCTCAGTTGGAGAGCAATGTTCTGCAGAAATCTGACATAGGATCTAAATATTAAACTCTTACTTGCTGTCTAATGACAGCATAGTATTTATCTGCTATATAAATCTATATATAGCCTTTATGGATCATTGACATCCCAGTATGTACTGTTGCTTCTTAGTTTCCAAAGATTTTATTTTTGTGGCTTAGGAATGTGCAATCTCATTGCCAGTTCAAGTGGAAAATGTAACTTGATCAACATTATGTTTCTTGCTTACTTTAATACAGGGATACTTGGATCTCAGTAGCATCACAACCAGTGTAGCAAAATCCTCATTATAATACTGAAAAAGTTTGAATTTTCAGTCAGACATAATCAGAAAATAACCCCATGGCTACTATTCAATCATATCTGAAAGCACATGAGTAAAATTACTTCGTAGTTTTATTATAGATTACAGTTAATAAACTCCTCTTATTTGTTCATGTTTTCTTGTGCTGTCATACACAGCCTTGTCACACATGCAATGAAACTTCTTGTTTGAAAATTTATATGACCTTGTTATCTGCAAAACGATGAGAGGGTAAGTTTGCCTGCTCATCCTGAATATCTTTTTCCTTTTTAACAATTGTATTTATTAGATACTTGCTAAATGGTCGTAACCTGACTAGTAATTTTATGGGTTTAGCATTTAGTTCTTATCCCAAGGCCTGTTTAGACAAACTGGCTCATATCTGAGGATGACCTCTGACAAGTCTTTTAAACCAGGTATAGCATGTACATATGCATTTGAAGAGTTGCCTTTAGGTCTGGATAAGAAAGTGTTTTTGAGGTACTATCATCTCAAGGTAACTTAAAATATTATCCTCACCTAATTATACCCATTAAAAGTTAGGTAGTTGATCTAATTTAGTCCTGTTAGGCTTCTTCAAACAGCTACTTATCCCACCTGTGTTAGAGACATAACAACAGGCAGAGATGTCACACTCTCCAGAGATGCCTATCTCTAAATCAGGTTAGATATTTTACCTGCAGATAGTCTGAGAGAGCTGTACCTCTGTTATTTCTGGGACAATCCTGGGAGAAGTAAATGCTGAACAGCACATCTACATCTACACCAAGAATCACACAAGCAAACAAAACTACTTCCTCTGTAATTTGAACAGTATTAATTGTGAACTCCCACGTGCAAGGATAAATGGCTGGCACAGTAGGAAATTATTTGTTCTGACACAATAGGTTCTGCTGTACCTGGGCACACACATTGGTATTCTCCAACTCTGCTTTCCCCTTTTCACAATGAGATTTTGCTAACTCCTCCTTAGAAGCCAAGAAACTAGTAGTGCTTGAAGAATTTTTTATTTTATTTTATTTTATTTTATTTTATTTTATTTTATTTTATTTTATTTTATTTTATTTTATTTTATTTTATTTTATTTTATTTTATTTTATTTTATTTTATTTTATTTTATTTTATTTTTAATAGTAACAACTTTTTTCCTTGCAGACCATCTAAGGACAGCACTTTGTACATATATTGGACTGGTGGGGGTCTCAAACCTTCTACACAATCATCACTTCATTAAGACTTCTGTCAGCCAGACATGGCTTAATATCTGTCTTTTAGATGGGTAGGAATAGGGATTCCTGGGAACAAAATACTTGTGTCCTGACTTCCACAGTCATGCTGGAACCCTAGACACACAGGGCTTAATCATCATGTCAGCTACAAGGGACCATCGGGCTCCCTAGCCATTCTAATCAAGGCACAAAGCAGAGGAGCCTGAGGACTCTGAGGAAGAGAAGCTGAATTGGCTTAGAGCTGAAGTATAATGAGCAGGCATAGCCTCTGTAATTCTTTTAGCTGAAAACCTCACTGTCTTAGTGAATCAGATTGGTGTATTAGGTTCTATTAAAACTAATTGTCTATCAGATTCGTAGAGTAACATAATATTATTTTAATATTTTTGGCTCTAAGACTGTCCTTATACCTTTAAATATAAAGATTATTTCTTGGAAAAGTGATTAGAATATTAAAACTCTATAAAAGTAGGCATTAGCTGATGATCCTGTCATTATGTTGAGTACCCACGGATTCACCTCAGCACACCTAGTGATTTCACAAAGGCTATTATCTCATGGCTACATCCCCTTCTTCTGAGCTTATTACTTTAAATAAAAAATGTTAATGGTTTCTGAGAAACTCATGATGAGAAATGGAGGATTTCTTACACAAAGAAGCATGCTTTCCAAATTTCAAAGCTTGCATTAAACTTTCCAGCAAATGCTTGAAATTCTCAGTTGGCCAATAATATTGCAAGGTGAATTCAGCTTTCTTTTATACTGAGGTGCCATTTGGATATACTTTATTATTATTTATTAAATTACTCAGCGCCTCATGTTATGCATTGCAATTACTTAAGAATATGCATTATGCTTTCACATGCAGGAGGAATGAGATGAAATTATAAAGTCTGAATCATAAACAAGGTCAGACTGGATGATCTAAAAGCTCCTTCTGGCCTTAAAAATCTTAGGTCACACATTGATCTCGGAATAAGAGATCAGGGTGCATTAAAAAGAGCATGGCCAGCAGGTCAAGGGAGGTTCTTCTCCCCCTCTACTCTGCCATGGTGAGGCCACATCTAGAGTGCTGTGTCCAGTTCTGGGCCCCGCAGTTCAAGAGGGACGGGGATCTTCTAGAAAGAGTCCAGTGGAAGGCCACAAAGATGATGAGGGACCTGGGGCATCTGCCTTACAAGGGTAGGTTGAGAGAGCTGGGACTCTTCAGCCTGGAGAAGACTGAGACAGGATCTTATCAATGTCTATAAATATCTGAAATGTGGGAGCCAAATGGATGGGGCTGGGCTCTTTTCGGTGGTGCCCAGTGACAGGACAAGGGGTGATGGGCAAATATTAGAATACTAGAAGTTCCATACAAACTTAAGGAAAAACTTCTTTAATGTAAGGATATAATTGTTCTCAGGAAACTGGGAGGAGCGCAGGCGGGGCAGGTGGTCTGTGCAGCTAGGGCAGGTGTTCCATACAACTCGACGATGTGTGATGGTATTCCATACCACGTGACATCGTGCTCAGTATTTAAACAGGGAAGTTCCAGGAGGAGGGGGCTGCTGGGTACCGTAGTCTGTGAGCCAGTACCATGGTGAGCCATTTTCATTTTGGTTTTGTCTCATTTAAGTTTTATTTCATTTATCACTCTTCCATTAGTACTGTTATTGTTGTTGTTTGATGTTGTTTCTCCCTTACTATTCCAGTAAACTGCTTGTGTCTCAACCCCTGAGCCCCATTCATTTATATTTTCTCCTCCTGATACCACCAGAGGGTGGGGGGTGTGGTGGGCAGCTAACCTTCCTTGTTAAACCACGTCAAAGGGTGGAATAGGCTGCCCATATAGGTTGTGGAGTCTCCATCTCTGGAGATGTTCAAAACCCTCTTGGATGCTTTCTTGTGCAACCTGTTGTAGGGAACCTGCTTTGGCAGGAGGGTTGGACTAGATGATCAGCTGAGGTCCCTTCCAACCCCTACCATTATGTGATTCTGTGAATAATAGGTACACAAGTATAGGAAATGATGTACATTTTAAAGTCTGAGAAGCAGGTAAAATGACATGTAAATTTTTGACTATGTTCCATATATGACCCTGTGCTGGTGTATTGAAGAGGCCTAAGTGCTTTTGAGTGATTCAGAAAGCACAAGCAAAACAAGAGGCCACAGTAGGAAGTAATGTGTTTTTAGATGGAGTACAGCCTCTGCAATAGGACCTCAGTCTGTGCAGACTCCTAGCACTCATAGAAAAGGCCTTGGGTGTCAGTGCAACACAATTTCCAGCAGTAATCTTCCTCTTTTCCACCAGGGATACTCCAAGACCTTCTTCACTTGCTCTTAAATCCCTTAGACTAATAGAAGTTGGGATTCCTTACTCTCAGACCATATCATTTTGACTTGCATCTTTCTTCTCTGTTTCCAAATCCTTTCAATGCTACAGAGCAGTCACTTCTGTGCTCTTTGCACACAATACAAGGTGCGGGGAACCTATGAGGAGATTTGGGAGCATGTTTTGCTTAGTGAAAAGCAATGCCAAGCATTATCACAATCTAGAACAACAAAAATAGGTGGAAACCAGAGATGACTCAGAAGGCATGAGTGCTAGCAATATGATCAAGTAGTCCAGGGAATAAACAGCCTTGAAGAAAACATGCACAAGGTACCTGGCAATCAATTAAAACATTTTGAGAAGAGGAGTAATCAGATTGTAACTTTTGCTGGAAGGTAGTGAAAAGAGGATAAACTTATGGAGGTGAGGAGACTGCACTGTTGGCAGCATGGTCAATTCTAACATAATCTGTGTATTTTGTTCTGCAACTATACCCTAGTTGCAAAACAAACAGACAAACAAAAAAGTCAAAACAAAACAGAACAACCCACCTGGACATATGGAGAAAAAACGTCAATGCAAACTTTACTGCTACAGCATGCGTCATTGAAAGTTAGGTCCCCAGGTAAGGTCATGGGTGCTGAGATATTGTTATTTGCTACAGCAAACAAAGGAGGGAGAGAAAGCAGAAGTATTATATTTTACGGGTGATAAGCCTATGCAGGCAAGCAAGTATATCAGTCATGGAGGTAGAGGAGAACCGGGACACACTATGAACTAAGAGTGATGCTGGCAAAGGCCTAACTGAGTGAAAGCCAGACTGGTTCAACGTGCTGGATTTCTGTTGCTGCAAATAAAAAATCTATTAAAAAAAAGTCATTAGAGAACTTCATGGAACTTGCCAATAAGATTTCCTCCTATAATATTGAAGGATGTTTATGTTTCACTGAAGAAAGAAGAAGTTAATAGCATTCATTATGCATAAGGAAAAAACACCTTAAGCAATGTTTCTCATACCTGAGCAATGGCTCTTGTTTTCATATTTCTGAGAAGTTGTCTTTCTCTAAAAAGGGAGGTGAGCTGAGTGTGTCTTCCCGAGCAATGCAGCCCTTTTCCAGCTGACTTCTTTACAAAACTTGTGTGTATCAATTTCTCGCCATTTACCTTACCAACATCATCCTGGATATATGAGAAATACGGACTATGCTGACTAATCTTTTGGCAAGTCTCCTCAAATAGAGAATCAATAAATTAATAAAATGGAGGGAGGGAAAAAAAAAAGAAAGAAAGCTTGTCTTAAACAAACATCTAACTCAGCAGCATTTAAGAAAACATTAAGATCTCTAGCACAATAAAGTGCACTTGAGTATGACCTGCATGTGTGAGTGGAGGCTCTCCATTTCAACACAGATCTGTCTACTCTCAGGATACAATCATAGCACTATAACCTGCAGTTTATAGATATTCAAGACACGACTCTGGCAATGCAATAACTGCATTATCTAGTTCCCCTCTATAGGTTCCTCCTCTGAGTTCTTTTGATCTTCTTCAGTATATTTCCCCTCCTTAGATTCAGAGATCTTGTGACATCATCAGTTTAACCGTACAGTTTAGTACTCCAGTAGGTCTCCCTTGTACACAGACTATTCACAAAGCAGGAATTGAAGTGTAGTTTTCCAATATTTATGATAAGTTGATCTTATGGTCTAGGAAGGGTGACGGTGTCCTAGTCAGTTGGGACAACAGTCTGGAACAAGGGCAGGTACTTTCACTATAAAAGATGGGCACTACAGTGTCAGTGTAACACAAAATAGATGGACTGGGGATACTGTTTTATCTATTTCTCACACTTTTCTCGAAGCTGTCAAGTTCTACTGATACAAATGCGTGTACCAGTCAGGACAAGGACTAGAGGGTTAGAATGTGATGAGATATATGATCTCTCCTTCACTTATAAAAAATGACTTAGCTGGACAGCAGTACATGCCAGACTCACTTTGGATTCATTAGTAAAGATGTTTTTGACATATAGCTTGTGATGATTACCCACTAGAAGCAAGTTAAAGGCATATCAGCATGATATAAAACTGTACCCTAAAGCAATACTCTAGGCATCTATTCACAGAGCTCTAGTGTTAAGTTGTACAGTTAAAAATCTAGATTCAGGATGGAGTTAGATTGTAGAGCAATAAGCTTGAAATCTCTACAGCATTTGCTGCAGCATTCTGGCATGCCAGCTTAGAAAGCTGAAGATACAATGGAAAAAAGTGTTAGGGAAGCTTAATAAATTCCACCAATTCTTGAAGAAGTATGACCTGCACTGATTTTTCATGGAAGTTTTAACCAAGGTCTTGAGACACTAACAAAGATGAAGAGACAGATGCTGGTAAAACACTGATCAGGCATAAGGGCAGTACAAAAAATCTTTTCACAAAAGGGTCCATTGCTTGCATGCCATGTGGAGTGTAAACCTCGATCCAGAAACATAGCAAATAAATCACAGCTGTGTTAGACATAGGAGCATTATTCATGCACCCTCTCCCCTCCAGCCAGGACAGAATTATTATTGTCATACTTGTCTGAATGGTGGGTGCCAAGCTTGAGTCCTGTGCAAACTTCCTTGTGTTCATATTCCAATAGAGAGACAACAGAATGCTCTGAAAGATATCCTCATACAGTCTGTCTGCATCAAAGACTTTTTAAAAGAGTACCAGTGAGGTCTGTACCACTGAGTTGCTAAGAAGACATGCAAACATGCTGTCCTTAAAGAGTAAGTGTTGTCACAAGATTTTATCACACGATTATGTAAGCCTATAGGTTTCTGATCTGAAGGAGAGGCGGTTGTAGGGTTAGAGAACAGAGAGGGCTGGTTACCAGTGAGAAGTTGTGTCATAGATGAGCTAGTGTTTCAGAGACATTCAAACTTTCTTATAGACAGCTATCTTTGCAACTTCTTAAATTGCTCAGTCCACCTATTACCACATGTTTTAGTGTACAGACAACACATCAATAGATGAAACTCCCACTCTACCCAGACCAAGAAATAGCATCTGGTAAATCTGTAGGCACCACAGCAAACTTCTCAAAACATACTCTGCTTGGGTGAGGCAAGGGACGATATTGCATTTCAGTCAGAAATGTAGAACAGTTCTGTAAATTCAAACTCTCCACTTAAGTTCCTGCTGGGACTTCACAGAGTAGTTGCTTTCTTTCATGCTAGATTTATTTGAATAACCTTATTATGGAAAATGGGATTTTATATCTCAATGCCCATTACATTATTATTTTTTACTTGTTACAATGAAAACATTTCATTAAAGCTCTTATTGAATAGCTAAGTGTGAATCTTGGGAGTGAATAAAAGTCACTTATTCAATCAGCCTGAGCTGGAACTAAGGAAGCACGTAGAGCTGCTGAACCATAAAATGCTCAATTTGCTTGGAGTTTCATAACAAAATGCTACAAGACACAGCTAAAGTTCACTTTTAAAATAAATAAACAAAGGAAGGGCCTGAGTTGTTCCATTTAAGGACAACAAAATTTCAGGACCAGCTTTATCCCTTTCTTTGGGAAAAAATGCTGCCTCCTAGATGTAAGGGGAGTGAAGTCACTGCTATATCCCCTCTGTGACTAAGTTGCCATCCTCGCCCTACCGGTCATGCTTGCAAGGGCTGAAGGGAGTGGGCCTTTTGACCCCTGGACCTGGTATGCCCTTAAGGGGAGCCAAGAAGGCATCAGGATCTGTTTCCCCCAAAAGAGGGGACTGAGCCACTGGAGCTTGTACTGTCTGTATCATAGAAGCTCAAAGCATAATATTCCTCAACCCTGCAATTAATTAGGTTATTAAAATAATTCTGAAGCTTTAACTTAAACCATAATTTAGTTCTTTCCTCTTTTAAAATTATTTAAAGCCAAAATGCATATGTAGGAAATTCAAATGTACTTAAAGACCAGGGATTTTAATTTGGGGTGCTTATTCATGTATACTGTTTTTTTATTTCAGCAGCTAAAGAGAGTAGAACAGCTCTGCTCCCTGCTACCCCAATGTAAATCCAGAGAAACTCCATTGATTTCCATGGCATTTATTCTTGAATTTCCCTGGTTTAACTGACAGCAGAGTGCAGCTGACTATGACTGCATATGTATATATATATATATATATATATATATATATATACACTGTTTATATGTTGAGTCTATTGTTGATTAAATATGCACACAAATGCAACAAGCCATCAGTCAAAGAAATCACATTTGCTCTGTTGCCAGGATATAAACTAAAATCATGAAAAGAAAATACATTCCTCTGATATATTGAATGATACAATTTCAATAGAAGCATTGCTTCACATTATTTTAATGTGATTAGTGCCTGTGAAAGTCACTGAATTAACAGATTGGAAACGGCTGTCCTCTGTTTGCTGATTAAAAAACAACAAAACCCAACAGCTGGTTTCCTCTACCCTGTTCCACTAGTCTTCCTTGAGTACCATCTGAAGGGTCTCCTCTGACAAAAAGATTTCCTTTGTCATTGCTGCTTATTCTGAGGTGCATACCAACAAGAAAACAGCTTTAGTTACATGGCTTATGGCTTTTCCAAGACATTAATATTGGCCCATTACATTCTCCATGATCTGGCCTGCTGTACCAGCATTCAGGTGCTCTCAGGTTGTTTCAGGTCTGAATTTGGGATCAAGAATTGGAAGTCCCACCAAGTACTATTAGAAAAAAATGTCCACTGCTTAAGTAGCCAGTTACCACCTATGAATCAGAAGTCTACTTCTTGCTGACAGGAGTAACTATCTTGGATGTACATATGTTTTAAGGATGTCCAAATACAAAACCAATGTTTGAAGCATTATATAAGACTCTTGACCCACAGAATTTATAAATGGATGTGTTTAGGTAGATCCTATAATCTGCTCTGCCCAGTTCTTATTACTAGATTCACAGTCTCTTGTGCATCTTTGGCATCCTGTAACATTTTGGTTTAGGGGTGTTGCTGTAAATCCTAACTGAAAATATTCATAATAAAAAAGTAAGATGATTAGTCAAATATCTTTCCAGCTCTGAGCATCCCAGTAATCCATATTTTGCTGAGAACAGTTGAATACATTGCTTTTAGTCATACATTAATAATGACAATGATGTAGCACTTGGATGTAGCACTGATTCAATGTGTGTTTCTTGGTTATTCACAAATGTCTTGATTTTCCATTGTTTTGAGTGCTCATACAAGGTACTTAGAATTCATACTCAGCTGAATCTTTATGTCTGTGAAAACCTATTCCTTTATGGGGTTGGGTGTAAACATCAGCAAGTTCCTATATAAAGTTTTGGTGAAGAAAAAGGACAAATATTTCACAGATATCCTCATAAAGATTTGTCTTTCATCTTTTTTTTTGTAACTTATTTGGTATCTTGATGTTTGGTATCTTGATTTTATTAGTTAATTTTTCTATTCTTCTTAGTGACGTGTAATACTTATGAGTAACTGCACTGACTCAGTAGAACTCTCCAGGGAATAAGCTATCACATGCCATTTTAAAAGGTGATAAAATCCAGCCACACACTCCTCTTACTGGTAATGAATGAACAACATCACAGTTCAGCATCCTCAGGTCTTAGCCAGAATGTTTTGCATAGAGTCAAAATTGTGTTGCTACTGACTGCACTAATAATGACAAAAAATATTAATTTTCTTATTAAAAAATAAGAAAAGGAAAGAAAAGCTGTCTGAGATTCACTTCCTTACCTGTGCATTCCCTGGACTGCTGGCACACAAAGGTTAAGAAAACCTAGAAATAGAGTAGTAAGTGAGCAGTTAGCACATTATCATTTTCTCTCATCTGTTCATCTAAAGTGCAGAACAGATACCTTTAACTATCATCTTCAGCACAAAAAAATGAGAGTTCAAGACATTGTCAAGGAGATGTTCAGCTTTGGCTCTTAATTAAAGTAAACATAGTTAAAAACATTTCCATTAAAAGTGAAAGCTTTAACCTCTCATAACATTCTGACCACATTCAAATGAGAGTGGAATGCATGCTACCTCATGGAGAGAGCTTGCAGTATAAAATCTTGCCAGTATAGTGGCTGCCAATAAAAAATATTGTGATTTTCATTACACCGTGCTCATTCATCATTGGAAAAATGCAAGGATGAGATCTTCCATACAAGTTTAGACATATGCCCTTGAGAGCTGAAGAATGACTTTTCAATGCAATTCCAAATGTTAATATCCCCACAGGAATGCAGATCCAACAGAGGAACCTACTACGCTATATAGCCATCATATTCACATCAGTGAGTGAACATCATGCATCACTGTGGCTTGATACTGTGATTTGCTACTTTGGGGCTGTGCTGTATAATCAGCAGCATCGGCAGTTCTCCCTTAGGCTCCTGTCCAACTGGATTTGACATGGGAAGAATCTCCTTGATTTTAAAAGATTTTTTAAAATACATATACCACAAAACAAGCTAACACAGAACTTATTTGAATATTTTCCTGATTTTTTTAAAAAAAATATATTTTAAGTTATAACAAGGATTAAGTGAGAGAGTGGAAAAGAGACTGTAAAGGAGACTCCATGGCCACAGAATAATTGCGGGCAGTAATAAGTTGTCCTTACACAACTCTAGCACGCTACATCCAAATTATTGGGCTTGCATCTGGCAAACTTTTTGCCATGTAGGTCTTAGCAATTTTGGAAAGACTATTGCTTCAGGAGAGACATAGTACTGGATAGAAAATCAGTGAAAATACTTTGTGGGACAAAAGATTAGAAGAGTTAAAATTTCAAGGTCTAGCTTTAATTCAGGAAGCATGATAACATCCTATAGATTTTCTGGAAGGAACCTATTCCAGAGAATGAATACTTAGTACTTTTAGAAAACAAATACAATACAGAAAAGTAGATTCGAGAAAAACATATATCTGGGGGGGGGAAACAAACAAACAAAACCCCAAAATCCAATAAATGAACACAATCCCACCTTACCTGAGATAGAATTCCGAATTCTTGCCTCTTGGAATAATCACCTATAAGTAGAGGAAAAGACTCTGTCAAGTTATTAATTTAAAGGTAGCTGGAGCAAGGTGTTACTAGTATATGAGCTGTGAGGGGAGAGGGCTGCTGTATTCCTGCAGAGGCATATTTAAGTTCTACATTAAATGTTCAGACAAGGAAAAAGTTATGAAAGACTCTGGATGCTGTTTATGTTTACTTCATTTGTCTTGCTTTCAGGAAGAAAGCAATAAAATTTACCACCTGATGACAGATAATGGGGGAAAAATGTGCTAAGCAAAGGAAAGACACATGGCTGGTGATGTCTCTACTGGTGCTAGGCAAGTCAGGGACAGATTTGCCAGGATGGTTCAGGGAATCCAGCCCTCCCAAACAGGCATGCATAATCCCTCAGTAGCAGTAGGGAAGCCTTATGCTTCCAGACCATCATTGTAGCTCCTTTCCAGTTCTTTGAACAGCTGCTCCAGATAGAAAGAGTTGGTGTTCAGCTACAGTGTTGACTAGGCAAAAAGTAAGTCCTTCATCTACATAGTAAGTCTCTGTTGCGTGCATGATGGTGTATAAATAGGAACAAGGGGTACAGCTCCCCGTTTCCACTGAGGCTTCATCCTGCTCTGCTGTTGTGCAGCTGTGCTGGATCACACACTCTACCATGGATCATATTCCTCTGCTATGATACGAGTCAGTCTGACGGTGATCAGGATGAAGAACATGATGAGTCATGACACAAATAGAAGTCTGCTTGGGATGAAGTTGAACCCACTGCACCTATTTACTCTGTTACCTAATGGTCTGATCCTTCAAACATGTTTGCTCGGATTAATGGCAGACTGACAATCACACTGAGTCCATGGGATTATCTACCAATGAATACCAGCATAAGTGTTTTCAGGACTAGGTCCTAAATCTCTTTGTGCTGATCAATATCTTTCAAACTAACACTAACACACATTCAGAGACAAACTGCACCCTGACTTTTATCTGAAGCAGGCAACTGACATGGTCTGGGCCTCATTCCTATCAACTTCAAACCTTTGTGTCTTTTCAGTGACCATTCTCTGATTTTCAGAAGCGTCACTAGAAGGCAGGTCTAATAAGTAGAACAGAAGTTTGGATTTCAGGATTTCCTGCATTTTACTTTCGTTTCTTAGTTTTCTCTGTAATCTGATTTATTCATCATAGAAATAGAACTGGACAAGATGTGAGAAATTATTTCACTTTTAGCAATAACTGGGACCCCAGTCACAGAACAAAATGCTATTATGGTAAGTGTGTATAATTCAGAAGAAGATGACTGCTCTTAAACTTAAAAACAAGAAAGATATATAGGGAATGATGGACAGGATGTGTTAATGTTAAAAGACTGCTGTAGATCTTCAGCAGGTCTTAGGATGTTGTATAACTTCAGCTTTTATGTTAAGGCCAAAAAGAAATGTCAAGGAAAGATGAATTAAAGGAAATGGTCATAGAAAAAAGACTGTAGAAAGAATTAACTTTTCACCTCCACAGCTAGAACTGACCACACACTAAGAGCAGACTGGTTTAGGTAACCACAGGACATAAAACTCAAGCTAAAGGTTAGACCTAGTCTGCCCAAAGACAGGATGACAAATTAAGTACATCAACTTGCCACAATTACATAACAATAAGAAGGCTTTAGTTCAGACTGATGTTCCTCTTGCTTGAACCTATGTTCATATTGAGGTTCCCACCTGCAGATGTTGGGAGATTTTAAATGGAACAAATGAGGCCTGGGCAAAATTTAACTCTAATATGCTGCCACCAAATAATCTTTCCTATCAGCTTAAGAAATGCTGCTAAGTTTATAAATGTCATTAGTATTTTTTAAAATGTATTTACATTTATAAAATTATATTCTGTGTGTAACTGTTAATAAAAAGTTTGCACTAGACTCTTTTAAATTAATTCACTATAGTCTTAGCTGCGGCATTTTCAAATAAATTCTTTGACATACTTCAGTTTTTACTTTAATGGTCCTTTGAAGTCTTTTGTTTCCTAGATTGTGCCAGGGCACTAACATCTCTTCAGCAGAGTAAATTGCACCTATGTCATCCCTAAGAGATGTTTGTCTAACTCATTCTAGAGTTCTCACTGCTGTTCAGTGAACTCCTCTGATCATCAAAAGGTACTTTCTCCATCTGAGTTGTATCACAGCTTATGTTTCATCTGATCACACTCACATACATTAAACTCTTCACAATTTAGGACAATTTCCAAAGTACACTGAGGTCAATGGAATCACTTGCACTTACATTAATAGAATCAGGCCCTCTGAGATGAAAAACTTATTTTATGTATTTTCACTGATGTGTGACACTGATGTGTGACTGCAAGGTCATTCAATTTAAAAAAGAAACTTCCTAAGAAAACATCACAACCTGTGGGTGGGCAATGATGTTTACATTGAGATGGATTTGTAAACTGAACAAAACCTTTTTTTTGTTGTTTTTTTTTTTCCCCCACAGGTAGTATCTGGTCATGGTGAAGTGCAGATTGTGGCTGAAGCTCTAACAATGGTTCTACTCGAAATGAAGAAAATAAACTTGTTTTAAAAACAAAGAAGGAACAGTAGAAATTATAGGGTTTTCATATATATTGCAAATTTCATGTAAGCATAAACCAGAACTGAATGTATTTTAACAAATTGCTCAGTGAATGAGTTTTGTCTCTGTGAATTGTTTGGGATTAGTCTGTGATTTTCTCAAATGCACTTGCTCTTACTGCTTTACTGACAATATGTTATGAAGAATTCTTGATCTGCAGCTCATTTTTCAGCTCTGTTTGCTGGAAATATAATTACATACCACATTTCTTTTGTCTGATCAGGGGAGCGGTGTAATGGCTAGACACAGGTTTACAGTGTCAATACTTTGATTAGGATTTTAAATTCAGCTGGGGGCAAGCTACTGTGTGATCCAAATCACACTGAAAAGCCATTGACTACAGCAGCACTGGCTTGTAATCACATTGCTCAGTGGTAACCAAGAACTTGCAATCTTGTTCATAAACATGTTTTATGGGCTGAAGGTACTGAAAGAAAAAGCAAAACTCTATAATTTCTTGTTATTGATTTATGTTCTGGATTATTTATTATATTTTATATTAATAACTTTTTATATATAAGGAGGATTATAAGCACAGTCTAAACTCTGTGTCCAGGGAAATGGATTTTTAGGTCCGTGTTAATATTCACCATTAGGTTATTTATTAGTAATTAAACATTATGTTAATAATGCTATTATCATGGGATCAGAATCTAAGCTGTGAAGCTGAGAATTTAAAGATATAAATCTTTTTTTTTATTATTTATGTTTAAGTTTCATGCTATTTTAATAAGGTATCTCCTTCACTTTCCTTTATAAAATTTCTGTATATTTACAACATTAATTCAAAATTAATAGACGTTTATTTATGGGATTTAATTTTGTTTCTATAATAAAGCTGCTAATGAAACATATTGGTAGTCTTGTACTGTGGAACCAATTATTTCCTACCATATCTGTAAGTAACATTACAGACCAGTTTGCACTTATGTTCCTGAACACAATTGTCACTAGATTCTGTGCAAGTTTTCTGAAAACTACATCTAAATATTAGCAGCCCTCACTCGAGGTAGTTCACCACAAACTTTAAAGAAAACATTAGGATGCCCTTTGGAGTTAGAGAAATATGTGGACAATAAGTGGAATTTTTGGGACATTTAAGAGTTCATACTGAAGACTACATCTTGAAACTATTCACAGAACCTTCACAAAAATACACAAATATGGGACCTTACAAGGATTAAAAAAGTCTATTTTAAAAATTGGTTTGATAATCAAGTTTACATCAACTAATATGAGCCATTCCCACTTACTTCCCTATCAACTGGCTTTTTAAATAATCCCATGGCACTGAACAGTGAAAAGCAGTTTTTAAGGAGTCTGATGTGACCAAAAGTCAACAGGACAGAAAGAAAAAATGGCAAATTATTATTCAGAGAAGCATCCATTATGGTGGTCTATTCAGATCACTATCATCACATAATTCATAACATTTCATTCTGTAATCTTAAACCAGAGAAAATTACTTATTCTTGCTCTCTAAGCGAGCAACATAATGTGCAATCACCTCTAGCTCCATTGAAGTATTTATTTATGAAGTTGTCTGTCTGCTAGAATGCCTCTACATGAAATTTTCTTTGATAGACACCATACAGATTTTAGTGGTAGACCTTCTTGAATTATTTGATCCTTAGCTACATCTCGTCCATGGTATCCTCAAAGCTACAGAGAGTTTTAACAATGTAGTACCTGGCTCATGATGCACTCCAGTTTTGGGGTCTGTCTGTATTAGAGTGGACAATCTCCCTCTCTAGGGATGGCATTCAACTAATGTCTCAAACAATAGTGATCAAAGTAGAAAATATCCTTTGACGGCTGTGCAATGTGGGACAAGTTTGGGCTGGACAGTGAGTAAGGTAGAGCGAATTCCTTCCTGGTGATAGTCTTATGCCTGGCCATGTGAATTTTAATGAGCCCTATTTTAGCAAACATAAATACCATCGTTCATAAAATTATCATCTTGGTCACAAAATTACCTTCCTCTTTTTAAAATTCAACTGAAGTATTTGACTCAGTGACCCTCCATGACAGAAATCCCAGAGGCTGATTACATGCTGTGTGAAGTATTATTCTCTCTCTTTTGTTTTACATTTACCTATCATTAACTTCAAGTGACCCTCCTGTTGTTCTGATGTTCTGAGACATTTTTAAAAGGATGGACCGGCTAGTTTTTGACTCTACACTTCATAATCTTAAATGCTTTAATTAAATCCCTTCTAGTGTTTCTTTTTCACCACCAAAACACCCTAACTCTTGCAACCTTCATATGCAAATCTTGCTATATCCCTAACTCTTTATTTTCTTGACCTTCACAATATTAAAATTCTCTTACCATTCAAATCTTGAACTGAATTCTGTATTTCATATAAAGGTCTCTTTTGTCCACTACTCCTGAAGAAAATATTTATTATTTGTAACGTGGGCTATAAATAGTCAGTTTCAATCACTTGATGTATAATCTGAGAATGATTTAATGTCCCTTGACACTGATCACCTCCTGTGTGATCAGATTGTTCCTCAACCCAGGCATGGATATGTAGAATAGGAAGGTACATGAAGAATCAGGCATAGCTGACTTTCCTCTTCTCAAGAAGAATCTGTGTGGTCATATCTTTTGGAAAGCTGAGCAGGAGCTGACTTGCTCTGCTGTGCACTGAAGAGTATGGTGTCCTGCTTTTCCTGAGAATTGTCGACTTTCTCTTCCCCACTGCCATTTGCTACGTGGGTGCAGTTAAGAAAATATTATATCTAAATTTGTTTTCCTTAATCTTTCTGAAGTGCTTGGAGGGGTTGTTTTCTCGCTCACACACTTTGCCTTTCAAACCACACTGGACTCTGCCTGAATCATTGAGCTGGACTCTGTGACAAAGTAGGAACTCATTATGATAATTAATGATCAGATTTAGAATCTATGCCCTTGACTAGAGCCTACATGGATTTTAAGACCAAGACCAGGTTTTCAAAGGCATTAAAGCATGTCAGAAGGCAGATAAACAAGTAATGAAAATTGGTTTCAAATTCAAAAAGCCCCTCCCAAAAGCACAACTATTATTCACAATTTCTGTTGATATATAACTTCATGACAACAGTTCTGTGGCAGTAATCGTTTTTTAAAAGTGTGTAATAAACATTGAAAATATGCCAAAGTGATGCCTACCACAGGATTTTAAATGAATTGCTTGTGTTATTCTACTTGCTTTTGGATTTCTGGCTTCAAGATTTGCTTTATGTTTACAGTAAGTTCTCCAGACCTTACAGAACAATGTGGCTGTGATCTTTCTTGCAGAGAGCTAATATGTGCTTAACTGCACACCTGTAGCATGTGAAAAACTCTTACCCATCAGGCAGTGCATTGCTACCCAAATGGTGAAAGCCCTCCAATTCCCTGGCATTCAAACAAAGCCTAACATAGATATTTGCCCAGTGCGGCAACGAAGCTTTTGCATCCTGGTAGTTAAAATCAAGAGCACTTTCCATGCATCAACAGTGTATTGTAGGAAAACAGTGGGACATTTTCTCTCTTACTCTTCAAACACACCAAATATAAACTGTCTAAACCACAACAGTCATCTTTGTCTGTATGAAATGAGCAGAGTAAAGGAAGATCCTATGAAACAGCTGTGGTTAGTGGCTTGTTGAGGGCAAGAAACTCGCTTTTAATCAATGTGATAATCGATGACATATGGCATCATACTCTTGCTTGGCTCCATTCTTTCCCTGCATGCTTCAGGCCTCAGTGGCTTCTCCATTTTTTCTCCCCTCCTGCCCTTAGCAGGCCAACTGGAAATCTGTCTGTTGGTTGGGTTTTTTTTTTGTTTTGTTTTGGTTTGGTTTTTGGGTTTGTTTGTTTGGTTGGTTTTTTGGTTTGGTTTGGTTTGGTTTGGTTTTTTAATACATATATATTTGAAAACCAGACATTAGTCTTCAAAGGAGCCTGCAGATTAACTGGAAAAGGATTGTTTAACAGCCACAGTTTGCTGAAGAGGCTGTGATAAAATGCACATGCCCTTGCTCTGTTTTTCTGTACCAGTCTAACTCCATGCATGGCCCCACGATTCCACTGGCCAATGGTGGCAAAAAGCGGAGTCGGGATCATATGCTATGCTTTATATTTGTATTTTCAGGAACTGCGATGCAAGCAATATGAATGAAAGTCATAGCGTGTTCTGATCCCATGCCCCTTTTTCATCTACTAAGTTTAGATACATAAAGAAAAGGCTGTGCTAGATATCCTTAGAGTGGGATTTGTGTTTGCTTCTAAGAACAGCTTTTACAGCTTGTATCTTGGCTCTTACTGGTGGCACAGAGAACACAAGTTGTTTGCTCCCAAGGCTAGCTTAGACTTGCATTTTATGCAGAAAGTCCTGTAGATCCTGAGACTTTGTTGGTCTTTTTTGGAAATGAGCACTGAAAGCCACTGTTACAAATCTTTTATTTGCTTTCACACTTGAATATTTGGGTTTAGAATTTTGTTGTATTCACCCAACATAATTTTTGGGAAACGTCTCTGTAAATTAAATGTACAGTTTGTGAAGTTACAAGGAATCTTAAAATTTTATTTTGAAGTCTAGATTGCCATAGCCAAGGAAAAACAATTCCCTCATATGCTTTATTTTTGTTGAAATACTTTTTTTTTCCCCAATTTTTTGTTACTGTTTTTGTAACCTTTCTACAGCTAGGAAACACATTAATTCAGTCACAGATGTCTAAGGTAATTAAGCTATACAGAAACTTAAACACATACTAAAAATAGATTTATATTATTTGAGTATCTGCTGAGTATCTGTTGTTGATTGTCTTGAGTTTGTAATGGTGTTTTAGGCAAAGTGACTTGGAGAACAGGCCAGAATCTGCTGAGTATCTGTTGTTGATTGTCTTGAGTTTGTAATGGTGTTTTAGGCAAAGTGACTTGGAGAACAGGCCAGAATGCATGACTCTTGGGATTGGAGTTTAATCTGAGTCCTCACACAAGCTTGCTAAATGACTTATTCTATGTTCTTCCTTCTCTGTAATCCCATTTCTCCATCTGTGAAGTAAGGGAATAACAACTCCAACTTTCATTTTTCCTAGTCAACTTCCTACAGACATTGCCCAATGACTTGGAGAGATGGATTCTCCAAGGGAATCATTCTGGAAGCCATGCTGACAGGTTCAAACCCCAAGTGGATAGAGAAGGATTTTCCTTAATTTTGGAAAAATATTTCCTGTCTTTCTGCCAGGAAGGGAGAGAAAATGAAGCAGAAGATCTCCTCTTGTCAGTCCACATGATCAAAATGTAAGGAGACAAAATGAAGGCTGAGATGGCACCATAAAAATCCTTCCAGTGCTATGATCTATGGTTCTATATATGGTTCCTTCCAGATCTATGGTTTGCTCAGATCTTAATTTACAGTAATAAGACATTTGCATAGTTTTCATACAATCCAAACAGCTCCCATGGATTGTAGGAGCACAGAATATTATCTGAACTCTGCAGAGAGACTACCAGGTATTCTTTACAGTTTTCTTCTTGTTGTTGTTCATTAGCAATGCCATCTATATTTCACCTGTAGCTTGTTTCGTATTTAAGTACAACCTTCCTTCCACATTCTGCTAACAGCAACTTGCTTCCTCTAGTTGGTTGTATTTGCATTTGTTTGATTCCTACTACTTCCCTAAGCAGCTTCCTAGGGCTATTTCCAGACCAGACATTGGAATTTCTTCCCCTGTGTAGGTAATATTTTCTTTCATCTGTGGGATGCCCAGTGACCTAAGTCTGCCCAGGCTACCCCTGGACTACCTTTCATGAGTCTCTTTCTTTCTTCTGCTTTCTACTTACCACAGGTATTTTGCCTTGACAAGCATTCAGAAGTTTACTAGCTGCAGCTAGGTTTACTTTGCTTGGAGGTAAGGTGTATGGGTAGATAAATGACATGCTTAATTCAGTAATGCAATGACTTTGCAAAGTCATGTGTAGACCACAGAAGGTTATATAATATTGAAATTTAATTAAATGTTGCTAACATGCTTAAACTAAAACCTTAACATATACTTATATACACTCCTCGTGTTCATAAAGTACGTCAACAGTTTCTGTAAATCATTGGCCTTTAAATAATTCAGGCCCTGGAGAGTTTTCTTAGCAATGCTCACAAGAAATTGAGCCATCTAAGTCAGAAGTGTTAAAGAGTAGAAACCAGATGACAAATAGTTAAAAGCCTGTATTAATGAAAATAAGTAATGATAGAAACACGCAAGACAACTACATCCAGAAAAAAGCTGAGCTTTATTCTGGTCAGATCGCATGAGAATGACTGAGACTCTAACAAAGAGTTCTTATTTTAATCATCATACAATGATTTAACTTTTTCTCATAAACACAGGACTGTTCTTCTCTATAATTCAATATAATGTTGTTTTTTTTTTTTTTTTTTTTCTTCAGGCAACAGGCCTGACTTTGTGGCTTGCTAGCAAGGGTAGAAATATTGTGTTTTGGAATTTGCACTAGTGCAAATAAAAGTGAGTCTTTGGAAAGCAACAGAATCATATTGAAGAAACACAGATAGAAGTGAGGAATTGTATTTATTTTATTGCTTTTTTTTCAACAGACAGTTTTGCCTGCCCAGCTCTGTGCAATACACAAGCAGTAATTCACAACAGCAAATGTGACTGACACTTTGAATAATAGAATATCAGGTACACCTCTGGCCAGTAGTAAGGTAAATGAATCTTGCTGTACACAAGCATGGGACATGAAATTGTTAGTGTAACAAGCCATAAATATGGAGAATGGGCAAGGTCTCATAGAGTCGGGGCACTGTGTTGAAATTATTATGCAGGTTAGAGTAGATTACATGCTTTCAAACTTGTTTTTTTTATGCCAAATACTCCAATATACATTGAAACGTATGTGACAGATATTAAAAAAACCCCAAACAAAAACCAAAAAAACCCCAACCCCCAAACAAAAAACAAGCCCAAACCCTATTAGTATAGTCTCACCTATACTAATGGCCCATTGATTTTAAACCAAATTCACAATTTGTTCAAACTCACAGGAATCTTTCCCTTTGACTTGAAAGGATTTCAAGTCACACTAAATCCCCAACATATTTTTTAATATCTTATTTGCTGTTCTATTAGTAGACAAGCTGCTTCCAAGCAATTAGTTTGAAAAGTTTGCAACTGGTCATTTAACAGCACTCTTCAACTTGCATTCTGGGTCAGTCACATCATGGCACAGGAAAACAGCTGTTGCCCTATTTCTATGGCTGTCTGGCACATCATTACCTTATTTAGAGCAGTATGAAACCTTTGATCTTCCATATTCTTGAATGAAACTCAAAGAACTGATGTGAAAAGGAGTAACTGATGATTAAAAAAGATTATAAATAATAGAACTTTCAAACCAGCCCAAATATAGGAAATTACTTGTCTGACAGGTGTTTTGTTTGTGGGAAAGTTTTGGTACATACATTTGGTGGGTAATTCAGAAGACATTTGGATAGACTTCACAACCTTCTGTAACTTTTCCAGACCTACCTGAACTTCTGATGAGAAGTGCTTAGATTGCAGATTTTAGATTATCCACTCAGCACTATCTTTTTTTCCTCTATATTATGGTATGACTCCACCTCTGTTCCAAAGGTCCATGCTAAATTCAAGCCTTGGAGAGAAACTCTGTGCACATGAATCTAAGACTATTCTCTTGTTATTATAGGTGGCTGGGGCACAGAGCATACAGATGTCTTACAAAATGGGATGTAATTTTCGGTAGTTTGAAGGATTTGAGGTATTTTTGATCTTTGTTTTCATTTAATGTAGTTGCTCACACTCTCATTACCTTGGTAACAAAGCTGGGTTGAAGCTGTTTTTTATCTCTGCATTTCAATATGAGCAGCCTTGCTGGTTCATTACATCAGCATTCCAAACATGACTTTTTACTCACATGCTCAAACAAGATTTGTCTCTCCTTCTCAACCATTTCCCTCGCCTTCTATTTATTATCTCCTCTTGAACCTCAGGAAGGCAGGTTAGATTAGGCCCAGTGCAGGGCAAATATGGCTATACAGCTTTTAGATCAAGAATGGTCCTTGTCCAGCAGTTCTGAATGTGAACGAATGCAGATAAATGTTCAGAGCTTCTGCATGTACTGTAGCTTGGACTACTAGAAGTGTCACACAAGGAAATTGGGATTTGGAATGGAACTTTTACTTTTTGGAGAGAAAAGATACAAACTTGGTTGTTCATGGGATGAATTGTATCAAAGTGGGTGTGAACTTTAGGGTTTTGCCTGCTATTATTATTAAAAGAAATAGCACTCTGAAGTCATTATTAAAACAGTAAATGCTGCAGGTCTGAATTTAGTCTTGGAAATTGTAAAAATTATATCTTTTTTCAAAAGAAGCATAAAAATAAGGTGTGACCGTATCCTTCTGATATGGAAATTATTTGCATTACGTTCTTCGTCTTTTAGAGTGAGACATATGGAGTTCTGTCTTTATGAAATGATTTCTTCCAATAATTTAGTGACTTGCATTTTTTGTTTGTGTTCTCTGACTCAAAAACAAATACTAAAGTGTAAAAACAATCAAAAGGTGTTTTTGTTTAGCTTCTTATATGCAGATTTACCCTAGAAAAATATTATATCTTTACATGGTGCTTTTTTTTCTTTTCAGCTGGCATTCGATTTTGGAGTTATATGAGTTTAGTTCTGATATTTTTATTTTCAAGTGAAGATCAGAGAGTACCCAAGCTGCATCCTTGCTTGGATGCACTAGCACTGTCCATGACCCACTCTTCCTGGACCACTACACTCAGGTCTGAAAAGCAGCTCAGCAGAATTGGTCATGGTTGTGGTCAGCTAAGCTGACCATGGCCGGAGTATGGCCATGCTTTTTTTTTTTTTTTTTCTGTACAAGCGGATGGCTGCAATCCATCTTGTCCATACTGGTGAAATACCTCAGGCTTATTGCTTCACCTTCTCAATTCAGCTTCCCTCCCTCCAAGGTGGCCCAGCTGTACACAGAGACACATTCTTCCAGGTTTTGTTTCTGCTAGATCACTGCTATGCTAACCAATGAAAGCGAAATCTTTGAATCCAGCAGAAAAAGACGAGGAAAAAATATAAATTATTTTACCCTTTCATAACAAAGATTTGAACATGATGTGTATTTTAAATTAACTTGGCCCAGGGCATGTCCCATTTAAACAAGTGAGAGATTTCTATTGATTACAATGGAAGAAGAGGCAGGCTTTACTATTTAAAGCGATCATCTTATTAAGATAAATGAAAAACACAATCAAAGCTTCGCCACTGCCATTGTCTCACTGTGCTTGAACATGGCTTCAGCGTGACATTGTTTTAACAGAGTGAAGGCCAACTTTGCATTTATAAAGATGTTTCAGGTGATTTTTATTTCCAAATGAAATAAAACAATATGGGGAATATGAAGAAAAAATGTTAGAAAAATCTAGTCCTAGACTTTGTTGTTTTTTAGATTTGTTTCTGTCATTAGATTTCCTCAGTAGTATCAACTAATAATAACAGTAATAATAAAAATAAAGCTTAGAAAGTATATCTGTGTTGTAGAGATTAAAAACCCCAAGAAGCTATGCAATAATTTCTAAAAGCTTTTGTGTTTTTGGAATATGTAAATAGGAGCTGTGCCAAGATACTTATATCTGAAATTTCTCCTATTATACACTGGAGTTTCAGAATATTCTTCATACTTTAGCTTATAAAGTACTTGGAAGACTTTTCTGAGAACAGGTGCTTTAGGATGATATTTTTGTTTATCATGTTAAATTATTTTTAAGACAAGATCAAATATGACTTTTTTTTTCCACATTGAAATCCAAAATCTACGTGATGAAGTGAATAGACACCAACAGACTGACTTTTATTACTCTAGAATGTTTTTGCAATTTGTCTTAATCTTTGAAGCAAAATATGATCTCATTCAATTCTTCTCCAATTTTTTCCCACTATGTACTGCAAAAGAACCTCTGACTCGGAGATTCTGCTTTTAGGGAAGTTTTTAAAACACAGATTTTAAAAGTACCCAGTAAAATGCATAAATGGTTCTTGGAGCACCACACAACTTTTCCTTCTCAGATAAATGCCTAGAGTACTGGGTTATAGAGGTGTTTCTCCCTCCAGGGAATTAAAATGTGGGTCTGTGGATCTCAAAGGAAGCTGAGCATGAGGAAGCCAGGGGTTACTCAGCCATGCCGGGATGGGCACAGGTCTGCAGGGCTGAGCAGCAGTGCTGAGCTAGTATGACTTGGGCAGTGTGACTTAAGTAAGCACATGCTTTTGGGCTTAGACAGCTGGGAGCCTATTTTTTTCATGAAAGCAACTCAGATCTATATCTTTGTTCAGGGATCCAGGAAGCAGAAATCTATGTAGAGAAATGTTACTTAGGCAAATCTTGACTAAATTAGTCAATTCACGGGGAACTAAGGAAGTTAAAATGCTGAGAGGTTCAGTCAAATAAACTGGAGTGTGTTTCTGGCAAAGAAATAGAGGAGAACAAAGATCAGTGGCCTGGAGTCAACATAACATTTTGAGGAATAATCAGAAGTCAGGTCTCAGAGAAGGTGAGCTGAGAACTTACAATTTCCACTGAAGCTGGCATGGAGTTGGAGGTGTTCAAGAACTCCTGGGAACAGATCCATTGTTTATGTTACTTTTCTCATGCTTCTCATTTAAAGGAAGATCTGGAATAAATTAAGGCTTAGAAAGTTTTGGAAAAAAAATAGATTGGCAAGCTGGCAGTGCATTAAAAGTGGGGGTCTGCAATGAGACAAAGAGCTGCAGTCTGGCACTACAGGGAGATGGAGGATGTGAAGAGGAGATCCAGTAAAAAGAATCAACTCTAATATGTACATTTTCAGCAGAGAATGTGTGTTCTAATGAATAGAAGGATATCTATGGGGATTTCTCTGATCTGTGGTTCATTACTCATAGTCCCTCCTCAGATTTCACCCATATTGACAATAAATTTAGTAAGAAGACCAAAGAATCTTGTATTTGTTAAAGTTTCATGCCATCATCAACATATTCTGCACCAAGACTTAAGTTACTTCTCCCCATTGCAAATAATAGTTTCCATACTTTCAGTACCTCGAGGGAGTTTGAAAATGACTAATTGATGTTTTTTCCCTGCTTTAAATCATTACTGTATTTCGGACTTAGATATGTGTGGCTAAGTCAGCTAGTCATCAAGTGAGGAATTAGTCTCTCCCCAGTGCCAACAGTAAATTCTCCAGTTCGCTCAGCAACCAGTTGAACAAGCTCCTCAATATTTAACCACGTCAATTGTAAACAAGCAGATTCTTTGCCTGTGTTATTTTCTCAGGAGAACCTAAACCTTCCTTGTCAAAAAAATGTGTGTTACAATGGACATTCAGCTGCTTCCCTTCTAATGATGAACTTTTTCACATTGTATAAGACAATGCCTGCTGTTGTCATGCATCCATTAAAACCCCATCCACAGAGCCATGTACAGAACAGGGTGGCTGACTGGGAGTTGCAAGATTCCAAAGAACTTTGTTGTGATTATTTGGTTGGTTGGTTTTTTTGGTTTTTTTTTGTTTTTTGGGGGGGTGTTTTTTTCCCTCTCTTGAGTGCTGGATGCATAATATTTTCAGGTAACTCTGACTACTGTGTGATATTTAATCACCTCCACTGCCTCCCAGTAATCACTTTTATTGCATTATGCTAGTCAGCATATTCTGTGCACTTTAATATACATGAGGTTGAGGGAGGAATATTTTTCACTGAAGGCTTTATGGAAAATTTTGCATTTATTGATTTCTGTTAAAAAAACTACCCTGTTATTCTTAGAAAATCGATGAAAATGATTGCTGTGGCCATGTTTGTTCAAACAAACAAATAATACAGTATAATGACAATGCTATCTCTCATTTCCACATTTCACCTGGAGAAGGAAAACATTTGATCTGGAAAGCCTATGTACTACATCAGTCCACAGGAATATCTTTTATTCATGTGTATTAAAAAAATATGCAAAGAGTTTGTACAAGTTGGATAGGGGAAAAAAAAAGTTTGACAAAAATAAAACAAACTCATCCAAACAAGCATTGCAGATTTGGGACTTCTGGGGCCAAACTGTCAGAGTCAGTCTTGCTATCCTTCTTTGGAAATATGCTGGAAATTTTATATGTGTAATTTTTCACAATCAAATTTTTGCATTCTAAATAAAGCTTTTAATGGGAAAACTATGCCATGCATATAGAGCAAGTCTCACACAGCTGAAAATTGCAAATCATCCATTCTTAGTGTTTATCTATTAAAAACTATGAGGAAAAAAAAGGAATAAAAGGAACTTACAAATTCAGGTCAGGTAGCTCCTCTAGCTTCCTATAATACTGTGCATGCTTTTTCCAAGCTTTGTGAACACAAGAATTGCTCATTCAAAATTATGTCTGCAAAATGAAAATCACAATCAAAATGTAGTTGTTAATGTAAAAACAAGAATCTGCTGCACTGCAACACACTTTCTTATCTGAGAATGTACATGTCTCACGATACGTTGCACCACTGCACAACTAGCTCAACACACCAGTGTTACATGGCCACCAATTAAGAAGGATTCTTGGCATGAATGATGTTCTGCCTGAGGCCAGGTCAGTGTCTGATGTAAAAGATTGAAGCTTCAGGGCACTGGCGGTTCTGATCCTCTGTTCTGTACAAACTGAACGAGCTGATCATTACAGAAACCTTGTGAGCCAAGACACTGTTATCATCTCCATTTTACATATGGGGATTGAGATGCAGTCAAAAGATGTCTTTGAATGTTCACAATGAAAAATCTAGAGTCTGATTCTTTTCAGAGAGCTTAAAATTTTGCACAACTTGACACATTCCCAGCACAGTTCTGACTGACTTTAACTTGGCTTACCTGGAGTTACACTGAAATCAACAATTCAGAATTATCAGCAAGACCATTTGAGGTGTCAACAGAGTGTTAGAACAGCAACACACCCCTGATCATAAATCACAGGTGAAGGAATAAGCTTGCTTTCTCCTTGGGGGAAAAAGTCTTCTAATTTTAAACAATAGAATGATTTTGATGCATCTTTTAACTAACCAAAAGTAGCATCTTGACAATTTTAATGGACTAATTATACACTGATGGTCATCTAGAAATGTGCTCATTTTCAGGTCTTTATGTCCTGACAACTCTAAGAGTTATCAACTGGAAAATTGGCATGCAAACACAGAATTTCAATCACTAAACCCCTGCAGGACTAGATTTGACTGTCCTGAGGTTCTGCCTGCAGCGTCAAGGGAGATAAAAGGGTTTTGATTCCCTAGGTGTAGAATCCAGTCAGTGTGCTGATTAGTTCTGCAAAAGCAAAAACCTTCCGAATATATTTAAATGCACAGTTACAGCCCTGAGAATCTGAGTTTAACAGTAGTTCACAAGGGTTAGCACTGACCTTTGTTTCAGTCTCAATTTACATGAGTTTGCAATGTCTGCATTTTGCTCTGCATTTCTGGTTGGAAACCTTGAATCCCCTTGCCAGAGCCTGGAGATGGTGAGAATGCTCATCTTAACCCCAAGCGTGACATTTGCAGTATAGCTGCCAGTATCACTTATGCATGAAACCAGTCCTGACAAACAATATTGCTTTAAGCCTCTTGACAGTGCTCTTCCCATGAAATATTGTATCTGTGAGGGCTCAAGACAATCCTTCTAGCTTGGTGTTTGCCTATTAGTGTGGTGCAAGGGTGGCTTCCAACAGGCTCAAAGGCAGCTGCTGAGTGGTAACATTTTGTTGGTCTTACCCACAATATCATTGTCTGCACCACCGTGCCTTCACCACCTTCAGGTTGAAAAAGTAACTTGCAGAGCTAACCTTTGTGACACATGGACCTATGCACTTATGTTCTTCTACTGCTGTATCTGCTCAGTGACATTTTACCAAAGCCTGAAGGTGCCAGCTGCTTTCCAATTTACTGTAGCACATACAGAAGGAAGTGTGGGGCTCCCATATATCCTAAACATCTTTGGGCTTTGCCCCTCTGTCTCCTGATGCTACCAGTGTGCAGCATCACTTCATGGGGAGTCCGTGACCCATTCAGGAAGTGCCATGGAGCTTGGCAGCCTCCATATTTGATACACCCTATAAACACCAGAGTGTAAGCAGGACACAAGGGAAAGAGGAGCAGCCCAGCAAGTCTTTGCAGTGAGTTTAGGGCTCTCAGGACTGCCCTGTTGGGTTCTTCCTTAGTAGTCTGGTCTGTGACTAACAAATGGTCATCATCTTTCCCTCCCACGAAGACCTGTAGGTTAACAAAACGCATTTTGTACATAGAGCACAGAGCAAGATGGAGACTGTGGCAGCCTGCTGAAAGGAGTGTCATTATGTGACATCCTTCTCAGCAGAAGTCTTGAGAATTAAGGAGAAAGGGGAACAGCTTGGGAAGAAAGGCAGTAAAGGGAAGGAGCCTCAGCAATAAGGAATAAAGGAGAATTTTACAGATCAGAAGGGGAAGCCATAAAGGAAGGACATGAGAAGTGGACAGCAAAGTCTTTCATTTCTACAAGTTGCTAGGCCCCTTTTCTCTTCTATTAACAGCCTGTCTCCATAGGGTGGCAAGGCAAGGTCAATTCAAAAGCTGCAGTAAAATGAGAAATGCCTCTAAATCTCTTTAAATCTGTTAATCATATAACATAGATTACAGTAGCCAGAAATTAAATGTCAATTTAGGTGCTTGCAAAATAAAACATTTTTTTTTTCATCCACAACTCTTAGAATGAAATTTAATAATATTGCTCCAGTTAAGTCACCTCATGCATTCTAGTTACCAATTGATCACATCATGAAACCAACCCTTGGGCTGGTATCACTCAGTAAGACCAACCTCCATGAGTCACTGCCCAAGGTGTAGTGGAAGTGGGGAGCAGTGCGTGCAGGTCTGAAGGGGCAGATAAAACATGCTGGCAGAGCCTCTGGAGATGCCTGTACAGTTCCTGCCTAGAGAACACTTGGCCCCTAGCTGCATCCTGACTCTCATACACATTAAAATTCACTCACAAATTTAGAAAGGGGGGAAAAAAAAGGAACAGAAAAAGTAATCTAATACAGTCCCATACTTTTTTTCATGTTAAATTATCCTGCCAACAGATACCATCAATCACAGCTTTTAAGAAGCATGGTGACATTCTAAATGGTCTATGAATATTACTTTGAAATTGAGACTAATTCCTTGGATGAATTTTAACTTTACTTTCCCCCACCCCCACTTTTCCTTTCAGAGCTCTCTCTCTCTCTCTCTCCCCTTCATTTTTTTCTCTTTCTCAGGATTTCCATGGCTGCTGACTGACTGCTGTAATTAAACTAGCGAAATAGCAGGTAGAAGTACTATAAGAAAGTTTCTGTATGGTATTTTGAAGCTTTCTTGGAAAGTATTTTAAGCTGAATGAGAGATATAAGTGACAATAAAGCTACTTGGCAATATTTGTAACAACTCTTCAGTAATTTAGAACCATCGATTTACATAATGCTTCTGAACACAAGATTTTAATTGAACTTTTTAAAATAATCATGACTTATGCCTGCTATATGATACCACTCCAAATAAAACCCCAAACCAAAACCCAACCTAGTCCTTTTCAAAAATTTATTATGACACTTTGGACGAAATTCTCTGTTTGCATTGGCTTGTTGCACAGAAATTAACTACCAGTGAACTGTTGTTTAGGGCTTCCATATTGTTATCTCCTCCACTGGTCTCACATGGGATACAGCAGCCTGGGGAAAACTCTGTTAAGTAGATGTTGTCTACTGACAATAGCTCTAGGGGAGTGCCCAGTGCTTGGGCCTAAATGCAGTCCATGGTATTTTGATATTAGGAAAAATTTATTCTCTGAAAAAGAGGTCAGATATTGGAACAGGCTACGCAGGGAAGTGTTAGGGTCACCATCCCTGGAGGTTCAAGAAACATGCAGAGGTAGCACTCAGGGATATGGTTTAGTGGGCATGGTGGTGATGAGTTGACGGTTGGACTGGATGATCTTAGAGGTCTTTTCCAACTTTAATGATTCTGTGATCCCTAACCTCCCTCACAACTACTAGATCTGTTTGCAGGAGTGTCCTGCAAACTTGAAGACTGTGTGGAAGGTGACTGTAACTTGATAGCAGCCTTTGGGCTTCAGTACTCTTTCTGCTTTTCCTCTTTCTGTTTATATCTGCCCATTGTCTACTTCTTAGACTGTAAGTAAAAAGGCCTATCTGTCTTTTGAGTGCTGACAGGAATTCCCTCAAGCTCAACAAATTAGTCTTTGCACAGGCTACTCTGTGTGCTCAGGACCTTGAGTAGTATCTGTTCTGAGCGAAATTGCTCCCAATCCAGAATGGAGGACTTACCTGTCAGCTTCTGCAAGTCCTGTGTCTTCCCATAAACTAAATATAGATGCTGGAATGTTTTGGGCACACAGATCTGTCTACACTTATGTATAAGATAGACATACAGGTTTATAGGTATGATTTTAAGGATGGATTAGTTCAGTAATCAGTCCTTGATTTCAAATGCCTTGAAGGTAATGCACTGGCTGAACAGACATTTCACATGAGCAAGGAATGACAGAACAGAGTTTGTGAATTTTGTGTGCAAAATCTACAAATTGTTTGAACCACAAAGGATCTATCTGAGCATGTAACCTAATGGCTGGGTTGCTTTCTAAGGGCAAATACACAGGAGGAATTTTCTTCTTTTGACACTGAGCAAATATAGAACTATGTTACATACTTTATTGCAAGCCACTGTCAGAGAAGATTTTATAGTATTTGTAGTCTGCCAGGGTGAGTGATAAGATAACTCATTTCATAATTTCAAGCCTCACTTTTCTGCAGTGTGATCCATCCTTCTCTGCTCAGCCAGGCACAATTTTTCAGACGTGAACTCTATAGGTACACATTCCTATAGCAGTCCTCCTTTGCCCCTTATCACTCTCCTTTGCATGTGGAGTCATTCATTTTGATGGAGGGCAAGACTTTGTCTCACGGATATTGATGGACAGTCCATGCACTTGCATGTATTTTTTGTAGGCAAATACTTGAAATATGCTGTCCTTCTCAGTCACTAGTCAACTTTCAAAGGTGCCTATCTTTGTTAAGTCTAAATCCATTTTGTTTGAGTGTACTCTCAGATACAAACTATTTGAGGTGGAAGGATAGGGCATTTGTTACTGTTCAGTTTTGAGCTGACTTTTGTAACCTGTGCTCAGACATCTTAAGATGGGGAATTTAAATTTGTAAATGCTTATTGGGAAACAATACAGAGTATATTATTTCAAGGCCTTAATCCTGTAGTAATTATTTGCACTGCTTTAAGAACTGAGTGAAATTTTTAATTCAAGGTCAGAGTATATAATTAGAGATTACATGATTCTTCTGGCCTTCTCTATCCCTTAAGAGGGTGTAAAGTGGCATAGATCCACTGAAAGCAGTGAATTGTTATTATTTACCTAATAGCTAAGCCATGAAGTCCCAAGTGAAATTGAAGTGTAGCTTTATTATAGACTGTAAATGCCATGAGGCATTTGCACTCCAAAGAATCCCCCTGTTGAAATATATGAAAAAAAAAAAAAAAAAAGGGAGAGAAATAGTCAGGCATAGAAGATAAAATGACCTTTCTCAGGGGATGCCTAGACTTTTTGAGGTATAGCATAGTGTTTTAGTCTCTGGGTAATGCTGCATCTTCAGTGACTGTTTGTCACTTTACACCAGTGCAAGATCTTATCTCATGAATCTGTTTCTAGTCTTCCTTCATAGCAATGTTGAGAAACTGTAGTTCCCAATGAAGTTAGTGGGAGTAGAGCAAATTGACTGACAGGACCTCAGGGTGACAGGGAAATCCAGGCTGGCATGGATCTCATGAGATCTCTAGTCCAACCTGATGCTCAGAGTAGGGTCAGCCCTGAGACCAGGTTGCTCAGGAATTCAAACAGTAGTGTCTTGAAAACCTCCAAGGATAGATCCTGCATAAAATCTCCTGTCCCACTGCCTGACAGTTCTCATGGTGATTTTTTTCCCGATATTCAGCTGGATCTGATTTTGCAGATAAATTTCATGAGTGCATTTGGCCCAAAGAAAAAAGAAGGATAAAGTATCAGAAACACTGAAAGCCATTTTCTTAAGCAATTCTTAAATTGAGTCCTTTCAAGGCTAACTTCTCAATGGAACAGAAGACATGACCTGGGACAGATCTAATTGCAGTGGCAAGGGAAATTGTGTATGTTCATGTGCATGTGTCTGCAGAAAGTAGGTACAGACCTAGTACTTAACTACTATGCCTCTTTTCTACTATATACTGATCACAATTCAGTAGGGTACAGAAGTGCCAGAGCTAGGTTGAACTGAACTAGCAATAGGGCCAGAAGAATTTTACTGGTAGCAGATCATATCATCACACTTGAAAGGCAGAACTTAGCAGCTCAAGTGCATCTTGAAGGTAACATGACCATGCTGCCTTCAGATCCTGAGAAAACATCCCCAAATTTAAAATTGTACCTGCCTGATTATAGCTGTAACTGAGCTCTAGTCCACTGAGCAAAATACTCCTTTCTTTTACAGCACACCTAAATGGTAAGAATCAGGAACACAAGCATCTGTAACAGATGAATGCAGAAAATGCCTGATGCCTACCCAAAGCTGGCTCAATTATTATTTAAATATGCCTGACAGAAGTAATCTTTTGCCACCAAGAGCACTCAAAAACTCAAAGTCCTGTGCTGAATCATGCAAATAAAGTTTTGAAACCTGGGTTTCCCATACCACAGAATAATTCCTCAGGACTGGCCTAATTGACAGAAGGACAGTCCCTTTTGGGTTTTATGAGTAGTACTTGAATTGTATTATGAAGGTAGTCTTTCCTTTCCCAAGTTATATTTATTTCATTAAAAAGACCCCAAATTTAACGGAAACCTTCTGTTCCAGGCTGAACAAACCTTTTATTTCAATCAGAAATACTATTATGCAAACCAACAGGAATACTGAAAAATTATAATTTCAGTATGACCCAAAACAACGTAGCAGGTACATGTAAATGGTGATGGATTTTTTTTTGAATTATCAAGGAACTGAAAAATCAGTAAGTTCCACAGATTTTATCCTCTGTCTCCTGGTAACATAAATTAACTGTAGATCAAAGAAAAATGTTGAAATATTTTAGTCACAAAATAAGCTTTCAGGAATATATAATTATGCCAAAAAATACTAGCTATAGTGGGCATTACTCAGCCCACATTGTAAATGAAATACATGCAAGTATACTCGATAGCTGTAAAATATAGAAACATGCAGACAAGATTAGTATTAATGAGAGGTCCAACCTTTTAATTCTTTATTTCTCTAGTTAACCACTCTGTGCATTAATGACAATGGAATATTTTATGAGTCATCTTCTACTATCTATGTTCGTTTAATGCACTCATCATTCTTTCATCTAAAGATAATTGTTTTCATACACGCATGAGTGTTGAAATAGCAGTCAAGCAAAACTGATCTCCCCCTCCCTGATTTTATTCGTGAGATTAGAATCTGGAAACTCAGTTGTTGTTTAAGGGCACATCAAAAGCATTACATTTTCTGACAGATTGCATCATGTTACTTGCACATCAGGGCCCATAGGGCCTATGGAGCCCAGTGAGATATCTGATGGGGAACAAGAGTACAAGAGTTGCTTGTTGGTTGGTCTTGAGTGGCACTTTCTATGCAAGGACAGGGATGGAGTTTGATATTCTCCCTCAGAAGAGGGAGAGGATTTTTTAGAACTCACAGTTTGAATAGCAGCCATCAATTTATGACTTTGCTGAAATGTATTCAGAACCTCTTCCCCTATTCTGTGGCCTGCCTTGTTTTGCATCAGGAGGTGCAGGTCTGTTATGTAAGAAAGGACTCAATCACAGAATCATAGAATGGTTTGAGTTGGAAGGGACCTTAAAGATCATCTAGTTCCAACCTCCCTGCTGTGGACAGGGTTGCTAACCAGTAGATCAGGCTGCTCAGGAACCCAAATTCTGAGATAAATAATTTAAAATGTTATTTATTAGAGCTAACACTATAGCTTGAGAGTAGCACAGATAATCACACAACCTTTTAGATGCTGGGAGCCCTGAGCAGTGCAGCATCGAATGGCACCATGATACACATGCAATAAGCCATGCAGAACCTGCCCATATCAGAGATTCTCTGGTTTCAGTCTTTCGAGCTGTAATAGGATTTTCTTACAAGGAAACAACTCTATTTGTCATTTCCACATTCAAGAAGAAAAGAGATTCTCATGAGAGGTTCTCTGTGGTGAGGACCTGTGAGGCTGGTCCTGCCACCGGGGGACTGGTGTGGCCCAGCCCCCCACAGCCCACCCAGCCAGGGCTCGCTGGTCCTCCCCTCAGGGTCCCTGCACCTCGCCATCTGTGCCCCTCAGGATGGGGAAGCTGAAATGTCCAAATGCTATTTCCTGTATAACTCAATTCTCCATCTTCCTCTTTTTTTTTTTTGCTGGTTTGTTTTTTTTTTTTTAGTCCACTGAAACCAGCCTCTCCAGACACATCTTTGCTTTAAACCCTAATATCTGCCCTCTCCCCCACTGATTGCATTCCTAGGCAGCACTAAAAGTGATAGAGTCATTTTCAGAAATGTTGGGCAAATTTTTCTCTCCACTGCATCTAGAAAAAAGATGCAAGCACTCTGGACTTCTCCTAATACAAACCCCAGAAGGGCTCTTAAAGCAACAACATAGAGCTGCTCAGTCAACTTCAGATTAAGAGCTTAAATGCTGTTATGCATTTACCAAGACCCTACTAAGCTTCATGAAAACAAGTTGAAGCACACTGGACAGTAAGATGTAGTAGAATTTATGGTTGCTGCTGGTCATACAGCTGTGAACTGTTGTGCTGGTCTCTGATTCTAAGCAATTTTGCGATACCCTCTGAGTGCCTCATAATAGTGCTTCTAGCAGTTTGTCCTACTTTGAGGTTAACGACCAGTGAGATGATAGGAAGTGATAAAAGTACAAGTATGTAAGAACGGCAGCACTGAATATCCTTCCTTTACCAGCCTGTGTGCAACCCTCCTCTTACCTTTCCCACGAAGCTCTTGAGAAGAGTTTGTTATGCAAACCTGCAAGATGTGGTTCACACGGTAATGGATGAAGTCGGTTAAACTTCAGGGTGTCTCTTATTCTTACAGTTAGTTGCAAAGTAAACTAATGGTTGCTGGTTTTCTTAAGGTTGTTTTGTTTTGGTTTGGGTTTTTTTATTAGCACTACATACATAAGAATAGCTAATCAAAGCAGAATGGAAACAAAAAAAAAGGATAAATTGCAGAAAAAGTTGTTATTCACAGGAGAGCTACTTTCAGGTAGCAAATTTTGCAAATTGATAGAAAAATTAAAACAATTTAATACTTTACCTTCAGAGCTTGAAGTTTGAAATATACTGGTAACATTCCCCTAAAGAAAGTAGAAAAGATCATTCTAGAACTTTTTCTTGTGACAACATAGTTAGTGCACAAATACTTGACTAATATGTTTGTCTTGAAGATTTGGTGAAAGGTCTAAGAAACAGAGAAAAAGGAGGAAAAGAAAGAAAGATAAGAAAAAGAAAGAAAGATAAGAAAAAGAAAGAAAGATAAGAAAAAGAAAGAAAGAGAAAAAGTAACAGAAAATTGAGTTAGATTTCTTATATTTAAAGTCCAAATAAGAAAAATATGTGATATATATTTATATACCCAGTGTATCTCTTGAAATTTAGGTGTCAAGTTCCAAAATTAGGGAAGAAAAAAACCCAGATATAATAAAGTATGCAAAATTTGCCATGATTTTCATAATGGCAAATCATCAGGCATTCACCATGGACTTTGTGCACCCATTGCACTTGTTTTGTCCTTATTTATGCTTACCATACGGTATAAGACAGTACCTTCTGTTAATGAAGAATTTGTAATGAGCTCCAAAGAGCAGAGTCATATAAAGGAATGTAAACACCCCTGCATTGTGGCCAAGAACTGAGCTCAAAACTAACCAGTAATAGGTCAGGGGGGATTATTTGGATAACACTGGGTAGTCTTGAGACCCTACCAGAATTGAAGCATAATACACCCAGCCTTGCAAAGCATTCAGGAAAGAAGCTTAGTAATTTCTCCAAGTTAATTAAATGATGCAGATCTGACTGCCCGCTATTTTATGAGATATTTATAAAACTGTTATTACAAATGCACTTTGTTGTGTGTTACACCAACTTACACTCCAGAGAGTAAAGCCTCCACTAGCTCCTGCATCCAGGGCATTTCAAGGATTTTCAAAGAAACAAGTGAAAACTGCCCTGAAGAAGTCAATGTCAGTCTCACACTTGGGTGCTTCTCTGGCTGTTACACTTCTACCCTGCTATCAGGATGAGATTGTTAAATGTGAAGTTCTCTCTATGTCTGTATTAGCAGTTTTACTAGGGCTAGAATTTGTTTTAATAGAAGCTTCACTACCTATTGTGACAACTGAAAATATTCTATTCAAACCTCTTAATGGCAGATTAAAAAGCACACTTTTCTTCAGGTCACAGGCAGAAATAAACTTCTTGACCTGCTGATTTGCTGGATCTATTTAACAAATCATGGTTTCTCCCATGGTCAATAAAGGGCTAGCAAGTTCTTTCACTCAGAAAATAATACTGTGTGTTATTGCTAGTTATACCTCTACATTTAAAATAAATGTTTGCACTTATTAGGAAAAAGAGATAGGAAGAGTGTAAGAGAGAATTAAAGAAAGAAAAATAAAGAAAAAAAAAAGAAATAAAGCAAAAGATAGCAAGAAAGGCGAGAAAGAGAAAGAAATAAAGAAAATCAGACAACAAACAGCCTTTTTGCTGCAATCCCTTCTCTTCAATGTGTTTGCCAAAGTTCCCAAGTGATACATTTCATGGTGACATGTCACATGTTGTGTCAGTCATAGTGTATTACATTAGCAGACGTGACTGACAAACCCCAGAATGACAGCACAATGTAACACATCACTGAGGAAATTAGAAAAAAAGAATCCTGAACTATAATGAAAAGGATGCTTTTAAAGATTCCTTTTAATTGTTCTCTCTTTGCCTGCTAAATTCTGTAGGACTGATGAGCCTTTTGTGAATCATGTACACTTTTGTTTAAAGCTGAGTGTCTGGGAGGTGAGTAAAACCATGAGTATGTGTGTCAGGGGCAGATTAGATCTACAGAGCTCTACAGAACAGTGTGTTTTCACATAATGAGTTATATTTGTGGCTAACCTGACATGCATAGGTGAGTTGTGTATTCTTCCACAAATTTGTCATATTTCATCTTTTTCCTTTTATCATTTCACTCCAGACAGGCTGTCCTAATGCACTGTAGACAGATGTGGACTCACACTGTCCTAGCTTTAAGCTGTCCAAAAGCTGGTTAGCATGGGAACCTGTGCAGAGGCAGAGCATTGTAGCCAGGCCTCTGTTTTCTTCAACACAGCTAAACAGCTGCACAGCTTTTGCACAGCTGTGAGCACAGGAAAACTGAGCTTGCACTTTTATTCAGTTATCTCAGTTAAATTGATCTCTATAACCAAAATTTTGTTCTTTTTGTCTCATTTGAAAAGCATGCCTAGTTGCAACCTTAAATGAGCCTGTCAAAAAGTCCTGTGTTAGCTTAAGCATTTCTGGCAGAAGAGTGTTAATTTTTTTCTCAGCCAGACCATATTACTGAAACTGTATTTGTGGTCAACAAAACATGCTGTCATTCTGCCACCTCTGAGACAGGGGGTGGTAACATCCCCGGTTCCCATACTATTCTGGCAGTGCTCTGGACCAATATCCTTGCAGAGGTAGAGACCTGACTGTTGTAGCACTTATGGTCAAGGAGGAAAGCATGTCAGTGTAATGTTAAACAAAAGATGACATGTCTCTCAAGAAAAGTCCAACTTGGAAATGATGCAGCTAAGTGGTAACAAAAGCAGGATGGACACTTTTCTCTTTGACTGAAGTCTGATTATTGTTGACAGAGCTTAAATCTTTAATTTAACCAGGTTAATTTAAATTGACAAATGTGACCTTTACGTGGAAATAACTGGGGTCTTTCAGTGGCTGAATGCAATCAGTTAAAGTAACACCATTTAAGTTGAGACTTACTCTCACTAACATTTTTATTTGTAAAAAATTGCCACATAAACTGAACTGTCATAACTACCCTTAGACACAGCTAGACCACACTAAATGCAAATGAATGAAATATACAGTCAAGATATAATAGTGTCTAACCCTATATCCATATCCCATCATGTACATGGCTCAGCCAAACTGACACATGTTAACATGTTAAGCTATGACTACTTAACCATATGGCTGAGGTTTAAAAAAAAGATTTTTTGTGTATAGAGGCGTGATTTATATCATATTTAAGACAGGTAAACTGCACCAGTAGGGTTTACTAGAGAGCAACATAGTAGATCATATCAGTGAGAATTTCAGATGGTCACTTTTGAACAAGTTTAATGGTCTGTCAGCCAGCTCTTGAACATTTTCAAAAGATTGTAAGGTCCAGACAAAGCATAACCTGCAGTCAAACTTGGTATACAATCTATGTGTGAAGATTAGCTTACTTTAGTCTTTTGCTTGTTTAAGCTCCTTGCTGCTTTGTGTTGTGCTAGACTCCTAGACTGTAATTTATTTTAGCTACCCGGGTATTATGGGGCAGGCAAACCACAGAGGATTTAGGAGGCTGTACAGAAGACTCAGCCATGCTCCAAGTCATCCAGGAATAAAACAAGATGAATGAAAGTTCCTTCTGTTCTGACATCATCATCTGCTGATTTACTGAGATGAGGAAACAGACATATACATATGCAGTCTGATATCTTTAGACACATCTACTAACCTTTAAGGAATGGGTGGGATATAAAAGGATTAATTAACATTCAGCTGCCTGAAACTGATGTGGGTAGATGCCCCATCTTAATTGTCCATGCCCTACTTAATTTCTGTGGATATGTGAAAAGCCATTCTTTCAATTCTTGCTCAAAAGTCATGCTTGCTCAGGTTTCAGTGGGAGAGATTACTACTGATGACCTTGCTTGTAAACAGCTGGCCAAAAATGTTATGTAATAGGGGTGTTTTATTATGAAAGTATGTTGTCCTATGGTTTATAACAGGAACTAATAACCACTGGACATACTTAACTCATGCCTCCTAAGCAAGCCAGGTTCTTTTTTGGCATACACAGCCTCTCTCTTCCAACAGAGTGTTAAACACCGAGACTTTGCACACTTTCATTTATTATGCTGGATGAAGCCCACACAGGCTAAAGTACCAGTGAAGTCGTTAAGGGGTGCATGAATTCAGGGGGGGGAAAAAGGACAGAAAAAAAGAAAAGCTGCTTCAGAAGACCTTTTCTTTTAAGTAGTCCCTGTTCCTTGTCAAAAGCTTTTGGATGTATGGCCTGCTCCAAAATCTTTTCGTGAGTTTTGCATACAAATTCTGCAGTGAGCAGAGGGAGAGGGGAGGGTCAACACAGCAGGGCCTAAGATGTTAGGATGAATCTAAAGTTCCATTGAAACATTCTGACTGTCTAAAATAGGATTATTATTTTTCAAACTACAGAGGAATAGATGGGTATTAAAAAAATACCTACTGCTTCCTTTTTCTTGTGGCTGGCTGCAAAGAGCTTGCATGGCTGTAGGTTGAGATGTGGCAGATAATTAGTATAGGGCAGATTTCAAAATGTTTGCAATATGAGTCTAAAAAGTTTGTGTGTTTATCCAAACTTTTTCCGTTTAGAAACAGAGCTGACAGACAAGCTTTCTTCTTAGGAGATTCTTGCCATGACCTGATTGTCAAATAGTCTGAAAGGTTGCAAGAATAAACTCTAGTGTGATGTTTCAGTAATTAGGCTTTTGAGTTTTGTTTGGATTGGGGTTATGTACATCAGCATAGCTCTGATGACATCAGCTCAGGATCTGCTTCATAAAATTCAAAGGAAAGTTAAAATAAATCATCATCGATGTACTTCAGTCCTTTTTTATCTTCAAGGAGTCATCAGTGTAAATTTGGTTTAGTCTGAGGTTCCAGCTCCTTGGGCCAGTTCCAGTCACAGAACAAGCATGAAACAAAACCCCTTGATCCAAGTGCCTCATACCTTCAGGAAAGTGCTAATCTATATCAGTGAATATCACCTGAGCCACATATGTACCATGGACTTAATCATATCATTGGGGCTGTGCAAATGTGTATTGTGACTGTTTTAGCAGAGATTTGAATTCTGTCAATATTTCTTTTTTTTTTTCTCTTTCTTTTTTTTTTTTTTTTTTCCCCTGTTTTCCTGTTACTTTGTTAGGTAAATGCCCTGGTTTTCTAGGATAGAGTTAATTGTCTTCTCAGTAGTTAGAAGAGCTGTGTTTTGGTTTCAGTTCAGCCTTGCTTTCAGAACATCATTGATAAAAGTACTAATGTCATTAGTTGCTGCTGGAGCTCAAGGCCACCGTGTTTGGCTGGTTCACAGCTGCATTAGGACTGGGAGGGAGAAGCGCCGTAAACAGCAAAACCCAGAACTGGCATTTGGATGTGCCAATGAAATATTCCATATCATATCCTGTCATGTTTAGCATATTATCTGGGTCTGACTGGAAAGGGGGGGTGGATTGGCACGGGGTTTTCTCTCGTGCTCGGGTTTTTCCTGGATCATGGTTTTGGTTCGGGATTGTTGCTCCTCCGGAATCATTATCCAGGAACAGGCCGGGCTTATCAGTGGGTGGTGAGCAGTTTGCACTGGGTTATCACTCATTTGCATATCTTATTACTGTTATCATTATCACTACTATTTTAATATTACTTGTTTAGTTGGGGCTTTTTTTAAGTTTTCTTTTATTTCTATTATTAAACTGTTCTTATCTCAATTTACAAGCCTCCTAATCCTTGCCCCCAATCCTCTCCCCTATCCCCTGGGGATGAGGGAGGAAGTGGGTGAACAGCTGTGTTGGCTGCTAGCCAAGGGCTAGCCCAGTGAAACTATCGCAGTAAACCACTCCAGGTTTTGCTTTACACAATTTCTACAATTTAAACAACAATGAATTGAAAAAGAAATACCTTCCTCCATCTTAAACTATATTCTAAATGCCATGACTATGACTTTATATGGACTCTGAGATCCTAACATATTCTACAGGCTGCTGGATTTCTTGGGAACACCACTGGGGAGAAGTGCTGGGGCTTCTCTGGAAACAGCCACTGTTATATGAAGAGAAGATAAGCTCTAGACCACCAGCATCTTAGCTGAAGGTGGTGGATGTGCATTGCAGCCAAATGTGATCACCAAGAAAAAAGAGGAAGATATGAGAGTAATGTAGGTCTGATGAAGAGTAAGTTTTCAAATTTGAAATAAAAGCCTTGACAACTGTTAATAATAATGACAACAAAGGACACTTTTTTTCCCTTGTAACGTCAACAGTGCTGCTGCTGCAAACATATCTATAGCCCAAAGCCCAGCTTTATGGAAGATGAGGAAGAGATACAAACATACCTTTCTATGCCCAAAGAACACTGGCAGAATGCAGAACTGGCAGGGAGTGCCACCTTGGTCTTTCTGTTTACTGTCCTACTTGAGGATGTGAGTGCAGAGCTAAGAACATCACAATGACCACAGTGTGACTAAATCTGTCTGAAAATCAAGGAAATTAAGTTTATCTTGCTTCAACATTGCTCCCTGGGAATTTGGCTTAGCATGCACCTAAGTGATCCTGGGATTGATTTCAAATTTGCAGCTGTTTATTATCTGATTTTGCATTCCTTTCTAAAAGCTGTCCTTGATCCAGCTGTTAATGTTCTTGCTTGTTGACAGTGTAACCACAAAGGAAGGCTACCTGGTTTGCTACCAAAATGTAACACAAAAACTATTACCTTCTTTATGTGTTTTACATAATGGGGTAGAGTTATCATCTGGGTAGTGTTCAGTTTAAACATACTTTAATGTGGTCTTCAAAAGGCACTAACTCCACTAGGCAGCACTTTTATCCTCACTAGGCAGCACAGGGAATCCTCATTTTGTGACCACTCTGTTCAATGGGTGTGAATGTTCAGGTCAGTATTCACAGAAAGCCAAATTCAAGACTTTTTGAAAAGAAACTATGGTATCTTTAGTTTATTACTTAATCAGTGGACCAGTCTTAGGCTTGGTTTTATGCTCATGACTGACTGTTGAAATCTTGAAAGACAATGTTCAGGGATAGAAGAAAGGGAAACAGGCTGTCATTTCTCCTATACATTCCCCTGACCCACCACATGCTCAGATGAGGATGTGATAGGCTTATCTGCATTTGGATTCTATTCAGTAGTCATTGTCTCTGAAAATGTGCAAATAAAATAACAAAAAGCACGATAAAACAGAGCAGGAAAAAACTCTATTTAAAGCAGCTGTTTGGGTGCCAGCTGCTTAGTAACAAATACATCTTTAATGAAATAAAAAAATCCAGCAGGATTTATTGATTGCTAACAATTGTTTTAAATACAGTGTGGTAGGCTGGGCTGTTTGCATCCTTTTTTGTCCAATTAGTTTAGTTGATTTGAATTAGAGACACTTTGCTATTATCTTAAAAAAATGCAGCTCACTATACAGCATATTATTTTCCTTCAGAATAAAGTGCAGGAGAGATGCATAGAATAAAAGATTTTGATGCTATTCCAGCTGTTTAGGGGAAGGCAACAGCATGCTTTATTGAGCCCTTTCACCTCAGCAACTGCAGTTTGAATCCATCCTGAGATCATGAGTGAAAAGGATGTGGTGTTCTCTCCTTGGAGCCTGTTGAACAGTGGAAAGGACAAGGACCCCTGTGTTTTTGTGGCACTTCAGAGCCAATTTCTGCAAGAAGCATAAGAGAGTCATGTGGAAACTTAAATCTTAGGGTTGACCTCTATCTGCCTGTAGTTTTACTCTTGCTAACACTGACGGGAAATAAATCAGCACTAGTGCAAGCTGATGGACTAGATGGCACAAGAAGTCTTTTCAGCCCTGTTTCCTATGAACTTATGAAAATCTGACATTGGCTTCAAGATTGAAGAACTTCTATTCACAAACAAAGCTCTGGATTTTCACAGAATTACATAGCAGTACCAGCTGAAAATCCCTAAGCACCTAGCTATTTTCAGTACACTTGCACAACCATTGAAGTATTCATTAAGGGACTGATCCTACAGGGCTTTTACATTCAGCAAAGCCTGTCTCTGATATCCTGGGAATTTTTAATGTGAAAGATTGAAGGCTCAGACCCAAACATGCATGCTGCATGCATCAGAGGGATGTGAAGTTCATTGTTGTTGATTTCAACTATTTTTTCACTGCTTCAGTGAGCATGAGAAATATTGTATTCTAAGTGTTGGACACACCTCACAGAACCACAGTACCAAGCTGAGATAACCATTCAAAAGCACATGCAGCCAAGAAAACAAATGGAGTAGATAATTGACTAAAAACACTAATGTGTTTTCTTGAATGATGTGTTTAGACAAACAAGTGCTGGCATATGATATATTGAAACTAAATGGTAGTTTGAAACTGTAGATGCTTGGGCCCCACACTGTGGGGTAACACTATCAAAACGTTCACAGCTAAATGGCTTTGTTAAGTCTTTGCTCATATAACGGCTATCCACAGAAGCAGACCTGTCGTCATTATAGTTATTTGCGTGCATAAGAACTGCTGACACCAAGTGTGCAGAATGGGACTCATATATATTTTCAAACTAAATGGTTCACATGAAACATACTAGTCTATCTGAGACTTGCAATCCTTTTTGAGTGCATTGTGTTTCATTCTGAACGCCTATAGTATGCTAGGCATTTTGATCAGTGTGTGAGGATGACAGCAGCACTTACTGTATACCTGAGAGCAACCTGACCCACTGCATCACCTGTAAAACTTGTAGTATCTTTATATTCAACTCCAGATCTGACCTATCCATTCCAGACCTATGTCTTAATCTGCCTGTGTAGTCAAATCTAGAACATATTTTCTTAATGTAACCCACAAATCCTTGTTTCTTCCAGACATTTTATCCTAACAAATATCATGGCTCAGGTTTTTGTATCTGTTCTAAAATGAGTGGTAATCATGCTCACTACTGGTCAGGTGTTGTGGTGGCAAAGTGTGATCGTTACCTAAAAAAGTATACACTTCCTATTATACAACACCTTAAACCCCAACCTGTCACCACCATAGGGAGGCTGGAAGAGGGGGGCACCCTGATATTTCTCAGTCTATTGTATCTTACAAAGTTTCAGTATGTCATCCAGCAGATTAGCTGTGGTGTGAAAACAGCCCAGTTCTATCAGGTATGGCGTTTGCTTAACAGTTAGCTGACACTGCAAATCAGTATGACCACTAAAACCACCAGCCTAGATCAGCACCTGATAAAAAGTCATTGTCTATTAGTTGTGATATACTTTTTAAAGTCTATGCAGAGCAGAAAATCATCTGTTAAAATATACTCTACCAGTGAGGAAAGTCTTCTCTGGCACTGTGAGCTCACATTCAGAAGGAAGAATAGCTTTCTCTGGGATGGCTACAGTGTCTTCCATATTTGGCTATGCCTCCTTCTTTAAAAGGTAGTCACCCATGAAAGTTGTCTCACAGAGGTTTTTTTTCAAAAGATGTATTTTTGTCTTAGGCCCCACTGTATGGAGGTTGCAACTGCTATGAGAACAGCTGGCTCGTCACTGCAGTGGTTGCAGGATTCCCTGAGAAGGTTAGGGTGACCAAGTGTGGGTGAAAACCACTTTGACCATCTACCATTATTGCTCAAATATCATAGCAAAAAGAGGAGACCTTTGCAGTTAGTTCTTGGTAGAACTGCATTTCATATTCCAACCATTTAATTACAGTTGCTGCAGGACTTGTAAGAATATACATTACAATGTGGTTTAACATTGACTGATACTTCATCTCCATTCTGTGTCAGGTACTTTGATAGACTTTCAGAAATACTGTAATACTACAGTAGAGGCCACAGAGGAGGGTTTAGGCCTTTTTGTGCCAGGCACTATATAAACACTTAGTCATAGACAATCCTTGAGTTCCAGTTTTTGCATATTAGATAGATGAATATTGGGGAGGAAAACAAATGCAAAAGGAGACTAAATTTCTTTTCAGACTCATGCATGGAAGGAACAGAAACTCGACCTGTTTGAGGATCAGCTATAAATTTTACACACCATTTTATATTCAGTTGTTGCCTTATTGCTAAACCAAGGAGATAATCCTCTAGATTACAAAAGCCTTTTGTAAATTCTTTAGAAGAGTAGAAACACTATTATTATGAAGACACACCAGAACAGAAGTGTATGGTAAAAGTAAGGTTTTCACTATTTTAAAGACAGAATGGAATGATCGATTTAATATTTCAAATTATGTTGATACAGAAGTATATAGTAGTAGCAGCAGACCTACATGTTTTACATTAATAATATTTATATTCCATGACCTAAAAACCTGAACTACAGTTGAGTCCCTGTGGTACTGTATGCTGGACATAAACATATTTTTACTCCTGCACAAGCCAAAATCAAAGATATTTATTTTCCAGTCTTCCAATCTATTTAAATTTGAGTGAAAATGAAAATGTTTTTTGAGTTGCAGGTAGCACATTTATTACATCCACTTCAATTGAACAGAAAAACCAGCTAACTTCACCTTGTGCAAACCAACCACATCTTGGTAACACTCAAAACCACACTTTTTTTTTTTTTATTTTGGTCTCTGCAGAGAATCTAAATATCAAAGTCAGGTAAAACATGGGAAAAGGTCCAGATACAAGTAATATCAAGGGGTGGCAACTATCTGATGAAGTCCAGACATCTGTACATACAACATATCTCCTCTTAAAGCAGAAACTGAGCTAGATCAGACAAATTGTTTCCTAAAGATGTTCATTTGTCTCAATTGACACTAAAAGGTGCAGGTCTAACTGTCTTAGGTGTATACACTGTAGATGTTTAAAGTTAGATGAGATCAATCCCAGGTGACATGACTTGTCTCAGGTCACAGAAAAGCTCTGGTGAGATTAAGAACAGAGACAGATCTTTCCAGGAAGCATGAAACTGTCCATCCTAGCTTTTAGGAACATAATTTTATATTATTTGTATCACTTGAAAGGTCTAAACTAAGATGAAAGTTGCTTGACTTTAAGGATAGAGATCCTGGTTTGTTCCTTTCATGAGAAACAAACTCAGAAGCATCTCCAGCTTTCCCTTTTTCCCTTTCCTGGGCATTACCTTCGGTGCTAATTTAAAAAACAGTGCTGAAAAGAGAAGATTGACCTAGTGAAAGGTAAATTATTTAAAAAGTGCCTTTGACACCACAATCCCAAAGAGATTTTTTATATCAGGAGTGTATGGGGATAGATTCAAAGCAGAAAGGTTTCATATTCCTTAAGCGTATGACTCAGAGTGAAGCCATTTTATACTAGAAGTGTTTTTGTCACTTTCAAAATAGATTGGTGGGAAACCCACCAATTTTCCTACTTTTTTTTTTTTTCTTTATTTTCAACATAGGTAATTTTCCCCAAACACTTCTGTTTCATAGAACTGTAGAATAGTTTAGGTTGGAAGGGTCCATTAAAGGTCATCTAGTTCTAAAACCCTGCTGTGGGCAGGGACACCTTGCACTAGATCGTGTTGCTCAAAACCTTGTCCAGCCTGACTTTGACCCTTATCTTCCACTGAAATACCCTTATAATTTCCATGGCATAAAATTCTCCCAAAAGCTGGCTAATAATTCTCCAGCATCGAGATTGAACACGTGCAATTTTAGCATTTATTTCAACTCACAGCCCCCAACTGTCTTTGGGATGTTATCAGCTTAGGAGGAGTTTTAATTTTATTTATTTATTTATTTATTTTTCCCAGTTTTAAAGAGATATCTACAAGATAATTTGGTAGCTTTTTGCTATATCCCATCAGTATGGTGGACCATACAACAGAATGTTGGTTCCTATTTTTTATCACTCTCTAAAATGACTTAAAAATACTGTTAAGTAGTTTCAGGTGGCTTATAGCACACTGATCCAGGCTAGAAACTGATAGAGGGTTTAAGTCCTTCCTATCTCCACTCTTTTTAATTCTTTTCAACATGTGATGTGGCCTAGAAGCAAACATGTTTTATTTTGCACGTACAGGAATCTAACAACTAGTTACACAACATACATAAAACCAGATGTCATTTGTAAAATCAGATTCAAATATTTTAACCAAAATCTCATAGAATTCTCTTATGTTGTCTACTTAAGAACAGAGCATTGCAAATTTACAGGAGCAAAATTCAGTCTGGCTTCAAAACTTTGCAATGTAATTAACTGAGACTTTAAAAAAACCCATAATTTGAAAGACAACACACTATTAACGTATTAATACTCTGACCCTTTCTGTATGAGGCTCCTGGATTCAGTTGTGCTACATCTATAGGATGCTGTGACAGAAGTAGAAAAGTGAGGTAATGTAGCTCAGTTACACCAATCAAAAGGTTGTTTTGTTCAAAGACAAGGATTAGTGTTAATAATTTTTCTCTAGGGAAGTAAATGCTCGATCCAGGTTCCTTTAGGGCCTGTAGATCCTTGTCAGGATGTAGTAAGGAAAGGATTCATGTAACTAGGTCATTTCAGTTTCTTTTGTTTGGCAATAATGGCCTATGAGATAAAACACAAGGAGATGCTTTCCTACATAACTGTTACTTCACCATCATTGACTACATTTACTATGGTTATATAAATACTTTTGTATATAGAAATTGTTTAAACCTTTAAAAAATGTAATAAAACCACAAAATTATTATTCAATATTGGTTCAAGACTCTACAATGGAATAATTATTATAGAAAGTGTATAAAATACACTGGTATTATTGCATTTCTCTTTGTCCACGTACATACTATTTTTATATTGTTTTCTGTATTACAGCGACACAAAGTAGTCCAAGCTGGGACAATGTGTCTTAAACATACTATTCACATTTGAAATAGAAATAAATCTGTCTGCAGTCAGTTTGTGACAAGAGTTTACCTCCCTTCCTTATTATAATAATATTCTTATAGTAAGAGAGAAGTGCTAACAGAGTATGAGATACAAGTGCAGAACTTGCAGCTCCAGCAGATGAACAGCTTGTGTAAGTTTAATGTCACTGATGAGTTTTAAGGAGGCTAATAAAGGGCAAAATCAGAGGGAATGCATCCAAGGCTGATTAAGCTTAATCAGGCTGCTGTCAAAGAAAGCAAAGGCTCCTGTCAGTGCCCCTCTAGTTCCTGCCACAAGCCCAAGAGAGTGGTACCCTGATTTGTCCACCTCTAAATATATATATATATATATATATATATATATATATATATATATATATATATTTTTTTTTTTTTCCATCTGATGTAATTAAAAAAATGTACTGATACTATTGTGATGGCTTTGCTGTTTTTCACTGGAAGCTCCCTCTTTACATAAAGAAAATATTTAAATTAGGGCAAAATACGGTGGTCCATAAAGGGAAGCAGGAAGGTGGAGGTAACAGCTGTTTAGCCTATTTATATTTTGATATATTATTAATACTTTTATTGGATTTCCTTAAAAATTTCAGGAGTGAAATTCAGTCCCCAACAATCAATGACAAAATTGTTTCCATGTTGCTAAGATCTTCCTCCGATAACATACTGCAGGAAGGGGAGTGTGTGGCAGATTCCTGTGCTTTTGTATTCACTGTGTGCCTGACAAACCTTAACTTCATTTATATAGGGCTGAGTCAAATTCAAAACTTATGACATGTAAATATTTCCTTTCTTAACTTTACTCCCATTCAGTTATATTTAATTCTTCATGTGAATAAAGATACCTCTATGACTGAAAGATATTGCTAAAACATATGTTGTACTATTTCCCTGTTAAAAAAATGTAATTATTTGGGAAGAAATTTTTGTGTACTAGTATATGTATAGAGGTAAAATAAATAATTCATACAAAATATAGTGTGTATATTGTGTTTTTCTCCAGTTATTACATGAATATATTATTAACATGCTTAAGCTTCTGTAGAGGTTTCATTTTTCATGTCTTTTCTACATACTTCTTGTTTCCCTGTCCTTAATGAAGTTTCTAGCATCTAAATAAATTATGTCACATTGAAATGTTTTCTGGGAATAAGGGCCATAAAAGTTAGGTCTTTGGAGGGATGAGTTTAAATGACTTCCTGGCTTCTTTGGTGTGTGATTTTTCTCTCATTCACTACAAGTTTGTCTTGTTAACAATGTAGAAAGGAAACTGATTTTTTTGTTGTTGTCTACAGAGTAAGAATTGTGGTTTCTTCTCTATACAGAACAAACAAAATCAATGCTCTCCAATTTTGTTCAATACAAAGCTCATGAAAAGTTCATGTTTAATTCTTCTGTTTTGATTAATTTTTTTTTTCCTGTTTTAACTTATTTTTAATCACAAGACAATAGTAGTTCTAGATGATAACTGAACATTCTGTTCTGAATAGGTCAAAATAATTTTTTCCAATTTTATTTTAGTATACCATTGCTTTTAAGTGACACATCCTCACATTAGACTTGTTTCCAGGAATTTGTCTCCTATGAATTCTCATTTCTTAGAAGAAATATGTAACAACAAGTAATTTACAACAGTACTAACATTATTGTATCTTTCCTCAAAGTATTATGTTACTACCGATTTACAGAGAGAAAATTCAAATAATACTAATTGTCCATATGTAGCAGAGTATGGAAATGTTCAAAAGAAGAGTGGTCAGCTGTGTGACAATTATATTTACAACATTTAATTGTCCCTCTTTGTGTTTTCTGTGGATTTTTTTTCCATTTTAAAAGATTTGCAGCTCAATTTTCAGAAGGAAAAATTTTATTGCTATGTTAGCTGATATGAATTTTATGGTTTATGTATTTGTCAGTATACCAAGTGTCTTAAACCTCTGACTTCACATATTCCAGTTCCTCAGAATAAGCAATTGCAGGTACATAGATTTGAATGGCTAGATTAAAATCTTATTCCAGTCTTGGCCTTTATGCAACTATGGGTAGAGTCTGGTTGGTCTCTTAAAAAAAACTCGATCACTGATTTCTGGTATGAAAGGAAGCCAGAAGAAGACCTGATCAAACAGTTACATTCCTGTTCTTAAAAATAAAATAAAATAAAATAAAATAAAATAAAATAAAATAAAATAAAATAAAATAAAATAAAATAAAATAAAATAAAATAAAACCCCTCAAACTTCAGGAGAAAACATGATAACTTTGACAGTTTTAAATCTCCCAGAAAAAAAAAAAACAAAAAACCAAAAAAACCCACAAAAACCACAAAACCCCCACAAAAACAAAAAAAAAACCTCCCACCAACTTCTAAATAGCTTTTAGACCTTATAACAGGATTAATTTGATTCTGTATTATCTTTAAATTAGTGATTATACTTACGTCCTGGATAGAGTTAGTTTTCTTCTTAATAGTTAGAATAGTGCTGTGTTTTGGTTTCAGTATGGGATTTGCTGTGAGAAGAATAAGTTACAGTAAGTTATTTAGTAGGGGGGGTTTGGTCACTTGCAGAAGAGAGCTTTATTTTCCAGTCTTTTCAGGTGACATCCACTTAACCAAACATGGATGTCTAAAATGGATTTATGAGTTAATCAATATTAGCTTCCTTTACAGTCAACAGAAAGAAACAGGTGTTTTTCTGAACAATATATCTCATTAAAATGAAGATGTCTGAAATAAGTCCAATGACTTCCAATGCCTTGGAAGTTCTTACATCTCTCTACTGATTGTAAATGGACTGTACACTGACTAGTTCAGAGATAAATATCTACTCTGGTTGCTTGAAATTAGATGAGATTAATACTACACTCTTTATCTACACAAAATAATTCTGAACTTTTTTGACTTACAGAAATGTGCCAACATGTCCTGCTCTCTTTTGAGTATATTTAAGAAACTGAGTGATGTTTCTCTAGGTCTGTCAAAAACTATTAATAGACATCAGCAAAGAGGGATGGTTTATGTTTAGTTTCATCAGCACAGATTCATTTTGTGTTTGAAGTAGTTCCAAGTGCCTCTGTTCAGGGCTACAAAATGAGGTCATGAGAAGGGGAGAGAACAAACCCTGAATCCATTCCTCCTTGTGCATCTTGAATAAGGTGTAAAATTGTACTAATACAATTCCAATAAACTCAATTGGTTTTAGTATTCTCAGCCTAAGACACAATTTTGCCATTTGCCTCCACGTAACACTACATGTCTCAGCTTATTACCAGTAGTGTGAAAAAGACACAGATGCAAACTTATCAAAGACGAGCCAAGACAGGATATTTCTGATCCCTTGATTCCCTTAGGGCAACTCCTTCCACTTAATGCTGTGCAAGCTAGTTATTTTCTCAAGCTCTCTGGAGGCTTCTGAAACTTATTTCCAAAGGTATCTATTCATAATATGTTGCTTTTTTATACTGTTTTGCATTTATTTATAAAGTAGATTTTTTTTTTTTTTTTAGTCTTATGTGCATGAGATATTTCTTTCTACTTAATATTACTCTACTCTGAGATAACCTCTTACGAGAGGTGAGAGATGCACTCATTTTGCAAATTTTCTTCTGTTTCTCATGGAAGGTACATATTTGCTGACTCACTCAATTAGCAGATAATTCAGTTCTGATTTCTACAGTATATAGTCATACCTCCACCTCAAAAGAAAACTGGTTTCAAGAGAGGCTTTTTCAGGCATTAGTTCCATAGAAGCATATTTTTCAAGTATGTTAACTCCCATTGATAAGAAAACTTGCACAGCCACATCGTAACACATCAATGGCTAAGCCAATAAAAACAAACAGTATCGTAACTGATCACACACAAAGGCTGATTCTCAATGGGCGTATATCATCTTCGGTTCATTAACCTCAGTGCAGCTAAATGGATTTTACATCAGCCCTAGATCTGACTTTAATATGTGAATCTATTAAAAAAAAAAGGAAACATATTTACTGAGGGAACAGAATTTGTAAGATTTTTTTGATACCTATTTCAGAGAGGTTCAGTACTTCTGAGTACTTCTAAAGCAATTCTGCCTTTTCTAAAACATTTCTGACACTTCTTGACACTCTAAATTCTTCAGGAGGTTAAAAAAAAAAAAATCTTTACTTTTCTTATCAGACTTCCATGGATTGTTTTCATTTTGGTTTAAAGTTCTTTTAGGGCTTGTGAAAGTTGCTAAGCAAATAGTTCTGGAGATTGAGTGTTGTTTCAACAAATCAAAGCATAGTAACAACCCACGGTGTGGTCTTTCTCTTCTAAATTGCGATTTCTGAAACCAGCAGCCACAAAATAAGGGGAAAACATGGCATAAAATCTGGACTATAAATTAATATAAAGGGAATGGAGTTTGATGCTTCAATTTTCCTGCCAGATACCTCAATGACTTAAACAAATCTTGTCAAATCTTTGGATTATCCTAGAAGCATAGACTTTACCACAAAACTCATTGCTACTTCTGATGACAAAACCATCATGGACACTCTAGGTTTTGCGGCAGTATAATTTAAGACATCTCCATTAAAATCAGGCATTTATGGTGTGCAGCTAGCCTTATATTTATTTCTTTCTTTATAATGAAAAACTTCAAAGATGTGAATCCCAATAGGTTGCTCCTTCTTACAATGCCTTTTCTCCAGAAGCCATAACTGCTTAAAATTGCTGACATGGTGTTTTGGTGTTGAATGCAAAATAAAAGAATAAATAAATATTCCAACAAAAAGAATTAAAACAACATACAAAGACTCTTTGGACTGGAGAAGTAAATCCTGGTACTTAGTTGAAACTTTAACAGCCCTTAAAACTGTTCAAAAAGTAACATTATGATGAGTTGGACACAGCTCAAAATAAACTGGCAAAAGTATTATGTGATGCTTCTTGAAAATGTTCCTTCTATTTCCTGGCATTGGTTAAACTATCAATGACACAAACAACTGTAAAAATTATAGGGCAAATTGTCTTATTTTGTAGCTAGTCTGCTCAGGAAGAAATAATGTGTTTAATCTTTTGCTTCACAGGTGGCTAATATTGGGAGAGTATTTCTGTGTTGAGACTCTGTCTTTAATAATATGTCGCCTAGTTTGTATTTTATACTTGTGATATTATTGGTGTAGGTTTGGTATCTGTGTATTGAATATATCAGTGCATATGCGCAACAATGTCAACATGCATGGTGCTAGTAAAGTCAAGGACAAGGTGCTTACAGATAAGTAATATGCTTACTGGATAATGTTTCAAGACTCATATTTCATATTAGTGGCCAAGGCAATACACCTGACATAATTTTTGCTTGTTCTTTATATCTGCTTAACCCAAAGAAATAAAAATATTACAGTTCATAATTTTATGCATTTTCTACTTGTTCTTATTTTTATGAAGTGAGGTCTAAGAGTTACTTAACTTATCCTTCAGACAGGAAATATTATTTTCTCTAGGTATATCTAAAATTGAGAAAAACTTGCTCAGGTCCAGAAACTGTCATGTCATGGCAGTATAGTAAATTAGATGAAAATTAGGATAATTGGGTCACACAGAACTGCACACTACTCCTGTCAGACAGTTTCTAGTAATCAAGCTACCTTGATATCCCTTCTGTATCCTATACTGTATAGCGTTGCCATGCCTAGACATTATTTGGTGAATGTTAGTTGGTGTGGTTCAAAACTGTGCCAAGGACAAGTTACAGTTAAGCAGCTCAGATTAAACAGGGAAATACTCAAACCTGTGTTCTGGCACTATTTAGTTTATGTAAACAAAAGCAAACATTGTAAGCTGGCCTAGTTTTACCTTTACAGAGTGGAGTAGTTTCAGAAAGACCAGGAAGACTACACTTTCTTATGGGTCCAAGATGACCAACCAAAGCTAAGCACTGTAGGGTATAGAAAGCTACGTTTCAAGGCATATCCAACAGAAAGACCATGTTAAGCTTAGTGGGCAACTTCTCCAGGTGAGTAAGGACCTCTAGAGCTCTCTTTTCACATTTTACTCCTTCCTATGCTTGATTTCCTGATGGAATCTGGACTTTGTCATCATGAGTGAATTGGGTCCTGCTCAAGCTTTCATTAGTAGCCCCCAAAGGGAGAAAGAAATTTGAAAGGTCTCATATAGAGAAAGCAGAAAACATTCAAGATTCCATCAACTTCTTGTTATAATGCAAAGTTCTAATGTAAAGCAGTCATAAATTTTCAAATAATAATAAAAAAAATAAAAAAAGAAAACACAAAACTCAAACTTTTTGCCTTGGAAATACACTATAATGCATGTTGGAAGGAAAAGAAGACAGAGTACCAACTAGCCCTGCTACTGCCCCATACTAATTTTGGCTGGACACTAGCATGATGAGAATAGAAATAGACCTCAGTTCCTTCTAGAGATCAATTCATAAGTGTAGCTGGGAAGTGTCATGGGATCTGCCCAGTGGACATACAGTGGAGGGCTAGATGGCTCCTTCTGGTCGGTCTAAGGGCTTCCAGGGTAACAAGGACAGGTAGTGATGACTGCAGAGTGAGTCTGTCATGTGTTCTGGTGAAACAACTTCTCAGTTTCAAATACTCTGGGAAAAATTAGATAGTCTAACAGGAGTTGACAAGCAGTCCGTAAGACACTATTTACAAGTGGGGCTGTATGAGGGTTTATCTTTCAGTACTTAGTAAGATTTGCCTATGTCTCCATCTGTCTTACATGATGGATAGTGTCAGCTAATTCATAAGAAAGTATGTAAAATCTTGCTGTAGAAAATGCTCTGTTGCTTTCATTTTTTGATTATTTATTATTGCTTTTTTTTAAGGAGTGGCATTATCAGATGACTTAGGAGTATGTTAAAGCCATATGGTCTTGTGTTTATATTGAAACTAAGGAAAGATACTCAAGGGATCACCTGCTCTTTTACTGCTGAGAATGAAGAATGTGCGCTGTGAGCACTTAAGTGTCCTGGTCAGCTACATCAGCCCTTGCACCATCTGTGAAAATCTAGGAAAATTTCAATACTTTCCTCACAAGGTTAAATCATATAAGATCCAGGAAGAGAACAGAGCTGACCCATAAAAAAGGCTGAATAGAGACCTTTTTCACTTTCTATACCATTTTCTTAGTGCTGAAATTCACATATCTTGATATAAAATGATATTTCTTTATCCACAGGAAAGAAATGCACTGTAGGTTGGATTAGAGGTGAAAAGCATATATAGGTAGGCACTGAGAATAACAGCTGTAATTAAGTTATGACATATGCATAGTCACTCTAGAGAGCACAGTGGGATGAAAGGGCAGAGGATGTCCAAGGACTAATCACATCCTCTAAAAAAGATGTCTCCTCCCACTCTAAGAAAGTCTTTAATGTCATGCTAAGATATTATTAACTCAGGTGAATATTGGTGAATAACAACAGTTTAAAGGGCTTTTCTTTGACTTTGTTTGATACACAAGGTGATCAGACCTATCTTATGAGGAACCTATGTTCTGAACAAGAACTTAACCTTGGTAAGGTGGAGCTTGGAGAAAAATCTCTCACAGGAAGAAATTCTAAAGGATTCCTCTTATCTGAAATATCTCATGTAGACCATTGTAAAGAAATACTGGCACATACATTTCTTGTTTTACTTTTCCTTTTATGTTAGGTTCATGTATCAACAAGCTGGCCTGTCCAACACATAAGGGTCATCATGAAAACACGACCAGGTGGCTGGATGATGGTAGAGCAGTGGATGTGGTCTATCTTGATTTCAGCAAAGCATTTGACACGGTCTCCCACAGCATCCTTGCTGATAAATTGAGGAAGTGTGGATTAGATGAGCAGGTAGTGAGATGGTTTATTAACTGGCTGGTGGGAAGAAGCCAGAGAGTAGTGGTCAATGGGGCGGAGTCTAGTTGGAGACCTGTGACTAGTGGAGTCCCTCAGGGGTCAGTACTAGGACCAGTATTATTCAATATATTCATAAATGACCTGGATGAGGGAATTGAATGCACTGTCAGCAAGTTTGCTGATGACACAAAGCTGGGAGGAGTGGCTGACACTCCAGAAGGCTGTGCTGCCATCCAGAGAGACCTGGACAGGCTGGAGAACTGGGCAGGGAAAAACTTGATGAAATATAATAAGGGCAAGTGTAGGGTGTTGCACCTGGGCAGGAACAACCCCAGGTTCCAGTATAGGTTAGGAAATGATCTCCTAGAGAGCAGTGAAGGGGAAAGGGATCTGGGAGTCCTGGTGGACAGCAGGATGACCATGAGCCAGCACTGTGCCCTTGTGGCCAGGAAGGCCAATGGCATCCTGGGGTGCATTAGAAGGGGTGTAGTCAGTAGGTCAAGAGAGGTTCTCCTCCCCCTCTACTCTGCCCTGGTGAGGCCACATCTGGAATATTGTGTCCAGTTCTGGGCCCCACAGTTCAAGAAGGATAGGGAGCTGCTTGAGAGAGTCCAGCGAAGAGCCACCAAAATGATTAAGGGAGTGGAACATCTCCCTTATGAGGAAAGGCTGAGGGAGCTGGGCCTCTTTAGCTTGGAGAAGAGGAGACTGAGGGGGGACCTGATTAATGTTTATAAATATTTGAATGGTGAGTGTGAGGAGGATGGGGCCAGGCTCTTCACAGTAACGACCGATGATAGGACAAGGGGTAATGGGTGTAAGCTGGAACACAGGAGGTTCCGCTTAAATTTGAGAAAGAACTTCTTTGCAGTAAGGGTGACAGAGCACTGGAACAGACTGCCCAGGGAGGTTGTGGAGTCTCCTTCTCTGGAGACATTCAAGACCCGCCTGGACGCCTTCCTGTGCGAACTCATCTAGGTGTTCCTGCTCCAGCAGGGGGATTGGACTAGATGATCTTTCGAGGTCCCTTCCAATCCCCAACATTCTGTGATTCTGTGATTCTGTGATTTTCTAGAGTGAGTACACATTGTCTTTTTGCCTGTTAGCATCAAAGCTGTGCAAAACACTGAATACATTAAAATGTGTTTTCTTGAGCCTCTAGTTTACCTCAGTTGCAGAAATGAAGGTGCTAGACCCATAGCAATAATCCTCCTCCCAATGCAGACTCAGATGTGAACCAGTGTGATAAGTCTTTTTGCCTTGTTTCTGATTCCCAGCTACAGAATGAAGCAAGGAACTCTATGGGTGAGGTCTAGACTGCTATTGAAATGTATGGAGTTGAGGTCTAGACTGCTATTGAAATGTATGGAGCTTTCAAGTCCACAACTTTCAGTTCTCTTGCATATCTACAACTCACTTTAGGTTTTAGCAACCTACCTGGAGGAGGCAAAAGAAGAAAAAACAGAGAGGCAGTTTTCTGAATCAGTGATTTCTGTTAGCACCTCTTGCATTGTTATTCACTTGCAATGGTAGAGTGCAAACGTGAATTGGAGACTTATCTTGGTTTCTCCAGCTTTGCAGTAAGCTGGAGGAAAGGGCTATGAGGAAGTTACAGTAGTTGCAATGAGTGACTGAAATAAAGAACACTAGAAAATAAAATGCAAACATTTACTCTGTAGTATGGAATCAAGCTGTATTCTGGCTAGTGTGTGCTACAATGCATAGTTCAGGCATGCAAATTTTATTAGGAATAAATGAAATCTAAAAAATAGCTGAGGAAGTTTATGCATTCAGGGGAGAAAATGGGCTCTAGTTCTTTTTTTTTTTAGGTTGTATTCAGATTTAGCTGCCCATTACGTGCACAAGTCTAGATTTTTCCTTTTTTTGGCCAAATGTTCTTCTGGGGGATTTTTTAAAGCCTGGTGAGTAGGGACAGTTTGCTGTCTTCCCTGCATCCTTACAGAATGGAGAAACAGCCCCAGGAAGTATTTTTTCTCTCTCATGCCTTTACGGTGCTGAGGAAATAATTTTCCCCCAACACAGAAATTTCCACTCCATCTGTCAGTTTCAAGGTACCTGAAAATCCTTCCCTACTGGAAAGTTAGGAAGAGTGAACATAGATCATAAAATATTTCCAGTAGGAAGTTTTGCTAAAATAATCTTTAACTCATTGCCTCATGTCTGACAAAGGACTTAATGAGGGATAAAACAACCACAACCAACGGGATTCTGTTTGAACCAATTCTAGGTGTCAACTCTCTTTCTCTAATCTTAAGATCCTGATCAGTCCAGGTGCTTGTCTACATTGAAAGTCTAGAGGTTGTCACACAAATGCATTCACACACTCATATATATCAAATATGTTACTGGATAAATTTACCAGTCAACGAGACCAGAGCTATAAAGATCTGGGCTTAGAAGCAATGTGGAAATTCATGGTCCTCCCCTCCACAGCTTGAGCAGAGAGACCAGATGTTTTCAGCCTCTGATGTGAGCCAGGGGAAGGTTGGTGGCCCACCCCATTCAGCGAGGGTGAGGTCTGTAGTCAGGGCCATGACAGTGAGAAGGAAGAAAATGGAATAATCACTTGGGTGGGAAAGGGTGGAAGAAACCGCTTAATCCAGGGGCAAACGGGGCAGTGTTTTTAGAAGTCTTTCAGTGTGAGACACTTGTCTTTGTCTGTTAATGAATAAATAAATTGCAATTTTTCTTTTTAAAGGGTGACTAACCAAAACTGAATGTATAAAAATTACTTAAATTTAAAATTTAATGAGCACTTTAAAAATGTATCTTTATGATAATAAAACTAATATACATGTTTTTTAAAAAAAAAAAAAAAAAAGATGATGTTCTTTATATTTATTCTGCCACTCATGCTTTGACTCTGATCACTTATCTGGATAATTAAGCAGTATCACTGAGGAACCAGATACCAGAAATCTGATATTAATCCGTCCCTCTTAATAGCAACGCAAAGCCACTGGGGTGGAAAGCAGCCTAGTCTCCTTAATCCCCTTTTACTAACATTTCGGCATCAGCATATCTCATTTATTTTCAAAAGTGGTTCAAGACACACTATCTCTGGCTTAAGTCTAATTTAGGCTTTAAATAAAAATATATTAAGAAATTAAAAAATAGTGAAGATTACCAAGATTTCTTGAGGGAATGATTCACAACCAGCTCATGTACCTCCGACAGGAGCAGGGGACAGCTAAACGATTGTTGCATGTCTGTGTCTCTTTAAGGTACAACACTTCCCTTTGAATTAAAAGGAGAAGACAGGATTACAGTGGAGACCTTGAGATCCCACTGCCATACTTATCAGGTATACGTTAATGATAGTCTGAGCAACTTCTACAGATATTAATTCACCTGCCAGTACTGAAGAGTCCAAGGCTATTCTGTTCTCTCCCTTGTGTGTGTGTGTCAGGGTTTATGTGAGCTTTGTTGTCCTCTTCAGTGCTTGTCAGAGTATTTTTGGTTTTAATTTCAGACTGTCCTATAACCTTCATTAGTCAGAGATGCTCCCATAAACCCCTTGTGCATTTTGAGGTGGCTGGACTTGGACCCAGCATGCATTTAACTTGACATGTACCGCAACAGTAGTAGTGGTGGATAATTGTTGTAAAGGGAAAGCAGCAGTATTCTTCTCCCTTCTCCCTTTCCTGCCTCCTCAACACAAACTAAGCTGAACCAGACAAACAACACACATCCAGACTAAGCATCATCCTCAAGTTGTGCTCATGAAAGCAAAAGCACTTGCACTTGGCCAACATGGCTTGAGTTTGGGCTCTGCTCTTAACTTGTAGGATGAGGCATGTCCGGTTGTCACACTTTCTATGGGAACTTCATCACCTCACCTACAGTCTCAAGTGGCTGGATTTGATGCTAAGCACATTGCTTCTCAAGGCCCACTAGCTACAGATATTGGCACATTTGAATCATGAATGGCAACTTTGGTTTTGACATTTATTTGACTGCAGCTTTTGCCTTGTTTGTTGTCATATCATTGCATTAGTTACTGCTGACATTCACCTGTGCATAACTGAATCTGCAATACTTTGGGCTCATAGCTGAAAGACTAAATTTATTATGACAAAATAATAGTAGAAACAAAGTTTAGCCATCTAATTCAGCCCCAGGGTAATGACTTCTAGTTGCTAAGAGTCTTAAGAAGAACCTGAGAAGAAATACAAATCCATAAACCTTACCTACTACTTAAAAAGTTTCCAAAGACTGTATAATGGCAACAAAGGCCATGTGTAGTCATAGTGAAAGTGTGAGGTGCTTCACCTTGTTTTCGTAGCTCTGCCATCAGAGACAGACACTCATTTCATCCTAGGAACCTTCAGGAGACTGCTGTTTTCCCATGTATATTTTATTAAGCATTAGTGCCACCAAGCACTGTACAGATGGGGAAATCTATCACTTTATAAAATAATTAGCCTGCTATTTCAATGACAAGAAGGAATGGCAGCATGTAGGCAGTGAACTGAGGTGCTGCCTTTACCTTCCTCTTCATTTTTGTATTTGTATAAAAACAGGAAAATGTTTTTACAGGATAGGGCAATATTGCCACAGGAATTAGAGCATCCTTAATTAATATGTCAGAATATAAGATATGATGAAAATATGTATAATTAAATTCTTACACTAAAACCAGGATTATAAAATGTGACTAAAATAGATCAGAGCAGCTTTTTTTGGTTGTTTGTTTTATTTTTTCCCCTATATTTTTATATTAATTAATAATTGTGGGTTCTGGTATCTTTGCACTGTATCTTGATTAGCTATTACATGCCTGGGCTAACAGATGGGTCACTCCAAAAATTATACACTATTTGTGAAGATGAAAAGAATTTTCCCAATTCTATGAATACAGTGTTATTTTCAGGCTAATATACAGTAGTAATAACTTGGCACTGTGGCAACCTATATTGTCAATAATAAGAAGCTGCTTGAGACAGGTACTTGAAAGAGAAAAAATCTTACATAAATTAAATACCTATTTTCAACTACATGGCTTCGATTTTCAAAAGCAGTGACTGATTCTGAGTATTCCAGTTTTCCAGGGCTCAAAATCTTACATATGTAGAGGGTCTGATTTTTTAATTTTCAGTGTTATGGAAGATCCAACTTCATTAAAATGTCTGAGCAACTCTTTTCTTCCCCTACCACTCAGGAGTTCAATCAAACAGGTCACTTTGAATGTTAGGTCACACCTATGCAGCAAGTAAAATCACAGACTACTTTATATTAGATATTTTTAACTCTGTTAATCTGTTCTTTTTGTGTGTGCACTTTCTTTAGTTTAAGGAAAAATGTTTTAACCTGAAAATTTATTTTATACATTATTTATGGAAGATGTTAATTCTCAAACTATAGTGTAGAAATGCATTATAGACTAAAATTGATATAAAAACTTATGAAAAATGTAATTAGTTTGTATAAGGCAAAGAGGACAGCTTCCTTATAAAATCCCACATGGTGTAGAATAATGTTAAATGTTTATTCAATTATTCAGTATATCATCCATATAATACTCTCACTTCTTTCACGATTTGTCTAAACAAAAGTCATCACTCCACATCCCACCCCTATTGCTCAGATTCTCAAAAGATTTCAAGGTCCTGCACCCAGCCTGGGCACCAGCATTATAAGGGAAAACATCCAGATTATTTCAGTGGCAAAAGAAAATACATAAACTACATGTAATGAAGAACTGATTGTAGGAAATGGAGTTTTCTGTTCCTGTGCTTTTCTAGCGTTCATCTGTTCAAAGAGAGAACAAATATTCTATTGGTTAACATTTAACCCAAACTAATAGGTCCAATCTCATATACTCAAATAAATCATAATGTCTTTTCAATTAGTTTGCACTTTAATTCACTGCTGTCCTGAATAATTAGGAAAACAATTCACATTTCACTAGGAGATGATATGAAGTGTTATTCCGGTGATAATTACCAAGCTGCAGTTCAGTTTTACTGGCTCCCACCAGGTCACCAGGGCACAAAAGAGGACACCATGAGAGCATTAATGAGCTCTCATTGAAGATGTTAAAAAGCTTGTATTGATCTGTTTGTCCAAGAAGGAGATATTTAAGCCTTTCTGCTGAGGGCAGGAGAGACAGAGATTCATATCACAAAGCCTTTTATCCAACCCCTTCTGTTTCTGGCTTCAATATTGCCCAGTCTCAGCATGTCTGGTTCTGGAGGTCATACTTTTAAACTTTCACAACATTTTTTTTTCTTTTTCCCTTTCTTCTTTTTGTTTAAAAAAAAAAAAAAGGAAAGAGAGAGAGAAGATAATATACAGTGTGTACTTAACCTTTACTACAGGGATCCTTTACATAGCTAGCTATTTCTGAGAATAGGCTTCAGTGCAGTAAGATCTCCCTTCTTACTATATATCACTCACATACATCTCAATTAAATTAGGAACAATCCAGACAATGCAAAGACAGATTCAGTGTAAAATTTTACTCATATTTTGAAAGTGGATATGATCAAATCACTTTTTTTGTGATTTTTTGAGACTTTTCTCTCTAACACCACTGTCTTTTTTTTGTGAACTCCTGCACTCACTATTTCTAGCTAGGAGCGGAAGTGGAAGAACTGTAAGGTTGCAAAATCATCGGTTCTTGTGGTATTTTCAGAAGAGATTTCTTTCTATGGGCAAGGGAGGCAAATTCTGTCCTGCTTTCAACCTTCTGCATTGTTATGATATATTGCAGCTGTAAACTAGTTCTGGGTACACTATCCTACTCATCGATTTTGTCTATTCTCTTTTAAATGCCACAATGAACTGTCACTGAGTATTCCCAGCCTGTCTGGGATAAAGTTTGGGATAAAAATTAATGTAACTGTTAAAGCTATATTTGCTTTGTTTATATTTGTCACTTTAGCCAGCTATTGTCTGGGTCAGCAAGGTTATATCTCTCTCTTTACGAAATCTCATTCGCATTCATCTTGGTTTGAGCAATTCAGTGAGGTCACTTGTGTGGGTCTATTGTAAATGGTTACTGAACAGAAACATTGGGATCTGTCATGGATATTTTAAAGGAGGTGTTCAAGAGACACTGCTTTCTTAACATGTAACATTATGTCTGAAAATATCTCAGTTTTAGTTTTAAGTGTCCAGATCAATGCAATGATAGGAGCTTAAATATATGTTTTTTCATGGTCTGTCTCAGCTGCCAGTGCAGGGTACTGCCTGTGGCTCAAAACCAAGACTAGAAGTCCTGCAACTTGCTTCTCCTTACATTGGATGAGCCAATCATCTGAATGACTGCAATTTCATCAACTTCACTAGTTTGTGAAGTAGTATTTATTGATAAATGAGATATGTTTAATACTAACAGACAGAAAGGCTGGTAAGAAAGAACTTCCTAGGATATCACACAAGGTCACTCTGTCTCAAGGTTGTAGTTAGGGAGTAACATCAGGGCCCCAGCCTTCCAAACTTGCTGTTTCTCTTCAGTCTTGTGTCACATGAACATCAACTCCTTTGTTTTTTTCTTCATAAAAGTATAACTTAGATTTGAAACATTTTACAAACAAACTAATTGATCAGAAAGACAGTAAAAAAGCATCCAGTAAGAGACCTTGAAATTATGTTTATAAGAGAGACAACGGCAACATCATGATGTGTAGGGGGTAGGCAGCAAGAAAAAGAAACTCTTGGATGAAATCACACCTATGATCTGGTCTGACAATGGTCTGAATGGCAGCCTTGCTCTCATAATCACATGCTACTTATATGGGAATTTTTATATTAACGAGTGTGTCATGAAAACTTTTGTTGACAGTTTCTTGCTTGAGAAAAAGTAAAAAAAAAAAAGAAAGAAAGAAAGCACAGAAAAGCACAGAGCACAGATAATATCACACTCATCACCCAGCTGCAAGCTGGGGAGCTGGCTGAGCACTGGTTTCACATTGGGCTTCACACATGAAATAAATGGCTGTTCCAGGGATTGTCAATGTGTTCTGCAGCCAAGGGGGTGAAGAGGCCAAGGGCTTGTTGGTGTTAAAGGGAAATCTGATGGGAAAATCTGTGTGGGGTTCTAGGCAAATTTTTAGTCTGAAAAGACTAGCAGATGAGGAAAGAAGCTTTTGTAATCTACCTGTGCTCTTTGGTAACAGAAAGACTGCTAATAGTCATCATTGCCACCTTGCTTCTAAACAAGTGCAAGGATTCAGCTGGAAGGTGGGTAACTAAGACATTAAGTTAATGTTGAAGGAACTTTTGTGGATATTTAGCAATTAGCTGGTTAAAACTCTTTGGTTTTAGCTGCTGTTTTGCAGTCTGTAAGAAGTGTACAGCTTTGCCCTGAACTGGCTTCTTCCTTGAGCTTTTGCAATATTAATTTATTCTTCTACTAACCTTGTGTCTGCTCTAACTTACACCACTCTCTGTGTCCCCGAAGATGTTTCAACTAGATAAGAGATAGCCTCACTAATGCAGTCAGCAGAATCAAGCAACTTTGCAGTTTGGAAGTACAAGCATTCTGTCATTCTGATATCCCTTTATATGATTTCTTAATGAAAATGCTCTAATCTCTATAAAGTGTTTTGTGCAAACCTTCCCTTATAACATTAGGAATTTCTACCTTGTTTTCTGGGAACAATTGCCTCCTGCTACACTAGAAAGATCAGTTTGTAAACCCAATAGACTGAGTGAGATCTCTCTGTTGAGCTTATTTTGGAGCTTTCCAGAGAACCATGTGTGAGACAACAAAAAGGCTACTGCACACAGTATATAAATGTTCACTGCCATTTTTAAGATGTGGGTTTCCTGAAAACTGATTTTATATCCTATCATTGCAGAAGGAATGTACACACAAGTCATATTTCTGGTGTCCCAACACAGTAGTCTCCACCTGAGGGACTGAACTTGCAAAAGACTGTGCATATCTGCCATATGTGGTGACCACTTAATAAAGATATGGGGAAAAGATTCAGGAGCAAGTGAAATTGGACATGGGTAGAAAGCAATGACCCTTGGTGAGTGACAGCTGAGGTTATGTAGATGAATATTAAGTGTGAAGGGCCTGAATTATTCATAGAAGGTTCAAGGTAAAAGGGTTAACCTGATAACATCCTTTTACTGGCACCTCACTCAAGAAGAAATCCCAGTTCTGTGTTGCTCCTCAAACCGAGAGACCTTCTGTGCACAAACGAAGATGCTGGTGATTCCTCTCCTTCCCACTATGGGTAACCCTTAAAGCACAAAGGATATTTTGTGAGTGCTGCTGACTTTGTCACTGCAGCTGCAGTAACATACAACCTTCAGGCTGTCATGGGGAGAAGCTGGAAACTGATTTATATAAATCATTTGTAGGCTCCCTCATCCTCCAGATGTTATGGCACATGCTCCCATGCCTGAAACTATGCATATCCTTTGATCACCTGTCTGACATGAAGAGGTTCCCCCATTGTCCATCCTACTCCATTTACCATGACATGACATCAGAGGGAGAAGTGGCAATTTTCTGCTGTTGCTGCCCTTCCCATGTTGCTCCTGGGAGGACAGTGTGCACAGCAGGACACACAGTACAGCCACCCTGGCCCTTGGAAACAAGCCAGGTAGGCATATGGGTATGGAAACACTCAGGAAGAGATCTAAGCTGGGAAATGAGCACAGAAATGTCAATACTGGAACATTATGAAGTAGAAGGGAGATCTGCAGTGGTTGCATTGACAGCACCTTACCCAACAAACCAGAGATCACAAGGGACACTGATGACATATGGGACTCCAGTTTCAAAGGTGACTGGGAAGTCCCTCCTCACCTTTCTGCTCTGTTCATTTGATAGGATTTCTTCAGAAAAAGAAACCCCAGGAGAATGGTTTGGAAGATACAATTTCTTGTGTTCTGTCTACTGGACAAAAACTCTCCACTCACAGACACTTAACAGCTGAGTGAAAAAAGGGAATAGCATCTCTTAGACATGGGACTGCTAAAATCTCACCTCTCACATCTGCCTCGTGTTACTTCTGGCAACATCAAACACAAAACTTTTGTCTGGATTGGGTGTGGTTCCTGAATCCTGTTGATTCCATTTTCTGGAAGCTGGAATGAATAAATATTGCTCCCTGTAAGCAAAGGTATAAAGTTTTGGCAATACAATCTGGAAGTATTAAAAAAATTTGGACTGAAGTAATGGGGAGCCCACTTCTTAGTGTTGTGTTATAGTGTGAAGGTAAATGCACCTTGACCAGGAAATGTAGGCAGGAGAGAAAGAAACACTAGAAAAGAGCAGAAGAGGAGAACTAGAAGGAGATCGAGACTGAACAGGGAGGTATCCAGCAGAAGAGATCTGGTAGGGCGCATCTCCTTCACAGAAAAGAAAGTTTGAGCAACTAAAAAAATATTTATTGCAAGAAAAAGGTTTTCTCAACACAATAAAATTAATAACACCATAGAAAAAATTCTTGTTTTGTAGTCTACACCACCATCAGCATGAGTGAGAGGAGCAAAGTGACTCTGGGAAGGTGAAAAATGGTGTAGTGGTCTAGACCTGTGGATTTCATAATGTCAAATTATTATAATATTAGTTAGTCAAGACCTGTAAAAAACTTTGAAATCCACCCAGTTAGCCCTCAGATATTTAGTGTTTCTTCAAGAATATCTAGACTAGACAGCTGGTGCGTTATACAAGGGCTGTTGAGTAAGGCAGCATAGCTTCAGGATGAAGCTGAGGCAAACACAGACTCATTCTGAATAAAAGTGTCCACACAGGAGTCTAACACAATAAACCAATGTGTTCTTACTTAAGTCTTCTAGTGATTAACTTTCTTGGCAAGCCCTTAGCAAGAGGACAGTAGGATCTACACCAGCACGCAGAAGAATTGAAATATACTCCAGTTGTAGTTACTGCAAACATTAACATTGATCTGTTGATTGTTAAATATAATTTTTTCCCTTTCCCTGTCAGGTATGATTTTAAGAACTCCTTTACTGCCTTTTCTCAAAAAAGACACTCACTCTCATCACCATAGTTTTAAATTTCTAATTAAGCAAAGAGAACTGATTAAAAATACATTCCTGTTAGGTGGGGAAGGTCAGACCTCTCTGATGGATCAGTTGTTGTAGTTGTGGCTCTTACTAAGTTACGCTGTTGAGATATTACCAACAGCCTCCTGTAGGAATCTTGGAAAGTAGAGACCTCACAGCTAAGAACTGGATGAAAAAAAAAAAAAATAATGGAGATAGCTAAAGAAATTAAAAATAAAAGAAATCTGATCTGTGCTGGAAGAAGACAGTGAAAATATGTTTAGATACTACATAATGAGAGTGCTATAAACTGGTAGATGCACAGAAAGAGAAAGACACTGACCCTGGTGACCTGTACAGATAGATAAACACATACTATGGGAGAATTAATCAAACTAGCTGATCCTTCACCCACCAAAGTTTTTTTCTGACCTCAGTGAGATTTAGATTTGTTCCAAAGCACCTAAGGTTGCTCCTGTGAAAAGCACTGGTACAGAATCAGGCCTACATTGAAAATGTTGCTATCAGTTTTCACCCTCTTATTAACAGTTGTTTATATAAAAAAGGAAAGAGTTCAGAAATCTTTTTGTTCCCTCAGTATTAATTTGTCTGGCAATTTGGTTTTTATGTGAAACTTCTCTTTAAATGAATTATTCTGTACTCTTATAGCATTAAACAGATGAAGAAGACTGCAAGGTGTCCTGTATGCTTTTCTCAGAATTCAAATTAAAACACTGACTTGAGATTTTATTTTAAATAGTGCCCTACTTGTTTATTTTGCTGAAATCAGACGGTTGGGAACTTGCAAGCTATACACATTCCAGCTTTATGCAAATTGTACATTTTTATAATAAAGTTTTACAGAGAGGAAGGCATCTCTGATGCTAAGTTCTCATTTGAGTTTGAAATTAGAAGGCTCGTCACTCTAGTCCACTATACAGTAACTACGCACAATACCATCTCTTCTCCTCAAGCTGCAGAATTAGTTCTTTGGGGAATTGGGCTATCTGCCTGACCTTAATCAGTGTGTGTTTGGATTTAACCATCCTTTAAAAAGATGACTCTTGCAGTTGTAGCAGCCTAGGTTGTACCTGACAGCTCTCCCTCCGTGAAACAGCAGTAGAGAATCCATCAGGCCAAGTACTGTTTAGTATCCCTGATTAGTTGAATAAGATTAGATCTCTGTTTTGGCACAAGGAGCAAAAATATTTCCTTTAAGCCTGATTACTGTTTGCTTAGTGGAAGGCTGTGTGGGGCACTTTAAATAAGGTTCCATCACACACTGCCTGCCAAAGCTGCAATTAGACACTGTACATGGGAAAAAAAGGGGGGGGGGAAATAAAAAAAGAAAAAAAAAAGCAGCAGCCTTTTTTTTTGTTTTCTCTCACTAATTTTCTTCCTGGTCTAAAGCAGGTGCTATCTTTCCAACCTGCAGACTAGACAACTTCTTGCAGTTGCAAAAAGGTTGGGACTACATGACGCAGAGGAACCAGGAAGAAAAAAAGACAACTATACTGAAATTCCTTCCAAATATGTATAAGCATATTGTTAGCATCAGTTATTAAAATCACAGGATGCAACACTTGCTTCTAAAATTTGCAGATATGAGAAGTATAGATGGGAGAGATACATAAGAGCTCTGAGTATCCTCTCAGTCCAAAGCTATCATGATGTAAGTCAGGTATCTCTTCTGAGGCTAGGTCCTGCTAATCTCCCATTCACTGCGATCAGAACAAAAGGCCATAAAGCCAGTCTGAAAAGCACCAGGCCGTGTCTTGTTTGCACTGGAAGTAGGACAATCAGGAGCGACATTTAAATAAAAGCAGAAATTAATTAGTTGAGTCAAAATATAGTCATAGTTGCATACTTGAACACTAGTCATGTGTTATATTTTGAATTTTCTCTTTTTTCTGTTCACTAACTTTTAACAAAATAGAAAGTGAAGAAAACACACAGATCTAAGTTTTAAAACCAGTGGTCTGAGGGCTCAATCACTGTGTGGCTGTTGGGTTTTTTTCTGTAGTCCATTATTTTCCTTTGATTTTTAGGTGTGAATAGTGCTATATTTGCAGGGTTTTGGGGTTTTTTTTAATTTAAAAAGTGGAGCTGGTCAGGATTTTTTCAATATTGTCTCCTCTGCTGTCTCCCAAAATACTGATCAGCCAAAAACATTTCTTTCCTCTGGGACAGAACCTGTGGGAGGAAGATTTCAGAGATTTGTCCTACAATAACTAATATCTCAGTGGTTGTTCACTGAATTGGAATAGACCTAGATAAAATCGGTGCACCATACCAGACACTAAGGAGATCTGAATGTGAATTTTCAGTGTCACAAGAATATTCTGGACTGGGGGGAGCAGGTAGAGGAGTGTGGCAGTCCAAATGTCTCTTATTCTTTTTTTTTGCTTTTGATGAAAAATATCTAGAAATTTTGGCTAATTCTATGCAGGCATTTTTTATTTTATTTTTTATTTTTAATTAAAGTATTTTCTACCCTTTCCTACTTTGACAGTTTTGAATTGTGTCTTCCAAGACTATTTATATTTGGAGTACACACAGAATTCCATTTAAGCTGGGAAAGTGTAAAAGTAAAAAAAGTTGTGGATGACCCTTTGCCACATAAGAGCCCACGGGTCCCCATCACTACCACATCTCTCTTTCCACCAAAATAATATAAATACTGTGGCATAACAGAGGTCAGAAACCAGTCCTTTATACACAAAAGAAGGAATAATGGTGCATATTCCAGGGTGTGTAGGGAACACAATTTCATTTGCAATTGTGATATATCAGGAGATCCTCAAACAAAAGATATTGTAAAGTGTGAGTGGAAAATATACTGAATCTTCACATGGAACCAAACTGAGTTTGTTTAGATACCTGCTGGCATGTTTGCACTGTAAAGAACCTTATGCGTTTATATGTTACTTTAAGACAACATTTTCCCTCTTATTAGGACTAGTGATCTCAGGAATACCATTTCCTTTATGCCACATGGTGCACGGATATTGCGATTTCCCATATTTGTTGTAATCTGGGTGTCTGATTCAATTGTTTGACTACCTTTGGAGGGTGAATGTGATAAACAGTAGGACCATAACCCAATCTTAAAAGCAATGGGAAATAAAGAACAGGCCCTGTTATAATATATTTTTGGACAGCTTTGGACTATTATTTCATAGAAAACTAGCCTCCTAACCCCCACTCTCACCCTATCAGCTCAAGTATGTTATAAGTAAGACTGTGGGTCTCTGTTTTTGTAACTATTGAGGTGAAAAAGAACACAAAAGCAGATGTAGAATCACTAATCCATCTCTTCCTCTCCCCATGGCTGTCTGCAGCCCAGCTCTACCTCTGGCTCAAAGCATCTCCTCCCTACTCAGGAGGAGCTCAGGCCTGACCAGGTCTCCCGGACTGCGTGGATGAAATGTTATTGCCATTTGAATGTTGAATGTTTCCCATCCATGTCAGTACGCAATAAGTCTCATGAATACCTCTGGTCTTGAGCACAGATTTTGCCCAACACTCATCAAGCAGCAGCTAGTCCAAGGTATGAAGCAAGGAGAGCAGACGGTGCTCTCCGTTGTCCCTGCCATCCCCACCTACTCTCATCAAGCCTCCCCTGGGCACCTGAGCTGCTCTTGGATGGAGGGGAGTGAAAGCCATGGAGGGAAACCTTGGTATATTCTGTACAGCATGTTCCTGAATTTCCCTCTTTGAAATTTATGCACAATGATCCTGATATATCTGAGACCGACTGTTACATATGCTGCAGAGGGGGCTTGCATGCTCCCAGTACTTTTAATGGGTCAAGTACATGGTGTGCATTGTATCCAATCCACCTGCATTATTGAGGTTACCTGCACATGCTCAGGTAGTCATCAGTGGGAAATTTCCAAGGAGGATAAAAAAAAAGACATCTAGCAAAAAAAGGACATGTAGCCAAATTATGAACATTGCCTTGATTACATCAAATGCAAATGCATCAAATTACATCTCACAAGCACTCTCCAGCATGGTCTCAGCAACTACTGAGAACACTTGCTACCATTTTTCCTTTTTTAAAACAACAACAACAACAAAAAACTCAGGTAAAATACAGAAGATGCTAAAGGACAGTCTTCTGATACTATCCACTTAAAAGAGAAAAAAAAAATATTTTTGCTGTCCTCAGTTAAAAACAGGGAAAAAAAGAGAGGTGACAGGCGTGTTCTCGATGAGGTATAAATGGAGGGTTTCAGGCCAGTCAGGCTGGGTTCACACGATACTGTCAAGGTCTCAGATTTATACTTGACAGCATTAGTGCCAGGACCACTATTTATGTTGCTTTAATCAGTCACCCTTTTAAAATCATGTATGCTCAGCATTTATATCAATGAGGTGATAATATTGCTGTCAGGCACCAATATCGATAGTTTTGTCATAATCTAAACTCTTTTAATCTTTTTTTTTTTTTTTAATGCTTGCATTAATGAGTCTGCAAGACAACAGCTACTACTAGTACAACAACAAAATAAGGACAGTTCTGATTATAACAAGTGACCGTGGAGGAAAAAAAAAAAGTCTTATTTTTGCTCTTTGCAAACCATTTTAATTTGCCTTTAGCCATCTCTTTTTCTGTCTGACTTTGAGGACATTGTCAGCACATCCTCCTGATTTTCTCACAGGCTACTTACATCCCTGAAAATATTTTTAGGTTCTATGGAAGTGTGAGGTAGGTAACCTCTTCCTTTACTGGTTGGGGAGAGGGAGAGAAGGAGAAAGAGACTGAGGACAAAGGAAATGTCAATCTGATTCTGGTGGGGGGAAGAATTTTTCTTTTTTTCTTTTTTTTTTTTAATCCTGATCCCACCCTTACAGCTGTCCACCTCAGTTCTTTTCCTATTGTCAATGAATCTTTCTTGGGTTATATCTTTATGCACTTTTTTTTTTTTTTAATTAAAACTCAATTCAAATATGAAAGTCAAAGAAACTTTCAAAACAAAATCTACAAACTGATTCACTCAAAGGGTCTGTTTTCATTGTCATAGCTACAGATTACTATAAAGAAACTTGAACCGGACCTTTGACACCCAGGAAGGTCAAAAGTCCTTTCTGCCTGTGCTAGAACCCTTTTGACAACTTCCTGTATAATTTGACTGTTATTTGCGTGTCTGGTCACCGTCTGACCCTGAAGTCTGGAAAAAATTGAGAGGCAGCATATATCTCTGTTTCATGTGGACCTCAAAAAGGACACTTTTAATTGCATTTTTGTGAGAAACCTACTCATACAAGCTGGTGCAGGCAGCAGCTGGGGAAGCTCCTAGGCTTTTGTAGGTTAAGGATCAGCTTGCCATGCACTACCGTAGTTTGGTGCATATGAGCTGCTCTGGGCTGTTATCTCCACAGCAAAAATGGATGTGTTTCACAGGTTAAACAGACTTCAAAATTTACAGCACTCGCCCCAGTGCTACAAGCTAAAATTGGAAAGACACTGTCTTGAAATCTGTGCATTTCATATGCTTCCAATTTAAAGCTGATAGTGCTTATGAGGCCTTGTTGTGCATAAGGTATTTTAAAGTTGCAACCCTAGCTCTCGTTTATACTGTGACCTCCCCAGGCAGAAAACCCAAATTAATAGACCAAAGAGGTCCATAGCAATGTTGCCATGTTTCCACTCTGGACTGTGGTAGGCAGCTTAGAGGTAGACAGCAGTTTAATGCATCAAGGTCAGGCACTGTCAGGTTGTACCTCCTTCCTCTTCTGCCCAGCACTGAATATCTCCTCAGTGCAACTGGTGAGAAAATTGGAAGCCTCCAACATCCAAATGATAGCATACTGCAGCCATTCCTTCGCTGACAGGGTGATGTTGCCCTTCCTGCACTCTGTATCCTGAGATGGGACTTGTCACAAGGAATCAAATGCTGGTCTGTCATGCCTCCCATGATGTTTCCAGGGGTGCTCGGGGCCTTGGGAGTTATGCGAGCAGTGTCACTGACGTTGGCTGTGCCAGTTCTGAGCACTTTGTGGGCTGCCTCTTCTCATGTGCAGGCATGCTGTGTGAGCAGGAGGGAGGACCAGGAACCTATGAACATGGTGAGTGTTACACAGGTAATTATCTAAACAGCACAGATGATTTGAGATGTTTCTTGCAGGGATGTGAAAAGATTGGCAAAAATAACAACAGGTAAACACTCAAGATACCTTCAAATTTGGGAATGTGTTGATACTGCTTTGTGATTTATTCTCTCATAATGAGAAGAAACAGTGCTGACCCTTGTCTTTTACCTCAAGATGGCTGTTTCTTACAATATTAGAAGGTCTGGAGCCTAAATATGTGAAAGACATGACATAAGAGACAAACTGCTTGTCATGAATAATGGCCTTTCCCATGTAATCCTCTGACCCCTTCACTTTCCGTAGGGAAAGCTACTTTTTGTGCCAGAAAGCTATGCAAATTGGATGCTGAGACTCACTGTGTTGAGCCCCTAATGTGGCTCCTTATGGACTATATACGTGTCCATGGAGTAGAGCAGTGTTTAAACATGCAGCTATGGGACAAAAGGAACAGCCTCATCTTCTGTTGCAGGCACTGACACGTCAAGCACCCTTGGAAACGTTGTGAGGGGCATGATAGATCAACTGTTAGATTCCTTGTATCAAATCCCATCTCAGGATATAGAGTGCAAGGCAACATGACCAGCCTTCTGCACAAAAGATAGCTAAGGATCGAAAGATATGTGTGCATAAATTAAAAAAGGAGGAAGTAAGGTGGAGAAAAAATCCAAAATAGTGCTTCTCTTCACTAGTATTAGCTACAAACCACTGTGCTAGAGCTGATAAAATTACACAGGGAAAAAAAAATAATACTGTTTTTATGTGTTAATTTTTCATTCAGTTAATGATGCACTTCAGTTCACTGAGAAACAAATAGACACGTTTGAATCAATAAACAAGGACTAACTGAACACAGCCTACCCAAAAAGCTCTGCCTATGCATCAGTCTTAAGCATAATGGCACAGAGACTTCTGCTTCACAATGCTGGGGTGAGGAGTCCAAGACATGGCCATTATTTATTGATATGTGACCTCCTTGGGGTGACAGGCCTGCAGGCAGCTTTGTAAGGTGAGCAGGAAGGACCTGTCTGGAGGAGCTAAGCCTTTGGTTCAGTGCAACAAGGATATGACTATACAAAACAGGACCAAGGTAAGCATCAGACCATCAGTTTGTGGGAAACATTATGGGATAACGTGGAGAACAGGATGCTAGAGAAGCCAAAGAAATCTGTCTGTCTGTGAACCATGACATAAAGACAGGAGAAAGAGGGGACACCTGTATGTTGAGGTACTTACTGCCTCTGCCAGGTGTGCTGACATGGTGGCTGTGTGCATTTGTTGTATTGGTAAACGGTAGTGACATTCTGTTGTGAAAGGTGAAAAGTTTTTTTTCTTTGGTTGGTTGTTTGTTTTGTTCTGTTTGTTTGGGTTTTTTTTAAATTTTGAATGGAATAAAACTATCAGAGCAACTTTTGAGTGCAGCCCATTGGGAGTGCCCCTCTATCCAGACTACTGTTAGGGGGGACAGGAAGGTGTTTGTAGCTCTAATTCCCTGCCTGACCATTCCTTTGGGTGCAACTGGCCTTGAGCAATAAGAAAAAGGCAAAAAATTAGAGAAATGTAAATAAGGAAGGTAACTTGCCATTTGTCACTTGAAAGTCCTTATTTCATGGCCTGTTCCCTGTTCTCCTGGAATTTTGTGTCATTATCTCCTGTTAAAAGGATTCAAATGACATTATTTGCATGGAAACTCGCATACAAATGATGTCGTCTGTGCCACAAAGTTGCATTACAATGAAGGGAATGATGACTGTGTCACATGTACGTGACATTCTTTGTGTCATTAAATTTAAAGTCAATGCTGGCAGTTATAAACCACTCACGTCTCAAGCAAATACATCACTTCTGATCCGAAATGAATATTTTAAAACGCCAACTCCAACTGCATCAAAGAGCAATAACCTGCAATGTCATATAAAAAAAAAAAAAAAAAAAAAAGAGGCAAAGATTCTAAACAAAGGTGGACTTATGGGATTGTATGATATACCACAAAGGAAAATATTTTAATAAGCTGTAATAATCTCCAGGCAAACAGAATTCATTGCTTGATGGTTAGCTCCTAGAGACATTTTTAAAGCCCATTCAATATCATGTGCATTTTTGGAAACACTTGTGCTCTTAGATAGATTCAGGGTTGTTAATTTTCAGGCAGAGTAGATGAATTAATTGTAGAGCAAGTTCTACAACATGGACCTTTCTGTGTGTTGTTACCATTCATTTCCTTGCTGAAGTCTGATGCTGACAACAGGCCAAGCCTTTGAAAGATCTCCAAACTCTTCTAGAGAGTCAAGGGCAAATGATGACAGGAAAGACTCAAGCAGTTATCACTGTCAAAATGAATGAAAAAAGAGGGGACAGTAGGTGGATTAGGAAAGGTTTCATACTACTGTGATGATCAGAGCCATGCAGCAATGAGAGCCAGACAAGTAAGTACATAGACAGATCCACTTTCTGATTGATGCATTGTTTGTGCAGGTCAGTTGTAAGGTAAGGGACACATCACTGTGTTTTTGCAGAAGCAGTGGTAATTGTGCTTGTAGTCATCTGCACCGACCCTGCTGGTTTGAAGCTGGCTGCTAGCATTTTTTCACTGACACAAAGAAAGGCACTGTAACACTTCCTTTAGAAAGTTATTGTTTTAACAACAAAATGTGTTGTGAGACCTCCAAAAAGTTAGGTGTGTAATTTTAAAAACTCATTTAAATAGAGAATATCAACCACCTAAATGCCTCAAAGGAGGTCAGACTCTAACTAAGCTGCTGTGCAGTTTAACCTCTCCCTCCTCACTCTCAGCCCCATGTACACGCACAAACACAAACCCTTCTGAAAAAAAAAAAAATTTCTCTGGGGTGTGTAACTGCATAGGCTCAGCAAGGGATCAGGCAGAGAGGAAAATCTCTGTGCATGGGTCATTTCTTTTATCTTATTGATACCATTTCAAATCTAATTGAAACATTCTTTGGAGAAAGCTGTGCTACCCACCCCTTTAGCTTTGATATGGTTTTTTAATCAGAGGACATTGTTATTTCACAATGAACATGGAAAGCATTTAAAACATTTTTTAAATGGAGTGCAATACTTCTGACCTCAGCCAAAAGACCACATTAAAAGGACTTCAGTGGAATTCACTCTTTACAGTCTTCTGGGTTTGAAACATTGGTGCACATGTGGAATATGCTAAGACGGGTCTAGTGGTTACAAATGTTTGAGTAATGAGCTGATTTAAAAACTGAGCGAGGTCAGCGTTCGCTGGTGAACCCCTGCCATGCTCCAGGGAGGTTTGATGCGAGTATTAATGCCTGTCCCTGGGTGACAGTGTGGGTGCTGCCATCCTGTCAGGTTGAGACAGGGCAGAGCTTGCAGAGCTCTCAGGGAAGCCAGATAGGAGTAAGCACAGCAGCCTGATCCCAGCAGGGAGGTAAAGTGTGGCAACCAGATTAATACTCCATAGTCTGGTACTTGGTTTAGGACCAGAGCAGTGGGGTGGGGGTGCAGACCCAGAGCTTTTCCACTGCCTGCTTTTTTCCCATTGCTCCAAGACAGTGACTGATCTCACCCCACAGTGCCATCCCACAAGCTGTCATGGTGCTAGGAAGCCACATATAGGAAGAAGAACAAGTTTACTCTTCTGTTAGTTGTGCATTGGGGATTGTAAATGAGCCCTTAATGCCTACCTCATTTTATATTTTAAGATATATTTCTTGCTTATAAGAGCACAGAAGAAAAGATTAAAAGTGGAATATGACTGAAACGACGCATTGGGTCAAAGTCCTTTCATCCTTTTGCCCTAGTCTATCTAACATTTTTTAAAATCCCATTCTACTCAGGTACATTCAATTACAGAAGTGACCAGAAATAAATCAAACTTAATTAATTTAAGATATATATAGATATTATATATATATATATATATATATATATATATATATGTATGCAGTAAAACACAAACCACAGGATTGATTAGATTAAGATTATTTGATCTCAGAGATGCTGAAGCCCAAAGTGGGTGTATCAGTATTTTAGAGGAGTTCAATGCAATCTTAATTGCTTACTTTATACAAGCAGACATTGCTGAGTTACAGTGCCTGTGGAGTGATAGAAGAAATGTTTTGGCTGCTCTTTGATGTAGAGTTCAGCTGTTCTGGTTTGTAAATATAACAGAACAAAAGGATATTGTACTCAACCCACTTCAATCAAGCAAGACACTGTGGCGTCTAAACTGCCGTTCTCCCATCGTTGAAGCTGCTGCTCAGAACAAAGACATAAAGAAAGTGAGAGAGGCAGAGGGAGTGACAGGGTGGGAGAGAGAACAGAGCTTCTGCATCTTTAAAAATTAGTAAAGAACTGCAGAGTTTAGCCAGGAAATTATGGTACATATGCTGTCCACTTGTTCAGGACCCCTGTATCGTGAGAACAAGCAAACATTCATCATCCACAGATGTCCGCCAGGCCCAGGTGACTGCAAATTCAATGCACAGGCTTCTCACAATGGGTCGAATGCTAATTGGGTGACTTGGGGAGATTAGAGTAGCCCTGGAGCTATTCTCTAGCTGCAAAAGTCTCACAGACAATAGCGTAGTCAAATGTGTCTTTGTAAATCTCTCCTTAACTGATGCTTATGAGAAAAATTAGGACAAGTAAATAAATAAAAAACCTCACCAATTCCTCTTTTTGTTTTCCTTTCTCAGTTGTGAGGTAGCTGGTTACTGCCTTTTCCTTTCCCTTCCTGGATAACTTCCTTTAAATAGGAAATAAGAGAAGGGGAGGACAGAATGAGAGTGGATGGGAGAAGAGAAATTGTATATGAACTATATCAGGAAATCAGAATGGGTGATGAGAAGCATATTTAGCCTACTGAATACTTCAGAAATTGAAATAGGTTTTCATAGTGCATTCCCTGAAAAAAAAAAAAAAAAAAAAAAAAAAAGTGTTTAAACAAGAATTGGGGCAGTTTGAGAGATGGGGTTGAAATCCATGAAAGTGGATTTTGCTCCCATGTTTGATTTTTTCTTGTGGATCCTTAGAAAATCTTTGTTTCTGCAAGTGTGAAACAGGTTGGATTTTCCTGATCCAAGTTCTGCAGAGGACTCTGAGCTCTGTTAATGTATTTTACCTTCCCTTGTCCAGAACAAAGAGCTGCAGCACTGGAGACCTGCTGTTAGGTGGTGGCATACACCAGACCTGGGTTGCTTCATATCCATCATTTCTGCCAGATTTTCTCGAGTTTGTTCCCTAATGCTGCACCTATGAAACAACACTTGCTGGGGTTGTGCAGACTTGGGTGGCATGTGGGACATAATATACACTCATTCTGTTTGATATTCCTTGGGCTTTCAGGTTCAAAGAAACCCCAAATCTCAAACTGGATTCAGCTCAGCTGGATCTATTGTCTGACAGGGATTTGATAAGGACAGTCCATATTTCCATAAGTTGACTACCACAGGGGTGAATCAGGCTCTAGGAATTTACTCTTAATTTCACTGGGGTGGTACTCATGGGTAATTATGAGATGAGTAAGGATGTACTGAATTCAGCCTTTTTTCATTCATCTTCAGCATGTGTTTAGGAAGAAGTCTGTGTGTGCTAAGTGAGCCTATCCAGCCATTGTGTGAGTGCTTCATGAGGACACTTTCAGCACACATCGAATGTGAGACAGCTTGTCCTACTTTTAAAGAGAAGCGTGAAGCACCTTTTTGCTCAAGCGCCTCCGTCTGCCCCTCACTGTAGGGAATACTGAAGAGAAGTAAATATAATGTAGTTCTCTACTCAGTCATATAGTTTCTTCTTCAGGGAGACAAACCCTATGCTTCTACAGGTTTCACCCAAGTATCACCCAGATTGAAACTTTGAAACTTAGCAAAGATGACTTGAAACTCTAATGAGGTTAGCTAAAAAGTCTGCCGGCATCAGCTAATCTTTTTGTGGAATCTGGACCAGTTTCCAGTATGAAAAAACACACAAACAAACAAAAAAAACCCAAAGGGGGTGAATTCCCCTTGCCTTCAGGCTTCATTATGAAAGTTTTGCAGAGCTCGAGGAACTATGTATTTTATTGTTCTCTCAAATCTGCCCTTTCTAAATCACCTTATTCTGATTTAACTGCAAAAAGCATTACTATTTTGGGTTCTTCCTATGTTAAAACTGAAGCAGTAAGCTAGGGACTTTCATAAGAGACTGTACTGAAATGTCAACAGATGGCTTGTTAATCATGTTAAAAAAATACTCATTTCTTTTCTAAAATGGCATTTTTTTTTCAGTAAGTAAATCAGAAAGGAATGTTTATGATATAAAACATATTACTCACAACGTCTTTTAATTATCATCAAGGTCAGGATGATAATTGTTTCTAAAAATTAACACCTCATTTTTCTGAGATGCTTACCAAAATACACGGTCAGAAATATGAATTACTAGTGTGGAACCCAGTTAGGAAAATGCATCTTCTGTTCACTAAACCAAAAGTATACTTAAATACCATGAAGCCCTTTAAAACTAAATATCTATTTAAGGCACACTCTAATTAGTCCACTCACTGCCTAGTAAAAGCATAGAGTACCATATGCCCTAGAATAGAGTGCCATGTGGGTGTTCAGCAATGACACATATTTGCAAGTACTTTATTATGAGATAACGCGGTGCCATTAATATATCTTAAACATGAATGTTTTTTATAACCTATTGGAGACAACTATGGTTGGCAGTTAACACAAACTACCATGATATCTTGGCAGCAACTGCACTTTTTTTGTAGAGGCATGAGCAATTCATATGGACCACCACCTTATATCATTCATGCTACCACACAGCAGCATTGTAAGCATGTGCAGACTGCTGAAGCCTTGTCTTCTGCCTAGGGACATATTCTCTCTTTCTTTATTTCTTTCTCTTTCTTTTTCTTAGTTCCAGACCAGTCCTGTTCTAGAGGTTACTTTTCAGTGATGATTGATAGCTTATATTATAAATAGCAGGATACAATGATACTATTTATTTTCCTTAAATAAATCCTTTACGAGGTTCTCCAAGCAGCAAATAATAGATAAACTAAGACTCTGAGATTCATTTATTTTAAATCCAGGAAAATTATAACAATATTACTCTGTGGTCACCCAAATGTGGTTGTCTGGCAAAATGTTGCCTAGAGAGCTTTCTACCAGTATATGTGTCTACAAGAAGCTGCTGTTTCTTTGGGTTACACATAGTGTAATATCAGTTAAGTTGTCCACAAGCAGGAATGGCACAGGCTTTAGAACCAGAGCAGAGAATTTCTGTATAATGTAAAAAGTAAGAAGTAGTGCAGTAGAATAAGGCAGTAGGTTTGAACATTAGGAAAAGTTTTTCACTGGGAGAGTGCTTGGTCACTAGAGCAGGCTGCCCAGGGAAGTGGTCACAGCACCAAATCTGTCAAAGTTCAAGGAGTATCTGGACAATGCTCTTAGTCATATGATTTAGTTTTAGGTAGTCCTGTGAGGAGCAGGGAGTTGGACTTGATGGTCCTTGTGGGTCCCTTTCAACTTGAGATATTGTATGATTCTAGGTTTTGTGTGACAACTGGCATAATAAAAGTTTATTTTCATTTATTTGTGAATGATTATTAACTTGTATTTTTTTTTTCATATTTTTTTCAGAGGCTTGAAGCCCTCTGTGTGTTCTGATTTAGTTTTGAAAACTCTCCTCCCATGTGTTCTCTAGACAACCTGCAACCTAAGTGCAGGTTCACTTGTGGGCTGAGGCACCACGTTGAAAACCAGTATTATAGTTTTTCCCACCACTTACATTAGATCCAATAGATTATCTTCGATTAAGATTTAGTACCACAAATAAAGCTAAATCTGCATACATATTTTTTAGAGATATTCACAAAGCACAGCACAAAATGAAGAAAAAAAAATCTTTATATGAAACAGCTGCTTACAGGAAATTCTATGTATAATCTTTGGTGGTATCAAAATTTCAGCTTAAGTTAGGTTCACTCAGGGAGAGAGCATGTGAGAGAGAGACATCACAGAGACTCTACACTTCCAGTGCTCAGAAATGAATGGCAGAAATGAATGTAGTGTAAGATTCTGTGCAATTGCAGCAAATATTAAAGAAGAAGTAAAGAGTGGAAACATGGTTTTAAAACCCAATGCATATACTATTTTCAAATTGAAGAGTAGTAGTAGAGGAAGAACACTAGAACTTACCAATGAGATAAAATAATATGTTGCTTTTTCTGGTGAATAAGTTTGTATGGTGATGCTACAGAGAGGGTGAGTAAGAGATGCTCCATAGAATACTGATGTTAGTGGAAGTTTTTGCGTATATTTCTGTGGGTTTGTGATCCAGGTAAAATCATAGATAAATCATAGATAAAATCTTAATTCAAATTTCACATTTTCTAACTCTTGAGTGTGGACTTCAGTGTGGTGCCTCTTCATTTACTTATATGTAAGTGGGGACAACCGCTAATCTATGATGGAGCAATCACAAAGGTAAAAAGCTTCCAGCTGAGGAAGATGGAAGTCTCCAGGACCAGGAAGGGCTCACAATAACTGGACAGTTGGCCATGCTATCACAAATAATCATGCAGACAGCCTCTGATTGTAAAATTTGCTTCCAGATTTTTCTGCAATGCCTGGAAGGATGCCACTGAAGATGCAGACCTGTGGGGCTTGTTCTAATATGTAACAGCAAAACTGGTTGATCCTGGTGGGTATTGTACAAGTCATAGTTTTTAGGATATACAAAAACAACCAGTGACAACTAGTGAGTGTGGCTTAGCTGATAGGGAAACTGGAAAATTGGGGTTTATTCCAAGCTCTTTTACTAACACACTTGAGTGGAATAAAACACTTGTTTTTCTTTGACCCCAATAACAGCCTATAAGATAAAATCTCTTGTAAGAAAGGATTGTTTTTTGCAAAGTATGTGGATAGCACCTCTCACACCAGAGTTGTGATTTCAGTCAGGGTTTCTGTGTGCTCTACTGACTGAAAACTAATTAATAATATTGAGCTTGGTATTTTCACATTGTTTAAAGGTTATAAACTTTCTACTCTAAATATAGAGTTGAGCATTTTTTTTACAGGTGTCATTTTTTTTTTAATAGAAGTTCGGCAATGACCCTCAGGCTTTTCTCTTCCTATTTATTGAAAAAGATTTAAAAATTGATGTAGAAAATTATAACGCAATCTTAAAAATATTCCGTTGTGACAGGAGGACAGATATCAGTGTCTTTTTGTTATGTGAGTTATTGAAGTTTGACATCCTTTGAGGAATATTTTTCATAACCCACTGTTTGCTACCCTGTCTATCCAATTATTTAGAACAAGCAATCTGTCATTTATTGTTTCCTTCCAATTATATAACTTTGGTGACAGTCATGGCAGAGTATCCTCTGCAAGTAAAATCAAATCTCACTGTGGATTCCAAGGGCTGCAGAGTGTATCTATGTATGTACATGTGTGTGCATTGTGTGGAAATGGAGTTGGAAATATTAAAAGAGGGCAGTCGGTGAGTGTCATTTAAAAAATTACTATTTGTACACACTGCAGAAGTTCCAAAAGGGGGGAAAAAAAAAATAAAGTGTTTTCCTGATCCTTAGTTTTCAGAAACAGAATAGGAATAACTTGTGCAGGTAGTGGATGCTCTTCTATAAATACAGCAGTAATGACTGCATTCTCTTTCCCTCGTAATTATATAGCAATTTCGTGTATTTAGCCTAAAAATTGCCCACCATGCTGTGAAGAGAAACTATTCAGTTTTCAAGAGTGGCCATTCTGTCTCACTGTCCATCTAAGATATTCATTTGTTGATATGGCCAGAGAGAGGACCAGTCCCTGGGAGCTGGTATTGTATCAATTCAGATACATCTATTAACAGTGAGAGACAAATGGTGTCCTCGGTTATGGCACGTTGCTCCCTTCAACTGCAGAAGCAGTTGCACAAAGTGCTGGGAATTAAGCTTATGCTATCATTTTTATTTAGTGTCTGATAGAATCAGGCTGGAATTTTCCAGGCTTATATACTAAATTTGAAACTGGAAGCAAGTTACTAGGTTGTGCCGTCTTTGTTGTCAACGAAAGGAAGGGAAAAGCACTCGAGTGGCAGTTGGGTCCAACACCAGTTAGCTAGTCAGAAAGTAGAGAACAGCAGTGAAGCTGGGAAGAAACAGCATGCAAACAGCTGCAGTGTGAGATAGAATAAGCGAGTGTCAGTGGTGTTAGATGGTAGAGCTGTGTGAACACTTTCACACTCAAAGCAAAATTGTCAAGTTATCGTGTCCAATTGGGCATGGATTTCTTATTATATCACTGCAGAACCACAAGCTGTACTGGTTGCAGAGTCACAGAACCCTTAATTAAAGAAGCAGAGGAGAAAAGAAGAAAATTAATAAAATTGTTGTCCTTATTTAAAATCTTTGAAGAAGAATATTGCACTCTGCTGTAAACCTGTGCTGAACAAGACCATGTAAGCATATGCTTATGCCCCAGTGAAGTCATGCTAAAGTGCTGTGTTGAATTTGGGCTTGAAATTTTTAGCCATTTAAACTAAAACTGCATTTATATAGTATCTTTTTATTTTTTTTTCCCTTCTGTCTGAACATTCAGTGTGTTTCAGAGTCAGTACTGGCCAACTCAGTTGTTCTGTGTATCTCACTTACGGTTATAATTTCTGAAGATGTTCAGGCTTTTGGGGGCATTTTAGCAGGAGCTGATAGTGTGATCAGAGAAAGAGCTAATGATTACAGACACTATTAAGGATCCAACCTTTATCAAATTCACAGTGATTTCTTTCAGCACATTATCCAAACTTTATTAAAAATCAGAATCTTTTAGCAACTATTTGGAGATGATTTCCCTAACTTGACAGTATACTCTACCCCAGCACACCAGTATTTCTGCTAGATGTTGCTTTTGCTTGGCCTGCGTACATCAGACATTTTCTAACAGAGCGAGATAAACTTACTTGCAAACTGCTTACGACTTTCTTTACACCAAATTTCAAGAAGATTGTGAGGCAGTTTTAAAAATGGTTCATTGAAATTTTATTACTGTTTTCAATGTTAGTTCAGTTAAACCATCTTTCAAAAAACCAAACTAAAAAACAGCATGACCAGCTCTGTGCTCATGATGGTGTCCAGGCCACTAAACATTATCTTGAAAGAGATATGAGGAATAAAAAGGCAAGGAAGTTTTGGACATGTAAGCCATGCTTGCAAAAGACACTAAGGGAGTGATCAGTAGTTGCAGTGGTCTGTAAGATTTACCAGTAAGAAAGGCACTGTGCCAATGGGCACACCGTGAAGTCCAGAGCTTTCTCTGACTGCCAGGTATTCTGGTCTTGCTCCTCCAGCTTTTTATGCTGAAGTAGAGTCCTGCACCACTAATACTAAATACTAAAATTACCTGGGACAAATTCCAAACCTGGTTTAAATCCTTTGAAGTCAATACATTTATGACAGGTACTATTTTTACTGGTTATTTCTTTACTATTTTTTTTTTCTATGACTGATAGTTCTGCTTTTGAATGTGGTAGTAAGTATGGAAAGAAATTTATCACCATGTTAAGAATGAAGCTAATTTATATCTAAGCCAGCATACAAGTCATGGCTATTACAGATAAGCTTAGACTGGCTACAGTGAACTTGAGCTGTGGATAACTAGAGAACAAGACATTTCTCAGATCTCTTGGGTACTCAAATCAAAACATAATATAAGTCTCACTCTATTTAAAAGAGCTCTAACTGGAAATTTTCCATACAGTACAGATTTGTATGCTGGATGTAAATTTCTAGGATAGTTTTCCCGAAATCTGCATTTAGATAGAAATATTTTGCAAACTCTAAACCCTAAGATTTTACATGTGTCCTGGTCTTTATTTTCCATTTTCATTTCTCTCTGTGTGCTGCAGATAGCTATAAGAAGGAAGGTGGGTTTTATTTAACAGTTTTGGATATAGAGAATCCAGAACAAATTCCAGTGTATTAGGAAGACTGTAAAAAAAAATCTTCCTTCAAATCCTGAGCCCAAATGAACTAAGCTTTCATGATCCATCAGCCAAACAGTTAACAAGTCTTCTTGAGGACCCTGTTCACTGAGCCTTAAACAATTTGAGCCTGGCTTTTTATTTCGTCCTTAAAAAAACTCAAAACACAAGAGTTTGGGAGATGCCTAGTTAATACACTTGTCTTTTATATTCAAACTCCTACTATTTGTTGTTTACACTTCTACACCTTTAGAGAGCTACATACCCCTCAGCATAACTAGGCACCAACACATTTTTGAACTCAGGAAAGAAAAATATGTTAAAGAACTAACTCAAAACCCTTACATTAGGTTTTTGTTTTCCATGATATTATAAATATCTTACATTTTTATTCCAGGCCATTCCCCTTCTCCAGACAATGTAGGTCTCTTTAGCCTGCTCCAAGCAAGTGTCCTGTTCCCAGAGGAGCCTCAGGATTTATTTTTAATTCTGGAACTCTTTCTGTCTCCTTGCATCTCTGGCTATCAATCTTTTTAGGTGCTGTGTAGCTTATGATGTGACAATGATTTTTCAACCCAGTTAGTGGCACAACTAATTCACATCGCAGCTTATATCTACACACAGTGCAATCAGTAGCAGTGTGTCAAGTATGGGTGCAGATACATGACTCATGTTGTGCCACAAAAAAGACTGACAAATAGTCTTTAATGAACAAAATTTGACATGTCTGCTTCAGAGAGAAATGACATGAGCTGTCTATAGGAGCAGTGGGTTCAATGTAGACTAGTAGCTATGTTCCCTGACCTCTACATATAGAGAACCTTCCCAGAGTCATGCGTCAATTCCTTGCAAAGGAAAAGATAACTTTTTCATAAAGGAAGAGAATATTCTGTAGCTTCCTTCAGGAAAAAAACAAAAAACCAAAAAAACGAACCAATCTATTGAGTGGTTTTCTAGGTTACAAATAAGGCCCTCTTTTGTCTAAATTATTATTACATTTCCTCTTGGAATTTAATATTCCCTTCTTGTCTTCTGACATGCATGACTTCACAAAATAATCCATTGATACCTCGGAGCATAGAAGAACTATCTGACCACTCAAAAGACACTGCTTATGTGTTAAAGGTGAGGGCCCTGGGTGGGAAACAATGTTTAGAGATCTATTCTGTCTTGCCGTAATCTCCATCTCCAACCTCACTGACATCAGTTTTGGAATTCAAGTTGAATAGGATAATTTATTAATTATAAATCACTTTAAATCTGTACTGAATATTTTCCTGGAAAGTCTAAGACTGATTAAAGCACATATACTCCTGTATGTGGGGCAAGTGAAAACATTATTAACCTGGAAGGTGCTAAGTATTTTCAGCAATGTGTTTCGAGCCCTCAGTTTTGAGGATGATTGACGTGTTTTAGGATCAGGCCGTCATTTTGCACCTAAGAAATTAAATAACACATCAATTTAATTAGAAGTGACTTTGCCATAAACCTATTTTTCTTACAGAATGGGTTGAATATCAGTAAGATTAAATGTTCTGACTATAGAAAGAAATGCCCCTGAACACAAGCTTTTAAATGGCCTTTTAAACAATGATCAGATGTGGAAAGTTGAGATCTGTTTTCTGTGTGTGGCAGACTGGCAGCAACTGGACCTAGGCTTAGAGTTTCTGCCTTCACTAACAGAATTTTGTTAGTAAGTCTGCCAAAACCAGGAAATTACTGGCAGCTTTGGTGGAAAGTGGAGAATTTAGTGGGTTTTTGTCATCCCAAAAGGTTTGCACTTATGAAGCGCTCTCTTGTATAATGAAGTCCATTTGTCTGATGTAAGAGATTTCAACAGCTTGTCAATGTTCCACAAGAAGTAAGAAGAAATAATTCAGTTTATTCTGTATGTGGAGGTAACAAAGATGCTGAAATGCCATGCTTTGTGTTCTTCTGTTTGCTTGGTGTATCAGGGAAATGTAAGCAGAGTGGGAATGTAATTTAATTCAAGGTCAGCCACAGACATTATGTGAGGTCTCATAGAATGAACAAATGAATAATAAACAAAATTAAAAACATCTATTGCTGTCTTTATAGTCTGTCTGTTTGTTTGGCACACTGTATTGTGGAAAGTACTATAACATACAGTTTTGGAAGGTCAAGTTCTTTGTATATTATTTTATTTATTGATAGTACTCAGATGGGCAGAGAAGAGATGAACCTGAGAATAGGAAGGTTTAGAATTAGTGTCAGGAAACCTTTTTGGTAGAAAAGTATGTTCAACTCTTGAAAATGCTCCCAAAGGAGGAGACAGAAGTCTGGTTGCTTGCTTCAAGTTAAACTTGAAGTGAACAAAAAGCTGCAACATACAGAACTGAGACATTTTGGGCTGTCTAGTCTTTTCCATCTCTAATTTCCATAGGCTATCACCTATGAGTCCTAGCCATTCATGTACTTGGGAGGGTACAATTTAACCTGATGGTTGTATGAAAACATTTAAACAGAAACCATGCATTATTTTGCAAAGTATGATACTAATGTGTCTTAGAAAATGAGAAACCTATAAAGACTCCTGGTAATAGGACATATATTTATTTTTCATTTGGAAGTGGTGTTGAATGGCTCACTGAAGTTTCTGAAGTGTTCCATGGGCTGCTGTGCCTCATGTACATAAATATTATCAGACAAAGCTTATGTGTATAAATATTTCCAGACTTGGATGCATTGCCAATTCAAATCCATTTATATTGCTCTTTTCCTTATGTAGAACCAATATTCCCACTGCACTCCAGCAAAGCAGTATTTTCTATTTATAGTTTCTCTATTCTATATTTGTTATAATGAATATGGATAATAAATGCTCACAGAAGTTATTAATACTATTGCTATTATGTGCATAGCAATTGCATGGTCTTGCTTTCCCAGACATTCAGATGGAAAGAACAGGAGGAAACTGTATATGTTTCTCTACTTCATGAAAATATATCAGCATCAGGGTACCCAAAGTGATGATGCCTGGATTTCTCTGAGTCGCATATGAAAAATCTCTTTTTTTCATTGATACACACTGTGTATCACTACAGTTCCCGTTATGTATGAGAGGCTTCTTGTACATTTCATATTATACCTGTGAATATTGACTAACAGCACTATATCAATATTGTCAAAAGCCAGTCCTAATATTTGATAATATCAAAGGGATACAGGATGTATTTGCTCTGATGGAGACTGGACATGAGGGATGATGTATAGAAAAAAGGAGTGGAAGGAAAGAAGCCCTTGATATCAAAAGACTAACATTTAATGTTCTTAAAAAAAAAAAAAATCTAACTTTAACTATTAGTGAAATTGATTGTTCAACTGAATGTTCAACATAGCACATTCCTAATGTGTCTGCTAAACAGACCCAGTTTGTGATATTGTTGAGCTACTGTATGCAGAGAACAAATAAGGGTAGTTTGTTTTGGGGTTTTTTTTCCTTATTTTTTTATTCTCCTGAAAGAGTTGCAGAAAGCTGGGCTGAATGATCTTTCTTAATGTAAGTCACTGATTAATAAAATGTGTTATAATAGGTGTGACATGCACTTTAAGACTTTCAAAGCTATGTAGTCTTCCATTAATTCAAGTGCAAATTGGAATATGGTTACATTCGGTTGAAATAAAGTGACTAAGACTTCAAGGGTCCCATTTTACTTACATTTATGAAGTTTGTGATAATTCACCACAGCAACAAAAACTGGCAAGAACAGAGAGATTCAATTTGGTCTCTTTCTTTCTCTCTCTCTCTCCCCCGCCTCCTCCTAATGCTTAATAAATTTTCCAGAAGACAGATACACATACTATATTCTCAGGACTGTTAGTTTAAGAAATGTACTGCTTGCTTTTTCCTTTTATAAATTAATTACAGTTGAAACTTCTACTAAATTCAGAGAAAATGTTTCTGTTTGTAAAAAGGTTTTTCATACATTATGGTCTAATCCTGTATGATTTAACTGTGGTTATGATCTTTTTCTCACACTGTGGAAAATATTATTCCACTAGAGAAAACTTTTTTTCTCCCGATTTACTGTGTCTTTCTGGCATTATACAAGTCATTTAAGTTGTTTACTTTTTGTCATTGTTTTTCTTGATCAGATAATACTTGTGCAGGGAGAGTCATGAGGAAGGGCTCAGCTTAGTTCTATTGAGCCTAAGAGCCTTTAATCCGCCCATCCTAGGTAATGAGTTTGTGCTACTTGTGTTTTGTTTGTCTCTAGTTGTATGTTTTCCTCATGCTTTTCTGGTTGCAATCCAATCAATGTTTAATTTCCTGAACTGGTCCAGTGAGAAGATTTATTTCATTGTGTTTGTCCTACAAACAATATTCATTCTGAAGTTTCAGGAAAGGTTATTGAAACACTTCAGGAAAAGAAACAAAAAACAACAAAACAAAACAAACAAAACAAAACAAAAACCACCAAAAAACCCTAAAACAATACCAAAAAAACCACAACCAAACAAACAACCAAAAAACCAAACAAAAAAACAACTCCAAAAAATCCTAAGCAAGAGAAGAGGTTGGCTTGGGTATTCATTTGAATATGCATATTAAAATTCTCTTCAGGTCCTGGGACAGGCTGAGAAGTGCTGAAGTACAGTATTAACTGAGCTGGTGCAACAGCTGCACAAGATAGCTGTTGTTTATAGGGCAGTTGACTCACAAACAAGAAAGAAAAATATTTAAGAGGAGAAATGTGCACAAACCAGTGATCAGCTGTGGCTGTCATATCATTCCTTGAAATCAGAAAACAAGGTAAATCCACCTATACTTTAGAGGTACCATTGGATAATGCTTAAAAGAAGTGAAGACTTTAAAAATTGTGCCAGAGACTGACCTTCCATAATCTTGTCCATGTAATCTAATATGTTGATCTCATTACACTGCACCTGTCATACCTGGTATATGGGGATCAAGGAAGTAAAAAAGATGGTTTAAAAAAATGGTCAAGGCATTCTAATAAAAAAAGCCTCAAAGTCCTATTTGCTTTCTTATTCATGTCCTTGCTAAAAATACATTGCACTTACATAACACTTTCCACAGGAGAATCTCTGACACTTCACAGATTTTAACGTAGCCTCCTAGAGTGCTGGTGAAATAGCAGGCAGTTATTCTGCCTGTTTCTGCCTTGAATAAATGAAGGCAAAGGAAGTTGCGTGTCTCTTTTTTGACAACAGAATGCTTGTGAAACAAAGCATAGAGAAGCCCACTGAGGAGGTATTCCTTTACAATTTTAGTCAAAGTTGGGTATATTAAAAAAGTCCTCACATTTTTAGGAATAAAAATATTTATACCTGGACATCTGAAATTTTAATAACTTTTTACAATTGACTTAATTCATGGATGAACTGCAAGACTGGAGTAGCACTCCAGGTTCACATTTTCTCGCTTCAAAGGTTGTATAATCCTACCTTTACATCAAATATGTAAGAGAAATGAAGAGAACAAGGAGATCCTGCTGGGTTATATCATACTGCTTTACAGCATATATGGAAGATACAACAGAGGCAGAGGTTATGGCACTGCTAGAGAAATCTGTTTTCACAAAGGACTATGTTTCATAATGAGACAGTAGACTGGAACAGAGCAAAATGTCAATTCCTTCTTCATTTAGCTGGAAATACTTTAAGCAGCCTGTAAGCAATTATTTTATTTGATGGGTAGATATGTAATTGCACTATATAGTTTTTAATCATAAAGTCAAAATAACCCCACATGAAAAAGAAAAAGTCCTTTCTAGTGGTTATGAAAATAAACAGTTAAGTACCCAGCAGTGAAAGGGTCAAAATGGTTGTATTAACTGAACTCTCCTGAGGACATATGTTGTTTACAGTATACGTTTAAAATAATATTCCTGGCTAGTCAGGCTTTCCCTCAGGATAATGCAATTACAACAGTAACAGAGGATTAATTAAAGACTCTCCCATAGGTGTTGCTAGAGATCTTGAATCGACCAAAAGGGGATACATTACCAACTCAGCACAGAGGTGAACAGACCAGAGCTGTTCAAAATAATTAGTCAGGCACAAGAGCAGGGTTGAGCTTTTTGCCTCATTTATCTCATTTTGATTAATACTTTTTTTTTTTTTTTTTTTTTAAATGCAGAAGAGGCATATTGGTTCCCATTTATGTATGAGAAATGAATAAGGAAGATCAGGCTTCTGAATGAAGAAATCAATAGCAAATGGATTTATTCTGGTGCCATGTCAAGTAGAATATAATTTTCTTTTATTTTTTCTTTTTTTTTTTTCTTTGACATCTGGTTTAAATGCTTGGCGTCAAGGAGTAATTTTTCTGCCTCAAAGGGAACAACAATCCTGCTCATGCACAATGTATGGAGTGATGCAGATGCAGATGCATGACAGGGAACAACCGTTACATAAGAAAGTTTTAAACCTGGAGGCTCACCTCCCCATTTTTTGCTTTCAGAACTGTTCCCGCATGTACTTGCAAAGTCCTAAATCATAGTTTTCAATTTGGCAAGGCCACTAATTTGGAATTACAATGATAAAGTTGAAAAAATGAAGGTATGCCCCCACTCCAGATGTATTTTTAAGACATAAAAATTACAGCAACCCCAGATTTTTTATTTCTGTATAAATGGTTTTTTTTTTAGTATGTCTCTGTCTTGGGGTTCCTGTTCTGGATGGATATCTCATGCAATAGAAAAGATGGTGTGCAAAATTTAAATGAAATGTACAAAAGTCTGCATTAAAAATGAGTGAACACCTATCTCAAATGAAGTGTACTGGAGAGATTTGGGCTAGATCCCTCATGCATCATAACCTGTCAGCAGACTGGTTGTAGGCTCTAAAGCTAATCCTAAAGTTTCTGTGTCTGTTCTGAGCATGTGCTGAGGTGTGTTAAGACAGCCTCCCATTCAGGTGTTATATATTTATCACTTTTTTTCATATAAAAACTGTACAACAATCTCAAAAGAGAAGAATGAAATAAATAACATAATAATTTATTTAGAATCTGCACAAAAAAAAAAATCTCATTAAGAAAGTGATGATCTCTTCATAGTAAGTGTTTTATTCTCAAATCAAGGAACATGAAGTCAGATTCTCACATGGAGCATATTAAGCCAGTTAACCCTATCTGAGGATCTGACTCATTTTACAGAGGTGGGCAATCTCTTTTGTCTGACTGGATTTATTTTGTCATAAGCAATGAATTTGTCTGAAAGGTGGTAGAGTAAGAATTAATCAAAATAAATAAGTAGTGTACATATTTGCTTTTTATTAAGTTTTCTTTCAGGTATCATAAATATGAAGCTTACAATAATAGAATGTATTTCACTTATTTAGCTATAAATGTGAAGGAAACTTTATGATGTTCCGAGCTTTCTTAATTATTAGGGACACTGTGCCTTTTAATTCCTGAAATAGCATAAGAGAAAGAATAGAATTCAAAGATGATATAAGGATATTTTTTAAATAAACTCAAAATTTCAAAAGAGTTGTATCAGTTTAACTGATAGAAGTTAAGTTTATTTGTGAAGGACGTCTTAGGAAAGTGTTCCCTGTTTCACTGTGTGAAAAACCTCCTCTTTATTGATATCATGGCAGGTTTAGTAAATCGCATTCAGGAGAATACAGCAAGGAGAAAACAAAGAACTTTCCAAGAAAAACATGAACTCAATATCTACTGTATTTAATAATTTTCAAAGACAACAGTTAGTAATAGATTAGTTAGTGGTAGATTGTTATGTGCCATCACGTTTCACAATTGCCCCTTGATAAAAGAGATACTCTTCACTGAGAATCGGAAAACGTGTGTTCATATAAATGTACTTTTTAACTGATCCAAGAGAGTACAGTGTGCTAAAAGGACACGGTGGTGTCCCACTGATGGACTCCTATTTTGTGCACATTTTTGGAGCTATGCAAAAAGCAGATTTGCATGCTGCAGAGTCTGTGCCTTGGAGATTTTCTTATGGTTGTTTCTGATCTTTTCTTTGCTCTGTACATTTACACATACCTATCAGTGCCTCCAGGACGGATTGCACTGCTCAATATGTGAGCAGTGTGCATTGCAATTTTGACCTGACTGCCAATATTAGAAGCATACGGTAGCTGTAGGTTTGTGGGGAGGCTTCATTGATCTCATGTGAACCTTATGACTGCAGAAGATGTGCATAAAATCCTATACGTGGAACTTGTTTTGATACAGGTAGAATAGTGCAGGCAGATAAACACTTTCTCTTTTTCTTCTCCATAACCTTTTGCATTTCTCTTAGTTCCACAAATAGGCTCTTAGGGATACCATATGTTCTGTTATAGCCTACTGGAGGTCCCCTTAGTAGCTGTCACTAGATGGTGCTAGCTGTATAAGAGAGGTGTCCCCCTTTTTTCCATCTCCAGTTCAGACTTTGCTTTGTCAAGGACCCCGAGTGTTTTGGCTCATTGCAAGAGATGCATTTCCACTGTGTCCTGGGAATCCAGAGTAGCTGCTTTGTCCCTAAAGGTTAATAGGGATTAATTAGGGAATTGCCAGAGGCATGGATTTACCTTGCATGCATATGTAGATTTCTTACAAACACAAAGGAGATCTCTTGTTCTGGCAGTATTTTCAAGGGAGTTTAAGATAAGCAGAAGACCACTAGTTTTATTTTGGAATTCTCTCACCTTTGCCCAGAAGGAGGTTTTTCCTTTATCGTCTGCTAGAAACTAATCTTCTTTCTCACCAGTACAGGGATCTCCTATGTTCTCATTCAAAAGCCAACATAGCAGAGGACCAGGGGGACTGAGAAAGACTAGCTGTAGGTGATGTGGAAAGGGGAGCACTACATCTCAGAGGAGAGGGCTTTGCCCCATACTTGTGCAGTTGCTTGGAGCAAATATGGAAGCAGGTCTTAAAAAAGAGTCTTTTACTCAGAATGTGTGTGGAATAGGCTGGAATAAGGATGGAAAGTATATGGGCAGTGGGAGAGGAAAATGAGTGGAAGGACTAGTTAGGAAAGAGCACAAATTGTGTTTTCTCTGCTGTGGCTTTTCTCCACTATTTTTAATGGTATGTCACTGAAAGACAAAACCTTCCTGAGACCAAACATTTACATCCTTGGCCTCAGGAAGAGTATATCTGAAGAAGGCATCAGTCAGACATCAGGTTTTCACCCTTAGCAATAAAAGCCTTTCCCTTCTGGTGAAAGCAGGGCACAATGCTCTCAGATGGGGAGAGATGCTAAGTGCAGTGACAATTGTTTCCCAGGGAGAATGATTCGGCAGGAAGCCAGTATTTAATCACATAGCCACATCACATCATTACAGAGCATCACTCAGTGCAACCACTTGATGCAGTGCACCACACCTCTGTAGCATAATGCTGGCTCCCTGCCAACAATTTAGAGAAAACTGCTATCATCTTTTATAATTGCTTCCCTTGATGAAACAACCCAGTGAACTGGCAGGGCTAGAGTGGGGACGAAAGGGAGAGTTATGAGACCACAAATTTCCCAGACTTCCAAGTTGCACCTATTAGCCAGAAATTAAATTGCTGGCCAACTTCAAAAGTCCACCACAATTGGCAGTAGTTGTCAGCCTTGCTGGCAGTCTCCTCAGAGAGGCCAAGGATTAAATGTATGTAAAGGTGGAGCAGATCACTATATCCCTAAAATGATGCCCTTGAGCAATATTTGACCATTCTGCGTACATCTTGTAGCTGAGCTGATGACTTAGCATAGCACGGCACTATATATACATTTACATTATCACTACAAAAGCACTGTTGGTTGTATATGAAAGGATAAAGCCCTCTAGAATGTTTAAGACAGTGTGTGCTCTCCTACTTGCTATCTACATCATTTGATACATGAGCCAGCAATATGTCCTTGCCACAAAGAAGTGGCAAAGTGTATAAAAGTATCCTCTGCTGTATTAAACAAAGTATTTCCAGCAGATCGCGGGAGGTGATCCTTCTCCTCTAGTCAGCACTGGTGAGGCCACATTTGGAGCACTGTGTCCAGTTCTGCGCTCCCCAGTACAAGAGAGATATCCCCAGTAAAAGAGAGACATGGAATTACCAGAGGGAGGACATAAGAATGATTAAGGGACTGGAGCATCTCTCATGATGAAAGGCTGAGAGAGCTGGGACTGTTCAGCCTGGAGAAAGGAAGCCTCAGGGGGACTTACAAATATCTGAAGAGTGTAACAAAGATGGAGCCAGGCCCCTTTCAGTGGTTCCCTGTGACAGGACCAGAGGAAGTGGGCACACAGTGAAACACAGGAGTTTCCATCTGAACATCAGGAAGCATTTTTTCAATGTGAGGGTGACTGAGCACTGGCACAGGTGGTACAGAGGAGTTGTGGAGTCTCCATCCTTGGAGATATTCAAAAGCTGTTTGGACATGGTCCTGGGCAGCTATCTTTAGGCTGCACTACTTAAGTAGGAGGGTTGGACAAGGTGACATTTAGCATTCCCTTCCAACCTCAACTGTTCTGCTGTACTGTGATTCTGTGACAGTCATGGTACAATACTCACAAATATATAAAAAAATGCCAAGAACATGACTGAAATAGGCAAATAATCCAGTTCTAAAACCACAATTCCCTTTTTTGGTCTTATCTGACTAAATCTTAAGTACATGTAGTTAAATATATTAGAGCACATACGGATTCAGGATAAATTCTGAACTGTCAAGACTGCTGTTCTGTCTACAATGGTGAGTAGAGGATACATAGGAAAGAAAAGAAGAAGAGGGTTCATACAAAGGGATCCTCCCCCAGGTATTCATTCCTGCCCATTTTCTCACAGACATAATTTGAGGAATTCCATGAGCCTGGGCTTGCACTTGCCCCACTGAGTTTAATAGATACCAATGGTCCTATCATCCATAAATTTGTCTAATCTCTTCTTAAGTGCCTTTTTACTTTTAACTATCTTTACTCAATATGACAATGAGTTTCACAATTTAATTATTGTGTTGTGTGAAAACCAGCTTTCCCTCTTGTGCATTTTAAGCCTGCAGACTGACAGTTTCCTTGGTTCTTTGCAACATTCTCTTTCAGATCAAGAGGAATGAAAATAACTCAGTTTCACAGAGGTTTGGATCTTTTTTTTTGTTTTAATCTCTCGCATATAGTGTCACAGTCTTGGTGTCCACAGAGATAATACTGCAGTAGCCTCCTGGGTGGCCTGACACTCTACCCAACTTTCCTTGTCCGGGGCAATGTGCAAACACAGAACATTCAGATTCTCCAACATCACCTCTCCCCCCAAATCTTGCAGTCCAAATACAAGATATAGTAAAACAGACTGATAGAGGAAAGTGTGGAAAACAACAGCCCAGGGTGAGTCAGCATGGCTGACAGCGTGCCCACCTATTTTTCCTGGATGTTGCTGGTTGTTTCAGGACAAGCGCAGGACCATGAATGCAAATCCTCTGAGGTAAAATAATTTCCACCCACCTTTCAATATTCCTGTGAAGAAAAAAAAATCCCAAAATCTCACCTTGCATTCCTGAAATATTGCCTCTGGGCTCACACTTCTCTGGTGCTAGATTTGGAGGGAATCAGCAGTTTCACTGCTGTTGTGATCAAAGAGGAACAATAATATAATCCTAAAGAAACCTGGTTTGGATTCAAGCAGGCATCCACATGGCCAAGAAGGTGTGCACCACTGCCTTCTGCTCCCTAAAGGCTGACACATTAGTTTGAAAAGTGTATACACATACAACAGAGTTTGAGTCAGACAGAAAATAGATCATCTCCTTTGCCAATGCAATAAAATGACTTCTCTCAAGTCTGGACATTCACCACTGTGTCTTATTTTAGATTACATAAGCAGTTTGAAGAAATGGGCCTGGTCACATAGAACTAAGACTTTTCCAGTCTTCAATTTATTGGCATATATTAACAGGGTTTTGATTCAGTCCTGTTTTAACATAACTTTTAGTTCTGTATTACAGTGTATGTATTGCATATACCGAATATTCCTGAAAGAATAATATAGGCAAAAAACTTCCATCAGTTCAATATCCTTTTCGTTCCTTTTCTTCCAAGTGTAAAAATGCAATCACCTGTAGACAGAAAGAAGCAGTCTTGACAAAGGAGTGTGTATGTCCTAATGTTAGTCTTGATTAAAATAAAGCCTGCAATATCGTTTTATGACTGTGTTTGTATAACATACGACTTTCTGTAGGAGACAGTCCTAACCATTACCTGTTTATCTGTTTAAGGCAGGGCACTCATATTCATTACACACAAACAATATGTGAATACACTGGCATATTTATTGTTAAGGTCAATACAATGATACGATTTGATCCTCTTTTCTTTGTTGCTTAGGAAAGAAAATAAAATACTTACAAAGCCCAAGTTTTTTTTTTTTTTTCTTTGCTTCTGACACCAGCGGGATATGCTTTAAGTATGTATTCCCTAGTGGGCCAGGCCGTCAAATACATAAATTACATTAGGACAAGGAAGACAGTATCAGGGTCTGATTTCATACAGATCTCAACATGATTCTCAATTTGTAAAGCTAATCAACCACTTTCCTTAGATATCTTTACTGCAGAAATGCTTGTCTAACCAGCAACTTTCAAACCTAATTAGCCAATGTGCCCTTTCAGTTACCATTCAGCAACAACCTGTGAGATGTTTTTGGTGACTTTAGAAACATATATATATGAGAGAGACATTCTGTTCCAGGCTTATAGGGTGTTTCTGAGGAAAACAACTGAGAATTATTCTTAAGTAAATGCTTTAATTCATGTAGATGTTTAAATTTTTACATCAATATGGATGAATGAGAGCTTATGCATATGTGCCTTCCTGATACAGTCTGATGCGTTAACATTTTGTATAGTGTGTGTGAAACAAGGTATGCTGAGGACCCTATAGTGTATAAATGGTGACCTTAAGTACCCATATTACAACTCTTCAACTTCTTAATTGCTACTACTTAAAATAAAATGTGTATGTCCATGGGATAGATCTAATATATTAAATTATCAGGACAGTCCAGCTAGTTGGATTCTCTTTCCTAATGGTTTGAAAAGATCATCTTCTGATTTGATCAGGCTCTGAAAGCCCTTCTAGAATGCCTGTCAGTCGATGCCTCAGTAACCCTTTCCTTCTATGTTCTGAGCCAGTGTGACTTCCCCCCCAGCATCAATGGAAATGAGAGTGTTCGCCATCTGGCAGCAAGTGCAAACTATCACTGTTGAATTAGATGGGAATAGAAAGTGCACCAGTCCTTGTATTTCTGGAAAATTCTGACATCATGTGCTGGCATCCTGCTTCCACAGTTAGTGATGATGGGATGAGGGAAGTGAACGAGCTTACAAGAAGTGATAGCCTGTAGAAAGCCTTCAGTAGCTTCTTGTGCAGCCATACATGGAGCAACCTTATTGCCAGCAGGATGAAGAATTTGTGCCCATATACTAAGGCAGGCGAGAATTACAGATTTCTCAGGGAAATTCAAAGTAATTTGATTCGATCAAATATATTTGGCCTGGCCCAGACAGGCTTTATGCATACTCTTTATTGCCTGCTATAAATATCTGTCTTCCACTCTTCCCCAGGGGAACTGCAAGTTAGCAAGAAACAAAAGCTTCCTCTCTGTAAAGGCTTTGTCTTCTCCTACCAGCAGGTGCTGTTCATGTGCTAAACAGGGATAACAAAGTGGGGAACCTAGTGAAATCTCATCTCGGTGCCTGCTGCTTCTACCACAGACTCTTCTATCTTCCAAATTTTCTTTTATCACCGTGGGGACGGCAGTGATATAAACCTGGAGAAGATACCCCTACATACCTACTTATAGTTACTTGGGATTTGGCTTAAACTGACCAACATACAGAAGACATACATAAGGCCATGAGTCTGGTTCAGCCTCATCTGAGTTTTTCTGTTCTCATTATTAGTCTTTGTAATTATTGTCAGTTTTGCTTAATGTCTTCCATCTGTACTCATTTTAGCACTTGCTTCTAAATTATTGCATTGCACTTACCACTAATAGATATCAGGTGGACCTTCAATCTTTGCAGCATTTCGTACAGTCCCTTCTGTATCTGAGACTTGCCCATTTATTGAGCTGTACTGGTATCAATTAAAAATTTGACTTTAAATTAATTTGGCTAAGATGGTACAGAAGGCTCTGTGTGGACATTCATATTTTAGATTATTTGTAAGTCACTTAAAATAGGCTTAAACTAAACCAACTAAAACAGAAGGATGTCCAAATGGAGGTTGGCACCAGTTTAATTAAACTGCAGCAACTATGTATATAAACAAGGCTTAAATCTACAGACTGTAAATTACTTCTGACTGTAACATTACTCATTCCATTTTACAGCATCACAGGAGAAGTTCAGTTGCTCTTGCATTCAGCCAAAATGTGGATCAGTCACTCTGCAGTAGATTTTGATGAGCTCCATATGGATGTACATAGAGCCTACACTAAACAGAGGAAATACCAGAGCACTGTCATTAAGTAACTTTGAATATATGACAATACATTTTCTTACGGAAACCATAGGTGAAAATTCAATTGCTCCTAGCTACTCAAGTACACTCTTTTGTAGAATGAATATGTACTGAATCCATCCTGTCATCTTTAATGTTGATTGATTATTCATGAAAACTTAGTGTTATTAAAAATATTGCAAATATGTTTTGGTAAACATGTTTCATACTCATTCGATAAAATATTTGTTTTATTTCTTGAATCTGTAACTATTATGTGAACTCATTGCCAATTAAGTATCACCTGTAGCAGTGGTCAGGTGTCATATGCAAGTTAAGCAAAAAAGCTGTAATTTTCATTCTTAACTTTAGTAATATGGTATTCTATTAATTAATGACATTGTGGCCTTGCAATGTGAGATTAATGACAGCCTGGTGTGCCAGGCAAATTTTAATTTCAATATATTTCTTTTTTACAGTGCATCACAAATTGTAGTTGTGGAAACGAGCTGTCTTATTCAGCAGTGTACTGAATTTAATAGAAACACATATGCAATGAAAGTTAAACAAGTCTTTGAGTATCTCACTGAAACAGTGCTTCTGGAACTAGAGAAGAGAATTTTTTTTTCATTGTTTCTTCTTCCCCTCTTTCCTTCCTCCCTCCCTTCCAGTAGCTTTTCCATGAAGCTTCCCATATTAATTTTTGAGACTATAGAAAGCAGCATTATTGATGTAATCTTCTGCACTATATTATGCATGGAAACAATTTATGGAAAATAGAGCCTATTGTGTAATTCAGGTTTCAGCTACAGCACTAAGCAATGCACTGGATTTTGTCTGATACTGTCCTGTACCACTTAACTGATAGAATTAGTACTTCTTTTTGTTAAACTTGACTTTGCCTTGTATATTCAAAGAGGTGCTGTGTACAAATTCTGTCTTTAGGTACAGAACTGTGCACATAAAAGTGAAGGGGAAAGTAATTTGACTCCAGAAGATTTTATCAATTATTTTTTTACTGAAGGTTCCTATTCCTCCAGTTCTATTTCCCAAGAACATGGATCTGAAGGATGAAAAAGGCCTCAAGTATTCTTATTGCACCTTTACCATGGAAGAATTTGATTTAGTTTCAATCCTAACATACCTAAAAGCAAATTCTTTTTTTCTGAAATAAAGGAAAAAGGCTCTTAATGAAAATTCTTACCCCACCTTAAAGCTCTATATGGCGTTCCTTTGCATTTCTGGTGTCTTTAAAAAAAAAAAAAAAAAAAAAAAATCCCTGTTTTCACTGCTGCTTGTTACTCAGACTTAATTTAACATGATATTTAATAATGTAGTGTGATATTTAATTGATGGGAGTATTCATGAGTTCAAGGACAGGCATTTGCTGAAGTAGTTGGTTCCACTAGGGTCAGATGATCTTAGTTTATGGTAGGGAGACTGGGCATGATACTAGACAGTAAAAGAACAAGAAATCATCTGTAGAGTCAAGAACTCCTGTAAAATCCATTACTGGAAAATTATTGAGCTTCTTTGTGAGTGTGTTTCTTTGGTATTTTTTTTTCCCCAGGAATACTAGTCTTGTTAAGTATGTGTTGATTTGCTCTCTACTGATGCAGTACTTAACCATGTATATTTTTTAAGCTTCTCTAACAGAATCCTACATAATTCTTTGCTAATGCTTTACCCTTTAAGAAGATATCACCATAAGATGTGGTGATTTGACATACAGTGGGACCATGTGGTCCTGCATTCACTCCCTCAACCCGGTGAGATGGGATGGGAGACACAACAAAGGGGACACGGGATTAGGAATGAAGGACTGGGATGGCTCACTCACCAGTAATGGTCACGGGCAAAACAGACTCAAACCAGGGGAAGAAAAATCAATTTAGTTCATTGCCATTCATCTGAGTAGCACAATGAGACATAACAACCACATCTTACAACACCTTCCCCCCACCCCTCCGTTCTTTCCGGGCTCAAATTACTTTGCTCCTAATTTCTCTATCTCCCTCTGCAGTGGCACAGGGGACAGGGAATAGGGGTTCAATCAGTTAATCTCTGCTGGTCTTCCTGGCATGAAAGTCCAGGCACAAGATATTCCAAAGCAAGCTTTTCATGGAGTCAGGGACCTCTTTGGGCTCAGCTCCCATCTCCGGCATGGGGACACCCACAGGCTGCAGACTCACCCCCTACTCTATAGGTCCACCCCTACTCTGGCATCGAGTGACTCTCGGGGTCTCAATTCCAGTCACGCTTGATCTCAGGCTCAGCTTCTCTGCTCCAGCGTGGAGTCTTCCATGGCCTACATGTGGGTCTCTGCTCCGCCGTTGAATCTCCATGGGCTGCAGGAGACTTTGTCTTCTCCTACTCCATACAGTAGAATTGGGTGTGTGTGTCTTTTCCTCTGGTGATGAAGCTCTCTCTTTCTGTCTGTCCTTTGTTTTGGCCAATGGTCATCTTCTTTTAGTTCAATCCTCTCCTCCAGGTTCACCCCCAACTACTTCTTTTCAGGACAGTCCTTCCCCTCACAAATATGGATTAGCAGAGGCATTTCTTTAATGCTCATTGGCCCAGCCTGGGGGGTCTCTGCCTTCCAGCCATGGGAGCTTTTCACTCTCACAAGGTAGCTCTTCCCCCACTACCCAAAAAATGCCCTCCTCCCCCTCCCGCCCGCCAAACTGAACACAAAAGGTTATAAAGCACTCAGGCAAATATTTGGCATATGCTGTCATTTCCTAAAAATATCTAATATCTTGACATATTCTCAATCCTGTAAAACTAACTCTGTCAGAAGAAAACATAAAAAGTAATTCTCTAAAGAAGGTTCATCTCTATCTTGAATCAAGGAGGATCGATCCATTTTCCCCATATGCCTTCAAGACTGAATGGAGCTTCAAAAACTCACAGAGCTCCGGAAAAGGAAGTAAACTGCCCTGGAAGAGAAAGCAATGTAATATGTTATATGCCAGGTTGTATCTCATTGGAGAAAACTACTTGGTTCCTACTGATTCACCCACTTAGAGATTTATCTATACTTCATCAAAAGCAATAAACCACTTCTCGTTGATTATGAGGCGCCTGGCTGAATTCTTGGGCAGGGGCAGTTGTAGGTTACAGCCAGTCCTGGAGTCGTTCTGTGGTTATGTAACTTGACTGGGATTCAGAAATTCTGGGTTCAGTTCCCAGCAATGCCACAGACTCCCTAGGGTAAGCCGTTAAAGCTGTTTGTGCCTCAGTTCTCAGTCCAGAATCAGCCTTTGACCTTGGAAGCTACTATCTTTCCTAAATAATGATGCCCTGAGACTCTTTTCACAGGGCTCACTATGTTCCTAGATGAAGTTTTCACAATTTCTTCCCCACTACCAATTCTAAAGGAAAATTTAGCTGAGGAAGAAACATCAAAAAGCTGATACCAGAACAAAGTTAAACTGTTACGCATACTTACAGAACTGATTGAGTGAATGATATCCTGCATGCTTGGAGTCAGTCCCCCATGTCTGTTTGGGACTGATCCCAATCTGTAGAGATTTCTTCAGTGGCCGTGGACAAATTACTTTATTTCATTTTTACTGCCTGCAAACTAGGGCTACTAATGCACCTAAGAGAGACATATTTAGAGGATTAATTAGCTAGGGTCAATTGTGGCATTAACACATAGTCCACATAACTGGGAACTGGGCAGATATGGGAGGGAGAAGCAGAGTAGCAGGACATCCTGCAGACAGTGCTTGTGGCAAGCATGATGTGCTGACACTCTGCAAGGGCACAGCTGCCATGTCACTGCTGGAAGTGGGATTGCACTTGTGCCAGCTGTGCTGACTGGGGCCCATTTTTACTTCTGGAATGGCGTAGCATTGGTAGCCAGGGAAAAATAGCAGTTTTTTGTATCCCATCTAACTGGTCTGCCTAGTCCTCATTCGTGTTAACAAGGTGAAAAAGACCAATGCTGACTCCTTGCCCTACTGTCCTGCAGACAAGCCTCTGCTTTTTAGAAAGGTAATAAAAAGGGAAAAGGCATTGCCACTGGCTTTATATATTCTATGGTTCGTAGGAGGAAGGAGAGTAGATCTCTGATTTCTCTTCAGCTATGTTTATTCAGACTAGGTACACACTAAACCATTCTGCTCATGTCAGGGTGTTATTTTTCTCTATGGAGGCTGTCTTACACTGCAGCCCTACTTAGATAAGTTGCTCACATAATAATAGGTGATGAACTGGCAATGCAATGACATTCACTAATCAAAGCTCTCTCATTTTGGTACTCCAAGGAGTAGACAATTCAAAGAAGAGCCCTGCCTGTCAAATGTCCATTTGCTGGAGTTGCTGCTTTTTAAAAAACTTATGCCCAGAATGAACCAAGGTAAATACAACCGTATAGCAGGGAGTCCAATTTTATTACGTGAACACGTCCTTGTTATACCATTATTTACATAGCATTCTCTATGCTAGCTACACATAGGCTGGTGCAGCACTGAAAAATAAGGGGTTTGTGCTAGTCAACTTGAAAAAAAGAAAAGCAAAAGCATTAAACAAGCAGACTAGAATACTTTTACCTGGTCTGTAAAAATAATTCTTCTATGGACTTTTCATAAATCTCTTTTGAGGATGCAGCATTTATCTAAGAGGGACTGTTATCTCTATTCCTATCTATACAACTACAATTAATTTGCTTTTGTCTGTCCTTTGATGCACAAGTATCTGATTACTTACATAAACAACTGTTCTAGCTATTTTTTAAGATATGTCATTTACGTATAAGTAGAGAATTGTACATACTGTTACCTCAAAACAACTACAAAATGTAAGTGGAATCCCTTAAATTAAGATATTTATAATAAATTATGCATCACAGTTTTTAAATTTGCTACTATCTGTGGTAGCCATTTTCACCATTTTCCAAATAAATATTAAATATTTCAATAAATATTTTCCAAATAAATATTGATACAAATAATAATATTCTTAAATTAAAAAAAAAAAAAAAATCAGGTTGTTTTAAGGCTGGAGTTTCTTGTGAGATTTCTGATAGGGTTGGGTATTATATTGCATTTGTGAGATAGTACTGTATTTCAGGAGCTTTGTTAAGATACCTTTGTTAAGAGCCTGGGATGGGTGCTATCCTCAGCAACTGGCAGAATTCTAAGTGAACACATTTGTGTATGAATTATACTATACTCCATTAAGTTTCCTCTAGAAGTGTGATCCAGCACCAATTACAGCTAATGGGAAGGTTTCATCTTTTAACTATAACAGATTTAGGCATCTGATGAAAAGGGAAAAGAAAAAAAAAAAAAAGAAAAAAAGAACATTACATGACCAATCATACACCAAAAGTTACTCAACCCAAATATTAAGCAGTTATAGAACAGCCATTGTTAGTACAGTGGGAAGATTATTCATCCAAGCTAGTAGAGGAAATAAAATGAATAAAGATTCTACTGGTAGAAATTAGATATGTTTGGTGAGTAGTTGCAAACAGTCTATTTTATAAAATATTTTATTTGATAATGCTACACAATAATTTTGGCTATGCTCTTACAGGAAATGTAGTTGCCTTTAATCAAGTAGAAGAAAGTCTTACCTATTAAATATTGAATGAACAAAACAAAACAAAGCATGAATCATCTAGTAATTTTTGATTATTTAATAATAATACAACTCTGAGTCCCCTCAAAAGAATATTGATCTTCCTCTTCTGCTATGTCATAGTGACCTCAACAAATGTATTCATTTTTTGTGCTTGTAATTACATACAAACTCCTTGCAGAATGAGAAGCTGTATTAAAGGCAATCTTCTGAAGGCAATGGGACAAATCATACTCTTTAAGTCAAGCATGAATTTAAGCTTTTCCAGGTTCAGAGCCTAACACGGTGCTTAGTTCTAACTAGTATTAAATGGGTGAGGGTGAAAAGTCTATAATACTGTCAGTTTTATTTAATTAAAAACAAAGACTACATGTTGACTGAATAATAAAAAAGAAAATGATCAGCAATATTTACATGTTTTGTTTTCCTTCTCAAAGACTAATATTTCTGATCATTTTAAAAGTGTAAGTGCATAATTTGTATTGACTCTTTCTTTAAAAGGAAGGGATAAATTTATTCAACTTGAGTTTTGCTCTTTTTATTTTGTCCTTCACACATCAGAAATCTATACCTATAGAAAAACACCTCAAAACTTTGGGCCTGATTTGTACTTAACACACTTTATTCCACTCTGGCAGCACATAAAGAGACTTCTAGTGGATGTGAAGGTACATTTTACCAGCTAAATACTACAAAACGGGTTTTCTGAAAATAAGAATTAAGAACATTTATTTTAATTCAGTCTCATTGGCCCTTTTTAACTGATGAACTTTGCTCACTTTGAACAAATCTTGTCCTTTGCAGTGTGATCCAATTTACATTTTTCTTGGCAAATTTACAAAGCTGTGGATTTATTATCTAGGGAAAATAATGAATGAAAAAATAATTTAAACTGCCAATATGAGCTGTGTTTTCCTCTGCTGTCTGCTTCAGTAGTAAAAGTACTTCAGTTTACACATCTTAATACCAACCTGAAGAATGAGCTTTTTCTAAAGCCTGGAAACCTGTACTTCTGAGACATTATTAACTTATAAACCATGTATTGCCATTGAAAGTTTTGGTTTGGTTTCTGGTCATCTCTTTTGTTTCTCTTTTTCAATTCTCTCTCTGGAGGGAATATTAAAACCCAGTATGGGTTTTTGGGACTGTGCTGAAATTAGCTGGAAAAGATTCTTATATGAAACTTGCTGCTAATTCCAAGTGTTTTCCTTATAAAACAAAACTTTGAAAAATGGGCCCCAGATGCACCCTACATAGGAAAGCCCAACAGCAGCAATGCAGACTTCATTTGCTTAGGGACAGGGAACACAGCAAGAGGGTTCAGTCTGCATATGCTGTCTAATATAGTCCTGATAGCCTTAATCCCTGCCACAGAAGTGTATAAAATTTCACAGCTAAGCTGCCAGAAAAGCCAAGACCACACCAGGAAAGCCGTCTGCTTACAAGAAGATACCTGCCAGGTCTTGTCTGCCAAAGCCTGGACTAATGAATGAATACACAATATCCCAATCAATCAAACTGGATTTGTCTTTGCCCCAGGTCTAGGTGAGGTCTGGTATGAGGTGACCATATCTGTCAAATATGCAGTAGTTGTGGCCAAGAAACTGTCTGTACATTTACGCATTTATCAAGGCAGATATGAATAGAAGTCTTTATTTTTTAACTAAATGTAGTATATACACACACTGGCTACATATGTCTAAATGTATAGTCATACAAAAAGAGAGAAGGACATATTTACAAACACGCACTGTCCAATTTAAGTATGACTGTTTGCAGATACCTATGCACACATACACACACAGTTCTTTTCCTCCTCAGCTGGTTTTTGTTCAAAAATATTTCAGTCTTGCATGTATTTTTCAGTACAAACACTAGGACTGTGATTACATGAAACACTGAATAACTCCAAACCACAGACTTTTTTTAACTGTAGTGGAAATTCCTGTTTCTAGAGTTTTAATCCTCCATCACAGTCATTGCTGTCTATTGGTTAAATAGATTGCATTTTCACAAATAAGTGTATTTGCATGAGAAAAGGTATGGTGTGACAATGCAGTACCAACTTATGTAGTCCTCATAGCCATGTTAGAGATTGCAGTGACTATTTTAATGTGTAGGGGTTCAGCCTGACAACAGTAGCAGGCTTGGCGGTTGCTCTCATGCACAGAGGCTACACCAAGCAGTAAGATCTCACCCAAGGGTGTTAACTGGTTCTTTGAACCTAGGTGTGCTGAAGCAGATGACTAGTGTCTGCTTCCTGGGAACATGCTTCTAGGCACAGAACAGGGTAGGGTGAGTCAGAGAGAGGTCTGATAAAAGATAAAATGGTCATAGAGTAATCACAGATAAGTTGTCGCCTACGGGGTGGGAAGATACTCAAATGAAGTGATAGTAGCCAGATATGCTGGTGAGGTAAGAAGAAGGCATGATAGTAAGTACCTTCCCATTCTGTCATCCTTCACTAATTCAAGTGTATCCTTGGGTCTGTCCTAGCTCCAAGGTGGTCTAATGGCACAATACACAGTGGTCCATTGCCAGCCTATGTGTTAGAAGAAGAGAGCTGTAGCATAAAGCCTCGAGGATGCAGTACTTGTTGACTCATCCTCATGGTGATTTAAAAGTGCCTTGGTTGATGCATGCCTTCATTGGGCCCTCCTCTAGCCACAGTTGGAGATGTGATCTGTATCTCCTCTCAAAATTTAGAGTCACTTTGATCACTTTTATTGCAGGTACAAAGCCAAACGTAACAGCATGAACATTTTAGAAATTTAAGTCAGGAGTTTCCACTGTGAAGCAACGGTTGTTCGAGCCCTGAGTGCATTGCCCCACTCCCGCCTGGGAGTTTGGCTGCCTGGTCTCAAGACCAGTGTAGATATGATGCAGATGTCTATCCTCTAGTCTTATAGGAGGCCTGTCCCTCCTTGCTTGAGAACTACCTTTAAGCTCAGGCCCTCTCCTTTGGCTACTTCCTGAGCTACACTGGCTTGACTTTCTGGCTTGATTTTGGACCTACCTCACCTATATGGACTTGAGGATGACCACTAGACTTTGGTTGAACCCAATAACTGTCCCAGGAGCTACTGTTTTCTTCTTGCTTGGATACTGTGAGACTGCCCTCAACATCAATGAGGCTACTTCCTACACCTGCCCTGCCCCAGCTCCTGGTTCCCCTCAGCTGTCAGAGTGGCCCACTCTTGCTGCTGCTTGGCAAAGATGAATCTGTCTAGAGGTTTTATTGGGGGCCTTTGGGCCAGTGCTGAGAACTTTTGGAGTTTTAGAGTTATATTATTTAATTAAAAAATCTAAAACTTTGCTGCACAGGGAATATGCAGGTCTCCAGATAAAACCTACAGAATATTACAGAGGTTATTTTAATTCAAACACTACTTTTTCAAATAAATGAAGATTTTCAGGGATCTAGCCATTGCCAAGAAAGAAAAGCAGTATGATAGCTACAGCAGTTGGGCTGACCCTTGAAAACCAAGGTTCAAGACCTCAGGCAGCTACATACATATAGTAAGACCCCAAGGTGGTTGCAGCCACCTCATGTAATATGAGTTAGATAAGTCTACACCTCCTGTGCAGTCAGCAGAGAAAAATTTTCATCCCTAAAGGATGAATCATCTTGTCTCAAAACAGTCAGAATCTATTACCCAATTTAGGTGGCTTATGGTCCCTGTGAATTAAGAAAATTAATTAATTAAGGTAGTGCAGGTAGTGAGATGGATTATTAACTGGCTGGTGGGAAGAAGCCAGAGAGTAGTGGTCAATGGGGCAGAGTCTAGTTGGAGACCTGTGTCTAGTGGAGTCCCCCAAGGGTCAGTACTAGGACCAGTATTATTCAATATATTCATAAATGACCTGGATGAGGGAATTGAATGCACTGTCAGCAAATTTGCTGATGATACAAAGCTGGGAGGAGTGGCTGACACTCCAGAAGGCTGTGCTGCCATCCAGAGAGACCTGGACAGGCTGGAGAACTGGGCAGGGAAAAACTTGATGAAATATAATAAGGGCAAGTGTAGGGTGTTGCACCTGGGCAGGAACAACTCCAGGCTCCAGTACAGGTTGGGAAATGATCTCCTAGAGAGCAGTGTAGGGGAAAGGGATCTGGGAGTCCTGGTGGACAGCAGGATGACCATGAGCCAGCACTGTGCCCTTGTGGCCAGGAAGGCCAATGGCATCCTGGGGTGCATTAGAAGGGGTGTAGTCAGTAGGTCAAGAGAGGTTCTTCTTCCCCTTTACTCTGCCCTGGTGAGGCCACATCTGGAATATTGTGTCCAGTTCTGGGCTCCACAGCTCAAGAAGGACAGGGAGCTGCTTGAGAGAGTCTAGCGAAGAGCCACCAAAATGATTAAGGGAGTGGAACATCTCGCTTATGTGGAAAGGCTGAGGGAGCTGGGCCTCTTTAGCTTGGAGAAGAGGAGACTGAGGGGGGACCTTATTAATGTTTATAAATATCTGAAGGGTGAGTGTGAGGAGGATAGGGCCAGGCTCTTCACAGTAGCGACCGATGATAGGACAAGGGGCAATGGGTGTAAGCTGGAACACAGGAGGTTCCGCTTAAATTTGAGAAAGAACTTCTTTACAGTAAGAGAGACAGAGCACTGGAACAGGCTGCCTAGGGAGGTTGTGGAGTCTCCTTCTCTGGAGACATTCAAGACCCGCCTGGACGCCTTCTTGTGTAAACTCATCTAGGTGTTCCTGCTCTGGCAGGGGGATTGGACTAGATGATCTTTCGAGGTCCCTTCCAATCCCTAATATTCTGTGATTCTGTGATTCTGTGAAAAAAGAGTCTAGAAAAGTAGATTAAACTGATCTTTGGACTATGAAAGTTAGGTAAGATGATTTCTCGTCTGTTAAATGGGGATAATTCCATGAGCTGTTACATAATAGGAAGGGATGAATAAAGACTAAGACAGGTACTGCTTAGATGCCTCCTATTTTAAAATATACCATAGGCCATTTCTTGCAAGGTTTGGAGAGGGGGAACATTGTGTGTCAAATGCATTTTGGGGTCACAGTGTGAACATGATTTCAGTTGATGCTCACCTATTGAGTTGTAGTAAGTTCATTGACATTGTTTTGGATCCCAAAGCTCTTGTGGAATCACCTCCAAGTACACTTTTATATTAAACAGAGGGTCTGTGCTCCCCTAACTATTCAGATGTAACTTCCATTAACATTAATGAGAGTTATACATATGCATTGATGGGAGAATAGACCCTGAGGGCATCATATGGATGGCCCTTCAATATTCTGTGGCTCTCAGTGGGACTTTGTACAGTATGGCACACAATGTAATGGGTCCATTGACTTTGTATCACTCTAGGTCACTAGCCCTAATACGATGTTAATATAAAGCTTCTCATTAAGATCCTAATTATGTGTGTGGTAACAAGACACACACTATATCTTCCATATTGCTTCTTCCAAACTACTGCAATGCATTGTCTCATAGGAACAATATAGGAGTGACCATATCAGATGACCTCTGCTACATGTTAGAAGCATTCATAAATTCTAATCTGTCAAATTCAATCTCTTTTGGCACCAGAGGACATTTTAAATCTAGATGCTTCAATCCTGAATCTGACAGAGAAGCGTATTAAAGTAGTGCTGATACAGCTATCAAATCAAATACATTTTCCATGATTCTATCTATGATGGATTAAAATGTAGGTCCCTGTGATCAAAGAGAAGTGAATGAAAGCACAAGACTTGTCTCTGTCCTCTGTTGGCATAAACTCAATGTGTTTGCCTCTTTTTTTCTCAGAATCCGAAATGTCTAACACACTATATTTGGGGCTGCAGGTGATGTTTCCCAAACTACCTGTATTATGTAAATGAACTGTTAAAACAACTGAAATGTCTGATCATTATCAGTGTGAAAGTGGAACAGTCAAAACTATAGAAGCTGAGAAGCAGAGCAGTTCTCTGCAATTATCTGTTTAGAAGGAATACATTGATTTGACATACCTAAGAAGTCAGAGATGTCTGATTTCATAATATAATTTGTAGAAGTAAAAAAGGAAAGTTAAACATTTGCCTACACACATCATGTTTACATGTGTTCAAAGAAGTTCCCCAAAACTTTGCAGTCTCACTTAACTATCATTTTTTGAGAGTTTTTCACTGTCACAGGTTTGCAAACAAATTCAGAAACATGTTCCAACTCAGCTTGCTTTGCTTTTGGGGATCTCTTCATATTTCAGTGCTTCTGTATGTGTGTGTGTTTAATGAATACACAGATACAGAAAAAAAACAAAAAAAACCCCCAGTTTTTCTCCCACAGGACACATGAATATAGCATTAAGCAAAGCTGGTTTGCCATGTATCCTCAAAGATACAGGAAGGTGAAATAGATGTAATATGGATATCTGCAGCGTATCAATTCATTCTGCAGTGAGCTGAGCAAACAATTTGAAATGCATAAATCATCCAATGAATGTATCTTCTTTTCCTGCTCATGAAAAATCCACAAGCAAACTCACTTGCAACAAAGAGTTTTTGGCATTAAAAATATATTAATCTGGGACATTTCTTCAAAATTATCTCACGTGCTTTCTATTCTTGTGTGACTTTTTCCACATTTCTAAGGACCAGCACTGATCCATGAACAGGGCACACCAATTTCAGGCCACTTTACTCTCCTTACTCATATCTTTTCTACAACCAAAATTTCTTTCCATCTATCCATTGAAAGGGGATATCCATTGATAGGAGAAATAAAACATTTTGGTTATTCCTCACACTGTGCTTTCCTATCATGCTCTGCTATTTATTTACTTAGTTACACGTATGCCTGTGTACCTTGCTGAATGAGTGCCACAAAGAAGAATGTAAATATTTTAAAACCTTTCTGGGTTAATCATGAACAGCTGTCTCTCAATATTCTACATACAGCTTTCAGGATGTGTAACTGAGTTACAAGTGCTTCCATAAGTCACATGGCAGTTTTGCTCCTTGGTGAATGAGCAATCTCCTGTGTGACCACTAATGCATGCGAATGTCTACATGTGACTTCTTTGAAATTTGCTGGCCATGAACTTTCAAGAGAATTAAGTTCCACCATGCGCATGTTTACTGAATTTACAAATGAAAGTAAGAGTGAAGGTGGTCCAAGAGGTTGTGCTGATGAATGCCAAAGAACTTCAGCAAGAGGCTTTTTAGAAAAATCCTCGACCTGTTTTCCCCCAGCCCATGCAGAACTGGACACATGTTGGGGCCTTGGCTTTCAGAGTACAAATGTCTCATATGGTATAAACTGTTGTTTAAAAATGCAACTAGAGCAGCATGAGAGTTTTGCATAAGTAGTTTTATTTGCCAGTAACTCAACAACTTCAGTTCAAGAAAGTACTGAGGAGCGGGTGCCTGAGAAGATTTAGGTATTCCTCAGTTTATTTTCTGAAACAAGCCTGGGCTTATGATACTTAAAAAAACAAACAAACAAACAAAAAAAACCCCAAAATCCTCCCTTTATATGGTAGTAGGTGTAGTTTTTGAGGCAGGAAGATAATTCTTCTTGTCAGTTAATTATTCCTAGGGTTAATTTCTTTCAATAACCTGATCAGGACATTTTAGTGATGGGTAGGTGGGCAGTAAAATATTCCTCCCACACCTGAGAAGTGAGAAGTGTCCACACGTTCCGAAATATTAGCATTTTTCCACACAGATTCAGCCTTTCTCTTCTTTCAATGTCCTGGGGAACATGCTGGGAAAGGAGTGTGACTGAAAATGAAATAGAGAACTGCTGCAATTAAGTGTAATTTTAAGTGGCATGAAATTAAGCAAACTCAGAATAAAAATAAACAGAGCAGCCCCAGATTTTCCTCAGTGTAAGTTCCCTGACTTTAGTAGGGTTACATGAAAAATATATTTGTACTCACTCCTTCTCTCTCTGTGCCTGAATTCTTGATGTCAGCTTAAAAAGGAGAGTAAGTGAGAGGGAGGGAGAAAAAGAGAGAGACGAGTCTATGGAAATTAATGTTTCAGCTTTCAGAAATGTACATTTAATGAAAAGTTTGAAAATAACCAACCTTTCATACCCCAAAGAATTACTGAAAAAGATCTTCTATGTTTGCAACCTTGTTGGCAGTCAGGCTGTCTTGGGCAGCAGTAATTTTCAGTCAGAGGATTGCCATAAAAGCCTGAAAACCCACAGAGCTAATAGAAAACAGGCAGAGAAAGTGAAGTCTAAACCAGGAATTCATAGGCAGAAGTTTCCAAGCTCAGTTCAGCTGTGTGAGGTCTGGCTGAGTCACGCACTGCCACAGATTGGACTGGTACATCTAGAATAGCACCAGACTGAAGAACTTGGCATGTGTAGTCTAGGGTTAGGCTCCAAACACTTTCCTGGTGAGATTTCATCCAAGGGAGTATATTAGCCAGCAGTCTCCCTGCCTGCTAGGGAACATCCCTGTTTTTAATTCTCTGCCCCTCTATGTGTAAGTTCCCATAAATATCATGGGAATTAATTTGTGCATGTCCCCGCTCTAAACTGAGGCAGTGCTATGCATGATGCATCTTTATGCTTTCAGAGACTTTCTAGTGTGTAAATCAGTCACTGTGGACTGATACAAGCAAACCTTTGGGGAATGCTACAGGAAGAGTAGTGAAAGAAGACATGCTGGGAAATGAGGGGAAGGACATAGGTATGATTGCATTAACATATAAACACGGACTGAGAATAATATCAGTATGAGTCATTTACTAGAAGAGAACAGGTTTGAACATTTGTTTCTAGATTTGTTTTCTTTGTAAGCTCTTGAGAAATATTTTAAATTAAACACAATTCCCCCACTGGTAAGTAAGAAACAAAAGAAAACTGAAAGTTGTTGATGTCACTTAGTAAAGGACCAGACAACCCCTTTTTATTAAAACCTTTGCTGCTAGATGACACTATATATGCTTTTTTTCTAAGGTACGTTTTCTCACTCTAATGAGGAAATGGGAGGAATCAAACAAATGATTGTACAGTTCATGTAATAACCTACTTGTAGCCACCTCATCATAGCCCTAATTCTACTTTTCTTCCTCTAGCAGCACTAGCACTGGAGCAAGCGGCGGGGAGGCTGATTTCAGCCGGATTTCTTTTGTCACCGTCTGAGGCCCCTGACAATGCTGCACATCTCTCAAGTCTGTTTGCATGTTTTAGGACTCTCAGATCACTGCAGTAAAAGCAAAAGGAAATGGGCAAGGAAAAAAGAAATAAAAAAAGAAAAGTAAATATAGGTGCTTGTGAGGTTGGTTAGGGCAGGCTAAAGCCAACCACTTAACAAAAGAGTGGTGGAAAGATTATTAAAACAAAGGTTATATTTGTTTTTAAAGTAGACATGAAGTAGAAGAAAAAAACCCCAAAAAATCAAGATGAGCTTTATGTAGAGACACCTGCAGATGCTGACAATGAGTGCACTGTAATAGGCTTCGTGCTGCCTTGGGAATTGAAATGCAAATGAGAAAGGGTCGTGGCTGGGAACAGAGACTTCAGGGCAGCTTGCTCCCCAAAGCAGGCAGCATTCAGATCTGAGGTATTTGGCTGGCTTTTACATCTATACTGTGCTGGGGTAAACCTCAGGCACAGACCAGCTCCAATTCAGAGAAAGTTCAGATGCCTATATGCCTCCTTGGTTTCAAACTTTCTGCAGTAACAGACTGCCATGAGGAAAATTGTTTTAGTGCACTGTAGCTACAGGAAAGTTATTTTAGCATCTTACATGTGTGTAAGAATTTTCAGAGCCTCAGAAAGATCTGAAAATGGAAATGAATATGAAGACTTCTAGGTATATTTTTTAATTGATAAAGACCAAATCTAGAAGCACTTATAAACCATTGAAGGGTGAACCACTAAAATTGCAGAAGTTTCAGAAATTCAGATTGGATATGCCTCTGAAAGTTCAGTTTATGTGAATGGAAGCTCCAAAGTACCTATATCATCCTGAAATGGCAGATGTTTGCAGGAAAGAATTTGTTTAGGAGTCTGGGATAGCTGGAAAATTGAGATTTTTTTATGCCCAAACGATGCTTTACATGGTTAAGTTAGGAGGTATTTATCTGAGCTCTCACAAAGGTTTTGGACTTAGTTTGGTATTTGGATTAGTTCTTATTTTATGTGGCTGCCCTTATTAAAAATACATTTACAATTTTTTCTCTGCAATAGATCTAGATGGCTTTCCAAGAGACTGGTAGCCTGATAGTCTATCTCTGGTCACACTTACTATGTTTGAAGAGCTTTTCAGGACAGTTAGCAATTGAGGGCATTTTTCATGGACAACACAATTCTGAAATCAGTAGTGAGATTTTTATCAAAACCAGATCATCTCTTCAGGACTGGTGCCCTCTTCCGCTATATGGTGTCCTTCTTTTGACTTTTTTTTTTTTAGTTTGGTGTAGCAGAGATTAAAAGAGAAGTGGTTAAGGTAGCTGTCACCCTGCTAAGACTTCGAGTTAACAATTGTGGATGGTTTGCTGCTGGTGATTCTTGCTTTTACCATAAGGTGGGAGGGTCATCTTGGTAAGATTTGGTCTTGTTTTGATGTGTGTTGGTCACTTCAGCAGCAAAGAATTTCATAAATATACAGTGCAATGTGAACTGTAGCTCTGGACGGTAAAACTTTTCTAGACAGAATTAATACCATGGCAACTTATGGCTCAATCTAGAATCTGCCCTGAGTGCTGAATGACTATTTATCAGCTTTTACTACCGAGTCTTGTGATAGTGCAATATGTGTCATCATTTGCAGCTTGCTAATAAAAAGATGGGAAGGTTGAATTTACTCTCCCATAATTTTCTTCTTCTAATTTCCCTTCTGTGTTGGGTTTGTTTGTTTGTGGCGGGGAGGGGAAGCTGGGTGTGTGTGGGGGGTGTTGGTAGTAGGGGAAGGCTGACCTTATGAGAGGGAAAAGCTCCCCTGCCTCCAAAAGCAGACACCCATTCCCATCCCCATCCCTGTCCCCGTCCCTGTCCCTGTCAGCCCAGGCTGGGCCAATGAGCACTAGAGACATGCCTCTGCAAAATCCATATTAATGAGGGGAAGGACTGTCCTGAAAAGAAGAAGATGGGGTTTCTGGAGAAGAGGCAATTGACAAAATAAAAGAGAACCATCATCCAAAACAAAGGACAGACAGACAGAGAGAGAGCTTCGTTGCCAGAGGAAAGAGAAGGAGAGACAGATCCACACACCTTGCAGCCCATGGAGATCAGTGGAGAAGCAGAACCCATGTGTAGGCCATGGAGTACCCACACTGGAGCAGAGAAGTTGAGCCTGAGGGCAAGTGTGACTGGAATTGTGACCCTGAGTGGGGAGTGGACCCACAGAGTGGAGGAAAGTCTCATGCAGCCTGTGGATGCCCCATGCCAGAGCCGGGAGCTGAGCACAAAGTGGTCTGTGAGCCCATGGGAATCTTGCCAGAAGACTGGCAGAGGTGAACTGACTGAACCCCCATTCTCTGTCCACTGTGCCGCTGGGAGAAGGAGGTAGAGGAATCAGGAGCAAAGTAATTTGAGGCCAGGAAGAAGGGAGGGGTGGGGGAAAAGTGTTGTAAGATGTGGTTGTTTCGTCTGCTCAGATGGTTTGCAACAAATTAAATTGATTTTTCTCCCCCTGGTTTGAGTCTGTTTTGCCCGTGACCATTACTGGTGAGTGAGCCATCCCAGTCCTTCATTCCTAATCCCATGTCCCCTTTGTTGTGTCTCCCATCCCATCTCACCGGGTTGGGGGAGTGAATGCAGGACCACATGGTCCCACTATGGGTCAAACCACCACACATTCTTGTAAAGATTAGCCTTAGAAAGCTTGGTACGTACAGGAATAGTGCCTGAAGCTGTACTGAGGCCTGGGTAAAGACAGTGGGAACTGTAGAAGAGTTCTCTTTTGCCTTCACACTCCCTATATACATAGGATGGACACAAACCTGTGCAAGACATTTGACACTGTCCTGCATGACATCCTTGTTTCTAAATTGGAAACATGTGGCTTTGATGGATGGACCACTCAGTGGATAAGGAACTGGCTGGATGGTCGAACTCAGAGTTGTGGTCAACAGCTCAATATCTGAGTGGAAACCAGTGACAAGTGGTGTCCCTCAGGGGTTGATATTAGGGCCAGTACTGTTCAACATCTTTGTTGGACTGTGGGATTGAGTGCACCCTCAGCAAGTTTGTTAATGACACCAAGCTGTGTGGTGCAGTTGACATGCTGGAAGGATGGGATGCCATCCAGAGGGACCTTGACAGGCTTGAGAGGTGGGCCTGTGCCAACCTCATGAAGTTCAACAAGACCAAATGCAAGGTCCTATACCTGTATTGGGGCAACCCCAAGCATAAATACAGACTGGGCGGTGACTAGATTGAGACCAACTCTGAAGAGAAGGACTTGGGAGTGGTGATAGACAAGAAGCTCAACATGAGCTGGCAATGTACACTTGCAGCCCAGAAGGCTGACCTGGGGCTGCATCAAGAGAAGCATGGCAAGCAGGTGGAGAGAGGTGATTCTCCCCCTCTACTCTGATCTCTTAAAGCCCCACCTGGAGTACTGCATCCAATTCTGGAGCCCCCAACACGAGAAAGACATGGACCTGTTAGAATCCAGAAGAGGACCAAGAGGATAATCAGAGGGCTAGAGCACCTCTCCTCTGAGGACAGGCTGAGAGAGCTGGGGCTGTTCAGTCTGGAGAAGAGAAGGCTTAGGGGAGATCTTACAGCTCTCTTCCGATACCTGAAGGGGGCCTACAAGAAGGCTGGACAGGGACTTTTTACAAGAGCAGGTAGGGATAGAACAAGGAGTAATGACTTCAAACTGGAAGAGGGTAGGTTTAGATTAGATATTAGGAAGAAATTCTTGACTGTGAAGGTGGTCAGACACTGGAACAGGTTGCCCAGAGAAGCTGTGGATGCCCCCTCCCGGGAAGTGTTTAAGGCCAGGTTGGATGAGGCTTTGAGCAACCTGGTCTAGTGGAAGGTGTCCCTGCTCATGGCAGGGGGGTTGGAACTAGATGATATTTAAGGTCCCTTCCAACCCAAACCATTCTATGATTCTATGAAACTTGAGCTATATTTTTACTTACTAACAAGAATCCACTATGAAGGAAAATGCCTGGAATGGTCATTTTGTTCACCTTAAAAAAGACAATGTTAAATCAGCTGGGTTCAGGCTTTTTCTATCCTCAGGAAGTTCCATGGTTAAAAAAAGAAAATAAAAAACTGCTTAGTCCCTCAAACCTGAAAGCCAAGATATTCACACACAGCATGGGCCAAATCCTGAAAGGCTTTATGATATGTTTCTCCTGTATGGGGATGCCAAACACAGGAGGAATCTCCACACATGCACTGCAGAGAAAATCTCCGTGGCAGCTGTTCTCATTGCCTCACAAAGGGAAGGGGGAGGAAGTGAGTATTTTGGGGCCCGAATCAGTAGCTTTGAAAGGCACACAAAAACACTGGAGCCAGTGGCAGAGCGAGGAGCAATGGGCAGTGTCCACTAGTCCTCAGCCAACAGCCAGCAGTAGCTCAGCCATGGGCCAGGTCTGTGGTTTGGAGGCCCCTGTGCTCTTGGGACTGAGGATTCCTTTCCTTCAGGCTTGCAATGCTTCAGACAACAGACTTTTTCAAACAGTCTCTACCCTATTTCTGAGGATTTGATTATGAACTAATTAGAAGGCAATTTTCTCTAAGACAGCGTCCTTTGATTACATTGAGAAAACACGCTGCAATGTTGGGGAGGTTTGCCCCCTTTTATGCACAATTTTTGTCTTCAAATATATGAAATATCTGTTTGAGGTTTTTCTTGGACTTGCATTTCAGTGGTATGACAGTAAAGCTGCCTGCAGAAGTTCAGTAACTTTCTTACACTCTGCAGCCTAAGTGGAAGCCTCAGTTAGGCAAAGTTTAAAATGAAAAGTTCTGGTGCTCGTTACAATAGCAAAACCTTTTAATAGCACCAGAGAGGCAGGGGAACTTCACCAGATAACTAAATCCATTGATCTCTAATCCTTTGGGCCATACTTACTGTGGAAGACTTGCATGCATGGCTTCAATCCAGAACCACACGCTGCCAAAAATCGCTTAGTACGTTAGCAGCCAACAAAAATGTAAGAGGTCTGCTCTGCATGTGGGAAACAACATAAAAAGAAGTGGCTTTTTAGCTTAGTCTGACAAACGTTAGCATATAACACTGATATTAAAATGAAATGGCAGAAATTCTCAATCATATCTTGGATGTAGGGGAACTTATATGTGCTAATTAAAAGGGACTGGGTGGCACTTTAGGCTGCTCTGTTGTAAGTTTCTTCTCAAGTACTGCAGTTCAAAACCTTCCTCAGGGAAGAAGCTGCTATTAATGTGCATTTCTTGCAGGCTGAAATGTTAAAAAGAGAGATTTACTGAAGGCAGATGCATTTCCTCTATTTAGACACAAATACAGATGTTATCCATATCAAATATATATTATTCTCTGTCTCTGGTGACTGATCTTAAGGAACTATAAAAACTAGCTAAATATATTTGTGGCTTTTTAGTAGTGCCCATACTCAGATAACTCTTAATGGACTTCTCTATAAATATCAATTAATAATGCACATCAGAGATATGCCTGTGTTAAATAAAAGTTCATATTATGCCTTCCAGGTATCACTGATGATAATCTGAGATTCTGTAAATGCAGATAGGATTGAGGGGTTTTTTTGTTTGTTTGTTTGTTTGTTTGTTTGTTTATTTTTAATCACTAAGTCATACTGGCCCTTGTGGTTTTCACTGCGTGTTTGATACTTTCCATTTTTCATCTTACAGATATTTTTGTGTGTGTGTGTGTACACACACATGCACATATCCCATATAAGACATATAGACTTTGTATAATTTGCCTTTCAGAGTGTTTGGCAGAAATATTTTCTGTGTGTGTCAAAGGACTTACAAATGAAATTCTTTTGGAGCAGAGAACAGCAAGAGTTGTATCACTGACAAATACCCCAAACAAGAGAAGCACTGATTTTTGTTTGTACTAGGCTGACATAAAAATCATGTGGATTTCCCCAGTCCTCTGACTATAGCATTCAGAGAAATTTCTTGCAGGCAGGTTCCAGCTTTCTGAGTGCTGGTGCAGCTCCTGTGCCTGATGGGACCTTCCTAAAATAATCAGAACCGCAGGTGAGGATGGCCACAGTTGAGATGGGTCATGGATGCACCTAACATCTTCCATAGAAACCCCTTAATCTGGTACATGTTCCCATTTGCACCAGGGTGACCTAGTAAAGCCAGACACACTTGTTCTTCAGCAAGCATCTCTTAGAAGTCTAGAGCAAATTGGTTACACCATAGTACCCAGGATTTTTGAGAGATTTAGTCTAGAATTTGTACAAGCAAGACTAGTGTGTTTGTAGGGGCAAACTGGGCATGTCTAAACCATATTCTGAGCAAACATTTTCCACTCAACTTCCAGCCTATATACATATTCACCTTCTAATTCTATCACACGGACAAAAGCCTTTGACCAGGCATAAGGTTTGAGTCATACCTAGGAGAACGCATGGCCTGAGCTACTTCCTGGCATGGGCCTAAGGCACACCACCGCTTGCTCTATGAACAAGCAGAGCTCACTCAAACAGTATACACAAACCATGGTTCTCATCAGCTATGTCAGCTCTGGTGCCCTTCCAGGAATGGTTTGGAGGTTACATGTAGGATTTCTAGATAGCCTGAGCTTGGATCAGCCTGCGACAGAGTGGATGCACCATGCTGCCATAGAAGTGTTCACTGTCCACTGATGGGAATGCACAGAGCTGAGGCAGGGAATATACCAGGCTTCATCCTGTTGCAAAAGCCAAGTCCTCAGGGTGCTTTGTAAGGCCTGTTTCAGATGCTTCGCTTCCCAAATCCAACACAACATGCTAGCTTTATAGAGTTAGTGAAATCAGGGAGAGGTAAATCGCTTAGACTCTCACAGGAGCTCATCAACAACTTGCAAGCCGGGCCTTTTTAGTCAGATTTTGGTAATATATGTTAGAAAGGAGCCACCAGGCACCACTGAGAAACATGTCATCTGCCTCATCTTGCCTGGAATTAAAGACAGTTCACAAAGCAAATATAAGCTATTAATATCCTGTATTCACAATGGCTACATTTCTTTGCTTTTTTTTGTACTATTAAAAAGCCCTACAATAATCTCCAGTCCTAATTCTACCAGATCCCTTTCTTCTAGTTTACAATAATGAGATATTACAATATCCTCTGGAAGTCGGAGGCACTGACAGAATGCACTCCAGCACTGCATATTCTACCACACCACAGCACAATGGGACACCATTACTGGGAACCAATTCTGTTCAATCTTGTTATGACCTTCCAGAGCCAAATCCTGCTTGACTTACTCATGAAAAAATCCTATTGAATTCAGTGGGCATTTTGCCTGAGAGAGGAGCAGTGAAGAGCCCTCCCTCATATTCTTCAGGGGCCCTGAGCATTTCAGAAGCTGAGTTCCTGCCGGGCGATACAGGACCATGTATCTTCTCATGAGAATTCCTGTAACACCTAGGAAAAACTAATCAGGTGATTAAGAAACTGATAAATGATGAGCTTTGTATTTTCAGGTTTTTTTGTTATTCAGTTAAAACAGAGCTTCAACCAGATGCTTCAATTTATAAATAATTTTGATTTTCAGGAAGGTTTTTATTGACTTCAGATAAATAATACTAGTTGTGAAAGCAGAGCATCTAGAAACAAGAGAGAAATATTTTCTTTGTTCACCCAGAAAATGTATTTTGCCAGGAGGTCTTTCTTGACACAGCAGCATTTTTGTACTACAGTCCTTCAGACCAGTTACCCCTCTCCAGTTTATGGTGAGATTTTAGTCCAAACAAGGCAAGAGATAGCTGAGGTGCGGGTTGGGGGGGGACTGGGACTGTTGAAAACTCTGGGTATTTTCACTTTCTGCTGGCTATTTAATCTAACAAGTTCACATGACTTGTTTAATCAGTTATTACTGTCTTGATAAAATATAAATTAACCTATTAATGTATGAACTCTACCTAGATAATGATCCAACAGCTCTTACTTTTTGAACCCCAAGATCTAGCCTGTTGAATATACATTGATTTTGTATGAAATAATAATTTATCAGATTTCTGGCAAAACCCCAGAGGTGAAGCTCTAGATGAGACTGCAGACTTGACATACCTGAGTGAGCAACTGATGATAATCCCTCAAGAACATTTGGATGTTTCACATGTGGGTTTCAGCAAAATTAGTCATATGATTGTATTTCTGATTCTTCCACCCACCAGACTTAACCTAAGGACTGAAATGGTAGATTTGCCACTTAGCTACACTTTTTTGTAGCTTATTTCTTTTTTGCTTTTACAGTGATTCCTAAGCCTTTGGTGCCTATTGTTCACAGAAGAACCTAAATAGCAGCCAACCATAAATCTGTTTCTTTTCCCCCATAGCCACAAGAGTTTAAAACCAGGAAATCCTCCTTCAAAATTTTTAGTGACTCTTTCAGAAGGTCAAGTCACCATCTGTAGATATATTATTGTTGATGGATTTTCCAGTTCATGTTACCTAAGAAATGGTGAGTGGTTCTTGCCACTTAGTTATCCCCCCATCCATAGTCAAATAAAACAGGATAAATATACATTGTTTTTAAGGGAGATTTTTGGTCAGAATTTTCTGTAACAGATCAGTTTCCTAGGTTGTAGGGATGTGAGGCCACTCTATCCTTGGACTAAATACTCCCCAACTGGTTTTGTGGAGCATTGTGATGCATTTACAGAGTCAACAGGAGTACCCTGTTTGGAAGGTTAATGAATAAATTATAATCCTCCTCCCTATTCATCTCTTCTCATGTTTGAGTGAATAGTTGCAGCAGTAATAATTACTTAACATGAACTTATATAAAGGAAGTATGTATCATGGAATTTCACCTGTACATGTATAAATTGCTCCAGTTTTGTGGGAAATGAAGTACTATTGCTAAAGATATTAATAAACAAGGAAAATAAGGGGAAGATGTCCTCTTCACTGAGATTCCTCAAATTAAATCCACGTCACTCAAATTCCACAGATAATATAATAGCAGCTCACTAAGCCTTTTTGTTGTTGTTCATTTGGATCCTATTTTGCTTAAGTAACTGTATGAGGGGGAGATACTTACATCAGAACTAGTGAGCAGGGCTTAAAAGAGTTTCCAAAACATATAAGACATTCTTGGCATCCCATTTATTTAAGTTGTATCTGCATTACCTTTCTAATCTGAAAGTAGTATCTTTCGTCACACTATTGAGAACAACTGTGTTCCTTACAGACTGTTAGAAGTCATGGAAAATTTCTGACTATAGGTTGGATGGGTTTTTGAGAGTCATCTCAGGTATTGATCAGTGTGGCTACCCCATGAGTAACCTTAACTGGTAAGAGGACCAAATCCAGAATGTGTTTAGACCTACTAAAATACACTTGACTGGTATGCTTATTACATAGGTAATAGGGAATTAAGCTGCTGAAACATTCAAGAATATACCTCCAACACAAAATGTAGGTATCACCACAGGACTTGTTCACATAATTTTGCTTATGTTAACTAGCTAGGACAACAAGGTGTGGTGATACATGCCTTAACCCTGACTGTATTGTCCTGTGCTTGCGAGCACAACTTCACTGGTATTGCTGGATGAAAAAAGGTCAGGTATGCTGGAAAACATGCCTAGATTTTGCTGGGTAAACACTCCCTCACAGGCTTTGCTGGGGGAGCACTACATGCACCAGGCAATCTCCATAACCATTTCTACAGCTCTGTATAATGCAGTTGTTGGTTCTAACTGACCTAAACAGCTTACTTAAATGAGGAGAAAAAAGTAACTTTGCTTTCATTTTTTTAAAGCATTTACAGTAGCAATGTAGTTGATGGTTGTGTATTGGTAGAGCTCTGAAATATTCTTTAGTTTTACACCACAACACCAGCTGTATGTACAGCTCTTCTGTTAAATAGTCAAGTAAATCCTAACCCCAGGTCTGTATCCTTAATTTCCACCAGGGACTACAATAATAAGTTCTTAATATTCTTTTTTTCCCTTTCTTATTTTTTCTTTAAACTGGTGAACTGTGACAGAGTTATTTTGCAACATAACAAGTCTGCAAATTATTCTCATTTCCACTTTGGCATTACTCCTCACTTAGCTGATTTAACTAATGTTAAGTACAAAACACTTTAGCAAGGAAAGGTTTGTATATTCACAAAGCTGGATTAATGCACAAGAGTAATTTCTGGCATTAGTTAAACATCTCTACCACTGAACTTCGTGAAAGTAGGATTGATGAGTTGAACTATTAGGCGCTGAAGTGTAGAGCAAGAAGAGCTGGCGTCTTTCGTGTGATAATTGAAATCATTTCAATTCATTTCCTTCTTGGTTGGACAGAAACATGTTTTCAATAGTGAAGAAATCTTGAGGGAATCCATTGACCTAACCAGTCATATAATGCAAGAAGTTAATGGACAAAAATGATATTCATCTTCAGTTTATAATAGCATTTTCTTTTCACAGAACCAAAACCATACAAAGGCAAAGCATATTATAAGAACAACTGCTGCTCTGGTAGATACATGACCTTTGTTTTATGTGACAATTATTGGGTTGGTGAAAAAATAAAATAAAATAAAAAAACAACACAAATTTTTATGCTAAGATAATAAATTATAAATTATGAAAGTCTAAGGCACTAAGCAACTTGTAAGCAACAGTACTGTCTCTTAGCAACGAGCCAGGGAAAGCAGCTTGTTGATACGAACAGAGCAGACAGGATTGTTTTGCAATGATTACCACCAAGGAACTAGGAACAACATTTTAACACCTGCCTCAGGGCACTTCTGCACCTAGCTATCCATCTCTCCAGTGGCCCACAAAGCCTGGGCTGGATGCCAAACAGCTTCTGAGTCCTGCCTCCTTCCCAGAGCTGGCCCACTGCAACAAAAAGGACCCCAGAGGACAGATCAAAGAGGTGGAGTTCAGGTGTGTTGCACACTCATGCCTGCTTCTATTTCTTTAAATGCCATTTTACAAAAAATGCATGATCATTAGTGTAAATGTTTATTTTTTTCCTATCTCTCTCTGCCCCTTTAGTGCTATATATCTAATCTATAGTTAGCATTATGAATGAATGCAGACAAGCATTTGATATGAAGCCAACTTTTTTTTACTGTATCTTTATTATTAAATATCTGACGTTAAGAGTTGGAGCAATGGTGCTAACAGAAGCACCTAGTTATTATTTTGCCACTGTTTCAGAAACATACAAAGTAAATATTTCCAGAAATAAAGTGCTACATAATTGGTCTGCTAAGTCCCTGGGCTAACATTAGAGGTGGCTCATTCATTCTCCTAGGTAAAATGTTATGACAGTGAAGGGAAGCTGCAGAGAGGATAGTAAAAGTTAAGGAAAAAAAAAAGTTGATGTGAAATCCAGGCAGAAGAGGCAAAAAATCGTAGGAGAGGAGCAAAAATGAAAGATGGGAAAGGAAATAAAATGTTGTGAGGGTGAGAAGAGCATGAAAACAAAAGATAGAAGAGGGACAGTGGAGAAATAGAAAAGAGAAAGAAAATATCAGGCAGACACACACTGCTGTTATTAGCAGAAGTTATTTCCCTTGCAGAAAAGAGTGCAGGGAGAACAGTTAAAAGGAGAATTTAATTCTGATCTGCTGGAAATCCATCATTGACTCATAAGACCTGGCAATTCTTCCAGTCCACTTTAAGCCTTAAGTGAGTTGGAGCGCTGATCAAAGCCTACAGGCCAGCTTAGCCTATAACCCTGTCTCCACATTATACCTGAATTTATTAATCAATGCAACTGTGCTAAGCATGTTTCTATCAACGTAGCTTTCCTGCTGCCACCTGGAATGAATGCACATGTGCCAAACCTTTTTTACTCTGGACCAAAGTGCCCTATCCTTGCTAAGGACACCTGGAGTTGAGTCAAATATATTTATTTAGCAAGAGGCATTGTCTTGGAGGCCAGACTCCCATTGCAGAAAGACACATCTTTGTGATTTCTTTTTCTAATTCTGTACCCAGAGCAGACTGATCTAAACTAAATTTGCTAAATATAACTACTGCCATTGATGCATTGGCACATTAAACAAATGCATGGATTGATCCACCTCAAGAAGCTATTTGTTTTCCATGTTGAAAATCCTGAAGGAATTGGTCATTGTGTCTTATACGATGTTGAGGCTTACCAGGCAACAGTGGGCTTTCTCCTTCACTTTTCTTTGGGGTGATTGAATATGAAGTCCAGCTCACTGCACATCCTTATGTGAGATAGTTTAACACAGTACCTCGAGGCTCTACAGTCCCAGAATGCAGTGCAGCTCACTGGCAGTAGTTCAGCTGAAGACTAAACATTTGGCTCGGTGACAGCAGAGCTGCCAAGAGTTGGCAACAAGAGACTCACAGGGAAGCAGCAGGCTGCTAAACCCTTTCACATTTTTAATTAGATCCACACACCCATGTCTTTGAGCTATCATAAATATACAGATGACATAGAGAGCATTATTTGGGGTAAGAAAAAAAAAAAAAAGAAAACTGTACTGTGGTATATCTTACCTTATTAAAATAATTTACCTACAGCTAGTTTTTGGAATTGGGGGGGGGGGGGGGGGGGGGGGGGTGGGGAGGCAGGGGGGGAGAGAGAGGAGGTTGTGACATTCAACCCAGATAAAAGTCTCTCCCTGACTCCAGTTGAATTCACCCCGCACACTGAAAATGCAGAGTCCTGAGATGACTGACACGTCGACTCAGTTGCAATAGCATCACCAGAAGAGGGCATTATTGGCAGTAACTCCAGTGTGGAAGTTCCCAGAAGAGCTATACATTCAAGACCTAAGGATTCCTAAGTGTGTACCTTGCTATGATGTTGTTGTTAAAACTATTTGGGTTTTACCCTTCTGTTGTTGTTTTTATTTTCTAAGCACACCTTGATATATCCAAAATCCTTTTATTTATTTTTTATTAATTTCTGCAAAGGCATTTTCCCAGTTCAGTTCTTCCTAATCTTTCTTTCTTCCTGACTCTCCTGTTCTCCTCCCTCCTTCAAATAATGATGAGGCTTGGTTGGTTGTTTAATTTATTTTTTTTTTTTATTAACTATTACACAGAACCATTCCTGTGCTACTCATCACTTTTTTTCATCTGAAACTGTTGAGATCTACAGCAATAAAGACATATATAAAATACATTTTATATTAGGAATTGATGCCATCATATAGGACAATCCGATGCATAGGGTTAAAAGATCTCTTCTTCTGTCTAGGGACAGTGACACTCAAAGTATTGTCCCTTGTCTCCTTTGTTATAAAGTCTTAACATTTTATTCAGGATAGAAACTATAGCTGTATCACCAACCTGCAGCATGAAAACATGCACAAAGGATCTTTGCAACTGGCCCCAAAGGGCTAGGGTTTTCTTCTTGTTTTTCTTCTAATTTTAAAGAAAATCTAATAAGGAAACAAAATCCTTGAAGTGCTGTAGGGGGGAAAAGGAATCACATGTTGTCCCGCCTGCAAGCACAAATTTTATAAATAGACACTACAGTAAACATCAAAGAAATTGCTGTGCAGAGAAACCAACACATCATGTATATTTTACATTGCCCATTTATTCCAAACTGTGTTAGCCACACACTGCCAGTTAACTCTGAATGTGCAAACCACAGTTTCTCCATTCTGGATATTTGGAAAATTGTTCGTCATCCTCACTCATTTCTATATAAGTTACACTTGGTCATATCTTACTTCTCCTGATTTTCTCCTCTGTACTTCACCACAAACTGACAAGCATGGAGTGACCTAGTCCTTTTGAATGCTTCTGAGCTCATGTCAGGTCCTTGGTACACGTTTCAACACACAAGACACATGACCATTACCAGCAAAACATCTCTAAACTCTCACATCCCCAGGAGCTTTATATCTCCCTTAGTATGGATTCTGCTCTGCACCAAAGACCTGAATGTATAGGAAATACCTCTTACAAACAGCAACAGGAGCAGGGTCTAAGGAGTAGGTTGGTCCTTGGGCTATGCAGAAGCAGATCTGCTTGAGGTGGTTCCCTCCTCAGAATATAGAGGAAATGTTCAGCTTTGAGCTTTCTTGGCCTTGCCTTTTCTTTACTCCTTCTTATGTCCAAAAGAGTGTTCTTGCAAAGTGCTTTTATGCTCCACAAGGCAGCCAAAGGGAAAGGAAGCATGCCAATATCTTACCAGAAATGCAGAGCCCCAGTTGCTGAGAGGTATTTAATTGACAAATTTAATTGGAGGTGGACCAGGCCGCGACAGACCTCCACGTCATAAGGTTGCAACGTTGTTAAGTAAGACATAAGTCAAGGCTGTTAAATCACTGTGTGGGTGATTTTTTTAATGTTTGTAAAATATTTAGCAAACAAGACTTCCATCTTGTTTTGGGCTACCAGCATACAAGTAAATTAATAAAGATAAAAATATATTAATAAAGATAAAAATAATTGATCATCTTATCAGTGTTGCTATTGTTAGTAATAAGGCACCCTTTGTAGGCGCAGATTTTACAAGAAGTATTTATGTTGAAGTGAAAAAGAAAGAAAAAGCAAAAAATATTTTATAAAAAGATGACTAAGGAACCTGCTCAGCAAATTAACCCCAGTTTTTCATCAAATTACCACATGCAAGAAGCTCAAGAATGAACACTTCACAGGTACAGACACAGAATAACATCTGCTAATAATAGTACTAATAGTACTGTTTCTCATTATTAGCTATGGTATAAAACATAGTTTTATTTGATAGAAAAATCTTCTGTGTGGGTTGTACCAGGATTAGGCATGCAAATTTCAACGTAATTAATACAAGTGATCTTGTACCTCAGTTACATGTATCTTATCTGGAAGAAGACATTTTAAGAGATGCATTCTTTAATGAAGTTTGGGCTTTAATTTATCAGAGATTCAAAAGAAGGAGTGGTACCTCTCTTGTTCCCTCTCGCTCTCTCTCTTTCATCCTTATTTTCCTCCGGAAGGTACCTATCTTGATACTAACCAGCCCCAAGCATATTTAGTATAACTGTCCAACGGTGGTAAATAACTGTGCTGATTCATTAACATTCTTGTTCAGATCTGATCAAAACCCGGATGTCAAACTTGCAGTCTGCCCATGCAGGCTCATCCACACCAGCTTCTTTCAGACCTGCCAAGTTACCAGGCCTCTGGCTATTAACAGTTTAGCTTTTGGTTCACAGGCTTCAGCAGAAAAATGGACAAGTGGAAATCAAGGATGGAAAATCTTGTTTAAATCATCATTCCATCTCAATGTTACTGCTGGAAACTTTGCTAAATTTACAGACTTTGCTGTCCTCAGTGCTAAAAGATGTTTCTGTGTACAGCCTTTGATGCATCAAATCCGTGCAGCAAGCTGTTAAGAAAGATAGGGTAGATGGGTGTGATTTTGACCTTTCCAGAATGAGTCATACCTCTGTGGATATAGGAAGACCTAAACCAGAGTTCGTGCACGTTGGTGAGAATATTTCCATCAACTCCAGTGAGCCTTGAATCAGTCCTTGGGGGAAGAGAACCAAGAATGGGGGCTTGCACTTGTCCCCAACAACCTTCCAAGTATACAAACACATAGAGTGAAGTTAGAAGATGTAGACCTTGCCTTTGACAGTTCTTTTGCAGGTAAATGGGAGAGGGGTTACTCTACTGATGTTTTGAGCCAGCTAAGCACCAGATATGCCTCAAAACTGAAGCTGTATAGTGTAGCACTGTGGTGTCTATCAAAAACTTTCCCCACAGATATCATTAACTCTCTCCTAGCAAAACCAGGACAGTATGACATGCAAAAATTCAAGAACATAAAATTTGTTTCAAAGCTGGTTGTACCTATGAGGTTTTGAAAATGGGCAGAGTGAGTGCGTATTTCGCTGAAAAACATTGTCAGCAAAATGTAAGTGAAATGCGACCTTCCAAACACAACCCAGTTTCAGTGTTCCCCCTTTCAGGCACTGAAAATGAAAGGGGACAGAAAGCAAAGCAAAAGGGATTTGTGCCTTTGTGCCACCATAAATCTGTTTTAGAGATGATCTGCTTTGATTCGGCCACCAATCAGGCCTTCCTGAACATTTTTCTTACAAAAAGAGCTGAAGGACAGGTACATTTGGCACATCTTCCCATTGTTACAGCCCACTCTGCTGACACTCCATCCAGGAAGGCCAGAACTTACGATGGTGGCACTCAACAGGGAGCACAGAACAGAAATCCTCCATGAGAGCCCATTAACAGGCACTACTTGGTCCAGTTGCACTGGAGAGGTCAGATTTGTCATCTGACAAACTGTGTAATTACAAGTGTAGCTCATACCTGTCCCCAAAATTTTCGTCGTTGGGCTCACCCATCACAATGCACTGCTAAATTGCAGGAAAGATTTTTGGCTCTGAAAAACTCAGTTCAATCATGTTTATTTCCCTGTGCTGCTCCACCTAAAAAGGCATGTCCAGGAAGTATTTATTTTGAAGTGAAGAGGCAGCTTTCATAGTCTCTTTCATCTTTTAATGAGACACAAAAATATACTACTTTAAATCAACAGCACTGAATCCAATTAAAACATATGAGAAATGATATCTATTTTACTGTCAGACTTTGTAGATGCCTCGTGTCTTACAGACAAAAAAAACCCCTATATACTTGCTTGTCAAAATAAAATAGTTTAAATATTAACTTTTTTCTGTTTTGTTATTTAAAGAAATCATGCTTTTTAATTGCTAACATAAATTCATATTGTCCTCATTTCTGTCAGCAAAATAGTTCTAAACAAGCCCATTTTAGAAAGCAAATTTACTACAGTTATAAATAAAGTGATTATGTTAGCAGCTGTAAAATGTTTCAATATACAATGCTTCTATTTCTCTAGTAAAGGTTCTAAACACACCATTTCATGCATTACATGCTATGAGCATGTGGTAGTCCAGGGTTAGGAATACTACTTTTCCTCAAACCAGCTTTACCCAAGTCAAAAGCTAAACTTGATCCCACAGAAGTCACAATAATAAAACTCCATTCACTTCAGTCTTGTAGGACTGGACTTACAGCAATAAATTCCTAAACAAATAAAATGGACACAAGAAGCTTGTTTCTTGATGCATGCGAGCGATCCTCCATGTCATTGTCCCTCAAAAATCCTCTCATCCCTAACCTACTAAAAAACAGGAAAAAAAAAAAAAAATCAGGGACTTCCTGCTATAGGGCTATCATTTTGAAAATGCAATCTATGTGATGTTTTTTTTTTCCAGTCAAAAGTACTACAAAGGATTTATTTAGTGGATTTTTGTTTGAGTGTATCTAGGAATATCTGATTTTAGACTTTCCCTCTATTCTATACTGGAAATCATATCAGTGCACTGAAGGCTGTGAGGGAAAAATCCTGAATCCTATTTGTAGTCATCACAAATTTTGTCTCTGACTTCAGAGAGGCCAAGATTTCTCTGTCAATAGTCTCTTCATTATAGGTCACAGTTACACCTTAGAGCTTTTGGCCACAATATTGCACTGGAAAACTTTTATTTAGTTTTCTTCCCTTTCTTTTCCCCCTGCTCCACTTCATGCCCTTCTTTTAATTGGAGTTTAGAAGAGTGTAAGAGAGGAGTCATTCACCAAGGACAGGAATCAGGGGTTCAGAGATTGGAGTACTGCCCTTTACCACAAAAACATCTGTGGATGAAATCTAGTAGGGTTCAAAGGAAGTCTGGCAGGACAATCTCAGTTCAGCCTGCCTCAGCCTTTTCTCCACCACACATCGATGCTACCATACAGACACCACTGACTGAAGCATGTAACTCATTGCCAAAACATAGTAGCAGAAGCATGCAAACTCATTGTTGCAAAAACTGTGCATTTCAAATTTAGTTTATTTTCCACCAACAAGCAGAAATAACATACCATACCACTTCCATCCCAGAGGTACTAATTCTGCCAGATAAACTTCCTAAGATTTCCCTTCAGCCATGAACCACAACACGCTAAAACCAATGGGAACCTTTCTTGCTCCAAATGCCGTTTCATAGAGGGCAACTGCAAGTCTCCCAACCACACCCAGAGCAAGGTTCCCTCATTTATGAAATGCCCATAACAAGGGAAGATGTTTTCATTCTTTCCTTCCCTGGCATAGTCCCAGGTGCAAGCAGCAACAAGCACAGGAAGGCTGATACATAATCTGCCGAGTCTGACTCCAGCATTCTTCAATCCTCACATGACAGATCAGATACTTGGTCAAAACACCTCTGACAATGCTGAAGTCCCTTCATTATCAAGGTAGCCTGTTTTTGTAGGGAAAAGCTTGACCTATTTGTGACTGCCTCATCTATTTTCCCTGAATAACCTCTAGACATTTACCACATTAATCAACTTTCTTTTTTGCATCATTTATACTCAACATTGTCATTTCTAAATACAGAAAATTTGTTGTTTACAGGCACTTTTTCAGAACAAAGGTAACATTATTTTTGTACTAAAATTAGGCATGCTGCACTCAGTTTTCTTAGAAATTGTGCCCTGGCTGCATCTAAGGCAAGAACATTGAGAACCATCTAATGATCCAAGCTGATTCTGAGATGATAACAAAACCTGAGGTGAAACCAGGTTTGTGCAGTTTGAGAGTTCCAGCATGGGCATTTTACCTTTGTCACCTTCTTAAGAAACCACAGGAACAGTTATATACTCTCATTTGAATACGAAAATACAGTACGCCATGTTTTGTTTCTCACCCTTCCATTCTCATTCCCTGCATCTCTCTGAGGTCCAGGTCTAACCCCTTTGGTATTTTTTTTATCACACACGACAGTAATCTGGCCAAGAGAAGACCTGGATTCTGGTCTCAACTTTCCATTGACCTTCTGGATGTCCTTAGGAAATTACTTAATTTCTCTGCCTCTCTGCTTCCAGGTCTCACTCCTTACTTGCAAACACAGACAAGACCTTATCTTTCACTCTATGTTTGCCTGATGCATCCAAATGGTATGTTGGTGTTTCTGTTCTAATCACAATAAATTCTTATAACACCCCTAATCCATGAGCAGTGCCATAAATGTTAGGGGGAATATTGACCAAGGCAATGCTCTATTTGTGTCAATGTCCTAATGAGAAGGAACTATTTTAATCTCAGTCATCTAGTTAACATGCATAAAATTTAAAGAAAATAAAAAAACCCTGGATGCATTGCTATTGCACTGTCGGAAACTCAGTCAGAAATTTCATTAGGTCCTTTTCCAGAGAAAGGAAGTCACTGGGAATAGATAATATATCATGAAAAAAACACAAACAACCCAGCAAGGCCTCTTCCTCTCTTCCTTAAGGGTCAAGAATTACTTCACATGCTATTTCGGTGTCTGCATGTGTTGGAAAAAGTGTGTGTACCTGTGACCTAGATGAATACCAGTGGTATTACTTGCACCCCAAATGAGATGCAGTACTGCAATTGCAAATATCTGATGTGATGCAGAGGCAATAATGCTCATGCCACCGCTGCAGCTCTTGCTCCTTTCATTATTTAGCCAATTCATGAGCAACCAGGGGGCAGAACCACCAATGAACATCTTGTATGATCATCTCCATGGTGAATTCTCATCAGTATATATCAGATCAGCCTGGTGCCTTTCAGCACTGCAAAGCCATGCCACCTGAATGTGCCAGCTTCTGGCATGACTTCTGTATTATTGCCTGCTGACAGAGGGATGCTGCTGAGACAAGCGTGACTGGGAAGTGAGGCATAATGAAGGTGACCTGTTTTAAGGGATCCTTTCAGGAGCTGTACTAGTTTCATGGGAAGTTGTTTCTCCAAGGAAAAAAAGCTGCTGCTGCATTAGCTAATAGAAGGAGGAGTATTACATGATGATGGATGTGTGAAAATGACACACCAAAATGAAACAGCACACCCCATTTCTCCCCCAGGGGAGAAAATGGAAGAACAAACCACATGTGACAATATCAGTCATGTTGCTTAATGCACTGGTCTGGGACTTTCAGATACTACAGTGATGTGGACAACATAAGAACCTGTTTTAGGTTGCATAGCACAGTGGTAAAATGGTAAAACCACGAATGTCATGATCCAGATGTGCAGAAGATGGCCCAGAAAAGCTCTATGCTATCTTTTCAGCATGATAATTTTTACCTGCAAGCTGGTCTAAGAGTATCTCAGAGGAGCCCTCTGTCTGGTTACTATAGAAAACTTGTGGAAAATAAAGGAATTTGTGAGGAATTATTCCAACCTCAAAGTTAGAAAAAAGTACAATTATTGTCAAAATTTTCTATTTCTGTATTTTCTAAATTAAACTTAAGTGGGCTATTTAGTGATAATTTTCTGGTATGGGAACTTAATAATTTTACTATTAAAAAGGGTAAAGAATTTAAAAGATAAAATCATAACAAAATTATTCTGGAATTGTTGAAGGAGAAGTTTTGATTGACATAACCACATTTTATTTCATTGAAATTATTTGAGAACACTTTTCATATTTCTGTTCTTTTTCCTTATTTAATTTTATTTTGATCTCAAAACTTCTCATATGTTAGGAAAATTATTTCTTATCCTACTTGGCTCCAGATTCTCCATTCCTACATCTACATAAGATAATATAAAAGACCACTGTAAAGATGGCTATATAGGTTCTAAGGTATTTGAGGTCTTTTCCAGAGAAGGACAATCCTCTGTCAGCATCTTTTGATCTGTTACAGCCACATGCTCCATTTAAAACTAACCTGAATATCTAACAATTCGTTTGGATCAGGCTTTGTACAGCAGATCTCAGAAAAAAAAAAAAAAAAGACTAAAAAAAAAATCATGTTCCAGATACTTTACAATCACAAGAAGAATTACCTAAAAAGTACTTCTGCTTTTAATAAGGAAAATATGTACATATTTGCATTTTATTTTTACAGTGATATTTAAAATCTGGGGAAGTATTAGCATAAAATAGAGGACATAATCTCTGACATAAAAACCTGAACATTTTTCAAGTAGAAAAATCACAAAAGAAAACTCAGCCAAGGTTCAGCTCATATATAAAGTCAATGGTAAATTGATATACAAGAATTTAGTGTTATTCTTTCATCTTGTTCTTCTACTCCTCAAACTCAAACCATGGATGAGAAATAAAGGACAAGAATGCAAACTGCCAAATGGTAAAAAAAAATGTAGAAAATAACAGAAAACACACATGCAGGTGCTTATGTGGTTTAAGCTGTCTTGGGTAAGACTTTTAAAGGGAAACAATAAGTTAAAGTTCTTTTGGAATAACAGAGTACATGAGTTTCTGGGAGGAAAAAAAATAGAAAGAAACTGAAGGAAAAGCTGGATATTTGCTATAAAGTATTAACCACATTCATTTCAATACAAATAATCCAAAGGAAAATACGTAAGAAATCAAGTTCAGAGATATGACTTGCCTTGAAATTGTAAAGGCCACATCTCAGACCATAAACTACCTATTTAAAATACACTGAAGTTATACACCACCCCAGTGGTATTTATAAACACTTTCTTCCCCAATTTTATTTTGGATCCATGCCTTTTTCCAGTCTTCACTCCTCCACTAAGGAAAAATAAAAACCCTAAAACTTAGAAAGCTGAAAATGCCTATTCAACCACCTTCAGCCTTATATGAACCTTTCAGCAATTTACTGGAAGAATGAAGAGCCAGGCAATCTTTAGAGCATCTTAATTGTTCTCTGAGTGTAATAGAACCCCCGAGAGACGTGACCCTAAGTTGGCTGTAAATCACACTTGATTCCATGGACTGTGCTGTTCCTCCCTGTCTATGGAACATATATGATGTTAAAGTAGATTATTAAATCACACACATGCTTATTTTTCAAGCAGACCTTATAAGTTCCTGCCTACAGTTACTTTTTTTTTTTTTTTTTTTTTTTTTAATCTCTTTCCCAAGGAAAGGTAGGAAGTGGATATGAAAATGGCAGGGAAACAAATAGTTGCTTGAGAATGAAATAGGGTTTGAGAAAACAGTAATTAATCTGCCATGGCTCTTACCATTTTTTCTAAGAAGCCCTAGTCAATCAATCTTCTTCCAATCTGTCTGCCATTGCCCTTTTACCACCAGTATATCATCTACTCGCCCACAAACTCATTTACCAGTTGTCTCCATTCCTTTCCTGAATTAAAACTCTGCCAACCTGAAATGGTTCAAAATCTCCCTCCAAGTTATGCCAAACAGCTTCTCAGAAACCTTCAGCACACACCTATCCTCTAGGCTGAGGCTGAGAACCATTTCTCTCCTTATTTAACCTTGCCAGAGCACAGCACCACACCCTTGGCTCAGATCCCACACAATAACTGCCTTCTCAGCCTCCAGCACAAAAGTACAGAGGCATAATGCCCTCTAATACAAATAACCAACTCTTAAAGCCAGATTTTTTGTTTGTTTTATGAGACAGCCCCCACTGAATTTAGAAGAACTCATATGCTGTCAGACCATAACGATCCTGTTTGTTGTGGGCATTGAAAAATCAGGAGCACATAAAATAAGAAAATAGAACTGAGAACCTTAACTTTTGCTTCTATATGGAAGAAAGAAAACTCTCTTACCAAAGCTCGTCCCTCCTCCCTCTTATGTTTGTAGCTATAAGGTAAGGGATTTCTTTGCCAGAAGATCAGGTCCTTCAAGGGTTGAACCAGCTCCAGACCTGAGAGTATCTGCCAGTGGTACTACCCCAAAAATATAGTAGCAAGTTAATAGCTGTGACCTAGTTTACTAAATCTACAGTAATTGGCTGCCCCTTTTCTACTCTGCACACAATGCATGTAATCTATCATCTGTCCATATCAGTAGCTTAAACAGGATAGTGAGCCACCAACCAGCAGGACCCAGAACAAGTAAGCAGTCCCAGTCAAAAGAACTGATTTTACAAAGCTGTATGCAAATGGGCTTAAGGACAAACCTGGGTATAAATTCCTTCATGTGTATTACCTGTAGAAAAATTTTCTGGAAAACTGAATTGGGATCACAGAATCACAGAATGTTGGGGATTGGAAGGGACCTCGAAAGATCATCTAGTCCAATCCCCCTGCCGGAGCAGGAACACCTAGATGAGTTCACACAGGAAGGCATCCAGGCGGGTCTTGAATGTCTCCAGAGAAGGAGACTCCACAACCTCCCTGGGCAGCCTGTTCCAGTGCTCTGTTACCCTCACAGTAAAGAAGTTCTTTCTCAAATTTAAGCGGAACCTCCTGTGTTCCAGCTTACACCCATTGCCCCTTGTCCTATCATTGGTCACCACTGAGAAGAGCCTGGCCTCATCCTCCTCACACTCACCCTTCAAATATTTATAAACATTAATGAGGTCACCCCTCAGTCTCCTCCAAGCTAAAGAGACCCAGCTCCCTCAATCTTTCCTCATAAGGGAGATGCTCCACTCCCTTAATCATTTTGGTGCCTCTTCGCTGGACTCTCTCAAGGAGTTCCCTGTCCTTCTTGAACTGTGGAGCCCAGAACTGGACACAATATTCCAGATGTGGCCTCACCAGGGCAGAGTAAAGGGGAAGAAGAACCTCTCTTGACCTACTAACCACACCCCTTCTAATGCACCCCAGGATGCCATTGGCCTTCCTGGCCACAAGGGCACAGTGCTGGCTCATGGTCATTCTGCTGTCCACCAGGACTCCCAGATCCCTTTCCCCTACACTGCTCTCTAGGAGATCATTCCCCAACCTGTACTGGAACCTGGGGTTGTTCCTGCCCAGGTGCAACACCCTACACTTGCCCTTATTATATTTCATCAAGTTTTTCCCTGCCCAGCTCTCCAGCCTGTCCAGGTCACTCTGGATGGCAGCACAGCCTTCTGGTGTGTCAGCCACTCCTCCCAGCTTTGTATCATCAGCAAATTTGCTGACAGTGCATTCAATTCCCTCATCCAGGTCATTTATAAATATATTGAATAATACTAGTCCTAGTACCGACCCCTGAGGGACTCCACTAGACACAGGTCTCCAACTAGACTCTGCCCCACTGACCACTACTCTCTGGCTTCTTCCCACCAGCCAGTTAATAATCCATCTCACTACCTGATCATCTAATCCACACTTCCTCAATTTATCAGCGAGGATGCTGTGGGAGACCGTGTCAAATGCTTTGCTGAAATCAAATCAATCGCTTCTCGGCCTTTTGGCTAAGATCAAGTGTAGTGGTGAATTGGGATAATATGGTGAAAAACCTAGGCACAAATTACAATACAAGAAATTACATTAAACATAAGCAGCAACTTTTCTACCTTGAGGGTGGTCAAACACTGGAACAAGTTACCCAGAGGGGTAGTATAGTCTCCATCCTTGGAGATATTCTAACCCCAAATGTAAATGGTCCTAGGCAACCTGTTCTAGTTGACCTTGCTCTAAGATGGGGTTTGGACTAGTTGATCTTTAGGGGTCTTTACCAACCTCAAACATTTTGGTTTTTTTGATTCTGTAAGTGGCCTTTGTGATTTAATACTTTCTCAAGGGCAAATAGATCTGCCATGAAGACACACCACAGCACTATGCATAGTCTCTGTTGTGATCAAAACTGACCTATGTAAGACAAAGACAGCAGAGTTGTTTCTGTGAAGACCCTTAATATTGAATGCTGAAAAGGCAGATGAAGGTTGAAGGAATCAGAAAAATGTAAATGTGTGTATGAACTGCAGAGCTGAAAGAGTGCTCTTGGTTCCTGAGACTGACCAGCTCATGTCCAGTTTTGAGATCTATATATTGCTATTGCTATAGCATGCCCTGGAAGTAAGGTGTGTTTCCCCCTGTTTGGTACACAGCTAAAACATTGAGGTACTGCAGTGAGTTGAGCAGAGTAACTATGTCTAGAGGCCTGACCACATCCTAAGGTGCGTTGTTCTCTCATCAACTCCATAGGGAAACTAAGGTAAATAGATTCAGTCCCTAAGATAGATGCTTAGTGAAGTGCCTAAAGGCAGTTGTGTAATGTAGACTGATAGGTGGCACAAATCCTCCTAAAGCTGCTTTAGGGAGCTAAACTTCCACATCACACCAATTCAAGGCTCACTTTAATGGTGCAATTCTGGCATCCCATTTGAGGGAAACAGTATTCCCATTACAGGCTTACAAACAAGGTGGGTTATATAACATTAAAAACTTTTTCTGCAAGGAAAGTAGAAGATTGGGAGATGCAAAATAAACACTGAAGAAGCATAAAGCACCCACCTCGGTTTCCTTAGCAAAGATTAAATGCCAGAGATTCAGCCAACACTAAGAACAACTATGGAGCAGTACGCCTGCAGTTCCCTTGAAAGCTCAGTACAGTCTGTTACCATTTTAATATTAGAATTAATTGAAGAAAATTGAGAAACTAACTCAGATTTGACCTCTGGGTATTCTGCTCAATAAGTCCAGTTTAGCCCAAAGGGATGTAAATGAAAGAAAGCTATTAACCCACTAGGTGCTGGCTTAACATGTGCCAGATACAAAATAAATATCCTACAGTTTCAGAGCAGTTTATTTTGGTCCTAAGAAGTGATGTATCTTGTTTCCCAGGAAGACAATGCAGTTTTGTGACATGCGGTTACAGTACAGATGGAGTGCTGGTTGATTGCATAATGGTCTGGTGTTGGAGAATTCAAACGTGAGCTGTCTTCGTAGATTGGAAGCGCCTTTCTTGCACCATTTCCAAGTGTGTTGTCACTCATAATATTTGAGGGAATGCTTCATGAACCAATAAAGCAGCTGCCCTGAAAATGTTCCACAGGAGCTGTCAGCCATCCTATTAGCACACTTACTGACACTGGCCACAGCTGAGTCTCTTTAAACACGCCAGTCTTAAAGTAAAAAATAGTTTTACTGAAGGATGCACTTGGCATTTTTCAGTATTAAAATAATAAAAAAATAATAGCATGTTTTCCTTAAAAATTTTAAAGTGTAACGATATCTATCTGGACTCGCTTTGCAGACATACATTAATTCAATTGGATACAGCATCTGAAAATGTGGCTCTAAATTTGTCATTAATGTGCACCTCCTAGTGAATAGGGAATTATCACATTCCATATTTTCAGTTGCTAATGACCATTAAAGGCACTATACATACATATTCCTTATAAAATTTCAAATAATCTGTATTTTTCCCCCCCTAAATTTGAGGTTATTTCTACCTTGTCAGTAATTCTTCAGAATATGGAGTACTGCACTGTTTAAGACACACTGTTCTGATTCCAATCAGACTAAACATATATAAATTTAACCACTTTAAAGAATGCAGTTTCCTGAAGACCTTTTGAAATTATCATGGTTCCCTACTGTAATCTATGTCCCTTTCTTGGTGCTGTGTTATCATTGTTAGATAATACTTGAGATACCATTTAACTGTCTTTATTAGTAAGTCACTGGGAACAGAACAGACTTCCATTTTGACGATTATGTGATTTGTGACCAATCTTAGAAGAGAGGATGGGAACTCATGGGCGACTCATAGAGTGATCTCCATTTTCTGAATTCATCAGTCTTACCCTTGCTATTCCTCGTCCATTATGCCAAAGGTGCAATTCTGTCATGGAAGGTCATGCTCAGTGCAGGAAAAGCTGTATTTAATCAAGCTTGTGTTCTGCCAGCTGAAAGCTTTGAATAATCATACTGAAGTTAGGTAGGAAATTACTTTTCATTCTTCAATATTCTTATGGCATTAAGAATTGTTATCTAAATAATAAATTAATATCATGATGCTATTGCAAAGAGATCATTTTCTGGAGTGTCTACCCTGTGTAGGGCACAGAGGGTAATTCTTTGATTATATTTGGGATTAGTGGTGCTTCTCAAGCTTTGGAAGTACATTAAAGTATGTAGACATCAGGAGTACACATGTAGACTGAAGAAATTTTTATCCACAAAGAAAGTTTGAAGGAAACAAGTTGGTTTAGGTAAGAGAGGGCAGAGGGGGAGCATAATATATTTGTTCTATTCTTTAATTCAGCTTATCTTTGGTTACTACTTTAAAGCAATCATAAGGCATTGTGATTTATAGGGCATGTCTCATCTAAGGCAAATCCCCCACCCCAGCATCTGGAAATGCCAGCTGCCAGACTGTTATTTTCCTGGGCGTCAGGAGCAGCAATGGTAGCAGCATCCTTGCTGCTAATTTGGCCCTTGTTTAACCTACATTAACTGTAGCTGCAGAACTAGAGATGGGAAAGAAGCAAGCAGCTCCTTTTGCAACAGTAGAGATGGAGCTTGAGTATTAGGAGAAAACCTCCAAACCCAACAAGCTTCAATATGACGGTTTGCCATAACAGGTCACATATCACATACTCACGGTTTACAAACTTCGTTACTGGGAGTCTTTCAGACTAAATCACAATTAGGGATAGTATAGGTAGCTGACTGTGCATCAGCTGTGATCTTGGACAGGGCAATCTCTTGTGACTCACTCATGTTGCAACTCTGGATTTCAGTGGTGATTTTGCAATCCTGATTCCAGATGAAAGCTGAAAATTATGATGATTTTTGTTAAAAAAAATCTGGAAAAAAAAATTCATTCAGACAAAGTGCTTTATTTTAAAAATAAAAAATGTTCAATTAATCTTGATGTAAAATAAATTCATAATTCTTATTATTTTTTCTAAGCACACACTCAGAGAACCCAGAATTTCTATCTTAGAAAATATGGAACATGATCAACTTCAAAAATCTTGTCCCAAAATATTTTCAAGTCAAATTGGTTATGAAAATGACTTCTTTCCCAGGAACAACATTTAATTCTTTCAAATGCTGTGGGCTAAAATATGTAATTAGTAAATTAACAATCAATACTAATAATCACAGAATATAGAATTTCAATGGATTTAGTGACAAGGCAGTAGGGTTTTTTCACCTGGGATTTATATGAGCTACTCCTATGTACAACACATATGTGGAGGTCCTGAGCTCCCGGGTTACTAAGGCATCTAAGAATTTGAAGTAAAACCTTTAACTTGACTAGAGTGTTGTGGGTTTGGCAAGTATGTCTCTTTTTTCAGCAGCATCACTAATATCTTGCCTAGAGTTAGCTTGAAACAGACAGTTCATGTGAGTGTTGGTCTCATTCAGGTCCTGGGACAGAGAGGAGATAATGGTGTTATGATAAGCATTAAGTGTCCTGACATAAAACAAATACTCCTCTGACTGTAGTATATATTCAAATGTATCCTTTAAGCAATATCTTCCCTCCCCAGTGCACCCTAACTATTTTGCAAACTATGGATATCATACCACTGAGTTGAAGCCCCCTTTTCAGCTTTGGAAATCTTACAAAATGTTTTATGAAAAGTTGTCTCCACTTTTAATAGAGGGGTTTATCTTCATAAGGCTTTGTCTGTCTTGGGAGGATTAAGAATTGATTTGGTCCCTTTGGTGCTTAAAGGTGCAAATATGACCTATTCCCAGGTCACCAAACAACCCTTTGAGAATTCCAAGTATTTACAGATGATCCACCACTCCCCTCAACCGCACCTTTCTGCATCTTAAGCAATGGTGGTAACTGAGAATCCTGTCACACCAACTTTTTCTAATGCCTCTTTATATTAAAGCAGGTCAGATGTAGTCACCAGTCTTTGATCTACTGTATTTCTTCATTCTTGTTTGAAACTACATAACCTTTCTCATATTCCCACAATTCATGACAATGAAAACAGCAGCTGTCTGCTCCACTTCCTAACTAATAACTTCTGTTTGGAGTGGGAGGGAAAAATCAACTTTCTAATAACACAGGATTTTCTGTGGAAAACTAAGCACTAACAACTTCATGTTGTGCCCTTGTGTCCTCTCTTACTGCAGGAATACCTACAGACCACCCCTATTTTCCCTTTGCCTGTTTCTATCCCTCATTTTTTCTGTGCAAGAGTGAGGAGCAGAACTTTCTACCTTTGTGATTATTAGAAGCCCTGGGTTCATACTGATTAGTCCCAGGGGCACAGGGTTAATGAGTTAAGTGTGCTTATTCAATTAAGCAACCTCTTTATTTTAGCTTACATAAATTTTAACCTGATCACTTCAAAATTACCTTTGGCACTATCCAGTAATAGAATAAATTGAATCAAAAGAAAAATTAATGCCTTCTTAGTTCTTAAGTATGTGTGTACTTGATTTGCCCTCAGAAAATAAATCAATGGAAAGCTTAGTAGAGGTATTCTGATCAGTTATCTACAGTTTACATCATGGAATATGGACAAACTGGAATACTTTTGGGTCCCATTTGGCATTGTTATGAATTTTAGGTTGTTTTCAGTGAAAGTTACTCAGTTATCTATTTTCCTCAAAATGCTCCTGGACTACACCTTTCACAAAACAACTACTTCAATGCATTGACTTGAATAGAGGGCAAATGACTCATTTTACTCATAATACTAGAGCACCTTTTCCAACACAGCTGCAGAATATAGGAATTGACTTTCCTCAAAGTTGCATTTTTGGAACTGTAAAACAGTCCTGGATATCATACTGCAGCATGGGAGACTGACTGATGGCTACAGTTAAGGCACCACAGGATGAAGTAGAACAGCAGAACACAAGAATCTTTTCAACTGTAAATAAAATGTTGAAAGAAAAACCACTGGATCCCATTCCATTCTGCGATTAGTATCTAGCATGCTAAAAAGGTATTTGATTTTGAATGCTGATTATTCTTGAAAAGCATCACATTTGAATCTCTCTGATTAAATGAAGGACTTTCATAATGGCATTACTAATTACATTTGTATACACACTGACTGCCCTTAAAAACACCCTCTTAAGGTAAGATTCACCTCATCTAACATTAATCATTTAAAATTTAGACATCTAGTTTAAGCCAATTATCTCAGCTGCCTTTGTAGTCAGTGAAGAGAGACAGACACCCCCAGAGCATGATTCATGCCACCAGTCTTAGAAGGGGATGAATCTCTTGTTGATTTGTTCCACTTGTATCATGATGCCATCAAACACAGTTAGATTAAATGATATCTGCTTTGAGTACAACTGAGAAGCTGGATGAAGGAAAAACAAAATAAAGCAAAACAAAAAAACTCCCAAGCCCCCAAAAATACCTCCAAATGAATGAACAAAATCTTTCCAGTAACACCACAGGAAGTGTTTTTATGGAAATTAATGTAATGTTATTCATCCATCAGGGTTTGTTCACACAACAAGGATATTGTCCTTAAAGATGCTGACCCTCTGCTTATACTCAGAGATACACAGAATGTCTTAGACCTGAAGAGAAAGTGTAGCTACTGTACTAAGAAACTTTTAGCAGCCAAACAACTTAAATCTCCTTACACAAGAATTATTTGAATCCATTCTCTTGGGGATGATTGATATCAGGATTCCTACTGGACTGCAGTGACTACACCTCTGAGAATGTCTGACATATTTTATCATTTCCTCTGACACCTGTGGGTAAATTTCCAGTTGGAACATACTCATTTTATTTAGAAACTTTAGGAAAACTTGTTCTTTAGTGACTTTTGGCTACTGAAAATGTCACATAATGGGACATTAACCTGATTCACTCCCCACATTGCACATAACTAGCCTTTGTTTTGGACTGTGTTCTTCTCAATCATATGCCTTTAAATCAACCTGTAACTTGCCTTAGGGATCATTCAGAAAAACAATCTTTCACAGTAAATGTTTCAAGAAGCAAAACAGAATTTTTGTGTACTGGAAAACATAAAGGTATAAATTGAATTGCATTAAGATCCTGCACAGAATAAACTCAAATTAAAGTAGTCCTAGAGATCCCTTACTTTTTAGGAAGTTTAATCTGGTCTAGGATCCAGAACCAATTGCTGAACTATCTCCTAGAAACGTGATCTTCAAACTTCATCTTATTCACAGAGACCTTGGCAGCACAAACAGGCAGTACATCACTCCAGCTCTCTCTCTGCTGCATTGGCCTCTGGTTCTGAATTACATCATCTATCACATATTGGCTTTTGCTTGCCAAGCTTTTAAAGGCGTGCTCTTGCTCACTGTACCTTATGAACGGCTTTCCCTTCCATCATTTGGCCTGCTTTTGAAGTTTACTGATATCGACTTATAAAATATTCTCTCTCTGCATGCCTACCCCCTCTGACTACTGTGTAACTGAGACATACATGCATATCGCAAGTGTCAAGTCCCCCTTTGAAAATGCTTTCTCTTGCTCATGCAGACTGTGGAAACTTCTACCCATAAATATCTGAACCTCATATGCTTTTAAAACTAGACACAACATACATCCTTTGGTTAACATCTATTTATAATTAGTAACTGGCATGGACTGGCAGATTCTTCACTGAAAAGCTCATAGACAAACTCTCTCTCTATGTATAAATGTGTGTATATATATCTGGAGATGTGCTCTGTTCCATTTTTCACTTTTAATACCATCATATATCGTATTTGTTTTTAAATTATTCTTTGCTCTGAATTTTTATTTTATAATATTAAGATGAATTTTACGTGTTAACAAAAACTGGCCTCAAAGTCACATTCTCACTCTTTAACAGCCTGATCGTGAAGACAACCCTGTAGCTTTCACTACCCTGTCCCTGGTTTTGTTGCATGTTACCCAAAATGTTGAAAATCACTGTAATTAATTAACCTGTTGACTGCAGAAAAATTGTCTTTTTTTTTTTTCAAGACTATAATGTTGTTGCAATACAACACATTATATATAGTAGGCATTAAACTTAAATGAGAGTAATTGGAAAGAGCTAAACTGCAGGACTGAGAGAAAATGCTTTAGTCAATGATCCACTATATTCTTCTTCATTGATATACAACTATATGCCACAAGGGGCTCTGTCAATACTACTGTGTCTGGGCATGCTGCCCAGTTCTCTCTTCTGTTATGTGCCCCAGGGCTCCATAACTGGGAAATACTGAGAAGGACCAACTTCTTCCTCACCCTCCCCACAAAGGAAACACATGGGTGTATCCCACATAGGAACCACAACATTGTCTGCGGAGGTGCTAGTCTAGATGATGGGGAGCCCTAGACTGCAGTTTACCTTACATCAGATAGTCTGTCAAGACACAACCTAGAATACCTGGAATGTAATAGTCTGGTTAGTAAGGTTGGCAGGGTGTTCATATCAACCTTGAATAATTATGACTAATGGACAAAAATTGACAAAATCATGAGACTCATAGTCTAGTATATAGAAAGAAAAAAGTGGAGATATGGAATACCATAAATATTAAGCCATGTTCTCTGTTGTGTATAAGTTTAAGTATGAAAGTTTACCATTTTCTTAACTATATGATATCTGTAAATGCAGTCAATCTACACTAAACTAGACTGTTTTTTTTTTTTTCACTTACCACAGCCTTTAATGCAGTTTTGAGAAAGTACAAATACTAGATCTACTGTATGAGGCAAGAGTTACTGGAGTAAGCTGTTGGGAGTCCACTTAAAGCCAAAGTAAGAGGATTAGTAAAAATCTGAATTAAAAGAGTATTGAGACTCCACTAGACCTTTTATTTTTACCAGATGAGATAAAAATCTTTGAGCACACATTTCAGGAAAATTCTAATTTGTTAAATAGTAATATTCTTAAAAAAAAAAAAAAAAATCATGCTTTTTTTTGTACAAATGTTGTCTTTATCTTTTATTAATAAACTAACTGATTGTATATTCATAATGACATTTTTTAATATAAATTCCTGATTTTTTTTTTCAATATACAGTGATCATTTAAAGAAGTGAAAAAGGTATTGATATCAGTAGTTAGAGAAAATGTCTTTGGAGTGTGCAAGAGACAGGGAATCCACAGAACAGATTCTGAGGTGTAAACAGAAATAGTCAGAAATCACACCTGACTCAAACTCTAAGCATCTCCAAGATTCCTTTAAAAAAGCAAGAATGGAGGAGGTAACTTTGGACCTTTCAGTGAGACAGACAAAAGAACACGTCTACTACCACCATCTTCTTTCAAAAACTCATAGAAAGGCACCTGGGCGAGAACAGAAAGAGCAGATCTGAGATCTTTAACAGCTGAGTCTTCTCCAAAGAGGTGATAAATGAAGGAGTCTGGATCAGTGAAACGTTTCATGAAGAAAACATCTACAAAGCAAGTGGGTTTGGAGGTTGCTTGACCATTCAGCTAAATGACTTCATTTAATCATTCATCTTTAAATTATACCAGTTGAGAAGGAATGTTGATAACAAACTTTCAGTTCTTAGATAAAAACATTGGGGCTTTATTCCATACTTTTGAAATCACAAAGCCTTTGAAATAAAAGGTTAAATTCAGTCTTTGGAGAATAGAAAGTGAGATAGGGAAACATATGCAAGCTGATATACACTCAGTGAAGCCACCTTTATACACACAAATTAGTTGCTGAGAACTAGGGGGAAGTCTACCTCAACAATGGAAATATATGTTGCGTTTTCATATTAAAAAAAAAAAAAAATCACTGATTTGCAGTAGCTTGTAAAGCTGGAAGAAGTCACAGAAGTTCTCCTTTCTCATACAGCTCTTTATTATGTGTGTTGAGAAGTTAGAAACTTTTGGCATCATTATTGTTATTATAAGCATCATTACTGCCACTTTTCCCTTTTGATAGGACATTATGATATATTACCTCACTTTATTGCAGTTTATGTTGTTACATAAATGCTACAAATGACAAAGTTTGGAGAGCACAGGTATTCTTAGAAAGTGCCAAGCAAACTGTAAATCATATTAAAATAATCTGGGGACTTGGAAAGAATTGTGAGTTGAATTGCTTTGTGTGGCTCAAGCATATAATGGTACTTTTAGATCATTCACTTTCTGGCTACAGCATCAAGCATTGGAAAGGAAGTAATATCTGAGGCAATGTATAAAAGAGACCTCACACTTAATTTTCTCCTCTATTATTACGTACTTATTTATTATTGTTTATTTATACTGTGGTAATAATGAGGTTCCAGGCAGAGATCAAGCCTGAATTTTAGTAAAGAGGAAGATTCCCATCTCATTTAATCCAAATATAAAACAAAAGAAAACAGGTAGATACAATGTGAGAGGAGGAGAAGGAAGGTGACAGTGATTATTATAGCAATAAAGAGGAATCACCAATTACCTAGTCATTGTTTAGCCTTCTTCGTAAAATATGGTACATCTGAAAGGCTGGTAATCGTTACCTTTAGGTCTGTCTTTAGTTTCTGTAAACTAGCAGTGTCCTTTGCAGCTACTTGGAAAGTGTTTTTTCCCCAATGGAGAAACACGGAAAAATTAATATTTTGTCTGTATGAAAAAATATAAAAATAATTCACGTATTTCAAAATATTAGGGCCTGAAAGGGCCAGGTAGGTAATCTAGCCTGAACTCCCATACATCTCAGGCAATTAATTTTTTTTAAATTATCTTTGTATTAATCCAAATAGCCTTTTTCAGTTAATGCAGAGAGTCATCCTGCCATAATCCAGAAAAGTTGGTACATGAAGTATCCTTCATTTTACTTTGCTAGTTTCTTGTTCGGCTAACTACCCTGACTGCTAAATACTTTGCCATGTTCCTAGTTTAAGTTTACCTGGCTTCACTTGCCAGTCATTAGTTGCTGTTATGACCTACTCTGCTAGATTAAAATGTTCATTGGCAGCTGGATTAATATTACAGGAAGGTAAATCAGGGCTGTTTTCAATCAGCTTTTGGATAAATAAAATTTATTAGTTAAGACACTTTTTCCAGCTTCAGAATAAATTTTCTGTCTTTTTTATGTCTCCTCAGCTTTTGGCCATCTTTTTCTCCCTGACAGTGATACAAGAACATAATACAATACTCCAGCATCCTTTCCACCCATGTGTTACACAGACACATAACCACCCCTCCATGCCATACTCTTGTCTCTAGCTTGTTGCTTATATACCAAGGAGAGCCTTAGTCCTTTTTGCTATGGCATCATATATGCAATTTAACTTGCCTCCCCACTCTGACTCTTAAATCCGTCCCTGAGAAACTAGACTCAGGATAGACAGTCCATTTCTCAGTGTGATGTTCCTTGTTCTAGAGTACAGCACACTTTGTTATGTTAAAATACACATTACTTGAATGAACCCACCTTGCTTTGTCCTTTCCTGATAATTATGACAAATACTGACACTCTTCTCAGCAGTAATTATTTTTCTTTATTTCCAGGTCATTGATAAAAAATATGAATAGCTTTAGGCCTTCTGTTCATATTAGAAATCATGTGATGCTTCACATTAACACCTACCCTGTCATATCACTCACTATGCTGTTCTTAGTATGATAGTTATATACTCAATTTGTACTGTACTTTGCTAAGTTTTAAAGAGTGTCCTCTGGTACTATGGTGTATATAATTTGTCCAAATATGCTATGGTAATCACATTATTACATTTGTCAGTTTAAATTTTTAATTTCTCAAAGAGGATATCCAAGTCATATTAGACAAAAGTTGTAGACAATTTCCCTTGGGTTTACTTATTTAAACATTTAGAAAGCATACAAACAAGTATCAAAATAAGGTCTCTATGATGATACACACACAATATATCCTTGACAATGTGAACTTACAACGAACACAACATAGCTTGTTTCTGTAGACAAGGGTCTTTATATATTTGAAGCTCAAACACACAAAAACCAAAGGGATAATGATTATGTGGCTAAACATACCACAGTTGGCTGGGAGAGATGTCAGGAACTTCCTAGTGAGAGGGGAAGAGCTGAAGCTGATAACCTCTGAAGCTAATTTTCTCAGTTTTTCTATAAATACAAATGCTTTGTACTGTGCTTAAATATTTTAGATTAGTTGCCACTGTTCTCCAACTTCTGCATTTATTTGTCTGAAGGGGGTACTGGGAAAGCAGAGAGGTTAAATATAACTTTTTCTGCTAGTTTTTGTACTCTGTACAGAGGTCCTGCCATGAACAGATTCCAGCAGGGAACTAACATTACTGTTATCAGGACTTAGGACCTGATTCAAGTTACAGTCCAGTCTATTACAGAATGAAGTCAGTTGTGCTTCATACTTCTGCAATATTCTCTCATCTGTAGAGATCACAACCCTATCCTCTTTCATTCCTTTTTGGGGGTGAGAAGGGGAATAACAGAGCTTTTCAAGACCCCCTCTCTGTCTGTAGCTCCAGTATATATCTCTTGCTTTCCTTGTTTTCTTCTGAACCAGGAGAAAAAGTCTTTCTATTGAAATGCTAATAGAGGAATAAACTGCATAAGACTCCATCCCCTTTGGGCCTACATGTAATTTACACATAAAATGAAATTGCACATGGCCTTGTTTCATAGCATGTTTGTTTAATTATCGTTCTTAAAAAGCTTTTTTCAATTAATTTTCAATATTTAAAAAAGGAATAAAAATGTCGATTTATCTGTCTACCTGATAATTAAGTATGGTTTGGGGAATAATTACATTACCTAATAGCAGAAATTTGTCCAGCTCTAATAACTGGCATTTTTCAACAGTTTTGCTTGCTTTCTTGTTCTCCAACTGCTGTAATTCAAAAGAAGTTTACATTCTGCATCTGTCAGTCAGTCCTTACTCATCACATCAGACACTAATCAGTTGACCAAAATGGCTCTGCCTTCCCTGACAATGAGTTAAGAAAGAATGAACAAATCTGGGCTAGCTTGAATCTCTTCAAGAGGGCCATTTGTAGAGTTCTGGTATATACCAGGAAAAGTATAACCAGTAGAGCTAAGAAAGTACTAAGTTTTTCATGAGCTTTCATTGCCTTTGAGAAACCTCAGTCTGAAATACTGTGTTGAATTCTGGTCATCCTTTTCCAAGAACACTGGAACATCCTTGTTTAATTTTATTTGGAATAGGTACGGAAGAGAACTATTAGCGAGCTAATCACATAATAATATTTTGTGGTGGGGGAGGGGCAAGTTGTTTAGCACAGTCAACTAAGGACCAAGATAGAATTATAGTCTGAAAGTACATATTGCAGGGATTTGTACCAAAGAGGAAAAACTCTATACCAGTGAGGTCTAAATAGCAGCTTCTGGGTCAAAGTGAGGTAAGGAACAGCTGTTTGAGCAGTAAGTCCTGCCTGGACAGCCATTTCCCTCCTTCTCCATATGACTGGTCTAAAAGTGGCCATTACAGCTCATTGCAGTGTTGTGAAGAGTCTGAAGAGGTATCCTCTTGCAGGTAAGGTACCTGGCCCTTCAAGGTCTCAAGCTTCTGTCACCATTGCATCAGTACACTGTAAATGGGGAAGTCCCAATTCTGAGATCCAGTTTGCTCATCTGAGAGAGCTGAACAATCTAATTTGAACTAAAAAGATGCAGGAAATAGGATGAGAAAAACAAGCAGCTTGGTGTTTCAGAGTAAATAAATGAAATTATCTCATTAAGATGGCTGAACATAGCTAATATTGACTACTATTAGCATAATGTAGGCCAGAACAAGAAGCATTGGTTCATCAAGAACTCAGATTCTTCACCTAAATCCCAGTGTGCAACAGACGGTAGTGAAATGAACTCTGCAGCTCTGTGGGCTCCACCACTACTGGAGGAGCTGGAACTTTCTTATATGGACCAGATATATAATATCAAAGATCTCTTCTACCCCATTAAATGTAAAGGCTTCTGTACTGCTTAGCTACGAATAAGTATGGTGGAGTGTCAGAACCATTTTGTCATTTAACAGATTTAGAAAACAGTACACAGAATAATTCCACCTAACTTTGTTTAAGGAAAAGATTTACGAAATTTTTCGAGCTGTGATGCTCTGTTTCTACAGCTGAGATAGAGCCAATAAGATGGAAAGCAGTCATGCCATGCACTTCACTAATCTCAGGGCTAAGCAAAGGCTGATTTGTGCCATCAAGATGGTAGGGGAAGAGATAATGAGAAAGCATTAATGAAAATTCTTCTCAGTAGGTTTTTAGGATACCATTATTATTAGTTGCCAGTTATAGTCTCTGTTGCTGACTCACACTAGGAATGCAAGTGGGACAGTGGGGTTTCAGGTCAAGTACTTGTCAGCTGCCTGACAAGGTAAAGATCAGGTTTTCTTCAAACTGTCAAATATCTTAAGGCAAAGCTTGGTTTCACAGCTAATACTCTCCATTTCCCAAGAATACAATGCTTCTCTCAGCTTGCAGCCCTGATAAAGGAAATAGTAAGAATGATTAAAAAAAATTTTTTAAAAAAATATATATATAAAAGATAAACAAACTTACCAGCCTCATTTAAACCTTCATTTGCACTTTCTCCTGCTTCTTTCTCTGCTTCTGGTTTATATCACCTCACCTTGCAGTTAATCTGACTGGTGCTGACAATTGGGCTTGTTAACACTCTCCTTTCAGCAGGCTTCGGCTGCAATTAGGAAGCCACAGACTGTTCCCTGTGTTTTGTCCCAATAGCATCTGCAGGGACACCTGGCAGCAAAGAGTAGAGCTTTTAACCCCTAAACTGTCAAGCTACTTCAGCACACTGGACAATTAAGTAGCTCAATTTGTAATTAAAATAGGAACATTTTAAAAATCTCCTTTTTTTGTTGTTTTTTTTTTTAAAGGAACTAAAGATCCAACTGAGTACCTTGTAGGAGTCATAAAAGTGCCTGCTCAAAGTTTAGTATATGAATTACATGGTATTCAGAAGATGTTAAATACGCAAACAGCTTAGGAATCTAACTCAAAATTTAGGTACCTATATACGTGGAAAATTTGGCTTGGAATGCCTTCTGTGAAACTGAACACTCATTATTTATCTTCTGTTGCTGGACCTGAAAGACTATTTACATTTATTTCTTAAAAACCTAGATGTTCTTCTTTGCTATATATAAGGTAGTTCAGTCAACATCAGAAGTTTCTATTGCATCCAGAAAAATATTCAAATCTGGAGTACTTTTTCTGTCCCAAGAACCATCACTTGTTATTTTATGTTTTAAAGAATGCCATTATAGATTACAGAAACAGCAATCAAGAAAGCCTGAAAGATATCATTACTTATATATTACACTGCTTCCTTTTCTTGTTCTGGAATGGAAGCTCTGTGTGACTAAATTTGCAGTACAGACAAACTGTAATATTATTTTGACATACATCATACATGTGATTCCATCACAAACTATTCCTGCCTTTACTTTGCATAGTCGCTGACTAAGGTCTTAATTCTGACTGCAGCTACTCTCCATGCAGTGAACAACTGATTTATCCTCCACTGTGTTGGCTCTGTGCTGATTGCTCTAGGTTAATTTGACATATGTATTCTGGCTTGCTTCAAAGTAGTGTCATAAAGTACAGGAGATATAATGAAGCATTATGAAGAACATGCACAGACTGTTCTAAGGGGCATACTGTACATCACATGCCTAGATTTTCACACAATAACCTGTGAATTTCTATTTATATATATTAATAATAATAATAGTCAATGCAAAGACATCCACAGTTGCTGATGGCATGAGTGGATCTGTAGACTGAGTAGTTGTGAAGAGTGACTGTAGTTGTCATTATAGCACTACAGTCCATATTTTGTCAGTGAAATGGTTAGATGTCAAATGATACCTGTCAAACACAGAAATGTTTAACTCCATTTTTGTGCTAGTAGTTGTACTAAAAAGTTAACAAGACTGCTCCTCCTGATGAAGGTCAAGCCTCTGACTAAGTATTTATAGCTTTATCAAAAATAAAAGAGATTCTGAACAGCTATAAAAATCAGTTTTCTTCAAATAAGTCAAAGTTTAGCAATGTTTATTTTGTTCCTTACCATGCTTCCCTCCCTGCTATGAATCTGAGGGCCATTTATTATGGAAATATTTATAGAAGCTATTGATTAACACTACTGTACAAACATCAGTTGTTTTCCATGCTTCTGGAGACTGTGGTTTATTTTCATAAAGACTTAATTTAAGAGAACTGCTGAGGAAGCCAAAGTAGACACTCCTTAGCTTGGTTTGACACGTTGAAGCTTCAATGATTCTTTTGTGGGATGTTAGCAATAGCAACAATACCATTTTCAACAAATTAAAATTTAAGAACGGCTACTCTGCTGTCTCCCAGTGGGTGAGCTCCTAGTTATGTCTCATTGAAAATGATGTTATAATCTTGATTTTTACTAAAAATAAAATATTAAGCATGTTTTGACTCTTACAGCTATGCAGTGTTAAATGCCCACCTGAATGAAGTTTGCTTCATTAGGTCCCAGAAAAATGAAATTTCCTCCATAGTTCATTCTACCTATAACACAAACTCTGAAATTCAGCTTTCTTCTTTAGGAATTGAAACACTGCTAGCAGGTTTCAGTGGAAACTGTTTGTGTGCAACTTTTGACTTTGATAACACATAGTTAATAGACAAAAATAGGCATATACTCCCTGGCATGAAACAAGAATGCATGACCCTTCTGTTTTTCAGACAGCTGTTTCTACCCAGCTCCACTGCAGAGTAGCAAATCAATGCAGACAGGACAGCACAGAAAGGTAGTGGATGCAGGGATGGCAGAGTTGCAGAGGAATGTGACAAAATGCAGAGAATACCAAGGGTGCTGTAGAAGTTTAAAGCAAGGAAAGAACTCTGAAATAAGGAGGTGTGGAAGGACTTGTAGAGCCAGTCAAAGATGTCATGCTCAAATAACTTTTTCTTGAGACAGTGGTGTTTTTGACAGAACAACAATTTTTGTGAGAACATTTGTCATTTGCAGGAACATGTTAAATTGCTGACATATTTCAACAAAACAAAATACAGAGATTTTGGTAGCTGAAAATTCAAGATTTTTTTTTTTTTCCCCCTGCATGACAGTTTTGAGGAGATAATATAATTCTTAGAGGGTTCTTTTTTATGTGAATAAAAGATAATTCTGTTCAAAATAATTTCACAAAATCACAGAATTTATTTAGTATTAGGATAAAAACAGAATTGGGAAGGGTGTTAAAAAGATTAACAAAAAGAACAGAGCTGGAAAGGAAACTATGAAAAAGAGAAGTGAGATGGAATATGTTTGAGAGACTTTTCATGGAGAGGAAGGTGATCAATGAAAAGAGGAAGCCTAAAGAAATGTATATTGTGAACAAATAATAAGAGGGCAACAAAAGAAACAAATGAAAAAAAAAAGATGGTGAAAAAACATGTGGGTAAAAAGAACATCTTGTGCCTCCTGGTAAAGATAGTAGAAGTTTTGTTTTCGACATCTGAAGGCTGACAAGAAACTCCTGGAGTTTCAGCTGATTCTGCTCATTGTTTTGTTCAATTTATGCCTTTCTTAATGGAGCCATCTTTGAAATCAGTAGGAAGAGTTAATGGTTGCATGTAAAATGGCAAGAAGAAAGTAGGTTCCATTCTGTCAGTAGAGTTGAGGTACAGTTGGGGTGGAGTGTAAGCTAACCCTCCTGGGAGATGTAGATTTTATCATGGCCTGCAAAGCTTTAGTCTCTACTGTAAGACGAAGAGTAGGAAGACAGTTACAGAGCAGTTGCAAACCTAGGGGAAAAACTGGAGCTGATTAATTTTTTTTGTTTTACTCAAATGCTGTAACTGAATACTCAAACTTCCCTGATTTCACCATGCTTTGCCCCACAGTTTTTACAGTGCTGCCACTCTTCTGTGCCTTTCCCTTTTGTTTTCCCTGAGAACCCCATTGCTATCTCATATATAACTCGTGCTCCTTTCAGATCTCCTTTCTCTGTGCCAGCTCTCCTCTGCTACCCTAGTTCTGATCCCACCTTTGTGCTTTTCTGCAGCACTCACAAACTCCTCAAAGCCAGAGTTCAAAAGAAAGCCCAGAGAAGAAAGGCTACCCAGGGCTATGCATTTTCAGGCTTAAGCTCACTTTTTCGTTCCAATAGGAGTTATTTTATCATGTCAGTGTGTTACAACAACACAATCCTTTCTATAGTATTTTGAATAAATGAACTCAGAGTAGTAAAAAAGTACAAGCCTACACCCTGTGTTTATCGGGAGTCCTGTAAGAGGCTTGTTTGTGCTGTAAAAAATGAGGAAATGATTTTGTTAACAGCTACAACTAAACAACTAAAATGAAAGAGGGGGCTAAGCACTTCTAGCTGGAAACTTTTGCTCTACACAGCAGCAAAACACAGACTACAGGGCAAGGGAGGAGCCACTGTAATTGCCTTTTGCTGTGATCTCTAGATTTATGATTGAAAGTATCATGTCTAGGGTTCTATGCTCATTCTTTTCTCATAAGCTCTCAGTACTTAGAAGTCTTTTCTTCCACTCTTAATTTGCCTGGAGCAAGGCTTTTATCTAGACTTTTAGCCAAGAGGCACCTGCTGAAATATTCATTGTTAGAAATTGTGCCATGGGTGTTTTTCCCCATTTGTCCAGTTCTATGTCATTAAAATAAGGTTGAGTGCAATGAAAATAGGATTTGACATAGAAGAATGGCATTTTCTAAAAAACTTTATATAATAGGTAATTAACCCTTTTCAGTGCAAGAATTTAGATACTATAGACTGCCGAATAATATCCTTTGTCAATGAACTTTTTGCACCACATCAAAATGGAATTGAATATTATATCTTCATTTTGTGGGAGAATCAAATTATAATCTGCAATCTTTTATGAGGATTATTTAAAGATTTTGATATTTGATTTTTTATATTGATCTCTACCTAAACATGATGGTCATTTGAGAAAATGCAAAAAACCTGAGTCTTTAAAATCTTATAATGTGTACCTAAAGTCTATCCTTCCTTCCTTCCTTCCTTCCTTCCTTCCTTCCTTCCTTCCTTCCTTCCTTCCTTCCTTCCTTCCTTCCTTCCTTCCTTCCTTCCTTCTTTCCTTCCTTCCTTCCTTCCTTCCTTCCTTCCTTCCTTCTTTCCTTCCTTCCTTCCTAATAATACTCAGATGATCATATGACATTATTAAAATTACATTTTTTTGTTTGCATTTTGGAAATAACAGTTTTCAAAAATCTCAAAGGGTAAAAATTAAATTGAATCAATGAGGAACTTAGGTATATACAATTAAACCTAGGATATTTTTTACCTTATACAAAGTTGGTCTCAAAGTTCATCAGTTGGCTTTGCTTTGAAATTGAGTGAGATGAACTCTGGGTGAATTCTGAAGGTCCCTTCTGATCAAAATTGTTCTATCATTGTATTTTATGATTCTAATAGGAGCAGATATTCCATGTACAGATAAGAGTATTTAAAAAAATAAAACAACAACAAAAAAATTTAATCAGTTTTCCTACAACAGGAAGTAAAACAAAAGTCTTCAGTATATTATTTCACCCTGTGTTTGAGAGGCTAATCCTAGGCCTGATCTCAGAGTCTTCACAAGAATGTAAATCCAGTGCCATACAAGATATTTCCCTGTAGTTACACTGGAAATTTCCTTGCATGGCTCCTGTCAGATTTTGTTATCTGATAACAGACATATAATACTTTAATAATCTTTCTAAAGATCTCAAAGTACATGAAGAGCAGTCACAAATTAAATCATGTAAACCTCTTTTCAAATGGGGAAATATTTTGTTGTCTCACAAATATCTGTATAAAAATAGACACAAAGAAATCAAGCAGTTTTCTCAAGATTTTGCAACAAAAATAATGTGCAATTACTTGTGCATCTAAATGGTCTAGCATAAAGTTTGCAGGCTGTAGATGGTCTTTCTCCACAGTTTCAAATCGAATTGCATTGGATTGGCACTGGTGTGACTGAAAATGGAACATGGCTTTCAACTCACTCATTACAGTGACAACCTGCAGCCTGAGTGTGATTTTGCTTATCATCAACCTCCACTCAACCACAACTAATGGAAGCCATTTGACCCACAAATTATATTTAAGAAGATACTGATATTTTTTCAGTGTCAAGTCAGAATACAACAACACTCCGGTCTGGCATGGCTGCTCCTGTTGTAAATTTCTTGGTGGAAATGCAACATACGAGCCTAGCAGAAAAAATCATAGCACAAACTCTTTTAAGAACACAGGAATTTTGGTGAGCTAGTTATTCCCAAACAGAATAAAAGTGTTCCACAGAGAAAGCAAAAGAAGAATATTTTGCATGAAATGCAAATACACAATGAAAATAAATTTTGCTCTGTTAGAAATGCTCATTTGTATAGGTTGCAGTTTATGAAAAGTTTTAGATGTATACTTATGTTTATCCTTATTTAGCAAATATTCTAACATATGCATTAAAAAATTCTAAGTCCAAGATTTAAAAATTTTGATGTTAAGTGAAAGAGTTTAAATATTTTAAAGGTAGACAGTGAGATACTTAACTTGGAGGCTTTTGGCCAATGAGGAGTCCAGATCCTTAAGACACAGACCTTGGGTATCTGCGATCTTCACTAGATAATATCTACAGGGATATTCATATATGTGGAAGATTCATCAGAATACCTCAAGATCTCTAAAACTGAGGCACTTCCGTGTTAGCCCAACAAGAAGTTTCCAGATCACAATTCCTTCCAGTTGTCAAACGTCATCTCAGTCTTGTGTCAGTTCCTCATGTTCCTTTTTGAGTCTAACCAAAAGATTTCTCAAAATAGAGATGAAATCTAAATCAGGAGCTTTAAGGTCTGATGCAGATGTAGACCTTATGGGAGCTTTGCAGAGCAGGCTCTGTGCTGTTAGACATTGATGCTGTCCATACTCTGACTCACTTTATTCCAAAAGGAAGAAAATGCAGGAAAAGATCCAAAAGCCAGGATCCAGAAGCTTTGATTCTTTTTCAATCTTTACCAAGCTAGGAATGATGAATTTGACATGAAGTCTCTAGCCTTCTGGACAGACAATTACAGAGGAACAAAATCCAACAACTTCAGTTGCTTCAGATTTTTCCTAACAGGAATGAGAGGAGAACTTGGAACTCTAGGAGCAACATGCTGGGTTTAACCCTTTTTGAAAATGTGAGGCTACATTCCCATTTTACTGCAGTAAAAATCCTAAAAAAAGGCCCTGTCAGCAGGACCTTGTGTCCTATCACAATGCTGTACATATATCAACAAATTCTACTCTCAGGTACCTTAGTGTAAATCTGGAGATACTTTATACAAGTCAATGGAAGTGATTCCAGATTTACAGCAGCAATCACTGACAGTAGATTTTGGCCTTTGGCTGCTTTTTTCAGACTTTTTTCAGTGCATAGTAGCATATGTGCTATTTCAAAAGAAAAAAAAGTCATAATGTTGCGATGATAGAAGCACAAGTGCAGCCAAGGGTGTTAGAGCACAGTTCTTGATTACATCAAAATTGCTTAAGACAAGACTGACTGCTTCATTGACTTAATGCAGCTGTGGGATTTGAAAGATTCTGATGGAAAAAGCACTGGTGCTCTCCACAACCTCCTATAAAATCAGCCTCCTACATTAAAAAAAAAAAAAAAAAAAAAAAAAAAAAAAAAAAAAAAAAAAAAAAAAAAGCAATGAATGAGCTATGAGAAACTGCAGTAAATGAGAAGCAGAATTTTAATGGATAAATGTAAAAAATATTTTTTAAAGCAAAGCAAATAACTTGATAACTGCTTAACACTACTGAACAGCAGTCAGAAAATTATAATGTAATAAAAAAGCAGTTGGCATCACTGGTAAATGAACTTTCTCCACTACTCAACTGTACTCTCTCCAACCTGACATGTTAGTAGTAGAATAAGCTCCACTTAACTCTTGGACTGGAAGGACTAGGAGTTAAATACAGCAGTTCTGTTTATGATAAATAAAAAGAGATGGAGAATAGCAATAAACTACTTTGTGTCTCAAGAGTATTAAAACATTTAAAGTTTATGGATCTGGCACAAGAAAGAATGATCATGATTACAGCTGGATTGAATTTCAGTGTTTAAATTGTGATCTTTGATTGAGCACAGTTTTTTCTGATTGGAAGAGCAAATATATTCCAACTTTTTTGTGTTTATTCACTTATTAACCAATTCAGCAGTGAATTTTCCAAATATGTTCACAATATTCAGCATCAATTTGATGGTTTTGGTCAATTCGTCAGCCAGTTCATGTGAATATGCAGATATGGGATATACAGACCTTCAGAATTAATTTAAAACTCCAAGTGAATGTTTGTGGAGCTGTTCTGCAATAACCTCCAGGAATGAGTCAGCTTGAAGATACAGATCCTATTTGGACAGTTGCGGGAATTTCATGTGTTGTAGGGGTATGCCTGGGAGAAAAGGGAAATCTTTTCCTGCCCCTACACCTCAGCCTATAAATGGCCTCTTGGGAGCACAAGGTGTGAACATATGCAGGTACGTATCCCACAACATTTCTGACATTTTTACTCACTTTTTTTTCCATCCTGAACTGAGAAATTCACTTGAAAAAAGCTACTTGTTAATGGTTTCTAATGTCTTTAATTTTCCATCTTAACAAGGACAAACAATGAGTGACAGTGAGGAGAAAAGTTGCTTCCATACTGCTGTTATTTATTTACTATTCCTTTTATAAAAAAACTCTAAAGAGCAATTAAATAAAACATATACTATTACTGTCAGCATAGCTGTAAACAAAATATTCAGTATTACACCCTAATTAAGCACATATCACGCTGTCTTAAAAACCACAAAATAATTTTTGTCTTGAAAATTGAAATAGATATAGCCTTTAGCAGTATTTCTAATACTTTCATTCAGATTGAAGACACCTCCGCTAAATTTTTAGTACATCTCTTTCCAGACAGATCTTAAATATTGTAACAACAGTGATTGTTTGGGGCTTTTTTTAAAAAAAAATGACATCACATTGAATTTGATTTAATTGCTAAATGGCATTCAGTGAGCTGTTTTTCTGATATAGATCATATCTTGCATTCATAGTTCTGTCAGGTTTGTTATTTCCAAGTACTAGAGTGATTCCCTATGATAAATAGTGTGTCCTCTCCACTCACTGATATCTTTAAGGCAAACAGAATGAGAGATGAGTACAATATCTATACTTTCCTCTGAAATTAGAAATGACTTGCTAGAGAAAAGGGCATTTCACATGAGAGGGCAGAGTATGACAGAAACATCATATGCCACTTAATATACCTAAAGACAATGAGATAAAAATTATATATAAGCCAGTCCTAAACTAAATCAAGATAGGAGGATAGTATTAGTACTAGTGTCTGGCTTTGAGGAACCATCAGAAACTGAGCATAGAGAACAATAGCACAACTGAAAACTGCCTGAGATCATAGAGTCTTTAGGTGATTACTTGTCATGTTTGGGTTATATAAGAACATCCACAGAGAATGAGATAACAGCTCACATTTGTATTGAGAGAGTTATTTATGGAAAGCACAGGCTCTTTTCTGTCTTACTGAACAGCTCCTGAAAGTGCAAGGCCTTCATTGTCACTGAGTTAAACTGGACTAAAAGGGTACTCAACATCAAGATCAGGTTCATGGAGAAAGAGATTTCATAGAGTTACAGTCCACTCACCATTCTGTTCTCTGAGGATGGAAAAATCTGGCCCAATGCTTTTGTTACATAGAAGTGGCCACAGAACATTCTCTGTAGAATTTCCTCTATTCATTTGAATTCATAGATAATAATTCTCTAAAGTAGCATAGATTTATCCAACTATTTTGTGTTTAAAAATGGAGCTCAAAACCCTAATCACAGTTTAATTTGACTAAATACTTACATACTTTATGGTCAATCATCCAGATCTTACAAGGTCCCTTGGCTTTGGAATTACTAATCTCAAATGATACTATATATGAGCCTTGTCTTACATGACATATATTGAAACAGACTGTGGAATGATCGCTTAGAGATGAGAACCTTGCTACAGTTTTAGTGAACCAAAGCTAAGAGGCAAATTATTCAATTATAGTAAATTTACAGTAGCTTAATATTTGATAGAAGTGGTTCTTCTATCATCAGAGCATCATACTGAAAACCCTTGAGCAGCAAAATAGCTCCGGAAAGACTGAGGATATTTTAGCCACTTATTAATAAAATTCATCTATCTTTATTTTTTATGAACACTGTGGCGCTTTGTGCAATGATGGCTGCTGAAACATTTTTGGTTTGTGCATTGATGTTTCAATTTACCTTGCATAGCACTGCACTAGAGGGAGCAAGAGAGCAGTATTAGTGCAGGTAGGTTATGGTAGGATTTGTGGCTCCATAATTAACCCAAGGGAAGTAATTGCTCTGGGCTGCATCTGTAGAAGTGTCTAATGCAAAGAAGTATTTTCTCCTCTTTCAATATAATACATTGAGAAATCTGTCAAGGGGGAATGATGTCAGTCTCAAATTTTCCCCCAAACTACCCCAGGTCACTGTACTGTGTTCCAGTCTGTTGCATGTCTCCCTCTATAGGTCTGTCCAAGTGAGATAACAAAGTCAATCAAGACATAGTTTTGTAGGACAAGCAGTAGAGGTTCATGAATTTGAGAACACTGAAGCTTACCGTAAGATTTCAGAGAGCCCTGTTTTAAAAATCAACAGCTTGTCAGTCTTCTTCTGACACCATATATTAAGCAGTTGCGTTATTTTGATTTAATTTTTGTATAAATACAATAGTAACAGTGTGTTTCAGTTCATCAATTTGTTCTGTATTCAGCAATCCAGATTCTCACTTTTTAGAACGGAAGATGTCATTGTGTACAGTTTCAGTGGTGACACAGTTATAACACATATATCCCAGAAAACCCTGTATGGGTTAACTACACCTGCTGGTGACAAAGTTGTGAACATCAATTCCTTCTAAAGATCACCTCCCAAGTAATTTTCTGTTTTCACTCTGGAAATGAAAGAAGTTCTAGATATGGCCAGGAAAATGCAACAGATGAAAGCATTTATTTACTAGTAGTAATTCTTACTCACCCTCAAACTTCTTAGCATTGGTATAGACAAATGATCAGGTCTTTGTTCCTCTCCATTTGAATGAGTATTGTAAGCAGTGAAGGTTCAGCAAAAGTTCACGCAAACCACTACTCTATGTTCAGTGCTTTAAGTGAAAGGATACTTCTTCACAGAGCAATGCATAAGTGAGTTTAATAAAGATTGCACTTTTCATAATATGTGCACCAAGCTGTTCTTTGAGAAATTATCTGTAGCTAGGAGTGTACAAAGATTGCTAAAGGCTAACTACAAAATTTCTAATTTTCATTGTCTTTTGTTCTAGTTTGGATTCCAAAATTACTCTTGATTCATATAAGCAGCAACCTGCTAGATTAAATATGCTCAATACATAGTACTCAGTCGTTTATCATGGAATTAACTCTGTGTTATACTTGCTTCTATGACATTTATAGTAAGTTGTAGTGCAGTTTAATTTGATTTAGCTAGTTATTTATTTTTAAGTCTGTGTATAGCAGACTTTATTTTTGCTATAGTTCAAAAATTACGTTGTTACTGTTACTGCAATAGTCACTTATTAGGATAACCTTTCACCTTTCTATTTTGCTTATAGTAATGGGCAATTTAAGCCTGACTACGCAAAAAGATGCTAACTGTAAAGTTGAGAAGATAGAGCATTTTTCTTGCCTTTTAACCCAAGAATTGACAATTTCTGTCAGCAGTAGCAGGGCCTGACACTTAGGGTAGCTTGAACCTGTTTTGCATACTGTGAATTCTTACAACAGCAGCCTGAATTGTGACAGGAGCTAATTAGCATTTCCACTCCCTCTGTTCAACCCTTTTATTTTTGACAAGTGACAGAAGCAGTAGAGGAAGTTTAACTAAACTCAGATTAAGAAATTAATCTCCAATTTTGGAAGTTAAGGAGGAAGAAGTTAGATCAACATTTGTGGTAGGCTTTTCCAAGCATGTGTGTATATGAATGTGTTATGTATACATTTACACTATTCATTTGTGTTGGATACATAACTGTGACATTTGAGAACAATACATGCAACGACTTCCAACTACCCATTCAAGGTATCCATCCAGATCCCAGTGAAGCTAATGACAATCTTTCTGGTGGCTTCTCTTGGTATTTACTTCTAGTTTTATGTACATAGGGTGCGCAATGTAGTATTTCTGCAATATGGAAATAGGGTATGATAATTAACCTCTACCATGTGTAAGCAGCTCCTTTTGATCTTTTTCACATGATATGTAAGCCTTTCTGAATTCAGGTGAAACACCGTGGGCTGAGGATACATACATCTACTGGCATAGACTGAGATTAAATAGCCTCTAGTGTGGACACATAAACATACAACCTACCTTTATTATTACCCTTATTAAGTATATATATTGCAGTAGCCTGTAAAAGTCTCACTCAAAATCTTTGCCTGCTATGTGCCACTCTACTCTCAAATTAATCAAAGACTCTTATAGCTTGTAGCTTCACACAAAGGTGCAGTGGCATTCATCGACTATATGGCTGAATTAAGAAGTGAACAGGACTTTTTAGCCCCAGCCTGTTGTTCTTATCACTGAATATGCTGCCTGACAAATTTATATATTATTTTTCTAAATACAGTGCAATCCAGGCACCAGGTAAGAAGAACATAAGTTTGCAGTCTGATATAACAAACCACCCTGTCATGTACCATTGGCTTCTCTGACTGTAACATGATATTGCTCTAAGATAGCTATTGTGAATTTTCTCATTGTTACCATGTGCTCATGATCTGGCTATATCCATGTGTTGTATTTAGATTGAACCTCTCTGCAACACATGCTTTTTGTTCTGTGTTTGTACCGTACCTACTATGGGATTGGGATGACACCCTGATCCCTGATTAGGGGTCCTAGCAGTAGGACCTGACTATGAATGAGAGTTTAAAATAAAAAAGCAAGGACACTAGTGACAGAAAAAACAAAATAAAAAACAAATGAAAACAGCCTGCAAATGTTTTAAGTAATGATGATAAATAGTTAAAAAAAACAAACTAGTATAACAGAGCCAGTGCTCCTATTCATTACAGCAATTTTGCATGTGCTTAACATTATGTATATGAAGAGCCCCAAGATTTCAAGGATACTAGTCATATACTTAAAAATTAAGCTTCAAGTTATTAGAATACAGCCTTAATGAGGATAATTTGGAAAGTCTAATATGTACAATGAATTAATCACCTGGCAGACTAATTATGCCTTATTGAAATGTTGATCCCAACTGTAATCATGCCAAACTTGCAAAGCTGTTGAGAACCGAGGTGACTTATAGGGTTCCCTGTACAGTATACACGTGGAGATTCAGTTGGAAACCAGCCTGCCTCGAAGTCAGCAAAGTTCCATGAATCTTTCATGTCCACTGACTGAGGGTAAGTTTTTCATGTAGCAGGCTCAAAAGATGAAGACTCCTACTTTCAGAGAAAATTCCTGAGCATAAAGTCCAAGGGAATCAAGTCAAATTGAGGGTAGGAAAAACTGCTGAAAGCAGTAGACTGATGAATTCTGTCACCAGCTGGACTTGTGAGTAACTTATAAAAAAAGACAGTTCCTGCATTATCAGTTTCATATCAATATATCAGGACAATGGACACTCTCTCTGGAATGCTCCTCTGAGCAAGGTGCTTATTATAAGAAAGATGTTAGGAAGATTATTTGATGGTAGGATCTTCTGGAGCTTGTAGATGTTGAAGGAGGTCACTTAAGGACTTCCAAAGCTATTCTCTTTACATCTCACTTTTGCATGCCAAATTTATTGCTTTGGTCAGCACATTCTAACTATGAATGAGGGAGCTATTTGATTCATGTTATTCTGGTAGAAATCCAAGCAGTCACTGCGAACTTGAAAAGCTAAACCTGAAACTTGAAACTCTGTAAATCACTGCAGATGGAGAGAGTATGAGATATCTTTTGCTGTCTCAATCTAGACTGTTTCCTTCATGGGGAATAACACTGGGGAGTTTTCAGACTTTCTTTCTCTTTCCTTCCTGCTTTTTGATGTCGGTTTTTACACTTAATATGAGAGCTGTGGAAGACAGGCTTTCTGCTTTTAGCAAGCAAAATCACAAATACTACTTTGGTTTCTACCTGACTTGTTCTTTAATTACAGAAAATTAAATAAAAGAACTTCCCCTCACTCTAGGTGTGTTTGGGAAATGTTCAGACACTCTTTTAAAAGTGCAGAACTTTGCTGCCTTTAGGATATAACAATGCTTTATTTGGATTCAAGTGATTAAAGAGCTAATTTTCTTAGTGGGAGGTTAGTACATTTATAGAGGGAAACTGCATTACAGGAATATGGATACATTTGAGTTCCACAGGGGCCCAGGGAATTCCAAATTCCCATCTCTGCTTGTAGCAGCAAAGACCATTAAAAAAAAAAAAAACTGAAAAAAACCCCTCATTGTTTTGTAGCTTCTGAGTCTGGTGTCTTCTATATAGCTGGAGACAGTTACATTCAGTTTTCCCTAGAGGACGGACTTTTTCTGAACTTGTCTGTTTGGTCCTTTTAATTGTAAAGTCATATAGCTAATTTCCTCTGCATTGATTTTCAAATGATGCTGCAAATGTGAGGTTCAGAGTCTGCTTCTGTCTAACTGATTCAGTTGTTTAATTCTTTCAAAGAAGCTTAATTTAATCCAGGTTGAAAATCTGAATATGGGAAAGCAAAGATCAGAGCATAATTTGGGCAAAACTGCCTAGTTTTTTATTGTGCCATAAAATTGTTTCCAGTGAAAAAAAAAAGGCCTCTCTAACTGTGGTACTTTCCATTCTGTGTACAAGGTAGGATTGCAGTGAGTATTTGGAAGAAGTGTTTATCTTATTTTTTTATTCCCTACCTGTTTGCTGAATTCAGTCTGATGATGCTATTCGTTGTCCTAATAAATAAGCTGTCTGAATGTTTTTCCACAGGCTTATCTGGAATGAAAGTGCCAAGACTTAGATGATGAAGGGTATGGTCTCCAGTTGAAAGCCAAGCAGGCATTTCACCCAAGAGGAATGGAATTAATCAACATGGAATTTGGCCTGGATCCAGGAATTAGCACATTTAGGCTTACAGCAATGTCATCTTCAATGACTATGTGTCATTGGCTTTGGTTCATCTGAACAAAGACATCTCTAACAGAACTGATGGTTCACACTGGATCACCACAATACTGAGTTAGAGTGAAATGAGTTGTTTGCTTGGTGAAAAATGTGGACACCTTTAAGCATATATGGCTTGCTTGTATTTTGTCATCCAAGCACTAACCAAACCCAGTACTATTAACAGTGTGTATATGGATACAATCAATTCCCAAGCTGACATGGAGCATACCTGGTCAGCCTCTGAAAAGTCTCATGCTGCTCTTCTGATGCTGGAGCCACAGTTACATGCTCTGCATTCTCCTTCAGCTCATCGGCTGGTGACTCTTGTGGGTTATCCATAATAATGGAACTGCAAGATGGAGAGGAATTTATTCGCCTGCTGTGCAGATGGATGACTGCATAGGAAGCCAAAAAAAGAATGCTTAGGTGTTTGTGCTTTTCTCAAAGCACTAGCATTGGAAGTGACTTATGATGAGGAGGTCTTACAATACAGTTCTTGGGCAGTCTTTAATTTTCCATCTAACTGAGTGCTGGACAGGCAAAGCTCGACTAATTACTGACTAGAGTTTAAAGAGCTAACTAAAGGTGGATACAATGTCCAGGCAAATAAATTGTTTCAATTCCAGTTTGAGCTCTACTCTGGTTTTATAAGGACTGATGTATGAATAGACTCCATTACCTGGGGAAGAGACTAACAAATACTGTAGATATTTTATATTGTTGTTCAAAAGCTGAGAAGATTAATGCTAGATCCTTTATTTTAGTGACACAGCACTGTAATCTGGGTTCAGACAAGTTGGTTTATTGAAGGGAAACCCTTTTTTGTCTGCATTCCAGGATTTAAAAGAAAAAAATAGAAGCTGGGATTAGAGCCAGACTGAGGAGAACTGATGCAGTCTGTCAGCAAGCCCTCAGGTAACAATATCATAATTTATAAATTCTACCAACAATAGGATAGTAATTAAAGATGTAAGTTTCCCTTTTCCTGTCCCTATTTTTGGCAAAACAGATTTCAGACTGGTAAAAAAAAAAAAAAAAGGAATCAAACCATACACAAGAAAAGGGCTTCATTTTTGTTTCTCTTATGACTTGCATTTCTTATTGCTTTTGCTATAATAGGCTGGTGGCATGTTGGACTTTCTGACATGCATCACTGTATGATCCAGAATTACTTTCTTACAAAGTCAGGTTGGAGTTTTTTGTGATTTGTTTTGATTTAAAATGAGAAGGTGCATGCTAGCCCAGATCTTGTGCTGGGTAAAATCTACAGAATTCCTTGGAGCATGTGAATTTGCCCAAATTAGGTCCATCCTTGTTGTATCTAGTTTTTGTCCCATGAATTCAAATAGCTTGGGCTGACTGAACTAAGAGTGGGGTTACATATTGTGAACAGAAATTGTTGGCTGGTATAATAGGACCCACTTCCCCAGATTACAGCAACTCTAATTATTTCACACTGTAAGAACAGTGTAGGATCATGTTGAAGAATACAGTGAGATTATTGTTGGCAAATGTTGATATTTTAGTGGTAAACGAGGATGCAGATAACAGTTACGGTATCACATAATTTTCATTGGCACTAATTAGAGTATTTTCAATGCCTATCTAATTTCTGTTTATTTCATTTGTAATGTTCTTGACTTATGGACATTATTTTATATAATGTTTCTGCAGTGCCCAGCACAGTGGAACACTATTTATGATTAAGAACGGAGGCTGGTAGAATAATAGTAATAACAGTAATATTAATAATAATAAATTAATTATAACAGTTTATACTGTGATTTAGTCAGCACTCATGAGTTAAGCAGTGTTGGACTAGTCCAATAGTTAAATGGCAGGCTGTCAGGGAACACTTCTGTTTAACAGATGGTACTGAACAAGTGCCCAGGCATGGTGTTAGGACATTGTGTTGTACCAGGTTCCATCAGACATAAAATTGAGGTCTTGACCATTTACAGCCATAAAAATTTAATACCATAAAAAAGTAAGAATATTAAGCACAAGGCCTAACTGAAGTGCCAGTTGTAATCTGCAAAAAAGACTTCTCCTGACTTGTGGTCATGGAATCTGGTAGATATTGGCCAGGTCAGTCTCTGAGACTCTCAGCCAGGTCTGCTTCGCTAGTGTCCCTGGATAAGGTTACTTTTCAACTTGCGTGTAACACAATTTAACAATATTGTCCTGAAGTGTCACTCTGGGTTTTTTTTTTAATAGTGAATAGTGTTGTTTTCCTACATACAGATCTGACACTTAAGCTAAACAATACAGTGTTCTTCTGGCCTCTATAACTAGGAATTGGTCTTCTGGCTTTCCTTGGGGAAATGCTGAATTGCAGATATCAAGGTATTTGAAATGGATCTGTGACTTAAAAATGTGTACTGTGCCAGGAAGGAAGTGACGTATCTGATTTTTATATTTCCATTTTGATTCTTGGCTTGCATAACTGTCGACAGTCATTTCAAAGACTTAAACTCACCTGCTCTATTCCTATTCTCTTTTACTGAATGTCTCATGAAGAAAGGATGAGTGAAGTTAAAAAGGAAGACAGTCTTTCCAAACCTATCTTCTTTTAGGAAATCCTCCTTTTCTTTCTCTTTTAACCCAAATGAAGAAAAACTGTTTTTAAGTTCAATTTGATTTTCTTCTTTAATCCTTGTCAAACTGTTCCAGAAAGAATTCAGGTATACCCAAATTTACCTAAGCAGATGAGTAAAGGCTGCTTGGATTTACTATGCTGCTTTTGGGGACTCTCTCCACTTGATGACCTGAAGTGTGACTGGTAAATCCCCAGTTTAGGAAAAACTGGGAGTACCCATTGATGCACACAGCCACTAGGATTGCCTCTGCCCTTCACATTCTGAAAAAAATTTGTGCAATGCAAATAATTCACACAACAAAAGGTAAGTATCAAAATGCTTCCAATATTTCCTTATCCATGGCATTGTCTTTTCTGCTTTCACAGCCTCCAGGCAATATCCTTCAGAACTCATTTATGCATCTTTTCCTGAGCTAAAAAATAAAATAATAGTGATTATACTGGGCAGTCCTTGCAGTCGTTACTATATTGATGGTACAAACTGATTTGTGAAAACTGTGATATTCTCTCAGATCCACTTGTTTTACTAATCTCACTTAGCCTAGCTGCTTAGCCTGTATGTAATAGCAAATATTTGAATTTATGAAAAAATTAAGAATTAATAGGAAAGTGTGTTGGTTAATGAAACAAAATCCTAAACAAATAATGTCATGAAATGTCATTATTTAAAGCTCAGAAAGATTTCTGGGAAGGCAATGAAATGAAAAATAAAAGGTGAATTCATGAGGGCTGCCATCACCATGAATACCACCATGACCTCATCGACCTTCTCTCCAAACAGTGCTACTTACTCACTTTGGGATTCAGTTCACAGTCGCTCTCCTGGCCTTTAATGGAAGTGAGTGACTTTGGGGTATAAGCAGGGCATGATTATAATACCATAATGAACTACCTTCTGCATGTGTATCCCCTACCTTGTACTAGAGGGAATTAGAATGACCTCAGCTGTATGTCATAGGCTGTTAGCAATGAGCCCAGGTACGTGAGGATAAGCTTAGTCTTAACATGGGAGTACATAGTGAACTGGGGGCTGGATCCATAAAAGGACCTGGGTCGGACTATAAGTAATTTTTAGGTGCCTAGCAATTTAGGTGAAATTCACAGCCCCTATGCAAAGTGTTGCAGTTAGCACATGAAATGCAAGGAGTGAGGAACCTTGAGACAGTACCCTCAAAAAATAGGAAGCTTGAGACATCCCATAAAGCACTCACAACACAAGAGAGGCTAATTTCTTCTCTCAGGGACCAGGATCTCTTGAGATTCCTAATCACAATGGGTACCTAACTTTGGTTTAGGCTCTCCTCATGAGGAGTTACGTGTATAGAAACAAATACATCTGTAACCTCAGCGCTTGCATTCAGTGAGTTGCGCTCCAGAGAGTCAGAAAGCAGTTTTTAAATCTTTATCTTCTTTGATCTGGAGTAAGGACTGAAGGTTTTGGGTTTTTGTGGTTTTTTTGTCTTTTTTTTTTTTTTTTCCCCCCTCCCATCCAAGAACATTGCCCAAATCACTTGGTTATTTGGAATTCTGGATGGAGTTTTCAGTTCCTCCTACTGAAGAAGATAAACACTGTATATATAATTAAAGATTCAGAAATTGGCAGCAGATGAGTAGGAGGTTAAGTATCTCTGCAATGCTTAAAAATTGATTGATTTGCCCAAAATCTCTCTGTGGACATAACCCTGAGAAAGCACAACATTTGGAGCCTTTAACTAGTTAGATTTAAGTTCTGTAGTGACTGTAATGGCAAGTTCTCCGAGCTGTGCAGTGCAGCAAATAATCTTAGATGACCACTGAATTTAGCATACTTAGTTAATTAACAAAGCCTCACTTGTGGTATAATAGTGTAGATGTCAGTAATGTAAACATTATAGCTGAGTAAACTGAGGCATGGAAAAATTTTGACTTGCATAAAAACACATGAAACTTTCAGAAAATTATGTATACATTCCAGTCCACTTCTATTTGCATCTCTCTGTTTTTCATTTATATTAACTCACCTTCTTTCTATGTACATGTCTGCAGGAAGGAGAAATGTCTCTATGACATAAATTTGTAAGAGCTTCACTCTCCAAAGGCCAGATCCTCATGGAAATAAGTCAAATTATTTAGTGTTTTAAATGGAGGTTAGTTAGCTCATGAAAACAGGAGTGTTTGCAAGATACCCAGTCCTGTCTAGTTCCTTGCTTTCAGGCACAACCCCATTCTTAGAAATGTGTTCTCTCATGTTAGGAGCTCTGGTCTAACCATCCCAATATATAAGGTTATGAAAGGATTTGCTTAAGGCATTTTTATTTTTACCCAGGAAAGCAGTCAGAAGAAGAGGGAGGCAGTAAGGGGGAACCAAATTATCTTGGCTTTAACATGGATGGGAAATGTGCAAATGCATAACTCTCAAATGCTCCTGCTTTGGTAGACAGTACTGCTTCAGTTTAAGAGTGAATGAAAGAAAAAGGAACAAGTGATCTGTAGTTTCTTGTTCAGAATGAATTAGTATAAGAAGAAAGGTTTGGGTAAGGAGTTTGACAAATAAGTTTGAGAATAATGTAACAAAAGTGGACTGGGCAGACTATAAAGCAAGATTATATGTGCCCATCTTTTCTAATAAGAGGAGGGGTAAAACCAAACAGAGTGAAGATAGGGTGAAACAAATGTATCTGCTGAAGGAAGATTTCTGCCCAAAATGTTGGGCCAACACAGTTTGAATCTGAATCTCACAAAGTCACCACAGAAAAGAATAACACAAGGTCACTGCATTTTTTCCAGCTTTCATTTCAGCTATCTGGGCAGGCAGTGTGACATGTTAAAACCTTTATTTTCAATGTTAAGAGAATGTGCAGCTAGAGATGTACCAAAATGATGATATTAAAGTAAAAAAATATCCCTTGAGAGCATGCCTCTGTACCCCCTCATCCCCCCAGCATAGTTAGAATTTCTTCTGGCCAACAAAGCCAATCTATAGTTATTATATCTCTTTGTCTCTTTTCATATCTCCTAATAGAAGCACTGTTGTAGCTGCTGGCTAGAAAATTAGCCAAGTGAACTGTCTCTGTCTGTCTCTCTCTCTTCTCATCAGATTACTGGAAAATTTAACAGTCTCTTGCTCTCTCCTTTTTTCTTTGCAGGCTGGTAGCACACTGGAGGGGCTTAGAGTGAACCAGTCTAACTCCCATATGTCTCATAGTCTTCACTATAGTTGGTGGATACATCTTTATCTCAACCTTTAGGGGAAAAGATGGGTAGAGTATGTAGTTACTTCCAGATGGTGATTCCAGAATGTGGTTCATTAAAAGAAAAGTAAAATCTAATGTAGCAAAATTGAGACAAAGCAGTGACCTATAGGCATTTTACTGAGGAGCCTTTCATTTTGGCAGGGTTGAGCTACAGCATTCCCTTTTAGGTTTATGGGTAAGTGCACAAGCATTCTGGTTAGAATGGGTGCAGCTAAGGATCCAGCATCCTGTATGCCTTGTTTTTGCCAAACTTGAACCAGAATCCCTTTGTGTTTTGTTTGACTTCCCATTCTGTTGGCATCTAAATAGTGGTAAAAAGTAGGAAGCATCTTTCATCATGTTTGGAGGGCAAATATGGACCAGGAAATGTAAACCATGTCACCTCTTAAGATATTCAGTGAAAGTATTTCTGTCGTTCCCTGTAGAAAAAATGCCTGGTAGAAGTGTGAGGCTACAGAATTACTTTCCTGTCTCTTCTCAAAAGCTTATCTACACAAAGTTGTGGTTAGAAGTAAAAACAATGAAATGGGGTCAAGAAGCAGGTACATTTTGTAGAGTCTGACTTAGTAAGCTAAAAGGGTCTTTTGGGGAATATAAGGGTCATACAGCAGTCAAAAAGTATAATGGTTTAATGGCAGGAAGAAAACATGAAAAGTCCCATAGACTTCGGAAATTAAGCCAAGCCTTTACATTTATGTCTAAGATGAACACTGCTCTAAAACTGTTTCTTTTTTAAGTTCATGTAGCATCTTAATATAAAAATTTTATATTTTTATTAATTATAATAAAATAATCCATTATAATGTCAACTCAGAAACTCAGAAATTGTACCCTTAGATATGTATCTACCAGATTGCAGAGGGAAGACCTGTACTCCTGACAACCCGAGAAGAGGAGAAGCAATAACATGATATTTCTGTGAAATTCCTGGTCTTATTCTAGAGTTACTACGTACATTTGGGCAACAAAGTTCACCAAGAACTATATAAACAAGCATCTTATTCCAGCTGAGGGGTCCACAGACCTCTTTCATGTAGTCCTCTGATTTTCAGTGGTTTCACACAAGCTGGAGTGAGGAAAAGTAGCTGACACTGGAAGTTTCTGAAACCCAACAACTGCCAAACACTTGCTGGGACATCCATGTGCACTCAGAATGTAACCACCCACTCATTTGAGAGGTGAGAATTGCTACTGCTTGTGACTGGCCAAAAGTGTCTATTACATCTAGAGATACCCCCCAAATGGTTTCTGGCCCAAAGCATTGAGGAAAAGCATGGGAGCAAAAAGTTTCTCAAGAACTCTTTTATTCCTTACTGAAGCAGAACTTGATAGACATTTTTTTGTGAAATTGTAAGTTTATTAAAAGAGCTCATATTTTGGCCTCAAAACATTTATGTCCAAATTGCAGTGGGTTTGTTTTGGTTTGGTTTGTTGTTTGGGGTTTTTTTTTAATTTCCAATATGTTAAAGGCAAATTTCCCCTTGGGCCCCCTTGGCCTGAGGAATGTTGTATGGCACAGTGACAAAAGAATGGTTGAAAATAAGTAAATTGAAGTGTTGAAAGGCATGAAGTCTGGCGTTATTCTTTGCTCACTGCATTCACTGGCTTGGTATCTGAGATTGGACAAGGCAGACTCAGTTTACTCATCCAAAAGGTGGGACTGATAATAGTACCTCAGGTGAAGTGTTGAGAGAATTATTTAATTAATGTTACCAAAAGACTTCAACATCCTTTTCTGGATATTATTCTAAAAGTATCATATTTCCTTCAATAAAGTTTGCTTGCCAGGTGGGAGTACCCATTTGGGGTTCAGCACTTTCAGTGTTGCACAAGGCAAGTACATAAAAAGGAAAAAAAAAAAAAGAAAAATATTTTTAAAGAATATAGCTGGTTTTTAAAGACTGCATTATGCTTGTGACTGTGTAGACTCGCGACACCACTGAGGAATCATTACAATAACTGTAATGCTTTAAAACAAGGGGCAAACTCGACTTTTAGACTCTTAAATAGGAATGGTAAAAATAGAATTCATTGCTCCTACGCTTTAGAAAGAGTACTCCAAAATATCTTACTTATACGAAACAAACTCTTTTCCTTCTCTCCATTTCTCCCATTACAAATTACAACTGCACTAAATAATGAATGAATGGAGCTGATGTTTCCAATAACAAAAGGAAGCAGGTGAAGTGATAATTACTCTTGTGTTTGAAACTCTGTTTTGAAGCAGCCCTGGCTCAGAATCATGGTCAGAATGAGTCACATTGAATTGAGAATATAGGTAGAACCAGAGAGCTTTGTGGCCGAAGATAAAGCATCACTTAGGAAATGAATTTAATTATGGTCTTGGTTTTGAATTGATGTTAGGAAGACAGCAGGGATGTGAGGAGCAGTGGCTTAAACTGGGCCTTGGCCTCTGCCATAATCTTCAGCCTTAGCCTTCATCTAAATGGCTCTACTCTTCCTTATCCCTCAATTCTCACTCATTTGCTTGATGACTGTCTAGGGGCTTATCTCCCTTTCCTGGTCTTTCTGTTCTGCCTTGATTTTCTCCTCAAGATCATTTGGTGCTACTTCTCCCTCCTTGGTGTCAAGAGGGCTGAAACTTCCCCAGCTAAAGTTGAATTTTCCAGTCATCCAAAAGAAATACCCTACACTATTAGGTCAAAAAGTTTAATTGGCATAACAATCTAACCCTACATATTTTCACTGTCTGCTGCCCACCTGGCAGCTGGTGTTAGTACTTCAGAGACAAACATGTAACCGCCATGTGAAATGACTTCCTAAGGGCCAAATCCTGCTTGCATTAGTAATGCAAACAGTGTCATTAACTTCACTCTGAATTGATGCTGTTAATTAACACAGTGTTATTTTCCTGTTATTAGTGGTTCTTTTCAAAAGTCATTAAAAATCAGAACACAAACCCGATGTAATAATATTTAATACATGCTACAAATTACTTTAATTATGGAGTAGCATTAAAAAGTGGCTAAAAATACATTAAGTATTTTCCTCATGTTATTTTTACAGGTATACAATGCTGTGGTTGCCAGAAGGTAGTTATACTATTGCAATACAAGGACAAGGGTTCATGAGACTGTCATACTCTTAAATTTTTCCCCCCACTATATAAATTTTAAAAATCAAAGCTACCAACACCACCAAATCAATAAAAAGCCCCAAATTCCCAAACTCCTAACATATATTTGACTGAATTTTTAAATGTTGACAAGGAGTTCAGTTAGAGTTTTAACCATATGCTTATTTTATTTTATTTTGATTTATTTAATTTATTTTAATTTAATCTATTTTCTGGTCACCTTAAACTCTGAAGAGGATTAGGACCTTATTTTGCTGGGTAAATGATGTTTGCTTGTTCCTGCCACAAGGAACTGGTAATATTATATGTCTACCTATCCATAAAAATTAACTTTAGCTTTAAGGGTTTCAAAAATATTTGGAAATCCTAATGAACATTAGACTTGATTCTGTGAGCAGATAATTAATTTTATTCACGTGTTACAAAGAAAGCATTGAAATGCGTTTAGGGAATCTGTTGTAGAAAAGTAGAAAAGCTTTGCTGGGACCTTCAGGATTTTTGAACAGGCCATGACTTATGCAGGATAGGTGGTCAGACAACAGAATCAGATTCATTGGTCAACTTCTACAATGCTGAACTCAGAGCAGATTTCGGGAGAAATCTCAGGAGTTGAACTACAGGACCTCTGTGTCTTCTGTTCCTGTCTTTAATGTAAACTGTAATTCAAGCCCAGCTCTGTGACAGCTTTTTCACAGAAGATCATATATTTTATAAGTATAATATGCCACAGGATGGGTATCAGTTCCTGACAGAAGGCGACACATGTGACCTTCCTCATTTGAGGATGTTGGGAGGACCATGCTGTGGAGCAGAAAATAATACAATTGTACAGGAGAATACCTGTCTCCCTGGCTTAAATCTTCCTCTCTAAGACCTGGAGTTGATGTGGGCCACAGCCTAAACTGTCAGAGGACCTAGGTGGGTCAGTCTGCTGGGCTAGGCACACTGGGCATTCCAAAGCCCTCCCACTCAAGCTCAGAGATGCCAGTGTTGAAGAACAATGGACACATCTATTTTTCACTATTTTATTTTTATTCTTACTTCTATTTGAACTTAAGATTTCAAATCAAGCCTTCAAAAAATTTACCTGAAAGGGGAAGATTCAAAAAACTGTGAGAAAATAAAACTAGATTTTCATTGGAAATTGTTTTACAACCTGAACTAGAGCTGTCAGTAGCATTAACATACTGCTATAAGATCATGCAGCTCTCTTGTCACATCCCAGAGTACTTTCATGATCTGTTCTCTGCCATATCTGAAATCCTTACTCTTGATCTGGTTTTACTTCACTCTGTTCTGTAAGAACTACATTTTCTTCTAGCAAAGTAGAAGATATTTGTTAGAACATTTTCTAATTCTTTATTTAAAATGGTAAGATATTCAATTCCTCCTTGGATATTAAACATTATCCTCATGGTTACAGATGAGAGATGCACATGTCTCAAATTTAAGATTAATCTCTTCCTCAGGTGATACATAAAGGGAAATTTCCAAGGTTAAGTGTACATCCTATGCATTTTTAGTTGATTACAGTTTTATGAATACAATTTTAAGAGGTGCTTAATTCCCACTGAAACCATCAAAAATTTCCATCTACAGTGCTCATCTCACTGTTAAAGAGACTGTTTTCCAAATGGACCTTTATTGTCAGCAAAAAGAAACAGCAATTATCCCATAACAAATCTATGAGAACACTCCAGCTTTATAAATTTCCTCCCTTCTTTTCCTCCTGAAACAAAATAAAAATGTTTTTTTGAGAGGTTAGAGTACCACTAGAAAGAACAACTTGGCTGATGGTGCTGGTTCACTAAAGTTATACTGACAATAACAGAAAAAACCCATGTAACTATTCTTAACCTTTCTGCCTTTCCAGCTTCATTCCCTATGGTATGTCTCTTCATAGGCAGGTCAGGTAGCAATCTTTACTATAGACATTACAGAGGCATTTCCAGTGTGGGAGGAGTTTGTGAAAATTACACCTTTTTCAGAGTGGATAGCCACAGTCTGGCAGAATCCTTTCAGTTCCAGAAGGAGTAGGTGTCTAACTTTTCAAGAGGGAGTATATTTGGGCATGTTAGGATATTGTCTACCGCAGAATGCTCAATAGAAACAGCCAGAGGAACTGTTGAGGGGATTTCAAACTACATCTTCATCACGGGTTAGTAAAGTGACAAAGGCAAGCGTAATCTACCTCATGATTCAAAAGAGGAATGACTCAGATGAAATAGACTTTAAAGGGGATTTTTCCTTTGATGACTCCCACAAAGGACTCTATGATTCTCCCAGACTCCACTGTGCCCTCTCCACCATGAAGTGAATACTGCTCCCAAAAGCTAGAATCTTTCCCACAAAAATGGCATGTTATTTCCTGTTTTCTTCAAGCCCCAGTTCTACTAGTGCTTATATGAAGTTGCAATGTGTTTCTGTCTGGGATGGCAGCACAGGTTATTTTGGGTAAGATTGCTGACAGCAGAAACTCTCAGTGGTGTTGTCTCCTCCACAAGTAATTTCCTTTTTCCCATTCAAGCATCTTTGCCTGCTTGCTCCAATTTTTCCTTCAGTCTCTTCATTTCCCAGGCTAGTGTCTACCCTGAGATTCATACATAAAGTTCCTGAACTGTACATAAGGTTATGACAATATAATGTACGAACTTTCAACATTCACAGAACTCATTTACATTTATAAGCATGAACAAGAGAATCCCACAAAGCCCAGTGATCTGCCCTGGAAAAGTAAGTGTTTATCAGTCTAGTCTGTTTTACAGGTGAGGAAACTGGGGCAGAAGCTTCCCTGAACCTGACTGAAGGGTTTATCCAAGACCAACCGGTGAGCCCGAGATGGAAATAAAAGGACAACCCAGGAGTTACTGACTCCAGCCATATGGTCATTGCACCAGTTAACTGTTTCAAAATAAATAGGCTTTTTGATGTGGAATTTGAATGTCTCAAAATATGATACAATTTCAGTAGCCGTGATCTCTAGTGCTTTCAAGAGGCAGAGATTTCTGATGTTTTCCAGCCTTCAGTAAGTGAAAATATCTCAGGGTGCCCATTTACCTGTACAGTGACATTTTTTTCCTCCTTCCCAGCAGGTAGAAGCAGTAACAGAACCAAGAAAGAGCTATTCCTTGTTGAAGTAATTGAGGGCAGCAGGTACAAGAGCCCAGGAGTGTTCAAATGCTAACAAGAATGTATCAGGAATACACAGAACACATAGCAATGCACAGAAACGCGAGGTTGTCAAGTTCTTGTGAGCATTGTAATATATTATGGGTAACCTAATGACCTAAATTAAACAATTAAACAATTAAACAAATCAAATTAAACAATTCTTTCTCTGCATTTATTAGTTCTGATGAATCATCCTTCTCCAAATTCCAAGAATACACTGGCTTGCAATTGAGATCCTAAGTGGCATGTACCACAGGCAGTGGGTGACTAGAATTAGATTCCTATATATCTTATCTTTTCAGTAATGATGTTTTGAAGAGATAGTACATGGAACCAGTGTAGGAGGTTTAGTTTCCTTTACAGCTTTGGGGCCAACTCAATTGCAAAGTCAGCAGTACTAGAATCTAATGTTTCTCACGTTATTCGGGGCTTGAAAGGTGTGGAGATCTGCTGGGATCAGCTTTCCTTGTATTATGTCTGCCACTTGAAAAGGTAAATGTCCAGAGATGTGCAGCTTTATTCTCGTATGTTATTCATGATGGGTCTAGAACATAGTTTTCATGATATGACAGTTTCATCAACTTTTTTTTGCTTAAGTGCTACTCTGAACAGCACCAGCAGTTTGTTGTGTTGCCTACAGAAAGTTTTAGATGGGTTCATTTCCTGTAAAATGCAATGGCATAGTAAGACTTACGTATTACAAAGGAAAATCTTGTGAAATGTAATTAACTGATTACAAATTGTGAATCCTAAGTGATATTTCCTTCCAGAGTGTATAGTAATAACACTGTTATATAATTTAGCAAGGATTTCAATAAAACTCTTAACCCTTTTACATTCTGTGCTTCTTAAAAAACGTGTCCTTGTCGCTGTCATCAACACCTCACACTTTATTCTCCTCTTCCAGTTTGCATGTTTTATATATACCAAAACCCATATGCTGCCATTAAAGACCTGAAAAACACAAACCTGATCCTTCTAACGTGGAAGGTTCTACCTAAAAGAAAGGATTTAGAAAGAGGAGAAAATGAACAAACAGATGGTCCGTCCAAGAACAACTGCTCAGAAGGATTGCAGTGGTCAGTGAACTGGGCTCTAGGGTGGCTGTTTGTCCATTGCCCCTGCATAGAACCATACAGCCTCTGAGGAGCCACAGGACATCACAGTTTTCCTGCTAATGGCATTTCTCAGCAGATAGAGTCAAAGCAGTCAGTCCCAATGCCTAAGGCAACCATTAACTCCTGTGGGCCACCGGACAAGCACTAAGGAGGCAAGGAAACTGACAGATGCAAAAGACACGTGATCCTCATTAGAAGTATTGGGCCATATCCTACCTTGTGTTTCTCTTCCTCTGCCCTCTCTGAAACAAAGTCCCACTTACATCCCAGAGGAAGAATTTAATCCTGAGGATTGTTAACAATAGGAGAAGAGAAATGCTTGTCTTACTTCCCAAATTCACCTCTGGTTCATCTTCAGTGAACTACACCTCATTCAGCTTTCCTGTCAGCACTACTGCCCTGCATGTGCAAACAACCCACTGGGCTGAGCGGCAGTTAGCAAATCCAAGGGTGTCTTGCCCATAGCCCTGCAAGAGGCATCTCACAGCTGCCAACAGCTAAGGAGAGGAAAATCACAGGAAGAAGCAGAAGTAACAGCCAGACCTGTTTTTCTGTTGTTTTGTTTTATGAGGTGATACTAATATTTGGAAAAATACCATTTCTTCATAACAGGCTGAAGAAAATTCAGTAGAAGTATATTGTTTTGAAATCTAAGATTCCATCAGAATGAAACTTCCTTGCAGAACTGGGCAGTTTTTGCAATAATTTCATTTAGGGAAAAAAAAACAAAACCAAAAACCCCAGGAAACTGTTATGATGATGTTAAAATATCCCATTCCTACACTTTTGTAATGAAGCACTCAGACTTTTCAATTCAAAGAAAAGACATATTTTTTTAAAAAAATTGGATATTAAAATTAATATTAAATAAATCTAATATTTTTAATACCCTGAAATTATTACTCTTTAATTATCCCACAGAATTTGAAAACAATTTCATTTTTATTTAAAGTCAGAACTAAATTTTAAATTTCTAAAGTTCTTTGTCAAGTAGAATATTTTTTTCTACATAGTGCTGTTACAAAAGGGGAAATGTCAAAACTTGATGAATAAGAGAACAGAGCAATTGCGCCTCTGAAGTTTTATCGGTGGAGGACCGTTCAAGTAGGGATATCAGACCTGCTGTAACTTGTTTTCAGGAATAATGAGATGCACAGAAGGGAACTTAGATTTGGCTCAATGAAAAAATTTATGAACATGGTCACATTTTATGACAAATTCAGCCTGAGTTTTTGATTCCTCATGAAAGCTTATTGGAAGTTTATGTGAAAGCAAGTTTTGCATTACAAATGCTCTGTTTTTTAACCCTGGAGGTTGAAATTTGTTTCCACTGGGTGGATTTAATCAGGTCTGAATGAATTCCTGTCCCTGTTTTTCCACTTGTCCCTTCATCTTCCTCTAGGTCTCTTTTCTGGTATTGCTGTCTGATACTGGTGCATTTCCCATTTCTGGGTAAAAGAACCTTCTCCTCCTACCTGCAGCCATTTGGAACTGACTCTCCCATTTCTCTGTCTAGCCAACTCCCCATCTTGTTCTATGTGTAAAGTAAAAATAAAAAATGGACAACCTTTGTCTTTTGATTTTCTCAATTTCCTCTCCATCCTTTTTTTTTTTTTTTTTTTCCTCTGCAAATAAGTTTTTTTAACTCAGTAAAGCCTTTCGGGATAGCCTTTATGTGATAGGTATTATACAAATGAATTTACATTGTGTTGTGAATGATGATACTTGAAAAGACTCATTTGCCTACATTCTTCCTCTCAGTCTCTGTTCCTTTGTAAGTAGAGAATGCACCATGCTTAAGGAAAACAAGATTCATTTAATTAAAACCTCTAAGCCACTGCATTGTTATGTTTCTTACCGTGGTTTCTGTGAGAGGTGAGTCAGATGAATAACAATGTGGGCACTCCTAAAGCAAAACATTTCCAAAGCAATGCTGAGATTGGTGGTTGTTTTCTGCCCCAGCTCTTCCTCTTTCCTCTTCCTCTTTATGCTTGATTCATGTCAAAATATGTAAGACCCTACACAGCAGGAAAAAATAATTTTCCCACACAGTGAAATTTGTCTGGAATCGGAGTGTGATTAGATATGGCTACACTGTGTATTGAACATACCTCAAAGCCCATGGTAAAATCCAAACTTATCCAACTACGTGTTGTGAACACAAAGCAAGACTGGGTGTTGATATTGCTTACCACAAAGACAACTGAGAGCTGTAGACAGTATGCACCTGTGTTGCACAATACAGCAAGAACCACATCTTTCAGGCAACAATGGATTTGAAAAGCCAAGCACACAGTCTAAACACAATACTTTACAGTCCTCTGCCTGACTGTGGTGGCTTGGGTGGATTCACCCTTTTTGCCTGCAGCTTGCAGCCAAACAGCCTGTTCTCTCACCCTCCCCTCCCCTTGCCCTGGGAGTAGGAGAGACAATTGAAAGGAAAAGGAAATTGCAAGGAAACTCAAAGTTTGAGATAAAAACTATTTACTAATTAAAATAAAATTATAATGATAACAACAGTGATAATAGAATATACCAAGGAGTGATACACAGTGCAATTTCTCACCACCCGCCGACCCATGCCCAGCCTGTGCCAGTCAGCAATCCCGGAGCAAAGACAGTCCTGAAATCAAAACCCGAGAAGAGCAAGAGACTGAGAGATCCCTGAGAAAATATCCCCGTCTTCTGGTCAACTCTGGTTCATATACTGACATGTCATTATATGATATGGAATACTTCATTGGCATATCCTAATGCCAGTTCTGGGTTTTGCTATTTACTACGCTTCTCCCTCCCAGTCCTAATGCAGCTGTGAACCAGCCAAACACGATGGCCTTGAGCTCCAGCAGCTACTAATAACATTAGTACTTTTATCAATATTCTTTTCATAATAAGTCTTACATTGAAACTAAAACACAGCTATTCTAACTACTAAGAAGAAAATTAACTCTGTCCTAGAAAACCAGGACACTGGTCCAGGCCCTCAAAGTCAATCTTCATACAGCCACATAAGTTGATGTGAGAGTTACCATGGTTTTTTTACCCCATCTCCTCCAGAACAAAGAAACGTGAAGCAATACAATCACAACAGATTTGATTGTCCCTCCACCAGCTTGCAGAAAGAGTGGGAGTATCTCTAGGTCAGGGCTAGCTTGTGTGTACATGAAGAGAGAAAACAGCTGTATATACATGTCCTGGTTTTGCTAGGATAGAGTTAATTTTCTTCTTAGTAGTTAGAATAACTGTGTTCTCATTTCAACAGAACTTTTTCTGAGAACATAATTGATAAAGGTGCTAATGTTATTAGTTGCTGCTGGACCTCAAGGCCACCGTGTTTGGCTGGTTCACAGCTGCATTAGGACTGGGAGGGAGAAGTGTAGTGAATAGCAAAACCCAGAGCTGGCATTTGGATGCTCCAATGAGATATTCCATATCATACCATGGCATGCAAGTATATTAACCAGGGTTGACCGAAAGATGGGGTATTCTCTGAGGGATCACTCGGGCTCAGTATTCTGGAGTTTCAGTTTCAGGACTGTCTCTGCTCCGGGCTCACTGGCTGGCACTGGCTGGGCATTGGTCAACGGGTGGTGAGGAATTGCACTGTGTATCACTCCTTGGTATATTCTGTTATCACTGTTGTTATTATTATAATTTTATTTTAATTAGTAAATAGTTTTTTATCTCAACCCTGGAGTTTCCTTGCCCTTTTCCTTCTAATTCTCTCCCCTATTCTTGGAGCAAGGGTCGGGGAGGGTGAGAGAGCAGGCTGTGTCTGGCTGCAAGCTGCAAGCAAAAAGGGTGAATCCACCCAAACCACCACAGTCTTTTTTTGGTGCCCAATGTGAGGCATGACGGGTTGAGATAGAGAGATTTGACCAGACTGTGTGAAAACAAAACTGTGATAAACATTAACTATGTGACCTCAGACTTGACTGGTGCTGATCGGAACATTGTTTTCTGTGCTTTCAAAGGGATTCTTAGAGCTGTGGTCTGCATCACCTCACTTGCCATACATGCTGTGTGCCACTATTTATATGTGGTTCACTACCTCTAGGCATTGGATTGGAATGAGGGCTGCTGTTTTGCTGACTAAGGTTTTTGCTGTGCTGTGGGGTGCTGGTTGTTGGGTAAAATCATGGGTAGTGGTACTGATTTTGTATCTGTATGCAGTGACAGAAAGTGGCACGACCAAGCCGGTTCCTTCCCCACATTTGGGGAGCTGTATGATGGGCATGGTCACCAATTACACTTTTTCCTGGGACAGCCAATACAAGGAGGGGACATCTGCCTTTGTTTTCCCCTTCTCCTCCAAATCATTCATAAAAACTCTTGAGAATTTTAAATACCCTTGGGATGCTCAAACTACCATCACCCTGTTGCTGAATGTGTGTCAGGTTGTGATGTTTAGATCTGTTACTAGTGTTTGGTGCAGATGTCAGTGTTGTGCTGTCACTCAAGCTCCTACAACAGATACTGCAGCCACTTCAACCCCTGCAACCGACACTGCAGCCATGTCAACACCCGTGACCAGCACTGTGGCCACTTCAACCCCTGCAACAGCTATTGCTACAACTACTCCAATCTCAGTGCCTGCTATGGTTATTCAAACCTCAGTGAAAGGCAGCACAGATAAATCAGACAACAAACCTGTGCCAGTATCAGTTGCCCCTATACAAAAGAGAAAATACACAAAGAAATCTGTTTGCTTAACAAAGGATGAGGAGGAAGTGGGGCCATCACAAGAACCCAAGGAAGAGCCAGAACCAGAGGTAGTCACCCGATCCCTATCGCTGAGTGAGCTGAAAGGATCTCAGCCGTCATCCAGGAGAACACATTGCCACCCAGATGCTCTGATGTTGGGACAATGGGGCCAGCAGCATGGAACTAGATGGCAAGGAAGCCAAGCAGTTGGGTTCCATCACCAGAGAAAGTCACATTGACAAAACAATTGGGAGAGATCCACAGACTCTCAACCTCTGGAAGCAACTTCTGTCAAGCGTGAATGAAAGGTTCAACTTTAAGGATGATATTTTGTGTAATCTAAACAAGTGGGACAACATACAGAAAGGCATCCAGTGCTTGAGAGAATTAGCTGTGCTCGAAGTGATTTATAGCAACCTGAATGACTATCAGTTACCCAAAGATCCAGATGAAGTCCAGTGCACACAAGGCATGTGGAGCAAGATTCAAACCAAAGGTTCCACCCAAACCACCACAATACAGTAACCTTTTGCACTAGTATGTTGTGTCTGTGTGTAGGTCCTTCAGAAATCAGACAACTATTCTGAAAATAGACGTAAATTCTGATGCTAAAAATCTACCATGAAAAAATCTGAGTCTTTTAATAATTTAAAAAATAAAAGCATCTTCCTTTTAAAAAGCATGATTACCAGTATGCATTAACTGAATCAGTCTCCAAGATCTTGTCACGAGCTAGACTAATAATCCAGTATTCTTTCAACAGTCTTCACAATAATGGACATATTTTCAGCTTTCTCAGGTCGGGCAACTTATCAAAGAGAACTATGTGGCTCCATGCAGAGCTGCAAGTGATTCTTAGCAGCTTACCCTACAGTACATCATGCAGGGACTTGTGCTACATTCCCCTGGATTATGGACTTCATCAGAGTCTTTGAAATGAAATAGCTATCCCATATATGCAGGAATCTTACAGGCAGCTAAAACTTTCTTGATGTTGGAGAACTGCACATATTTATTTCTAGAAATTTTTTTCTACACATGCACCTGGACACATGCACATACACATACCATCAGAGTACATGGGGATAAAGAAATCTGTGGCATTATCACCTGAGATGGAAGAGGCAAGGGAAAGAGACTTTTATGCACCACACTTATTTTACCCCTGTTTTTCATTACATGGATAACCTTAGAGCAGTTCTTGTTAGCATTTAGAAAAAGGGAAAAATCTAGCCTCCTGCAGGGGAGCTATTATTGCTAGAATGTACTAGCATTATCTTGCTTATAGGGGGGCATATTGTTTATGCAGTCTATTTATCAGTGTAGGAATATATCTACCAATATAGCAATATCTCTGCAGTAATGGCATACAAGAATAAAAGAGTTTTCATGAATAGAGAGTTCCTGCCTGTAGCATGTACATCTGAGATACTAAAGGATTATTTACCTATCATTAAGATACGCATTTTTTTTATCTAGTCCAGTTTTTCTTGCAGCAGAAATCATATTAAACTCTCTAGCTATTATATCTAGCATCCATTGGGTAGCTTTTCATTCTAGGTAACCTAATATAAATGAAGAAAATAAATCCACGACAATTTGTTGAGCCATTTCTTTCCCCCTCCCCCCTCCTCCTTTTCCCGAATTAAATTCACATAATAAAATCCAAGGGTTGCATTTCACTCACATCCGCTTCAATTAATGTGCATGACAATGTATGAAATTTTTAATGGAAGAAAAAAGCTAAAACACAATATTTTTAAACCACTGTCTAGGGTAAAAGTGCTGCATACAACACAATGTTCTTAAGTGTCACACAACAGTCAGATGGGTTTTAAAATTCAATATGAGTCTTCCCACCATACCCTTTCTTTCCTATGTTTCCATTATAGGATGTCTTTTCAGATATTTTATTGATTTTAATTTAATTAAATATTGTTCTACAATACTGTTTTAGGAAATGTTTCCTTGTTTGAAACAACTAGGACTATATAATAACAAAAGCATTAATAATAACAGTCATATAATGGCTGAAGACTGCAGCCAGTCAAGAGATTCTAAAGCAGGTTTTTTTATTTTTTTTTTATTTTTTTTCTCTCAGGTAATGGATTTCCATTGAATGGCAGATTCTTTGTGGGTTTTTTTTAAGATTGCTTTTTGTTGAAAATTTCCCATTTCTGCTAAAAGACTAAGGGTAGTTTTGATACTGATAGAAGAATTTCAAAGGAAAACTGTAAACAAGGAAAAAAGTCAGTTTACTAATACTTTTCACTAGGGAATGAAATATTTTCTGACAGTATTATATGAGGAGTAGGTCTAAAAACTGATAACTTGAATCAACTGTATGTGTAAATCAGGTTTTTTACATAGAGTTTCTGGTACCCCCGTTTAAAGTATCCCATACCTATTCAAGGTTGCACACATTTATTTTTCACTCTGGAGGGTCAAAAAGGCCATGATGACACAGAGCCATCATATCTGATTATAGAACATGTTCTGCATGCCTTCTGAAACTCATGGTGTTTGACATTTCAGTGCAGCAATGGGGGGCAGAGGAAGAATTAGGATGCTACTCCCATTTTGCTGCACCCAAGACATTTGCAGATAGAAGTCCAAATCGCCCCTTCTGGTGTCCCAGCTTAAGTTGGCTGCAAAATTGTCCTGCACCATATAAAGGAATCAGCCTCTATGCTTTTATGCCACTGGAGCAAGAAGAGCTTGTATTTATAGTAAGAGTTATAGTCAGAGGCATCTGTCCTTTCAGTTGAAGAAGGAAGAAGGTATCCTGTTTGTGCACAGGTTAATTTGCTAAGCCGTGGCCTTTCCCAGTTAGGTGTCCCATGTGCTGGCTTCTCCCTGCTTGAAGTAATTCAAAGGGGTATTTTGCATGTAATTTTAGCTATGTCCTGTTGGGTGCTTTCTTCTTTAACTCGTCGACATAAGGGTCTGAGCCCAGGTCCTTCTAAGACTGCCCTTTTGGCTTCTTCTGGAGAAACAATTCCAATGCCTTAGGTGGTATGGCGAAGAACATAGATAAAGCACCTCCTAAGAGACAGTAAATGAGCTCTTCAGAGGTCACAAGAGAAAAGGGGGACCAGACAACAAAGGGTCAAAACATAGTGGTATCCAGGAGCTTAACTGAGTCTTTCCTTAAGTTACCGGAGAGGTCTATTTGTTCTTTATTGACCTTTCTTTATCCTAATTTATTTTTCTTTTGTAATATATTTAAGAGAATTAAGTGCACCTAATAAGGCTGAACTGAGAACATTAGAGACTCCACTGACTTATTTAAGGGCGTATGTTAACCTAGCGGTTATTTTATTGCAAAGCTTTCCTGCCATACAGTCGTATCTTATAATAACTAAACACTGCTGAAACACTACAATTGAGTCTTGTGTTCTACTTTTATAGATGCATAATACACATACAGTGATACTGTTTTTATTCATTCTATTTATTGTTTCAAACATGATTTTTAATGTGCTACATAAAAAGAGGTTTTCACGTTTAATTGCAGTGTCAACCCCATCATGCTCATCTTTATCTCTGGCCGCTTTTACTTCCAGACTAGCATTTTTTATACGATATCCACACATAATAAAACATTCAAACAACTTTTACATGTCATTTTCAATGAATTCAGAGGATGCAACAGTTTGCACACTTCTCTGCCCACATTTTATTACTCCCACTTTCATTCTACAAGGCTAAAGGGAATCACGTCATAAATAACTGTCTTGCACTCGTGAGCAATATTCTATTTTCTTCTAAGATCCTCTGTCTACTCATAACTTAAAATCTGGCAAAAAGTATTACGCGTTTTATTTTCCCACTTTAGCAAAATTTCAAAATGTTATAGAAAATGATGTTCCCAAACTGACAACATCGCTCAATCATAAGGTGTTATTTTTTGATAATCAGGGAATATAATTGTGTACAATAAATATATAAGGCCATACTCAGAGCTGGTATAAAATAGACCCTGAAATATATGACAGTTTATACCTATTGAAGTTCTGGTCCAGAGAACATGGTGCCGAAGCCTTTTATAGCATTTTATAACTTTCAGACCCACCTAGATGTGATAGCATTTAATGTCAACTATATGTCAAGTACTTTACTTATGAGTATAGACATAAATATTCACATGGCTCAAACTGAATCCATATGTAACTGTGTGCATAATACCATGTGTGTGTAAATTTTAGTGGCATTTGTTAACTCTATCAGCCTTTGCTGGCCACAAAACTGAAGACAGTAGTTATCTGAGCTGGCCAAAGTTGCTGTTTAAAATCAGATCCACCACACTATAACTCTACAATCACACTGTCTTCTCCTGCTCCCTACCTCCCCAGACATCTCTTCACAATAAAGATCTGGGTATTTCATGTCATCATTTGTAATTTCATAATGAAAACTATTGGGATATGAAAATATACTAGCGGCTTTGTAATAAGATGCTATTTTGCCATCTTTTTTCTTCAAATGCTTTTTTTTTCAGCCATTCTATCATCAGCAATAGATGTGAGAGTTGGTCACTGATGACAAATGTGAGAGTTAGTCTGTCTTGTGATTAGATTCAGGTTCAGACTTTAAGCCTGAGACTATAACAACTCTGGATTTTTTTTGTTGTTGTTGTTCAATAGCCCAACATTTCTCTAGATTGTTCTCAGCAGATTTTTGGCCCTAAGTAGTGGCATGTGGCACAAACTGACTTGTGAGATTTTTTGGTGCTTTGGATGTCAGAGGTCCTGTGAGATCATATGTTTTGTTCCTAAGATTCCTACCATCTTGAGCCAAAACCTCATGAGAATAGTTGTTCTTGGAACATTTCTTCAATATGAAATCTAGCATGAAAAAAATAGGCCTTTTTTGGTTTTGGATCTATCCCACAAAAACCCCTAATATTTTGTTTAAACATACGTATTCTGATCTGAAATCTTGCTATCCCCACTTCCTCAACATTCAAAAAAGGGGTTCTAATTTCAAGATAAAGTCTAAGGTTCTTCTTGCAACAGATTCTCAATGACATCATATTCCATAGTTACTTTCTAGGCTTCATGAGTTCTTTCTTTTAACTGTTGTTTTTGTTTGTTTGTTTGTTTTGGATTTTGTTTTGGTTTGGTTTGGGTTTTTTGTTTTGTTTTTTTTTAATTAAGAGCTAAATGTTATGTAGGAATTAACACAACACCTGTGTCTGCTTGTGTAACATAATGTTTGACACTCCCTACCACCCAAAAGCAAATAAAATGTTTTTGCTGTTAGTTATTATTTCTTACAAGAAAGTGAGAAGGCATTCAAAACTATTGAGGAGAGAAAACAGAAAACTGACAACAGATCATTATTGATCAGACAACAGAAGCTAATGTCACAAGAGGTATAATTGGCCAAGAATGTAAATTGGTTTTAAGGGATTATGCAATGTATATAGCTAACAAGACTCTTTCAATGTAGTCTTACTCTAAAAATCAGGTTTTGGAGCAAAAGTAGAAATTAGGCCAATCTCTGAGTATTTAAGACAAGAGGAAATTTTTATTTCTCTGAGATGTTGTTTTCTCTAACTGCTGGCTCTTTATTCATAGAATCATAGAATGGTTTGGGTTGGAAGGGACCTTAAAGATCATCTGCCGTGAGCAGGGACACCTTCTACTAGACCACGTTGCTCAAAGCCTCATCCAACCTGGCCTTAAACACTTCCAGGGAAGGGGGCATCCACAACTTCTCTGGGCAACCTGTTCCAGTGTCTGACCACTCTCACAGTCAAGAATTTCTTCCTAATATCAAATCTAAACTACCCTCTTTCAGCTTAAAGCCATTACCCCTTGTCCTGTCATTAACTGCCCTTATGAAAAGTCCCTCCCCAGCTTTCTTGTAGCCCCTTCAGGTACTGGGAGGCCACTATAAGATCTCCCCTAAGCCTTCTCTTTTCCAGGCTGAACAGCGCCAACTCTCTCAGCCTGTCCTCATAGAAAAGGTGCTTCAGCCCTTGGATCATCCTCATGGCCCTCTTCTGGACTCATTCTAACAGGTCCACGCCTTTCTTGTGTTGGGGGCTCCAGAACCGGATGCAGTACTCCAAGTGTATACAAATGTATTGATTTAACTAGATACTCACCTGGTCCACAAGTTCATTGTTCAGATTCTTACATAAGAAACAGGGAAATTCTCATAAAATAACCAACTGAGAACAACAGTTGTTTTTCTACCCAAACTTCCTAGAACTTGTATACTGAAGATGGACAACTTGCCTTTTGAACTTCCAGTCAATTCAGGTATGACTTCAGGTCTAACTTCTCTGGTCACAGGGAGGTGTCTGCTGGCATGGGGTGTCTTCTGTAGGCTAAATCCCCAGCTGCAGCTGACAGCATTCTGAGTTATCAGACCCTGCTCAGTGGAAGAGCAGGACTGGTGGCAGCAGTGTCGGTTCTGCTCTCCAATCACTTCCCAGAACTTCCCCACCCTTTGGCTCCCCAACAATTGCAGCCTGGGCTGTGAAAAAACCATGAGAGAGCTTTCTGTGTCAGAAAAGTTAAAATATTTCTTCTAAGACATAATTACCAACAATCTCATCCATTGTTCTGTAATAAGGTTTGATGTTTTTAACTACAAAGAAGCACATTTAACATATAGAACAGTGATGTTGGGTTTTGTGTGCTTTTCTTTTAATTCTATAAATTTATTATTTTTTTTTTAGTTGATATAAATGTGAAGGCAGGAACTCATTCTAGATATACAAGTGCATGCAGTATGGACATATCAAAAGGAATTAATCTGTATAGGTATAGATAAAAGACGCAGGTATAATTGTATATAGGCAATGGATAAGAGAGAAAAGACAAAAGGCAAGGAAGAAGTCAAATATGAATAAAAGAGAATGTGAAAAGACTATTGTATTATGTTAATACTATATGAATTTAAAGTATTTCTCGGTCCTCAGACGTAAGATGCTATTTAAGTATAAAGCTTTTTTTTTATTTTTTTTTTCCCAAAATTTGAATTGAGTTGATGCAGTCTGAAAGTAGCTTCTAAATATGATTATGTGAGACCATGAAAACAATTTCTGCCAGGTAGTATTCTTTTCAACATATTGCTGTGTTATTAAAAGCAACTAGCAGTGTGAACCTGCTGTATTATTAACACATTACATTAGCCTTAATAGTTGATCCAGTATTCATATTCATATCGTCGGCTCTTCTTCTATGAGAGAGCAGCAGCTTTCTAAATGCTTTCAAGATTTCAAGGAATAAAATTAAAACATGTTTAAGTACTTTCTGGAAACTGTGTGCAGAATTCTGAATAAGGGAGTTATTGCATTGTATCAGGACCCTTAAGAGATTCAGCTGAGAAATAAATTATGTAAACAATGCAATATGTGTGTGTGTCTACAGCTGTATATCAATATCACCTATACCTATGTATACAAATATCCTTATCCTTTTCTGTCAGTCTGGAATGTGTTATACTGAAGATGCTGAACCTTTCAAAAGAGATGGAAGACGTTTTTATTGTTTCAGAATTCAGATGCAAAACAAAAACTGGATAAATACTTCATTACATTTTATAAACAATCTGCTCTCTGATAAATTATTATGGAGCAACTTTTCATTCTTTTTTTATAAAGTTTGACTCTGACTGCATATGTGGGAAATGAATTTTGGTGAAAGAAGTCAGTTCAGAGTAATGTATCCTAAATGAGGTTGTTGAAACCCATCAGGTGCCTGCAGGTACAGTGAGAGGGTCCAGCACCGATGGAGGAGAGGAAGGCAGATACTAGTTGAAGGCTGCAAAGACAGGCTACCTCTGCCCCTCAGTTCTGAAGGGAGTTGTACTGGAGATACACGAAGGTCCCACATTCAGCTTGGCTGCAGGTTCGGATTGGATTTCCCCTCTGCAGCTGCTCCACACTCCACTTGTACAAACTCCAAACATCTGGGTTTAATGTGAGTGGAGTGGATTTCAAATTTAATTCTTCTTTTTGTCTCTCTGTGTATGAGTATGTGTGTGTGTGTGAAGTAATCTTTCTAGAATACTTTATTTATTTCCCAAATCTTTAATAATTTTGAATCCTTACAATTTATTGTGGTGTAAGGTAAATGATTAGTAGAGATCGTTCTGTCTTGTCCTGTCACCTGCTCTGCCTTCAGAATATACTGTTATTTGTATTGTCCAGAAAACAGATTGAAGACAACTGAAATACTGCTATCCACCAACATTTTTTCACCACTTATTCTAATGTGGAGGCTTCAGGTGCAGAAATCCCTGCTGATAACATCTATTATTTTTTTTATTTCACTCCAAATAAAGGAGTAAGTAGGAACAAAAATCCTTTATGGTACCATAAAGACTGATACTTTAACTTTGTCTCTTGGCAGTGTCTATATCTTCTCCTCCACTTATAATGTCCTATGTCTTATATAGATTGGGCACAACACTAAAATTAATGTGAGAGAATGGAAATGAAAATAAAAGAAAAAAAGAATCAGAGAGTAAATAGCTGGTTTGCTTATCATGCCTCCCAGTTTGATTATGGTAGGTTCTGGAGACCACAGGTGGAGGATACTGAATTAGAGCAAATAAAAGACTAAAACATAACAAAGCTACCTGAGGGTTTGGCTGAAGTCCCCGTGCAAACTGTGATTAACTGAATACCTGCCCTGGAATGCTGGTTTGGCAAGAGGTTGTGCACACATGAATGAATCTGTCTGCATACTTAGACACTACAGTTAAATTTCTTTCTCAGAAAAAAAAAAAAAAAAAAAAATTGTTGAATATAGTCTGGCTCTGTTTGTCTGTTTTCATTTAAGCTCTTCATCCTCAGAAAAAAGGTGTGGCGTCAAGTGTCCTATATGTATAAGGAGAGAGTGGGAAGAAGAGAAGAAGCAGCAGCCAAGGACATCTTTGGCTGCATTGGGGCATCTAGGCAGACTTTCTCCCCAAAAATCAGTGTTCCTCTGGTAAATAAGGGCAGACCTTGGTGTAAAGTGATGAAGATCTATTGATGTAAATTCACCTGAGCTTATATCCTAAAACTAACAAGACCAGCAGTAAAGAACTATCTATATATTAATGGTACTTAATAGATAATATACTGAATATAATTATAACACATACAGTGGATTAAACATAAGGCCAAAATTTTCAAGAGTCCAAGGGAGCTGAAAGTCAGTGGTTTGTGAGCACCTGAGGGTTTATCTATGTGGAAAAATAGACCAGCACACTGATAAAAGACTGTTTCTCGTGTAGCTATAGGGTCCGTACAGACACACCCTTACACTCACAGGCCCCTTTTAAAATCCTAGCTATAAATCACATTTCAGGCTCATGTAAATTAATGCTGGGAGATAGTTAACAGGCTTAGGAAGGCTAGACAATGATTATGTCTTAGTGTCTATTAGACTGGTTTCTATATGATCTAAAGCTGCATATGATTGTGTGGGGCACAGTAGAGTCACAGGAGAAAAGTCATTGCTTACTATGGAAGACCTTACACTCTGAATATATTTCTTGAATTTTTACTTTATTTTTTAATACTTTTCATGTCTATTCCATATGTTGCTAACAATCTGGATTCTGGAAATTAACCCTATATCTACAGTGTAAGCCCAAAGCCATTATACTCTTTTTCCCTGCTTCTGACAGAGAGGGCCAGAGCATATCTGAACATTTCTGATTTGGGTACATTTCCAGCTGGGAACACAATAGCAAGCATGTCCTGCACAAAAAAGCACATTGTGGTCCTAGATGCCTCTGGCTTATGTGATGTGAGATGGCTAGAAGTTTCCTCTGCTTTTCCTTATGTAGACATGCTATGCATGAACTTGCCATGGAGAGGGACCTCGCCCTTGATTTATAATCAAGTCATGAGCTCATCTATGCTCTAAAAGAGTCTATTGTCCAAATCTTATTGGTTTTTATCCAGGAAAGTTTTGCCAGTGTGTGGAGAACTGGCCCTAAACAAACAGTTTTTCCTCTCCTATATTTACTTTATTTCTAATTTTTCCTTTTTTTTTTTTTTTTTTTTAATTTCCTCACCTTTTTCTCCTAATTTCCCTGGATATTCAAGGCTTCTCAGCACCATATATTTCTGCCCATGCCAGCATGATGGGCAGGCAGTCTGGTACCTGCTGCTATCAGGGGGGTGAGAGAAACCTTTTCCCCAAAGCTGCTTCATCACACATACACAACCGAATTTTGTGTATAAGTGTGTCTACGTGTGGTGGAAGCAGCACCAAGTATGGTGGGTTTTTTGGTCTATGGTGGGGACAGTGGTTGTGTGACCATTAAGTGAGTCCAGCAGTCTACTTCCCTTGGCAGTTAAGCCTAAAACCAGTCTCACTAGGAGGTCATCAAGTTCATATGACAGCTACTGGGGAATCATTTCCCCCTGCACATCCCACCCGGTAACACATCAAACTTTGTCCACCACCGTGATTATATTTTTATTACAGGATTTTTCTAAAATTTTCTGGACATCCTTCATTTTTTATTACAATGGGCAATTAAATCTCCCCATCTAGGTGCATATCATCCACAATCTCTGCATACAGACGTACACCATATACTATAAACTCCCATACAGTAATTAAACTCAGACACTTGGTGAAAAAAAGGCCAGTTTGTTTTGCTTCTACTCATTTTCGGAAAAAAGAGGCCCCCCTCCTTCATCTGAATAGGCAAGACTGACATAAAAAAGTACTTCAAGAGCTGAACTCGTCTACTGAACACAAATATAGTGAATTTCTGTATATCTTTAAATGTTTTATATGTCCTAGTCATATATAATTTATTGTGTTGTGAAGCTGAGCCCTTCTTTGAATGAAAATTTTACTGTCAGAGCCTGGGGTACTTTAGTTTGATGATTTAAAACTCCCAATGTGCTCGTAGCAAATAGCACTTTTTATTACAGCGTGTTTGTCCAAGAGGTCAACTTTCAGCACAGCAGGATTTCTTCCCACTGTAGAATTATTTCTGATGGCAAGACATCTCCCATCTTAATTTATCTGGTCCTGAATGCAGTAACCAACACACTCTTAACGACTCATTAGACTGGACCTGCCACGCACAAGAAAAGGGTGGAAGCTTCATCTTTTCTTATGCAAGCATCCTTGGTAGCAGATTGTATAGCGTGCTAAATGCTGTATGCCTGTTTATACCCCTTTGGTTTTAAGATTACCATTTATAGTTTTGCTTCAGTATTTTATTTCCTCAGAGATGATGCTGAATATAAGCTACCTTGTGATGATGATGCTAAATTCATTTCTGAGATGAGTAAAAGTGACTAAAATTATGTGCATGTTTCCTGTGAAATATTGTATACCGAGCAGGTCCTAGATTAAAAGACAAGCTTGACTTTAAAGATAGTATGATTAATTTCCTCAGCCAAAACCAAATAGATAGTTTTCATGCTTATGTTGATACCGTATAGATGCCCTATTACACCCACTTACAGTCTCCATCCCTTTGCCATTAGCCCCTGCTGAGCCTATTAAGTTGGTATCGAGTCAACTTGTCCCTTAGTGATAGTACACAAGCTCTCAGAGTGCTGCAGAATTCTGTATCTGTCCTCTTACCTGTCACTTCAGCCTCCTTTTACTGATGTTAAAAGAAATCTTTACTGTCAGTCATATAACCAATTCACTTTGTTCACAGGCTGTGACAACCTTGTTGTGTTTCTCCCACCACAGAACTGACTTCTGCGAATTAGTATTCTCAAAATTTAGGCTAGCTCATTAGTCTGAATATATTTGAAAGGCTGCTGTTCACTTTTTTTTTTTTTTTTGTTTAAATGTAGTTTGACTTTCTTTGGATATAATTTAGGCAACTGTAGGGGCATGAGGGGGGGGGAGGAAAAGACAAAAAAAACGTCCACAAAATACTCCCCCTAGCTCCCAAGTGTTCACTTTATGAATTCAGAGCTAAAGAGTCTTTCAGTGGCCTAATTTGAGATAAAATAAACTGAATCTTACATTTTTTTTTCCAGACCCTCTCTTTTTTTTTTTTTTTCTTTATTTTGGTATAACTGAAAAATTTGCTACTCTTCCATAAAAGAAAACAGAAGTTCAAGTGCAAATCTCAGTCATCCTTATGGTTGACTATGTCAACCAGATCAGCTTGTTTCTACATTAATGCTGAAAATATAAAGTAACCTTCCTTCCCCAGCTAACCACAACTAACCCCACCTTCCATTTCTGTATATGTGACTGTCACTGCACTACTCCAATGAAATGAAGTCTTCTCCTTAAAAAATTGCTTAGGATTAAGCAAAGAAACCAGCATTTTTTCTCTCATTTTCAAAGTTCTACCAACTAGAGCACTTAATCCTCTACTTTCCTGAAATCATTAAGGTATTTTCACTCCATCATGCCATGCTAAAGTTAATAAATGCAAGGCAATGTTATTCATTTTTTGTTTCTTTGTAAGGGTTGAAGATTGTCTACTAGTGGACAAGGGGGAATGAGAAGATGAATCTGGTCTGCCTCAGCATGGATCTCATATGATGTAGTAATATGCAACCACAGAGTATCAAAGAGTTCAATATATAGAGTCCATTGCTGTCATTCTGCCCTTGATCTGGACATTGTCCTTAAAGGAAACTCTCAGGCATCATCAGTAAGACGGTATCAAGACACTGTTTTGAATTGTGACAGCTTTCCAGGACATTATTATCAGGAAACCATAAAGGGTAGGGAATGGCTTTCCAGAAACAATAAGTTATAGAATAATTTATCAGTAGAGTGCTTTTCACAGGAGAATTTCAATGTTTTATACACAAATTCAAAATAGAAGCAAACAATGATGGCACCCACTTTAGAGATGAAAAATGAAGTATAAGGGAGCAAGTGTCTCCCATTCAAATTTCTTTCTTGGTACCAAAATTCCACAAATATCACTGGAGTCCCTTCTGAGTTATCCTGGCAAGAAAAAAATCCAGACATTAAATAATTTACCCAAGGTCACATCACTAGCATCGCAGAATAGAGAATAGGGGTTTTCAGAATTTTACCTACAGTGGCTAATGACATCTTCACTATTAGATATAAAATAAAAATATAAAAATATCTTTGAATTAACATCAGCACCTTTAAACTAAAAATGAGACAGCTTGGCCAAAGAGCTGTGATATAACTGACTACAGAGTCAGAGTGGGAAAATATAAATCAATAGAATGAAATGATCCTTTGCTGCAGACTAGAGAAGTTTGGCTATGTCTCAAGGAAATGGAGAATTACACTAGATATTAAGGGAACTAGAGTTACTCTCAAGAGTTCAGGGTGGATATAACTGTGCAATGGAGCAGAACAGATTAAAAATCCCAACCTAAGGAAGCATTAATATATAAAACTGCATGAGAAAGCCATGATGTGATAGAAAAAACATGACGGTGCTCTAAGTATGCATTTGTTATATTCAGACTCTTCCTCTCTTGCCTTTTCAGTTGTTTTCTTGATTCTCCCTCCAGTGTGTGACAATATTGTTTCTTCTTTCAATATCGGTGGCTTCTTCTGACACCAATGACTCATTGTACCAAGAGACGGAGATATCCAGCAATTCCTAACTTGGATTCATAGCACAGAAGAGGTCAGTCATGTAGAATACAAATGTTTTTATATTTATAACTTGGTTTGCTTACATAAACCTGCAGTAAGTCCTGCCCTGGAAGAGAGACAGCCAGAAGCAACACAAGGTTACACTTTCTTTTTGGTATTGCAGTGTAACAACCCTACACTTTCAGGGCATTTCTGGTGAAGATTAAGACATTGTTTGTTTTCTTCAGAATATTGCATAGAAAAGTAGCTGAAACCCACTGTTCAATCCTATGAATTATTATTGTCCTTTAAAAAAGGAGTACAGATCTTCTTTCAACCTGCTCTTGATATCACACTTACCATTTTCTTCTTGCTTTTTCTTTCCTTTTCTCCCACATTCTCTTAAGCATTTGCTTCTCCAGATGCCAAGTGCACTGTCTTCTTCTTCACATATTAGGTACCTGGTCCTTTGATCAAGTCAGAATAGCTGGCATAAAATCTAACAGGGAAATTGCTGTAAAAAACTGTAAACCAGCTATTTAACAATAGTTTTCCTGGCTTCTCTCATCCTAGAGCACCATTAGATAGCTAGATAGAAAAGTGTGTGTGCGAATGCACAAGCACAGAGAGGCTGTATGTGAGGTTACAGGCACCTTCGTGTAGGGGTTTGGGAAAGATGATGATACTGTGTTGGCTATAACAACTGTATTCTCTCTCTTAAAAAAAAAAAAAAAAAATGTTTGCCATTTCCCTGTCCTGGTTAATGGTATTTAGGTTCTCTTTCCCCTCTTTCTCTCTTTTCTATCTCATCTTTCCTTTCTGGCTAACATTCTCTTCATCCCTGGCTGCCATTCCCCAGTAAATTCTGGACATCATTACAACAGCTGCTTGGGAGTGGATGGGATTTGTCTCTGCAATCAAGCCAAAAGTATCTAGAGATTTCTTTGTTGTGGCTGCAATCATAACAAGACCAAAATATTCTGGGAAACACCTTGCTTTTGGAATTGCCTTATATAGTCTTCTCTGCTTTATTTTTCTTCTTTTTTTTTTTTTCTCTCTTTATTTTTTGATCTTTCCTTCTTCCTTTCCCTACCCATTTTTTCTCTCTGTAAGTCATGCCCAGTTACCCTGTTTCTCTCCAACACAGAGATTTTTATAGGAAGGAAGGTTCAGGCAAAGAAATTTCAGAAGAAAACTGGGCCAATTTCCCTGGTAACTCCCAAAAACAAGTGAAAACGGCAAATGGATTGACTACAGTGGATTGACTGATACTGATTTATAGCTGAAAATTGGATCAAGATCCACATGCACTTTCTCCAGGGACTAAAACAGAGGCAGACCATCAGCATTCCTATAGAATGAATCTAACTGTCCTCATGTCACCACATCTCTCCCTTTCTAGCCATCTTCTATCTTCTGCTTAAATAAAGACAGCTGTTAAAATAAGGTGTTTGCTTTGATTTTGAGGACACAAAAGGCTTATACTTTACCATACAATAGTGCTCATTTTTTTATATGTTCTGGGGTCACTGCTTAACTCTGCACACATGCACCTTCTCCTTCACATCCCTGTGTCTGCCAAGGGTGCTCAGGTGCTCAGGTGGCTTTGCAAATCAGCTTCCTCCTACTTACCCCTTGGATCTTACTGTTAATTACTGCTGAATGGCAAAGGAAAATTAGCAAGATCTATTTATCTGATCTGGAAATCTTTCTTTATGATGGTAACTGTTATTCAAATATGTGTACATGTTCCTATTTCTCTTTTTAGGACAACTGAGTGAGTGGGGTTTGTAGGGCAGTGCTCTTGCTTAAATCTGCTACCCTAGTCAATTCTTTCCTGTGCTAAGCACGGTAATAATTAGAAGCCTCAACATGTCCTAACCCAGCTAGTCTGCCAGAGGTACTGCAAGATATCCACAGAAATTAGGGAAAGTTATAAAACCTGCTGTTACAAGTTTCAAAACTTGGAGAGAAGAGGAAAGGAAGAGGTTAATTACTGTATATTCAGTTGCTTATAGCACATTACAGTGTGATTCAGTGAAGCAATATGTTTGTACCATCATAAAAATAAAATTCGGGAGCAGTTTGCATGATACCAAGAGATAAGGAGACCCCGACGTTAGCAGGACATTTATGATTTCTGTTTCTGGAGACAACTAACACCTCCTGGAGAATCAGGGAACTGACAATGTTCCCAGTCCACAGGAGGGGCTGTTTCTGTGCTGTCTTGCAGCAAGCAACCTCCATGGCCACCTCACCTCTACCATTCTTAGAGCAGGTACTGGGCTAAATTCACATTGGTGTCCAAAGGGAAAAGGGCTGAAAAGCCCTGTGTTTAAATACACACTTTCCAGTATGCCACTTTATTTTAGGTCTGGTCTGACAAACTCTATCTGTGCCTTTTGTTCTTGCCATGTGGTTATAGGACTGAAGATGAGCTGACAACAGTCCTCCTTACAGTGCTCCCCAGCGTCCTCCATGGTAAGGCATAGATGTTGCTTATTGACAGGGTGAAAGGATTCTGTAGGCAAACTGAGCTGGGGTAAGCAGAAGCTACCTTCAGTGGACAAATGATAATGAGAAGCAAAGTCAGGGGAGCACATTAGGGTTCACTCCAGGAGCCACCTCACTTAGATAAGTGGTGTCATGCTGAATACACAGCCTCAAAGTGGTTACATTGTCAAGGTCATCCATAGAAGCTTTGGTAGGACAAGAAACTGAACTCAAACCTCTCAAGTTCTGGGCTAAATGTTGTAAACATTAGACAGTTCATTCTCCTTTAGTCTAATCACATTATTGAGATACCAGGGTTGATATGAAAGTGAAAAGGTTGTTACTATTAGCAAGTGGACACTTTATGTGGGCTCTTGAGTAACCACAAAGTTCATGGAAATTTAGATGCAGTCTTCATCAAACTGGATTGAGCCTTAAATATGAGTTTAATTTATTTTAAGTATCTTAAGTTCAAGGGCTTTCTAGTTCTACAAAACTGAGCTCCATTGGGTAACAGCAATCATTGGACAATTAGGTTTTGTATCGTAATAGAAGGCAATTTCCCCCAGGAGTAACAAAGTGACAAACTTTAAAAGGGCAGATTTTAAAACTATGAGGAAAATGGTTAACAGCAGGCTGAAGGGCAAAGTAAAAAACTTTAAAACCACAGAAACAGCCTGGAGGCTATTCAAGAACATAGTGTTAGAGGCACAGATGGTTTGTGTATCACTGAGAACAAAAACAAAGTAAAATGGCGAGAATAAAACTATGCTTAAGCAGAGAAGTACAGGGCTTTATTGAGGCTAAAAAAGCATCCTTTAAAAGCACAAAGGCTTCCTGAACAACCTAGCCAGATCAGGCCACCACTTAAGCTGCTGAAATGCAAGTCAGTAATGATTAGTAAGGAGTGGTCAGCTAAAGGTAATGAGGATATGGTGAGTAGAGACACAGGGATATATGTACTTGTACCATATGATTCTGGCACATTAAAGTTTGCAACAGAAATGTTTCATTGTCCTCTTGAGTTTTCCTTGAATTCCTGCTCTTTTTTTTAAGAAAAGAGCCTATTATCCAATCAGGAAGATGAAACTAGGCAGAAAACAAAATGATTCTGCAAAGATGCTAGTGTAGCCTCAAGCTTCTTGTATTGGCTATCTCCTGTCTCCTCCTTCTTCCTCTTCAGGCAGGCTCCCCATGGCTGCTTACATCTCACCTGTTCTGTCCTGGCCAGAGGGCAGGTCCCTTTGCTCTAATATATTCTGGGTTTGATTATTCACCTAGAGATCAAAATTCTCCTACTGACAAACATTTTGGAACAAACTCTGCTCTGATATCCTGAATTAATTGTTTTGCTAAGAACAGTACCAACCAAAACAAGCATGTAACCTGAATGTGAATGCAAGAACTCAATAGCTAAGTACCATAAAGACCTTCAAGGATGCAGAGGAACAATAAAATACAAATTTTGGCAGGTCTTTTGGGGTTTTTTGTTTGTTTGTTTTGTTGTTGTTGTTGTTGTTGTTGTTGTTGTTGTTGTTGTTGTTTTTCCCCATATACAACAATAAAGGATGCTTCCTGTATCAGGTTAAGGAACTGAGAGGAATGGAAGCTACCAAAGCAGACACTATACATTGAATTGAGAAATTCAAATTTAGCAGTTATTGATGATTTCTCAATGTAATAACACAGGCAGCATGAGATACAATGACAATTCACTATGATCTCGAAGTAAATACAGCAAGATAAAATCTTTGTGTAGTAGTGCCTGCTCAGAAACACACCTGAGAAAATAAGGTTTAGTTTGTAGACATTTTAGTAATGATTTTAGAAGAGATATTTGTTTGAAATGGAGAGAAAAACGAGAAAAAAGTGCAGGAAACATCACCTAAGCAGAGAGGAGTTGAGATAACTTTTCTTCTTCTATATCTATGCCAGGAGATGACAGGGAAGGGAGGAAAAAGGGAAAAAAAAAAGATTATTCTGTAACCACCTCACAGAACATCTCCTGAGATTGTGTTTGTTCTTTCCCAGCACAGTTTTTGAGAGGATATTTTGAGTACTCCCCACTGCTTCAGTCAGCAGAGTGTCTTCCAGATAGGTGGGAACAGTATCTGGGAGGATGGAGCACAGATTGTGGGTAGGGAAAGAAGCAACTAGGGAACAGGGCAGTTGGAGGTACAGATCAGCTAAGGAGGGGCTGTGAGAAAAGTCTGGTTTGTATGGGCAGACTTTAGATAAACTTTTGACACTGTTGACCTCCAAAACCCCTGTGTACTTCATTAATCATCCTGTACACAGATGAGAACTTTCAGAACATCTGGTGCCTTCCTAAAGATCTCCGGTGTATAGGAACTTCAGCCTTTTAATTTCAAATCACTGTGAACTTTAGAACAAAACTTGAGCCTGAGATTCTGCGTCACTCGCAAAGGGAGAAATTTTACATCTCCAATCCTTAGTCAAGGATCTTTTTTGTTTGTTTTGTTTGGGGTTTGTTGTTGTTGTTTGTTTGGGTTGTTTGTTTGTTTTCCTATTTTAAAGGAGAAACTGCATGCCACTAATCAGCCATGGCACATGCACACACATACACTATTATATGTGAATACTTCTCCAATGCTACTTTATAAGAACCTTGGACACTTCAGTTTGATTAACACTTTGATAAGACATACATTTTCCTTGAAGAAAGAGAGGCCATGGGGATTTGTTAAAAATTCAGAAAAGGAAGATACTGTGAAAAGATTTAATTTGGTTATAGTAAGTAATACATTCTACTAATGCAATATGGACACAAAAAAATGTTAGGCCCCTTGAGAAATTAGGATAATTTTGTTTGATCCTTTATGAATGTATATAGTTATATTTATGTATGTGTCTGTATGTATATCTATATTTATGAAAATATTGTTATGCATGTCCCTGTGTATGAATACATTTATAAAACAAACCCGTGATCATAAATCAACTCAACAGAAACAGTTTAAAGTGGACTACTGTATATCTTTATTTAAAATATGTAGAATGCCAAGACAGAAAAATACTAAAAAAGAAATACATAATATTTTTGAAGCTGAAGCATCAATATGGTTGTAATTTTAATGTTTCTTGCTGGAAAAAGGTCATCTTTGGCGAGGTCGGGTTTTTCTTAAGGTCATTTCACATTGAGATATCTGCCTGCTTTTGACATTTCATCTAGAAGAGGCACAACTATTCTGACACATGAAATGGGTTCTTTACAAACCCAATGGCTATTTCTATCAACATCTGTTATTCTTACACAAAAGGGAAATATGCATTGATTGCAAACAAGGCTTCACATTTTTCAGAGAATATTAATATATATATATATATATAGTACTTAAAGATACAGCCATGTCCATCTGAAATAGAAACAGAAGAAAACACTGATCTATAAAAGACTGAAAACCAAATAACCCCATGAATGGCATCTTTTACTCATAAATAGAATTAAACAAATGTAAAGATGTTAATTGTTCTTGGTAAGTTGTCACACTGCTTTCTGTAAAGCAGCAGGGCAGTGAAATTCACTAAGCATTTGTGTAAATACTTTGTGATATTGGCATAGAAAAAACACATTTTCTTTACATTTTGTGCGGGATTTTTAATTGAATATTCATTTTCTAAATTTCAGTTCCCTCTAGACCTGAGTAAGATAGGCAAAATCTGTTGCCATATAAATCTCCCAGCCTTTACCCCTATATTTTCAAAATCCAGAATTGTTATTGGTTTGTGACATGACATCTATGCAATTAAAATAAAATTATGTGAAAAGTAATTCAGACTCACAAGGACAATTTTACTTTTTGGTAGGACAATCCACAATTCCACTGGCTGAATACTGGTGCAGTTCAAAAGTGTTTAATGGATTTCCTTTCCTGAGGAACAGCACAGGAAACACCATACTTTATTCTTGCTCCTTGTTTGCAGACAGCTCAATTAAGCCTTGGACAATCCAAAGCAGAAGCGTTTAGTTGATCATTCAGTTGTTAGGAGTCACTAGCTGTGTATTGTGACCAGTCACATGGTGTTGTATCTGTTCCCATATTGATGGTCTGTTCTTTACGAGCTATTGCTGTCTCCCAAAATGAATGCCATTTTATCAGAAAACAGGTTTTGTTTTCTGATTAAATTAATCTGGCAAGTGCTCAAATTTGCTGTTTGTGGATGATGTTTGTAGGAACATAGCTTTGCTCACATGAGTATTTGAGAACAGCGAATAATAAAGGACATGAACAGGCTGAATACAAACCCTGTTCTCTAATCTAGCAAGCTGCGAGTGAAAAATTTTTGTACTATCTACTGTCTCACTGATCTTGCAGCACCAGTAAACTCTGCATGTTTGGAGTCACTGTGCTTATCTACCTTTTAAGTATGGCAGACTTAGAAGTATTCAGAGAGAACTACAGGTGCTGCTTTTCTGTATTGAAACCATAGGGCATCGAAGAGGTTAACATCCAGGTGTAGGAGCTTTATTGTTGGAACATGTTCTGTGTTGCTTCCAGAATTTGGCCTCAAATAAATGCCTTTAACATTTTATTAAAGTGTCATAGTTAGATTTATTTAATGCACTGGGATCCAGAGCACGTCAGCTCTGTGAATGACTGAAAAATGTTTCATCAGCTTTTGATGGCTTCACAGGACAGTGGGGCAATCAGCTCTTATTTCCCACTAACGCATCTCTGTTTGAAAACAAGACTTGAATGCAGAACTTGTCAGTTCGTGCATTCACTGACAGAAGGAAAGCACAAACACTCTCATGTTCTGCAATGCTGCATTTGATTAGAAAATAATGCTTGGGGTCTGAATATTCTGAAGTAATGTAAATGAAACATTAAAGCACCCTTAACTCTGCCATTTTGTGCCTAGGGCATTGGAGTTATCATATGAAATGTGTGGCCTTTTCCTAAGTGGTTCCACAAGAGAAACAACTGCTGCATAATGGTACAAATAGAATACTGCAGTGTAAGCAGTGGCTCTGATGGTTGCACTTCTTCCCATATAAAGCCTAAAATGGCAAAATAGGTGGTTTCCCAACTTCTAATACCATCATCAGTACACCATGGCTCGCCTGACCCTGAGTCAGAGAAATAAAGAATCACAAAAAATAGCAGCTTGGATTTTGCTAATGTGTACTCCATTTGAGTAAGTGTTACACACAGAATGTAAAATAAGTAGGAGCAAGATGACAGTATGGTCTATAATGGAAAAGCTAAGTCAAATATATGCCCTGCAATGATTTATCACATAGGACAGCCTGAAGCTACTTTCAGCCTTCAGACTGTGGTTACACGCAGATAAAAGCAGATTTTGGAGAGTTGTCAGTTGATAGCTAATGAGAATTTCAACTCTGGGCTTACAAATATGGTGAGTCTTTATTATGCTGGTAGGCAACCTAGAAAACATTAGAGGAAAATTGTGAGACAGGGGCCTACACGTGTCTCATTTAATGGGAACTAGAAACTACTTTATACCAGAATGGACCCGCTTTTCTATAGTGCCAGTGCTTTGCACAATTAACTCCTCTGGCAATGATACTCACAGGTTCTGTACTGGAAGAAGCTTAATGGGTGCCAGCCTTCTTTAAACTGTAGTAGGATCCAACTGAAAGTCTCCCCCATCTGAGAAACTCAGCTTTATTTTTGCAAGGATAAATTAAAAAATGGGTCATACTTTTTCAAGCAGAAATAAAGATAATTCAACATATATGGATGTGATTTGTTTCCAAAAAGAGTTGATCAGACATTTCACTGGGCAGAAGATACACATACAAGTTCATTACTTAGGCAGATGAGCTCGCTTTGAAGGGCAATAGGCCCAGTGCTCCTTGCTTGTCTTTATTCTCCTGCCCCAAACAGTTAAGACCAAAATGTGAGAAAATAAGTGGAAAAGGTATGTATGTACTTGCATTGATTTGAATAGCAAGATGATAGTTATCTTCAGTCACTGAGCTGGGTGGGAGCCTGACACCAAAAGAATTTGAGGAGGAAGTGCTGAGTGAGAAAATCACTGCCTAAGAGAAGGGTTGCTTACTCGGCACATGGAAAATATGCACTCTGTAGGTGGGTATTTAGTAGACTAAGGTAGAGGAAGGAATATGCAGAAGGAGAATAATTGTAGAAAAATTACACAGAGAAGAGGAAAGAGATGTATCTGAAGTGACCAAATTTCTCCTGGGATGAGAGTGTGGTCATTGCTGTCATTGCTGATGTCACTACATATTGACATGTGTCTTGCTAAGGCACCACATTGGTGTTTTAAGTTTTCTTTAATCCTTTCCCAACTGTCTTCTGTTGAAAGGAAAGAACAAAGGAATCATTCTGAATATCTTCCTCATCAGAAGACAGTGAATCAGATTTCTTCTCCCATTTTCATCCTTTGTTGATTGAGTTATCAAGCACCCAACCTTGGCAATAGAAGCTGAAATGAGCAATGTCTTCATAGCTTTGCCATGCTGTGTCAGTACTGAATAACTGAGCCTTATTGACTACATGCTGGGTCTGACATTCAGCTCAGTTGCTTTGGAATTTTTATCAGTAGTTTTTATATGACACTCAGAAAGGAATTACCCACAATGAATTGTAAACTATTGAATTCTGCTTTTCCTAGAGACTCCTGGAAAGCACCCACATCTGGAAGAGTTCTGACTATAGCAACAAATATGTGTGATAAGCTGAGGTCATTCTCAAGGACTATCATCTGTAAGTTGCAGCATAATATGTCATAATTCCTTGGAGTTTCACTGCTTATTTACTGGACTGAGCTCTTATAGCACAATCTAGCACTACTGCTCTGTTATAGACACTTATTGATACTCCTGCTGATGGAAGTAAAAATAGTAGTAAAAATGTTTTGGTATCCAAGGGCCTATGGCAGTATTGGATAGTGGTACAGAATCACAGAATTATGGAATTTTTTTCATTGGAAAAGACCTTTAAGATCATCAAGTCCAACCATAAATCTAACACTGCCAAGTCCTAATCTAGACCATGCCCTTAAGCACCAGATCTACAAATGTTTTAAGTACTTCCAGGGATGGTGACTCAACCACTTCCTTGGGCAGCCTGTTCCAATGCTTGACAACCCTTTTGGTGAAGATTTTTTTTCCTAATATCCAATCTAAACCTCCCCTGGTGTGACTTGAGGCCATTTACTCTCGTTCTGTCTCTTGTTACTTGGGAGAAGAGACCAAGACCTGCCTCCCTACAACCTCCTTTCAGGTACTTGTAGAGAGCAATATGGTGTTCCCCCAGCCTCTTTTTCTCCAGACTAAACAACTCCAGTTCACTCAGCTGCTCCTCATAAGTCTTCTCAATAAGTCTTCAGCAGCTGTGTTGACCTTCTCTGGACATGCTCCAGCACCTCAATGTCTTTCCTGTGGCAAGAGGCCCAAAAGTGAACACAATTCAAGGTGTGGCCTCACCAGTGCTGAGTGCAGGACCTGGCACTTGGTCTTGTTGAACCTCATACAACTGGCCTTGGCCCATGGATCCAGCCTGTCCAGATCCCTCTGTCAAGCCTTCCTACCCTCAAGCAGATCAACACTCCTGTCCAATTTCGTGCCATCTGCAACTTACTGAGGGTAGACTCGATCCCCTCATCCAGATAACTGATAAACAGAAATGTCCAAAATACTGAGCCCTGGGGAAAACCACTTGTGACTGGCCACCAGTTGGATTTAACTCCATTCACTGCAACTCTTCAGACCCAGCCATCCAGCCAGTTTTTTACCCAACAAAGTACACCTGTCCAAGCCATGAGCAGCCAGTTTCTGAGGGAGAATGCTGTGGGAAATGGTGTCAAAGGCTTTACTAAAGCCTTTGTAGACAACATCCACAGCCTTTCCCTCATCCAGTAAACAGGTCACCCTGTCACAAAAGGGGATCAGGTTAGACAAGCAGGACCTACTTTTCATGAACCCATGCAGACTGGGTCTGGTTGCCTGGTTGTCCTGTACATGCCATATGGTGACACTCAACATGATCTTCTCCACAACCTTCTCTGGCATGGAGGTCAATCTGACAGGTCTGTGGTTCCCTCGATCATCCTTGTGGCCCTTCTTGCAAATGGGTGTCACATTTGCTAGCCTCCAGTCAACTGAGATCTCCCCGGCTATCTAGGACTGCTGATAAATCATGAAAAGTGGCTTGATGGAAAGTGGCATTATTCATGGTACAAAGGCAGAGTATACACTGACAGTTCTAATTCCAGCAATAGACAGGAGAAAGCTACTACTGCCATCTCCCACTTACACCCATGCAGGACACTGAGGCACAGAAATTATTTACTCAAAACTGAATTCCCCAGTATAGTGCTGGTTTATGGATCAATTTCATCCTTTATCATCTCCTGATAAAATGATAAAGCTGATAAGCTCAGAATTGTAGTCTTTATGGCCTGAAAGGAATTCACTTCTATGATTCCTCAGTTACTGATACCTTAATTCACTGAAACAATTACACACAATAGGAAAATCTCAACAAATGATCCCTTGATTCATTTTGCATGGAGCAGGGAAGAAGGCTAGGAGGAGAGAGGGGAAGGAATCCTATTTCACTGGGATGTCATCCATTTTAGATGTTCCTGGATCTGGTGTCTCCGCTATGTTCCCTGTAACAGCTGTTTGGTATTGCTTATTATAAAAATGTTTTTTCACTATTGCACAAAAAAACCCCAAAGTTGTTTTCGTAACAACATAAAATGTCTTTATGTGAAGCATTCAGATGATCTCATAGTTTTGAAGCCATTCTAGTATGGAGACAAACTGTACGGTCATAGATGCCTAATTTTTGCCATCCTTCTAGTTCCTTTTTTTTTAATTTTTACAGTCCCTATGAATATATTAATTACACGTTTGAGGGCATGCAGGTTTTGCATATAATTTTGCCTAGACAACATTTTATGAAGTTATCAAAATCTAGCCTCTTTTAGGGAAAACAGAGACTATCTATTATACCTCTTAGGTCAATCACCTCTCTTTTATTAATGTATTCTGGTCATTGCTCCTACTAATGTATATATGTTTTTATCTCTTTCTTTCATTACAGATATGACAGAGCACCATAACAAACCACCTCTGGCACCTCATCTTCAATCAGAAGAGGAATGACTATTCTTCAAGAGTCCACAGTTCCACATTATTAACATTCTGTCCCTGCCTACCTGCACCTAACCTTACCCCTTACCTTGTTTCTTGTTTACATGAAGGAATCTTTCATCTTTCCATAATTTTTTAAAAGAGAAAGAAGAATAAGAAAAAAAACCTCTACAATGTTGCTGATTTTTGCCTCAGAAGTAGAAAGAACAACTGCATTTTTTCCTCATTTTTAAAGGCCACTTTTAAAGCTATTAAAATATTCTGTATGGATTGGGCCAAAATATCCTCTGAAGTAAACTTCCTGAGTTCAACAGAGCTGTATGACTACAGCAGGAAAGATCATGAACATTTACAATCAACTTATATGTTAACTATCTGAAAGTTTTGGGGTTTTTTTATTTATTTTTTTAATCAATCTGTTCTTCACTATCCTAATACTAAATTGTGGGTATGAGGAAGAACAATAAAAAATGACCATGACTGTTTATTGTTATTTATCACTACCAGCACTATCCAGCTATACAGCCTGCATGAGTGAAAGAAAAAGCACAGACTTCTTCCTAAACTGCAGTTACTCTTTATTCAAAATATTATTCACAGGTCATTGATAGACAGTGTGAAAATTCAACATGAAAACAGGACTAATCCCCAGAATCTTAATGCAGACAAAATCATGTGTTTAATTTCATTATAAATAAAAAACTACGTCATGTCTATTAAGGAATTTGCATTTGTCTTCAGTATGTCCTTTCCATCAGTGTTTTAGGCTAGAGACCTCTGAAAACTACTCTGAGGATTAAAGAGTCTCCATATATCATATTGTTGAAAGAAATACATATCAGGCACAATTTTAAGGAAAAGCAGTAATTTCCAATTGTTTCAGAAACATTTTTCTAGATACCCTACCATCACGCCTAATGGACATGAATTTCCTCAAGCTTTCTTCCTTTTAAAATTCATAGAGGTAAACTCTATTAAAATACATGGTAGAGTTGAGCTTGAAGCTTTTTCCAGATATTATTTTCCCTGAAATGAATGTATAATACAATTGTGCATAAGTGTTTTCAATAACTTTGCATGTATTCACAGAAACAATATAAAAGACTATGCTTTCATCTTCAGGTTTTCTTTAGAGGGGTTTTAAAGTTTAGGCTATCGGATCATCATAAGACAGGTCCCACAGCAAGAGCTTCAGACACTTTCTTTTCATATTTTATATGTTTTCATTATGGGTGAAAGACAGGCACCTTTTTATTGGGTAAGGTTGATTTTACCTGCTGAGGTATCCCTTGAAGTTTGTGGCCAGAGGCTGGTTGATTCATTTTGCCAGTAATGATGGCTTATTTGTGGTTACTGAATCATGCAAAAAAAAAAAAAGTGATTCTTGCTATTTTTAACATATTGTTTTGCATGCATGGCATTGCCACTGAATTGCATAAACTGTGCTAGTGGATCTACATATACAAGAAGCCTGCCTTGTTTCAACTGTAAAATAGGATATTGTTATGCTATAACTGGGTTTGTATTTGTTTGTGGGCCTCCTACCAAGGAGAACTGGGTCTGTATGCATTCCATAAATAATCCGCACTATTATTTTCGTTGTACTAATTCATTTTTTTACATACAAAACCGGATTTTAAGAAAACAATCAAATAAGAGATATTATTCTTTCTTTAATTTTTATCCTACAAAAAATCTCTGATAAAGGTAGCTTGCTTTCCTGCACACATCCTTATACAAAATGAGTATTCTTTATTCCTTATTTTACAAGGTGCATGTTTGATCTGATTTCCAGAAAATAGTTCAAATACACACATAATCTTTCCCTTTCTTGTTTTTCTTAGCTGATGAACCAATATATGACAGAAGCACAAGAAGCTAAATATTTTCTCAAACTTTTTATTCTAAAATAAAGTTAGGGTAAAAGGCATTTCTTCAGAACAAAGGTATGATGTACAGAAATATCTTTTTCAACAGAGACAAACACAGGATCTTGTCATTAGATATAGGATGTATTTAGACAGTTTCAGGCCAAAATGTCTGATATTAATTAGAATTCTTCTTCTTGGATAAATGGGTTTGTAGAGATATTGGATGTGAACCATGAAGCATAGTTTGTCACATTTGTTTCCTTTCTGCAAAAAGGCAAATTTCCTGCACATTTTTTCTGTTGATAAGAATTTAATGGTCAGCCACTCAGTCCTGAATCTATTTCCAGAGAAAGGGGAAATTTAAGGTAAATATTGTGCAAAAATAATTTCTGGAAGCAGCTGTAGATCTTCAGATCTAGTTGACTCTTTTGATTTAATAATAATATCACATAACCTCAGGACAATCAGTATTAGGAAAAAGATTGTGTTATAACTAAGACAAAAAAAATATGTCTTCAATTATAAATTTAATAAAATCTTCAAGGTTAACTGAAAATTTTGCTTTTGCTAACAATATTTTTCTCTCTTACACTGAAAAGTTAATTATTTTCTTCTTACTTTTAATATCTCTACTTAGTTTTGTTGTAAAATAGCAAAAAAGGTAAGAAAACTGGGTGAAAATGCAAGGAAAATCCCAATAATATTTCTTTCTTTCTCTTCTTTTTCAATGGAAGATATTAGGAAGAAAACAAAACTATTAAGATGTGATTGAAAAAGTAAGCTGAAAATTTGAGTAAGCTCTAGTCTTTAGTGTCTTTTAGATACCAATGACCATGCTTCTATTGCCATTATTAGTTTTAATAGACATGCAGAGCAGAATATCATTAATTTGCAACTATAACCGTTTAGTTAAGTGGTAGGGTTTTGCTCTTTATAAAGCTCAGCACAGTAAGCAACAGTGACATAAATATGCAGCTACTGTTCCTTTGGCTCTGAAGAGGGGTTATTTTAACCTGAGTTGCCAGAGCTCAGCAATGTTGGGCAGTTCAAGAAACAACTAAAATAAATGGCAAGAATCTGACTCCATTAGTTGTGATTTGCCTACTTTTGCAGGAGGTAAATATTCAGATGCTTCTTGATGTCTAGACAGCAGCACTGACCACGATTTTTTAACTTTTTTCTTGCCAGTACTTTGTGATCTTTCTTCCTAGATGTTGACCATGCCATCATCAGCCATACATTTGTCACTTGCAGACAGGATAATTCCAGCACTTGCTTCAGGAAATTATATAAGTATGCATTTCTCAGGAAATTAACTAGTGCAGAATGTACTTGTCAACTTTATTTTTAAGTAATTTTCCTTCAGAGAACAAATTCCCTTATAGGCACTGCTTGACATTGGTTATGGACAATCAAAATACTTATTATGAATAAATTAGTGAGCATAGCTTTTTAATTTATCTCTGTGTTGTTCCTGGTTTGGTTTTGGCTTGTCTTTTTTTTTTTTTTTTTTTTTTTTTTTTTTTGTCATTATATCTGTGTATCTGTGTCACAATTCTTATTTCCAGGTACTCACAGAATATTTTAAGGAAAACAAATTTCAATCTGTCAATTGCTTGTGAACTATTCACTTTGACTATTGGCTAATTATTGCTGCTCAACTGTGATTGACACTTAAATCATACAATACTACTTTTTATCCTTCAAATCAGTGGAAAGACCACTTCTGAAAACAGAAGCACTCATTAAAGTGCTTAATATGAATGAAGAAGATAATTTAGGGCATGATTTTGGAAAAATTAATGTGTGGATTTTCTTCAAAGCTGTGAAGCAGAGTTCATTAAAGACACAGCTGGGATAGGACAATGCATAAAAATGTAGTGTAATTAACTTATATAAAATAAGTGATTAAATGTTCATAGAAGTCCTCAACTTTGGCTCCTCTATTACTACCTTGATTTGAAAGTACTTACTTTTCCATTTCCTCAGTCAACCTGTAATCACTAGTATGGCTACATGTATGACAGGCAGTGGTTATAAGTAAGCCACTGTAGTTGACATCAGCTCCAACTTGTTTTTCTTTCTATTAGGATTTCCTGATTATGCACTGAAAAGATATTTGATTGATAGTAGAATAGAAGAAATTTGAAGAAAAAATATTAAACTGAATTCATGCCAGTAGGGAGGGGAGCTACTTCATTAGTGAAATAATTGAGCTGTTAGTTAATTTTACTTGTTATTTGTAGAAAAGGGCAAAAATCTTCCAAATAATTAATATTCTTCCCTCAAATTATTAAAAGAACAACAAAAGGGTTTGTATCTTAGATGTATTTAGTAATTATGTTCCTGACACCTTTTTTGATAACATCCAAAGCAGATGTAAAAAAAAAAAAATATATATATATACTAGAAATTTACAGAACATTGTGTCAGCTTTTCCTGATGAGTTTCTCTCTGTCCCTCCCCCAGTCTTATTAGAAACAGCTTCTGCTAATTGATAATTAATACCTTTACCTTTGTTAAAAGCAGCTACTTGTGTATCAATACTCCCAGCTTGATACAATCAGTATATTTTGTTATTAGTATAAAAGCCACATAAAATTAATAGTAAAAAATATTCTTGCAATACAAATTTTACATTTACTTTATTGTTGTCTCTTTTTTAATAGTACTCTACAGTTTTTCTGTCTCTCTAAATCCAGAAAGATTTGTAATAAATAATTGTTAAATCAATATAGTATATATGCTAACATTTAAACACCATTAGGCATTGGACCCGAGTGTAGGATGACACAAAATATGTAAATTCAAACTGTGCAGTGAACTTTGCCTCCTTTTTTCTAGTCAACTTCAGTAAAACTAAAATTTGTCACTAAAACTAAATATTCCTTTCCTGTATATGAAATTACTTTCCTAGTAGTAAACAAACAAATAAATAAATAAATAAAAATTGTCTGTATGTTAAATTCAAAGAAATTGGTGATGTCTTCAAAGTAATAAAATAATAGACCTTTGGACATATGAACACAGGGCAAAGGAGTGTTATCTGAATCTTAATACCCACAGCACACCACTGGAAAACTATCCCAGAGCTTCCCTGCAACATTATTCTTTCCCTTATATCCATCTCCTTTCAAAGCTCAATGAAATCAGTCATACATAAATACAATTTTATTTACATAACGTGACCTTATTCTGGGATTTCAGTGATGAACAACTGTCAGACTGTTGAATGCAGACAGAAGAACAACTGACTCATGATTTCAAGATTTGTTCTTATCTAATACCTTATTTTTATATCCTTTTAGCAAAGAGAAATGTAGGGATAGGCTTGAGATTAACTAATATCTTGTTCTAACAAAGAGGCATTCAGCTATCCATTGGTATGCATATTCAACAGTGATGTAAGGAAGGGGTGTGCTGGAGGAACTGCAGCCCCAGTACAGCCTATCCTGTCTCTTGGGATTGAGAAGTAGCTCAAGCCACAAGCACTGCAGTTGCATTCCTCTCTGATAGCCAATGCATCAGTCATGATTTGGTCCCTGAAAAAAGCACCTCTGTCCTTGGTATGTTAAGGCACTATTAACCTCCTTCTAGGTAAGAACTGCTGTACAGCAGGAATCTCACTGAAATGCCATACCAAAAAAGGTCCGGGGAAACATTATAAGCTCTTGGCATGAAACTATTTGAATAAGCAACTGCCTCCTGCATTCTCTGTGGTTTTTGTGTAGTCTCAATCTGCAGCAATGAAGAGAACATTTCTGTTTCCAATAGTCAAATCATGGGCAACCATATCAAGGTCTGCTTTGGAAGAAGTTTCTTCAAGTGCTGACAGGGAAAGAGAAAAAAAGTTGCTTATCTAAGCCACTGCCTCAGTGTCCTGGAGAGTTTGAGAACTAAAATAATTTCTCAGTTCCATGTACAGATAGACATCAGAATTTCTGAACTAGGCATGTCAGCCAAACTTAAAGAATAATTCTGGTTGCTTGCCCCTCTGTTTTATCATCTCAGTCTCATAAAAAATGAACATCAATTTATTCACTTTGCTCTGAGCATTGGTATCACATAGACATGAAGTCATCCACTCTACAGCCATAGCAAACAGACTTGATAGAAACAGAGTTAGACAACATCGATATACAGAAAATATACAAGCCTATATCTTCTTTCTCGATCAAAGAAATCCATTCACATGAATCTCACTGAACAATTCTGTTGGATCACATGGGCTTCATGACATATAAAATGACCTACACTTTACTTGCATTTATCCAAACTTGCCATGCAGAAATGGGATGATCATTTTTGTTTATACTAACATCAGAATAAATGCTATGGCTTGATTTCAAAAGAACATACCTCATCACAGCATGTAAACAGATTTAATATTAAGTAGTAATGCAAAATTCAACCATTTATTTTTTATAGGTTTTGACATATATCTGACTGGGATAGTTACTGTCTTCTCAGAACTGCAACAGAAATGAACTTGGCTCATGTTGCTTGGGAACCACTGGACAACCATCAGTGGTTCATTAGAACCATTCTGTTTCCTGATATACAGTAGACAACAGGTACAAAGAGTTGCTAAAGGACTGTAAATGGTTAATTTGTGTGGGTATTTTCCACACAAGACCTCATATTGCTCTTCAACCTGTTGAAATACAAAGTGCCAATTGGCATAATGCTGTAAAACTGCTGCTAATATGAGACATATTAAGCCAAAAACATAAGCAAGTCCTAGAAAGGAAAATAAAGCAAACAGAAGGCAAATATCCATTTCAGAATAAAAGAACATGATCAAATTAGCAAAGCATTTGTGAGAAACCAGACAATAATGAGAAAAATAAAACAAAAGCAACAAAGAAATAGAAAAAAATCCTGATTATAATTTTTTGAAAGCTTATTTGTAGTCTTCTTGGGTAAACCCGTACAATGAAATACAAAATCATAGAATGGTTTGGGTTGGAAGGGACCTTAAAGATCATCCAGTTGCAACCCCCCCGCCATCATCAGGGACACTTTCCACTGGACCAGGTTGTTCAAAGCCTCATCCAACCTGGTTTTGAACACTTCTGGGGAGAGGGCATCCATAACTTCCCTGGACAACCTGTTCTGGTGTCTGACCACCCTCACAGTCAAGAATTTCTTCCTATTGTCTAAACCTACCCTCTTCCAGTTTAAAGCCACTACTCCTTGTTCTACCTCTACCTGCCTTTGTAAAAAGTCCCTCCTCAGCTTTCTTGTAGGCCTCTTCAGGTATTGGAGGGTCATTATAAGGTCTCCCTGAAGCCTTCTCTTCTCCAGGCTGAACAGCCCCAACTCTCTCAGCCTGTCCTCAGAGGAGACATGCTCCAGTCTTCAGATCATACTCGTGGCCTCCTCTGGACTCGTTCTAACTGGTCCATGTCTCTTTTGTGTTGGGGGCTCCGGAACTGGACACAGTATTCCAGGTGGGGACTTATGAGAGCAGAGTAGAAGGGGAAGAATCACCTCCCTTGACCTGCTGGCCACGTTTCTCTTGATGCAGCCCAGGATACGGTTGGTCTTCTGGGCTGCAAGCGCACATTGCTGGCTCATGTTGAGCTTCTCATCCACCACCACTGCCAAGTCCTTCTCTTCAGAGCTGGTCTCAAGCCATTCATTGCCCAGTCTGTATTTATGTTTGAGATTGCCCTAATCCGGGTATAGGACCTTGCATTTGGTCTTGTTGAACTTCATGAGGTTAGCACAGGCCCACCTCTCAAGCCTGTCAAGGTCCCTCTGGATGGCATCCCAACTCTCCAGCGTGTCAACCGCACCACTCAGCTTGGTGTTGCCAGCAAACTTGCTGAGGGTGCACTCAATCCCTCTGTCCATGTCACCAATAAAGAGGTACCAGCCCCAGTACCGACCCTTGAGGGACACCACCCATCACCAGTTTCCACTCAGACATTGAGCTGTTGACCACAACTCTTTGAGTGCAACCATCCAGCCAGTTTCTTATCCACCGAGTGGTCCATCCATCAAACCCACGTTTCCTATTTGGAGATAAGAATGCCATGTGGGACAGTGTCAAACACCTTGCACAAGTCCAGGTAGACACCATCAGTTGCTTTAGCCTTGTCCACCAATGTTGTAACCCCATCATAAAAGGCCACCAGATTGGTCAGGCATGATTTGCCCTTGGTGAAGCCATGTTGGTTGTCACCAATCACCTTCTCATTCTCAATGTGCCTTAGCATAGTATCTAGGAGTATCTGCTCCATGATCTTGCCTGGCACTGAGGTGAGACTGACCAACCTGTAGTTCCCTGGGTCTTCCTTGTTTTCCTTTTTAAAAATGGGGGTTCTGTTCCCCTTTTTCCAGTCTGTGAGAACTTCACCAGACTGCCAGGACTTCTCAAATATGATGGATAGAGGCTTTGCAACTTCATCCGCCAGTTCCCTCAGGACCCGTGGATGCATCCCATCAGGTCCCATGGACGTGTGCACCTTCAGGTTCCTTAGGTGCTCCCAAACCTGATCTTCTCCTACAGTGGGTGTTTTTTCATTCTCCTAGATCCTTCCTTTGTTTTCTAGGACTTGGGCAGTGTGGCACAAGCCCTTGCTGGTGAAGATTGAGACAAAAAAGTCATTGAGCACCTCAGCCTTCTCAATGTCTCGGGTGACCAGATTTCCCGTTGCCTTCCAGAGAGGGTCCATATTTTTCCTAGTTTTCCTTTTCTCCCCAACATAACTGTATTTTTGTTGCTGTTGCCCTTGACATCTCTGGCCAAATTTAAAACTATCAGGACCTTGGCTTTCCTTATCTGTTCCCTGGACACTCGGGCAATTTATCCCTTTACTGTGAGGGTGATGGAACACTGGAATAGGCTGCCCAGAGAGGTTGTGGAGTCTCCATCTCTGGAGATGTTCAAAACCTGCTTGGACGTTTTCCTGTGCAACCCAGTGTAGGGAACCTGCTTTGGCAGGGGGGTTGGACTAGATGATCTTCTGAGGTCCCTTCCAACCCCTACCATTCTGTGATCCAGTGATTCTGTATTCCTCTCAGGTTACCTGTCCTTTCTTCCACCCTCTGTAGGCTTCTTTTTTGATCTTAAGTTTTTTCAGAAGCTTCGTGTCCATCCATGCAGGCCTCCTGTTGGTTTTGCCTGCCTTCCTCTTTGTTGACATGCAATGCTTTTGAGCTTGGAGGAGGAGATCCTTGAGTACAAGCCAGCTGTCCTGAGCCCCTCTTCTCTCCAGGAATTTATCCCACGGTATCTGACCAAGCAGGTCCCTGAAGAGGTCAAAATCTACTCTCCTGAAGCCCAGGGTGGTGAGCTTGCTATGGACCCTCCTAACTGCCCTAAGGATCTTGAATTCCATGATTTCATGATCGCTGCAGCCAAGGCTGCCCACAAGCTTCACATTCCCCACCAGCCGCTACTTGTTGGTGAGAGCAAGGTCCAGCTCTTCAGGCATACTCCCCCCAGGGTTATTTTTAGGAGGCCCAGTTATATCCCCTCACTTGCTTGGCCTTCAATTTCCAAGGCCCCATACCTGTTGTGCAGCTGTAACTGGGGGGCAAGGGAGGCCAGCAGGAGATTCACCTGCCTCCCCAAGGAGGGACCTCTTTCCATTCCCCCCATCCCTCAGGTCCCCTCCTCTTACCTGATGGCAAGAGGATAGGGAATCCTGTGCTACATGTGAAACCTGTTGCCTTGGGCTCAGGGATGGGAGGACCTGAGTCCACCAGTCTATCTCCTTCTCACACTCCCTTATAGTCCTTTCAACCTCTTTTTTCAGCTCAGCCACCATGCTGAGCACTTTGTTTACCTGTTCGCAGTGAATACAGGTGCTGTCCCTGTAATTCTCCATTCCAAGTGAGAGGCTCCAGCACTCCCTGCAGCCAGGGGCCTGGACAGCTCCATCTTTACATGGGACCTCTGTCTGGGTCACCACAGTTGTTTTGCCTACACTTTTTTGCCAGGCTACAACCATGGCTGTTCCTGCTGTGTGACTAACGGCTCAAACTTCTGTGACATCAGAGATTCTGTTACTCTACCGAACTGCTGAGGGGAAATTTCAGTTCTGGAGGTTGATCACAGTGACTGATGGTGGCAGCGCCCTTCCCTGCTCGCCTCTCCTGCTTGCCCTGCCTGCGCAAACTGCCACCCCACACCCTTCTGCCGCCCCACGCCCTGTTTTCCCGTCCTGGTCGCCGCACTCCTGGTTGCTCGAGCTCCCTGGGGGCTGTTTAAATCGGCTGTGGTTGCCCCTGGCAATGCCCCTGTGGTGTCAGCCTCTCTCAGTGGGGGATCGTCCACTGCTGAGGGGACTCTGTCCCGTCCGCAGGTATCCCTGTCTCCAGGAGCCCACCCTTAAGATGGCACATGCCTTACTCAAGGTATTTGCTGCATCATAATTCTGTGAGGTCATCATATTCAAGTGCATTTAGAAAATTTTGCAACTAGAGCTGAACAGGACACCTTGCAGGCCTTTTCTGCTACTATGATGAATATATTTTGTAAATAAAGATCCAAATCTTTGGAAGGGAGATGAGTAAGTTGGTATACATTTCAGTATCATCACCATTTTTTGTCTTCATCATTTTTCCCTTCTCTTATGTAAGTATACTTACCTTGTTAAATAAAAAGTAGTTTCAAATAAAAAAGTGAACTTTTAATTTTAAAATATTGAAACAGGTTGTTTCGACTATTTTGGTTCCATTTGTTCCTAATTTTTTTGGGAAACAGGAAAATAGTCAAAATCAGTCTTTTACTGCTTAGACTCTTGGTTGTAGTGAATTGTCATTTTATGATGAAGATACATTTCATAAAACCCCTCCTAGCCAGGTTTCAAGAGAAGAAGAAAAGAAAAAAATACCCTTTTGCCGAAAAAAAAAAAATCCTTTTGCCAAGTATTGCAGATTGAACAGAGGCTTCTACCTTCTTAATTTTTATTTTTTTTTTACAAAGCCAAATACTCTACAAATCAATACTGCATTGTCCATGAAGGTGTTCTTTGGTTCAACACCTTGATTTTGTATTGTTTTTCAAAGAGAGAACTATTTCTGGCAGAGCTGTTCTTTCCTAGCTGGCCCTTCTGTCAACCATATGCACATACAGAGAAGGCGCTTTTTATGTAATGCTTTATTTTTAATCAGTAATCAAAATTCCAGAGAAGTGAGTGGACACTGATATCCTCCCAGACCTGTGTCTGCAGGATACCTGAGAAGTGATTTGAGCAGTATCTGCAGGATGCTGATACTAGCAAACTCTTTGCTCTGAGGAAGCTTTGCTTTTTTCTCCACAGCCACAGCTCCCAGAGCATGAGGTGTGTGACCAAATACCAGCTTTGATTGAGTAAAATATTTTTATTTACTTTCTGGAATCTGCTGTTTGCTACTGCTGCTTGCGTTTCCACTACACCTACCCAGGACACACAAGATGGTAGTTGCTTTCCTACTAAAGGACTATAGCGATCCAATATCCTGCATCAGGTGGGATTAGTGTTTCAGTCCATCAGTTCCTGAGACCAAGTACAAGCATGAATAGTAGACCGAAGCACTATTTTTGTTGCTTCTTTTCAATGTCTTCAATGTCTGACTCAGATTCTGTTTCCCATTGGTGAGTGGATCTTTTCCTAAGCATTTTACGGGGGTCTCTAGTAAGCACTGAAGATGCAACCAAAAGACATGGTTTTGAGAGTGGCAAAAGAGTCCTCTGGACCTGATTAGTTAAACACCTTCTAGATCCATTGGATCCTGGGTCATCTCAGTAAACATGTATATACAGGAGTCAATTAAAATAGACCAAAACAACAGGGCCCATACAAAACCAGCAGTGTAAATAAATATAAGTGCATTTCATTCTTCAGTTTTCCAGAACAACGCTCTAGGACTGCTTTACATTTCCAATGGGACCTAACTATATAGAAAGTACAATATACAGTAGAATTAACTTTTTTTTTATTCAGCCATTTTTGCTGTTCTGTACATAGGTCATGACCTCTCACCTCCTGTTTATTTCTTCCCATGTTGACCTTTCACTGAAGCACGGGGCTAATTTTGTGCTCCAGTGACCAAGAATAGGAATTTGTCACTTTATTCAAAATGGAATGAATACAGGTATGTCTGGCATTCTCAGCTGGGCTTAACCCTCCGTATGCTGAAAACAGTCAAATAGCCAAGTGATCTCTATTAGGAAATATCTTTTCTGAAGTTGTGCTATTTTTTGTAACAAAAGAACTTTGCTTCTTTTGTCTGAAAAAGGGTTTTTCTTTTTCTGTGCACAGTCGGGTACAGTTTTCTTTGTTGCAAAACACAATGAACCAAACAGAAGAAAATGACAGGTTAGAGGTGCATAGAAATTTGCAATGGTTCTAAGGGAGAACTTTCATTAGTGTTAGGAAATAACCTTCATCTTAATTGTCTGCTGTACAAACAAAGTTTTATATGTTATCTTTGACTGAGAAAGAAATAACTAATTTCTCCAGTAAGATGCCAGTAATGAATTCTTATGGAATAACCTTAATAAGTATGTGCAAAGTAATCTATGCTTCACATGTTGAGTTATAAAATATAATTCTTTTCCTTATGCAAATACTTTCACTGGTACTTAGCCATCTATTCAAATCTTCTTGCAGTAGAGCTCTTTTCTCTGACTGTAAGTTCTGTAAAGGGAAAAGACGTCGGTGGATCTATGCAGGATTTGAAGTCAACACTTAAGTCTTGTGTTCAAATTACAAAGGATAAGGGCATCAGCAAAAAAACCCACAGTAGGTCTCAAGTGAGACAGCCAGTAGATTCAGGCCCTACCTGTGAAAATGAAATAAGTTGTTCCATGAGCAATGGAATTCCAGAGTGTGATTTCCTACAAACATATCCTTTGTATTTCTATGGTCTTGCTGCAGTGACCATTGACTCCCTTTTCCTACTGGGGACTATATTACTATATTTTCAGTTCTTCATCATATGCCCTGTTCTTTTCTCCTAAATACACATTATCATATTTGCCTTCCTAGATCCTGTGATTATCTGATAAACACATGCCTGACTGATCATGAGCTGTGCATGCACCTTTTGGCCAGCCAGAGAGCAACACTACTGAGCTTACAGCACTGCCCTTCCTGCAGTGGAAACACACATTTGGACCACTAATCTCGAGTGGGTCCAGAGGAGGACCAAGAATATGATCAGGGGGCTGGAGCACCTCCACTATGAGAGCAGGCTGAGAGAGCTGCAGTTCAGCATAGAGAAGAGAAGGCTCTGGGGAGACTTTATAACAGCTTTCCAATATTTAAATGATACCTACAGGAAAGATGAGGAGGGACTCCTTATCAAGGAGTGTAGTAATAGGATGAGAGGCAATGGTTTTAAACTGAAAGAGGGTAGATTTATATTAGATATTAGGAAGAAATTATTTACTGTGAAGGTGATGAGACACTGGAAAAGGTTGTCCAGAGAAGTTTTGTCAAATCTGAGTACTTTAGCACTTTAAGTTAATTTACTGAAATTAAGTTAAAAGGTTTCTTGCAAGAAGAACAAGAGACACAAATGGCATGATCTCCTAAGCTTCCTAAGCCTCAGGAAACCAAGTAAAAAAAAAAGCCCCAGTGGCTTTGGACCGTGTTACAGGCTGCCACAAACCTATGCCTTCATCCAGGACAGAGAGCTCCTAAACATATTTCCAGTTAGGCCAGTGGTCCTGACCTCACGAACATGAAACAAGCATCATTTGAGAGAATATTTGCATAATTTTTTGAGATAATTTTTATAAAAATTTTGTCCCTCTTGGTTAAAATCAGTAAAATACTATCAAAACATAAATTTGCATATTTTTAATAAATGAAAACGTCTCTAAAATCCCGAGTTTTCACTATCTTGAAATGTTGTCAAAATTATGTACAGGAAAGAAGCAGAAAGGTGAACTGTAAGATCTGGTATGTGGACTGGGATCTTCTCCTCAGAGGAGTGCACTTTTAGTTCACTATAAATGGGTATCAGATTGTACGTGTTGTTTTTAAAATCGAAATCTGGGGCCCTGGCACAGGTACTGCACATAATTTCACTGAATGGGTAGTGTCTTCACCCCTCTTTCCTCAACACTGAGCTCATGGCTGTCAGCCTTGGCACAGTTTGGCTTCACAATCACCACATGAAGAAGAGCTGCTCCAAGCTGCTCAGTGCTGGGTCTGTCTGTGGGTGGGTGTATACTCAGGGGTCTGCAAGCAGACTGTGGGATTCAGAAAAAATGTAGTTTGTTCACTTCTCAGTTCAAACCTTTAACTGATTGCACCTATTTCCTATTCTGAGAGCAAGGAAATACAGTTGTGGGTGAAACAGAGTGGCCCATTTGTAATGGCAATCACAGTAACTGTAACACTAACATATTTTTGCCTTTCAGTTAGCTGAAAGTCCCTGCTTTACGCTTTCCAAGGTGGAAAACTACATTCTGCACTTGGCTAAAACACGATTTCTAGATTCAACTGAAGTATGCCAATATATGTACATAAAATATTCATGTGACTCAAGAGAAGGACAAGAATGATCCTAAAACCAAGATGAACTAGTTTTTTCTCCAGCAAATACAGCCTCCTGCCAAACACAGATAACTATTTAGCAGAATAGTTCTATAAAAGCACTTAAGTACAGCAGAATCTAGTCAATGTAGTAGTTACCGGTGGTTAATACCGCCCCGGCTTTTGAAATTCTTCCTGCTCATCCTATGTATTTTAGTCACAACTAGGAGCATATTCTTTCTCCTTTAGACATAAAACATTATGTCATTCACTGTTTTCAGTCCTCACCTCACAAAGCGCAGAGTATGATGCCAAGGGAGTGGGAGTCAGTGAAGAATACGTGCTTCTGGACCAGTAGACCTTTAACAGCTTACAGTATTATTACTGTGGCTGCAATTCATCCAATTCGCTGACAAGTTAAGGATCCAGCTTTCACAAGCTAGTGGAAGCTATGCTCACCAGTGCCAGCAGAGCACCTATCTTTTTATCTGTTCATCATCTCTAGCTATTTTTTTCATAAATGATTCCTTCATACTAGAATATGTCGGTATTACATACACAGATCATTTTTTCTTACTGACCTACACTCTCTATGAAACTTTCTACTACTAGACTCAGATCAGCATCAGCATTCTGGTCTGGTGGTGAGCTGTGGCTCTTTCCTTTAGCTGTAAGGCTTTGTGAAAGTGGCAAAGCATGGAGGCATCAGCACCAAAACCCTTCCTACTAGTCCTGGTGCTATGGTGACTACCTAACTCTATACACTGAATCCTGAGGGGGGAAAAAACCTCTACAACCTAAACAGTCCAATACCACACTTCTCATACTTTACACTGTTTTACGTGGGAGTTTTTCCTCTGTGAGTCTGTACATACTCTGATTTTGATCTTTTAACATTTTTGCATCCCTTAGGTTGTATTCTTTCACTCCAGAATAACTCCTGTTGTGATACATGAACTGGAACAAGTGTGGGCTTCCTCACAGCCACTTCCCATCAAACTGCCCTGTGCAAAGCAAGCAAGCTGTGCAGTCAAATGGAAGGAAGCACAAAAGTCCACTTTTCCCTTATCCCTTCCCCATGGCAACGTGACCACAAACAGTGACCCCCAGCAGCACAGCTGAGGCCTGAAACTGTGCTGAATTACTCAGAAAGAGCATCTCCTGACCCCAGAGAGCAGAACGCAATGCAAATATGTGACCTGTAACTGCAGAACTCCTTGTCCAACGTTGTGCTTGTACTGTACACAGCAAACATGGGTCAGACCCTTCCAGGAAGCTAACTTAATGATTCTCAAATCTAATTTAAAGTGAATCAGTGAACCTAGAACTATTCATCAGACAGTTCTGCAATTAGAGGGATTTACATTGAGCAGTCAAAAAAAACACATAGAAATCTCACACCTCTTTGAATTAGGTATTGAAATCAAATTCTTTTTCTCATGACTGACCTTTGTGAGTTACATGTAAACTGAACTGATGATGAGTCATTGAGCTAGCAAATTAGCTACTCGTAGTTGTTGACAGGGTCAGCAAGAAATCTGCCACATTTTTAAACAAAAATAAAATAATCATGTAGGTATTGTACATTACTTGCTTCATATGTATTTCCTGTCCTTTAATGACATTCAGAAACCATTGTCAGCAAGAAGAGGAAAAATAAGAGATCTTGGGGTTTTCACACTCTCTACTAAGTGTAGTCAGAAATTTGTCACCATAAGCTTTGGTTAAAGAGCAATAAGCGTATCTATTTGTTGTGCTTTCAACCACATAAGTAATAGAATTGACCTCAACAGCAGGTAGAAAAAGGAACAAATTTTCTAGCTCCCTATCTTGGTTTATATTGTTTCATTAGAACTACAGCCTATTTTGTAATGCTTCTGCACAACTAACTCTTTGGCTTGTGGCAACAAGGTAGACTGATAGTTCATTACAAGACCACTGGTTCTGTGATTAACTCTTACAACTGTATTAGTAATTTGGAGCACAGCTAATCAGAGCCTTGAATGCATTTTTGAGTGAGAGCACCTTACAGTTAACTCTAACAAATGTATATGAGCAGCATCTTAATGCCAGAATGAAGCTCAAAGGTGGCTGTTTAGCAGACTTGGCTTGTTTTAACATCTGCCCATTTAGGCTCCTCTCAAGGTAATGTCTATTGGATCACAGCTGATCTACACAATGAATGCATTGCTGTGGTCATCACAGGCATTCAGATGAGCTACATGGTTAAAATTGGTTTTGGCCATCCCAATTTAATCCTTTTTTGTACTCAACATGTCCTCATATGGCTCTAGTGTCCAGAGCACAGTGCCTTAAACCAGCAGAAAACATACTGTGCTATGGAAATATTTAAGATAAGAAAACAATAACTTAACATATAGAGATGCTTTTTGCAAAAAACTACTCTTAAATTTTAAAGCAGCTTCATTTTTGCTTGTCCACATTCACCTTTCCTCTTCTGTTGAATGCCTTTTGGCGTTTGTGCTGGTCCTCTGAATCTAACTATTTTGCCACTCTTTCAGTATGTTACCCAACTCTGTTGTTCCTTCTAGTATTTGGCATTTGCTTTGGAATTATGTTTGTCCATCTGTTATTTGTCCTTTTGGTGATGCGTTCTGTCGATTCCCATTTGTTCCTTTCAGATTTCTCAACAATTTGAGCTTCTGAAGTGTTGTGGCATCAGTCAGCTCTACCTCGACCCAGGAAGGCATTTGTACAGAATGGCAGAAGGAGCAAAAAATTGCCTACATCAATGTTGCTTTTTCTTTAGGAACTCACAGATACTTGTTTTTCCAGTGGTCATTCCCATTAGCTGATTTCACTGGTTCCAGGAATGTGTAGTGCAAGAGGCTTTCTTCTATTTTGGTTTTGCTTCTTCCATCTTTCTGAATATTAGTAAGCAGCGTGAAATCATGAAAAGGCTATAATGTCAGCAGATACTCTTCCAGTCTTCACCAAGTTTGCATTTTTCTAATATGTGTTTCTTTTCCTTTGTGTACACATCCACCTCCTTTATTGATTCTTCAAAAAACTCACTAGCTTGAGCAGAACCACAACTCCACTCACTCATTTTTATCCCTCAAAAAACAAAACACAACCAACCACCAAAAAACCCCAACCCCCTACATGCATTTACTGAACATGAGCTTTTCTTGGCATGACTTAATTTTTCAGGTTTAGAACATTTTGTAGACAGAATTTTAAATATGTCAGCTCACATGTTGCCTGTGCATGCAACACTGTGGCATGACTGAAGGGATGCTCACTACTGATCAATAACACAGATTCTGTTTCCTTCCCCACCACAGCTCTGAAAGCCCATTTTAAGGTCACACAATGACCAGCCCTAACGCAATAGTGTTAGCAATTATACTGGATTTACAAAGCTTTGTTTGGCAGTAAGGTTCTAGGTAAGACCATATCTTTTTATATACATTTGTTTGGGATTTAGACTCATCTGGTAATGCAGTCTTTTCAGAAATTCAAGTTTCTCAGGAAAATAGAACATCCTTCTGGAAAACCATTTTTTTATAAGTGAACATTTAGTTTGTATCAGTGGCCCTTGGAGAGATATGAATGGTGTAGTTGAATGAAAGGTACTTACATCATTTTATTTTCAGCTTTTAAATTAGGCATTAGTTAAACTGTTTACTTAGGTGCACTGAACTTATGTAATTTCTGGGTGGAAGCCTTACCCCACTGAGAGCCATCTGCATTTTGCCAATAACAATGAGAGGTATTCAACAGCAACTTTCACAGCAGGTATGTCTTTGAAATGAACTTCCTTCTTTTACTCCTCTTTCCCTTCCCACCTCAAACCAAAAAACTCCCATGCCCACAGATTTTGTTACATAAACATTGGGTATTAAGAATTATTTATGAAAATTTATGAAGTAGGTAGGATGCTGGTTTTGATCAAATCTCCAAATAAGGAGGCTCAAATTTGTAAGTAAGCCCTGAACAAAGTGCCCATGGTATGTGCAAGTTCATTGGGGTTTGTACACAAGTGTTTTCCACATGCAAATTGGCTGAAGTATGCAAGCCCATTCTGCTCCTGAACACACAAATCCTGGGTCATACAGAACAAACAGACCACCGTGTCTACAGATAAACTATCCCTGCATCCTCAGGGTTCTTCTGAAAATTTGACACAATCAACCAGACCTTATCCAGGTGACCCTCTGCTCCAGGTGAACCTGTTTTAGCAGGGTGCGGTTGGACTAGATGATCTCCAGAGGTCCCTTCCAACCCCTACCATTCTGTGATTCTGTGATCCAGGTGACCTAGTTCTGCTCTCACGCTGTAGCACAGGCAGGCAGAGAACACGCAAGCTGCTTTGGGACCATATAGCTGGCCAAGTATGCCAAGTATGCAATATCACATTAACATTATTATACAAACAGGCATAAACATTACAGGAGGCATGAAAAAGAAGTAAAAATTACTACTAACACTTTAAATAATCACCTTCTGATTGAAATCACTAATCTATTGTTAGTCTTTAATATTTTGGTTGCGGGTGATTCTAGTCTAAAACCACAAAGTGTGTGTCCACAAAACACCCTTGGAGACTCAAGATATAGAAAATGAGGGAAAAACATAAGTGCTAGGTAACACACTTACAATTGCAAGAAAGAAGTGTGAGTAGTGCAGTAATGACAAATGTATGCAGTTAATTACAGTTTCAGTGTTGATCATAAAAAATTTTTGGAAACAAAATTAATGTAGTGACTTTCAAAGCAAAGGCCAGGTTTAACCAGATAACAATTGACCATTTGGTCTAACTTGGTTAGCAATCATTAAATCACATCTCCTTCTTATTTTTGTAATACATCAGTCCAGAAGTTGCCATCACAGTGAGAGATGTTGGTTTGTGAAAGTACTAATCAGCTGATACATGCAAACATCATTATTACACATACTGCAATGTACAAGGAAAGACACATTGTCTTTTTAGATGCTACTCCAGTGAGATTGTACAAATTAATAATTTTTCTCTACAGGAGGCTGCTTACTTTATATCATCATGTTACAAGACTTTTAAAATAATTAAAACATTCCAGTTGCAGCCGTGTCACATTTAAACAGCAGCAGCTATAGGAGGATTACAGTCATGGCCTCTTATACTGCATGCAGGTTAAATTTGAAGGCTTGCTGGCTGTAAGCTAGTTAGAAGCACTGCAAAAGTGAGATTTAACTTTGCTGTTCGGTAAAGGGGAAAATAGAGGAATCTCCACAGACTACTAGCCCTGTACAGTACACGTCATTAGTCAAAAAGAGAGAAAGGTAATTCTGTATTATAAACAAGAGCACATTCCTCTCTTTTTATTCCTGAGAGCTACAATTAAAGGATCAAGTCATAAAAACAGTGTATTATGTGATGCATTGTTTTTAATCTCGCTGCCTTGCATTATATATCAGGTTCATATAATTCTTCAGACAGGAAAAGGCTTGTTCCACAAAAATACAGACTCCTGCATCTGAAATAGAAGTTCATGCACAAGCAATGTATATATCACCAAACCAGCAAACTAACTCACTTACTTAATACACTGAACTTCAGGTTCTTCCTATATTATGTGAAATGGCTTGAAACAGGAGGCAGCTGCCAGGAAACATCACTGCTTCTTTGCTCAAGAGAGACAGGGGAAGGAAGAATGAAGAAAAAAAATTCCCTCGATGGATGCCACAATAGCATGTCTTTCATTATCGCCCTGTGTCAAGGCACTGTGTAATGTTCATTGTGCATGCATAGTAAATTACTATTTACCTGCCAGTGCCTTTGATAAGTCAGTCTTTTCTCCCTCTTTTCGTCCACACAGCATGGAACACTGAAACCTCTTTGCCTATAATTCTTATTAAGGTGATACCTTTTCTGAATAAGAAAGTACACAGTTCCAAAGGAGGCATTCTCTTGGGTTTTTAAGGGCCATTGTTTTTATTGTTTTCCTTTTATTTCTCCCACCCTGCTGTGTTTTAATGCTATAGTGACTTCTGTGTATACAACTCTCATATTGAAATGTCTGCTGCAGATATATGCAATATTAAAGAGTGCTTATGAATTTTTGACATCTAATTAGTCGCTACCCAGTTAACATGTCAAGACTCAGAGGGATTAGGGAGTCAGCCCTTTCTGAATAAGTTAAAGCTATGCCCTGTCCTTTTCATGTATTATTCTTTAATGTAGGTGGTGATTATTTTGCTGTGATTAATTGATGAAGCTCATTGGTCTGGCAAGTGTTACAGAATTCACCATTCCTCACTTTTATTTCTCTCTGTAGGGCTTTCCCACTTATTTGAAAGGAATGGGTTCTTTTCGGTCTGTGAAGCCTCATTGTCTTTCCTCAATACATGCACATTGGTTTCTCTTAAGATTTTATCTATTTAATTTTATACCTTTTCTACTATAAAGGAATAAGATAATTAATAATGCTTGTTTTATTTTAAATCACATGTTGCAAATAGGGTTTCTGTAAGGTGGTGTTTGTTTTTGCTTTTGATATATACTTTTAGATAAAATTACAGACGTGTGTTTTGCTAGATAAATATATATATATATATATGTATTTTTTTAACACTTTACAAAGTCCCTCATATTCAAGGCAGCTTGGAGGATTTCAGGGTTTTATAGTCCCTGACTATAAGCAATATTTCACCCAGGTAATTTTTTTTTTAATGTTTTTTTCTTAGACATTATATAATATTCTCTGTTTTCAGCTATGGTGATTTATATCAATTTTAGCATCCAAATGGAATCCTTAATTGTATAATCTCTGATTTCCATGTGCATGTTCCTTTATAAAAGGGAAAAAAAAAGAAAAAAAGAATGTTGAGGCAAATCTTTAAACACCTGTAGAAATCTAAGTGATGCATATTTAAAACAATGTGATCACTCATAAATTCAGCTGTGTGTCAAGGTTCCTGCTGACCTGTGGTGCACTCCAAAGGAATGTTCCATTGATTACATACAGCTGCGGATGCTCAGAAAGAAACAGCACATATGTGTGCTTCATGGTCTGATATATTTGTTATATCCCCCTCTGTGTAAGTGATATTGGGTTCTATATAAAGAAACAGTAAAAACGTATGCTGAGCACATAATGGCTGTGCCGTTTGTCTACATAGGCACCACGCCACCAGTATTTAACTCCCTGCTTTGTAAAGCCCTGGAAGATCTACCTTAGCTATGAAAGGCACAGTAAAAACATACACACACATGTGCACACGAAGAAAGTTCTTTTTTTCTTCCCCCCTCCCCCCCCTTCTAAAATACTGTAAAGAAGCATCCTGCTGTATTTTATTGTTTTTTGTTTGTCATTTCAATGTAGTCAGCTCAAGAGTTTTGGGCCTTGTAAAAGTGCAACCCAGTCATGCAGTTTCCCTGAAAGGATAAAACCAGAAAAGGAATTTGCAGAGCACAATGCAAGAAGTAAATGTATAGATATGGTTATGGAAATATTTAATCATGTACTGTGGCTACTGAGAACTTTCTTCAATTTCCCTACCTCTCCATTGCAAAGGAGCTGAACAAAAGGCTGTTGCCATCCGATTTCATTTCTGCAGCCTCCTGGTTTTATGGACAAATAATCACTTTTCACAGAGCAGAATCAATCCCATTATGAACCTTCACTATTCAAATCTGTAACTGGGACAATAAAGAGAGCTTCAGCCGGTTTGTCTTCTTTTGAAATGAACAAACTCATGCACACACTCCTAAAAATTGTTTCGTTATAAATAAGCCTTCCCTTGCATAGGGAGTTTTTAATTACAATCCTATGTGCCAGTCAGGGTTTGTGCTTTTTAATGTATGTTTGGGGGACTGTTTCTAAGGTATTTAGTTGGTGAAAATATGTAAACAATTCTCTGTTATCAGGCTTTAAAGGAAATTGCTGTGTGTGAGGGAAAGAAGAGAGTGAAGGGGGCCAGGAGGTTTTAGCCAGGTGCCCCTCTTTAACACCCACCTGGGTTTGGCTGAGAAAAATGTTAGGTCTGGAGGCTATTGTGAAGAAGCTGAAAAGAGGAGTCACATTAGCCTCACACACCACCGAACCACAACCCCTGAGGAACAAATACTGATGTGGACCCTGCCACAGAAAGAAGAGCCATAAGGCAACAAGGAAGGGAAATAAAACTGAGTGGGCTGGGTGAGTTGGCTGAAGGGCACAAGAGTACGAAGAAGGAAGGGGGGGGGGGGGGGGGGGCAGCATTAAAAGAAATATCAATCAATTTGAGCATATCCACTTTATCCTGCACAGTAGATTCTATCAGAAGAAAACACTGAACTTTGTAGTGTTAGCAGCAGCTGAAATTTAGAATTATTGTTTCCTCCTAACAGAAGACTCATTTTCCACGGCCGCATTTGCAGCATAATAAGCTTTTTGTTATTTTTTCAATTAGAGTCAATTGACCTAACAAAATGGTTGGCAATTAAGTGATTTTTGTAATGGTCCGGGGGTAATTTAGTCGAGCTTGTCAGCTGTGTTTCATGAAGCCGAGATGTCTTTTTTTCCCACTGCCTCTCTCTCCCTCTCCCTCACTTACTCCCCTCCCTCCCTCTCTCTCTCTCTCTCTCAAGCATAATGGCTCATAATTTCAAAATCTTTTCCTTCTGTTTCCCTCACAATAATTCGCAATTACAGGAAGTTGTTGGAGGTGATTTTTTTTTTTTTTCCCCTACCTTGCTTTTTGAGTCAGTAATTTTAAATAAAATGTACATACTTGTAAAAAGGGGGCTATTACAGAAATCACTTTTTGTGTAAACTCAATTATTTTATGAATAGTGACACCAGTTTCTGCTGGGTTCAACTCCTGAAGGCTGATGTATTATTATTTTCAGGGTAAAAGGTTTTGAACATTTAGAACACTTTTTCAAATCAAACCAGTATTCAGGAAGGTAAACAACAACTTAAATGACAAGAAGCCTTGTAGTAAAGCTTACAGGTATATGAGAAGAAAGAATGCCATTAGGACATTTAAACAATAGTCTGCAGCTACTGGACTTTATCTTCTCCTGCTATGATTTATGAAGGCGTTCCTCATTTGCCTAATTGATTCATTTTCTTAAGACAACATCTGGAGTTGCAATTCCTATTAAAGTGCTGTAGTTAGATCTGATGACTAGATCAGATGTTCTTTCATTTGTGTTCTTTTTATGATCTGTTTTCATAGTGCACACACACTGGAAACCAAAGCCATACACCCGTCCACCAGTGAATCCGGAGACTTTCCAGCATCTGCGTGCAAACGGCTGCCTACTTTTTGATTTTTAAAACCCTTTTTGCTCATCTCCAACCATGCTCAACATTTCCCCTCTTTCAAGAGCCACTTTCCCAGCCGGCGGGATGCGGCCGATGCACAGCCGCCCGGAGCCGCGCTTGCGGCTGCTTCCTCGGCAGCCGGCAGAAGGGGGCACTGCTGGAGCAGAGCAGCCGCCGCCGCGCCCCCGGCCTGGTCGCCCCTGACCGCCCTGGACTGTTCCGGCCTGCTCGCTCCTGCCAGCCCCCTGCTTCCTGTCCCCTGCCGCCAACTAAATCCTGCGGGTGACCAGTCACAGGTGGTGCTCCCCAGGTCTCAGTACTGGGGCCAGTCCTGTTTATTATCTTTATCAGTGATCTCAATGAGGGGATCGAGTCTACCCTCAGTAAGTTGCAGATGGCACCAAATTGGACAGGAGTGTTGATCTGCTTGAGGGTAGGAAGGCTTGACAGAGGGATCTGGACAGGCTGGATCCATGGGCCAAGGCCAGTTGTATGAGGTTGTATGCAGGACCTGGCACAACAAGACCAAGTGCCAGGTCCTGCACTTGGGTCACAACAACCCCAGGCAATGCTACAGGCCTGGGGAGGAGTGTCTGGAAAGCTGCACAGCACAAAAGGATGTGGAGGTGCTGGTTGACAGCCGGCTGAGCATGAGCCAGCAGTGTGCCCAGGTGTCCAAGAAGGCCAATGGCATCCTGGCCTGTATCAGAAGCAGCATGGCCAGTAGGACCAGGGAAGTGATTGGCCTGCCCCACGACTATTGCCCCTTCCCGTCACCCCTGCCTGCCCTCCTGCCTCTACCCCGTGCTCCTTGTTCCCTGCCTGTCCATGACCCCCTTCTCTCCTGCCTGCTACCATCACAAGAATTGTATTGGAAAAACTTACTGGGTAAAGCTCAAGGTCCCCAGTGCGGGTGTTTCAACCCCACGCTAGTCTCAAAGGCAGGGCAGCTGCTGCTGGGCCAAGAGCTGTGTCTCTGGTGAAAAACCCTTAATGCTCCTGGTGCTGGTTTGCAAATGATAGAGGATGGCTACTGGGATTTTTGCCAGTGTCAAAATCATTTGTTGGTAGCTGAATTTTATTTATTTATTGTTTTAATTTACATTGTTGAACATTCTGAAAGCTTATCATCCTGTAGTTTTATATCACATTTTCAGCTAAAATCTGCTGGCCAAATTCTGAGAGGCAGTTTTGCCTGCTTACTTGCTTTCTTGCTTGCTTTCTTCCTCTTCTTCATCCACCATCTCTTGGAATTGGGTTGTGAGAGACTGGCCTTCCATCTTGCCTTTTGGGACGGCAAAATCTGTGTACATTATCCTTAGTAAATGTTACTTTCACATTTGGAACTCCACTCATTTCCCTTATGACCCCTGACAGTCTTCTTCTAGGTTTTGATTATAAGTCACTATAGCCTGGAACAAGCTGGAGCCTCCTAAGGCTTCGATTAATCCACCGCACCTAGCAGTTCTGTGACTATAAAAGGAAAAGTTATGATTCTGAATAAGTATCGTGCAGAAGAAAGAAGCAAAAGCATAAAGTATTAAACTTTCATCCAGCACCGTAGGAGAGATGTAGTTATTAAATTTCAGCTGCTTATCAAACTGATATGAAAGTCATTTTGCATGATTGCTTTGCATCGTCAAATCTTCTGCTTTTATTTGCAGTGCATCTCTGTGCTTTCTTATTAGAAAAATACTCAAAGGATAAAAAAGCTGATAATATTATTCAGTTTTGACAATTAGGTAGAAAAAACATTTTAAGAAGTGCTTTTTTTATTGCAGCTAGTAATAATAGTGGTGGTCCTCCTGGTAGCATTCTCTTCTGATGCTACCCAGGGTGATGCTAGCTTTACCCTGTAATGGCTAAAGCCCTGATGGTTATACTGGTAAAGCTGTTAAGGAGCGTGAGCCAGGATGTCATTCTCAATATCACAAACAATGTACACAGCCATAGTTTATGTTGCCTTCAGAGGTCCATATTTTATGGCTTTTTCACTCCCTCCTCCTCTTTTCAAACATTCACAGATGAACTCTGGCTAGTGTCTTTGCTGAGAGGGGCAGGAGGAATAGCACCTTCCCTGTTTTACACACCCTGTCCTGGGCTTGCCTGCAGCTGCTGTCCATCCCTTCAGGATCACTAGCATGCTAGTCACTACAGCCAACCTCTCTTTCTATTTATAATCAATCTCCCATATGCTTTAGCTGCCCAGCAACTGCCTTTAATTGTTACCTCCCCACATTGTGGTTCCCTTCCAGTTCAGCTTAATCTGCTCCTGATGCTTTGCGTGTGAATTTATGCAAAGCTGTGAGCATTCATGGGAATGCGGAGCCCTTAGAAGATGAGAGCTGATCATCCAGTCTCCCACAACTCTCCCTTTCCCCACTGTGGGTTTCCACAGCTTGATGCTTGGTTGTTTTTTTTCCCAGCAAATGTTCCAACCATTTCTTGACTACTCTCCCTGCTTTCCCATTTTCTGTCAGTGCTTCCCCATCTCCTGCTGGGTTTTACTTCTCCATGATTTAATTCATTCTCAGCAACTGTTGCAAATCTGATAGCTCCCTAGCATTTATCTCTTTTTCTTTGGTTGCTACCTTCTGTCTAGTCCTTTTATCTCATACTATCCACTTCACATCACTGTCCAGATGTCTGGTCATAAACTCAGTATAACAAAAATGCAACCTCTTTGAGCCCTTGTTTCTCCATTATGGCAGAGAATTATTTCTCTGTTGCATGATGCTGGAGGGTATTAGCACCATACCTGCTCTTCACACTTTCTCTTCCAGATTTAATTTCTACAAATCACGTCACTGCTTTTCCAGTGTTTACAAAATATATCTCTGTAATGCTAAAGAACCTTCTTGGATCTTGCCATCTAGATTTGCTTTCTCTTCCCCAGGCTATGGGAACTTTCTCCCTTCTGAATTTTTTCACCTCTATACTGCTGTCCTCTGGGACAGCAATTTGCTCTGCATATGCCTACAGCTCAGAGAGCAGTCTTAAATACTTCTTGATGCTGGGAAGGTCTGGGAAGGACAAATTCTTCTCCCTGGGAGAGGAATTCTAGTAACCGTCCCCATGTATTGCATGTCTTTTCATTTGCTTTTGGGCTGTCCCGAATTCAGAAAGAGGTAGTCCAGATTGTAGCTCAGAGGCTGATTTTCTTTGACCTCTGAGTGATCACACATGCTTTCCCTGGTGATCAGCCATCCACCTCAGCCATCGGCAGTGGCTCTCACTTGGCATTAGGGAGCAGTGCAGCTGTCCTAGGGAGGTGTAGAAGCTGAAGAGATCTAGGCTGACGAAAGGCATGAATTGTAGAGGAAATACTTCATTAGGAGAGAGGGGAGGAATAGTCATTGTATTAGGAAAAATATTCTGACAGTGAGATATGCTAAGCTGCAGGGGGAGGATGACATCTCCCTTGCAGGATTCATCATCAGAATATATTTATTACTATGTTGTCCAAAGTACTTTACAATTTCTAAGATATGATTGTATCTTACACCTTGGCAATGAACAGAACAGATGTCCTTATAAAGGACAATTTAATCAAGGAAAAATAACAATTAGGCAGGGATTTACTAAAGGAACCAGTAACTGTAACTCATGGTCAGCCCAAAAATGTAAAAGCAAGCTGACTGAATTGTACTGTGCTGACCTCTGACTTCTAAATGTCTACATTTCAGTCATATAGTTTTTGCACCAAATATTGATTTAAAGAAAGAAAGTAAAAACATTATCTTATTTCACTGTCTGTGGGCTAATATTTTCTCTCTGAAGGTTGATAACTCTCCATTTTCAACACAAAAAACAAAGGCAGATCTCATTTTGAAAATATATATAATGTCCTCTGCAGAGTGCTTTAACATGCCCAGCAGTATATTCCCACTTTATTCCTAGAAGAGTAAAATTACAGTGTGTAGTAGGGCTGGCACCATGCTTCCATGCCGTGCAGATATTAGAGCAGAGGGAATAATTCACAATGAATAGTTCAGTCAGTAGTTTTAGCCCTTTTTCTGCTTATGAGATCTCCATGGGCAGACTGAGGTTTCCTTAGGTTTATTATGCAAAAGAATTCAACAAGATCCTTTTTCCTCTGTAAGTATTTTTAATTGCTCAGGAACACTTTTCTGTAAACATTCACCAATCACTTCATGAGCTTTGTTAGTTATGACTGCTTTGATGAGTCACATGGTGTTGATTTATTTTTCCAATGCATTGAGCATACAAAAACTTCTGGGACACATATTCATGTGTGTGAATCTAAGATCCAATTTCCATCAATACTTATGCATGCTGCTGTGAAATTCTCTGTGAATAGCCACAATATTAATTGAAGTATGCAAGTGTCCCTAGAAAGCAAACGCAGCTAGAAGACAGTATGGTTGATATGAATCCATTTCCAAATTCCATTGAATGTACATGTATTTTTTTAATAGCATTTACCCAGCAACCGTAGATTATAGGAAAAATGTTGTCTTCTCACTGTTCTCCTTTCATTCCATCTTATGTTTCTTTCTTCTCATGAAGCAGCAGTGGGAATGAAATAATAGTAGATCTTCCCCCCAAGAAGAGAATTAAAGTAAATGTCTTTGAGTACCAAATAGCTAGCTACTATTTTTCAAAACCAGACTTAATACCTTGTGGTTGTACCTGGGTTTATTCAGCACCTGCCTGCCTCCAGGATGAGGATTCAATTAAGAAATATAAAAGATAATATGCTGCTATAGGGACAATACCAGTTTTGAGACTCTGCCCTGGCTTTCCGTAGAGAGGTACATTTCTTTGAAAGTAAATATTTGCTGTAAAAATGCAGCAGTTTTCTATTCTGTGATTCTCCACCCTAAATTATAATGGAAAATATATAGTGGAGCTAACAGACAAGAAAAATGCACCTTTAATGTGAATTTCCCCTCCTAGCTACAAGGGACTCTCAAGAACCTCACTGTAGTTGCAGACTGTTACTGAGACATAAATTAATTGCCCCTCACTACGATTCTTCATGGTTTTCTAGGCAAAACTTGGATTATGTCTCCATGCTGCTCCAGCTTGAATATGTGTCTGGTTTAAACTATTCAGTGTAAACTATTCCAGCCTCCTCAGCAGGTGATGGAAAGAATGTTCTTCACTCTAAATCTGATTACTTGATTCAAGAGTCTGCCAATCTCCAATTTTAATTCAAGGCCCATAGCAGAGTGACCTGTCCTTTGAGGACTTCCAAGGCTGGGTCTAATTGCACCCATGCTTACACTGACCACACTTAGAGACAAATCTGTCTCTTTGTATTCTTACTCATGGACTTTTTACTTTTAAGACTTACCTATCCTCCCATTATTGCTATCTACCACTGAAGTCCATGTATTTCACAGCAGAAATAGAAACACAAGACCAAGTTCTCGACTTTGATTTGAAACCTGTAGCCTGGCACCAGCCTAGGAAGTCATACTATGCAACAAGTATCTTGGACCAGAAACTGTGCATCACCCATTTGCTAAGCTCTGTACCCCTAACCATTATTACTTAATTTCTGACTTTTTTTTTTTTTTCCCTGTGGTGACATCCCCTGTGTGTTTTTCTGTTTTGCAGACTTGATTACAATGTTCTTCACTACATGAAGTGAGGTAGTACGCTTTTTTCATCTGGGAAACTAAAAAAAAATTGTGAAAAATCACCAAATTTGTGAGATGAAAGATATGATTTTCCAAAACATTTATAATTGTATAACATTTCTCAGGCACAGGGCACAGGTTAGATGATCTTACTTAGTGGCTGGGGGAGATTAATCCTTCTGCAAAGTCTATTTTGGATTGCAAGTTCAACAAAACAAGGAAAAAAAGTGGACAACTGTGACCACTTCAGCATGAATTATTGCTTCTTCAGTAGAAAGGGATGTGAAGTGAAATCCAGTTCATTGAACACAGTCATAGTATTTATTTTGAGCCTAATTTTTTGGTAGTTATTGAAGCAGGACTGCTAAAAAAAGTGGATAAATTCCCTGTCTAATCAATAGAAAATCTGAACACCAGAAAACTGCCAGAAGAATTCTGCCTATTTAAGTTTTAATCCATAAAATTTATATTTTGTTTACCTTCATTAGGTAAACTAGAACTTCACTCTCAGAAAGAGGGCTCGGTTGCAAGCAATAGGGTTAGATTGTATTTTCCAAGCACTCAGGTGCCTGAGCCAAGGGAAACCGCTTTGCCCCCTTGAACTGTATTGCAGCCAGCAGATAGCTGCTATTCTTCCTGGCATTACCAATGCACATCTGAGGAACAGGAAGACAGGATGGATCCAGTCCTTATCAACAGTGCTAGTGCATAACCCCAAGTAGGCCAAACTGACACTCTCAGGGTAACTTTAATCCAAGCATTTCCTTGGTTTTGGGTGCTGAACTTAGAATCATAGAATGGTTTGGATTAGAAGGGACCTTAAAGGTCATCTAGTTCCAACCCCCCTGCCATGAGCAGGGACACCTTCCACTAGACCAGGTGGGAGGTCAAATCTCCCACCTGCTCAAAGCCTCACCCAACCTGGCTTTGAACACTTCCAGGGTGGGAGTATTCACAACTTCTTTGGGCAACGTGTTCCAATAGAATGCCATTGTTTAATTAAAATTTTATAGATTAAATTCCTTTCTGTTTTGGAGATACAGGAACTGAACAAATATGTCATCTGTAACTGTTCTGATCTCCACACAGAAGGGGTAGAGGGCTGTTATCTTCTGCATAACCTGTTAGTAGGCATGGGATGGAAACGCATTTGAACAAAAGTTATTGTTATTTTGCTAAGCAGTGCAGTGAAATTAGAACTCAGGACGAGTTAATTTAGGTTCAGGTTCAATAGAAGTGGGTGGATTAGCTTTCCTCTTGTTCCTTCCAACCTGAACATCCTTTTGCTCCTTTTTTCACCTCCTTTCTGGTAGGACTTGTGCATACCTTTCTTCCCATTTCTCACTCCCCCATGAGCTTACATCCACCTCCTACTCCTCTAGTCACTCTCCTCACAGCATGTTGGTGCTCACAGCTTCCCTTCTTTTCTGCTCCTATCCCCCAAATACTGTTTCTCCTTACCCAAAATCTCAAGGTTGACATATTTCTAAATGCTCTGGTCAGTTCATTACAGCTTGTTCTGGGCCCTCATAATTTTTCCCACTTTTCACCTAATTGTCAGAGCTAGAAGACACACACGCACTCATCTGTGCATTCACATTAGCTCCATGTTCAAATTGGCTGTTCTTTTTTGTTGCTAAATAGAAGCTCTGCCAAATCCCCCTCACTTAGAGCTCTCCATTCTCAGATTCTTTACACCCTTTCCTTCCCCTCTTTTACTGACTTTCTGTGTGAAACTTAAGCTTTTTCCTCCCCTGGCATATGCCTTGGACTCCATCAGGAGCTGGGGAGAGAGAAGCTCTCTGCACTTAGTCCCTGCATCCAGAGACCCAGCCAACTCCAGCAAGCAGGAGCAAAATCCTGTTCAAGTGGCAGGGCTGTATATCTTAGGGGACCTGGTATATCTGTGCAACCTGACTGACACATAGAAACTCTGACAACCAAAACAAGCCTCTAGTGAGCATAAATAAACTGTTGTGGGTTTTTTATTGTTTTGTGTTTTTTTGTGTTTTATTGTGTTTTGTTTTTTTTCCAGAAGTTTAATAATTGACCAGTTTTTAAGACCCAGCTTTAAATTGCAGAGCTGTTAAGGAAACAGCTGAAAGGTTATATTTATTTTTAAACATTGGTAAACAGCATATTTTCCATAATCTTATTCTCAGAAGTGAATATTCACCTGAAACAGAGACATAGTAGAAAACTTCTGACCTGAATGTTAAATTCTGATAAAGCAATACCTGCTGCAAGGAGATTTTGCAAAGAAAATTTCAAGCCACCTTCATTATAGATGTAGCTGTTTCCACTGTCTGAGGAAAGATAAATTTCATGCTAAAGAAAGACACCGTATTAACAACCTTTGAAAATTAAGCTATCTAATTAATTATCACATATAAGCTGGATAGTTTCCTTTCCTCAGGCTTGGCCTATCAATATGTGGCATCCCTAACATACCGGTGAGAGTGAATTTCTATCCATCTGAACTTTTAATATTTTAATTACTTACCAGGATTTATCAGAAAGGTGAACAGTTTTCACCTGTTCCAGTGATGGAATTAAATTGTCTCACTATAAGTAAGAAATATTCAATGTACATACTGTAGATCATGCAACATCCTTCTGAGAATATCCTTCTGGGCATTGGTCACTGCCAGTAAATGTTGATTTCAGACAGGAGAAATATAATTATCTCCATTTAAAAGCTATACAATTAACAGCACTTGCCACACAGTGGAGTCTAGGTTACCATGGTATTGCCCTATGCCAAGAATAGGAAATAACTGTGATATATCAGATTCCATCTCATGGTAATTGCTACTTTTTTACTGACCACCCATGTAGCATTAAAAGTCTCCTGCCCAACTAATTCACCTATTTTAAAGCATATTATGGCTATATTTATTCTCTGTTCCACCTCAAATCACTAGCATGCCAAGTACATAATGCTGGGTTTTCAAATACCAATAAATATATATTTATGTGATGAGTAGGAAAGAGGCATTCAAGGTGGAAGAGGAAAATGGAAAAGAAACATGTTTGGGGTATGAGGTTCAGGGGAGTGTGTGAGGTGTCTCTGCACAATGGAGGAGAGATGGGAAAGGACTGAAGGCAAAAATGTGATATGTGAGAGGATCAGTGATAATTTTCTGAGTGCAAAGGAATATGGCAGTTGCAGAGACAGAAAGAAGGAATTAACAAAACAAGAGATTGGTGAAATTGTGGCTGATGTGATGATTGACCTGCAAAGAGGGGCTATCAGAGCCAGATAGAAAATTTCCTTTCACATCCTTCTTCCACAAGCAAATGAAACCTGCCTCCTCCCATGGGTAAATCTAGGAACTGATAGAAGATGGGTGTATGGTGGGAACACCTTTGGGAACAGAAGGAAGTGGATGGAAGTGATAAATGGTGAAAACACAGAAAAGGGAAAACAAAACAAAACAAGACATTGAAACAGGGAGGTGAGAAAGATGGGACAGTATAAAGCACTTTGGGATACTGGTAGGCAGTAAATAAAAATTTCCATATTGCAGCAATGAGAGGATGATGAGTACTGTCTATACACAATCAGTCAGAGTGGGCCCTATCTGCACTTGGTTGAATTTTGCACCTGAAATGATCCTGCCTTATTTGTTAGTGATGACTTCTTAAACGTGCTGACGTTCCACAAGTATATACTAGTTAATTAGTTCCCCTATTATTTATAAATGTTTTCAAGCTTTGGGTTTGGGAATGATTTATACATTTCCCTCCCAAAAATAATTTCTTTAAGTTTGTGCACTGCTCTGAGACACCCTGGTTTGAAGGATGATTTTCTACAGTGTCTACTTTTTAGCATCCTAGGTTCTGGTATGTGTGATATCACATGGTTATGTTTGGGAATGTCCTTATCAAAGGAGGAACTGCCAGATTATCATACAGGAGAAAAGAAAATTTTGAAAGCCACAGTACAACTTGCCTGATAGTTGAGAGATTCAGGACATATTTCTGAACTTAACATAATTTTCACTTCAGCTTTACAGTTCACCTTTAACACATATCACCTTTTAAAAATATTTCCACAAGCATCGTGTGTGTTACCATCAGAGTGTCAGCTTTAACTGTGAATTCACTGGCTTCGTTATCTGTTTAAGTTTAGCTGCTTATCACTGAAGCACCACAATGGTGGCCATGTTACAATGTGCAGGTAGAGAGGCACGTAGGTACACAGAGAGACTCTGATTTAGCAGCAGATTTCTGTGAGTGCTTCGCTTTGCATGTATGAGTACTGATGCTGTGCACAGGGCTAAGGCAAAAGGTATATTGTGTATAGGGTGGGCTTTCGCAGGATTGGGCCCACAGCCAGTTAAAAGTGCTAAGACAGACAGATAAATCTAAGTTGAACTCACAGCATTATTTAAATGTAGCTCTTTGTATTTATAAATAGCAATATGCTGCTGTTACAAAAGCTATTTCATTTAGTGCCATCCTACATTCAGCAATTTAATTATTCTCTTAATTATTGAAACATTCATCATAGTTTTCCAATTGATTCATGAGGGACTGGCTGCATTTCTTTGACTCATTAATATAGTGACAAGGAAATTGCCAGTCCTCTTGCTAACCTCCTATCTCTGAACAGTAACATTGGGAATACAAGACTTTAAGTCTTTTTTTTTTCTTTTTTTTTTTAGTTTTAAAAATTTGTATTATTATCACCAGCAATAACTATAGTCATAAAAGCCTCATTTAGTAGCGCAGGAACGGAACGATATGTGAGAAAACCCTAATTATAAATGGTTTCAACAGTAAAATTTGCAAACTAATATCTTCTGGAGACCACATTTTTTATTATGAAATGGGTGATAAAGCAGAGATAATTCTAAATCCAAACACATATTATATGAAATAGATAAACCCAAGATAAAAATTAATAGTGACCTTGCATGCCTGGATATAAGAAATATAATCAAGCATATATATATATATATATCAGTCACGGCTGGAAAAGGACAAGGAGATGCACACAGGTGAAAGATTAATTTACAGAGTTCTAAAATGTGTTCAAAATAAAATCTGTGGAACCTCACTTCCCTCCCCTGGCCTGTTTTTGAATGTTTTTGTTACTGCCTGTCTGCAAAACTACTACCTTAAAATACGTTCCTAACTTGCATTAAAAATAAAAGATTTAATCTCTTCTTTTTTCTTCTATCATCTCCTTTATTTACAGGCTATTTAAGTAAAGGCACAACTCTATGTCTCTATAATTTTTTTGCAACTATATCTTAGCTATTTATTTCATTTTTATAGCTTCTAAAATGTCAGGTGCTGCCCTCAAAGACCTCTCTTGTATTCATCAGTTTTCTCTCAGGAGAGGTTGTCCAGAGTTTGAAGCATACAAGGTCTTGTCTTAATGCTTATATGAGTACTTCTGCCCTTGGATATTATTCTCATCTTCATGAGACTATGCAAATCGACAGCTACTTCCCTGTGCTTTCAGCTAGGACTTCTGAAAGTAGTGTGAGTAGCTGAGCATGAGCATCAGAAATATAAAAGCTGAGCATGTCTGTATGTTTGTGTACATGTATATATGTGTTTGTAGATGTGTGTGCTAGTCATATGCTGTAGTTTGAAAAGTGAATCTGTGTAAATCAGTGCATTTATTTAGCTCTCTTACCAACTCTCTCCCTGAGTTAACACCCCAGCACACACAATGCTAGCGAAGGTGATTATCTCTGCTAGCATAATTCCTCCGTAACATCTGCTTTCGCCCATAACACTCCACTAATTTTTCCCTCATTTCATTACACATAATTTTCTTTCAACACAATCTACATGTATTAAGTGGTAATGACTTTCCAGTTAAGAGCAAATCGACGCCAAGGGACCCCCCCCTCGATTGCCTGCCGTGCCTGACTCCGGCTATTAAAGATAAATTTGGTGCCTCAGAAAGCTGCAGTAAGCTAATCAATCAATTAAGCGGTTAGGACATACATTATCGAAATTCCACAGTGCAGGGGTGCATGAGAGCATGCTGATATACTTGGTATGATTTTAGGAATAAAAAAATAATAAAAAAATCTAGCTACTAATGAACACAATTTGAGGCTGAAATTCAGTATTTAGTGTCTTCTGAAATGAAAACTCCAGCTATTACACACTACTGATAGCAACTTTGGTCTCTATCCTTCCACAATTTTCATTGCAGCTTTTATACCTAGTGCAGTTTGCTAGTGATACTAGAATGAAGCTGATGCCACAGTAAAATCTATTTTTAAATGATATGAGCATTCTGGTGCAGCATAAAACAATGCCATTCACAGTTAAGCTGGCTGTTCTGTCCCTAACTTGTCATTGTGTCTGGGTACTGCCACAGCCTTAGAACACTGCTTAATATTATGTATTAAGTGTGTTGCAAAAAGGTGGTTTAAGGGCAGAATGGCAGCCATCACATCCTGTTGTGTCAGGCTTTAGCTTCTACATTGCTTTAATATTCATTCTGATTTTAATTTGGGCAGGTATTTAAAAATAGTAGAATAGATTCTAAAACAAACTGAAAAATGGCTTTGACTTTCTTGTTTTCTAAAAAGTAGCTCCTACTGAAGCGATGTCCTTTGCAGGACTGACTTACAAAACAGCTTCAACCCAACCAGAAAAAGTTAAGTAAGTTCACTGATAATCAAGTTACATCTGAGTGCAAGGAAACATTCAGGAGTATATGTATGTGTATGTATATGTAATATCACTAACAATCCCTTCATTATTTTGTTTTTCTTTACTATCTTTGGCATTGTGTTTGTATTGAAAAATGACTTAACCAGGTAAAGGGATTTTATTTAATGTAAAAATATTTTCTTTTGTGTTGTGATGAACAGACTGTATGCCGATATTTGGCCAAATGCTATGGAAATTGAAGCAAAACCCCAAAGACTGTAAGAAGTATATGAGCAATCTTTATAGCTCTGCCAGGACTAATACAAAAGAATTAAATAGAACTTTATAGCAGGATTCTCAATAGGACAAAACATGACAAATTATAAAACTTACATTTAAAAAAAAATCATTAAATCTATAAAATATAAACTATAAATGGATCATTACAAGGCATTGTCAATTACTTTTCCTGTCAGTATTAAGCATTTTGTTTAAAGCTTTATTATCATAGTATTGTAGTTATCAGATGAAATGACATGGCAAAACTTCCTGCTTACTTTTCCAGAGCATTTTCCTCACTTTCTGCAAATCACATTGGAGTATATTCAATGCATACACTTCGACTAGTGGGAAGAACCGTAACACCTTTTTATTGTCTGAATAAATATTCCTTAGCAAAAAATAAGCAGGGTATCAAAGACAAAAAGGGTTGTTTTTTTGTTTTGTTTTAAAGTATAATACAAATAAAAGAAGTAACTACGTGACTTCTTTCTAATGTGTTCGTGTAAGGCAAAAAATCCATGAATAAACTCTAAAAAGAACAGTTTAAATGCACACAATACGTGCAGAACACTTTATGTAAGTCCTTCATGTAAAATATAATTACAGACAGTTAGTAATGGCAAATATAGTGAAATAAAAAAGCTACCCACGGACACTATACAAGTGCATCCTTCAAAAAAGTCCCAAACCAGCATGTTTCAATAATATGATGCTGTCCTTTCCTTAGTGGCGTTCTTCATTGACTAGGCTGATAATGAAAAGGTGTCAGGGAGATTCACAGTTTAGAGTTGTTTTTTCTTCCTTTCTTTTGTGCTGTTTCTTCCCATTTATGGCTGTTTTCCTGCCTTTGCTCTGTATGGAGGGTATGAAATATTTCAGAGCTGCATTTTCTTGCGAGAAGTAGGGCTGAATTTTACTTTATTATCATTACTAAGAATATGCAAGTTTAAGTTTATTTGGTTGAAAAAGACACGATGTTGTTCTTCCTGATACAGAAACAGCTATATTGGCTTTTATAGGATTTTTAGTGGAGGCTTCTTCGTCTGTCCTGGATTTGATAGCTACTCAATCAGCTTGAATTTTTTTTGTTTTCGTTTCTTACCCGTTCTCTTTTTGGAAAAATTCCTTCCGATTTATCTAAAAGCATATCAAAACATCTTTATCTGTTCATACTGAGTGAGAAATTCCTTCAGATTAAGGGGGGGAGGGGGAGAGGAGGGAGGAGAGGCAAACAATAAAAAAAGCTCAGACCAAACCAGTTTGCCTTCTCCTTTTGTGTTGTGCATGTAATGACTGAACTTTTGACTTTAAAGTTTTTCTCTGGTGCAGTACTGTGGAAGAAGAAACAAATAAACAAACAACAAAAAGATCCCCTTGGTGCAAAGACTGGTCTAAGGCGATACCTGGTGAGGGGATTTTTTTGGGGGGGTTGTTGTTGTTTACTTGAAGCAGATAAAACACCCACCTTAAACCCGCCCTCTATTCAGTTCAGCAGCACCTCCATACTCCAATAAACCGTTTTCATTCCATCTGGCGTGCGTTTGCTCTGAAGACATTTTCCTGTCAATCTCTCCTGCCACATTAAAAATCTGTCATTACTATTGCATTGCCGCCTGGCTCCTGAGATTTGTCTGACTGCTTTATTGCTCCTCTCATTTTTTTTTTTTTTTTTTCTGCTACAGCCGAGAAGCAGAAATAAAGGTTTGTTGTTGAAACATGGCCGCAAGGAAAGTAGGAGGCACACATCTGTCAAGGTATTACCTTTCTTCAACCAGGGATTAAGGTGTTTTACTGCTCTCGCTACTGAGCAGTCACACTGAATAAATTTTCTCAGTAGAACATAAAAATGAACTCATACATTTTGAACTGGGTTTCATTCTTTCAAGCCAACCCATATAATTATGCAATGGCATCAGTGTTCAGGGTAAAAAGAAAAGTCAGAAAGGTTTGTGTGTGCCCCCCTTTCTCTCTCTCTCCCCCTCTCTCTCTCCTGCACCACCCTTCACATTTACATTATTTAAATGCTTATTAGGAGGGCAAGACTGAGGCAATCAGTACTGGGGAAAGAAATGTTTTGGGTTTTTTTTTTTCACTTTTCCTCATTGCTGTTACTGGATCCCTTGCAAGGTCAGATAGGGTACAGGGCTTTACTCCCCATGTTTTGTTTCTGTGCTTGCAAAATATACCTGTCTGAATATTCACTGTTAATTCACCTTGAAGCAAGTCACTAGAATTGTGATTTCTGAAACATTGTGTTTAGAAAGAAACTGGCAATATTAGCTGCTGTGTACCCTTCCCATTTCTGCTGTGGACATTAACTTTACAGTCTCAATGACACAAATGAAAACAATTTAAAATTAAACATAACCAATTGAAGTGATTGTTACACCAAGACAGAGCATGCCAGACTATCCTCCGCAGTCCTCTGCTGGGCACTCCTGCATCATCATCTCAGTCCAGTTATATAAAGTCAGATGTCTAAAGCAGGAGTGATTGTCTTACAAAATAAACGTTAGGTGAAGAGAAATGAAGGATCAGATCAAATATGTCTGTGAAGGGGGACAATATAAGCTGCTTTATGTTTTGAGGTTTTTTCTGAGAAAGATTAATGCAGCTTTTAAGTGTGAGGAGGTCCAAGGACAGAACAACTAACTTCAGTGCAGGAACCATAAACCTCTCCAAACTTTAAGCAAAAAGTTGTTAGGAAAGTACTACACAGAGTCAGAAATCACAGCTCCATCTGTATAAAGGTATCTAGAGCTACATACTTTCAGGTAGCTCTGCAGTGTGTCCCCTCTGTCAGTTTGACTTGCTCTGTGATTTGCCCTAGGGTCCCCACCTCCTAAATGTCCACATTGCCCCCTCTCAGGCTCCCCTTTGGAGTGAGACAAATACCTCCCACCAGAGATGCTAACTTGTGTCATTGCTGACTGACAGATATATTTAGCAGTAAGGTAGCTCAGTCCAACAGAGAAATATTAGGCCCTGCAGTTCTGCTGAAATACCTTTGCTTGAAGAAAAGCAAAGGAGCTGTTCCACAGGTCAGCAGATAATCTGTCACTCACTTATTCTTCACAGTGTCCCAAGAAAGTCATTAATCACCAGGATATCGGTTCAGTGCTGTATTGCCTCCAGCCTTTACTTTTTGCTGTCTATTGGCAATTTTCCATCCATTTCAACCCAGCAAAGACATGAGGAAAAGTGGGCATTTTGAAATCTTACACTCCTCTCCCGGCTCCCACCTCCTTCCCAACACTAGTTGCATGACTGAATTTATGGCCTTCTTATACCAGGACAGGAACTGGGAACATAGCAGGCTGGAGTGGGAGGCAAATCTCCATCCCAAACTATTTCCAGGTTTTAATTCTTCAGGGGAAGGGACCATCTTCTTCGTCTGTGTTAGTGTAACACCTCACACAAAGGGGATTTAGGGTTCTTACATAGTGCTTCAGTGCAAATGATAAATAATAATGTGCCTGTGGAAATACAGTTTCTTCAGATGCTTTTTTTATGGCATCCCTCTCTGGCTTAGATTCTATTTGCAAATAGTTGGCCCATAGAATTGAAGCAATTTGTGCTGAGGACCCCATGTCCACAATATATGTCTTTTGGGAGATTACCTCAAACTAGTTCTAGCCTGATCCCATGGACTAGATGCCTATTAACGTTAGGTGTGCTTCCAGAACACAACTTCTGTATTATTTTCATCTGAAAGAAACCCAGTCTGTCCTCCCTGAGCCCACCCTGCAGTGCAAGCCACAGCATGCTCAAAGCACCGATGTAAATGCAGCTGGTGCCTTCTCTGGCAGCCCTCACGTTTGCTGGATCCTGCATGTGACTGATGCTCCTCCATGTGCCTCAAAGGCAGGTGCTGTTTGGTGGTACAGAGTTATTGCATTAACCTGCTACATGAGGTGAGTTCTGCAATGCATATTTAGTGGAACACAAATCATTTGCAAATGATCAACAAAAAAAAAAAGAGGGAGAGAGAAACAGAGATAAAGAGAAATAGACACTTACTCTGTTCCCTTACTTTTTTTACACACAAGTACTCTCAGTGACTTTGTCCAATACAACCCTCAGGGAACTTGAAGCCTGTAGCAGTGTCACACTTGACTGCAAATCCAGATTATTTGCACAGTTCTGGAGTTTTTTGATGGTCTTTCAAATCCAAGTTTTAAAGTATTCCTCCAGAAATGCATTTGCTGGTGATGGCCCTTTACCTACTGACTCCTCCTCTCCCAGCATACATAGTTCAGAGGTAAAAATGCTGTCAGTAGCTGTAGTTTCATTTGCAAAGCCTGTCTGAAGTGGGCAACTGCTTTATACCTTTGGGTGTGTTTAAATTACATATCAGGATCCAGATCAAAGCTGGCAAGTAGCATCTTGCCAAGATACTTTAAAAAGCAGTTCATGTTTGTAGGAGACAATCATAAGAGGCCATATTTTCAGAAAATGTGAAGCTACTGACAGTCCTTTTGGAAACCTTGGAGTTCTATTTTCACTTAAAAAAATCCATGACCCTTATTTTTATTTAAACAAGAATTCAAATGAGAATATTGGAAGCAAAGTAAACCCCATAATTCAGTTCTCATTAAACTGACCACTTAATTTTAATTACCCAAAAAAACCCAATAAGAGTATTTTCTCATGGAGTAGGAACCTTCACATCCAAAGTGGCTTGAAGCTTGAATTTAAATATGGATAACTCCTGGTCCACACAGAGGGATACAGTTGATATGTATTTGAGTGATAAGGATTTGGGCAGTACAGTTTGATGTAGTTCTTTGGGTTATCTGTCTAACCATGGCTGCATCTCATCCAAACAGGCAGTGGTTATCAGAGCCTTATGTGCAGTCCCAGTGGAACAAGTCCACTGCATGTGTTATCTTCTTTCTGGGAACTATCTCCAGATACACTCGGCTTTAATAAGTCAATGAATTGTGCTGCCCACAACTCATTAATTAATACCTACTGCGAAAAAAAAAAAAAAAAAATAATTTAAGCTGCCCTCAAATAGTAATTTTAGCCTCCATACTCTCATCCCAATTAGCATAGAGCCACTCCCTGCTCTATGCATTTAGGTCATCCTATCTTCACCTGGTTTTATTCTCCTGGTATCAGTAAAATTAAGTTAGATCCACCTCAGGTATATGTAATTAGTGAAGGGCCCATTCTCTTGGTAAAACTTACATATTCATCTTAGTCCTTCTCAATAGGAATGTGGAATTTACTTTTCCCACTCTCATACTTGTCCCTATCATGCCTCTTCACAGAGCAGTGACAGCCAGTGCCAGCTACCCTAGGCCAGATACTGCTTTTGGTGAGGGAAGAAGGACAGAGGGAATCCATTCAACCAGGAAATTTAGAGAGAAAGAAAGGGCACAGAGTCTTCCAGTGTCAAGACTTGGATTCAGGGGGATTTTTGCTGATAAAAGTAGCAGCTTATCCTGCTCTTTTTTGCTACCACCTGTCCCTGAAAAAGAGCGTGTTCACTTCTGCATGGAATGTCCAACACCTGGAGCAGAACTACGGTGAGGAAGTATCATCACCTCCAGCTCCATCAGCTGAGCCTTTTAGCGTAGATACTGCTTTATCACATTTAGGCAGATACACACTGATCAAGGGAGTTCCCATTCCCGTTAGCGCCAGCCAACATGGTACCTGCTCCCAGAGTTGGTCACAGGTCTGTTGAGATGGCTGCTGTACCCATCACTTGAATGCAGCAGGACAGACAGAAAGACATTAGGGAAAGAAAAGGCATGCACTGATGGGCAGTGAGCTCTGCGAGAGCCATTTCGTACTGCGGGCCTCCTACATGAACTTCAGTCCACTGCACAGCAGCTGTGCACACGGTTCCTGCCTGTGGAACCAGGGAGGGCAGCACCTCCTCTGCCCATTGCCTCTCGGATACTGCAGTCATCAGGCATATGAGTGTCCAGAAGCAGGAGCAGTAGTCCAGGTGCAGTGGTGTGTTCTTGGGAAACCCACATGGGAGCACTCCCGACAAGACTATTGCCCACATGCTTACAGTTACTCACATGCTGAAGCATCTTCTCTTTCGCAGTCTCTCATTTCTCCACTGCTGGGGAGGAAGCACCATGGATACTTGCTACAGAGAGCTGCGGGCAGCTCGCTGACAGGTCTGTTCACCTCTACAGAGCGTACACCTGTGGTTTACCTTGTCTTTTCTGTCTCTCTCTGCACTTTCTTCTGCATTGCTTCTGAGCTGGGGATGATGGTCTGAGAAGGTAGATCTTTTCCCTCGGGGTGAATTTGCACTGTTGATACACAGATTTCAGTGCTGTACGTCAGAAAACTACTGCATCCTACATTGCAAGCATGGTGACAGACATCTAGCAGCATCTTCCTATGGCTGCAGTTTATTCTATTTTTTCCCCAATATTAATTAAAAGTGATATAAACATTCTTCATTGATCAAAAACTATGGGTTTGGGCAATTAAGTTTATAAATAATTCCATTCAAAAGTGGATATTTTTCACTGTATATTTCTCCCTTGCTTAGTTTTTGCTCCCAACATGACAAGTGCTGTCTACCTATCAAGCCATGTTGGTTCACAAATTAAAATCAAAAACTACTCCAGTCTTAGCTGGTACTGTACATAACCAGGAGGTTTTGGGAAGGGTGAGAGAAAACGGAGAGGTATTCTTTCTTTAAACCTGTTCTGCACCCCTCAGATACCACTGCCAATATGTGTCAGGACAATCCCCACAACAGACTGTGCTGCAAGTAGCCTTCAGGATGTGTTTCTTTTTGCAAGCCACTCAGTACCTTTGAATCCAGGACTGTGTCAGGTTGTTTGAGCACCTCTCAGGATGCCTTCAGTGTCTTCTACAGGTGGGCCCCGTGCTGCACAGTGCTCAAATGCTTATGGACTACCCTACAGGATCTGCAGGGATAGACTGGTTTCCTCTTCAGAAAACAAGCATGAAGTGCGAAAGGCTTACTGACCACTCCAATCTCTGTGCCTGCTTGTGCTGACAGCCACATGTTTTAATATGAAGTGTAAGAGCTCTCAGCCCAGAACACAGTGGTGAAGTGGCTGCCCTTGTGCCTCAGCTCAGGCTGAAATCAACCTGGAAACCCTGAGGTCAGCTTACCCAGGGAAATGAGCCTGACACAGTGACATTTCCCTCTAGAGAGTGAGTGGCACCTCAAGAGGCACTGGGGCTTGGTGGTTGTTTATCTGTACTCTGTGATGCTGTGTCCTGCAGGGCATATTAAAGTCCATGAAATAATGATGAAGCAAAGGAGTAATTAAAAGCCACAGTGACATTGATCTGCTGAAATTTCAGAGGGAGCTTGGGGCACACAGGGAGACTATCCATCTTACCTCATGCAGGGCCAGCTTGATTGGCCTACTGAGCATTGCAGATGGCAAGACTCCTCACCTGTGGCCAGGAGGGCTCCCAGTGCAGCAGCCCTACTGGCTTCACAGCTCAGCAAAACAGGAGGATGGGGAGCGAGTGGTCACAGCTGCCACAGTCTGTCCTTGCAGAGTAGCAGAGAAATCTTTTAAAGATACAGGTCTGCTTTCCAGTTCTTGTTCTTTTATCTGTAAATGGCAAAACTCCTATTTTTAGATAAGGACAGTTTCCCTTACTAAGAATCATTAGGCTTTTGGACTTCACTATATGAATTTAGTCACCATTTAACACTGATTCCACAACTAGTTCTTTTGGTTTAATCCACTTTTCATTAGTTTATTTTCTTCAAAATCTCCAGGGCACATTCCACATCGACCACTACCTCTACATGGTTTCTCATTTTATTTTCTAATTCGCTGAAGCTAAATAAAAGTTAACTTGGGGTCAATGACTTTCCCTCAGAGAACAGGCGGTGTTTATTCAGTTTGGACTTTGAGTACTTGGGATCATTTCTCAACCTGTAGCTTAAAGATTACGGGTTTCAAACTACTTCAGAAGCTGCCTTCATGTCAGAGAACTGAGAAGTACAGAGCTCACTGAGTGATGCCATAGCTTTCTTTGAGCTGGCATCTTCTGTACATCATTATATAATCACAGATTTTTACATTCTTTTTATAAATCCCAGCCTATTTTTTATTCTTTGCTTCCTCCCACTTCATTTGCTACTGACGGCTGCTGCTAAAGTTCCCTTACCTCTCTCAGAAAGGAAGTAGGTTAAGAACAAAAAGAAGAACTCTATCAGATTAAGGCAAACATGTGGGCCCTACTGAGAAATGATGCATCTTACAATAGTACCAGCAAAACAGCTTACTTTGAAGGCTAAATTGCTAAATATATCCAGACACTTCTGTGAGACAAAAGCAGTTGTCTTCTGCTTGTTTTCAGCTGTTAGACTCTTGATGTCCCAAATAACAGTCTCATAAAGGGTCAAAATTGATGCAATCAGGATAATAAAGTCACTTTGACAAGGCTGCAATTTATACTTAGTTTATAATTAGGATTCTGCTGTCTCAGGTTAAGATAATGTAAAGTTCCAATGAATTGTTTAGCTATTCACAGCACTGTGCTGCTACTAAACTACAAAAATATGTCCTAAAAATATCCTCATGTAAACATATCAGAAATGGAAAGGTGGGAAATCCAGAAAAAAAGCTCTAGGGATGTGTCTCCTGCATAGGAAAATGGTAAAGGCTTTACCATATTTAGTTTGAAACTGACAAGGCATTATTATCTTTTAAAAAAAAGTAAACCAGATCCTCAACTAGCATGGATTTCAACTATGCTAGGGTGAGTCACAAAACAAAGATCATATGGTCTGTACTTTTAAAGGGGCAAGAACTTCTTCTGACCAGTATAATTTTATTATTCTAAAGATAAAAAAAAATAGATCCATTGCAACTTCTGATCCACAGGGCAAATTAATACAGATTTCTGATTTTGGACTGAAGCTCTGATTCAGGTAGCTTCTCTCCACAGATACAATTATCTGTCTTTGTGGACCTGTTTGTATGCATCTAGACAAACTGCCCTTTAACATGTCACCATTTTCAGTCTAGGGGACATCTCATTTTTCCCAAGATTTGCATGCATTATTCAGCTCCAAATGATTGCCTAAGCCCTAGTCACAATCGCCTAGAAGAGCATGAATTTCATATACCTCTCCCCCTTACAGTGAAAAATTAGAAGTGTTTCCATAATTACCTATTGCTATCAGGGCCAAAAAACTGAAATAACATCAAAACTGAAGAAGAAACTTGTTAAAGACTTGTCTGTACTAATGTTACATTGAGCAGACTTTGGTAATCTAGTCTGAAAAAGCTCAATACTACAACTAAATCCTGTGCAGTTGTCTTGTACTCTGAGTGTGTTTGTGACAAAGCACGTTCCAGAACTAAGTTGGATTTGGCTTTTTACTTTCATCTAGGTTGGAAAAATACCCAACGGAATAATTTTTGGTTATCTTACTTTTTTTCTTAATTTATATTTATCATAAGTTATGTGAATCAGATGCAGTTCTAAAGCACCTAAATACAATTTCAAATTTATCCAGTACCTCACTTGTTCTCCTAGCTAAAGATATGAACTGCATTCAGATTTTATGTCCAATATTTCCAGCCATCAGAATTGAAAAATCCAGAATCAGATGCCAAAAGAATGTGAATCTGGTGTAGAAATCACAATAGTTTAAAGCCCATCTTTAATATTAGCTCATAAAAATATTACTGAACCTTCTAAGGTTCCTTTTTTCAAAGTTTTCTTGGTGAACAGAAGAGCTATAAATGCTCATATTGTTAAAATGAAATAAAGAAGGGTTTTTCCTTTTAATCCTACAGGTGTTAATAACAACAGCAAAGATGGCATGATTCCTGATGAAACCTGGAAAATTGGCTACACTCCCTGTTTAGCTGTCCGCAGTGGAAAGGCTTGCAGCATTGACTTCTACTCTGTGTCAATATTTATTGCTCCTTAGAGCAGTGAGCTGGAATTAGGGACTTGACATGTAATTAACAGTCAGATTCAGTATTTTGGGTGGTTTAGGTGCTGTGCTATATCAGTTTTCTTGCAGAGCTAGTGAAGGTGGGCTGAATGTTCAGATTTCTTTCAGTGCAATTAGCTCACTGCTTCCTTTTTGCTGATGCATCCAGGCTTTTCCATTGGCACTGCATACTGTGTGTTCACAGTTGGTAAGGACGGACCTTTCCTCTGAAAATTTCTTTAATCAGTTCATAGAGGAAGCTTTGCAGGGCCACTAAAATATGCATTTATACAGGCATATTCATCTTTCAGTAGCCTAAAAAAGATTTTTCCAAAGTTAGCCATAAACATTCAGCTCCCAGGTGGAACCCAGGGGATGTGTTCAGTTGCCTGGAAAATCACTTTCAAAATTAGCATGTCTGCTCAGTAAGACTTTATGTGTGGTTTCTTTCTTGCCTTAAAAGGAATGAAAGCATAGACCATAAGGGACAAATCTTATTGTGCTGCACAAAAAGAGGCAACAAGCACAGTTATCCAGATATGAGAGTCAACTACAGCCTTAGCTGAAGTGCTTCTAGTACACAAAGATACAAATTGCCTCCAACACCGCAGGACTGATAAAAATATAGGTTTCACCTTTGCAGCACCTCTTTTTCTCAGGAGGATTCTCCCAAAGTACCAGAGTACTTTTCCTGCTGAGTCAGCCCAAGTGCCTCTGGCAATGGCCACTGGAGAGAACACCTCAACATATTCACTGAATGAAGGCTCCAGCTGCAAAAATCAGAACTTTCATACATAATTTTCTGATATACTAACCAGGCTTCATATCAGTTCCAGAGTCCCTTATGGCTTATGTTTATCTGTCACACTATAGTTATAAACCAATGAGAAATATCCAACAGCTTATACATTTTGGCTACAGCAAATAAATTAACTGAAAATGTACTAAACCAAAATATTTTTATAGTGATTGATTAAAAATTAAGAGGAAATACCAAAAATTAAGAGATCTGAGCCATACCCTGTCATAGAGTGATGAGGCCATGGACAAGCCACTGAATTGCTCTCTGGTTTAGAAAGTCTCCATCTGTGAAATATCTCCAAAGGTTCCATAAAATGTTAGCCATTGTAATTTTGAGATGATACAGGACTAATAGTGTTTATTAACAATATTATTTACATACATTACTGGTTCTAAGCTTAACTGAGCCTTAGTGCACAATGCACTGAGAAGTGCATAGTCTTACAATGCCACAAAGTTTACAGTCTAATCTGTCTGGAAGGAGACAAATAAGAAAAACAGAAAAGGCGTATTCCTCCTGTGGCCATTAATCCACATACAGAGAACTGGGAAAAGTTATGCAAATGCCATGGAATATCATCAGAAATGTGTGAAAGATCAGTGAATTGAACATCATCAGATTAAGTCCCTGTCCAGGATTTCAGCTTCTACTTCATTAAAACCCAACTTCCCTACAATTTGAGCTCTTAGCCCTCACCCCTGTGTTGGCAACACAATGTCTCACTGACAAACGCCGCGCATTTTATGGTTTGGTGACTGCAGGGGCATCGGTGGGGATACGATGTTTACCATATGGATAAGGCCAAGTTTCCCTGGGTAGGAGTGAGTCTCTACTGCCCTAAGGACTTCTCCTGTGCTCGTCTCATACCATCTCTGTGCTCTCCTTCCCAGCTGTCTTCTCTGCAGAGACTCAACAGGAATCTATCTGAGATTTCCCTCCTGAGATCATCAACCCCAGTTCCTAATTGACCAGAGAAGCCAGTCTGAACTCCTTGTGTCTTCATCCTACAAATGAGTCCCTGTGGTCACTGGAACCCACCCACACAGGCTTAGGTGATGGATTGAGAAACAGATGAACAAACGTCTTTGGTATAATCTATACTTCACACAGAGCACTGTGGTGTTCAGTGTGATCTCTTAGGTGTCTATGGAGTTATATCAATGAAAACCTATGGTTCATTATCAATAAGCTCTGGTCCTGGAAGAGAGGAGGTAGGGAGAGAAAGGAAACAGGGGAGGAAAAAAACCCAGATGGGAAAGGAACCTGTGCATCTCTCATGGGAATATGCATTTCAGTCATCCAGGCAACAGCCTTGCCCATGGTAAAAAAACCTGTTCTTTCCAGCTGTTATGCCAAAAGAAAAAATAAATTTTAAAAGGACAAACGCGTAAATTAAGCATATTTTTATCACATCTTTTCTTACAAATTACGTGCTACATTCATGTTTCTTATAAGAAGTCCTTTTTAATATTTAAAGTTATACACTTCTCCAAAAAGTGTTTCCTGAAAAACTGAAAACATTATTATGTGAAACTCCCACACAGTTTGTTTTAAAAATATCTTTAAATACTATTAAAGAACTATAATTATGTAGGTTTATATCTTATAAGTGGGAAACAGAAACCATCAAGGAATCATATTATTCCTCCAACTGTAACAACTTGATCAACTACCACAATAACAAAAAAAATTATGCTCACTGTATATCAGTTTTGCAGACAGTTTCCTGCCTTGAAATTGGATAATAGGCAAGATGTGGCAAGTGTAATACTCTATTTACTTCCCATTTGGAATTGATAGCCAGGTATGCTTGGTCAAGGGCATTGCCCCTCCTTTAGATACATCTCCTTGCTGAAGTGTATGGCATTCCTGAACAAGCAAATAAAGCTTCTAAAAATTCTAGGTTCTGCCCCTGAAAATGTTGACAGATATACAGAACTAGATAGATAAATTATTTTGTTGTCATCCGCTATAGTGTTTGGTTTGTTGGGTTTTTTCTTTTAGTTAAAACAAATGGTTTTGGTTGCAGAAAATATTTTCAGCTGTATGTTACTTTGCAGAGGGAAGTGACAATAGGACATTACTGAGGGAAGAGGAAGATTGCAAGAGATATGGAAAAAATACCATGGAAAAAACACCATGGAGATCAATATTTAATCTATAATTAGGGGTGTACAGTATGTACTGTGCATTTTTTAAATTTAACTTGGCTTTTACTATTACTCAGTAGGAGGGGAACAGATACTGAGTGCCCTGGATAGCAACCATAGGAAGCATATTTAAATACACATATTTTCAGGAGATCTATGAGTACAAGAAGGAATGGATTGTAGTCTCTCTGATCTTCTTTCAAGTTGGAAAATCTGAGAGCTTTACCTGTGAGATTTATTTTCAGGTAAAAGAATTTATAAAATAACTTCCAAAGTTTATGTTGCATAGGATGGTGATATGTATGGGAAAAAAAAAAAAAAAGTGTCACCCTATTCTTGAATAGAGAAACAATGTGCAGTTCAGTTTTTCACAGTGGAAATACTGATGGTAGAAAGAGTTATAAATAAATACTCAGTGAGGCCTCTGTGTGGGAAAGCCCCCATCCTCTTTATTGGTTTCAGTGAGGAAGTGTGCAGGTAGCATAGACTCTGACTCTACTCAAACAGTGCTAGAAGAAATTACAGTATTCCTGGCAGCTCATAGTCATCATGACTTTTACAATGCTTTGAGTGTATGCATATACATATCTCTGTGTGTATGTGCTCTTATATGGGCACATATATGCCACTTCCAGGTTTTTCTGAAGGCCTTTGAAGTTAGCTGGCCAGAAAAGATTAGGTGCCAGGGGGAGGAAAATTATTTTAAGAATTTTCAAATTATATTATCAGGTATCATCTGCTTGCTAATGAAGCTTCAAAGTTATTTCCAGGGCAGAATTCTGCAGATTGCTCCAGAGAAAGAGTCCAACAGTCTTTCTAAAGACCTCATTCCATCATTAATGAGTGCTTAACCCCAGCATATTTGAACTTGGACTACATGACCAGTAGTCAATTTTCACTAACAGTTTTTTTTTTGATCCTGAAAATCTGTAGCCGTGTCATCAGCTCCTTCTTAATTATACCGTATTCTTTACATCTGTCCTGCTAAATAACTCTAATTGAAATAGCACCGGCGTGAATTTTCGTAATGTTCCCCCCAAGACATCCCGAAAGTGACTCACACGAGAAAACAGACTGAAGTCACAGCTGGAAGCACGTCAAGGATCATTTCCATTTTTACATGATTAATTTGAATTTAATATCTTAAATCAAAACCTGATTAATTTAAATAAAATTTTGATGGTGCCCTGCTTCTAATATACATTGCAGTAATTAGATTCAGCTTAATGTGATTTTTTTTTACATAATTAAAAAAAAGAGTAAGTAAGTCAAGTGTAACAATGCAGAGTTGGTACAAATCTGTCCATATATCTACATATACATACACAGACATACACACATGGGATTTTGTTGGGACATTGCTCAGGTACAGGAAAGATCACAGCTGGATGGCTTTGCTATAGCTCAGCTTATGGCATATGTAGAATATTCCATTTCTATTTCACTGCAATGTGAGTAGCTGTTCTTTCAGTGGGGAAAAAAAAAAAAAAAAAAAAAAAAAAAGCTGAAATCAGATCAGTGGATAAATAAAATTATTACCAATGCAATAGTCTGGGTCAACTCATCAGTCCTAATTCTTCCCACTTTTTAACCAACTTTTCTTCAGGAATTAGCTCAGTGTATCCTATAAGTAAACAGGTTTTTCTCCAAATGTCTGCAGTGCAATATTCGTAGCAGCTCATGGGCTGCTGTTTTTCATAAGACTTACAAAAATTCTTTATAAAACAGTTACTACATTTTATAGGTGCTCCCCCTGCCTGTCTCTGATTTTATAAAATGCTCCTGTGCACTATACAAGCAATACAGTGAGCAAATGGCAGCCTGTATGTGTTAGGATCAGATGAAGCCTGTCTGTACCACAAACCTGACCCTTTACTGATGCTGGTTGTGATCAGTGTCTGAAAACGGCCAGTGCTAGCGCATAAACCTTTGCAAGCTGCACTGCAGGTAGCACTTACAGCAATATTTCAGACGTTTTCAGCTTCTTTGCACGAAGAGAAACTACTAACATAGGCTGAGCAATGAGTTCACCTGCAGCTGTAGATGGAGCTTCAGTGGAGGCATACAACAAAGTGATACAGGTAGGCCAAAACCCTAGAGAATCCATAGATGGAGTAGAATTTTTGGTTTTGTGGGCTTGGGCTTCTTTTTCAATCATGTCTGAAGATTTTTGTAAAATCTACTTTTGTTTAAGGATAAAATACCCAATTCATTACTGTAAATTATTAATCTTTTAGGTAAAAAAATAAAATAATGAAAAAAAAAAAGTTTTCTTTAAACTTAGAAAAAAAAGGTAGACATATCCTTGTTCCTAAGTGACCAAATTGCTCATCAAATTATGCTTCAATAATCTGATCTTTCTTCAACAAGACCATGAAACATCAACCTGACTTTTCAGCATGGAGTAATCCCAGCATATATCAAGGTCCCTGACTTCAATGGGACTCTCCACCAGCTTTAAAATGCTGGGCATGTGCTTAGCTAGTAGCAAATCACTATTAAACAGAAGAGAATGATGGAGAGTGAAAAACTCCTTTCCTGCCTGGGGCTAACTGCTTTCAGGAAGGTACATGCACCGTTCATCCTTTTATGAAGGCAAGTAAAATCATCCAGGTATATTTGATAACATCCAGCTTTGCAAAAACCTTTATATACATTGTGTTATAAATATTGTGTAATGGCATACAGTTAATTTTTTATTTTAATATTTCTTTGGTGAAGCCAGTGGATCTTTGTTGATAACTCAGATATATCAGATGGTCTGAACATCCACCCTGTCTTGAAAAAAAAAAATGCAGAACAAGACCAAGGAAAAAAAACAAAACAGGCAACAGGTTCAAGTCAGTGTTCAGCCAGTAAAGTCAGGTTAAATGCTTCTCAAAAGAAATGAGAAAAAGCCTGCAACAGAAACTGAAGAGCAGGGCAAAAGTAAACAAAACTTTAGTCAAAAAACAGGCAGAGAGAAGAAAGGGAAACTGATTTAGACAAAGTCATGAACCAGATTTAGTTGCTGAAAAAATGCTACATATAGTGATTTACAACAGCTTTGTCTGTTTTTCAGATTCTCAACTATCTCTTCATGTTATTGAAATTGTCAAAATTATCATTCTCATGCAGCATTGGACCCTCACAAAGTCACTGTCGCAGCAAGAGTTCCTATGCCATCATACTTGGTCTCCTCAAATTTACCAGCATATTACCCATGGCTCACTGGAAACGTGTAGACACAAATCAATCTTCAGTTTGACCAATCAGCCCTCCAAAAGTAGTAGTTCTGTGGATTATATAGACAGAAGCCAGTGGAGTTGAATACTGATTCCAAGGAACTTGCTTATTTATTATTCATCACAGAGAAGTAATAATAATAAAATGCCACTTTTTATCCTACAGCTAAAACTTTTGATGACAATCAACATTTTTTTTTCCTTCTAAATATAGGCTTCTCTCGACATCAGCTACAATATGGTCCAAAAATAACAGCAGAGCTACTATCTAGAGAGAAGCTACTTTACTGCTTTATATTCTTATTCTGAAGTTAAAGTCAAAACAAAATTAATCGGGAAGGGTTATCTATAATGAATCACCATTCATTTCAGAAAAAAATATCTTTGCCAGCAGCAGAAGAAAAGTATTTTCATAGCAGTTACATTAGACTATAGACTCCAAGGAGAAGATTACAGATCTTTCGTATTCAGCAACACAAATCAAAACTCTTAGGAACTAGCCTAACTTTCTTTTTTTTTTTTTTTTTTGTTGCAAGGCAGCAGGGATTGCTTTTTGTACAGGCTATGATTTAGATGGCTAATTGAAAGTAAGCAGTGGTGAGCTGCTTCCTTGGTAAAATATTACCAAGACAATCTTATCTGAGTTTACAGAGTTATTTTCAATTTGTAAATGCTGTATTCATTTCTACCAGATAAAACACCTTTAAAAATCCTAGACCCAGCCATGACTGGATTGCTGTTGCAACCGCTCTGTACTCTTTCACCCCACACAAATGCCTTCCACCCCACAGATATGTATAAACTTTGTCTCCCTATGAATAGTTTTACTACTTAAAAAAACCTCAATCCATTTTATGGTAAATAAATTTAATGATATACTGAATGCTCGTAACTTTGAGTTGATGTCATCCTGCCCGCTCTGCAAAAGCATCTCCCTCATTAGTGCCTACACCTTTTAGAATCCCACCTTTGCAAATTTGTCTCTTGCCTATAACACGAAGAAAATCCTGGGCTTTGTTTCACTGTTATAATAGATGTAAATTAATGTTTTGCCATTGTTTGTTGCTGTAATCATAGAAGCAAGTATATGTTCCTAACAGCTATCTTATTTTCAATTTGCAGAGCATACTGTGCTTAATCCCATGAGGCAGCCTGTGGTTCTAGATATGAATTTAAAAAGGTAATTAGACCAGTGTGGGGGGTTCTCCCTGAGATAGAAAAAGCAGTCTCCTGCCAGGTCCAGAGGGGTCTTTAAGAGGTCCCAGGCTGGTCACAGATCTCATCCTAGTTTATTACTTGTTTCCATTGTGTGAAACAGCTTATTTGTTCATGTAAATTTAAATCATGTTGATACTAGTAGAAGGGGTTTTGTTGCCCTTTTTTTTTTTTTTTTTTTTTCCCTTTTAATCTAGGAAGGTCACAGAGTTGTGACTGGCAACAAACTTTTTTTTTTTTTTTTCCCCCAATGATCTCTGCATTTTTACAGTCAAAAATATAGTATTGATAAAAGTTTGAATGCATCTTTGGTGGGTGGCAGTAATTTAAAATATCATACAATCATCATTAAGTCATCTATGTAAATGAAAAGTACTTGGAGACTCATTGTATGACAAGAAATGGCACTGGTTTCTCTGCATCAGTGCTTTCTTTCTCTCTTTCTTCTTTCCTCTTTTGTAGTAGCGTAGTGCTATGTGCAGTGCGATGCTGTAGTGCGCGTTGTACAGACGAACTACTTCCTTTAGGGTTTTGTGAAGGCTTTCTGTAGAGAGGATCACACACCCGTGTGAGACAGTGTATGAAGAGTAAATAGTAATGGGACAACGTTAAATTAATCTCTCATGAAAAATAACCAAAGGAATTTCTATAAGCTGAAATCAATGTGGTGTATAGTCATGTTAAAATAAATAAATGGGAGAGATATGGATTTATATGATTTGGATTAGGCGGGTTGTTGCCCCGTCCCTAGTCTCACCATTTGAAATCTAGATCCTGATCTGAGTTTTGAGGCTTCAGCCCAGATCTGGTTTGCATCATGTGAATCTCAGTTTGAGTTGATGGCTGGTTTCAAGTGAGACCATAAATCTCTCCTCAAAGGGAGGGAAGGGTGAGGATCAAATCACTCACCCAAGTTTTACTTTCAAAAAATTGACATCTTAGACTGAGCACTTTTTGAGCAGGGAAAACAGAGGCAGTTTGAGCTAAACTATTTGTTTGCCCAGATGTCTGACAATATTTAAGGGCCAGATTCTGCCCTCAAGGCACTTTGGTAGGCAGTGTGAGCACTAACTCTTGGGAAGATTCTGTCCCTAAACGTTCTCACTTTTCAACACATTGTTACCCTCCCACATATCTACTCAGGCAGAAAAACAGAACAGTGAACCTCCCCCAGGGGCTTTTATGCAAGTCTGTTGAGTCACATTCTCCCCCTGCTTTTTGGATTGAGTTAAGGGTATAGGATTTGGTTTGAAGGCAATAAAGTTGCCAGGAACGTATGAGGAAAATCCTGTTCCCAGGCCAGTAGACAGAGCATAAACTCTATCCCCATGTCTATGCACAGAGGTTGTCTCTAAACCTCCAGAGGCAACTAGGCAGTAGGAAACATTAGGCTCAGGGACTTAAATAGATGGTTGTGGAGCCAGTTGGCTCAGTGTGTTCCTGTCTACTGGGCTGTGTCTGCATCTATAGCTTCCCCAACAGGAGTCTGGGAGTGCCCAGAGCTAGCCAAGGCTGCTAAAGACAACTTCAGTGCATCTACATCTTTACACGTGGCTAAGGATGCCAGTAGACATGGTAGCACAGGATTTACACCCTTCCCTAGCTCCTTATCTCATCCTTTGTCTGCTGTCCCTTTTTGAGCAGAGGCTTTCCAGGAAGGAGAGTCCCATATATACCTGTAGTCCAACCCTACATTTCCATACATAATATGAACTCTTCAGACTTATTCTGAGCTGGAGTTCTCTTGAAGCTTTACACCACTCTCTCCTGGCAGGAAAGTAAGGTGGTACCACAACTTCTACTTTCTTACAGAACCTTTCTTGAAGCTTTATTTGAGGATCACTTCCCATAATCATCTCCCAAGAATGCTTATTAAAGAAATTAAAAACTATAGTACATCAGGGCAGACATTTGTTTTAATTGAATTGAATTATTTATTTATTGAGAGCCTGTATTGTTCATAATGCCTAGGGCGCCAGTCTCCTTTTGCTAGATTTTTACCCATGAAAGCAACATTCATTTTAAGGGAGATATTCCTGACATTTGTCCAGTAATCAAGAATAGAATAGGGTGCCATATAGCTAGCAAACACTGGTGACAAGAATCCTGCATGAAACAGTACAATTTGCATAGATTCAGGTTGTAATGTAGTTGAAATCCAGGTCAGTGGCTTTCTGAGGGCTATAAGCAGTCCTAGTAGAAATTACAAGAAATTTAGATCACAAACTAAGCATATTTTTTTAATATATTTGTTCCTACAGATAAAGTAAAAATTAATACACAAAAAGGCAAAATGCCCAGCTCAATATGTGACCTGAGAATTGGTAAAACTGAGTTCTAGTAGGTATGAGGTCTGAAAATGTGAAAGCCCTACTCAGGAATGGGTGAACCCAGACTAGTAATTAAGTCAGAATTGGAGAGAGGTAGTATCTCTGGTAGTGGATTCAGATACCCTAAAGTATTTTACAAATTCACGAAGAGTTAACTGTCACAGATCAGCATAAATTTGCCCCACTTAGAGGGGCCCCCACCCAAGCACGTCATGCTGCTTGCCTCAAAAACTTTATTATCTGCTGTTGAGTCCCCCTATATTAAGTAAATTTCAGCACAGATGTGCTGAAATTTGCTTGCACATTTGAGACATCAATAGCATCCCTATTCCAAGGTTGAGCTTTCACTACCTTTTCAGCAATGGTCACAGCTAGACAAAAGCATAAATATCAACATTAAATAACCCTTAAACTCTGTCCCTTATTCCCCATAGTTGTGGCAGGACATCGTTGTACTCATCATTAACAATCCAGCTGCCCTCAGAAATCAGAGACATTCAGAAGTTATGTGGATGAGACTGACTGTTGGCTACCCTATTCCAAACCAGATGGGCTGATCCTGGAAATACAAAGGTAGAAAGCAGGCTACTGAGTAGCACTGTAGCATTTTGTTCCCTCCTTATACTGTATTGAGGCTGGCCAAAGAGGCAGTCTCAGAGATAGGAAATCCCCAAACAATGTAATCAATCCTTCCATGCCTGTGGTGAGCAATAAAAGTTTATATGAAACCTACAGCACTTCACACTGAATGGCTGAAAAATAGCACACATTTATCAGAATGCCTGAAAACACACCCCATTCTGGTAGAGCGAAGTAATCAGTGAAGCCATTCTTCACCTAAAAGATTTCCATTCTGTTTTGCTAACACACTATATTCAGTATTGATGTGTCTCTGCGTACAGTAAAGAGCAGACTCTGCAGTACTGGGACAGCTCATTCACATGACAGTGATATCGCAGTCGCCCATTGCTCTTGCTTCACAGTGCAACTGGAGTTCTTTTATTAAAGCAGCACCCAACAGTGCTAACAGCTAAAGGAGCTTGTCAGTGTTTCTCCTAGAGGACTTCATTTTTTAAGGAGCTTTAAATCTGGCTGTTTTATCATAGACCACAGGTCCATAAAGGGATGCAAAAAGGATTAAGTGAAGGTGTACCCTCTAACAGCCCTAATCCAATAATTGTGGCTGGGACTGGATTACAGAATGCAGCCAGGTTTGTGGGATTTGCCTAAACAGCAGAGCCAACTCTATGCCTGGGGACAGTGTTGGGCTGGACAGCCTGCTGGTGTGGCCTAGATGTGCTTTCTTTGTATTCTTCCATGAGGAGCTGCAAATCACCTTGGAACCAGATCCACATCCATATCGGCATTCAGACTGGCTTTGAAACTCTGAATCTCTCCATTAGAAACACCTATAAAATTCAGCTAAGGAGTTTCAGACCACCTCTATGAGTTTCTTTAGGATCTGTACTTGCTTTTAGGATCAGTGCTAGTAAACTTTCAAAATGAAGAGTTCAGGGTTAGAATGAGCAATGGTACCAACTGTATTAGGGATAATGACATGTAAATCTCATACCATTAGCATATCTCGTAAGATTTTTTCCCCTTCTAGTCAGAAATTATCACCAAAAAAGCCACATTTCTTGCTATTTTTGCTGTTGGAATTCTACTTAGCAGAAGTAAAAAAGGTGGTGAAAATAGAAAACAATTTTTCAGGTAGTTAACTGAGCACATAAAAAAACTTTAAAAGCTTAATTCATTATAGGGGTTGGGTTTTTTGGGTTTTTTTTAAAAAAAAACAAACCAAAACAAACAAACAAAAGAAAACAACGACAAACTGCTTGAAAATACTCTATAATAAATCCATGGCCACTTTCGAACTTCACAGTTCTCACTGTCCTGTACATAACTCCCACTCAGTACATCACAGCAACAGTACAGATGGAGTTGTGATCTTCTTTACTCCAAAAGCACAGTCTTGTAGCTAAAGAAGGATATCTGTTAGCAGCTCAGGGTCTATACCAGAGAGCTGAGCAATTCTCAGTATGATGGTACATCCCAATTAGACAGGCAGTCCCCTTCTCTTCTCTTCTCTTCTCTTCTCTTCTCTTCTCTTCTCTTCTCTTCTCTTCTCTTCTCTTCTCTTCTCTTCTCTTCTCTTCTGCACTCTTTCTTCATAAGAAGGCTCTCCACATGCCAAGCACTCAGCTTTCACAGTTGTTTTCACATAAAATTGATTTAAATGAACAGAGTTGTTTATCATTGAGCTAAAGAGCAGCATAGAAGTAGGTAGCTTTGCAGGCTTTTTGTTTCACACTAATTAAAAATAAAAATATTAAAATTTCCAAAAGGTCATTTTAAAGCCCATGAATTGATAATGCAGAAAATAGAGACTTATTACACTGATGGGGAAGAGAGAAGCAGGAAAGTAAAAAAATCAGCAGACACAGCTTTTGCCTCTCCTATAGCCATGTTCTAATTGTAGTTTTGGTGCTGGCCAGAGTGGCAGTAAAATCTGGAGGTGCTGATCAATGAAAAGCTTGGCCATACCATTCCCATGGAATGGCTAAGGCAAAGTAGGGATGTGTTAATCCATGTATCTCCTAGGTAACCACCATCTTGGAGCTCATGCAACTCTGCTATTTATAGTAGCTGAGCACCTCACAATCTTAATGTGATTAATTAATATCCTTAGGCCATCTAGGTAAGGAAAAGCATCTATTATCTGTATTTTAGACATGGGAATTGAAGGCCTAGAAGCCTACATCCCAGAAGTACTTAGGTACCTAATTTGTTTCAAATACTTTTTAGGATTTAGGCCAGAGTGACTGATGCCATATCTGGCATGGTGTTATGAGCAGTAAGGCTGTGATGTATGGGTTTGTGTCTATGCTGATCTATTTTGCTTTCTGGTTTGTTGACATATTTCTTCAGGACCTCTGTTGCATCATTTAGGCAAATAAAACCTCAGAGGAATGTCTGGGGTCATACAGGATGGCTCAACAAAGCAGGCACTGAAACAAAACTTTTCCAGGCCAGACTACCCAATGAACCATCTTCTCAAAAAAGTCCTGTTCTTCCATTACCAGAAGAAATTTTTGGTTTTACTGCAAAACCTTTTGGGATTGCAATTAGAATTCTCATGAAAACCCAGAATAAGTAGTTGGTCATTTTCATTATCAAAACCAATCCCTGAAACAGTGTGACTGGCAACTTGGACTTTAACCATCTATCATGTTAACGATTCTGCCAAGGGAAAGGTAGACAATTGAGAAGGCTGAGGGTAAGGAGATGTCCATCGGTTCACAGATGTCATTCATTCTCTGCATGCTCTGTGCTGTTTTTTGAGCCATTTCTGGCTTCCCATTCCACAGCCACTAGGAGGTGTACTTAATACATAGGCAGGTAGAGGTGGAAACCTCAACAACTAATGAAGAAGGGTTCATGTCCAACATGGGAGGAGGCTCAATTAAAGACAAAGCATGCCAGCTAGTGAGTCAGTGGAGCAGTTCATAGTGAGTAAGCTGCTGTAGTTACTGCATAGATTTAAGCAGATCTGTGGCTATCCTCATTTAAAATGGGTGCCAAAACCAGTCTCTGGCTATCCCAGGGTTGTGAGGACTGTAAAGGCAATTCATCATCCTTCCTCCTCATTTCATAGACACTCACAGATGATCAGACAAACATGAGGATTAAATTGCATCTATACAGACAATTTCTGTAAAATGACTATGGGAAGAACAGCATTCCCTGGAGAGTAAGACTGCAGCCTGACTATTTATGCCTGATAGGCACATTACTCCTTAATTTTAACTACACATGGAATAACAACATTTTAAAAAATGGACAGGCAGATGTTGAAGAATTTTCTGAGAACTACAGTAAAAAATCTACTTACCACAAGAACTCAGTCTATGTAACCACACTACCATGCCTGTACATCAAAATATAACTGTAAGCTTTTCTTCTTCACCTTTTTGACATATAAGCTTAAGTACATAAGCACACAATTCTGCTTATTTGGGGCATGTAGGGAAAGATGGGGCTTTCTGTTACCTCTAACACTTCAGAAATCTCAAAGGTAGAGCAGGTATCTTGTTCTGAGGAGTGATAACTCTCTGATTAATTGCCTATTCTCCTGTGCTGTTGTTTTCTACCTGCTTGACTGTATGCCATATAGGAAAAAAGATCTGCCAAGGAACATAGGCAATAAGTGTCCCCATGTTCTAATTGTGATAATCATGCACTGAAAACTATTTCAGGTTAGATTTTTTTGATGTTGCTATGCCTGTCTTTTCTTTTTTTTTTTCTTTTTTTTTTTTTTCCTTTGCTGTGTGCACTGGGAACAAGTAGCTAAGGAATATATTGGGTTACATTTCTTTTTGAGCATATACCAACTGTATTAAGAGTTAAACATGAAAAAGAATGAAAATAAGCACGAAAGACAACATCCGTTCTCATTTCAATTTCCTGGAAGGAAAGTGCGGTTGGGCAGATGGTGCTTTTTTGTTTTACTAAACTGAATGATCAGATGTAAATAATATACACCATATAGTGTATAAAGATTGTTGAAGGTGAGGTTTCCATGTGCAGAAAATTGCTATATTGTAGAGAGTTTCTCACTCCTTAGTAATATGTCAAGCTTTTTTTTTTTTTTTTTTAGCTTCTTAATTTTTTTGGCACTTAAACTTGCTTACTTTGCTTACTGCACCCTCTACCTGCCTACTCATATTTGTATCAACTACTGTATTTCAGAGGGTTGAGTTGTATATACATTAATTCTATTCCCTTCCATGAAGAGTCATGACATTGGGTCTCTGTTTGAATGGGGAGAGGAGAATGGCTGGTAATTTGGCATCACGTGAGTCTCAATATTTCTGTGTTGCTATCTTTCTTCTTCATGCCCTGGCTTTATTTTGTGTTACAAGAATCTGTTTTCTTTGTTGTTATCCAATGTGATTTTTTTACATCTTTGGAGCTATTCTTTAATTTGTTTTCTAAGCTGGAACATTAAACATTCTTAAGGTAGAGAAGAGTTTGTGTTCTCTGTTAATTAGAAAAGGCTGTTACTAAAGGGAAAAAAAAAAAAAAGAAAAAAAAAAAGCTTTTTTCTAAAATGTGCCTGACTAAACATGGCTCAACAAGGGCTTAATGCTGTCTTGTGACTCAAAGAACAGAAAACGACATTGTGCTATGACTCTGCAAAGAAATAATGGTATGGTTTAATTCTCAGCCAGATCAAAATTTATGATCTTCATTACCACTCCTGTCCTGGATTAGCTTGGTGGGACTCAGACAGAAGACACATTAATGTTTAAACTACATGAACACCTCTGCCAGTGGTAGCAAACTAGAAACACTACTGTGAATGTCTTAGTTGGTCATTACCTCTCTGAGCACCCCTGGCTCAGGGTAAAATTACAAACATAGTGTCCACGGCCACCAGAAGTTTTATTTAACACTACAACTTCTCTTACTAACTTTAAAATGTTTTTAAGGTTTTTAGGACGCTTGATTTTGTCAGTGCAGGGAGTATGAAAAGAAAGACCAAAGCATCCTAGTGACATTACTTCAGTATTATCAAGAAAATGGAAGAAATAACAGAGAAAAGTGAAAATCCTCTGCTTAGTCTGAAGCTGTACTGCAAACATGAATGAATTAGTGCTTGGAACAAACAGGCTGCTGGAACTATGATTTTATAGGGGAGAATTTTTAACATTAAATATTAAATGAGAAATAAATTAGAACAAAAATAAAAAGATAAGACCAGCTTGCAGAACCTCCTGCCTTGCAATGTTTGGAAAGCTTGAAAATCTTAGAGAATGAGATAGCTCAGTAATAAATAAATAAAGGAATGAACCAAATAAATGAAGGCTCCAAAGAGAACTTTTAGCAGCTGAGAAAAAAATGCCAAAGTCCAGGCAGTCAGCTCAAATGCTGCCATGCAACTAAACTGTAATTATTTCTGTTGCACTAAGGATGGAGTAACTTTGCTGGTAGATGTATGTTGCTGACAGGTGGGAAGGCAAGAAGGAAGCAGGTCTCAGGCACAAGCACAAGGACAGGCATTGAAAGCAGCAGCAACAACAGCAACAGCTTCCCATAGCAGGCAGGTTTTCAGTTGGTTGCTCACTCAGTTTCCCATAGATAAAAGCTGATGAGCTTGAAACAGTTTGGGGCTGATAAGGCAAGCTGTAGTTAAAAAGGAAGGAAAGGCTTTAAACACCTGGGGCCAAACTTTTATCTCTCATTGATCTCAACTGGAATAAATATGTGCAAGCCCAAGATTTGACTCTCAGCCTCTCACATGCATTCTGAAACCCATAGAAACTGACCAGGGGGTATTTTTTTACTTTCCTTTGAGACATCCTCACAAAAACCCTACCAACATCTCTGTCCTTATGGACAAACATTTCTGTGCTTGCAAGATATAACTCTATGGGTAAACAAATCATTAGTGCACACGATCACAGACACATAATTATGGATAGTACCCTAAACTGAAGAAGACAGAGAGCATTTGCAGATAAAAGAGACCAATCTCTGGTTAAAACAGTTACAAAACAAAATGGGGGCAATGTGTGGGCCCTGACAAGCAGCTGAGAGTAAAACCTGTTGAACTAGTAAGACACTGAATGTCCTGTGGCACCGGAAAGTAAAAAAATCTCATATCTGATTTTTCTTTCTCTTGAAAGAAGCACTTCATCATGCAAACTCAATTCTTTGTTTGGTGAGTGGGCCTGGACTGCCACTGTTTATTACTACGGGAGCTGATGTAGAAATCAACACAGTAATGCCTTTCATCTCTTGTGTTATAAGAATTCAAATTCAATTTTTATTTTACAGCACAGGCACACAATACCTCACAGTATGGTTCTTGGTTGCCTCCATCCGTTAACAATAGCCTTGAAAAGAGATATAGAACATAAAAATAAAACCTTCTTTTCCCCCCCAGTAGTTTGTTTCATCTTACAAACAATAGCAATTCACCATCTAAAACACACAGTAATAGTAAGTAGAGTCTATTGAACACTGCTATTCCTAAAAATTACCTTTTTTTCTTTTGAGCACTGGTATAGTTAGCTGTTCCACAAAATCCAGGGTCTATAAATTTTGGTCAACTGACACCTTTGTTAATAACATACTAATATGATGAGAGGCTTTCCTAACTCATATATGGTAGTTGATGCCCTTTTTCTTCTATCCTCCTTAGGAGTGCACTATCAGACCACAAAGACCCTTAGCCCTACTGTGCTTCACCATCGGCTGTGTGGCCTAGTGGTCACAATGCTCTAGTTGCTGTTGGCTAATTTCTTAATTACCAGTTTTTGACTTCTGTGTCTGCATAGTGTTTTTCAAGGCTTTCGGTTTGAGAGTTTGACCATAGCATATGAATGTGGTTAAGTGTTAAAGCCATACCAATACAAGAACATTAACTTTCTACACATTGACTTTTAAAATTGCATGGTCATCATTCCTCTGCTTCTGCATAGGTGTCTGACTCAGCAACTGGTGGTTAGTTCTGTGGTCAAGAAACTGTTTCATAAAATCCTTTAGGATGACAGGTGGTCCAGTGCACATTCAGTTTGGTTTAAAAGCAACAAAAATCCCATCAGTCTAAGCAGTGATCAGAGCAACTGAGGAAACAGAGAAATGCATGGAGGGATGGAGCTATCCCCAAAGTAATATGACTGGTTTATAATAAGGAAGGATTTGACAGACCTGCTGAGTTCCTGCTTAATGCCAATCAAGCATAAAAGGGACCACTTGAGCTCAGGTATTTATCTCAAACTGATTTGAATTATCCTCACTTCTTGATTTGGAGAGTCCAGAATAGAATAGCATGAAGAGACTGTGTTGACATTTCCTAAGTAAAACAAAATTAAAACCATTCAAGTCAAGGAAATACACAGTATAAGCGATAAAAGAATCAGGACCTTTGAATCTGACAACAGAAATAGACCTTCACTGGAGCTGTATGTTCTCAGAAAGTCTTCTGGGAAGTGAAAAACCCATGAATTCCTCCTCATCACCCCCTCCATAGCAATTAGGATCAACAAATTGCATACAGGAAATATCAGACACAGTATTCCTTCTTTTTCTGCCCAGTCAATATAAGCCTTATGATTCCTTTGCAGATATACAATAGCTGAAGAGTGGCACTTGAAGTCAAGGCTGGATTGTCCTTTTTATTAGGCTAATTCTGTGCATATCAAAACTTATTCAAAAAAATTGTCTTAAATTATTACCAGCACTTAAATGATCATTGCAGAAATCACAGCAAAGGATAGTGCTTACCAAAACCCCAAGAAAGTACTTCATATAGTTTTTTTTTTCATTGCCAAGCAGCAAGGGTCAAGTGAACTGTATTATTTGCAAATATCTACCTTCTCAGACTGTCACAAGCAGCTGTAACTTACCCACTAGCAGCAATTTCCACTTGGCTCTATCCAGAGGGGAGAAAAGTACCAGTAGCAGCATTGTTTATAATTCCCTCAACCCCAAGGGTAATTCTGTTCACCAATTACTTGAAATTAAAGTTAGGTAATTCAACACATCTGTTTGGTACCTGACCACAAACTACCTTTTAAGCAAACCAAAGAGTTGAATAGTTTACTACACAGTACTCTACAGAATTCCATTATTGCAGCCATGATAGGGAAGTAAAAATAAGAAGTTATACAGATTTGTGAATAGCTTGTTCTTGGGGGGGTTTTGGTCACTGTTGCCACCATTAAGGGATCCCAATAGATCTGAGAAGGAGGAAGCTGGAAGGCAGTTTTCTTCCTGGGATGAGTGTTCCAAATCAAACATAGCAAATATAGTAAGAATTGAGCAATGAGAAGCCTTCAAGAACAGTTTTTGACAGAAAAAAAACCCTGCTCTCTGCAGTTAGAAGATTTCATACCTTTTGTCTCTGCATACAGTTATAATGCTACCTAGAAAAGGCTAAACAGAGAGAGAATTGCCTACATTATCTACAGTAATTTAAATTACATAATTGAATCCTGAGTTAGATTATATCTAGACTTGGACTTTTTTTTTTTTTTTAAGTTGGGCAAACCTGTTAAACATTTTATTGGTGATGAGTTTGTGTACTCACCACTTCCGTATGTCTTTGTGAGTAACAAATTGGCTGCTAGGTATTGTGACTGAACTGCATGACTCACTCCCTGGTTTAATTTTACAGTCTGGTGAAACCAGTAGCTAGTAACACCTATCCCTTGTTAAACTTATTTTACATGTTGTAATTCTACAAATGAATACTTTCTTTTTTCTTCTTTTTTCTTTTCTTTTTTTTAACAAAGAATAGACTGATGAAGTTTGAAAACCTACAAGACACAAAATTTGTTCACATTATACTGAGCTATATACAAGATCGTTCAGCGAAACATCTATGAAGTGGGCCTAGTTCTCATCAGGGTATATGAGGAGTCATTTCAATGACACCATTAGCCTTATACAGTATAAAACAAGTGAACAAGAAATGCAGAGCCACTATCTTTTACTAGTCAGAAGAGCTGATTTGTAATTTTATAATCTCATTCTTGTTAGCATAGCTTGCTATTTGGAAACTTCAGTGCCGAATAAGTAGCAAGTGCTTTATTTTTTAATTCTGAATGTGATTACCCTTTCAACTGTATTCTGCATTTCATTTTTACTATAAAAGTTGTTCGTTGTCCAATTTCAAGTTGAAAAACTATAAAAGTCCATTTTTACTTCACTATAGCAGAACTAAAAGATTTTTTTTTTTTTTTTTGAACTAAGATTAAATTGATATATCTTAAGCTTCTGTCATTGTAATATGACATTAGGAGCATAGTCAAATACTAGCTTTGACTATAAGTGTCCTACTAAAGTAGTAGTCTACTGCAGAGTGCTTTTTGATGTATCAAAGAAATGGTACTATCTTTCAAACTGCATTCATATTCTAACCTCCTATCATCAAGGTAAAGTAATAGCAGGACTAAAGCATGATTTCTTTTTACAGTTTCTAGAAGCCAATGCTATAAGGGATTGCCTAGCCTTGCATTAGATATTCATGTTTAAATGAACCACAGATAGGCTTTCCAATCTACAAACTCCATTAATTAGATTTTATCCTTTTCTCTGTCTTTTATTTTAGGATTCTTTACCCTCTCCCCTGTTGCTATTGCTATAACTTCACTAATGACATGACAAATAATTTATTTTTTTCTTTCCCTAAAATTGAGATATTCTTATTGGTACAATTCACAATGCTGATGTTGATGACCAATGACTCTATTACTCAGTGGGTATATAACTTTATTATCTCTCAGGCATGTCACCTCCCGTATAGAAGGTCCTACATAAAATACTGGAGTTTGTTTTGCAAAAAGTCTTGGTTAGTGGACAAAATGTCTTTGAAAAACTTTTAATATTTATAGCTCTGTTATGGCTAGGCTATATGTACAGACAATCAGGAGGTCATTATATAATCAGAATAGCAGAATACAACCATGAAAAACATTAAAAACTAGAAGCAACACTAGTACTGAAGGAACGGAACCAGACAGTGCAATGAATCATCAAAGGGATATGAGGTGTCTAAGAAAAAATAAGAGAGCTTTTGTTTCTTTTTTTCTATATTTCTTTTTCCCCTTTTTTTCTGGAAATGGACAGTTTTCATCCTAGGAACTGTGGAATGAATCCTGACTTTTCAGCTTTTCCTTTTATACCAATCATCTAGGACAAAACGTAAAACTCCACATTCACAGACCAAGAGGGGAAAACTTGTAAAAATATATATTTAGAACAAGTGAAACAATACATTTGTTTTGATACAGTTGAATTGTTTCATTAGAATAAAAAAGTTTTTCACTGAACAGGTGGAAATATTGAATGTATATATGATGTAAACATTAATAGAGAATAAAATTCTAATGTTAAAAGGATAAATTCAAAAGATAAAAAAGGCAGAAATTAATTGTTTTATTTTGATTTTAAATTACTGAAAAGTTTCCATTAAAATATCATTAAAATTAGCATGTTCTTATGAAATATTTAAAAGAATACCCTTCTGAAAACAATTTTTTAATCAACTTTATGTGGAAAAAAATATACTTTCCATTATTTTTACCACAAATGCATGAAAGATATTGCTAATGACAGACTTGTTGCTGATGGAAAGAACCAGCTTGACTCTCTTGAGAACAATGAGTCCTCCACACAGAACAAAAAGATAAAAATTGGTGTAGCCATCTTCAAAAGTACCTTTCTATAAAGTACCTTTCTATATATGGCGGTGTTTTAAAACTGGACAAGAAAATAGTTCAATTCCAGCCCATATAATTAGACAAAGCTCTATGTAATCCCAGTTTATTCTCCTTCTGAATGCTGTCTACAAGGATTATAAGGATGGTCCAGTAAAAGTGTGTATATGTTGGAAAACTTACACGGGCAAACAAAGACTAAATTAAAAAAAAAAAAAAAAAAAAGAGAAAGAAATAACTCTCTAGCATAGATCAAAGGCAAAGATTATAATGATAAACTTTTCTCCCACTGAGAATCATCAAATGGACAGACTTCATCTACAGAAATAATTACGACTGACTGAAATTTTACAGATCGGGTCTGGAAGGCAGACTCTGGGAGTGAAAAAGCTGGCTCACCTCTAAATCCACAATGCTCTGTTTTCTGAGGTGGCCAACCAGTGCAACACACAAAAACAAGGTCTCAGAGACACTTCTTAGCATGTTTGCATTCACTTCTTCATTTCATTGTCAGATAATAGTGGCATCCATCAGTGCTGAGTCAGTTTATAGTGCCTATGCATCATGAAACACTTCCTCAGCTTCTTCCATTGTCTTTTAGAAGCACAGATCAAATTTTCTGAAATTCTTCCTTGTCATGGTGAATCATGAGCATCAGAAGCACAGGCCTGAGCAGCTTATAATGTGCATATAGTAACAATTGTTCCACATACTGTATCCAATATAATAATACTAGATGCTGATATTGGCTTAGTTGACACTGGATATCGCCAAAATTCATTGTCACACCAGAAACAGAAAAAATCTAATCAGGAAGAAGTGTGAAGAAGGAACCTTCTGGCCAAATTCAAATCACAATAATGCTATTATCAGTTGGGAATAACAGTAAAAGACTAAATGGAGGGAGAAATTACCAGAAAGGTATGTTGGGCAGCCCTGCACTTTTCTGAATGGTGCTTCTTCTGCAACTCACGTGCTCTAAGTCATAGCACATGACAGTGAACACATGGTAGCCTGGTCCCACTCTCTTGATTCACATTGTTCTTACATGTAGCCCTATTTTGCCTGCATAAATAGGGAGGAATTTCCAATTCCATGGAGATACTACAAGTTTAGTCATGAAGATAATTAAGTCCTTTGGGCTTGAACTACCCAAACATTTCATACTTGAAAGAAATTCAGATATGACTCTGAATGTCTGGACTACTGCCATCTAAATGGTTTGGATTCATTTGAGGTTTAAAATTAGCTTCAAATTCCTCTTCACATCAATTCATCATTCAGATATTTCCTATTCTTATTATTAGAATTATAGAATGGCTATAAATTCTAAGCAAGATAGTGTACAGCCTACTTCTATCGACATACAAAAGCTAGCTTCTGTCTTTCAAAAGCTTCAAATCTAATCGGCAAAGATAAAAACAAAACAACAACAAAAAAAAGACATAGAAAAATAAATGATTACTGATATCCTTTTCCAAAGGATAATAGAAGCATAGAGAAAGTCTAGTCACTTGCCCAAAAAATCCCACAGCAAATCAAAGGTAGATCTCGGGAAGGGCTCTAAGACTATTGCCTCCCAAGGCAATAGGAGGCATAGTCACTAGATCAATTTACTCTAAATATATTGCAAGAATAATTATTTCTAATTCCCATTGTTCACTGCAGTTAAATGAAATAATTTTTAGACTTTCCAGAACTTTTAGAACTCCACTATCCAAATAACTACAGTTTCTACAAATAGTGGACATTAATATAATTTTAACTTAGATCTCAAGGTACTTACAAAAATGTAGATACCTCCTGGTACTGCTGTGGTGGTCAGATAAAAGGGACCTTAGTACAGAAACAGGGACACTAGCTTGAAATCAAGCTTGATGTCTAGAGATCTTTGAAGTTAAAGAGAAAGGCAGATAAAGAGCTACATTTATCTCCAGGATTAGGGAGCCTCTGGGAGGTATCTGTCTGAGCCACATTCTTGGCTCAAGTTTCTAATTTTACCTCCATTTCTAAGTAGAATTCCTGGGGCTCATTCTGAGGGCTTTTTTTAAATATATATATTTCTGTGTTGATTTTTAGATACTGATATCAATAGTTTATATTTATACCAAAAATTACTTGATAGTAACACTGTCTTTCTTAAAGCTTACTACCTGTTGTGTTGTTTTGCCATTAAAAATTATTGAAATCTAATAGAGAATCTGAAAGTAGAATTCTTACAATTATAAATAGATTTTAAAACTTCATTTTCTTTCCTGAGGTATGGGATTTCGGGTTTTTTTCTTTTGTGTGTGTGTGTCTGTGTGAATAGGGGAGGGCAGGAGGGTTCAACATGACCTGCGGTAAATATTATCAAATGAAATTTAACTAACAGCTCTGATGAGATACCAAGAAAGATTGAAGCTCACCTCCCAAAACTGTATTAGTTTGTTGTTGCTGTTGTAAAAAAACTGTTTTGCTGACACCTCGGAAATAATTATGATGAGTAAAAAGATACTGTCTTTGCAAGGGCAATTTTGGACTACATTTAATCTGTATTAAAGAGATGAAACAAAACAATAAAGAAAAATATTTAAAATGGAGATTCTGCACTGAATTGATCCCATTTTGAACCTGTCATTACTGCAGTGCCTGAAACAGAGTACAAAGACCTCCTACTTTTCTCACGGTGTTACACGAGACAGTAGACAATATAGGAGGACCTTAAATGCAGCAAAACAACATAATAGTCACTGTGAGGGGGAGGAATAAAAAATTAAATTATTTTTTTCAAAATTTCTATAAATATCTCCAGAAGTTAGCTGTCATGTGACAGGCCCATTCCTGATGCTGGGCACAGGATATTCCCATCCTGCACTGGAAGATCCTTCTTCTTAAAGAAGAAGAAGGAGGGAATGAAAATTATGGTTTATCTGTTTATATGCATAGAAGTACTGAAAATATAAGTTTTTCTAGTTCAATATATCAGAGTGCTATTGTCTTTTGATTTGCACTGCCTGTGATTGGAATTAATTGTAGTATTTTATATACTAGAATGGTAATGTCTGATTAATTTTAATTTATCACTGACAGCAGATGTGTATATTGGTATATATACACCTATTAAAAATACTACATTTGTGTTACTTCATAATTTCTTGGTTTAATATAATATAGGTCAATCATAAACCATTTCCACAGCATAATTTCAAGAAACCAAGTGAAACTTGCTTCAAATTTTATTGTGAACTTAAGGCTAAGTCTGAACTGAATAAAGGCTGGATAGATGCCTTTCAAACCTATCTTCCTCATGTGGAGAACACAGATAATTCTATGTTAAAGTGTAGCTTTCTGATACAAACACTTTTCAGCTGTCTACAGAATACCTAAATTATAATGGAATATGGACAAATAATTTGCCAGCTTTCTTTTTTTTTTTTTTTTTTTTCCCCCAAACTATTACAAATCTGAATTTTAGTGTTGATCAGTGTAAATTCAGAATGACTGAAATGTAGAATTTGGACCATTTATATTTAAGACAACCAAATGGATATCTTTCTTTTTTTTTACATAGAAAAATCTTCTGAAAAACTATGTGATTCATTTTTCTCTCAAAAAAAAAAATGCAAACTCAAAATTATCAATACCCTAGAAATAGGTAAGTATGTCTCTGTCATAAATAGTAATATTATTTACATGATTTGCTTATCCTCCTGGTCCAAACTGTAGCATCTTGGTTTAGACTGATATTTTTATAATAATTTCCTACTCTGGTTTCTCTTTAAGCATTGTTTACCTGATTCACTGCAAAATCAAGATATAAGACAAAACCTCAAAGAACTTAGAAAGTACTGTCCAATTGGTTGAGGACTGAAGAGACCTTTTCTTACAAATGTAAATATGCCCAGAAAATTCCCATGCCTACAAGCTGAGTCCTACTGTTTTTCATCTAATCATTTGCAAAATTGGAGGAGGGGAGGGGAAAAAAAAAAAAAAAAGTATGACAGAAAAAAAAAAGGTTTCTGGTAGGTGAGCCACAGCAGGGCAATTAAGATGATATGGCAGAGGTAGACATCTGCTCCTAGACAGATACAGTTCCACTGATGCTATCTATAGTTACAATCCTTCCGAGAGATAAACAACGTGCAAGAGCAACGTGCAGAAGGAAATGCCACACTGAGAAAGTGGTGATCGTGTGGCCCTTGTGGTCTGAGAAAGAGAGAGAGGCAGCAAGAGAAAAAGGGAGGGGTGGCATGTGAGGGCTGAACCAGGCACAAACAGGTGACAGAAGTTGTAAGACAGACATGCATCAAGATACAAAGTTGGGAGATATGTGAGAACTGACACTGGAGGGGAGCAGAATTACAGCAAAGATGAAATGCACAACAAGACCAAGACAGAGAGAGATGGAAAAGCCCTCTCTTAAGCATTCTGTATAAAGTTACAATTATTCTATGTTGAAATTAAAAACAAAACAAAACATCAGTGGATGATTTATTCTCTAAGATTTGGAGGCTTGGAGGGCTTCTCAGAATTTCAGATTCACATTTGGGTTCCTCACTAAAAAACTTAACCTGAACTGTGCTCCCCAAAGTAGGTGATTGTTGCTATTTCATATTACTGTCACAGCAATGCTCAGACACAGCAGAATTAGTATTCCCTCTTGTTCTTGACCCCAGATGCAAATCAAGCCTAAAGGAAGATGTGGTATCTACTCAAAATAACTTGGATTAACCCTGTTTAATTTAGGCAGGACTTGAAGCAACATTACACTATATAGCAAGCTCTGTGACCCCATCACAGACTGAGGAATTGAGTTTTCTAAAGGTAAACTGACAACTCTGCAACTCCTCATTTAATTTGCCCCTCAGTTCCTTGCAAGGAGAATTTGGTTGTTCTCCTCTGATACCAGGCGTTAAAAGTCCCACCAAAACAGGGAACATCCTTCTTCCCTCTACCTTTCCTGCTGGCAAGGCTTAACATTCATTCCACTTAAGAAGTTCTCCAAATTTAAGAAATTCTCTGGAGAAATCACAGCAACAATTCAGGGCCAAGTGGTTTGCAGAGGTCACTGCCCAGAAGCAAACAGCAGTAATGCTTTGCTAAGGGCAGGACCTCTGGCCTGCATGATGTGTTGTCTTCTGTTTCTGGGATGGACTTGGGGCCTGATTTACATCAACAAAAGCTGAAGAACTGAAACACCAAAGTGTCAACCTATCTTGTGTTGGAATCTCAAACCAATAACGATGAGTTTTCATAATGTATGTTATATAATTTTTCAGCCTGGTTACCCCATGGTCTCATTTTGTAAAAAAAAATGTTTCTTTCTCTTTCTGGGAAGAAGATAGAAATATAAAAATAAAGAGCTTAATATAAAATCAAAGAGCGAAGTGAATCTCAAATTCTCATGCAACCTTGTGCTTTGGAGATGTTTTAAATTACTACACCTGAAAGGTGTTTGTCCAGAAAAACTTAAGCCTGATTTTTTTTTATCTGAAGAAAGTAGAGCTGGACTTAATATCTTTAATGAGAAATTCACTTGAGGACAGATTCTGCTATCCTGACTCAGTTCATACCCCAGAGAGACTGATGAATTTAGATATTTCTTCTGTCCACAGGATGCTCATAAAAAGACAGTATTTAACTCCAGTGTATTAATGACAGAAAATCGTACAATAAGGTTTTCTGTTTGTTTAAATTCACTTTTGCCTTCCTTATTCTACACAGAGTAAGCATGCACATTTGAATGATGCAATTGTTGGTTGTTGGTTACTTGTTGTTTGTTTATTTTTTAAATTCTTGCATGTTCCTTTTATTCTGCCTCTTTTTAATTTCACATTTATATATGTAAGTTTCAATATTTCTTTCTGAGACATGAATGTTGTTGAAACTCAATCCTATAAGTAACTGAGGAATTGAAAAAGGTCTAAAGTTGAGAGCTCTATTGTACATGACCCAAGGAACTTAATTTTTAAATATGAATGTGAGATCAGGTTATTGCTTTATTAAAATTCACATATATCTACATAGAAATATCAAAACATGAACAGTATCCGCAAGGAACAAAATTATCTTACTAATGCTTCTGGTTTTAATGTATAATTTCTCCTATTACTGTACTATCCATTCTATATATCCAGTAAATAATTCGATTATTTAGAAGCAGTCGAAAAAGGTCTGATCATTTGAGCTGGTCAAAAAAAGCCATAATTTTGGAGTACATGGACTTCCTCTTTTGGAATGTCTACAACAACCACCTGTCCACACAGAAGGCCAGTTCCTAAATTAGCAGCCCTAATGGTCATCCGAGTGTAATAATTTCTGGACTTTACAGGTGATAATGTAGCTTTGTTATTCCCATCTATTAATTCTTGGGGAATGTATTGTGTGTGCTTAATCTTGCAATATATGTTGATTGATGACTATATTTATTTTATTACTCTGCACTCCTGCTTTTCTGTCTTTTTTTTTAAAAAAAAAAGTGCAGACAAATATTTGGGTTTTGTGATTTTTTTTAAAATTTTAATACAGCAAAGAAGCACTCTCTCTTCCTCTCCTGTGTTTCTTAATGCAGAAATAGATCTGATAAAAAAATCCCATTAATAACTTAAGAACAATATTTTAAAACATTTTTTGGGGTGTTTTGCATTATTCGATTCTAACCTACTGTGTTACTTTCAGGTGGCAGACTATCATTATGACTGTACTGTGCCTCTTCCCTGGTGTCTACCACTTGAAAGCATGTCCCTCCCCCATCCCAGCTTTGCTTTGCTTTGCAAGCTTTTTTGTCTTTTCTACCTTGCTAGAGGCATTATTAGGGCAGTTCACCTTTGACCAAATGGGCAGGCAAACATCCATCCTCTGGAGACAGTACTAATGCTGTTTGGTAGATCAGCTCCCAAATGGTACTGAACTGTGACCTCCTCTCCTGTTCAAAGACTAAATACATAAACTTGAGTTTCCATTGGTGCCAAGCCTGGGAACCTGAGTTGTTCCCTAATCCCAGGTCTTGCAGCACAATGGGCAGCTCAACATGCCAACCGGCCAGCCTGAAAGAATGTCTTTATTCTCTCCTCTTTAACAAATGGCTTATTTTTTTGGCCCACAGGCTGCTAGACCTTGTCAACTGTCCAAAACTTTATTGTTTTTCTGTTAAACTTTCTTCTTTTTTCCCTTTGATTTTATTTATAAATAAAATTAAGTCCTTTTTATATTTCTTGGTAACATAATTTTAAAACATGGCTGTTACTTTTAATCTGTTTTTCAAAGTCTATCTGCCTTTTTGGAAGCCTGCAGGAACCACAAAAATTATACAAGCTCTGAGGGTTTAGACTCCTTAAAAAGAAGAATCTGTGGAAATGTCAAGTGCTACTATAATACAGCGTTCAATATTACTCAGAGAAAAATGGGAGTAAATGCTTAAGAGCATTCGAGAGTTTCCAAAGATGGGTCTCTGGTCTTGGCCTCATCTTCACTGTGGCTACAGTACATTGTATAAAGAGTGAGTGTAGGACAGAATACTCATCTTGGGATCCTACATTTTGGAGTTGTTCAGGGACAGTTGTCTTCAGAGGAAGTTAAATCAGACTGCCTAGGTTTGTCTGGTTTTTATTTCTTGAGCTATTTCTGGAAACACCTTTTGCATTCAGCAGAAGCTTCTGGGAATGTGGTTTCAGGACGAGTCAGAGCTTGGCAGAGAATCAGCGAGATAAATCTGATATTACAATATAGAGACCAAAATTGCCCTGGGAAAGGAGGAGCTCCACAGGAGCTCCACGCCATCACATGAAGAGAGGGATGGTGCTCCATAAATATGGCCAAAACCAATACAAGAGCCAGGATACCCCTATTCTTCTCCCTCATCTCAGTAATGTGTTGAGACATGTTCAGATGTTCAGTGGGGAACCTTGTTCCTGTTTGGAGATATAGAACTAGGAGAGGAATATCCTTGTGGATGGCAAGATAGATAGGTTCTGCTCTCCTGGAGAATACTAGTTAAGATCAATTTAAACACCCATGCACTTCTGAACCAATTTTTGCATGCACTGTTTAGGAAAAGTGACAAAAGTGCACAACTTTCTGGAACCATACATGATCTAAGAATCACACAAATTTCTTAAAAATGTATGCATGTGTGTACACAAGTGTGTTTGTATGTGTGTGTGCATGTGTGCGTGTATATATATATATATATGTAAAATTTAATACTCTTTCAAGTATGAGAATGGCAGCACCAGAGTAAAAGAATTGCAAAACTAAAACGTCCACATTAAGCTGATGCATGGTACATACCAGATGATATATATACTGCCTTATTGTTCAGTGGCAGCTAAGGAAGCTAAATGCATAATATAAGATATATGTATAGTCTAAGGGTCAAATGCTGTCAGTTACACAAGTGTAAATCAAGAGCTATTGCACCAAAGTGACTGAAGTTGCAGTACCCTGGATTTACACAAGTGTTGCTGAAAGCAGAATATGAGTCAATATGTGTCATCAATACAGCTGAGTTAGTGGTACTGAGGGAATTTTATTATGTGCATGCACTTAAGTGCTTCACATTTTTTCATTTTTTTAAATATTACATTTTATATTTCTTTTTTTGTCTCTGTTTTTAAAGGAAAAAGGGGTTAAAATCCTGATTCTGTAAGTGAAACCTCCACCTCCCTCATCTACCAAACTTTTTCAACCTCAGTTCATAAAGACAACAAACATTTTATAGCTACAGAAAGCTTACTTACCTTATAATTAAAGCCAGTCTTATTTTACATAAATGCATAATTCTGAACCTCAAGCAGGATGTTACTAGACTGACTGCCTGCATGTAGAAATGCATTCTTGATGTTTGCTCAGTTTCATTAGCAATTGTGCAGGCTGCAACGAAGGGTCAGGAAACAAATTTTCTTAGACCTCTAGGAGAGCAGGATTTGGATGTGGCAGGAAAAACTGCGGACCTGGCTGAAGTGAGCGAGTGTGGAGAGTTGGTAGCTAAAAGAATAATCTCTATTAAAAGACCATAGCACAATTTTCTTAACTAATGCTTTCTGGGTTTGCTATTGAGAGGTTCAAAGGGGGAAAAAAAATAGCCTTGCATGGGACACTGATTGCAAGATACAAATCTATGGCACAAAACAGAGAGGTACAAAAACTCATAATCTATTGCAGAACTAGCAGAGTACCTGTCAGATATATCTGGCCTTCAATGACCTTGTTTTGCATGAAGAAAGAATATATGGTTTTCTGGGTTGAGAGGAGGTTTTTAATTCTGAAAGGAGGTTATGTGTTAAATATATGGTAGCAATCTATTCAATAATAGAAGTCAAGTCCCTTACTTGTGGAGGCAGAATTCAGTATTCTAGCACATAAAATAATGCCATTATTTCTTAACATACTTTTAAATTGAATGTATTATTTTTAAATCACTTTTTTATTATATCTTTGAATACCTAGAAAGATTAAAAAAATCTCAAAAGTAGATTCCCCAATATTCACATAATCAAAAATGGACGAACAAATTTGGGACACAGTTACCAGAAAAAAAAATCCATTTAAGATTACAGTGATCAACTGTGGAGGCTTATTGCTTCAACAGAAACAGATAAAAATGTGTCTGAAATAAAAAGGGCTGAACAGATCTCAACACTATAGTGATAATTATAGTTAGGTTATAATTTCTAAAAAAAAAAAGGAAAGGAAAAAAATATAAGGAATCATGGTTGGTTTCAGAGGCTTAAGGCATTTAAATATTGTGTACTGGATACATTTATATAGAAATAAGTCCATAAAGATCTAGGTTTGTTTTTTTTTTTTTAAAGCCACATCCATATATGTGCTCAGAACACATGCACTCTCTTAGCCAGTTAGAATACAGTGTAGGTATAGATTTGTCAGGATTGTTTGATTCCAAAAGGATTCATATAAGAAAAACTTTTCTTTCAGAGAAATAATCTCTCTAGAGGCTGATAATGATGACACAATAGGCTGGAGTTGCTATTATTAAAAAAAAAATAATAAAAAATACCACTTTTCTGACTATGTTTCTTTTTTTTCCCAGTGGGATTCTGATTTCAGACATTCTACCAGCCTGACATCCACTGGGAAAGCGATGACACCATAAATTATTTAAAGGTTTGAAAACCACAAGAACTACTGTATATAACCAGATTGGATTGACTTTTTAAATCTTTTGATTAATAATACATAAAGCCTTAGATATGTGAATTGGTCGAGTGCTAACCTGTTAACAAAAGAAGTAGAAAGGATGAATTCTAACATTTCTCATAAGTTATTCTACTTAACACGTTGGCCAAACAAAACAAACAAATGGAGTGCTCTGCCTTAGTCTTATGCCTTCAGTGCACCATCAATATTTGATGACTACCTAATGTCTCTATATATCTGGCCATAGATGATATTTTGATCATCTGACTTTCCAATTTCAGACTTCCCTGCTTTCTCCTACATTCGTCAAAACAAGTGACTAAAAAGTAGAAACTGTTTCAATATCCTGGTTTCTTTTTTGACTTTCATTTTAACAGCACTAACTACTTAGAGAAAAAAAAAAAAAAAAAAAAAAAAATAAAAATTTTATATATATATATATTTCAGTCTTCAGCAACAGAGAAAGGCTAGACTTTCCTTGTTTTATCACATTTTGTGCTCAGCAGCAGGACGGGAGTAGATATGTATGCCACTTCAGAAAGATTTCATGTTCTATCCTTCTACTGCTGGCTCTGTTTTAATTATCCCCAAGTTTCTTAAATTTTTGTCTCTCAAATGCTGCTTTGGTTGGACCTCAGGGGAAAGAAGCATTGTTTGTTCTTTCCTCTTCAAGTACAGATGAAGATGCATGGGACAGCCTGCATTTCTAAGCAACAAGAAAAAACTATACTGGAGACAGGCTACTTTGCTTCTGGGTAGCCTGATCCATGCTTTGGGAGACAGGCTATCCAGGGTGACTTCAGCATGATATATTAGTTTACAATAGCAACTACTATTTTTTTTCAGTTCAATAGACATGTGCAATCCCTTTGGATTATTTTGTATTATTCCAACAGAAGCTTCACTTCCTTAGATATAGGAACAATAGGAAACCCATCTTCACGTTTCTGTATAGTCAGTCTTGCACACTTATCCTTTATCCATGCAATTAAATTCTCAGCTTCCTTTTGCATGAGATGCTGACTCCCCACTCAACCTGCGGCATGTCCAGCCATTGAAACTCTGATCAATTCTTTTTGCCTCTTGACATGTCCATGGAACCATCCTTTCTTGGTCTCCTTAATGACAAAGATGGTGGCTACCCATGGCCCACTTTTACATCTTTTAAAGCTTCTGTACTAGCAGGCTAACCTCCATCTCACCAAATGATGCCTCACCAAATATTTTTTAAATCCTAAAGTCTACATGAGATTAATCTATGCATAAAGGAAGGAATATTTCAGTTCAAAGGCACACCCTACAATTTTTATTAGTCCATCTTCCTCAATTTGATCAGTTATTACAGTGTAAATTTGTGTTGATGTCATTAATGGAATTTGAATCAATTTGCTACAATATGGGCAAAATCAGAATCATATCCCAACTCTGAGAAAGAAATGATGTTTAATTTCTTACTAGAATACAAACCTCAGAAAACTATAACCACCTCCACATTACACCTGAACTGGGTCTCACTTATGACACCAATAATAAATGTAAATTATTTATTAACATTTATTAAATGTTAATAAGAAGTCCTATCACCTGGCTTTCCTACACACAGTTACTATGTGAAATCTGTTGTCAGAATCTGTTCCCCTATCTGACTCTAAATATCACCTAATTTGTTCATAGCTCCCCAAAATATAGTGGAAGTATATTCATTTTCTACTAAAAACAATAAGAATCTCACCTGTAGCTAAATTATACCTACAATTTTTTCCTTATATATTTGCCATATCAATAACAGTGTAGGCACATTGCTTTATTAACTGTTAATGGTTGTACACATAATTTGAACAATCCATTCTTGTTCTAAAATTAAATTCTAGCTACAATGTTATTTTTGCACGTTTTCTTACCACATTTTAGGGTCTAATCAGGTGACTGAGACCAGCAACTGACTTTATCAGAATAGCAAATATCTTTTCCATAACATCTTTCAACTGTCATTTTAAATAAATAAATAAATGAATGAATCAGCATTTGTTTTCTTTTTTTCTTTTCCATCTGGGATTATGTGACAAAATGATCTCCTGCATATAATCAATTATTTTTCTTCTATATGTTTTACATTTTCCTGCAGAACTATTTGCAAGTATAACAGAAAGATCCTTTAGAGATAATCTGGTGATTATTACAAATTCAACCTTGGATGCTGCAGGCATCAAAAGATGAAAATTGTCTGAAGTCCACTGTTGTACAACAAATCTGTACCTCTGGACTCCTGTCCTGAGGTGAAAATGCGAACCAGAGAGATACTTTTAGAATCATTTTGACAGTTCACGAAATTAAGCAGGGATTAGGGATTCTCTCAGAAATAAATAAAGAAAAATATAATGCCACGGGGCCCAAACAATTTTAATCACATCTCCTTGCAACAGGCATTGCTGTAACCCACTTTTAGGAAGAAAAAGAAGTCGTATAATTAATCCTGGCATGTATTTAGCACTGATGATGCCAATTTAAAAATCTGAGTGTCAGTTCAACACGTTAATACATATATGTAAGCATGCATACATATACATAATTAATATATAAACTACCCATTCAGTTTACAGATTCTTATAGGAATGTTGTGCATCTTGTGTATTCTGTTTTCTTCTCAATTTTATGGATTAGTCCTGATAATACAGATACCTGAACATATGCTTAACTTTACATAATGAGAATGTCTCGCTGATTTTAGGAAAACTCTTGATCTACGTGAATTTAACCAAAATTAAGAAGTCTACTGGGAACATAATCTATGGTGCCAGTCATTTGATACACATATTTAGTAGGAAAAGAACTGAAACAAATGCAGTAGACATAAATGACTGATCCCTGCTGCATTTGTAGCAAGTAAGCAGCAAATATGGTTAAAATGAATTCATAGCAAAAAAGTGTGCAGCTGACCATGGATGTACATTTGGGGCAAACATGGACTTTTACAGTCAGCTTCCCAAAATTCCTTACCCACCTCATAGACTTTTCAAGTACAACTCAAAATGTTTCCTTTCCTTTCCTTTCCTTTCCTTTCCTTTCCTTTCCTTTCCTTTCCTTTCCTTTCCTTTCCTTTCCTTTCCTTTCCTTTCCTTTCCTTTCCTTTCCTTTCCTTTCCTTTCCTTTCCTTTCCTTTCCTTTCCTTTCCTTTCCTTTCCTTTCCTTTCCTTTCCTTTCCTTTCCTTTCCTTTCCTTTCCTTTCCTTTCCTTTCCTTTCCTTTCCTTTCCTTTCCTTTCCTTTCCTTTCCTTTCCTTTCCTTTCCTTTCCTTTCCTTTCCTTTCCTTTCCTTTCCTTTCCTTTCCTTTCCTTTCCTTTCCTTTCCTTTCCTTTCCTTTCCTTTCCTTTCCTTTCCTTTCCTTTCCTTTCCTTTCCTTTCCTTTCCCAAAAGGAAATACTGCAACTTTAAGCAACAGGGTTAGTCCACTTACTTACAAGAGCACATATCCTTTCCTTTCTGGATGAACAAACTTTAATATACTGTATTTAAAAAGTTTATGAAATCAAAGTTTCACTGTATTAAATTAGTATCATGTTTCAATATCTCTGGAAAGCGTTCCAATTAATTTAGCATGTTTCTAACAAACTGAAAAGTCCAAAATGCAACTAGTTGAATTGGATTAAAAGGGGTTTTTTAAAATTATTTAAAAAATAAATAAAAGCCTAGAGACATTTTTTGAGTTTCACTTTATGATCAAATTTTTGTCACTTAAGTTAAGCCATGAATTTTAATAATATTTTTAATTATGTAAATGCTAATTTGTAATAGATGTTAACAAATTTCCTGATTAAAAAAAAAGAAACAAGAATTACTCTTTGTATAGTACAGTTTAGACGTTTGAATTGTAATTAAATTCCATCTTTAAAAATTTCTTATGAAAATTATTTTCCATCCCACTCTAGTCCAGAATGCTGACTAATACATCACACAAATGTTGATTTAAATATTTAAACAAATTCACTTACTTTGGATTTACATCCCCTTTGGGCTCTACTTTCCATGAATACTCTGATAAATAAACTTACTGTAAGAAGAATCTGCTGGGAGGACAAATTATAAACAAAAATTGAAGAATACATGTGGGATATGAATTTTTTAATTCTAATCATCAATTGTTGTGCTAGCAATTAAAGCTGACTTAAGGACAGTAATTCCATGCAATGTTAATTTTCAAGACTTTCTATCTTCATGTCTAGTTTAGTTTGGTTTGCTTTTGTTTCTTTTTCTAGAGAAAACACAAACTCTTCAGACTGTTTTGGTGAAAATGCCAACATATGTGAGTGTATGTCTGCATACCACTCATTTTCATCACTGATTTTTATCTATAATTACTCAGAGTTAGCTGGAGAAGGAACCTGATCCTGAGCTTTCTACATCCAGGGCCTCTGTTAAACCACAAGGTTGTCAGCAAAACCAGAAAGTCTATTTCACTCCTCATTCTCCAAAAAAAGTCCATTCAGACAATATATGAAGGTGGCTTTCAGAGTTCAGAAGGCTGAGTAAAATGGCTCCTGTTCAACACGTGTGCATTAACCCCAGCTCCTGAGGTAAGGATGGGTTCCTGTTCCCTCACAGGTTTGCAGGGAAAGCCCCGAAGCAGAGTTTGTCCCCCATCAGCCGCTGCTGCCGTTGCCTTCACAGCTGTGCCATGGGGCACCAAAGTGCATGAAGTCATACGGCCTCCTGGTCACACCAGGGCATGCCACCCACACAGTTACTTAGACAATCATCCTGAAGGCCCAAGGATGGCTTTTCATGTTGGAATATTTCTTCTTCTCTCTAGAAGAAAGAGACCAATAGGAGATATAGGAACTGAACACTACAGGGAAAGCAAGACTAGTCTGAGCTCCATGTCACTGCCAGCTGCCACCCTTCCCTGCAGAAGTCAGAGCTTGCACACAGCAACCTCAGGGTGAAGCTGGAGGCTGACAAGCTTCAAAGATGGATAAAGCAAGACAAGTTTCATCTCTTCTCCCCACAATTTCCTCTGTCTGGGCTGAGTTCCCAGAACAAAGAGCCTCTTAACCGTAGCCTGACAATGAGATAATACTGTGATGCAAATACTACTGCTGTCTGACACTAACTGTTGGCGGTCCCTGCACAACTCCATCCAAGTCATGATCATGCCATTCAGTTTTAACCCAACCAATATAAACTCTCAGTTTTGTGGAGCAATTAGTGTATCTCTGACCCTAACATACAAAACCCTATAGCTGCAAAGTTTGCAAGCAGGTTTTTTATACAGGAATTAATAGGGTGTAGATTTGTGCATGTGTCTGTGTATGATTTTTTTTGTGTCTCTACTTGTAAGGAGAGGAGTAAGCAATACCTCTTCTTTTTGGATTTTATCACTAGTTTGATGAGCAGCTATAGTGTCTTCCATAAGAAGACCACACTTTTGACAAAGCAGCTGGCACATGCCTAAGTAATTTTAGCCAGAAATTACATCAAAAGTGAGTTCTTCCTATAGACAGCTGGAAAGAGAGCTCTGATTTATTTTTATTTTTGTCCTCAGGATAATGGTTTTTTACTTACTTATGTCAATGGTCAACAGCATAACAAATCCTTCATCATGAGAATGTGTGTATCACTTTTCAGCAAACACTGGCCTTTTGAGGTGAAATTATACACTGCCACTTATTTTCAAATTGACATCTCTCCTGGCTGCCAAGGCGAGTTAATTTGCAAATCAGCATTTTTCATGAAGCTTTTAAGCCAATCCAGCTAGGCAATGGCTGCCATTGCTGTGTAATTACTGTCTAAAGCACTTAAAATTAGATTATTTTAAAATAAAATCCAGAAAGATCAGTGATTTTTCTCTGTACATGGCCAGAAACTGTTTTGCTGACTGAATGGAAGATCTGGATTTAGACAATTACAGCAAGGCTCCAATCTGATAAAACAGGAATGAAGGATGTCCGCACAATGACACTGGCAGACTTGAAGTGAGAAATGTTAGTTTCACTGTTCTTCAGAAAAATAAAATACATACGAATCCCCATAATTATTTCACAAACTGCATGACTTAGATACCACAGAACAGTAGCAAGTGACAAAGTTTGAGAAAGTAATTGCAATTGGATTTGCATTCCGATAACACAGGTTTTTTGAGCACAGAATTGAACTTAAAATTGGTCTAATTTTCAGAGTTTGACTTGAACACTGTCAAAGACTTGTAAACTTTCTGGCTATTATTTTGGTTTGTGATGAAGGCAGAGTCAGGAGATAAATTTGTTTTGAGGGAAGGGTCCTTTTTTGGAGACATCTCTCAGTTGCAAGTTCTTCATCCATCATCAGAAAAAGTCTTTGTTGTTTGGACCTCTGGCTTTAAACCAATCAGGTGCTGATGAGAAAAAGGTGGATGTGGAAAAAGAAAATAGAGCATGTTCTAGAAGACAGTCTATTTAAAAGAGAGGCATGCAGTTGATGAGATAAGAAGTCAAAAAATATAAAAAAACCCACAACCCACAAAGTTTGTAATAGACTACATGTAATAAATTTGTTTTGGTTTCTTTACATAGGCTTTTTAAAAGCTTATTTAATTTTTTCTATCTTTTCATGTTTATTTGGGCTTTTTTCTCACTCTGGCACAGAAATGGTTTTATATTCAACTTCATTCACCACTAAATGTCTATCAAAGATATACTACAAAGATTATAGACTGGTCATTAAAGTGATAGGACTCACGCAAGGATCAAAAGCCATCCAGTACCTCAGCTTTTCATGAGTCTGATGGCCTTTCTAGTTGTCTTCACTAACAAACTGACTTGCATAATAAGAAACCTTGAATGAATGCAGGCTGTGTAGACTATCTGCAGCAGAATTCAGGGGGAAGTTTCCCTTTCTGTTTTATTTGCACTTGAGACCTTTCCATAAGGTAAGCTAGGGGGAGAACTACCGTCACACGTGTCGCAAGCATCTGTGCATTTATTGCCCAGCAAACATGTGGAAGCATTACACTAGGGAAGTAGTGTGGACACAAGGAGTTACTGTAGAGTAGCTGACCCACTGGCCATCATTCATAGACTAACATATCTCTTGATAAGCAGTTCATTTGCCTGTAAGTTTGATCTTTGCCTATCCTCTCTTTGCAGTCTCATTTTTTGTTTGTTTGTTTGTTTGAGGGGTTTTTTTTAAATGTAGAATTCTTTGTCAAACCTAAATCCTCAACCCAAGTGAGATGTAGAACATCACTAAGAGTGACTTAGTAACTTTTCTGTCTTCAGGAAAGCAAATTAGTATAAATAGTGTAAAAAGAGGTAGAAGCGGAAGCAAATTTGGGCCAGGCTGATTTTTCACACAGCCGTATTCCCTGTAACAAATACAATGCTAGCTACCAAAAGGCAAGTGTTGACACTGTTATTAGTCCATGGGTCCTCAGTGTGTAAATCATATTGATGCACGTGGTTCATACATCAGGGGTATGTGGAAATTAAACTGCCCAATATCTCTGGGCCTAGCAGCTTACAGACCTCAATGATATACTGTATGTTCGATGCTGTTGACTTCAAAATCAGTAAATCAAATTACCACCAGAAGGTGCTGACAAAATTAAGCAACCAAGATTGAACAGAGAACAAAAGCTATTTTGCATAGATAGTTATTTCATATTCAGACTTCTAATATTTAATTTATACCATTATTTGGCTTTTATGAAATTGCTTTAATTCTGTATGGGCAATAGGTTTATAAAGCAATTAACAGTATGATCCAAAGGGTGTCTAGTAATGGTATCTAGTTCCATAAACTAAGCTTCACTAAGTACTGGCTTTGATACATTAAGAAAAATAATATTTTATTATAAGAATGATATTTTATCATTCATTTAAAATATAATATTTTATTATAAGAATTATAAGAAATTCAGAGATTGCTGAATAACAGTTGGTTCATGTTAATTCATATATAAATAACGTCTGAAAAGGTAAAAAATAAAATGGGTTTATTGCTCACATCTCCTTTAAATGCTGCCAGGGTAGAATTCCTTTTATTCATTCACAAGGAATGTGAGTGAATACCTGCCCTGCAGCTCAACAGGTCCTGTGATTGGTGTTAGTGTGGATCCAACCTAAAGGTATGAATCTGAAATGCAGACTCAGGGAAAGCCTAGATCCAGATGTGGGTAGTGTGGCTTGATCCAGTTTATTTTCACTATTCAAAAAGACAGTCTAAGGGAAGAATGAATTTGAGTTTGAACTTATATTTTATGGATTAATAATATATGTATCCACTTTGCTCTAGAGAAACAGACAAGGCTTATTTGGCATTTGTAATAATGCTTAAATATTCCTAAGTAACAGGAAATGCATACCGACCCACACCAACTGGGACTGGAAATGAAGAGATGGTCAAAAAGTCCTCACAGTGCACTGTCAATTTAAGTTGCTAAAAATCTTTTCACTGCCTCTGAAGCCTTCTTTGAAAAACTGAAAGTGGAATGAAACTGCACAATCAGTGAAGTCCACAACCTCGCACCACCATCCATAGATGTGGCTCGGGTGGATCCCAGAGTTTGCATCTGTTTGTAGCATTAAAGCCCTATTTCTCCCAGTTTGCCTCCTCAGGTGATGCTATGCAAAGAGGAATTCAGAGAAATAGCAAGGGGCAAATTTGGCTCATTAGTGATAATGAAAGGAGAACATGATATAAATTGGTTGCTTCTAGCCACAGTATAGCTGTGTCAGTTGCTAACCTGTTGCCATTGCTTCTGTTCCACCACAATTTTGCCCTGTAAGAAGAGAAGTTGATTAAGTGAAAATATAGCATAAGGAGAGCACTTAAAAGGAGCTTTTAAGTTATCTGTCTGCTTGCTATCATTTGACCATGAAAAGTACCAGACTCAATTAGCCTGGAGTTCCTAATAAGGAATAATAGAACAAAAAAAAAAAAGAGTCAAAAATACCTCACACTTCCCAAAGCCATCTGAAGTCAAAGAACTTGAAAACGACGCTTCACTGTCTTGATGTACTCGGTGTGTTTTCCTGCTGACAAAGTCCAGGAGGGTAGTTAAAAAACAGATATTAATGAGCGACAGCGGTCTAGCAGAAACATACAGATAGTTCCATCCTGTTCTTCTTCCTGCTCAATGAGAAATGCCAATCACAAACTCTCTACCGACTGCTTCAAAGCTTCAGAGAAGAGGTCAATGTGGATCTAATTCTCATTCATATTTGATCAATGATTTTTTTTTTTTTTTTCTGTGTAGTAAAGGAGAATTATCACCATTTGACCACTTACAAGTTACTTGAGAGAAGCCGTTGAGAGCTGCCACTCTGTACCAAGTGATTAAGTTTCTGCAAACAACATCACCAACTCAAACAGGCAGAACTAGCATGCTGCAAAGTTGATGATTATCACATTGCCAGAGTAGATGCTGAAACCCTGAATCCAAAACAACTTGACCTTTCTCAAGTCTTCCTAAGGTTTACAAAGTATGCTAGGACACATTCTGTAAAGTAGCAAGGGGAAACACTAGAAAAACTTCATAAGAATGGAAAACTGTTCATTGTGGGTCAAGGATGTGGTGCCCTGGTATAATCAAGGACATAAAAGAAATCAATACCACACCTAGCTCTTGTAGGAAGAAAAGATAATTATCAATCACAATTAGCTAGACAACATTTACCTCTTAAATGCTGGTCATTTTTCTCTTTCTTGCCTCATTGTGTGAGTATGCTTTTCAGTGTGCCCTATTCCCATTCACCATGTCATCCTCTCCCAAGTTATTCTGTGTGTGCTTTTATCATTGTTCCCAATTTCCCATTTTCTGCTGGCTGGGGTTTGAGTGGCAGCGAGGAATCTGTAAGCAGGTGTTGTGGAAGTGAAGCGTGCCATTCAGCCAGTACATTAGGTAAAGTAACATTCCCCTGGGAACTCTAATGTTTACAACTGCATCAGCCCCAACTGTTCCTGCGAGAAGAGGAAGAGGCCAGTCCTGACCTGTTCCGACCAGACGTTTAAGAAATGCACCCATTTTTAGCTGTTAATTTGTCAAAACTGTAATTGGTATTAACAAAGCAGATTCTTTAGGTACAACCTAGTAATAAAAAGCAAGAGAAGAAATCAGGGCTATAGAAGAGGTTGCATTTGAATGCATTGGATTGTATTCAATACTAGTTTAAGAAAATTTCCAAGATACTCTGCTCTGTGTAATAGATACAGTATGACTGGTTCAGACATGAATGCATTAAAAAAAAAAGATAATTTTTCATTAGCCTATGCCAAAATTGTTCAGGAATCTGTAGAGACTAGACATAAGAAAAAGACCAAGACACCTAATGCAAAAACTCATGCTACAATGTAAACAACTGAGTTACAATTATTGAGGTTCATTTGGAAACCTTAAACCTTCTGCTTTGAGCTCTGGAAGGAGAAAATACATATTCCACAAAAAAAGAGGAAACTACATTCATGTTATTTTATTAATATCTTTTCAAAGTGCTGAACTGAGGTTTGTCAAAGGAAGAAACATTTTAAATAAACAAATATTCTGCTTTCCTTCCTCCTCTTTCCCCAACTTTATGTCCCACCAATAGTCCACTAATTTTCTTAAACTTTTTTTTTTTTAAGTAAATGCCTCTTCCCTGCATAGTTATATGAAAGCAATCATTCCCATTATCATTTTGAAGTGAAGTTCAGGGATTTTATTCCCTTTCCCCTGACCCAAAGAGGTAAACTTTTTTTTTTTTTAATCAGGATCAGTGGAATTATAGTGAGCTTGCACTCCGGGAAACAAAAACAGAATGAGGTGCTGGGGGGTTTTACTGGCTAGAATTTCTGTATTTTTGAAGCACTTACTCAGGCTTTTTCCTTCACAATTATTAACAGTAGTTTGCTGATCACCAAGAACCAAATCATCATAATGCTGTGCTCAAAAGCAGAATGTCTTTATCCTAGTTTGATGGTTTTGTTCAGCAACAAGACTTTTTATACACAATACAAACACTTCAGTAATAATAAAAATTGTTATTAATAATACCCATAAGGTAAAGGTGCTATTTAATGATAAACTTTGTTCATCAGTATGGTTTACATTTACTCTTTCTGACCAAATTAGAAAGACTATGCTGTTTTTCATACAATTTTTTTAGCTGTGTTATTTGAAGAAAATAATACTTCTCCAGCATAACTTCTGCAGTGTATAGTGCCTATCTGTGCATGCAAGGCATCCCATATGGTTGAAGTAGGCTGGAGGGGTTGCTACTAACCATATTTTAAAAAGCAGATGTTACTAATCTTCTAAATATTACCCCCAAAATGATGTCACTTTGAGTGACAACAGTTGGGCTCATCAAGCCCTTCCAATGTCCTTTTGCATGTAATGTGTTAATGGAAAGCAAATTTTGCTCAGGAAGCATGCCTCTAAAAGGGCAGATCACTTCATGTTACTATTGAATTGTTGAGCAGAATGTCAGTTCCTGCAGGGGGATGTATGTATATGCTACAAGCAAGAAGAAAAAGAAGTTTGCCTGCTAATAGGACATTCAGGGAAACTTTCAGGACAGCCATTTCAGAATCAAGCTCAAAGTGCCTGTCTGTGCCATGCAGTACACAAAGGCAACCTTCTTTTACAGTTCACTCAAATATTCACATTAATAATATTCTGTAGAAATATTTCTCAGGTACTAATTATCCATTGGTTGAAAAATAATTTTTTAATCAGTTTTGAACACACGGCCATTAAATACTTATGCCTCCATTTTGGGGAGAGTTAAGTAAGACCACTTACCTTAACACTACTGTATAAAACTCTTATATATTAGTCTAGGTTTTCCTTTTTATTTCATGATTATTTTTAACTTTTTATGGAAGCTGGTTTTTGTTACCTGTTTAGTTACAAAGACTGCATGAAGTCCTACTGTTCTGAAGAGAGAAAGATGGAAAAAGCTTCTTTGTTCCTAACTCTAGAGTCCTTTTTAGCTAAAATGTCTATTTCAGCAATCAGTACTTCTCTCTTAGTTTTTCTTTACACACATCTCCCTTTACAAAGCAACAAGAGCAAAAACATTTCACCCTCTGGTACCTTTTCATTGCATAAACCAGATATATATATTTTGTTTGGAGGCAGGTGACTGGTTCTACAAACGGGGACTGATAATTTTCATATTAAGAGAGAAAGAGAGAGAGGGAGAGAGAGTAGCTGTTAGGCCTATCTTTTTCAACAAGGTTTAATCTAATTTGTAACAGTGTAATGAAATTCTCTGTTCCATGCTTACCTTTTAAATTTCCATTTTTGTCTTTCATGCCACATATGAAACATATTTACACTTTGCTTAGTCCCTTCTTGTTGCCAGCATGGACTTTAACCATTCCAAGCAGAAAATGAATAGAAGTTGGGGAAAGCTTGAGTGACTGGCAACAGGCACACATGGTTAAATGTCAGCATTTCGGTATGTCATTTAATGGTCAGACACTTCAGTGCATTGCCATCCAACAAACCTATGAGACATACTATCAAGGAATATATGCCAGCTCTTTTCCAGCAAACCGCCTGATGCCTGATGCCAAGCACTGGTGGGTGTATACCTTTTTATGCTGTCACTGTATTCAGCCTCCAGGGTGTTGCATGAAAGGATCACTGGATGTTAATGAATAACAAAATGTGTCATTTCCCTTTAGAATTTGTCTATCTGTCACATACAGTGAAAAAGACGTGTTTGTTTTCTTCTATCTGTATTTACATGTGTGTCAAAATACGTACTGTTAAACCTGGCCACATGCTTAGACAGTATGTTGTCTTGTTAGTCTTTTTTTTCATTATTACTATTGCACATGATCATACATCCCGTTTCATACAAAAAATAAAGAATCACAGCAAAACAACTGAGAACATAAAGGTCTGTTTCTTCTTGCTTGGAGTATCTTGTACTTAAAACTGCACTTTCCCTTTACAAAGAATTTGTAAGAAAAGCGTGTAACATATTTTAGGTATGCTGCCACTCACATGTCATCAAAATATGACAGAAAATCATACTATGAGAATCACTATTAGAACTCAAAACCACAGCTGTAGAGTTTGAAAAAAATTTTGTGAATACCTTGTAAAAAAGATATTAATGTTTGTTTTATTCGCATCCCTTTAATGGCCTGTCCACCATTGACCAATTTATATGTTGAAATGAAAGGGTTCAGACCTATAGATACATTTCAAATAGTTTTGGGAGAAAACATATTCTTTTGAGACACAGAATGAAGCAACCCATGAAAGTCAGTCAACCAATCCACAAGGCAGACCAAAGTCGGACTGCACAAAACCATTGTGGGGCACTTTCTGGTCAGCTAACAAATTGGTGCAAAAAACACTTTTTTGAAAATAAGAATTGGAAGCAGTTGTTTATTATAAATTCTTCTTTCAGCTCTTCTCAGAGCCTTCCTGACATGCAGATTCATGCTTTCAGCTTTTGACCACAGGTTTCTGTCAACTAGACCAAGTTCAAAGCATCAGGGTACAATAAAGCACTCTAAATAGGTATCCCAGTGCCACTTCTCATATTATTTTGCAGCTGCACAAGAAAATCAGTATTACCCCTACACATAGGAAGAATAGTTGTAGATATTAAATTGCACTGCATAGAAGTAATTTTATTAGACACTCTAGCAGTGAGAAAAGAATATCTATAATTTTCTTTGCAAATTCTAATGGCTGTATGAGCTACTTATATTTTCACAGATAATGTGTGCTATTTCCAGAGAAAGACACGTGGGTTCGTGTGTGTGCACAGTTTTAATGAAAACTCAAATCACTGTGAGTCTTTAATTGTGTTTTTCAGCAAACTGATTTTAAGTTCCCTGGGGCACACATACTTTAGGATTGTGACATATCACACCAGGTTAAGTCAAACTCAAAATGTTATGTGATATGACAACATGTAAAACACATGATTAACGCAACCACTGGGAAACTCGTCTTTACAAAAAATGGTGCAACAGGGAAACTCGGGGCACTCTCTGGTAAATTCTGCTTTTAAAAACTAAAAAAAAGATTCAATATGTTAGTTTCTGTTTGATATCTGCAGCATTTTCCTTTGGATAAAATTTCACTGTCAAAGATCAAAAAATATTTATGGTCAATGCGAATAGCCAAAGTTGTACTTCTATTGGAAATTAATTGATTTGTTGACAATTTGGAATACGATGGCTGAGATAAAGAACCTACTAGAGATCCATAAACACAGAATTTCACTCAGTAGTTCCTGAAACTGTAGATACTTACTACATTTGCCAACACAGGGAGAACAGTTCCCTTTTCTTCCCTGTGTGAGAATAACCATATCATGCATCTACATTTGATGGCTAGAAAGCATTCAATATTACAGAGGCATCATGAAATGGGGCTATGAGCTACACCAGGTAGACTTCAGATCCAATTTATTCCCTTCTGCAGCACTGTGAAAGTAGCTCTTAAAATTGCCTGTCCCTGGTATGTCAACCCCAATCTGATGCTGGGCAGCACAACCATTGGCCTCTCTTCAGGTTTTACGGTCCTGTTCTGATGCACTTATTAAGAAACAACAGATTTTTTTTATATTTTTTTTTAGCTATCTTTTGTAACACCAGACTGTGATGCTATCTGGGAATTTTAAAGATTGACCTTTTATTGAATTCTTTCAGTCCTTTCCCTGCTTCCCTACCAGCTCTGAACTGAGCGGTTAATTTCAACTAAATTGGGTAAAGATAGAGTTTCAAAAATATTGAGTTTCTCCAAGTCTTGTCAAAATAGACAGCTGGCAGAGGACACAGATCCTTTTTATATCCTTGCTCAGAGAAAAACTTAAATGCTTCTCAACCCTTATTAGACAGAAGAGAATCCACACTGCCACTCACCTTCAGGACTCTTCTGGATTGGAAAGCAAACCGAAAATTCTTGAAACTGTTTGCTTTTTTATTATAGACAGTCTGACAAAACTCTAGCTGTCTAGTTTCCTGTGTGACAACTTCCTGAAATGCAATAGAAAATAGAAATGGAATACACAAAGGAATCACAACTGTGGGATCCTGCTTACCATTACTAAGTAATAGAACAGAGCTAAGCCAGGAGTGAGTATGGCCAGGTCATCTCCAACAAGGAGGAACAGACAATCAAAATCATCCCACTTTTTCTGATCAACATTAGTTTCAACTTGTGCTGACAGACTGGAATAGTCCCCAAACTTTGCCAGTTGTTGAGGAAGAGAGATGTGTATCCTTACAATGGAACAAGGGTCCAGCTTGTGCTACAGCCCCGATTCTTTGATTGTCCTCTGAACTCTGGCCTTGAAGGTGATACAGGGAAAAGTTTCTCAAGCTACTAGTCTACTTGAGCATAGCTACCACAGACACTATGGGCACCCTATGAGCCCCAAGAGAAAGAACTACATTTACTGGAAACAGGGCTGGATGGGCACTCAGGGGCTCTGTGTGAATCACTTGCCTGTGACATGCTCCAGGGTGAAGTAAATCAAGCAGAGCTTTTGAAAAGGTTGTAGCACCTTTATCCATTCTGGTACATCTAGAATTTCCAGTAAAGTCTTCTAACACTCAAATGTTGTTATTAAGGCAGAAGATACAACCTTATCAATCCACAAAGGAAAAAAAAAAAAAAAAAAAAAAGAAGTTAGATGTATCTAGTGCCCAATCTGGTATGCCTTAAAAACAATCTAGTTTTCAAATCCTGTACCTTTTGAAATTCAGAATTTATTAAAATCTTAAAATTCTGGCACTCACAGTTCCCACTGTCTTCTGTTTTGGACAAATTTCAGAAACTGAAATGCTAGGATATTTCTGAGGGTATATTTTGAATATGGTATTATTCAATAATCCAGCAAATTGTATATAATCTATAAAAATAGATTGTGTGGACTAGATTAAGCATAATCCAAGGACAACAAGTGAATATCCTTTCAGTAGGATGATTAGGGATGGAGGGTCACAAAGGACACAGTTCGTGCTGGCTGCACAATTCTGTTAAAGGTTTTAATTTATGACTTTAAGCATCCAACTATTTTGGACTGAAATTGTAAATCATGATGGATTGTGTAATGTTTAATATATTTGGAAGTCAGTAAGGAAACATTTCATCCTCTCCCTTCTAGGAAAAATCAAACATAGGTCCTGTTCTCATCCTCCCACAAGAACAATAGGAATGGCTGAGGAAGAATCATAGAATCACCAAATGTTAGGGATTGGAAGGGACCTCGAAAGATCATCTAGTTCCCCCCCTGCCAAAGCAGGATCACCTATAGTAGGTCATACAGGAATGTGTCCAGGTAGGTTTTGAATATCTCCAGAGAAGGAGACTCCACAACCTCTCTGGGCAGCCTGTTCCAGTGTCCTGTCACTCTCACAGTGAAAAAGTTTTTCCTTATGTTTACATGGAACCTCCTAGGCTCCAGCTTACACCCACTGGCTCTTGTTCTACCATTAGACATCACTGAGAGGAGCCTGGCTCCATCCTCCTGACATTCGCCCTTTACATATTTATAAACATTAATGAGGTCACCCCTCAGTCTCCTCCAAACTAAAGAGACCCAGCTCCCTCAACATTTCCTCATAAGGGAGATGTTCTTCTCCCTTCATCATCTTGGTGGCTCTGTGCTGGACTCTCTCAAGCAGTTCCCTGTCCTTCTTGAACTGTGGGGCCCAGAACTGCACACAATATTCCAGATGTGGCCTCACCAGGGCAGAGTAGAGGGGCAGGCGAACTTCTCTCAACCTACTAACCACAGCCCTTCTAATACACCCCAGGATGCCATCGACCTTCCTGGCCACAAGGGCACAGTGCTGGCTCCTGGTCATCCTGCTGTCCAGCAAGACCCCCAGGTCCATTTCCCCTACACTGCTCTCTAGTATATCATCCCCAACTTATACTGGAACCTGAGGTTGTTGCTGCCTAGATGTAAGACTCTACACTTGCCCTTGTTGTATTTCATTAAATTTCTCCCCACTCAACTCTCCAGCCTGTCCAGGTCTCGCTGGATGGCAGCACAGCCTTCTGGTGTGTCAGCCACCCCTCCCAGCTTTGTATCTTCAGCAAACTTGCTGACAGTGCCCTCTATTCCCTCATCCAGGTCATTGATGAATATGTTGAATATTACTGGTCCCAGTACCGACCCCTGAGGGACTCCACTAGGCACAGACCTCCAACGACACTCTGTCCCATTGACCACAACTCTCTGACTTCTTCCTTTCAACCAGTTCACAGTCCACCTCACTACCTGATCATCCAGACCATACTTCCTCAGTTTAGCTGTGAGGATGCTGTGGGAGATGGTGTCAAATGCTTTACTGAAATAAAGATAAACCACATCCACCGCTCTACCATCATCTATCCACCTGGTTATGTCCTCATAAAAGGCTATCAGGTTGGTTAAACATGACTTCCCCTTGGTAAAACCATGTTGAGTGCTCCTAATGACCCTCTTATCCTTGATATGCCTTGAGATGGCATCAAGGATAAGTTGTTCCATCACCTTTCTGGGGATGGAGGGGAGGCTGACCGGTCTATAGTTATTTGGGTCCTCCTTCTTGCCCTTTTTGAAGATTGGAGTGACATTTGTTTTCCTCCAGTCCTCAGGCATCTCTCTTGTTCCTTGTGACTTACCAAAGATGATGAAGAGTGGCCTAGCAATGACTTCAGCCAGCTCCCTCAACACCCATGGGTGCATCCCATCTGGACCCATGGATTTATGGATGTCCAGATTGCTTAACTGATCCCTAACCCAGTCTTCATCAACCAAGACAAACTCCTCCTTTATCCTGACTTCCTCTGGGGCCTCAGGGGTCCGGGATTGATTAGGATGTGTAAAATTTACAGGTTTTTGTGTCTAAAGTAGAGCTTAACAAAATTTTTAAATTTTATTTATTTATTTATTTATTAGAAATTACTCTTTCTTCTGAAATTGAAACAACATCCCTTTTTTTTTTCCCCTTTTTAAAATATTTTTCATTATGGGAATTTCAGTTAAAACAGCTTGGAAATTGTTCTATTTCAAAAAAGCCTGCACTCATGGCTATAAAGAAATATTCCAAGTAAATTACTGACTCCACCAGCAAACTGTGGCAGACTTCTGTAAAGCCTACAGAAGAACTTTGTATTGATCGTGTACTTGAAGGGATGTTATAAGCAGTTATTGACATATATACACACAGAATTATAAACATATTATATTTATCTACTTCAATTTAATAAAGATATTCCTGAGGTCTGGACAGTTTTCTGCAGAGTGGTGCAGAAAGTTAAGGTGCCTGGTACTCTTTTAAGAACTCTCTGCCTAAAAAAGCACACAGTGCTGAGCCCATCCACAAAGTTTATACCATGCAGAGCCGAATAGCCTTTTCATTCTGCAGGCACAAGGTAAATGTTTCAAATGTTTTTGTCAGGGGTGGAGGTACTGAAGAGATCAAATTGCTGTAAGAAAAAACCCAGCCAGAAGGAGGATTTGTGATGGCTGTGCAGGAGCCATGCTGACCCCCGAAGCAGCAGCAACAGCAGCTCCTGCTCCTGCCTGGGCTGGCGGTGGAATCAGGTTCCTCACCCTGAGCCAGGGAAGCAGGGAGCTCTGCAGAGGTCACACATGCTGCCTTTGGGAGGAAAAGCTAGGGGACAGGAGCTGTGTACTTGTCTGCATGGGGGCTGTGTACTTGTGCATCTGTGTGTATCTGTCCTTTTCACAGCCTGTGAGGCAGGAGCCTCAGGTGATTTTAAATGACAGGCACTTACTGCTTCACTGCTGCACCTTTATGGCAAAGTCCTGCAGAATTTAATAGGGTTGAAGCCAGTTGGATTATACTGAAATATAACATAGTTTCATAGAAAAGACTTTTTTTAAAAAAACAACATCTATAGAGTTTAATAGCAATTGTTGCCTTCTTACAACATTTTAAAACCAACATATGTGTTTTTAAGAGAACATTTTATCTCTGCTATATATTCCTTTGGGTTGCCTTAAAAATACTCTAGACAAGTTATCATTCTCTGCGCAGTTATACTGGATTTTTCTATGAGAAGCATTTGAAGTGATTGAGTAGTAAGAGAAATGGACATCTCCATTAAAGAATAAGTAACCATGCAGTTGTGCTGCAAAACCACAGCAGTACTCTTGCTGGCCTGATCCTTTCTTAAAGCAAAATGGTGAAAAAGTAATGCTGGCCACATCTTAGTGTACTCTGAGTATGCCTGTTCTTTCTTAACTTTGTATTTTTGCTAGTTGCATACAGTATGGTTGATGCTGAACAAACACGTAGAAGGAGAAAAGGGACTGTAGCTCCAAAAAACTTGATATCTGAAAGCATAGTTCACTAAAACTTAAATGATGCATTACATGAAAACATCAATAAGAAATGCCTTTGCATTCATTAGCAAGTTTAAGTGGATTCTCATGGAAATGATGAGACACATTTACTTCTGTTACAGAAAATCTGCTAGTGCAAGTGCATCACTCCTTTCTCTGCTGGTTTGCTAAGAGCTTCAGCATGACCAAGAAGGAAAAAAGGCTCACTACAGGATTTCAACAATTTATTATATGCTAGGAGCTTATTTTTGCCCATTAATCCCAGGTCTCTTTCAAATGAAGCCATAAAATTATGCCAAGTTACTGTGAAAGTTGGGATACTGCCAGCTCTTACCAAGGCAAGAAAACCCTTCAAATATATTTCTTCTGGGACTGAGGGACAAACTTGTTCTGTAAACTTGTTCTCTTCTCTAGTCATCCACTGAGTTTTCATGGCTTTCTGCTATTTGTCACCTTAACTGTTGTACTGTTGGCCCAACAATTATTAAACATAGCTTTAAATACTGCTAATGTGAAAAATTTGCATCAAAGGTACAGCCTGTGGCCAAGGAGTATAAAATTAATTCACTCTATATATAACATTGAGAGGGGATTGTGTAGGGGCAGTTTGTTAGCTAGAAACCCCATTTTATAAAGTTCTCAGAAGTTTTAGTGGAAGACTATGTTTCATAAAAACCTCCAAGAAGTTACTGTTCTAGTTAATACAAGAGAGAGGACTATAAACCATGGAGTAAATGAAAGTCAAATCTTATTATGTCTTATTAAAAGGAAAAAGCAGGTCAGTTGTAATTCAAAAAGAATACTGATTGAATATATTTAAACCATGTTCACATAAGTGAGGGCTGCAAACATCAAAACAAGCAACTCAGTACGTGAATCACCAGAGGACAGAGGAATTAACTGATCTGTTAATGTGCAAATTATTTCAAAGAGAATAACTAGGCCTGTGTTCATCTGAAAGGAGACGGGAAATCCTACAGAGGTATAAAGCCATATAAGCAAATAAATCATGGACATGGAAATTCAGGCCTAAATTTAAACTTTGCAAAACTGATAAATAATAGACTCTGTTCAGTGAATCTAGACTAGAGAAATAACCACCCTTGTTACACACTCCTGAATTGAAGTTCTCCCTGCAAACTACTAAGCCCTGGCCCATTTACTGTCTGACTTGTCCTACCATTGGAGTTAATACTATCACATCTCACTGTTAATCTTTCCTGCCAGCATTCAGTGTCATGTACTGTACCTCTTTATATCCATGTCAGAGAGGGACTGAAAAAAAGGGGGAAAACTGTGTTATTTACTTTTATTGTCCTGCCTGAAATACTCAGTACAGTTAAACAATAACAACAAAAATCTCACATTAAATGTACAAAAGTGAAACTCCCAAAGTATTTTCTAAATTTTATTTTTAAATTCTGATGCACAGCAAGTTCTTTATCCTACACATTTTAAATTTGCTTCCATCTCACATATGGCTGTTCTCTGCTCTACCATACATGAGATTTTTCTCAGCTATGTGTTTCATTTCTATGCCCAGAACATTCTCCAGAGAGATTTCTAGTGAGTGGTCTCTCTTTCCAGACTTTCAAAAAGACTGCCAGAACCAAACCTTTGCTGTGTGGGACGAGTCTCAGGAAGAGTTGTCCTAGCTGAGACATCAGGCACACTGCAAATGATTCCTCTTGCCCTCTTCCCTTCCCAGAAGCCCATGGCTACACCTTCTTACTGGCTCCTGTGTGCTCCTTGTACTGTACCCTCCTTTTTTGCTGAAAATGTGCAGCCCCTACAGAGCAGTCTGAATCACCAATTCACAGCTAGCACTCTGAAGGCTTTCCTTGGTATCTAAACCTTGGATTAGAATTAGGATAACCCTGACACAGGTAAAGGATCCCAGACAGATTGAAGCCAGCCTCATTGGGACATCCTGCCCCTCCAGCAGAAATATTGCTACTGCATGTAGCAAGCAGTGATTTTTTTTTTGTATGGCATTTCATGACACATATGTTGGTTTTAAAATGTTGTAAGAAGGCAACAATTGCTATTAAACTCTAAAGATGTTGGGTTTTTTAAAAAAGTCTATATTATATTTCAGTATAATCCAACTGGCTTCAACCCTATTAAATTCTGCAGGACTTTGCCATAAAGGTGCAGCAGTGAAGCAGTAAGTGCCTGTCATTTAAAATCACCTGAGGCTCCTGCCTCACAGGCTGTGAAAAGGACAGATACACACAGATGCACAAGTACACAGCCCCCATGCAGACCACAGCTCCTGTCCCCTAGCTTTTCCTCCCAAAGGCAAATTTTTGGCTCTAGGACATGGAAGACCACAATGACCATGTTAACAGGAGTTCAGATTTCAGTTGTGAGGTAATATGATGGCTATTGTCCTGTTCATGCTGGAGGAGAGATTAGATGTGGTCTAATTAGGCTCCAACTTCATTATTGTCTGGGAAAAGTTGCCACTTTTTTGGCCCCTCTCCAGGGACCTTTTCCTATGTTCATTTCCACCTCTGATTTATTAATGAAACAAACCTTCTATGGAATGGGTGTCTGCATTGAACTCCTGCTAAATTATGATAGTTTGAACTTAACCTCTTGACCTATCCAATATGTCCTTCGCCTGCTCTGGGGAAGGAAAAAATATCTTAAAGGAGACAAGGATCCAGTTTGCTCCTGCTGGTGAGACAAAACCCTTTGGTACATATACTGTGGAAGTAGAATCATAGAATCATAGAATGTTGTGAGTTGGAAGAGACCCACAAGGACCATCAGTCCATCTCCTGCCATAGCATGGGACAATCTCAACATTCAGACCATGTGTCTGAAGGCACATGTTGTCCAAATGCTTCTTGCATATTATCAGGCTTGGTGCCATAACCACCTCCCTGGGGAGTCTCTTCCAGTGCTCCACCACCCTCTAGGTGAAGAACCTTTTCCCAATGTCCAGCACAACCTAAACCTCCCCTGGTACATCTTCCTGCCATTTTCTCTCATCCTATCATTGGTCATCAGGGAGAAGAGATCAGCACCTGCATTCGCTTGTGAAGAAGTTATAGACCACAATGAGACCTCCTCTCAGTCTCTTTTTTTTTCGAGGCTAAACAAATCTTTCATCTGTCCTTTGAAGACCAGTGGGGACTTCAAAGCTGAATGGACTGAAAAAATATTTAATGATGAATCATTATTTGCTAAAGTGAGAAACCAACAAAAATGTACTTGTTTTTTAAATGACACGTGTTACTGTTTAGATAAACAAAGCATAAATTCAGCTGGAGCCTCCATCAAGAAGAAACCTAAAGTCATAGTCGTTTGTAAACTGATAGTTCACATATTTTTAGGTCCCTTTTCCCATGAAATGATGACATGACATGCCCATGGAAACAATGAAATAAAGGCTGGGTTTTTTTAAGAATGGAATGAAATACTGACATTTATTGCAGTAGATTTACAGGTAAGTTTTGCAGTACTACCAACACATTCTATCAGATTTGTAGGTTTCCAAATATTACATTACTAGATTTTTTAATCTTATTAGTAGGTTTACATCTATAGTGTTGTTTAATTTGTTGTTTGCTAGTATTATATGAGAAATTGTTATGGTATCAGTCTTTCAAATAAAAACTGAAATTTCAAATTCTGAAAGCATGCCTCTATCATAACCAGTAATAAGATGTATGTATTATTTTTAGTATTGATTTTACACTGCAAAGTTATCAGGTTTCCATAGTATTTGTTAATTTTAATTGCCTCTAAGCTCTCACTAAGTTAGTAGGATGTTAATTTTGAAATGCAGGGGGATGGGGAGGAATATTTTATCAATCTACAGAGAGTTTATAAGACTGGAAATTCTGGAGTCAGCATAACAGCTTAGGGCAAAATCCTGCTGTTATGCAATATGGTTGTTGAGGAGGGGAGAGCAGGGGTTGCTGGCAGGAGAACCAGCCTGCTTGTGCAGAACCGGGTAGAGCAAGTCAAATAGGGAGAAAAAATGTTCAGGGAAGGTACCCTGTGGAATGTATCCTACTTGCTAGTCAGTGCCTAGCAAGCCATAGCTACTATTGATCTGATAGGTGCTGGGTGGAAGGATGGCAGCTCCCTGGCCTATGCCACATCACCCAGCTGTGTATGAAGCTACATAGCAGTGGCTGTTTGCAAGTGAGAATGGCAAAAGAGACCTATCTTAGTGTTTTTACAGTATCTTGAATAACTTCCGAAATTCTTGAATATTTGATTAGAAGAAATATCCATGCATGAAGACAAACCAATATTTTAGAACTAGGTTTGTATTATAGTTATTGTTAAATCACCATCAACATACTATTAATAATATGTATTTTCTGAGGACATATTTTTTATGCTTATTCTCATAGGAATTTTTTAACATTCACTCATTTATATTTTTAATGATCTCATGCCACTAAACATTTATGTTCTGGAGGAGCTTAGATGAAGTTTAACAAAAGGCTTTGGACTGAGCTGCTTTTCTTTTCCTGTAAGTGTGAGAGTATGTGCTACTATTCAGATCTAAAAGCATGCTATCGTGTAGAACCTGGTGAAGAAAACTACAGCCTACAAAGTAAAAGAATTCATAGGGTAAACAATGTCTTCACGAGAAGATAACACTTTACTCAGAAGTTCTTTTTTTTTTTTTTTTTTAAGTTATTAAATCACTTCAAACAGTTTCAAAATGTAATGGAAACAATATGGTGTGCCTCTTGATGTTGGCTTCTACAATTAGTGTGTTATTAATTAAATGCTCGAGTAATAAAATAACTTGACTGTTGGAACCTCTCTTTGCATTTAAAATACATGCAGACTGTGGCTCCAATTATAAATAGACCATAACTCTAAAGGCTTAAAACTGCAAGTTAAATTATTCAGAGGCAAATTGTTAAATTTATGTTATAGTCCTGAGAAATTATTTTTGTGCCTTTTTTATTTTGTTCCATATACTATCTCCAAGCATCCTTTTTCACCAGAAAATTTTTATTGCACTGGCTGTATAGATTTCTTTCTCTATTAACACATGTGCACTCACACACACACGCGCTCACAGTCTTACACTTTACTGTCATTTCCTGAGCAACTGTCTGAATGTGTCTAAGCAGGGATAAGTTGGTTGAGACAGAACGAACACCCCTTTATCTCTGTTTATTTACTTTTTGAAAACCTGTTCCACAGATTGTGATTAGCCAGTTAGAGGAGCTCCAATGGTCCTGCTTTCATTGAATTGCCAGTAAAATTTCTACAGTTTCGATGGGCTTTGGAGAAGGTTCATGGTTTGGCAATAAGGAATCTGTTTGGAACTCTCAAAAATTAGGTTGCTTTCAAGCACAAATTAGCAGTTGATATGGGAGTCACAGCTCCATCATCCATCTATGATAAAATCAATTTATGAAGGTTTTTTGTCATACTTACCCTTTACTCATGACCAGACATAACATCTGTTACCATCAGTGGAAAGGTTCCCACAGACTGAAATAATTTTTGGTTTAAGAACTCAGTTTAAAGATTTTGCACTGTTAAGCCTTTGGTCAGTGAGCTGGAATATCTGAATTAAAAGTGGCCAAAGAGACTGGGGATGTCCAGCAACGAGTGTATTGGATTATAAACTTTAGGCAACCTTGTTTGAGAACATTTGTTCAATCAGGTATAGAGTTATGCTGACTAAGTCTATATGGAAAATTTTAATACAGAACATTTTGTTAGAAAAAATAATTCAAAGAAAGTGACCCTGTTTCCCCCTCAAAAAAAAAAAGTACATGGATATGATTAGATTTCCTGTAAAAAAAAGAAAACATTTAAACAAATTATTTTTAGACTTCAGGGCAGATGCTACTTAGTACTGATTGAAACATTCTGCTTGATCCCCAATCTTACAAGTTTGTGTTTTGTTAGAAAAACAATGAACAAATTAAATGCAATAGAATGTTTTAACTATTGCCATATTATAATTTGTCAACAGATTATGCATGGCTATTTTTGGCATGTGTTGATATAATAAAAAAAGAATACAGGAATATAAAATTAGCTTTGAAACAAAATTTCTACATTTTCCAAAATAAAATATGTTTCTAAAATTATTCTTTTTTTCAGTTTTTGTTGTTGTTGTTGTTGTGTTTGGGGATTTTTATTATTTTTTTAAAGAATAAGAATAAACTTTGAATTATGGATTACTTTCCCAGAAATTTAGCACATAATGCCAGGTCAGAAATTCTTCCACATTAACTTTAGACCTTATCTATCTCAGTATTCTCACAGCTGACATTAGAAGCAGCCAAAAGAAAGCTATGAATGAAACTATCACAATTTACTCCTGGTATCTTATTCTTGTGTTTTCAGAAAGAAATAAAAAAAAAATAAATCAAAGCATATTTTAGAACTAAGGAAATATAACTACCCTATTTCAAAGCATCCTCCTCCCCCACTTGAAGGGAAAGCATAAACTTGCAGTAAATCTTTATCAAGGTAAGGAACAAGCTTACTGATATCAGTTCAAGTGCTTAAACCCACTGAGGGGGAGAGTGTTAGCATCTGTGGATATTGTTTTTGTATCTCCATCAACAACAAGCTATCTGGTTAACTGAGTTGCCAATACAAAGCCAAACAACTGTAAACCAGCTGTACACATCTGTATGCATTCCTCCTGCAGAACCATCTGCAGATTTTGCCACAAATCCAATATTGGCTCCAGAGGTTTTGGTGCCCTGGGGACTCTGGGGAATTTCTGTGCCTCCAAGCATAAGTTTACTTACTCAGGCACAAAGCACTGTTTTGTCACCAAAATATTGCTGCCCTTCATGGCTGCCTATCCTACACACATCAATTGCTTTTCTTCAGCACTTCAGAGGGATATTTTGTCTATTGAAAATCAAAAGTAATTTAGGAGTATGCACATCTTCTATTCTTTCATTTGTTGTTGAAATGCTTTTCCAATACTGCTAATATTTTGGAGAATATGGGTTGTCAGAGATAAGAATTCCGGGTCAAAAGCCTTCCACTTCTCACTCACTTGGAAACAAGAGACTGAGAGCCTTATCCAGTTATCCAGCTCTTATCATTTTGGCTAGACTTTTCAAAGGTGCCCTCCTCCACAACTTATTTTGCAAGAGCTGCTAACATGGCCCCTCAAACATAATAGTTCTGTCAGCCAGAATGACAAATCTGCACCAACCATCAGACATGCTGATAACAACAATAACAACAATATCCCATTATTTAGATCATAAATGTGTACCCTGTCTTGCAAATTGGCCATGGATTTGTCACCTGAGATAGGAGAATCCGCACACCTGCCTTTTGCCACACAAACAATGACTATGAATTGAACCATCTAATCTTGGAAAAAGAGTGTGGGAAGGACTTCCAAAGATCATGTAGCCTTTCCTCATGTCTCAAGGCAGGATCAGTGCAATGATGTCTGTCTCACAGGTGCTTGTTGAAACTCTTCTGAAAGACTTACAATAGCGACAATTTCAGTCTGCTCATTTGCTTGCAGCAGAAGGAAGTCTTGTGCAGTTAATTTTTGATATTAATGATTTAACCTTTAAAATCCTTTTTTTGTTGTCGTGATGGTGGTGCAAACCATGTCTAGTACTGATTTCAAATTTCATATAAATCCTTAATTAAGATCTAAAGTCATTCTTGGTTATCTGACATTGGAGAATGGATAATTTGCATTTTATTTCAACTGTTACTTATATGCTATTATTGATACTAATGGCAATGGGAGGAAAGTGTTAATGTTTATTTTCTGTTAAGAATTTACATACTGCACTTCAAATACTGAGACAAGAAAGAGTCACAAAGAACAGTTTTATTCATTGAAAACATAGCCAAATACTTTATATTCTGTTATTAACAATGACTTGGAGTAATCTTTCTGTTACATTCAAAGACTTTCAGTAATCCTTATATCACATCATATTTAAAACAGCTAGGACCATTAGCTTCATTTCTTCTTAAACATTTTAAAGGCCTTTCAGTGAAATGCACTGTGTAGGTAAGACTGCTGTAAATGTGTATAACTCTAAGTTTCATAAAACTGTAACAATCATCGGATGCAATACTGTTCCATGTTTGTATACAAGAAGTTTTACACAGAGGAAAACACAGGTTTTAAAGAGTGTTTTCTCTGCACATAGATGAACTTCCCAAATACTCATTCTAAGTATTTATAGGGATTAAGCATTTTTGAGTGCATAGCCTACAAATGATTTTCTGAAGTACGTTTAGAAATATTCATAATGATTAGGACATAAATAGATTTATTACTAACATTCATTGGTCCCTGGATCAACAACTCACCAGGGAAAAGAGTAGAGAAACATGAAAGCTGATTCAAGAAAGTTGCAGGGGGAGGAAAAAAAAAAAAAAACTTAATGAAGAGCTAGTGCAGTTGAAGATGTTACAAGGATAAAAGTCACCTAATTAAGGGATAATCTCTCTTACTTTGTAGTACTGGAGCAATAAATGACACAGAGATTGAGTAATCAACAAAGCTAAAATAGGGTCTTTACACAATCTTCAAACTTGTTCAGCATGATTGTGACAAAGTAGGCAAGATTATTCCAAATTCTCTGGTGATGTAAATAAACACAACTCCATTGATGACACTGGGATTTCACCCTAAAATAAATGCTCACATATATTTTAACCTAGTTTTCATTCCTCTCTTGTGAAGGAACTTACTTATTTTGCAGTGCCATCATGATGACTGCATGCTGGTTATTCAAGAGACTGACAGAAGAGGAACTGAAGTAGTGCAGTTATTAGGTACTGAGTGAAATCCCAGCCCCATTGAGTCCACAGAGAAACTTCAGAGGCCAGATTCCTTGCATCAGATGCATGGGATTGATTGGTCTGTTTGTGAAGTGATGAATTTCATATTTAAGTGCTTACAGATACACTTCTAAACGACTAATGGAGGCCTGATATACCATCAGGGAGAAGTATTCACATATCCAATTAAACTCCAAAATAGCTATGACAGTTTGAAAAGCAGTTATATCTTTATTTTAAGAAACATCTTCCAGGGATCTAGGATTCAAAATGCTGGCCTCTGCCTTCCTGGGTCAACTGGCTGTTACAGACTGGTAATGTTTTGGGAAGTAATGGTATTATACAGAAAATACCTTTCATTCAGTGAAAAAAACAACTGATTTCCTTTTTTCCTTTCTTAATTGAGGTTGGCATATGTTAAAACATTAAATATCCCTCCAACCAGTTCTCTGAATCCAAAGTTGGCAGCTTCAGTCTGTCTCTAGTTACCACAATTCAGAATTGCACATGATTTTATTTTCTCTCTACTCCTAACTAAGCTAGATTTTTTCTTTACTCATCAAGGACTTGAGATCACTTAATTATGCTGAGCAGTGCCTTACTCTGGGTGTAGTCCTATTGACATTTTACCCAGCATATGTAGTGCTGCCAGATTTGTCCCATAGAGGATTAGAGACTATTCTATTAGACTGTCATATCCTATTTAAACAAGGGGTCATTTTTAAAATCATCTGCACTATATAAGGAGATAGCTTTTGACTTAAATGGTAGAAAAAGACTGTAGTTTAAACAAACACAAAACTGTTGCTGTTAAGAGTTCATGAAGATGAAAGTTTGGAGACTAAAATTCTCTGTTTGTGAGCCAGCGAGTGGGAAGGCAAAGCTTGTATTCTGTCTCCTGTTCAGTTTGTATTTACTTTAAACCTAACTTCAAGGTAATAAACTCTCCTGGAAAGAGTAAAGAAAATATCTCTGTGTACTGCTTTAAAGTCAGGCTTCCTTTAGGCAGGCACTGCTACAGGTGCCAAGCCGTGTGTTTAACTGATGTTGAATAAGGTCTATGTGAGCCTTAGCTGGGATCAGCAAATTCATTTAAGCACTCAAGTTAATACTAAACTCAGGTATTAATAGATGAAAATGCACTCCCAGAGACTAATTTCTTTGAATGAACAAGTTATGCAACTAAATAGCATTTTGGCTATACACCTTTTAGATGAAAACAGGAGTACATAAGGAGAGTTTAATTAAAAATCTAACTATTCCTTTGTCCTGTGCCTGCATGTGTGCTAGGGTCAGATAAGTGATTTTTTAATTTTTTTTTTTTTCCTTGTCATACAGAATTGCTGTACTGTTGTGCCAATAGCCACTACATTTTACATTAGTTGAACACTTTCTGGTAATGCCACACATCAGGATGTTCCCATGGAAATAATAGAGGAAACAATATTTTGGACTGATGCAATAATAGGGATGTGGAACCATAATTATAGTCCATGGTTAAAATTGCAACCAAGTCCCCTTATAAGCTCTTATTTGGTCTCCCTTTATTTCAAATACAATCTTAACTTTGCTTGGAGTATTATTTTGGTTTTAAATATTGCCAGGCTTAGTCAGAAGTCACTGTGTTGGAGCAGTGTGAAGAAAGTAAGTTATGGCTTTAAATTACTTTCGAGTAACAATTTGTCCGAAATGCCTTGGTTTGGATTTAACAATCACTACCAAATATTCCTTTGGGGTTCCTAGCACTCAGAGAGACTTATTAAAGCACATTCAACATTCTGAGAACTGTCACAGTACAAAAAGTTACTTTTGTGCATTACTTAAAAATTTGTTACTATGACATTCTTATACTTCACCTCAAAGAAACAAGAGAAATAGAACAAGAGAAAGCACAGGGTTCTTTTGGCTGACATTTACAGGAGGCAAAGGTAAAAGAGTGCACGTCTTGGGTGAGGGGGGGAAAGAGGAGGCCAGGACACTAAGATTTACAAAGGCTAATAATTCAAAGAAACTTCAATTCTTCCATCTTAATTTAAGTTATTTTTGTTATCTTTTAATGTAAGGAAGTTGAAACACCAATAAAATCTATGAATTTTTGCTTAAGTTTCCTTGGATATTGAGAAAGTGTGAGGCAAGCATGGCTCTGTTTTGTTTCCTTCAAGTAAATGGAGCATTGTCCTGGCTTGTCAGAGTTAGATAATCTAAAGCTATAAGGTAAGAGCCTTCAGATAGGAAACTGAAGCACAACCAAACCTTAGAAAAAACCTTGAGCAAACCATATGGTTTTTTGACTGTAGAAGTCATAGTGCAGAAGGGAAGTTCCTGTGTCTCAACACATTGCTTTTAAGCAAGTAAAGAACGGTATACCGTGTGCATCAAACATTTTATATAAAAGGATACCTTTAAGTGTTTTAAAATACAGAAGCAAAACTTTTGAAAGGATACAACTGCCAAAGCAAACAAATAAAAGCAACTTTAAATTTGGCATTATTTCCTGCCTTTTTTTTTTTTTTTAATGCAGTGTTATCTTTAAATATCAGCAACAGGGAATGATTTTACACATGCAAAAGCTAGACATGGTGGGCTGTATATGGAAATATGGTCAGATCTCAAGATTGAAGCTGGTACGTACTAACAACATTTATTTTCACTATCTTGTATAAGCTCATTCTAATAAACTAACTTTTGATCACAGACATATAAAGACCAGTTTCTGGTTGTACTAATTTTGGAAAGATGGATGTGGACAGCCATAAAAAAAGGCAAGAAAAGTTACAGATTTCTTTCAAAATTGTAGACCTATGTAATTTGTGAAATCTGCATACCTGGCCCTGTGGACAACATCCAGTTGACCAACTAGTCCAGAGTAGAACCATGGCCTTCTTGGATTCTGTGGCAATATTCCTATTGAATTCAAAAGAGTTAAGATTTCACTCTGTGGTGGGTTGACCCCAGGTGGGTGCCAAGTGTCCAGCAAAGCTGCTCTATGACTCACGTCTTCATCTGGACAGAGGAAATATAATGAAAGGCTTGTGGGTCAAGGTAAGCACAGAGACACCACCTACTGTCACAGGCAAAACAGACTTGATTTAGTGAAAAAATAATTTAATTTATTATCAATCAAATCAGAGTAGGATAATGAGAAATAAAATCAAATCTTAAAACACCTTCTCCCCATCCATCCCTTCTTTCAGGGCTTAACTTTTCTCCTGATTTTCTCTAGTTGTGCAGGAGGACGGGAAAGGGTGGTTGCAGTGAGTTCATCATATGTTGTCTCTGCCACTCCTTTCTCCTCAGAAGGAGGACTCTTCACACTCTTCCCCTGCATAGAGGATTCCTCCTATGAACTCCTCCAACGTGTGTTCCATGAAGGACCAGAGGTCCTGACAGGAACCTGCTCCAGCGCGGGCTTCACACAAGGTCACAACCTCCTTCAAGCATCCACCTGCTCCAGCATGGGGTTCTCCACAGTCTACAGGTGGTCATCTGCTCCACCATGGACCTCCATGGGCTTCAGGCGGACAGCCTGCCTCACCATGGTCTTTATCACGGGCTGCAGTGAAATCTCTGTACCGGTGCCTGGAGCACCTCTTCTCTCTCCATTTTCCCTGACCTTGATGTCTGCAGAGTTGTTTATCTCACATATTCTCATTCTTCTGACTTCTGTTCGTGTTGCACAGGTTTGTTCATTTTTTTTTTCCCCCTTCTTAAATATGTTATCAGAGAGGCACTACTACTATTGCTGACGGGCTGTACCTTGGTTAGCAGTGGGTCCACTTTGGAGCCAACTGGCATTGGTTATATCAAATATAGGAGAAACTTCTAACAGCTTCTCACAGAAGCCACGGTTGTAGCACTCCCACTACCAAAACTTGACCACACAAACCCAACACACACCTATTTGTGAACATTATATCTTTGGAAACAAACAGCTCTTTGGCACAGATTTTTTTTTTTTTTTTTTTTTTTTAGGAAGCACTATCATTTTTGAATGTCATTAGCAAATCCCAGGGGAGTGAGTTTCAGTAGTTTGAAAACTTTGGCTCCCGATGCATATTTTACTTTACTTTTCCCTCTGCTCCCTCCACTGGCTTCCCACAGAACTCTGTTTTAGTCTGAAGGCCTTTATTCACAAAGACTTAGCTCATATTACTAAATGATCAGTGAAATACCAGTCTCCGACTGCCCTTGGCAACTTCATGCCCCTGGCTGACTGGTTTTCTCTAGAAGGAGAATGTGCAGTTGTCGTTGTATAGGACATGGAACTTCTTAGCACAAACTGGCCCAAAGTGTTGTAATGAACCTGAGACCATCAGTATATCTTCCTCTCTAAGCACAAGAAGCCTCAGACTTTTGTAATGCATATGCACATATACATCAATCTTTTCATGGATATAAGTTTAGGAAACAGAAAACAATGCACTCAACTTCAGAAACATTTCATCTGACAAGAGGAAGACAGGTAAAAAAGTGAAATACATTAGCATTTTTCTTTAACATACCATTATAAAACACACAGACAGTCAGTGTAATAGATGTTGGTAAGAAATTTAAGAGCCTGCACAGAGGAAAGTAATGGAAGACCAGGTGGAAGGAGGTCAGGCAGCTGATCTGTCTTCCTGCTCCAAGGAAAGATGAATGGAAAGTCCAAATGTAGATGCATAAATATTTCTAGAGTAGGCCCAATCCTGACAACACTGTAGTCAAAATTTCCAGCTCGGCATCCTTCCAGAAAAATTATCTTCCTGGAGGACCTTCTTCTTCCAAGGACATGTATGACAGTCAGTAATGAAACATATTCTGTCAACTATCGAAATGAGGTTTTAGTATGCAACTCCACATAGAAAAGGTTCAGCACTGAGGCCATAAATCAGCTTTGCTCCACCAAACAATAGGCACACAGACTGGCCAAAAAGACACACAACAAAATTGGCATTGAGAGTGTTGACCAGGGTAAGTATTCTGATTTGTCTGAATGGAAACTGGCAGTGTTGTGAACTCCAGAGGCCACTGGTTCTAATCGAGCTTGTCTCAATAGTTTCCTCCTCCTTGTCAGCAGCTGGACAAAAGCAGAATTAATGCCTAAGCCCATCTGTACTAGTTCAGTACTGGGAAGAGAACTTTCCATGAAGCCATGAGGATAGACCTTTGGGAGTAGGCAGGATGCTACAACAGACAACATGCTGAAGGCAAGAGACAGAGACCTGGGGTCAGAAAAGGAGTTGTTTTTGTGGCTACAGGCCTGAATGAAGTCATGTCTTAGCCGAGGATTTTATGTGTATCTTTGCTGTTTCTGTCGTCTCTACTTAAAGTGAAAAGAATTGGTACACTTACCGTGTATTAACAATAGTTAAATTTGTCACCCTTGGTCTGTGCTTATACAGGCCCAAATCCCACATAGATTTCAACATATGCCTAGCTTGGCACTTGTAAAACAACTCATTCAATTCAAAAGTTTCTTTTAAAGTGCCTGGAGTTAAAAGCATATGTATGTCCATAAGGACTCAGGGCAACAGGTTCTTAGGACAAGAGCTGTCCCTCATACCATGTCTGCACAGCACCTATTCCAGGGAAAAGTATCATTACTGTGGAATAATAGTAGTGATGTACTAGACCAGAAATTGCTCCGAGTTTGCCTTCCAGTAAGAAACTGACCCCATCTCAAGTTCCCAGCATTATCATACAGCAATGGAATGAGATTATTGTTTCGTCTAATTCGAAAATTGGTGGTAGGGCCCACATGCCCCTACTCAAATTCATTGTGATAGGTGCTGCATAGCAAAGCGTCGTTTTTGCTTCTTCTCCAAAAAATTAATCATCACTGTTGGTGGCACAGGCACTAACCACTACCATCAGCTGAAAAGTTTATTATGGATTGCTTCTTGAAATAAAACATAACTTTTATTGGAAGTTTAAAGATAAATAAAAACAGCTGGAGGGAAAATACTATTAAATACTCTGATGATCCCCATGATGTTCCACTTAAAGAAAAAATTCCTCTTGCTTCGTTTTAAGGACTTTTGTCTGCTGTGTTAAAGTTAGCTTTTCTTTCATGTGGGACAAGTGAAGCTGAAAAGGGAATTTACTTAAAACTGCGTATTCAAATTGCAGCTTACAGGAGCTTATGGTCAGTGTAGTTCCAAGAATCCTTCATTATTTGTGTAATAGATGGTCCTTCAACTTATGCTTCCTCTATTACTTTTATGTAGCTTTCTAATTAGAATTGTTTAAAAACATTTTGATTGTTTGCTTTCTGTGGACAGACAGAACGCCAAATATTCACAGATCTCTCATCTTTGAAAGTGACACTGCTCCGTTCTGGGGCCTGGGTTTAAATTATTAACAGAAGATAAACTCACAGACACAAATAAAGGCTGGCTGGGACCAGCCATGGGATAAGAGTACAGGGAACAGCTCATGCCAGCACACCCCATATTTTCTGCACCCTGCAATGAGGCCACGTTTCTGGCTGCAAGAACAGCTGCCTGGAATTCAGGAACCACCCAAAGAGTCCAGAAACAAAGAAATTCAGTTTAAGTTATTTGGTAGGAACACACAGATAGGGAGGATTTACATGGTACAGAGTTAGCCTGTATCTATGCAAGCTTTTGTAAAGCATAATTCAGGTGGAATTAATATTTGATGAACCCTTTAGGTTCATATAGGATATTTTCCACTGTCGCATCTGAACACTTTCATGTAATACATTGTTAGGAAAGGTTCAGTTTTCCTGTTTCTTGAGGTTGCCTTGAAGACCAGACTTTCCAGACCATAAGACCAGACCATAAGATATGGAGACAGCAAGCACAGAAGACCAGTTTCTGGTGTAGTCAAAGAGCACAGCCTGAAGCATGTGCTACCCTGCAAGCTGGATCCTGTTATCAAGAATGCTCAAATAGGCTGTGTCCAAACTGGCAGTGGGTCAGCAGAGGATGGGATGCTGGCCATGCCACACTTAGATCTGACTTGATATGTAACTCCAGGAAAAATTCAAACCACCTCTCAGGAAGGGCAACAATATCACATAGTGAAATGTATTAGAAACCTAAAGGATAAAGAAGCTGTGCATCTCCTCACTTCTCACTCAAGGGAAAAACCTCACTCTTTGAGCCTTGGAGTTTGTTTAAATTTCACGAGCTGTTCTGAATCTGAGTAATTACTAGCTTCAACTGGAAGAAGATTCTGTTATCTGAGAACACTGCCTCTATGCATTTTTTTCCTCAGTAAAGACAAAACTGAAACTGGTTTGGATATCTAAAACCAGCATGGATTTTTCATCTTTGTTTGGATGACTGTGTGTTTGAAAGAACTCAGGTAGATTTCATAACTGTGTGGTACATTTGCTACTTCACAAAGGACTGATTACTCTTGACAATAACGGGTCAAGACTCCTTCAGGTTGTCCAGAATTCCTTAGGGAGTAAGTCCTCTGAAGTTCTGTGCCTGCTGACTAGAGGACAGAGAAAGCCTGGATCCATGTTGTTTAAGAAGGCTTCCCAGACTGCTGCTGTCTTTTTCACAGTGGAGCTGTCACAACTTACCACAGTTCCTTGTTCTCTCTTCTGGTGCAGGCTGAAGACACTCAGGACTAACAAAGCAACTTATGCTAGTAGGATTTAGAAATTGAGATGGCAGCTGACAAAAGGGTTATCTGGCTGAAATGCAGCCTCCCACCACAGGCTCTGGGTAGTTTGCTGTGTTTCTCCTACTTCTATTAGTCTTAGTCTGGGAAGTCTTGCTACTTGACCATCCCAAGCAGCATTCACTGTATTTCTTAGGCAGAAATAAGTAGAAAGAACAGAGTAGACAGTTCAGAGCAGACAGTTCTGCTCTGAACAAAACAAAACAAACAAACAAACAAAAAGTTTTATTTTTTAATTCTTATTTCGCCAGTAATTCTTCTGAATTACCCTCATGTTTCCATTTTTGGACCTGTAGGTTTACTGGAGGATTTCTATGAGCTTGTTTATCATTAATATGATGCCTATGTTTATGGTAAAATAATAAGAAATTAGATAATCTGATGCTGAATCCTTTCACCACTTCTGTTACTCAAGTTCCACTTTAGGGGAATTCTAAGTTACCATTTTAGCATTTCTTAAATGAATAAATAAATAAAACTGAAAATAAATAAAACTGTAATAGGAAGAAAGGAATCAAACTAAATAAAAACATTTCAAGATTGGATTTTTCTTGTTTTAATTTACAGCTCCCCTCATCTTCCCAAACAGGGACTTGGAACTTTTCCCCTGAAGATGCCCGGTGCTCAACTTTCAGAAAATGTACACTTTTCTTATAAATTAAATACTTCTATTAAATTTCCTGTAAAAGCATTGAAACTTTCCAGTTTTAAGAATCTTCACCAGTATTTCCCCAAAACACTAACTTTTACAAATACTTTATTGGATCTTATATCACAAGCCTCAACTGTGTCTATATGATCGCTATGCATTTTTTATTTTTTATGCATTTCCTTGAAGTTCAGATATTTTAAGGGTTTGCTATCTGTGAATAATAGCAGCAATTTTAAATCTCTTAAGTTGGGATTAAATTTCAAAGCCATTAAAATCATTTGGAAAATGCCAATACATTTGAGGAAGAAACTAGGAGTGGGTTTACTGTAAAGCTGGTAAGGAACTTGAGTGAAATCCCAGCTTTATTGCAAATAACGCAGGTTTCCTCCCAGCTTCCTAGATTCCAGGATTGAATTCTAAACCCTACCATTTTGCCTTATGTAGAATGAGATGAGCTCTGAATTTAATTGTCTGATAAATCCATCATAAAGTAAAGGTTTATTTAAAAGGTATATTTGCAACCCAATATACATAGGGAACAAAGAGTTTGCAAGTTGTTCCTCCTCCTTATAGCTGTCACATCAGAGAAGAACAATGACATTTCCTTCAAAACATGAAAAGGTAGCTGTGGAGAGAATAGCACCAGGGCTCTATCATGGTAAAATGGGTAAATATGAATATGGCAAGGTTGAGGCTCTGAATAGAATTGGAAGATATACTTTATGCACCAAGAAGCACAGGAGGAGTGAGCCTCCTGAAGGACACTGGCTTCTATAGACTTCAGTGAGAGTTTAGCCTGAACAAAGAGTTCAAGACTGGGCCTTGTTCTCTAAAGGAGGAGAGCAGTATAAATGTGTGTTCCCATTAGACGCATTGTACACAAAGAGAGGAGTAAGAGTTATAACAGTAGCATGCTCTTCTCCTCTCTTAGCTGTGTGATCAGCAAGGTCAGAACCTCCCTGTTTGCTGTGAACAATGCCTTGGAGCAGCAGTCAGGAATCTGTCACTCCAAAGCCACATGCTGCTCTTTGGAAGCAAAATCCTCCCAGCCTCTGGCATCAGAGCACTCGGGAAGGAATTGGGCGGTGGGGGGGAAGAGAGAAAAAAAGATAAAAAGGAAAAGAAAGAAAAAGACAGAAAGAGAAAGAACAGAAGAAGTACAGTTACCATTTTTGGTAGTGATTCATTACATGTCTCCTTTGGTATCATCTTCTACAGAAACTGTGAAGTCCTTCAGAGTAAAGCTAAAAACCAAGTGGAACTTATCACAAACAACATTTTGATCCTGAGCCTGAAGTTCACATGTTTTCAATTCATTTGATAGCTGTGATTGATGCCACCAAAGAAACATGCTTAGAATACTGCCCCTAAAAAAAAAAAAAAATAATAATTTGGAGTAAAAAATGCATTTTCGTGCCTGGTTCTTCAGTGAGAGTCAAGTAAATGGTGCATTTCTTGACTGTTTTCAGCTGTGAATCCATTAGGATCACTGAGACACTCTCAGAAGGTGGGTGAAGAGAATGGAGAAAAAAAGGCCAGGTTGAAGAAGCTTTAGGACACCTGGATTCCCGTCTGAGCCATTCGTCACATTTTAACAGAGAGATCCCAGTCAGGTGCTGTTAAGCAAGCTCAGCTCTTGCCTTTATTTAGGAGGGTGTATGGTCTTATTCAATGTATTTTTGTGTAGCTTAAAGGAGACAAGAACTGGCCCCTGAGAAACTGAACTGTGCTCAGACCTTCTTGCTAGTGGCAGTGAGCCAGTCACAATGCACAGAGAGAGGTGTTATTTACCATATTTGAATCTTGATTCAGTTTCCAGCACTCACTTCATCCAAAGTTTGGGGGGTGGTCGGGTGTTAATTATTGGTGCCAGCTGATTTCAAAGAAATTTTTGAAAAATGGCTAGACAGACATTTGGCAACAAAGGTCGTTGACTTTCGGCTGCATTAAAGAATGATGCATCTGCTTTGTTTGACTGCCAATAGATAAGGTGCATATGAAATTCCCCTTGTAAATTAGCAAGATAAAAGTGATTCTTGTCTCCTTGGATTGATCCTTTTTCCAGTGTTTTAATCATGTTGAAGATACAGCCCTATTTTGGAGCCAGTGGGAAACTGTGCTGCCCAAGGGAAAGCCCCAGAAAGGATTCCTACACCTTCCTTCCTGGGCAAGAGTCCAGGTTCCTCTCTTGTGTCTGCTTCCTGCAGTTTGTCCACAGATTATCTGATAGTCATAGAATTATAGAATCATTTTGGTTGGAAAAGACCTTTACGATCATTGAGTCCAAAGGCAGGCAAGTGAAATGGCTTTTGTATGGTTGGAAATGCAGGAACTGAATTTTGGTCCTGGTAGGAGGTACTTTTTACCATCTTCCCCCCTAAGACCACCCTCTGCCCCACATCCCAGCACAATGTCAGGACACACTGATCATAAGATAGGTGAAAGTATCACTTGTACAACAAGTGAAAGGACTGGAAAGAGAAAATATGACTCATAATTACTCAACACTGTCAGGGAAGGGAATGTTTCAAGGCACAGTCTAAAGTGGAGAGGGATCTATATACAGCATATAAGGCCAAATTTATCTGAAGATTGTCCTTAATTTGCCAATCCTTTTTGGCACACTTGGTTCTAGCTAAGATGACTATAACTCCTAGTTAAAAAATGATTTGCAATTGAAATATTATAAGATAGCTTGTTAATGCCAGGGAGAGCGGTCTGCTAATGTTATTTATTTCAAGTCTGAAGTTTCTCACGAAAGAAAGAAAAAGAGAAAGAAGAAGGAAGGAGGAGAGGGGGCTTTTTTTTCTTTTTTTTTTTATGTGTTTGCCTTCACGGCTTTGGAGTGCTCACTAATTCCATCTGTCCACAACAGAGCCATCGGAACAGCGAGAAAAAGCATTTCCATATGTGCAAATTAGCATCCAGCCTCTCTTAATCTGTGCAGTGCTCCTCTGAAGTAGATGGCGAGGATGGCTGCCAAACCCACTAATGGCATTCAAATAAAGGACTTTATTGGCTTTAACTGCCACTTTTTCTTTTTTTTCTCTTTTTTTTTTCTTTTTTTTTTTTAAAGATAGAGAATGCATTCCCCTTCCTATTTTATTTTTGTTCTGATATTGTCACTTTGTACTTTTACCATTTAAAAAAAAAAAAAGAAGTCTCTGCAGTTCTTTAATGGGATCTGTTTTCTCCTAAAGATGCATTCTTTTACTTTCTAATGAAATCTCACTATTAGTTATTACACTATGATCAACACCTAAAGCATATCATTCCCATTTTCAGCCAACTTGCCTTTCCCAAGGAAGCTCTTCCTCTTTTCTCTGCTTTTCAACAGCAGAGACAGGGCTGAGATTAGAGTCATGTTGCTTGGGATCCTGCCCGCACTGTGAGTTCATATGAAAAGGAATCTTTTTGTTTGTTTGCTTGTTTGCTTGCTTCTCAAATTGTTTTTCAAAGTCTGGCATGTTCACAGCTTCAGCCGAGGACAAGTAGAGGTGCCAGCGGTATCCTACTCAAGGTCACTGTCCCTACGGGTGGGTCTGCACCCTGCATTTGGGGTATGTTTTGAATTTTGAACCACTTGATTATTTTAATGGAAAACAAAGGAAATGATTTAATCCTAAGAAAAATGTAGCCTTTATATGAAAAGTATCCCTCCCATTATACTAAATCAATCTTTATTTTCACCTGTCAATATTTCTCCTACTTCTGGTAACTGTTAGGTAACCACACCTGTGGCCTTGTGATCTCAGATCTTACTGAAAATACCATGGTTGCTAATCCTGACTTGACTAGTGGTGCCAGCAATAAAACCACAGTCTCTAGTGTGTAGCAGACTCCATATGTTAGCCCCCTAGTCTGCTAAGTCACCACGCCAGCCTAAATTTGAAACATTTCTAAAGTGTTATACAATGTTGTAATAATGTTTTTACAAAACAAAGACTGAGTTACTGGAAGCCATATTCATCCAATCAGCATCTTATTGAAAGAGGAATCTTGATGGTAGCAGTGATGACACAAGCTATAAAAAAATAATTTAAAAAATTGCACCAAAATCTTTAAAAGGGGAGCTCTGACTTATTAGGGAGTGGAAGTTGGAAGAACTGCTGCAGAAAAAGAAAGAAAGTCTTGGTTACATCTAATCTCACTTTCCTGAGGAAGAATGAACCCAAAAAAATCTCAAGCTGAGAACACAGTTGACTTAATTAAAAAGTTCCTAACTGCTGAAATGCTGCTTATAGAAACAAAAATGGACACTGCTAATTACATACTGAGCAGTGTCTGTCCAAACAGCAAACCTACACAAGCAGAACTTTCTCAAAATGTTATCACTGCTGTTTGTTGCAGAATTTTTCCCATTTAGGAAAAAACCAAAACCCTGATGACAGATTGACTCTACACCCCAAACTTAGGCCTACATCATGAAAGATAATCAGAGGGGATGGATCTAACTTGGGTTTAGGTTTTCTGTAAGTTTCTAATCCTACAAATATTTAAGCAAGTCTTTAACATTGGTACCTGGATAATGTAGTTCTCTTCAGTGATGTTAGTTAGCTACCTACATGTGAAGATGGTTGAAAAACAATATTCTTGTATTATATAATCCTGCATTCATCATATTATTTTTTAATTTATATATGTCTCTTTGGATCACGAAAAGATTAGAGTCACAATGCCAGCCATGAGATGGAAAGATCACCACACTAAGTACCAAGAAGCTAATTAGAGATTGCATATAAATCTTATATTTCATGCAAATACTTTTATGAATAAAATAAAATAAAATAAATGTTAACCATTTTTACTGTCCTTTGGATGCTTTTCTCTCTGTTTTACTCGAATAATAGGTATTAAGTTCAACAGTCATAGTGTTCATTTACGGAAATTAGTTTTCCAGTGGCTTTCTTAGATACTTATGGAACGCATTTATCAATATTTATTTTCCAGAAATATTTCCACCAGAAATTTGATTTTTATCACTCACTTGTACAAGAGATCTAATTATTTTAAAAAGCCCAAGGCACCATTTTGCTGGCCATTAAACAGAGGTTGACTAGAACACAGTTCTTGATTTAAAAGGATTACAGTCTTGGCTGTCAAGACAAAGAGGTAGCAAGCATTGTTTAAGCTATGATCCAGTAATCAGGACAAAGGAACAATTCCTTGTGATTTCAGTAGTGATTTCACTACTGAGCAATTGAGCACACAATGATAATACCAAGGATCACTTAAAGTAAATGATGCTTAAATGCAGGGGGAAAATTATAAAATTATCTTACTAGCTATGAATCACTCATTAATCTCTATTTGCATTTCTTATGGAAAAAGACCTTAACTACCTGATCTGCATGTACAAATTATTATTATTAAATATTAAAAGTAGTGAAATTATTAAATAATGCAACAATATCAATCATTACTCCTATTAATAATAAATTATAACAAGTCTCCTAAAACTATGCATAGTCCCAAGCTGCAATATTTAAACACAGATCTGAAACATCTGCTTGGATTTGGAGCTGGGGTTCATACCATATCGTTCACTGAGTCACAGTTAAAATACTCATTCTTTGACATTTTGAACTTTAACTCACCCTCCACATTTATTTTTCCCCCAGTCCATAACTAGCTCTGAAATCAAAGATGAGAAACTGTTCAGGAAGAATGGACACTCAACCTCTCTCTCCTTTATAATCAGTGTAACAATGAGTAATTTAGGTGTTATGATCCCTATTTTACACTTAAGGAGCTGAAGGCTGAGAGAACAAACAAGAAAGTCAATGACAGAAACAGTACTGAGTCTCATATTCCCTTACTTCTTTCCTTGCTCTTTTTCCCTACCTAACTTTAGCTGACAAGATAAGCCAGTGTGAAATTTTATCTTCATAATAGTTTCATGAAAAATATTTTGTTTCTGTGAAAAAACCTTTCTTCATAACAAGATACTAATTCAGATGTATTTAATCATATATGCTTTATCTTTCTGAAAGATCACAAGATGATGTATAAATTTGGTGTAGTTACATTATGATATTAACATATTGTCTGAGTAATTTCTAAAAGCAAGATCTAAGCAGGTTTTGAGACCTTAAAATGCTTTAAAACAATTAGAAAAAGTATTTACTTGGGAAGGCTTAAAAATATTTTGAATATTCAGTCTGATTCTCTGTAAAATAATTTTCCTTACTTATCATTTAAATTTGTTGGTTAAGTAGTTTTATTTGATATTCTTCTAAGATTGTCAAGAGTCAGGGCAAGAGTCAGTGAAGGGGAGGAGAAAAGTAGTAAGTAGCAGCATATAACTTCTACTTTTACACAACTAAATGTACTTTCCCATGGTCCCTTTTCTGCTTTACAAAAACATCCTCTCTTCTGACATAACACCCACAAAGACTGATGCAGAGACATTTTATATAAAGCACAAGTCAGATGAAAAAAACAATTTCAGAACTTCACCTGTGTATGGGTAGCAACACAAGAGGCTTTTCCTGTTTGAAACGAAACTTAATTGTCATAACTTTGGCTTTTCTCACAAGCTAAGCTGATATAAATGTTGTCAGCACTGGTGTTTCTGCAGCATACACATCCAAACCCATGCACATTGACACACACAGACGCTCATACATAGATGAACAATGTCAGAAATAAAATAAAAAAAAAAAAGAATTGTAACTCTCATTTTAAATCCAAGTCTCTCTGACTCCAGCGGAGCAGGGCTAATTTACACCAGCTGAGAATCTGCTCTTGTATTTATTTTAGAAAAGATGCAATTTTGTCCTAACAAGCAGTTTGCAAGGCCTACTTGATTGATTTAGTTGACTCTGGCTTTATTACAGCTTAATGTGTTCACATCACTATTGTTAGAGTTGTTTCAGCACTTCTATTATTACTGCCTAGTTTTTGGCATTTAGAAGTTTATAATAATAATAACAGTATTTTGTACTTTTATAGCATCTTTCTTCTGATGAACTCGAAGAGCTTTGCAAACAATAATTACTCCTTACAACCCATTGCTATAGCAGATTCTATTGTAGTACATTTTACTAGCGGTTCAGATTCTGATCTCGGTTCACATCAGTGCAGATGCGACCTATTTACACTACAAATGTGGTTTAGATTCCTTCTAAAATAAAAACAAAAGCATAAATGCCCTTTACAAGACCTGCCGCTACCCCAGAACAAAAATTTTCAGTCTTGAGTGCCTCTTGTCAGTAATAATTTTTAAAACAACCGGTTTGCTCCAGCATCTGCTCTCCTCTGTGCTCACTGTAGCAGCAGAGGCTAAACAGAGGAGCTTAAACAGATTATGAGACATTCCCTTCTATAAAGAAAATGTCTCCTGGCTCTACAAAATCATCTCTTCTTATTTCTACTGGAGTCTATATTGACTAAATAAATAAATAAATAAATGTTACTTTTAGCAGAAATAAGAGAGATTCTGAAGCTGCTTTCTTTTACTCTAGTGAGCAACCTAGTCCTATATTTGGTGTTTGGGACTAAGGAATAGACAGACAAACATGCTCCACTTTGAAACTCATTCACATGTGGAAATCAAACTCTCTCTAGTACTACATGAACTGATGAAAGATTGGATTGAGGCTAAATCTTTCCACTCCATTTCTGAAAAGATACCTAATATTTCATCAGACTAAAACAACAACAAAAAAAATTAAAATAGTCCATATCACTAAGATTTTTTTTAATTCAGTGATGTAAACCACAGCAATAACAAAATAACAAATAAAAAAAAATGCTCTGAATATAACTACTCAGAATGAGAACTGTGCATAAATTGATTTTTTTGAGTTATCCTATGAAAACAAATTTGTTAAAGAATATTTTCACTTCAGGCTAACCTGAAATTTTTATTCTAAACATACTGACACGTAATAAATTATTTCATTTTGAAGGTGGTTTTTTTGGGGTTTTTTTTGGTTCTTTTGGGGTTTTTTTTAAGATTATTTAAATCTCACAAATGCTAAGTAATATTTTTTGGGACAGAAATTATAAATTCTAAGAAAAAAACTCTTCCTCTTATGAATAGTTCAAATCCACTGGAAAGTGCATTCTTCTGGAAAAAGAAAACCTCTGAAAAAAGCCTTCTGTTCTGACTAGAGCATGATCTTATCACTTTCATCATTATAAGAAATATATGCACAATGCAAGATGAATTTTCTGTCATTTGACTCTTTATGCTAGAGGTATTTACAAAAAGGAAAAAAGATGCATTAGATAACCCATCTAGCACTGATTTGACCTATACAGACTTGACTGAGATGTGTTAATCACAGTGGACTTCTCTGCTATTAAAATTGTTATCAGACAAGAACTTCAAGTGCATCAACACTTTTCAATGACAAGCAAAAAAAAAAAAAAAAAGATAGAAGTAATCTCATGCCCTTTTTGCAGCAATTTGCCAGCAGATGATAATTCAATTAACTGTCCTACCATCCCCACTGCCACTGGAAAGAAAACATTTTTGTCAAACTGGCAAAAAAAAAATGAGGTTTCATGGAGTAAAAGCAACAGTCTAAACACAAGGGAAAGCCTCAGCCTCAGTGCTGAAACAAGTGGATGTACTGTCCTTTATTTCAATAGCTCCCAAGTCAACCATCTTAACACACAGAGCAAAATGTTGGGTCTCAAGGAAATGAGTGGAAATTTTTCACTAGCTTCCATGAAGTTGTTTTTTTGTATTTTGGCTTTATCCTAAAAAGTAGAACAAGGATGATTCTCTAGAATTTTGAAAATACCTCACATCAATCAATATTTGAAAAATTAATAAATACCTTGATCTAGTTATTGGACATTACAAGATCATGCACAGATCTGGGAAACTGAAATGGCCAACTGATTTGAATCAGTGGGGAAGATTTGCCTGAAAACTGTTGACGTATAACCTTATGAGTAGTGTTGATTACCTGTAAATATAATTGCTTACAATTTACTTAAAATTATCTCCTCTGTATTTGGCCCCAAAAAAATACCTGGAATAAGTACAAAAGAGAATCTTCAGTGATCAATTAATTTTTGGAGTCAAACTTAACAGAAAACTATGCAAAAAAAAAAAATCCACAAAGAAAGAAAGAAAAATCACAGAGTAAATCTTTTGGATTGATCTGTTTCCTAGTCCAAACTCTGATTTAAATGGTAATATTATCATAGTCTGGAGGAAAAATAACATAATTGAGGCTTCAAATTGTTTGTATTTACACACTGAAAGATGGTTGCAGTAGATTCAATTCAGAAGAAACATAGAGCAATCTTAACTCTATCACTTCTGACTGGAGTGCAAAACTCAAATCAATTACTCATAAACATTTGTGATAAGATTAATTTAATTTTTTTCCTTAAACAAAGAGGGTAAATTAAAAGAATCAGCTTACTCCTTCCTACTCTGTAGTGACAAGATTAAAAATTAAATTTATACATATTTCATTTCTACATAATAAAGCCTTTTTGCAAAAAGAAAAAAATACCACAGTTCATCTAATTAAATCAAAGAAAATTGCCTGCAGCAATGCTACAGTATTACAATTAGATGTCTGCCAAAACCAGCCGTTTGAATTCTTAAACACCACTCGAGTCTTAAATACAAAACATGGTTTTCATCATTTTGTGTGATATCGCCGAAATGATGTTTTTTTTCATCACTATTGCGTCAGCCTGGGATATCTTGCCAGACTCATTACATATTTTTTTCTGTCTTACGAAAATGTTGGGCAAAGTAAATACGGAATAGTTTTGCTTTGTTCTCTGTGAGTCTGCATGTGAATTTTGGTATGTAATGTTTATGAAATTAAATAACATATTTTTTTAAAAAATCCCTTAATTCAAAATTCAAGTTTTGTGCAATTAGTGTAATTCATGTTATGCTTAAATAGTCTCTGGAACTAGATATGAAAGGAATAAAACCCCAAAACACAGCCACTAGAAGTAGTTGAAGATTATGATTTACAAAAACTGAGGCTATCCACATTAACTATTCTTACACAGCCTGATTAGTAAATTTAATTTAGTATATACATCAGAACAGCCAGGTCCCAAAGGCCTGCACCAAATTCTCAGCTCACCCCCAGACTTCCTCTGTGACCTTGTTCGAGTCCCGGTTTTCCCTATGTCTGTAAAATGGGAGAATAATGCTTCCTACCTGACAGGGGTGTTGTCAGGCTAAAATCCACAGAAGAGTATCAGACACTCAGATACTAGATGTAATAAGGGATAGATAAAGACAGGCTGAAAACAGTGGAGACTGGATAAATAAGTTGCTATGCTACAGTAAAGGCAATTCATTTAAGCATCGTTTAGTGGAAGCAGAGTTGAGTTACATGTTAGTGTTGACTGACAGATGCAAAGCTGTACTCCAAAAGCACTAAGCTAGATTTCAGCAAAACTATCAACCTTCAATTTAAATAACACTCATATTTTCAAAGTTTTGTGGAATATAAACAGTAAAATAATAAAGATAATACACGAGTGACAACTAAGGTTGCGTATGCTAGGACCTTCTTATGCAAACATATTTTACATGTAACTAGGAAAACTGCAGCAATGTTCACCATGTCATCTTTTCTCTGTCTCCCTCCTGTCTTCCAAGTTCTTACACTCCATAAAGCAACTACGTCTGCAATCTCTGCTAAACCCTCCCATGTCATATACAGATATACTCCCTTTAGATTCTTCCACTTGACTCAACTGAGCCTGGTCTGAGGTAAAATTGTGCTCAGCCCTCCAGGGGATGTTCCCATTGACCATCTCATGATAGCACTTTCACTGATCTGTATTAGAGGAAAATGTTCATACTACAGTTTCATGCTTGCCTGAACAAAAACTAGTTCCACGTTGTCTTGGATTTGTGTGGCCAAGTTTTGGTAGCGGGGGGGCATAAGGGTGGCTTCTGTGAGAAGCTGTTAGAAGATTCCCCTATGTCTGACAGAGACAATGCTAGCTGGCACCAAGATGGACCTGCTGCTGGCCAAGGCCGACCCATTCAGTGATGGTCATAACATCTCTGTGATAACACAATGAAGAAGAAGAAGAGAAAAAAAAAAAAGCTGGGCATTTTGCAGCTGGAGAGAGGAGTGAGAAGATGTATGAGAAACAACTCTGCAGACACCAAGGTCAGTGAAGAAGGAGGGCAAGGATGTGCTCCAGGCACTGGAGCAGAGATTCCCCCTGCATCCTGTGGTGAAGACCATGGTGAGGAAGGCTCTCCCCCTGCAGCTCATGGAGGTCCATGGTGGAGCAGATGACCACCTGTAGCCCATGAAGGACCCCACGCTGGAGCAGGTGGATGCCTGAAGGAGGCCGTGACCCTGTGGGAAGCCCAGGCTGGAGCAGGCTGCTGTCAGGCCCTGTGGCCCTGTGGAGAAAGGAGCCCAGGCTGGAGCAGGTTTGCTGGCAGGGCTTGTTACCCCGTGGGGGACCAGCACACCAGCACTGGAGCAGTCTGTTCCTGAAGGACTGCACCCCATGGAAGGGACCCATGCTGGAGCAGTTCGAGAAGAACTGCAGCGCATAGGAAGGACTCACATTGGAGAAGTTCACGGAGGGCTGTGTCCAGTGAGAGGGACCCTATGCTAGAGCAGGGTAAGAGTGTGAGGAATTGTCTTCCTGAGGAGGAAGGAGTGGCAGAGACAATGGTGAACCGACTGCCACCCCCCTTCACCATCCCCCTGCACAGCTGGCAGGGAGGAGGTAAGAAAGCTGGGACAAAAGTTAAGCCTCAGAAGAAGGGATGGATGGGGGAAAGGTGTTTTAAGGTTTGGTTTTATTTCTCATTATCCTCCTCTGATTTGATTAATAACAAATTAAATTCATTTTTTTCCCAAAGTTGAGACTGTTTTGCCCATGACAGTAACTGGTGAGTGAACTTTCTTTGTCCTTATCTTGACTCATGAGCCTTTTGTTACATTTTCTCTCCCCTGTCCAGTTAAGGAGAGGAGTGATAGAGTGGCTTTGGTGGGTACTTGACATCCGGCCATAGTCAAGCCACCACACATGTACGGGCTCAGGATCTTGAGAGTTTTGCAAACCACTTTGTACAAACACATATGCTTCTGAAGTTTTTCTCTAGAAATGAGACAGATGCTCTGTACTCTGTGCACTTACCTTCCACTATGCTCTGTATGATCAAAGTTGTTTAAGCTGAAAAAAAAAAACCTAAAAAAAATTATATATATATATAAAGATACAAAACCTTTTTTTTTTTTTTTTTTTTTTTTCTTTACTAGATCAGATGCCACAAGCAGGTGAACAGTACTCTGGTCAAGTGAGCAACTCCTTTTAAATGACTTTGTCAGATACAAACCTCTAGCTTCATTTTGTCTCCTGCTGCTATTGTCTCACATGGAATCGTACGCCTTATGAATGCCTGGGGAATCTATATTCAAGTTTTAAAGCCAACAGAATGTAAACACATTGGGCATATTTTAAAAGCCTGTTTAAATGAGACCTAGATGTAGGTACGTGACCCAGCAGGTGACCAAAGATGGCACCTCAAGCTGGACAGTTACAGTCTAATAATAACTGATAGTATTAGGTTTCCATTATTTAATTTCTATTTTTTATGTTTTTTAATTCCATACTTTATCTTCTCACACAATGCAACAAGGAAATTGTTGGACTGCACTAGTGAGAGAATGTTAGGTTTAATTAGAATTCATTTATGCATAATTGGGTAAAAGTTGTTAAATAGCCAAAGACCAATCCCGAGCCTTACTCAGGCATGGGGTTCTAATTGCAGAACATGTTCATAGCACAAGGAAGTGCTATGAACAAGAGTCATAGGATGCTGTCCACAATAAAAGTGGGCACCTGCATTTTGATTAGTAATCAACAGGATGCTTTCAGAAATCCATCACTCTTGACATTATCATGAAAGCTTGTCATCTAATTCAGCACCTACATGAGGTGTATTCCCAGAGAGACCCAAAGAGTAGATTTGCTTACAGCAGAGCCCACAGATCAGGCTCTGACTAAAATGGAAGGCAATAAGGCTTCTTATTACAATCCCAAAGGACAAATGTTTGAAACTCAGGTTGAATTCCTTTCTCAGATTCCTGTCTGAGAGTCAATTCCTGATTGCAGTATTTGTACATTTCTGTGGGGCCTCATGTTCCTTCATGCCTGTGGCAATGAACCTTTGCAGTACAAGCTTTCGGCAGTATACCAATATCCAGGTAGGTCAGCTGAACATGTTCAGCTTTGACAAAAGGTCCATATCCCATTTGGTATGCTGTTCCATCACATTCTCCTGTTCATCACCACTCATGATTGAAAATTTTAGCAGAGATTTTCAGCAAGCAAGCAAAAACTGGCAAAATGAATCATCAATATTTGTTTATCTTGTTCCTTTCTTGCCAGTCCCCAACATTTGAAAAACCAATACTAACAGAAAAGATAAAGAATAGCAAATTCCACTTAAGAAATACAGCATAAAATCTATAGAATAAACTTGTAGAGAACTGTGCTGGTTTTTTCACTTACCTTTTGCCTATATTGCTCTGATTTTGAGAGGAGGTAACAGAGTATTATTATTCACATCTTCATTAACATTTATGTAAAAAAATGTGAAAGCAACATGTTAGTATTTGAAAAAATAATCTGCAGCTGGCATTTTTTTATTATTACTTTGTGCTTGTGGGAAAGTTTGCAAGATTGCAGAATTTACATCATGTTATATTTATCTAACTTTGTAGTAATGTTGACAGGGGTCATGGATCATTAGAGATGTTGTACAATCAGAGGCTTAGCAGAAGCAGAGAGGTATGAAATGGCTCAGGCCGCAGTGGCCAGCTTAGGCCCTTGACATAAGTGTGACAAGCAGTTGCACAGTTGGGGTAAATTAGCAGAAGTCTCCAGGATACTTTCTTGTCCTTGAGACTTTAGACAAACAACTTTAGCAAAACTGAGCTGGGAAAAAGAAGGGAGTAGCTTTAGCTGGTAACCACAAAGTAGGAGTACCCTGTTGACGTCCTTGGTATGTGAACAGAGCAAAAGCCACCTGTTGTAACAAAGGAAGAAGTTCCCAGGATAATTAATAAACCAATCAGTATGGGTCTTTAAGAATATGAATGAGCTTAATTAACCACTGTATATAAGGAGCACATATGTAATCAATAAACGGAGCTTGCTGATCACTCATGTTGAACGTCCGGGTCTTCCCTCCGTCGCAACATAGTAACTAGTGAAATTCAGTAGCTTTTTGAGAACTTACAGTAGTATGTAGGAGATTCTAAAAAAGCAGAATGTCTGTGAGTTAGTTGCTGGCAAGACTTATGACTCTATGCAGGACCAAAGAACATTTTTTGAAAAAAACCCCTCATATTTAGAGTACACAATGTCATTATGTCACTGAATTATGCTGTTACTTGGATTGTGGACTAGTCTAGTCCAAGGAATGAGTATCAAAAAAAAAAAAGACCTGCTACCAGAACTTTTGGCACAGGTAGAGAAACCTTTCTCTTCTTTCTTGAGCTTCTAATGCATGTTTTGTAGAATAAAAACTATGGTATACACTAGCAGCCTGTTAGATCACTAAGAAAAATTTTCTAAACTAAATAATGACATATAACACAGAATCATTTCCAGTGCTTAGGGGTGAGCTGCATTTCCCTTAAAATCAGGATTAGTCTTAACAGGATATCTATTCTTGTTGCAGTTACCTATCCTCATATGAGAGCACTTTATGGAGTGAGCAAGTCTTTTCTGATCACTCCTTGTCTTTCACAGAGTTGTCAGTCAAACTGTCAGAAATCTGTTGCACATGTTTGTCCAAGGAAAATCATATTTCTTTGCCCTTTCCAGCTTTGTTCTAATAGCTGGAGAACCCTATCATCCACTGTAGAGTGCAGAGTTACCAGTGGGAAGTCCACCCTTATCCTTTTGATGACAGGTTATTTAAGAGCAGTACCAGACATGAACCAGAGACACAGTGCAAGTTACAAAAGCAGAGCATTTGGGGGTAACTATAACACTTGGAGAGACTGAACAATAACAAAAGTAAAAGTGAACCATGTTGTTATGTAATAAAGCTTAGCACTTTTCATGAGTTAAGTATTACTATTTGCACATTAAAAATAGAGAAGACCACAGAGACCACTAAAGCTGGGATTAGAATGCATAAAGCCTTGAATTCCAGATCTTGCCTTCAACCACTAAACCACATCTTCTATAGTTAGACCTTTTTTTAAGTCATAGAGCTGCTTACTACTCAACACTGTGCAAGTACTTAAGCACCCTGCTGAATCAAGGCCCACCTCTTGGAGACCAAAGCCTGCAGTTCTCACTCAGACATTTACCCTTTGTAATCTTGTAACTGGAAACTGTCTACAGTGAAACACACCCTTTTTCTGCAATGGAAAAATAAAGTCATTAGACCCTCCAGAGTTCATAGCCTTGATTTGTAGTGTATCTCTCCAGTTTTAAGTCAGAATAACTCCACCGCACTCAGAATGATTGTATTGTTTAAAAGTGGGAGTAATTTAAGAGAGAATTAGGCCCAAAGTCCCCAGCAAAATGGCCATGCAGTCTTGATGAGAATATAATGCTTTTTCATCATAATCAGCTGTATTTGGTACCACTGCCCTACTGCTAACTGAGGTCTATATTGATACATTTAAGAGGTACAGACAATTCCATTGACAAACCAGGCCACGCAGTTCTTTTTCATTTTATTGTATTTCATTTGCAAGAAATCATATATTAACTTGCATTAAATAATTATCCACAAGCTGTAACCTGGTCCTGAGACTCTAACTTATGAGTTTCTAGTCATGCTTAGTTGGCTATAATTTTTCATCTGGAAGGTATCTTCACTATGCAAGCTGGATGAATGGGTTATTTTATTTAGATGTCTAATGAATATCTATCATTTGCTTTAAAGAAAGAAAGAAAGAAAGAAAATGTATTGACTCTTGTAGACTCTATCCTCATATATCCATTTACTCAAGAACCATTTGAAGTTTTCTTTGTGTCTCCTCAGAAAAATGGCCAGCTGGCTCCTATGCATAATACCGGCATTGTGGTAGGACCAGGGATATTTGGTAACCACATGTGTGATGGCTTCTGTGAGATCCAGTCACCTGTATGTTCATGGTGTATTAGTTTGTTAGCCCTCTGCATCTCCTGAGTACTATCCACAGCATGTAGCACGCTATGAACGGAGTGGTTGAAAGGACGGTTTTGACCTCTTTTGTCTGTTTTCCGGTGCGTAAGTTTAGATCTTGTACTATTCCAGGGCCTCTTAGTCTGAACTAGAAATAGATTTCATTTAATATGGAAGGCTGCAGAGACAGTGTTTTGCTATACTATCATTTAATTTCTTCAACATATTAACTCACTATTTGGGACCACATAGTGGTTGCCAGTTACATCTTGCATCATAGTTAGAATTATAGCTAAGAATGTAAGACATAGTATCATCAAGGACTTGTCTATATTAAAGATCTACAAGTTAAATACCCTCCTAGTTGCACTCTAAGGTGCTGTTCTGACATCTCTCTGTTAACCTATTTCAGCTGAAATTCACTGTTAAGCTCAAAATATGTGCTTCTGATGACTTGTATAGAAGACTAGGCATTGTTGCAATGTTCAGTGAAGAGGTAGAAAGCTCTGTACAGGATCACTGTAGGTGAGGAGAGCAATCATTGCAGCATATTCTGGCTTTTCCCAGATTTGAGGAATCCTTTCCTTGCTCAGCATCTTTCGTTCAAGATGTTGAAGGGAAGGTATTCAACAGACCCCAGAGGTGGGCAGAACTGATAAGAGTGATATGTTTGCTCCAGGTCAGTTGCAGATACACAGTTGTCTAATGTCTGGAAACTTGTCTGCTGACCGTCACCTTATTCAGCCTCCCATCTTCTGAACTTGTTCCTACTCTCAGCTACTTTTGCTGACATGATCATCATAGTTAACACTATACCTTACCACAGAAACTCTACAGAGGAGAAAATGGGAGGGGAAAAAAAAAAAAAAAAAAAAAAAAGATAGATGTTTCCATCAAGTCTACCTCCTCTGACTCTTTGGCTACAGAATTCCTGCCCGGAGCAGCCCTTTTGCAGCCACTGAGGCAAGTAGGTGACTGTGTTACTATGGTATTGCTCCAGCCATAGGAACCTGTCCTGCCCCTGTCCCTGGCCTCCCCCTCACTTAGGCAAATGCCATTCCCCTATCAGACCACCATGCATGGTTTTTGGCCGGGGGGAGGAGGGGCGGGGCAGTCTCAATGCTGTTTTGCACTTACCAGTGTCTGTCTAGGGCAAATGGAATCAGAGATAAATAAGCTACAAGTCTAAAAGTCTGGATGGGCTGCTGTACAATTTCCTGATGAATGCTGAGCTCACGGAAGAACTGCCATTAACTTTGGTACAACGGTCAGACAATAGTCTCACGGATCCTTGGGCCAAGCAAGGTCTCACAAGTATCAAAGAAGAAAATCAGACCCAGGAAGTGGACATTTGAGTTTGTCATCTGCCCTACAAAAAATGAAGCAGCAGCTGAACTCTTCTAGGATTATAAACAGGGTGTCATATCCTTTTCTAAACACACAATACATTGCAGTTCTCCCCCAGCACCACCCCCGCCCACACAGACACACACACACTTGATCCGTGAGAGGTTTTGAAAATTTGGGTGGTAGAAACGTTTGTCACACCCACAAGCTATATCTGAAAGAGGGGAATGGGAGAAAAGCCATCCATTTTGGCTTCAAGCTAAATTATCAGCTTCTTGGCTTCATGCCAGCTCAGTCAGCTTATAATAATAACTGGCTCTGGGCCAAGGCTTTTTGGAGTGAGAGAGAGAGCACACTGCTTTCCCTTTCTTCAAAAATAGTTGTTAATAATCTCTATGTTACTCATAATCTATGTAGCTTAATTAAATAAAAATGTCTATTTTATCTTTCCTGATAACTGAAAATTGGAGGTGAGATCAAATTATTAGAAGTCCAGAATCAGTCCATATTTCAAACATGAGACATCACAGAGACTCTTTGTAGCTGGCTTTCTGGTTTAAGGCCCCTGCTACCCCAAGACGTGAACACAAACACTCACAGTTTGATTGTGGATGGCATGAAAACAAGAAAAAGGAAAAAAATCTACAATGAAAATCTACTGTTATATTGAACCATGTCTTGAACCTTGAACTGTTATCCCTGAAGATGTACCACAGTGTCTCTACATGATATGGTAAACAGAGTTATGATGAGGCCTGACATGATATCTTTCTAATTTTAGAATGAATCCAGTCAAACTACATTCTTAACGGCAAAATTCCTCTAATTCATATGAGTGTATAAAAACTGTCAGGTCTCACTTAAATTCTATTTCCTCTGGTCTCTTTGTTGGTCTTATTATTATTATTATTATTAAAACCCCTAGAGATGACCTGCTGTGATTGTATAAAAAGCCCCTTATGCATTTGAGGTGCAACCACAAATAATAACAGTAAGCATAAGCAAAACAGAAATCATATTTCATGCCCTTGGAACATAAAATACAGCAAAAAGGAAAGGAACATATACTAAAGAGATTTTCTTCAAGTTGCAGGAAGAATTCCCAATGTTAACATAACGATAGATGAGCTTACTGGATATTTTTATTAATGTCTTACAACTTGTTCCTTTTTCAGATTAGCTAATATTTTATCTTCCTTCTGCAGTGCCAATGATGGTCCTAAAATTGTCTGTGTACAGAAGTCCCTCTCTTGGGTTTTGTAGTTACCCATTGTTATAATTTGTATTAGATATTAAATCTATCACTGCCCTGTGCTGACCTGCAGTAAACCTATCAGGAAGTGTGTTAGGCATACATCAAGAAGAGGGTGAAGTTCAGTTCATGTTGGACATGTGCCCAAATCTCTGTACGTCGAATCTTGTTATCATTGACCTTCCTTAAGATTTTTTGTAGCCAAAAGCTGCCTAACTGGACTGAAAACCCAGAACAATTTTTATCTTCGTATCTCTAGCACCTCTTATTATTTTCCTTCTTTTACAGTATTTTTAATCCTTCTACTTTGGGGGCTGTCACTAAGGGGATGATGATATCACAGGAGGCATTCAGCACTTCACAAGATTAGGTCTTTGGTCCTTGACAAAAACTGGAAGGAGTTGAAGACTCAAAAAAAGATAAGAAGACTTCCTTCTCTGAAATTGGGCAGATACATAGCAAGCTGAGATGCAGATGCTATAAGAATTTCCTTTATTAACATTTCATTGTCTTTATTTATCACGTTTTTGTTTTTTTAAAAAAAATCCTATCAGACACTGTGAATATCAAGATCAATGGGGTACAGCTATTTTCTTTGTTATCTGTACAGTGCCTTGCAGAATCAAGTTCTAATTCCTGGCTAACCTGTACAAACTAATGCACTATAATAAATGCCACCAATAATAATAATATAGGAGTGTGAATTGTTTTCAATTTCAGAAATGTTCATGTCCCATTATTGGTCAAATTTATACAAGGTTCTTATTTTAACTGGAGAAAAGTAATCAACTTCCAGTGGACAAATTGCACAAAAGTGTATTTGCATTCTTCAGGTGTGAAGACAGAAAAGCATGATGATAGTCTTTAAGATATGACTGTTGATAAATTTAATTCTGTGTAGTTTCTCTAGACATCTCATTATTTTCATCCTTTCTGTTAAAATGTCAGCTGAAAGCTAGGCCCTGAGTCATGGAGGATGTATACTAAGAAGTTTCACTCCCAGGTGAAACTGGATGCTTCACTCTAGTGGAAACCTCTCCATTTTATAGACTGCAGGACAGTTTGTGACTACTTTGTGCTAAAGCTAGAGGGTTTATAGGTTCAAATGCAAGAAGCACTTTAGAAAATGGACTGGTGCTTTATAATGCAGTTGATTAACAGTGAAAGAGAGCAGATGTGATGTATTTATCAGGTAAGGGAGCACTCAAGGCAGAAAGGTAGAGCCTGGGTGCCAGGCACTCCAAGGCACAAAGTGGAAAGGCTTCCCTGCAATACAGTGCACTGGGTTGGCAAAAGCTTTGCTCAGGGAAGCCCCAGAAGCCCGAGATGCTCCTTGGATGCTTGTCGGACAGTGACTATGTCCAGGCCTCCAGGCACAGCTTCCACTGCAGTGTAACTTAGGAGACCAAATTCAGAGAGGGAAGTGAGTGCACAGGGTTCTCCATGCAGAAACTGCAATTCCAGTGGTGGCTTGTGCTCATTATATAGTGTGAGATCACAAATAGAAGTTTTCACACTTGCCCATCTGCCACCAACTGACTCTAAAGAGCTGGTGAATCATACACTTAAAAGAGGGCGAATTTTTCCCCGCTGCCATTGGAATGTGTTTTGAAATTAAATATGCACAGTACAAAAGCTGAATAACAAGGTTGTGCTGATCACACCAGACACTGTGTATAATGCTACAGACATGAGGGTCAGGGGTCTAGGCCAAGACCATGGCCCTTAGTTACAGTATCAATGAAAGCTGATTCTTCGTTCCCCTTGGTGTCCCTTTCCATGTCTGAAGAGACTATTGAAATAAAGATTTCTTTGAGAGGAGCCAAGGGAAAGAAAAAGGGGAGGGGGAGAGGGTTAAATAACATAAATATGGTGAAAAAATATTATTTTTGTGCTTGCATATGGTACTTTTTTCTCTCTCTATATATGCATACATTTTCCATTTGCGATTTGTAATTATGGCTTTGGCTTTTCAATATATTCATCAGTGACACTGTGATCCTTTTGTTCTGCTGCATATTAAAATGGTTCAGAAGATAGATTCAAAAGGTCTCAGGTTCCCAAGAAGGAACATAATAGGGGCAATGCATGGCAAGAACAGTTTCTGCTTTCTGCAAAACAGGAATAAATAAGGGAGCTATTGCATTACACTTTGTGTACAGTACTGTAGTCTTTGTCAAAGTGTTAGACAGATTCTTACCCATTGAAAATACTATTTCTCAACCTGATTTACATCTTGAAACAATTTTTAAGATTCCCTGTGCTTACAATGGAAACCAGGCAGGATTTATAGAAGCTTTATAAGTACATTCTTTTTGTGAAGAGCAATGTCAATATGATCATTTTGGTCATTCAAAAAAAAAAAAAAAGGACGAAAAAGGACGAAGGAATTTTTTTGTTTTTCATTCTCACTTTAAAAGCAAGTCTTCTTTGGGTGTGACTAATCTACATGAAATATAACTGTATCCATTACCCTTTGTAGGTTTGTGCAATATGTGACAGCTGTTTGACCCTGTCACTAAAGTCCCTCTTGTCATGAATGGGACAGGAGTATGCCGCAGCGAAGATAAAACACCCTTTATTCAGCTGCTGGACAGAATCAGACTCCTTGGTTCTCTGGTTGCCAGAGAGACTGTGTATCCTATGCATCTGTATGTCATCGCAAAAATCTTTCCAACCCCTGACCTGTGTAGCCCAGTTGTGGAAGGAACCAAGTACACTACAGATGTCAGACCCCAGCTGCCCCAGGACTCAACTTTGCCTCAGATATGTTACCTGATTCTCTGGAAACATGACTCCAGCATCCAGGATTAAGGCAAGATTCATCCATACTGCAAATAAGGAGGCAGCTACGAACACAGCTGCATCACCCAGGCTGTGCTATGTGAGTAATATTAATTATCCCTTTGATGTATTCATGTCTATCTCAGTCAGCCTTGTGCCATGGTGGGAGAATAGTCAAGTGTCCATCCAAAATCAGTGTCTGACTGTTGCTTTTACAGTCTTTTCACATGAGCATGTGATAAAGTAATGCAGTGTCTCAGTGAGGATACCTCAGCTTGCCTTCACGCTACTAGGTCCAGAACTGGAGGCTGTATTGCTAAATCAGTGGGACATTAAAACTAATTTTCTTCATTAAGACATATCAGCTGATGTGCCAGTAGGGGCTATCCTACATGTAGGACCTTGTATATCTTTGTACAGGTCTCGATTTAAAATATACCAACTTATTTCATGCTAGCTGGGCTGCCTGTAAGTGCCTCTGAGCTGCACTGGGGACTCATGACTTTAGGACTGCTGGTCCTCAGTTTCTTATCCATAAAAGAGATGCTAACATTTTTTCCTAACTCCCATTTCTTGTTAGCCTAATCATATTGAAAGCAGTGACAGCATTTGATGAAGGGCTCCATGTTAATGATTATTTCAGGAAATAATTAATATTTTGCCAGTTATTTGTTCCTCCTTACTATGCAGAAGTAAGTGATTCTTCCTACCCCTTCATTTTCCAAACCCTACAAATCTGGAAGTGATGAAATCAAACAAAAACCATAAAAAGTATCCAAAGGAAGATAAGGAAAAGATGTGCTCATCTGGCAAATGTAGATGTGCTGCTCTTAAACATTGCAGACTCCAAAATATTTAAGCACATGCCACATTTTAACAACATGGGTATCTTTGCTGACCTCAGCAAGAGACCTTTTAACTTATTTGTACTCTTTGGGATCAGGGCCACCTTTACCATGTGGCATTTATGTTTAGAACAGCGAAAAACAAGTCAAAAATATGTTTAGTTAATCCCTCTTCTTTATGCCTCTTTGAAATATAGCTACTGTGGATGTTTATGTGAAATTGATGTTGGCTATATAGCATTGACATTTTGGTTAAATAATAAGTGTTGTCTGAGTTGCTAGTAACTTGCTGTTATTCACTCTCATTGTGAGTTTATTTCCTTCCCAAGGAAACTTGGACACATCTCTGAAATGTGAATTACTAAATAATTTTTAAAAGCATTATATCTGGTAATATCACTTGTGCCTTTTTCTGCTGAAAGTACAGCTAACTAGGAAGTATTTGCGTAGTGTTCAGAACAGTGAAGGATTAAAGCTAGCTTACAAAACATTCTTCCTCATTTCCTCCACCTCAACCTCCTCTTTTCCTCACACATTCAGCTTCTTTTATCTTTTTCTCTATCAGCCTTGCTTATACCTGTCCCTGAAACACTTGAGTAGGAAAGATAAATTGATATTAACCTCTCACCATTAAGGCAAATGTGTTATCTTTGATGTACTTATATGCTTACTCTCAGACACACAACACATAGCCTGGAGAATGTGTAATTAGGTGACAGCAATCTTTCCAAACAAGCTCTTTCTTTCTGTCTCTTATAAATCAGCAGTGCTTTTCATATATCTATATTATTCAAGGATCTGTTCGAGGCAGGAGAATTTGGATATGGTGCCTTTATGAGGATATTGCTTAAATCTTTTTTACGTACAAGGTTCTGCCTTGCACAAAGTTAGGAGAAGAATAATCAGCTTATTGGTGATATTTTACGCTGCTGAGACCCAGTTTTACTTCAGTTCTGCTCAGGTCTTGCTTCAAATGGGGAGGCTGGGGAGGCTGTTGCCACACACTGATTCTGAGCAACATCTCGTATCAGTGACTTTTGCCAGAATTCAATGGGAGGTGGAAGGCACTGCCTTTATGGTGTCTTTCCTGTGAAAAAATTAGCTCCTCCTCCAACCTCTAGAGTTCTCACAGGCTCTGTTTCTCAAAACACAGCTGTCAACTGACAGAGGTTGAGGTATGATACTTGGGCATAGCACATGGTCCTTTGAGAACTTGCTCTGTGGCTTGGTCTGTTCATACACCAAGGTCTACATTCATTCTGCTCATGCCCTCAAGCAAGCAGCACTGAGCCTGAAGTACAATGCTGACAGGCAGGATATATTGAACAGAGCTCATCTACATGACACAACTACATCCTGTCCCAAAGTACAATCAGAATAAGTGCATCTCTGCACTTCATCTACCTTTTGTAAGTTTACTGGTGGGAAAATGCCACTTCATCTGCTGCTTTGTCTTCTGCTCTTTTGTAAGCTTGTGGATCAGCAACATCACTATAAATCACACATCTCCTACTTATGGCTACAACTTCCTTGAATGCTTTGATATCATCAACCTGTGTAAGACATTTTTCGTGTTGTCTTATGACTTCTTTGGAAGAAATTCACATTTGAAAGAGTTTTTCACACTGGTACACTGATAGCTTTTAATTTGAGTGGATATATATACTCAGTTGTTAAGCAATCTTTGCTGTAAACCACAGCTGAAGCAGTACCAAGAACAGATAGGTGAGAATAAGGGGTACATAAATAAGGACTACTAATTTAAGGTCTTTAAAAGAATGCTCCACTCAAATGAAGCATTTCTTAATTTCCATACATGGGAATTATGATCTTAGGAAAGTATTGCCCCAAGTACAAGAGATGGAATCTTCTGTTTCCTCTGCTCCCCTCTTGCCATGTAGGTCTTTCCATTTATGGAGAGAAATAAGGTCCACAGTCATTTGAGATGAGCTTTTTGGGGTCTCCAGGAGGCCTTTATAGGGAAGTCAGAGAAATAACAAACTGAGGGACAAAATTCATGCCTATTTAACACTTTAACTGTTGGGAACATGCATAATAACGATCTACTACAGCAAAATGGAATTCAGTGGAAGAGAGCAAGAGGTAGAAATGGTTCTTTCACTGTTAATGAGTAGAGTGCAAAGTTCTGACAGGGGAGGGGAACTCAGAAATGCAACAATGAGACATGCAGAAAAATATACAAAACTGCAATAAAAGACCTGCCCCTGTTTGACCTTCTTGCAGTTTGAAGCTGGTCATCCTAGTGTGTATGGAGTTTGGAAACGTTAAGCACTAGAAAAGTGTAAAATATTCTTATAATCATGTATGCTGCTTAGAGAAACTGTTGTGCAGAGTTTCTCATTACTGATATTTGAAGAGGTTAGTGGTAGAAATGACTGTGAGATGAGTAATAAGCAAAAATATCCACTCAGACTGATTCAAACTAATATGAATTATGCCTGAGCCAATAACGAGTGTAGGATTAAGCATAGTGGACTTGATTTTCTTCTCACTGAGAATTAAAATAAATTCAATAGACTACATACCAGTAGTAAAAGTGGGAGCACATACTTTCAATCTGTAAGATCCATATTAAGGAAGAAGCTCCGTTTTGTATTTGTGTTCAAAAAATTGGGTTCAAATCTCAAATTTTGTCTCAACCCATTATTCTCTGTGGCTTGTCACAATCTTTTTAATTTATATGCACAATCCGTTCAGATCACAAGCACTCCAAGATAGAGACTTTTCTTGCTTAAAATCTGCTCAGATAGTGCCCATCACATCTGCACTGGGAGGTACAAACTGGAACATTCATGTTACAGTGGAAATATATCCAAGGTCTTGAGGAAGACAGCTGAATATGTACGAGTGGTCAATAAGACTATCACCTGGTTCAGTGCTTCTTGAATGGAACATATATATAACTTCAGTTTCTTATCATCTTTTGGATCCATTGTCCTTGTACTTACTTTCACTTTTGTTATTTCACTGCAAATAGAGATGTTTGTTTCCCTGTAATCTCTGACAATACGTAGTACTGTGTCTGAAGGAATCATAAAGGGATAAAGTAGAATGGCACATTACCAGTCACCATTAGCACAGGTCAAAAAGGAGGAAGATGGAAACTTTTTTGTTCGCACTAAAAAAAAAAAAATCCCCCAAAACTTATGTCATTATTTTTAAATATTTTTTTTTCCTTTTATTTAACTTCATTTAGTTAATATATGCTGTTTGCTACAGAAAAGCAGTTCCTTTTCATGGGTCTTTAAAGATGCTTTTCCCCTTGTATATTACCTCTTTTAGTTTTGTAAAACAATTAAAAATTTTAAAGTGCATGGGATGCCTAGGTTTTTTTAAGTTGAAAAACAATTACCCCTCAATGTGTTGATATGATGAATTCCATGACAAGGTTGCTTACCCCTCAAATTCCTCTTTTCCTTGTTATGCTACTTGAGAACAAAATTTTAAACAAATGCCTTCCTGTCCATTCTAGTGATCAGTCTCAGAGAGAAACTCAGCAACAATCTGAAATTCTGTGCATGAAAACAAAGACAAAAGAAGGCCTAATTGGTAGTGTGCTGAGCCCGGGTCACCATTCAGTTACTCTCTAAGTTGCACTCTTCCTGTGTGACCTTGGACCTTATCCCTCTTCTTGTTACTCTGTAAAATAGAGGTAGAAATACTTGACGTTTCACAGAGGTATTGTGAGGGAGATAAACATCAAAGTCTGGGAGGTGCTCAAACACTGCAGAGATAGAGACAAGATAAGTACTGTACATAGAAAAAACTCCATTATATGACTGAAAATCCCAAACAACAGGGCTTTAATCTTTAGACTTACAGTTTAAATAAAGCCTTGTCATACCCCATTGTGTAGTTTTCATGAATGTTTATTTCAATAGCCCTGTTGCAGTGACCATCTGGAATCATTCAGTTGTACAGTAGTACTCCGGGCATTAATTAATTTTTGAGTCCTGAGAACACGGGCTCAAGCCTTTCCAAAATCTGATCAAAGTAGGACCTGAAGGATCAGGTCAATCTGGCTGATATGAAGCTCAGCCAGGAACTGGCTTGGTATCAAATTGCCATGGCTTAAAACATTACTGGGCACCCACTAGGCTCTGGGACCTCTGTTCGTATATGCATTTTACCCATGGAAAATGCAAGGTAATATGACCTACCTAAGCTGACTTTCAGTACAGGCTAAGGACGTGCACACACTGATGAATCTTAAGCATTTAATATTGAAAGATCCAAAGAATTAAACTGGTACAATTTTGTGTGTACAAAAGCTTTTCAGATACACCCCACCACAGTGGCTAATCAAGAGTCATTCAGCATTTCTCACTGTTTTCCTGCTGCTGGAAAAAGGCTTTTATGTTAATTTTCCCTTTTTTCTGACTCACCCTCACCTCCAGAAGCTCAGAAAAGTAGGGAAGGATCATGCTCCCTAGGCCATTAGATCACAGACCCCTCATGTTAAACTGGGATCAAACTCCTAGATCCCTCAAAGACTTTGTGTAGAGTCCAAAATCTCTGTCTCAGGACAGAAACTGCTTCGGTTGTAAGGACTATGGTGCCACAAGAAAGTCACAATAGAAAGAAGGGATCGTAGAAGGTGAGTATCTGCTACAGTAGTGATCTTTGCTTCAGATACAGCTCAGTCTAATGAGGAGTTCAGAGGGGTTTCATGACATCAAACAGCAATAAAGACCATTAGTAAGTTTGCACATAGTGAAATACATTTACAGAATAGTAAAATAAATAATCAATATAAATAGTTACCATGTGAGCTAAAATGGCTGATCACAATTGCACTCTCTTGAACTGGAAAAAAAAAAAAAAAAAAAAAAAAAAAAAAAAAAAAAAAAGCAGTGTGACTTTAAAATGACAAAGACATTAGCACGTTGCTGCTCCAATGAAACATGGTAGAACAAATCTGATTGGAGGCTGGTCAGTTTGTGCCTGATGCCTAATCGAGAGCTTATTTTTTACCACAGTCCCTAGGGCACTGCTTTATCTTCAAAGCTTGAGCCAAGAAAATTCACATCTTCAAATTGTCTGCAGGCTGTTTTTCCTTTCTTTCCCCCCCCCCCCCCCCTCTCTCTCCCTCTCCAGATCTCCATCCTGGCTCAGTTAACAAACCTATTAATCCCTAGTCAAGTGCATACATGCAAAACTGTGATGAAAGAAAGCAAATGTGGAAGAAAAGGAGCAGAACTCTACAGATCAACACCAGCACTACTATTTTCCTTCTGGTTTCATCTCTGTGTTCAGCAAAATTTTATGCATGCATGTATTTTCCCACAATGATGTAGCTTTGATACATCTACTTCACTGCAAAATTGGACCAATAGCTATCTCACACAAATGTCCACTGCTTTGTTCAAGAGACAGCGTCAAAAGATAGAGCTGTTTCAGGAGAAAACTTTCAAGATTCCAGTGGTCTGCTATTAACATAAATTCTGTTGTGAGCCACTAGGTTTTGAGCACTTAATTCCCACTTGTGTTTTTGAAAGATTTCTTTTAACTGGTTATCAGTATTTTAGTAATGTAATGGGGAAGGAAACGGATACTAGAAATATCTTTTAAAAAGTACCTCTATAAGTCTGCCTATAAATTAAGCAATTAAATATGTAAGATCTATGGTTAGACACCTACAGACTCAGTTGAATAAACAACAGTCTAATAGGGTAAATTAAATCTACACAACAGTGGAACTCATACCAGCATGTGAGACTGAAGATATCTATCAGTATATTCTATTGCTTGAATGTGCTAGTGTTTTGAAAATTTAACCCACTTTATGTTTATAGCTATTTATCCCTTCCCTTCCTCCCACACACACACCCCAATTATTTCATTCCTCTGGAATGTGACTTAGCATGGAATATTGAATCTCTTCATTTCAGGGCATGTACAGTGTTTACCTGTAGCTTGTATGCTACTGTATCTTAATGGGATCTGGAAGAAGGGTTCAAGGTTATTTAGTTTCCATGCTTAATTCATTTTTGAAGTAGTTTAAATAGAGACTGACAGAATCCTAATGTTTGATAATCATTACCATCAGCTAAGGGGAGAATCAATGATCATCTAATACTTCTGTTTGTTAGGTTTAGAAACAGATCCCGTGACTGAAAAGTCAAAGTCATTAATCAGCCCATAGTATGATCTACATAAAACAAACTACATCCTCTCAATACATAAGGCATGTTGTCTCCTGTTCATGCATGTTATCTTTCAATTTAAATTTTATGCAGATTTGCCTAGCTCTAATATCTCCAATCAATTTTATGGCTTACAAGGATGTTTTAAACATTTCCAACCCCTTTTCAAGTTTCACCATTTTCATCTGCAGTTGAAAATGCTTCTGGCTGAAGCTGCAGCTAGGACGTGGCATGTATAGAGCAGGGGAGGAAATCTCTGTCTATGTGATACAAAGAACAGCCATTTGCTAGGAGAAATTCTGTTCAGGAATGGCTGTTAATGAGAACCAATTTACTACTACTACTGTTTATATTATTTCATATTGTTTGTGCTACTTTTTGTACTGTTTACATTAATTAAGAGTATATATAAACAATAAATTACAAAATTCTTATTTGTTCTATTATAGTATCAGTTTCAGTCATGCCTACAATTTTTTCATACCTGAACTGTGTAATTCCAGAGCCAAAAAACCAGTCTCTGTCTTAAAGTGCTTGTAACTGAATATAGTACTGGATATCCAGATAATTCAATAAAACAGGAAACACAGAGGAATATATTTCAAAACATGCCTGTGGTGGGCTGCATTATTAGTATAATCTAACAAAAAACAAACTGAGACACAAATGATCATAGACTGATATTTTCATAGGCTTCCATAGGATCTGGAATTATGCTATGTTCTTATAGCTGATCAATTACTTTTTAGTGCTATGTCTGTTCCATAACCTCAGCCAGCAGCCTCTGTTTCTGGTGCTTAAGGTCTTGAGATTACTTTCAAGTGACAAATTATGATGTATGTGCACACAGTTTAGTACTTCTCCCTTTGAGTTTAACTGGACAGGGAAATGATACTGCCGCTGGAAATCTGGGGTGTTTTTATTTTTCAGCTTCGGCAATAGAGAAGGGAGCCATCCTGCTTTAATAAGAGATTTTAACATTTTGTTTGGAAGTATTTTCTGACTTTCACAAGCATACAGAAAAGACAAGTCTCTTGACATGCACCTTGTGCTTTAATCACAAGAACATCTTTAATTAGAGGCAAATTCTGACACTGAGTCAATTAGATCACTTGTGGAATAAGGAAGTCCTTGGTGAGAGTGACAGTGGCAAAATCTGGGCCTTGATAAATGAAAGGCAATGCTGAGTACCTCCCTAGGACTTTGATGAGAATGCAGAGAATCCCTTGTCTAAAAGTCTGAAGCTTTCTTGCCTTCCCTTATGAAAGTAAAGGATTTTTAAACATGTTCTATTATTATTATTTATTTTAAAATACAGTAAATTATTAATTTCTTTTTATTCTTATTTTTATTCACATTTCTGATGTTAATTGGTTGAGATTTTCAAAGCTGAAGCAGTACTGAAGGAGTGGAATTAAAAATTTTATCTTCCATTCATCCACTCACATGGCACTCACTGTTGCTGTTTTTCTCCCAACCATAGTTTTGAATTATGTCACCTTCTGTCTTTCTATAAGAGATGACTGCTGTTCATTTCTCATTTTTATTGAGTTTTGTGTGTTTATTTGTTTCTCAAAATACCCTCTACCATGTTTCTTTTTACCATTGGAGCAAACTTGTAATAATAGGGCTGATTCCTTTGTCGGCACACAGGATTTACTAGATCACGGTGCATCTCAAATATTGCTAAGAGGTTATAGAATTTCTACAAGGCATAGTGGAAAGTAATTTATTTTCTGTGTTTTTAACCTTTGAGAGCCAGTACATTGATTCAGAGTGGCAATAGAGTAAATATTTTTAAGAAAAGAAAATGTTCCCATTTATCATTGATAAATTTCAAAATTCAACATTTCAGTTTACTCGGATCTATGGTTAATATTATGCATCTCTTCTGCTGAAGCAATCACTGCAGATAGCTCAGAAGCTCATCGCTCTCCAGCTGCAAGCTGACAATTTATCTAGTTTAAGATTGTATGTCACCAATGAACGTTCTGATCACTTGTTAAAGGTAGTGCTCTCACCTTAGTAATTGCATAAGCTCTGGATGTGTCTTCTGGCTACGAGACATTTTCTTCAAAGCAGTAAAAGTTCCCAAGACTACACAAAAAAGAAGACATCAGTGGAGATACTGCAGTGATTGTTCACACGCTGGGAAGAAATGCTTCCTCTGGAGTGGAATGAAGGCATAAGGGGCCAAAATTGTAATGAAGACATGGAGTTATAACAGGAATAAATTTAGCTCCATGAGATTAGATGAGCAGCCTGGACAAAATGGTACGTGACAGCTCTTTGGAGACAGGTTTTCCTCTAAGTCTATATTGCCACTTTAGCACTACATGTTTTTCTTAGCCCTAATCATATGCAGTGCAAGAAAGAAAAGAAACTCAGCTGCTTCCAAGTGTTGAAAAAGACATTAGCTTTAGAGATTCAGATGAATGGGTAAAAGGTTGGATGGACAGAGAGTAGAACCCCACCAAATAAACTCACAGATTGGGATGGCCAATTTTCTGATACTTTTTCTCCGTGGGTTAAAGAGAAGCACGTGGTTGCTATATTTGAAAAAAGTCAGGCTCAATATAATGGTGTTCTGACATTGACCAAATTTCTCACCCAGGACAGTTGAGATTCTACACCTTTTGAAAAAAAAAGACATAGTAAAGAAAAGTTTCTCCTTTTTCCATTTGGTAAATTCTTCAAAATAAAGTGAATGACAGGTCATCTTAGTTAACCAACATATTAAGCTATTGTAATTCTGAAAATACTTTATGAAGGGTTAGGGAAACCATGTAGACTGAAGAAAATAAAAATAGGAATTGTTTTCAAATATAGAGAGATTGTTGTTGTTTATGACAATTATCATTGAAAGATCTAATTAGTTTACTCTATTGGAATTCTGTATTGACGCTAAAATAAAATTTAAAAATCTTCCAAAAAAATATTTTTTTAAAAGTCTCTAATTATCCATCCAAAACCAGAATCATAATCATTAAATATGAGAACTTTATTGTAATAATGAGTATATCATCAGAGGTTTCCTTTTTGCAAACAAATTTCTACTAGCATTTTTAAGATGCATTTCAATTTTAAGCAACAGAAGTTGTACCTGTGAATAGTCTCTTGGTAATCAAAAGCCACTAATATAGGTAAAAATATTCAGATTTTTTAACATGCTTTTTGGTTTTTTATCTGCATGTATTTGCATATGCAGCTGAATTCCAGGTAGAAATTTAGACATTTGTCCTCTGAATATTGGAAGCTGGTGCAAATAAGGTGATAGAGAGAAAACTACTTTGATTTACCCTTGCGATTTATTTTTTGGGCAAAAAATATTGCTATATCTTTAATATATGCAAATTGCATGAACATGGAGCACAGGCCTGAGTCCTTTGAAAAATTCCTCCTTAATCTGCTAGACAACTTTAGTCGTGTATTTGGATAAAGCAGCAAAATTAATGGATGAAGGGAAAGCAGCAGATGTAATGTATTTTAGAAAAACATTTGATACAGTGTCTGACAAAACCTTACTTGAAAACTTAATTTAAGTTGGCTTGCAGAAGAACAGTGTTATGTGGATTGAAAACAAACATTAATGGATAAATGGGTAAACAAGACTGCAAAGAAAGGGTAATGATAAACCACAGTGTAATGATTGAGGAGTGGTGCCTACTGGGATACCAGAGGGATCAGCCTTTGGTCTTATGTAACATCTTTATTAAGGATCTCAAATACAGAGTAAGAAACATATTGACAAAATTAGTGGATGATACTAAATGTGCAGGAGATGTAAAGGAGAGGAATGAAGATTTAGATTATTTAATTATAACAGCATGTATAGAGAGCAAACAAAAGAAATGTCCAATCATTTCAATTTACAGCACTACAGCTGGATACAAGAAATACAGAGGGGAAATAATCTATAGGATAGAAGATCTTCTGAGAAATTATCTTGAAGGAAGATCTAGAAGTAGTGGTTGACAATAAAAAACTAATATGAGGTCTAGGTGTAACACAGTAGTGAGCAAGGACTAAGTCAAGTGTAAGCCAAAGATGCAGAAAAATCATTTTATAGGATATCATATAATGAAGTTACAGTCTCTTCTTACATAAATGTGGTCTTCCACCCAAATAGAATTATTGTTTTCTGTCCTGGACAATTGATAAGAAAGCATACCATCTGGAGCAACAAATAATCAAATTATCAGAAGGCAGCTACATGGAAAAATAATGGGAAAGGCCAAAACACACTTCATATTTCAGAATATGAAAATGGAAATCACAATTATGCACACAGATGATAGCTGAAAACAAGATTCTTTTTTAAAGAAAAAGATATGACTGAAAACAACATAATAAGTCTGAAAGGAAGATGCAAGCTAAACAAGGAAGGACAATATTTATTTACATTATGTATGACTAGCAGAATTGTTGTCATAGGGGAATGATGGAGCAAACATATGTGGCTGATTTTGGCAGTAAAAGTTCTGGTTATGTCCGACTTTCTTTGAGGTGGCAGAAGAAGTTTTCAGACCTGATGCATATCCAATAGTTCAGTTACACTACACACACCTGATGCACCTGGCCTAAACCACAAGTAGGGTTGAAACCTTCACAGTTGCTAAGCTACAGTGATTTAGAACGTATGCAGGCAGAGGCCCTGTCTTCTCTAAGGGTTTGCTCAGTGATAGAACAGCTGGGGGAGAAAAAACAAAAAGGAAGGTCAGTAGCATCTGGAAACTTTGGCTATCCTCTAGGGAGATCATGCAGCTCAAATGCCCAAGGTAGGGCTTGGAACTATGATTTGTGTCTCCCCTGTGCCAGCTTTGATGAATTTGGTGCAATATTACATTGCAAAGGGTGTCTGGGAAATTCTCTGACTATCATGTGAGGTGTCAACATGTATGTAGAGGTGTTATGTAAAGTCTAGTACGACTATGGTAATCAGACATATCAAGTGACAAGCTGCTCACAAAGTCTTGGAACCCGAGAGCCTTGCACATGGGAGTGCACCTGGATTAAGAAGCAGACAGTCTCTGCAGAGGGTCAGAGGAAGTATAAATCTGCCTTCTCCAGCAGGTGCTGCCCAGCTGATCAGCTGCCCAGGGAGTATTGGCCAGAGCCTCTTGCAGAATCAGCTGTGGTGTACTGGCAAAGGCAACAAGCAAGGGACAGCGTGACCATACCGCTGTGGCAAATGCTTTGAGGGGCATGGTGCACCAGAAAGCCAAAATGACTCCTCAAATGTAGGATAAGCTGGCCCTTCTGGGAGACATAAAAAGCAGAGGTAGGATGTGGTGTCGTTTGCCTGACAACATCTTTTCTGGGGAGGGAATCAGCCATTTCTTTCCATGTTTTGGTAGAAAGGGCCATATGTCTGTGCCACTCTGTAGCTGTATAATCCTCTGGGACTCTGAGGCCAAAAGGAGATTTGTGTTATGAAAGGCTTCAAAAAACGTGATGGTAACAGGAATGTTTTTAGTCTGTGGGGAAAGATCAGTTTTGTACAGACCCTGTGTGGCATTAGCCTTGTTATGTACAACTTGGTAGCAGACACTGTGGAGGCAGCAAGGCATTTCCTTTCTGCCTCTGCCTGGGATCAGACTTGTTAAGCCAGACTTGTTCCCTGTCCTGATGCTAGGGGTTCCAGACCACTGCATATGAACCAGATGAGAACAGATCTTGTACCATCTCAGAAGGATAAGGATGTACCAGAAAATTAACATTAAAAGCATCCATAAATTGTGCAAGCACTGCATGAGCAACACATGATATTTTACAGTTCTTCTTTCCTCCCAAAGGGTCCTAGAGCGTTTTATTCCTTCATCTGACACTGAAATGCAGCCACCTCTGGGGTGGAAGCCAGCAGCCATTCAGCATCAGGGACAGTGCCATATTTAAGCAAGATAAATGCACAGAAGAAAGACCATCTGTTAGCATGCCAGTCAATTTGTAGATACAAGTAGATCCATAGCAAGTTGTGATAAACCTGTGTGCCAGAGCGCCTTCCAATATTTCTAGCAGAGTACAGGCAAGCATAAGGAAGTCATTTGTGTACGGCTGTCAGCCTGCCTGGGAGGACTCTTTGCACTCTGTGATATTGCTTTTCTCCCCTAGGACAAGGGACTGAGCAGATCTGATGTTATCAGCCAATGGCCCCCCCATATTAGGGCATGAAGGTAGGGATGACAATTTTTTTGCTCAGCTCTAGTCGGTGGCTTTTGCCAAAGTCTTGAGCCAAAGCTCCTCCGGAGGAGTGCCCAGAAACGTCTGGCTCTAAAACCAAGCTGAGAGATCTCAAAGTGCCAAGTTGTAGAAGCCTCATGGAGTTTCTGTGGCCAAAACCGTGGAAAAGGAAATTTGCTCTGAATAGAGCCCTTATAGATCAAACATTCAGAGTAGACTAAACATCTTTGACAATGAGTGTAAGATTTCATGGCAAGGCAATTTTACTCAGTAATTTGTTCAGATCTAAATGCTTTTAGTTCTCTAAGTTCATTTCTCACTAAATTATTTTCTCAGGACAGTTCGTTTGAATATAATAAGGCATCCAAGCCTCAACTACAGCAGGACCTTTGCAATACAAGTACATGTGTTATAATACCTTATTTTCCATCATGGAGATGTAATCAAATTCAGTAAAATGATAGACTGTAACGGAGATTTTTCAATAATGTATGTTAAAAGGGTCCTTATGTAATGACTTAGAAGCAGAGAGTGAGAAGATGTTAGTGTGTTCCAGCATACAATATGCTATGAAGGATTAGCTAAACTATTGGTAAGCCCACACAGGTCTCAACTACCCTCAGTGCTTGTGAGTCATTATGGTCTTGTTTGTTTCTCTGATAAATTCAGTAAACTGGGGTGTAGTATATCACGCAGCAATGCCGTATATCATTCCATTCTCTAATAGGAACATAAAACAATCATTGATTGCAAACAGGCTCTTTTAAAGATTCACTACACTGTTTGGCATTTCAAAATGTTTTTATGTTGGCAACCTATTATAATAACTCATACGGAATCAAAATGCATATAACTTATTCCAAAGTATTCCACATGCTAATTAAGTAAACAGAAGTGTACTTGTCCCTACCTCCCCCATCAAAAGCGAATATGCTTATTCTTCAGAACATTATTTCACTTCAGCTTCTCCTCTTTATGTATCATTCCAAACTTTCTTCCTCCACCTCCAGCTTTCATATTCCTGTTCAATGACTCTCTTGTTACTGTCTCTGCCTTTTCATATATCTAAAATATTAAAGTGAAGGAAGGTAATGAGTCACTTTTTATCTCTCCAAGGAGGAGAGAGGAAGATGACACATTGTGCACTGATCTTACTAAGTAAAGTATAGTATATGTGGGGATTTTTTTTTTGTTTTTATTTAATCTTTACTTTTTCAAAACTGCATTGCACGAGTCATCTTCATTCTCTGAAAAAAAAAAAAAAGAGCAAAGCAAAGCAAAGGCAGGTGAAAGAAGCACTAACAGTGATATCAATTCAACATTTTTCCAGTTCAGTTCAGGGCACTGAGTACTTTAGTACAGCTTGAAGATAGTCATGTAAAAAAAAAAAAAAAGAAAAAAAAAAAGTTTGATATGTATTTCAGCTTCCCCTTGATGTCCATATGTGTAAGTCTCATTAGTATTACTCATCCAGATAAACCAAGGAAAGAAAAGACCTCTTAGAGTTAATTGTGCATTCATATTTGAAGCCAGAACTGCAGTCTAACATTAGAATGTTTATGGCTTACGTCTTTTTGCAGAGAGCAGATGCTACTAACATCTTCACAGAGCATGAATGAGGGGTGAAGCCTGAGCTGACATTTTGGGATACACATTCTGTAGAAGGCAGAGGCAGAAATGCCTGTCCCTCTGAGTGTCCCTTGCTGCAGGGCTGGGAGGCCTTTTCAAAAAGCTTTCAATGTTGTGGTGGTTTCACTTGGCTAGCAGCCAAACACAGTTGCTCACTCACTCCCCCCTAGGGAGAGAATTGGGAGGGTAAAGGGTAAGGAGACTCATAGGTTGAGATAAGAATAATTTAATAATTGAAATAAAATAATAACAATAATAACAATAACAACAACAATTAATAATAATAATAATAATAATAATAATAATAATAATAATAATAATAATAATAATAATAATAAATACAATAATATGTTAATGAGTGATACACAATGCAATTACTCACCACCTGCTGGCCAAGCCCTGCCCATTTTGGACAATGATCCTGGAGGAGCAACAATCCCAAAACCAAAACCACAATCCCAGAAAAGCAAAAACCTGAGCAAAAGCCAGAGAGAGCAAGAGAGAGAGATCCTCATTAATATACTGAACATGATGTTATATGTCATGGAATATCCCACTGGCATATCCAAATGCCAATCTAGCTTAGTAATTTAAATATTCATCTCCCCCCCCGCTAAAGACCTTGCACCTGTAGACTAGCAAAACACCACGTACTTCGACTTCCGGTGACAAATGAAAACATTGGTATGTTTTCTCACAACAAATCGCATGCTGAAACCAAAACATAGCACTATTCTAGCAACTAAAAAAAAACTTAGCTCTATCTCAGCTAAAAACTACAACTTTAAACTGGTCACTTTCTTGAGCCTTGATGGGGCTTTGCACCTACAATTTGTCCAGGAAGGAAACTGCAGTGGTGGGGGTGGAGAGGGTGGCAGAGAACAAAGAGTGGAGTCTAACACAAGTGGAGTGCTGTGGCTGGGGCCAAGAAATTGTTCCCACTAAGGAATTTTCAAAGGAGTTCACCTAGGTGAAAATGGTCTTTGAGGTACAAATCATTCACTCTCCAACTTGTGGCTATAATCACTTGTGCCAGAAGAACAGCCAAAACCAGCTGTTCCACGTTGTCTCATTAGATCTGCCATTTTACACACAGCAGCCAAAGACAAAACAGGCAGTTGCTTGGCAGAAGCCTGGGGCTGCTTGGCACCACAGCAGAAGCATGCTCTTAGCTCTGGCTGTGGCCAACCCCAGGCACAGAGAGAAGGAGAAAGAGAGGAGGAGGCAGCCCACAGGCAGTGCCAAGCTTCATTATTGCAACAAGATTTACAGGTTGTAGGTTAGCTTTCTAAGCAGGTAACAGCGCCTGCAATGAAAGAGAGGGACATACACCTTATCTGAATCTCTCAGGAGCACTGTGAGGTCTGGAAAGCCATAAACAAAGGGAATCATGTCATATCCATGCTCCTTTCGAGTCTGGCAGTGGGCTTCCATCCTCTGGGTGTTTTTATGAAAACAGAGGGCTAGTGAGCCAGCTTTCCAGTGCTTCGTAGAGTAGCAAAGGACTTTGATAACCATTATTGAAAGATTAGCTACAATCACACCAAGCTCCAGCTCAGACACCTACCATGATTAAGTTCCATAGTGATGATACATTCCCCTTTATCGTGGCTCTTTCAAGCTGCATTTCTCCAAAACAACCATTGTAAAGGAAGGAGGCAGTTTAAGAGGAAGGCCTTATTGTTGTATGGATTGTCTTTCTCTTGCAGTTTGTGTTACAGATGTGGAATCACAGTAAACAAGGCTGGCTATGAATCTTCCATTTTAAGATGATAAGGCATCACCTTGCTGATACAGCATAACTTTAGTAGTCTCCTATTTATCTGTGTTGGAGGGGACAAGATTAATCCTTTCAAAATAGTATCTCATAGTTCCCATTGAAGATCCCTGTGGTCCCTCACAGGGAAGTCACAAAAATGCAAACACTGTTGAAACTTTAAAGTTAAGTTTCAGTTTTTTCTTTACTGTCTTGGCATCTTCTCTATTTTCCTGAGGCTATTGTTAATGATCATAAGATCACCCACAACTTCTGGACATTCTGGACAGCATCCACCTGCACTAGAATGAAAAGCATAAATATTTGCATTTGGATAGTTCAAATTCATCTTCCACCGGAACTTTTACTTGGTCATTGGGCTCCATTGTGGTAAATGTCACAGAATCTCTGACACGGAAGAGCAGACTGTGCAGTGCAGTAGAGCTGGTACAGTCAGGATGGTGAGGCTGGATGCCAGCTGGTTCCACCAGGAACAGTAAGCTTGGTTCAATCCTCTTTCCTACACAGGGAAGATCTACATTCTCAAATTTACCCATTGCTTACCCAGTTACTTCACCTTTTCCGATGAAAATTTTATAAATGTGATGTACTAAATTTAACTGCGTACTCATCCTTCCTCAGTCACCTTAGGACACAAGAGAACTTGGCTCACCACACCTATCTAAGTCTTAAATTCAGAGCTGATGGCTGAAGCTCTTGACAAGGCCTTCCTTCTGCAGGCTTGAGGAGTAGCACTTTGACTGACATGAGCTGAACAAAATATGCAAGTAAGCATTTAACTCTCAGCTGTGCTTTGGAAAAAAATATCTTGGAAAATCTGCACCAAAACTGTCCGGGCCAAACTGCAGAATGCTCACACTGTATCCTGAAACTTCTGAGAAGAAAATACAGGCTTTTTAGTACTTTGCCAAATCACTGGTGGCTGAGTTTATGGAGGACATGTTTATGCAAGAAATAATGAAAAGTGCACAATATTGTCTGGAAAGAAATAAGCCCTCAAGGGTGCAGCTCTTGTTACAGGAGAGAAGCTAAAAAAGAATCGTAGTTTGCAGCATGTATCATTAATTTTATGCTATACCTTTGGATATGTTCAGGTTTTGGAAGTTCCTCATTCATACATTAAAATATATTCAAAACTTACTCTTCTTAAGACATTTATTTTTCTTTCCAGTGCTGAGCAAAAATAACCAGAAAAACCCCCAAAAAAACCCAAAACAAAAAAACCCAACCAACCACCCAACAAAGGAAAAGAATATGAAATACATTTGTGTTTAAACCGGAATCCTCACGATGAAGGCAAATTTGGAACACCTCAAACAATGACAACTATTAAGAAGCAAAGAGGGTTTTCCCCTATTGTTTTAAGGTCTTTTTTTTCCCCCTCACAAAACAAAACTAACTCTTACAACTAACCTCACAGGATTTCAGGCTGAAACAGCACACTCCAAGCATCTCAGCAGCATTGAATGAAAATCTGCATATCCCTTACAGGTACAGAAAGTTAACAACACTCCAGAGAGCATGTAACCCATACACTATGAACCTATATTCAAAAGCATGTGTTCTGTATGGAGAGGGAGGATGTATAGGAAGTTAACGCACTTTCAGGGTAGTGTAACGCAACCCTCTTCTCTGCCATTCCCTTCTCCTGGCATCAGGGTGGATGTAATTTTTCTCATGCATTATTGATAGGCCCAAAAGCTTGCCAAGCTAGCCTGCTTTTTTTTTTTTTTTTTTTTTTTTGTGACAGACAAAGGAGGGTACACGGATGGCACCTCTCACTGCTCGGGGCTCTGCTTTCATTAAGAACATTTTCTGCCTGTTCTCCAAGGGCACCCTCTGTCAGACACTGCCATGCAATAAAAAAAATATGGCTTTGAAGTCCAGTGAATAGAAACAAAATGAATTAGCGTTCAGGTGTTCCTGCAACCTGATTACAAAGGCCCAATTCAGTGGCGTCCTTCACACCTTTTCACTTGTCCCTGCATAATCTCAACACATATTTTAGGCTCCCCGCCTTTCTAGTCCCCCTCCTCCCTGCTCCCTCCATCCCTTTATTTTCTAATGCTTGCAGGTCCTCCAGGAAGACACAAGCACTTACAGTTGTTGAGTGATTAAATATTTATAATCAGGGCAATGAGTGAGGTGTTGAATAATAAATGCTAAGGTTGAGGCGGCCTTAGATAATTTCTGCAGATTTCTTCATCCACAGCCTCTTTGATTCTAAGGCAAAATCCTTTTAATTGACAAAAACTTTTTTCTTTTCTTTCTGTCTTTTTCTTCCTTTTCTTTTCTTTGCAGCTGTGACAGTCCTTTATCACTGTTTTGTTCATGAACCCTAACCCTGAGACAGTGCTAGAGCTGTCATTAAAACCTTAGATAGACATGCATAAAATTTGCTTACATTTGGGTTTGGTTTTTATATATATAAAACATATATAAAAATATATACTTACACACATTCACTCAAATCAACTAGTATTTAGTCAGGAAATGAAAGTCTGTAATAAATGGTCAGTCAGCTATTAGGGACAGTTATAGCATGTTGTGATGGGGACAATGAGTGACTTATATAAAGCTTCTTTATAGAGCTGTAATTGTAAATAACACTCTACAGAACAGACAGAACAACTAGATTATCCACAGGCTTCTCTTGATCTAACTAGCAATGAATTTAGTCTTTAATATCTCTCCTTGCCCTCCTTAATCTCCCTAACCAATGGCATTGGAGTGAGGGAATTTTTGAATCCTTTTTTATCTAAAAAATACTAATATATATATAAAAAAAAAAAGTTCTGTATTCTGGAGTCATGTGAAAATTTCAGTTTGGGGGAAGGACACTTCTTCTTTAAGAAATATTTCAGACGCTAGTGGTATGGACAAAAAGCTTGTAAAAGTGATGTCTCATGAGATCAGAAGTCCTGCAGCAAGGAAGAATCATTTTTCTTCCCCTCTCTCCTTCCAGTTACATTCACTCTCATGACTATGCAGGAGGCTGATTTGTCATTTCTGAGTGCTGGATTTGGCAGACAACTGCTGGTATAACACAGACAAAGTAAAATACAAGGCAACATCCCCTGTGAGACAGGGTTTGGAGAGACCAACATGAAATGACCAAAAGTAGGAAAAATGCAGTAAGCAGTAGGATTTGGAAAAACAGTAAAAAGACATCTAACTGTTAAGAGCTTTGAAGCATTTCAGTGTCAAAGATGACTTAACCTGGAGCATAAAACTAACAGAGAAGCATTAGGAACCCCATGGTCTGTCTCCAATCGTGTCACTCTGATGGCTGTATCACTAACTCCTCTCAAAATGGATGTTACTACACTTCCTCATGTGACAACACAGTTTTGAAGCTTGGTAAATAAGTGTTCTATAATACTTTGAGATGTTCAAATTGGAAAGAAACTGGAAAACATTAAAAATGCAAAGGAATATAAAGGTTTCTCTCTAATGCTCCTTCCCCCTCACACTTTTCCTCTGCTTTAGTGTGGGCTCTTTTTAGCTGGCCACAGCTCCTCCAGGAAGTACCTATCTGCTCTGCAATGGTCCTTGCCATGGGCTGCAGTGTGGATACCTGCTGCACCACAGAGGACCTTCACCTCCATCTCCTCCTCCTCCCCCTCCTCCTCCACCTCCTGACCTCTGCTGCCTCCCACTCTTTTTGTTCCCAGCTCTTTCTCTTTCTGTGCAGTTTGCTGCCTTTTCTTAAACATGTTTTCTGAGAGGCACCACTGGCTTGGCTGATGGGTGGGTGCAGTGTGCCCCATGATGGGGCTGTTGGAGATGGCTGGAACTGGCTGGAACCAGCTGTGTCCCCGCAGGGCAGGCCCAGCCTCTCCTCACAGAGGCCGCTCCACAGTCCCTGCTGCAAAGTCCCAGTTGCCCAAAACTCGCTTAGAATTTTAGCAATAAATTACATATTGAGGAACCTATAATCTAGCATGCTGTAGGTGGATGCTGATATATTCCATTGTTTGACTCTTCAGATATAAATACAGATCAAGAGAAATTAAGTTGTCCACTTAAGCTCAATCATTGAAATACAAAAGGGAATAGGGGCTGAGTTTAAATCAAAACATCATCACACTGGTGATTTGCTCTGCAATGCAAACAATACTGCTGCTCAGGTCATATTATCTCATATTATCATATCACCTATCATTATATCAAGTATTTTGAAATAGTATGACATTTAAAAGAAAGGAGGAGTTGGGATTGGTATTTCAAGGAGGGAAACAGTGACATCCCAGCAGACTAAAAAATGACCAAGGATAAAAATATTTGCTCTATTTACATGTACAGCTCTATAACACCAGCACAGTGTGCAAAAACAGAAGCAGCAAGCTGAGCTTTCTGCAGGATTTTTTTCTTGTTCTTCTTGCTGAATGCTGTTTATGTTGTAATCTTATCCTACTACCCAGCTTCAAGCTGCAGGCTACTTTGCCCTCCTGTTGCACTTCACCAGGCTTCAAGACCTCAGCCCTTCCCACATTAATGTAAGTATTTGCTCATGTGCATGGACCATTCATGTACAGAAAGATTAAGGGGTGGAAAAAGGATTCTGTAGGAAGAAGTTTCCAGGAACTGATTTGGATTGAAGCTCTCCAGAGCATCATGCATCTTGGTAGCCATCTCTATGGCTTCTATCCTTGTCATATATTGACCCTAAATGCCACAAAACTAATGTGTTCAAACTAATTTGATTTCTCACACTTTTTTGGTATTTGAAGAGGGGAAAAGATCATCCCTAAGACAATTCCTTTAATTCAAGCCTCTAACCTTTGTTTTCTCAGAGTATTCTATTCCCTTTTCATAACATTTTCTGTTTCCAAAACTGGGTACATTACTTGGGACTCTGGGTCAACTTCTAGCTGTAAAACGCTGTAAACCCACCAGTTTCAGGAAAGTACTTATGCTTTTCACTGATAAATAGAGATCAAAGGTGAGTACTACAGAAGGAACTCCCATTTATACTTCAGCACTTTATGTCACCTGTCTATATCTGGTATGTATAAGACATTACAGAGTTAAGGCTGTGTTACCCTGGCAGAAAGATGGAAAGAGGCCTCAAGGTGCGTAAGATTTATTCCCCCCTCAAAACATAGTCTTCTGCCCCAAGTCACCTATTGGTCTTACAACTGAGTCCAGTTTTGAAACAGATAAAATACTTACAAGGAATTTTTCTCCTAAAGAGGACCATTTGGTATATGCTGGCCAGCATCTTTTGTGCAGAATGAGTAATGTGAAAGATTTCATATGGGTGTTTAGGCTTGAAAGGAGACAGTATAGAAGAGATAGAACTTGTAACTAGGCAAGATCCTAGTTCTCTGCCTCATTCAGCCACTGATTTAATTGGAGAGTAGTTAAACTTCTTCCCCCTCCACTACATTTACAACTTTCTGGAGCAGGAGCTGCCACTTCACGTGCATTTGAACATCTCCTACAGTAAGGGTCAGAACTCCACAGGGATCCTCAGTCACATTATGATTCAAAATCATTATTAATAATAATACTAATAGAAATAGTAATAGTAATAAAGGTAAATACCACATGAAAGAGGCATTCAGAACTGTTGTAAACATCTCAAATTCAAGAGCAATCCCCAGTTTTGTTAAATCTCACTTTATGAAGAGAAAATTAATCCAGGTGCAGGGGTCTCAATGCAAAATCTGCATAAATATTTGACTCTTAATAGTATTAATTCATGTAATGATTCATGGTCTTCAGTCTCCCTTTGTCACACTCATCTTTACACAAATTTTCAGGTACTCCGAGATGGTACATTACAGAGGTAGCAGCAGTGGGCATGCCACAACTAGAGCAATGGATGGTAAAAGGTTACTTAGAATTTCCTCCTAATTTTGTTTCCTCTCCCCACCAAGGGTTTATTGCTAAACCACCAACAGCTAAATAGATTTATCACCAGGTGCCAAGGCTGCTGATAAGTTTCAGGCATGTCTTTCCCAGTAGGGGCCACTGCAGAGCATTAAATAGGAAGACTGGGAAGAGAAAATGAGTACAGTATAACAGAAGGAACCAGGTAAATATGAAAAATGCTTCACTGGAAGATTAATCCTTCCTGTAGTCCACCGTTAAAGTAATAAAAGGTTTATGATTCATTTCTTACATTATAATGGAGGAGGCAATTAGTAATTACTGGATTTATAGTATTTGTTGTGTTAACTCAGCCAATAAAATACACAGCAAAACTGTTTTTCTGAAGCACATTCATTGCAAAGTAATGTTTCTGAAGCATTAAAAATGCAATCTAGTGCACTGCACTTCATGTGTTATTACAGAAAGAAGAATGGTTCTCCAATATACACTGAGGTATTAAGAACTCAAATATTTTCTTCATTTTTTTCCATGCATTTTTTTTTTCCCAAACAAAGGTTAAACAATCTAACTCTAGTAATAAGATTTAGCACAAAACCCACAGCTGCTTAATGTCTATTGTTAAAAACACACTTTCTCAATCAAACTACCACATCTTTCCCCTTAATGTGCAATCAAGTTTGATTCTTTTCTTGGTAGGGGGAATGGCCAGACTCACATGATCTTCACTGGCTACTGTTATTTCATTCTTATCTGCCCTAAAAATACTTTTTACTACCACTGAAGTACTTCATTAAAATATTAATTCCTTTAGCAGTATTTTTCTCCTGCTGTGAATCAGAATTCCGTTATTACATTGTTCAATATCAAGTAAAGGTTTACATTCTGGCACTGCTAAAAAGACAATTTTATATTAAAACTGCTCTTAAAGAATAGCAAAAATTTTAACCTGAATTAACAAATAATAATTATATTATTTTTCTTAAATTCTTGTTTCTCACCTACATGTGCCTTGGAGCTGAAGAGTTAGAAAAATAATTTATTTACAATGTATCCATGCTCAGTTATTGGGCTTTTGTCCATGAGCTAAATTAAACATGTAGAATAATAGAAAACACATGACTTTCCATCCAAAAAAACACATTCATCTTTCACTTTAGCCAAAGGAAAAGATACAATAAACACCACTCATCTTGTGAGACTCCACAGCCAAGGAGGGAAAATGGGAGGGAAAGAGGAAGGAAAGAGGTGAAGTCTGAGGAAATCCTTCTAACTTAAGTGAGGTATTTTTCTAAATCTTGACTATAGGCATAACTCCCACGAAATTCAAGATTGCCTGTTCCCCTCCTAATATGCTTTCCTATACATACCATAAATGTATTCATTTGCAAAAATAAGATTGACTTTCCCTCTGCTGAAAAACACTAGACACATAATCCTCGATTACCAAGGCAGGAACAGCCCTGTAATGCAATTTCCTTCTAAAAGTTCCTAAAACTGAATTCGGAGTTATACTGTCATGTGTAGCACTCCTCAGGGGTTCCTTGAAAACGATTTTCCCTTCTGAGTATGTAACTCTGTCAAACCAAGACGAGCAGCAATTCCATCTTCTCAACTGTTTCTAGTCAAAAAGGTTTTTGACAGGGCAGAATTATTATTCTTAGAAGTAAATTTCTGCTATGGAATTAAGTTCAATAGAGTAAAAGCTCTTGGAAAATTCAAAATTACCAAAATTATTGAAGTAAAATCTCTTTATTCACCTGAACATCTTTCTGACCCTATTATCTTCTAAATTTTTATTGTTAATATTGTTTTTCAGTTTCTATGTGAAAAAAAAAAATCTGAATTTTTTGGGGAAGATAACAAAAGCTTACATCATCTGACACCAATGACAGATCTACTGCAAATACATTGTCACATTGGAAAAAATCTCATAGAACTAACATGTAAAAAAACCCAAACAATAATAATTCGTATATCATACTCTTTATCACTGCTTCCTTAATATGCTTTTAAACCTGAAGAAGAATCTGTGTGCCTTACAACTTGTTTTTTTGCTAACCATATCAGTAGATCTAATAAAAGATAATGCCTACAAACCTTCTCTTTAAAAAAATTTCACACAGTCTAGCTAGAGACAGAGGGGGAAAAATTAAGTTCACAAGCCTTGCTTGTGAAGTCCCATTGAAAGGACGATGAATTTGTCTGGTTGCAATATGTAATAAACAACCCTGTGAAAAAAAATTCAGAAGCATGCACAGCATCTGCTTTGCAAACTTAAATAACTTGGCCATTTAAGTTGTTTTGTTTGGTCTGTTGCATATGGCAAAATGGTCCAATTGATGCACTCAGTACTATCAGTATTTAATTTTTAAAAACTAATCTGTTCTCTTCCCTCCCCCTCCCCATGTTGATGGAGGATCAGTTTAATATCTAGATTGCTGGCAGTGCACTTGAGTGCTGGTGAGTCAGCTAGATGGGAATGCTCCCTCTGAGTCAGTGCGGAGCCAGCCTCCCAGCATGGTGCTTGGGGACACTCTGGTGCTTGAGCTGCAATCATTTAGATCAGAGAAAACCAAAGCCCTGAACTGTTGCGGTCACTTGAGATCAGATGGAAAAACAGAGATATTACGCCAGTATCCTCAGCAAACTCAAAAGAAGACAATAATTGCACTAGGACAGATCTGCACACAGACTGCCAAGAAGCTGGATGAGATAAAGAGAGTCTTCTTTGTTTTCTGTCATTAAAGAGTCAAGTTTATTATTTTTTATTGAAAGAAACTGTGTAAAACTTGCTATATTCCACATGAGAAGTGGTTGCATTTCAGTGCTAAGGAAAGTGATTCTGGTATGTATAAGCTGCAGGTTTCCACATGACAAGGAATAAATCAGTCCTATCTGTGCTTTTGCATTGATTTCAATGGAGTTAAGAGCAGTCCCAGAGTTTTTAAAGCATCTATAAATCATCTGGGAGAAAATAAAAGACATTGAATCACAAACAAATTTTTCTTTCAGAAGAAAACTGCACTACCAATTCTTCCTCTGGCCTGCTAGCTCTTTGCAGCAGGGACCAGACTTTTATGTCGAGTTCACCTAATGCATAGTGCAGTCAGCTCCTCACACAGTCAGATCCTCTGGGTTCTGAATGATGCATCTCAACGAAGCTAAAACAGCAGTGATAACCCCGATGACAATGATGGCCACAATAATAAATTCAACACTTTCCAGTAAATAGCACGTATAATTATTACACTCAATTTCTGTTTATTATTCAAGTATTTTCATTTTCCCTTAGCAAAAGTTCATGTCACTGACAATGCAGCCAATTAAATACACAAAAATGAACATCTGCAAAATTTCCAGCCAAAAAGAAAGCTCTGATTCTTTCTTGCTTCAAGAAAGAAAGGAACAGACTGACAGGGAAGTTTTTTCCCTTTTTCATTCTAAAATACTCTAACTCTTGTTGTAACCACCATCCCCCTCATTCACATAGTTGGATAGTTAGCTGGCAATTTACTAGGGATTCATCATGCACACAGAAAACCATCTGACAAAATCAATTCAGTGAAAGTAACAATAAAACTAAAATTTCAAACTAATTCAAGGTGCACAGGTCAGGGAAAAAAATATTATGTTATTCAAAGTAAAACAAATAAATATTTACTTTAGCACTGTATCAAAATGGAAAACCACATTTCCTGATGTGTGAAGTTCAAATAAAGCTCTCCGCAAAATATTTGTTGAGATCCTGACCTGAGAACTCATGGGGCAGGATAGAACTCAAAGCAAAATTAAAAGGAATGAGTTCTCCACCCACCATCTTCAGCAGTGCTGCTAGGCACTGTAACAATTCATTGAGTCTTGGTATTTCATCAGCCTTTGAGTACAGTGTGGAGCTGAGTAGAACATTTCACAAATAAAGTGAGACAATGTTGCAACAAAATCAGGAAAAAAAAAATCACATTTCACCCCACATAGTTTCGTTAACTTTGACATTTGATTTCACTTAGCAGAATGAAGAATTGCATTAGAGTAGAGAAGAGGAGCACACTGGATTGAGTGAGAGACAAGGGCCAGGCAGCACACAGTTCATTTCACATGCTTAGCGGTTAATATTTGAAGACATGGGCACAGATTCTCAGTTTAACCAAAATTTTGATGCGTGCAGAGGAAAGACACCTCTGAGGGACACAACCAGCACTCACATCATTCTGACCAGACTCAGGACACTCTGACTCCTAGCCCAGAGCAGTGTGAAGACAGCTCCAAAACTCTCAGGTTGGTCAAGGCCCCTAATGAAATATTGGACAGCTGAGCATAGGTGGAGCAGATGCTGAAATATATCCCTTGACACCCAGTCCTCTGTTTTGGAGTGAAAGCCTTTCCCAAGGGCAGATGCACCCGGGTGGGCTGCTAAGCTCTCTCCCTCCTGCGGGCATTGTATGGCAGCTCAGAAGCCAGTGGAGGGCTGGTTTACAAAGTGAGCTTAGAAACTACACTGTTCATTTTTGACTGCCAACATTCACCTCAACACTGCTCAAGTCCCTGAGCATCACATGGCTTTCCAGGAGCAAACTCTCTTCTGGTTGAAGAGTTTTGCTGTTGATTTTAGTGTAAGCCTTAAGAAGTTTTGGAGAGGGTTTTATGAATGGGGTCTTTGTAAAGACATTCGATTTAGGAAATTTCACTATCCTTCAATAACATGATCTGAGTTGGGGGTAGATTGGAATTTGTTTAAGTATCAGGAAAAAAAAAAACAAGCAAACATGCTATTTGGATTGTGCAAATTCTGTGTGTACTGGATTTGTGTGGTGAAATGTATTACCCTCATACAGCAAACTTTTTATTCAACAACATGATTTAACAGCTCATTTTGTCCTTTTTGCTAGGACTAGGAGTGCTTTGGATGAAAGAAGGTGTGTGTGGGGGGAGGAAATACTGGGATGTGTGAGATGTAGGAGAGGAAATGTAAGAAGAGAGAAATAAGAACATGACACATAATAAGGCTACAGAAAGAGCAACTGATAAAAAAAGATAAGCATTAAAGAGGAAATTAAAAGACAAGAAGTTATCCACTTGGAATTGATCAAGAAACAAGAGCATGTATGCCTGTAGTAACATCTCCATCTCCCATTGGCAGTTCTTCCAGGATCCAGGGTGTTCCCTGAATCCTGGCTGACATCCAGCTTGGGTAATTATATTCTACTTACATAAAATTCCCCTTGCAGTTTCAATTGGACACCACTTTGCATCCCAAACTGTTCTACAGTGTGGTTATACCTGCTTCACAGCAGAGATGGCTGCATTTCAGCAGAGAGCAAAGTTATCTTTTTATATAGTTCATATACTATGTTATAAAGCACCTGGGACCCTTCCACATTAAATGTGCTATACGCATTATGATATCAGTAGTATTCAAGTTATTAGGAGAAATGGTATACAGTCATCATTTATCTACTGAGACAATAAATTCTGTGTTAAGTAGGGTCTAAGCTAAATCACAGTGCCATGGTTGTGCTCAGATGGAATTGAATGGCACAGTTATAAAAGTAATTGAACAAACCAGTACAGCTACAGCTGGGAAAAGTAAATCAAAGGCCCAGATCCTCAGCTGAAGTAGCATGGATTCATAGAAGCTCGGCTATTTACACCAGTGGGGAATCTGCCTCAAAAAACATGCTGGCAAAGAGAGATTGACCATCCTTCCCAAAATTTTAATGCTTTTCTACCAGCAGGAGTAAGCAGGCAAGCATTGATGAACTGTGTTTTAGCAGTAGCTGAAAACTCGGGGGAGGTTCTGAGGCAAAAAAATTAGACAAAGGGGTAAAATGCACACACATGCACACACACACAAATTCAAGGGAAGACCCAGTGCCAGTGAAAGATAAAACAGAGATTCAGAGTGCAACTAGGGCTGCAGAAATGATCCTCAGCAGTCAGCAGCCACAGGTGAAGGAGCCAGAAGACAGAAATTGTGCTGTTTCCCAGTAGCTTGAAAAGAAACCTGACTTCTTATTAGTTTGGGGTTTTATTCCTTTTTAATGTTTAGATCAAAAGGGCATCAAGTAATGCAATCCATGTGTTTATACAGAGAACAGTATTAGTATGGGGATGCATGGAAGCCACATGGGAATATCTGCTAAATGAGACCATGCCAAAAACAGCCATTCAGCTGTCTTGCAAAACCCATTGTATGAAGGAGAGTTGACCACCACATAATTCAGTTCAACTAAGTGAAAGACATTGAGTGAGTGAATCAGCTTGTGAGGGAGGTTTGTTATACTGGTCTAACCTGTTTCTTTCGCAATCACTTCCACATCCAGAGTTGGGAGATGGAGCATGACAGGTTTCACAATGAAGAGTGTGATAGAAAAATGTAATCAATTAGTGTGAAGACAATGTAGGCAAAGTAGAGCATTCAGATTCCAGAATTTCAGAGATGTGTATTTAAAATGCAGAATAATAGTTTAAGTTAATTTTTGGTAAATTGTTTTCTTGATCATGCTTTTGACTTACTGAACAGTTGCTGGTACTTCGCTTACTATGTCTTATTATACAATATAACATAAAAAGAACTGTATAATGAGAGCCAGACATTTTCCAGAGCATGATTTTTCTGCTGAAGAATACTCACTGTGACTTGCAAAGTACTCTTATGAGAGAGAGTCAAATAATCTTTCATTCTTGATGAAGTTACGCAGAAAAGGAATTGTCAGGGCTCTGTGAAGTCCATGATTATAGACACTGTTTCAAAAACCTTGTCAAGCCAGAGGTAAAAGCTCTAATGTATGCAATATTTGGCACCTTCTAAAGAGGAAGGAAAGTCAGTCGAGAAGGTGAAGAGTTTACTACTGTTTTCTGATTGACCAGCCAGTGCTGGTGTCAACTTCAGAAGATAGCAAGAATATAAATGAGTCAACAGAAATAGATTCAAAGAGCTAACATCAGAGTAAGAAGAACCTGCTGGATACAGTGAAAAAGTGATAGACTTTAATGGGAAATACTGCTAGATAGTTTGTTGGTTTTTTTTTTTTTTTTTTTCAGAATATGAGGAACTTTTAAAGTCCAACAGCTATAGCTATTCCATACTTGGGAGAAAAAAAAAGTCTCTTTTTCAGAAACCACTGAAGATAACTGGGAATAAACCTTAAGAAAATGGAATATTTTATTATTATTTTGCATGTACTTTAAAGTATTTTGTTGAATTACAGAACCACATATCTGAAAATCTTAATGAAGCACCAGAGACAAGACTTAATTCTTTATTGCAGGTCTGCTAATGCTCTTCAGAATTAAGCTAATTTACTGTGGTTTTGAAATCCCATATTTTTGTCAAATGTCTAAGACTTTTTGATCTTTGCCATGTATTTCATGCTGGTCCACAAGTGAACTTTGCAAAAAATTAGCTTTTGATTTGTGCCTTGCATTTTGTCAACTGGATTCTTGTGAGCTTTGGTTTAGCAACTTTAAGCCTCTGCTTCACAGAGGCTAATTAAATTAAATCAACTGAGTGAAAAGGCAGACGCTCCGGTCTGCAGTAGAACAAGAGCCAATCCCAGAGGGATGAAGAAGTGTAACGCAGCAGCATACAAGCTTCTCCCCTTCCCCCTTCTTCCTTGTGGAAGCTGTCCCAGGCACTGTCCAGGAGGCTGTTAGCTGAAACTGGCGTCTGCTGTCAACTAACACTGGGCACATGAAAATGAGCCAAAGAGACAACAGAAGGAGAATGGAAGTGCCAGTGTCCTTAGTATTTTGGCGCTGAGTGGGAATAAAATCTCCTTTATCTACCTTACTAATTTGTTTCATTAAGGGGACGTGACTTTTTTCTATACATTTGTGACTGGTGAGAAAGCTGCTGGGAGATGGCTTTTGAATCATGTGTGCCATTGATTGCAGCTCACAGTCTGTGGGCAGAAACTACTGTATTATCTCCTGATTAATAGAATGGCCTCACTATAGGAAAGTATGCAAAGCTGGGGGAGTTTAAGGTAATTTCTGCTGGTATGTGCCACAAGGTCGCAATCAGCAGATGTAATTTGGAGTCATAGTAGTTACCATGTCAGATATAGGTGGAAGTTTAGAAATCTCAACTTCAATGGACTATTTTTTCATACTGCAATATGAGCCCACTGGTTATGAAAGTTTAAGTGTTCCAAGACAGTATTCACAACTGGAAGAGGAAATTATTTTGCTGTATTGCATAAATATAGCATTAACCTTTCTTCTCCAAATGTGGTGTGGTCTTGTGCTAAGTGGCTGAAAACCTGGATGCCTTGAGCTCAAAGGAGACAGTTCTGCAGGGAGAAGTAATATGTGTTATTAAACTGGTTAATAACATTGTGGGATGGGGGGATAAGGAAAAACAGAAATGCTTTCAAGCACACAAGCTCTTCTTCAGAATTAAATTTCATGTCCTTACCCCCCTTAAAGTCAATGGGAGCTTTACCATTGGCTTATTCATCTCTCATATTTAAATTGCAAATAGAGAGGATGTAAGATTCATCCTAAAGGAGGGGAAATTGCCTACCATTAAAGAAGTGATGAGGTTGTTCTAAATAAAGCCTGGAGTGCTGGAGCATCTTGACCCAAAGTGGGTGTAGAGTTCAGAGAAGGCAAGTCACAACACTTTTGTGCATTGGTTTACCCACCTGTTAAACGGGTCTAACAGTCAACCTCAGGAAAATGGGGAGGATTAATTAACGTATCTGATGTTCTCTGAGATTCCAGAGAAGAGAAAGAATATAGTGCAAAGTACTATTCTGGTTTTTGTCATTTTGGTGATCCATCATCCTGCAGCACTGTGGGGACAGGAACTACTGTCTGATTCAGCAGGCAAACACATGCAAAAGCCATTGAGATTTGCCTTTGTTGTGGGCTCTCAAATGTGTTTTTATTTTTATTTAATTATCAGCCTTTATTGGGAGTGAGTTCCAATTCTGCGTACTTTCATGGGACATCAGATGACAAGGTGGCGCCAAGGGAAGTGCTGCAAAGTGGGTCAGGTACCACAAATGTAACCAGACAAGTCACTCAACGGAAGATCAGCTGTTTCAAATAAGTCAGACACTACAGCCTGGAAGACAATGATTAAAGCTTAGAAGCTTTTACTGAAGCCACAGCATGACAGGCCTGGATCACTACAGTGTCAGATAAATTTGTGCTATTATCAGTTTTCAGCCATCCTGATTCTGCAAACCTTACTCACACTGAGGACTACACCTTCCCTGGTAAGGAGACCCATTTCCTATGTTCACACATCATAACTGAGATCTGAGCCTACAGTAAATAAAGGCATATGAAAGACACTTAGTACTGCCTATGTTGAATAAACTTTGCTTAGGCATTTGGATTTTTAGCCAAATCTAGCCTTCATCGAATCTTTTGAGGTTTTTTACACAAGCGGGACTTAAAATCTTGTCAACTGCTTTAGGTAACAGAATATGTGATTTTAATTACATATCCTCAATATTTGTTGAATTTGAACTATCTTCCTTCATTCATAAAGGGAAAATAAATCTGAAAGAGATACTTAGTTATATATTTAGCCTAACTAAAATGGGGAAAATTTTTAGGGCCACTTCATATGTACCTGTTTGCATCTGCCTAATTTCACATTCAGCTTTACTAACTGCCCAATCCAGACTCTTGAAAGTATAGTATCATTGTTCATCTTTAACTACACATTTCCTTAAAAGTAGAAGTGATTTGCATTAAATTCGTCTGAAAAGGACTAAATTTCATTGACTTCCTTACCTTACTGCTGACCTTACACTCACTTCAGTTTTTGCCTGAGCTTTATGACAAATGTTTTTATAAAGTGTTTTCTTTGCCCTGGAATGGGAAATCAGAGAAGAAGCTAAGTCTAGGGGTTTTTTTCCTCAACATAGGTTTTGATTGAGACATCAAACTGGTCCTGATGCTGACTTTTGACAAAACAAACTGTATCAGCAGTGCCCTATTGTACCACACAATCCTGCAATGCTTTCCCCTAGCCATCCTGTGCTGTTACATGTTCCTGGGCAGGCAAGCCTTGCAAGAATGCTGTTACACAGCTCTTGTTTAGTGTTTAGATCTTTAATATTTAGATCTTTAAAGCATTTTGTGTCTACGCCTAGCAGGCTTTGTGCCAGTTCTCCAACAATGTAGTTGAATCAGTAACTTGGAGCCTTTTCCATGATAGTGGGTCCAGCAGTCTGCTCTGGGTATGGATCTTATGAGTCCTGCAGCCTGCGTGCCTCTTTGCCAAACAATGATATAATGAATAAGCTGCCAGCTCTTGGATCAAAGATGCATCCAGGATATTTTAGGCTTACCCAATTACTGAATAATTGTGTTTGCAATAACCAACTTGTGTTCAGCTCATTTGGTTATTAGAAAAAAGATGATTGCTGCTGACTCTCTCTGTGCCAGTACAGCCAGCAAAACTCCACTTTATTATTTCTGCACTAAACTTAAAAAAGTTACCTCTGAGCATCTGTTTTCCTATTTGTGGTGTCACTGTAATGACATCCAGCAACCCATTCCCAAGATGCTTATTCACATTGCTGTCCTCCAGTGAGGTTAACGTATAGGCATTAAAGATATTGGCAGGATGCCTCCAATTTCCTCTGTTCTCCCCCTTACACAACTACAGAGCACTCAATGATAGTCCCTAACTTCACAACCAACTCCTGAAGCCACCCAGTGAGCCAGGAGGATGTGGAGCTATTCTGAAGCACTGATGGGTACTGCTGTGCTCCTGGAGTCCCCTCTCTCTCCAGCGGTTAGCAAATCAATATACATCCACCTGGCAGGTAAGGGTTATCTTTCTTATGGAAACTTGTATTTTTCAATGCTTTTCACCCTGAAGACCACGAAATAACCTATAAACACTGTGGAAAGCTAAGACTGTAAGAATTCTAGCTGTGCTGGAACAGTCATGCTTCAGGCATTTCTTTGAATACAAGTGTAATAACTGCTCAAAGAGGATAAAAATGTTAATATATTTTCATGGTCATTCTTCTGCACATTTTGTACTTCCAAGGAGATCCCAAGCTGCAACAATTTTATAGAATGATTGGGTTCCATGTTGGTGGAAGAAGAAGTGATTTTCAGCCCATAAATTCAATAGGATTTGTGACTCCTTTGATAAATCCTAGCAAAATTTTCTTCAGAAATCATGTTTAAAATAGTTTGTTCCACTTGTGCACTTGGTAGGTAAGCATAAATACGTTGCAAATGGAGCTGCATAGGTTGAGTTTTTAAAATGTTTTTGCAACTGTTGATTTCCCTGAAGGGACTTTAATCTTGAAATTTGAGGAGAAAAACTAAGAAAAAAAACCCAAACAACCCAGTGAATATGCTGGAACAATAACCAAGCTTATTTATAAGCTGCAGAGCAATATACATTCAAGATGAAAGGGTGTTGAGAGGAGAAGCAGATATCCCTGGATCAACAAGTGAGTTCCAGTCTATAACCAGTTCCTTTTTAGAGCATATAACATGAGATCCCTGGTAATCAGAGGGTGAACACTGAGCATATCATAGATGTAAGGTATTCCAGTGCCATTGGTCATGGTTCAAAGAAGAGCCAGATACCTGTCAGTCAATAGCCAAACGGAACCACATACTCCCTTTCCTGGAAACAGATAAGGTACTGGGATGGTAGCAGCTTAGTATGCAGAAGCAAATAAAGGAAAGGATTAAAAAAACCCCCCAAAAAAACCCAAAAAAACAAACTAGCAGTCTGAAACAAGTGGTAACATCACTTTTTTTTTTTTTTTCCCCCTACTGACAGCTTTAAAAATCACTTAAAATCCACATAAAAGTACAGTATGTGGGATTCAAATAAACACAAATGGCCTACTAATGCACTAGCGTGTGTGTAATTATTTTAAAATCTGGTTGCACAACAATGAACTCTGCTTTTCATCTTAATCTCTTGGAGGAGAAGAGATTTCTGTGGTCTTGGTAAAATGCAATCCACGCCAGGCTTGGACTAGTCTGGCCACCCAGGTTTCCTTTTTCATATATCTGATAGATGTGTTTTGACAAGTTATATTAAGTACAAAGCAGGCCACCAGAGCAGCATGTGGAGTTGATATAGACAGAGACAGAAAGGCAAATAACAGTATGAACACATTTTTGTAGCAATATTTGCCATAACTGAGTACCCCCTATACATCATATTACCACATTTCAGGGAAAAAAAACAACTTTTGAAAGGCACTATTTTATGCAGGATTTCCAGCCTTTACATCTTCCTTACATAAGTCAGGTTTTTGTTTGTTTGGTTTTGTTTGGCTTTTGTTGGCTTTTTTTTTTTTTAAAAAAGAACTGAATTGTTAGTCTCAGTGTACCTTTCATTTTACACTGGAACAATTAAAGGGAATGTTGGAACTTCCATTCGCACCTCATCCTTCCCCTTTTTATTAATACCAGTGTGTGTTTCATTTAGTCACTGCTCTGAAAACTGGTGCAGAAACTTCATAAGGGGAAAAAAAATGCTGGCACATGCACACCTGAACTGATTGCCCTTTTCTTTCACAACCATCTTGAGCACATCACCATCATCCTCCAGAGTGCTCCTAAACAAGTTTTGGCAAAAGCAAAAACAAACACTATTTTACAACATCTTTGGATGCACTTCCAAAATGCAAAACTAATTAATCAGTAGTCTCCAAGAGACTCAGCTAAATGTGGCTGCCTCTTTGACACTGATCTCTGCTTTGATGTGAATACAGAAAGCATGTGAGCAAACCCCCTAAAAGAGGTAATGGGTTTCAATTATTTATTTGTTTGGAAGACGGGGGAGTAGAAGGTTAGCAATAAGTACATAGCTAATCCTGCTTAGTCCCTCCCAACAGCGAGGGTGTTTAACTCCCTGCTTTCCTACGCTGCTTCTTGCAGGATGCAGCAGGATGCCTTTCTTAGGCTGTCATTGTGCCAAGTTCTTTACAAAGCAGAAGATACTTAAAGGACATGTATACTGTCAAGCCTCCCATAAAGACTGTTATTTTTAATTATTCATTATCAACACTAGTGAGCTGCTAGCTCAACATATAGGCCTTTCCCCTTGCTGCATTTAACTGTCATTGGTTTTCAAGTCAAGAGTGTGTATTTTAAGCGTTAGCTAGTCATTAGCATCATATTCTCCAGACACAATATAATCATCCTAATAATTGATTGTAGTGAAGGTAGTCACTTGTATCCCACACAATTCTCAGCCATGAACTTTGTCCTCTGTAGTTTATATGCACAGAGAAACATTTTGATGCTATAATCTATCTTCCTTGCAAATTTACATCAAAGGGCAACAAGCTACATAGTCCTCCTTCAAAACATACCACTTGTACGATGCTGTAAAAGCACCTGCTTTTTCTGAAAAGCGTATTATTAGTAAATGTGAAATTAAAAAAAAAAAAAAAACCACTAAGTGAAAGTCTTCCTCATAGAGACTGTGCATGTATGGAGAGAGAAAGAACATAACAGGATTTTTCTTTGGAAATAAATTATAGTAGAAAACCTTTTGTGTCCAAAAAAAAAATAATAAAAAAAAAAATATATATATATATATATATATATTGATAGCAGGCTGACTAAGAGACCTGACTGTAAAGGTAGGAGAAATCTGCAATACTTATGTGATAGATACCTTGGATAAAATGCCTGCTTTCCTTGTTGACTGAACCATTTTAAAATCATTTCACATTCTTAAATCATTTATCAGTTGTACCATTTTTCTCTTCTCTTCACAGATATATCTAGTGCAATGTATAGTTGGTGAGACTTTGACGTTTTCAGGATGTTTATTTTTAAAAGTTTAAAATCTGATTTTACCACACAAATTCACTAATGCTAAATATAGTTCTTCATGCAAATGAAAAGGGACAAAAAGAAGTCAGTGAAATATTTATAAAGATGAGGAGAAAAAAAAATAAAAAATCAATGGTAAACAGTAGCTGATTGTAACCCCATTCTCATTGTCTTCTACCAGCCTGAAGTTCAAAATCAACTTGGTATTTCACCTCTGGAAGACAAAATGGGAATCTTCTGTACATACTTGATAGATCCATGTACAGAACTCTTATGGCAATAGTGATTAGGCATTTGTTTATCTATAATAAATCAACATATGAAAAATTTAGGGGGCTTACTCTTATCTGCACTACACAGGTACATTTTTCACCAACTTAAGTAAGAAAAGGGGCCGACCTTTCTTCCGAAACAATGCACAAAATTAAAATGTTACTTATCAAATCCTTCAAGGAGATAAGAACACACTATTTTGAACACTGAATTGTTTAGAATCCTGTGTGTATGTATGTTTTTAATAAAAAGCCTTCAGAACTAAATAGCATCCCTAAGAGCTTTTGGCAGTGTTTTGGGGGTAGAGTAACACCACCTCACACAGGCAGTGAGATACAGTATTATGAATGGAAATCCTTTAAATAGTGGTGACAGAAGCTGACTAGTTTGTACACACTCATCACAAATTAAATGCTGGCGTGGAAGGTCCTCGAGTTGTGGGTTTCTTTTGTGTGTGTGTTTGGGGTCTTTTTGGTTTTGCTTTGACTCGAGGTGAGAAGGCCGCAGCTTATATGTCATTACTGTTAATACAGGATCTAAAATGGATAAAACAAGAACTGAGGCTACAGACCAGTAGATGTGCAGTCACTACCATTTTACAGAAAACCACTTCACCTATCCAATTACCAACTGATTCACAGTCTATGATGTGAATACTAACCACATCTCTTCCTCCAAATACCCATGTCACTTGAGGATATGTAAAAGTATGAGATCTATATATGTGGAAAAGGCCTAACTTCCAGGGGAAAAAGGGTTCTAGGACAAGAATTAGCAAGGCTCATTCATAGAACTTTAAACTAGATTCAAAGGGGGATGGGGCTGTAGCTGGGTTCACACCTGAGGGGTAGTGTTCTAGCATTAATGAAGGACAGAAGGCCTCCCGCCCCGCTAGGGTGGAATCTGCGTGCCCAGCTCACCCCCTGAAATGCCTGTACAGCAACGCACGTAGCGTGGGGAACAAACAGGAGGAGTCAGAAATCTGTGTGAGGTCAAGGGGTTATGGTCTGGTGGCAATTACAGAGACATGGTGGGACAGCTCACATGACTGGAATGTGGTCATGGGTGGCTATGTCCTTCTCAGGAAAGGCAGGCCAGCAAGGAGAGGTGGTGGAGTTGCTCTTTACTTGAGAGAGCAACTGCAATGTATTGAGATCTGTCCAGGGGCGGATGATGAGTGAGTTGAGAGTTTGTGGGTGTGAATCCAGGGGCAGGCTGGTATGGGTGATTCTGTTGTGGGTGTCTGTTACAGGCCACTTGATCATGACGAGGAAGTTGATGAGGTCTTCTACAGACAGCCTCCCAATTACAGGCTGTGGTTATCGTAGGGGATTTTAACTACCCAGACATTTGCTGAAAGGCCTACACAGCCATTCACAGTCCAGGAGGTTCCTCCAGTGCATTGATGATAACTTTCTTGATGCAGATGGTGGATGAGCCAACCAGGAGAGGAGCGCTGCTGGATCTCATACTCACTAATAAGGAGGGTTTGTTTGAAGCGGTGAAGGTTGAGTGCAGCCTTGGCAGCAGTGACCATGATATAGTGGAGTTCAGAATCTTGTGTGGTAGGAACAGGATACCAAGCAGGATCACAACCCTGGACTGCAGCAAGGCCAACTTTGGCATTTTTAAGCAATTGCTAGGGGAAGTCCCATGGGACAGATTGCTAGATGGTAAAGGTGCCCAAGTTAATTGGTTAACATTCAAAGACCACTTCTTCCAAGCTCAAGATCAGAGCATCCAAATGGGTAGGAAATCAAGAAAGGGAGCCAGGAGACCCGCATGATTAAACAGGGAAGAAAGTTTACAGGAAGGAGAGGCTGGTCACTTGGGAGGAATACAAGACTGTTGTCAGAGGATGTTGTGAGGCAACTAAGAAAGCTAATGCATCCTTGGAATTAAACCTTGCAAGAGAGGTCAAGGACAACAAAAAGGACTTCTTCAAATACACTGCAGACAAAGCTAACACTAGAGGCAATGTAGTCCCAGTGTGGAATGGAGTGGGTGCTCTGGTGACAGAGGATACAAAGAAGGTGGAGTTACTGAATGCCCTCTTTGTCTGTCTACACTGCTGGAAACTGTCCTCAGGAGCCTGGACCCCTGAGGCCCCAGAGGAAGCCAGGATAAAGGAGGAGTTTGTCTTGGTTGATGAAGACTGGGTTAGGGATCAGTTAAGCAATCTGGACATCCATAAATCCATGGGTCCAGATGGGATGCACCCACGGGTGCTGAGGGAGCCTGCAGAAGTCATTGCTAGTCCACTCTCCATCATCTTTGATAAGTCATGAGAAACAGGAGAGATGCCTGAGGACTGGAGGAAAGCAAATGTCACTCCAGTCTTCAAAAAGGGCAAGAAGAAGGACCCAGGTAACTACAGACCAGTCAGCCTCACCTCCATCCCCAGAAAGGTGATGGAACAACTTATCCTTGGTGCCATCTCAAGGCATATCAAGGATAAGAGGGTCATTAGGAGCACCCAACATGGTTTTACCAAGGGGAAGTCATGTTTAACCAACCTAATAGCCTTTTATGAGGACATAACCAGGTGGATAGATGATGGTAGAGCAGTGGATGTGGTTTATCTTTATTTCAGTAAAGCATTTGACACCATCTCCCACAGCATCCTCGCAACTAAACTGAGGAAGTGTGGTCTGGATGATCAGGTAGTGAGGTGGACTGTGAACTGGTTGAAAGGAAGAAGTCAGAGCATTGTGGTCAATGGGACAGCATGTAGTTGGAGGTCTGTGTCTAGTGGAGTCCCTCAGGGGTCGGTACTGGGACCAGTAATATTCAACATATTCATCAATGACCTGGATGAGGGAATAGAGGGCACTGTCAGCAAGTTTGCTGAAGATACAAAGCTGGGAGGGGTGGCTGACACACCAGAAGGCTGTGCTGCCATCCAGTGAGACCTGGACAGGCTGGAGAGTTGAGTGGGGAGAAATGTAATGAAATACAACAAGGGCAAGTGTAGAGTCTTACACCTGGGCAAGAACAACCCCATCTACCAGTATTAGTTGGGGACAGAGCTGTTGGAGAGCAGTGTAGAGGAAATGGACCTGGGTGTCCTGGTGGACAGAAGGATGACCATGAACCAGCACTGTGTCCTTGTGGCCAGGAAGGCCAATGGCATCCTGGGGTGCATTAGAAGGGCTGTGGTTAGTAGGTCAAGAGAGGTTCTCCTTCCCCTCTACTCTGCCCTTGTGAGGCCACATCTGGAATATTGTGTCCAGTTCTGGTTCTGGGCCCCACAGTTCAAGAGGGACAGGGAACTGCTTGAGAGAGTCCAGCACAGAGCCACCAAGATGATGAAGGAAGTGGAGCATCTCCCTTATGAGGAAAGGCTGAGGGAGCTGGGTCTCTTTAATTTGGTGGAGACTGAAGGGTGACCTCATTAATGTTTATAAATATGTAAAGGGCGAATGTCAGGAGGATGGAGCCAGGCTCCTCTCAGTGATGTCCAATGGTAGGACAAGGAGCAATGGGTGCAAACTGGAGCCTAGGAGGTTTCATAAGGAAAAATTTTTTCACTGTGAGAGTGGCAGGACACTGGAACAGGTTGCCCAGAGAGGTTGTAGAGTCTCCTTCTCTGGAAATATTAAAAACCCACCTGGATGCCTTCTGTGTGAGCTACTGTAGGTGATCCTGTTCTGGCATGGGGGTTGGACTAGATGATTTTTAGAGGTCCCTTCCAATCCCTAACATTCTGTGATTCCGTGAGACTAAAATCCATGTCTTTCACAAGATAAAATGAAGGACTATTAGTTTCTTAACCTTGATAGCCCCCTGTCTCTGAGTCTGTCAGCAACTATGAGTACCTTCATATAAAAGTTAGACAACACAGTTGACTGGATTGGAAAGTTCTCAAGAGAGGAGAACTAGCTAGTTGGAAATTAATCCAGCTCTTTTCTTGTCAGAAGGCGTAAACTCTATCAAAATCTTCTTCAGCATTCCCTTGTATCACATGATGTCAAAAGCTACAGGCAGAGCACAGAGGAGCTAATCGCTCACTGTTGCCAGTTCAGTCTAATTCTGATATCAGGCACTCACCATAGTGTGGTAGACATTGAAGTATGAAAGCTGGGATAGCCGAGGTTGAGCCATTGAACAACTTTCCTATAAAATAAGACATTTAAGTCAGGAAAATTGGTGGTTTTCTCTTACAGAATGGAATGGAATGTAAAATACAGATATGATCAAAAGTATTAATTTACTATATGTCCCACCTATCCTTAACTGGTTACTTAAAGATCACTCCAGCTCTTGCACATGCTCAAAGCCTTTACAAGTTTATAAGCTTTATAATTTCTGTCTTCTAAATAATCAGTAGACACTCAATGCAGAAACCATTGCTTTCTCCTGAGGATACTATTTATAATATATTTTTCCAATAGTAATTACTAGATTTCTTTTTACTTTTTTCTTGCAGAAGGGGAAATGCTTCTAATAACTAGAAGTTACACAGAACAGTAACTCTAAAAGAGAAGTGGGAAGCCTAGTGAACTCAATGAGTTGTAACATTCTTTATTACTATAGTTTTTGTGATTGAAGGAGAGATGTCTTCCTATTAATAATATATATACAAAGAAATAGCATGAAGTGTATTACTACTTTGCAGATTAAGTAATATTATACCTACTATGAGGTTAGTTTGTAGTATTGATCTTAAAACACCAGGGTTAATATTCTGTCTGAGGCATTCTAAAGCATTTTGTATTTTTCTGCTCATAGTAAAATTTTTGGAAATGTGATCAACTAACATTGTGTACGAGCCTGGTATGCATCTCTATTTCATTAGCTCTCACTCAGCTAGATGGAATCTTTGACAGTTCTTTAGTCTTTGGTCACTGCAGGCACCTGTAAGACAGAGTCAATTTTCTAGACCTGATAGTAGAACTAACATCTAAATCTTCTTCTATACCCTTAGATTCTCCTCTCTCCTGTGAGAGTTTCATATAAGAAAGTACATTTCCAAATTCTATTTCAATGAGCTATTTAAATTCATTTTCAGTGAACTTGTCAACTTCACCAATTCACTGATTCATCCTTCTCATGCAAACCTAGAAAATACATGCAGTACATCATACGTTCCCCTATGTGACAATGGTTTAGCTTTGTTAACTTGTAAATAGGTTATAATTTAGATCTGATGAACGATTAAGCATTCTGTAACAATGTAAAGAAATTTGGCCTGCGTGGTCCAGGTGCTAGATGAATTCAATTGTTTCTACTTGAGCTTCGTATGTGGAATATTCAGCAATTTTCAGCATAAAAATCTTTGTTCAGTCAGGAAATATAAATATTTTCTTATTCTTTACAAGAGGAAAAGGTCAAATTTTACTAAATTGCCCATATCACATTTTTCAATATTAGAAATTTATCAAGAGCTCATATTTTTGTTATAAAAGCAGTATTCATTTACCCACAATAAATATGTTTAGTAAGTGACTATCTAGCATAATAATCCTCTTGCTTTTTACTTTTGTCACAGTGTACAGTGTTTCACAGTGTGAAAAGCAATAATGATCATGTGTTCATATGAGTAGATTCATTTTGGCAAGTCTTGTTAGTTGACAGGTATGTAATACACTTGCCTTGCGGCTTTGGGACCAGGTTTCAAATACAGCCTTCACTGCAGTGACTGAAAATCATTCAGATCTCATAACCGTATCAAGTGACAAGTAATGTGAATTCAGTCAGTATGTATATGGAACCTGATATACACTAGCCAGTCAAAAATGCTTCCCCTTATTCAGTTCCACTGCTATCTCTGACCATCAGAAAGAAGACACTTAAGGCAAGGGATTAAGGCCAGCAACACATATCTATCTTTCTAAATATATTCTTATCTTTCTAACAAGACATTTATGTGCCCAGTAGCTGTTTCCTTGGCTTTTGTACTCTGTGTCCACTAAAGAAACTCAAGTCCTTCAGATATACAACAAGGACACTGTACTAATTGTCAACGTTAACTGCCAAAAGCAGCAGTTCTATCAAGCTGATGTTGACTCAGACATTAACTTGTCCTGATCGGGTTAGTCTTTAATGCTGCTGGACACCTCTCACTGATAATGTTTTTACTGTTCACCAAAGAGTGCCAAACATTGGCATGTCATTCATGCTTGTCATTGCCATGATATCACACATTAACTTCTAAGAGGAAACAAGATTTCACCAAGAGTCCTTATTATATCACATATGAACAATGTGTCAGTCAGTCATGTGAAGTCATGGTCAGAGAAGGAAAATGGAAATTATGTCCAACAGCCAATGGTCTTGCTGGCTCTAGGTAAACTAACTCCTTTTTTTCTCTCAACTTTACCCAATATAAAATAACCTTAATAATAATAATATTTAAATGCTTGCTGAACACTTTCAAAGATACAGATGATTTAAATGTTTTTATCCATGGGCACAATGTACAGCATGTGCAAGTATTAAATTATAAGCAGGTTTTTTTATTTTAAGTAGCTCAAAAGACACTTTCTTCCCCAAAATGTTTTCATGTGAGTAATAGCTTATCATATGGATGGATGGTCTTCCAATTTTGATACACTTTGAAAAGAGACTAATTCTATGTTTAGTTTCTAGCATGGTTAGGACACATGGCTGTTAGCATGGATGGGGCATATTGTTCCTAGTTGTAAGATGGTCATACCAGCAGTGACAGAGGAGACTGAAATGCATGGATAGAGAGCTCCCGTTACACCAGCAAAGAACAAGGAAGCTGTGGCCAGGGGAAAAGGGCGAATTTGGCTGTTCTCAGACTTGTATTCTCCTCTCCTTCGCTCCCTTACTTTAAAGCTTCCTTACTCAAATGGCATATTTCTTTTTTTAATTCAAGTCTGACCTCTGAGGTTCTCAGGCCTTTCTCAGTCCCGTCACTTTGATCTCTTTTCTACTTATTACACACATTACTTCTTTTTTGTCCCCCACCCATTCATCAGTTTGCATATTTACAAAGTAAAACTTTCAAGTTGTTTTCTTCCCTTTCTCTACCCCAACTGTCTATGAATTCATTGAATCCCAAGGAAACATGGCTGATGTGACTTCATGAGGTTGAGTACTCCATTGCTCCACCCCAAGATTTTCTACTTTATCTAGTATTATGTCAGTGCTCTCTGTGATGTTTACAACTCCTTCCAATTCATTGTCATATGCTGATAGAAGTCAGTTACACATGGCAAGTAGCCACAACATTGGAGGGAATGCTATTTTTATTCCCCTTTACCTTTTAGGTAGTCTCTTCCACATTCAAAATCACGAACCCAGCTTTTCCTTGACATATGTAATGAAGTTTCTTAATAAACAACTATATAATCTGTTTATAAAATAGTCACTTAATTTGATTACACTTGAAGATTACTAAATTGTTGGGAGTGGTATCGTGGACGTCACTGTTTGTAACATGACTACCATATCCTTTGAACTAATTCCAGATAAACCAGATTTTCTTCAGAGTAAACTACACAGAAGAGGAAAAAACATTACTATGAAGAAAAAATACACTGTAGCATAGTCACCCACTTTCTATGCTGTGTCATTCAAGCCACAGTTTTGGAAAACTGTAGGGTGTCTATTCCATTTGTTGATAGCTTGCATGTAAGCACATGAGAATTGTGTGCCTTCATTGCTACCTGTAAAAAGTCTCTTTTAAATTACTTCTAATAGTCTTGTGTTTTTGTTTTTGTTTTTTTTTCTCTAAAATCACTCCAATGAGCATTACAGAATGGTCCTATGTTTCCACAAGAGTCACAAGAGTTAATGAATGCCTGCAAAACATTTCAGTCCAGAACCTCAACTGCCTAAGTCAAGGGAACTCACTAAAAACCAGTGGCACTATTTACAATGTCTGAAGATTTGGGATTTTGTGCCAGCGTAATGTCCTTGTTCTTTAAAGCCAACTGCTATATAAAGAAGCCCAATAAGTATGAATTATATTCATAGCAGTATGAATAGGAGCAAACCATAATTTTTAAGGTTGAATTAAATTAATGGCAAACTCAAGAGGAAGAAGGTGTACAGATCATGGAAGGAGATCTTTCGAGGTCCCTTCCAATCCCCAACATTCTTCGATTCTGTGATTCTGTGAATTATAATAGAGTAGGCAGATAGAAAATATTAGATATTCATGTGTCTCAGGTAAGCTGAGTAGAAGCTTGTGTCCATGTTTCAGCTGTGAAAAGCTAATCTGTTATTGGTGTTGTTTCTATTGTACACAGAACTGTATTCATACTGTTGGTGGCATCTGCCTTGAAGCTTCTTTTTCAGTATTATTCTGTGTAGCAGCTTGCCTGTAAAAGATCCTCTACTTAAAAGTCTGAGCTGTACAACTCTACTACATAATTTGAAAACTACTTTGCAGAGCAATTAATTTGGCTAAATGCCTTGTGAGCTATCTTTAAAAGTTCAACATAAGTTCAAATGTTAAAACAAATATACTGCAACTTGTCATGGCATCTGCATTAGTAAACAAGGTGTTGAAGAGAGGCCTTTGATTCTTATGGTGGGTGGAATATAGGAAAAGGTGAAAAGAATATGTAACTTGGAGCATTTTCTTTGTTCTTTATCTTTTGCAGATTTTACACCTCTGATATGATAAATCAATAATTAGAATAATTGTACAGCTCAAGTGTAGATTTATACATGAAAGTTTCCCAAAGATTTAATGTCCATTTTTTTAATTACCAGAAGTCAATTTCAATAGCAGGCCATTTAAAAAAATGTCTACCACTTAAATCAAGAATCAATTAGAAACATTAGTAAAAAAAGCCCTGTTAACTTCCATTAGACCCTAAATGAGCTTTTTAATCTCCATTAACCATGCAGTTGTTAATCATTGTTTTTTTATCAAGATTACAAAAAATGGGGACTTTAATTTCTCTCAAATAACTTAAAAATTCCCTTTGTTAGCAAACTACAAGCAAAACTGACCTTCCAAATGATGAAAGGAATGGAATTCATGTGTTCAGTCACTTGTTCACAGACAGAAAGAAATGCTGGTGGTAACCAGAGTAATCTAATTGTTCACTAGTGTAACATCATCTTCTGTGATGAAGGCTCAAATCACAAAGGCATTCAAAAAGTCCTGACTCAGGATTGAGGCCTAAGGAATGTAGAAAATCACTCTACAGTTTTGTAGGAATATTTTTATTTTTCATAAGAGATAGCTAAAGCATTGGGAAGTGCATGGTGCCTTCCCGATTCTGCCCTGTATTCTTTCTTAAAAGAATGGATCTATGAACTCATCACAGACAACTTGCACTGGCTGTCATAAACTGGCCACTGGCCACTTCTCACAGACCTCAGAAGTGGAGAAAAAGTTGCTGGATTTTTAGGCAGGTTAAGAAACCCTTCCTCTTTTGGGACGGATGTCACCTATCCTAATCCTATTTTCTTTTAGGTGTTCCTATTTATGGTTGGCATTATTTGCATCAAAAATATAAAACTGTGATGGGAATAGCAAGGAATGAAACCTTTTTTAACATTTCCTTCATTAATTTTCTGTCTCTGTGATAGAAGATATTTATCACTCACTGTGACACTGGGAGACTGAGAAGTATGTAGGTCGGAATGAAAATACCTTTTGGGATTTGTGGGCTTGGGCAGCACAAAGGGTCATAGTGCTGCTTTGTGTTAAGATTCTATACAGAAAACAATTCAAATTTCAGCTCAGTGTCCCATTTTTTACAATACTCACCCAAGCTTGGCCTTTAAGGCTCCCCACCCCTAATTACTGCCTGCAGCAGGTTCAGAACAAAATAACTATTCAGCCCAGACATGAAAATTTCCACTTTAAAAAGCAGAGGTGGAAAATCTGAACCTTCCTTGTGGATCAAATGTTCATACACTCATGAAAACATTGGGTGTTTTCTTCTTGATTAGCTTACAAATATACTCTCTCTCACACACACAAAAGAACATGTATATTGCACAACTGCATCACAGGGAGTGCGGGGGCAGCAGTGCCATGCATTCAAGAATTACCTAGGGGCTCTTCAAGACAGGCCACTGGAGGCGGAGGTGACACAACAAATCTGGAGAAAGTGGAGGAGTGCTGGATGAATTGATTCTTATGCATTCTCTTTATTTAGTAATAACCCACATATTGGCATTGACATGAGTTTCAGAGGCAGAAGGGTTGAGATGCAACATGGCATTCATAATGAAGGCTGATAGAAGTGAAATGGGAACAATACTACATGGGACATCATTAAATATTATTTTGAGATAAATTTAAACTTGCTTAAGTGGAAAAAATCTCCCAAGAACTCTATTTCAAAGACACATTTAATTGCTTGGCACATTCCAGCAATGACTGAGAACTGAATGAAGACACTGCAACCTAAGACCAGGCACCAGAATATTACACTTTTTAATGCGTGAATGAATTTTTTGTGTGCTGAAAGGAGGAGCTGATAAAGCAAGCAGGTGCTATGCAACCTTCAGTCAATTTCACTCTGTTTCTAAACTGCCAGAGCCCTTCTCAGCTGCTTCTGGTCCCTTCTGCAAAGACTGTATGTGTAGTTGTTTAAGCAGGAAGGACTAGCTTATTTCTCTGGGGTGCTAACTCTAAAAAGAACAGAAATCTTCACCCAAGAAATGAAAGCTCATAACACAAATAACCTGAGCCATCTAGACCCTACTGTAATTTTTAATTTTTTTATGAGAGCATAAAATACTTTTAGGCTTAATCTTTCAGCCATAGTGAAGACTGGAAAGCAAAGGGGGAGGTTATGCTAAATATAGCAAAACAAATGGAGTTTCACTCTCCTGGAGGGAATAGGAAATTATGAAAATCCCTGCAAAGCCTTCATATTCTCCACAGGGTATGCAACACTGCAGTTTTTGGAACACAGACATGTTGGTAGAAGTATTGCTACACATGTACTAAGCTATTCAGTGACTAACCCCAAACCTAGAGGTGATATGCCACACAACACTAGAGCTACCCACTGCCCACGCTTATTCAAATACAGCCTGTTTGAACTACAAAGTCTTCCTTAACTTTCCTCCAATCTCTTCCTACTACAAACTCTATCACCACCTAATACTTGAAGCCCACTTTGACCAGCGCCTTCCTTCCCTTCTGTGATCTATCCCTATTATAACCTCTGGTTAAGTTTTCCCAGGTGTGGACAGCTAGTCTTTCAACCATCCCTGTTCACATAAGGTTTTGAGTAGTGGCTACATCTCAAGGTAGAGAACATGTCAGTGAATATGGTATTCCTAAAATAATGTTCAAGGCTTTGCTAAGAGTGGTCCTTTCTTAAGGTGTACTATGCTTTAGTAAAAGTAGTGCCTTCTTAACCTAATCCAGCTTGGTGTTTCAGATTTAGAGGCTCCTAGGAAAAGAGCTAAGAAGCAGCCCCTTTCAGTAGCCTGAAGGGTGGAAAACGTGCTTACATACCACCACTTCTTTATGATATGCCTTGTTCTTTGCCACACCCTGCTATGTTGTGATGTTCTGTTGTGATTGTTTGGTTTCTGCAAGCTGGATGTTATCAAGTATATTCAGCATTCCCTGTCCTCACTGAGTTTATTACAATTCAAATGCCAATACAATGAGTTCTGTATGAAACAGGTTCCCTTGTACCTGGGCAATCCTGTACCAGCAAGGTGCTAGGATCTCTCATCGTCTTGTATCTGCCTTTCACTAGACTAAATAGAAGCAAGCTTTGTGCCATTTCTTTTCAGTAGCAGGGAGACCCACTTAGTCTTCTACTGAGGGCAACTGAGAGGGTTCAGATGTTTGTCAACTGTCCATTAACATTCTGGCAAGATGTCATGCTATCTCACAGATACATTGCCAGTTTGGAGTAGGACACTTCAGTCTAATTTGGTAGCAGTTTTCTGTGCTCTTTTCTTCAAAGTGGTTCAGTTCACCATTACCTTGCACTCCACTGCAGCTATTTGTACTTGTGCAAAAAGTGGGTGAGGACAAAATGCTATCAGGTTGGGATGCTAAGAATTCATATGAACTTTCTGCTGAGGTGAACAAATGTGCCAAAAAGGAGACAAAAGTAAATAGATCCTTACATCTTTCTAGGGAAAGACCCAGGGAAAATAAAACCAGGGGACCTGTATGGAGAAAGCTATTGACCCTGAGAAAGGCTGGTATTGAATTTTTCAGCCCTGTCTCCAGACATCTTTTGGAAGCAATCTGAAAAAGAGGCTTTTCACATAAAACATCAGAAAATCAAAGTTACAATGTTATGGAAAGAAAATGGGGGTCTTTATTGCAAAGGTCTGTTCTTGGTGTGATAGTGTCAGGAAAATAATTACTCATATAGAAGCAATTGAAATGTTCTTTTTTTACACTTGTATTTTAAGTTGTACCTTACACAGCTGTCCTGGTTTTGCTAGGATAGAGTTAATTTTCTTCTTAGTAGGTAGGAAGCACTGTTTTGGTTTCAGGGTTTCAAGGTGGGATTTTTTATGAGAAGAATGTTGATAAGCTACAAAGACATTGTGCTTGGGTATTTTGCAAGTGCAAAGGACTGGGAGAAGGAAAGTGTAGTAGTTAGCCAGACCCAGAACTGACATTCAGATATGCCAATAAGATATTCCATATCATATTATGTCATGTTTCGGCTGACCAGAAAGTGGGGGGCAATCTCTTGGGAATCGCTTCAGCTCACTTTTTCAAGATTGCGATTTCAGGTTCAGGATTCCTTGTTGCTCCTCCAGGATGACTATTGATGGGTGGTGAGCAATTGTACTCTGCATCACTCATATATATATATATATACAGTTGTTATCATTATTATTATCATTACTATTTTAATGTTATTTTACTCTAATTATTATATTGTTCTTATCTCAACCTACAAGTGTCCTTACCTTTACCCCTCCAATTCTCTCCCCTATTCTCTGGAGAGGTAGGAAGGGGGAAAGGGGGGTGGTGCAAGCAGCTGTGTCATGTTTGGCTGCCAGCCAAGTTAAACTATCACGACAGCTCAGTCTTCTCTAACTTTCTACAGTTTATCTGAAATACATCTTTGAGCTTCCCTGTCAGTTAGCTTAACTCTGTCCTTCAATGTGCAGTATTTGCAGTATGCATCCAGTCTGGGTGAACTTTTTTGAGATGCAAACTTCTTACTGTCCAAATAGGCAACTGCACCTAAGTTGCATGCCAAATACAGCCTAACATAAAAAGGCAATTATTCCCATTTTTCTATTACCCTGATTTTATGATGCCAAAGGTAAGGCAAAGTGATGCAGCCCAGCTGGCTGGTTTTGGTGATGAAGGTCCTGTACCTGGAAAGTAAAAACTTTTCAGAGGCTCCTTATGAACAATGGTTCCCAGACATTTACCTGCCATGACAGCTGACTGAAATGTTAGATTCAATTTTTTTCTTCAGTGAAAGATGAAATATTTTAAAATTAAATCTTCCATAGATTTTTTACTCCATATTTTCCTCTTTTTTAAAGACAAAATGTCAATTTGAAATATAGATATATATTTTTTAATCTTAAAAAAAAAAAAAAAAATTCCTGCCCCTTCTCTGTTCTCCTTTGGAAAAGAAAAAAAGAAAAATGACAGAAGAAAATAGTATCTAAAAAAGGAGAGATGACTGAAAAGTCACTTTAGGAAAGAATCTTTACCCATTTGCAAAAGATTGTTTTTGATAAACTGCAATCTTTTTAAAAGAAAACTATGGTGAACACTTATTTTTCCTTTATGAAACAAAATAAAACTCTTTTAACTCCACTTCCAGCACTGGACTGTGCCAAAACTGCTTAGCCCACTAACAGCTTCAGCAATTCACCATGGGTTTTCTCTTTGCTGAGGGGAATTTTCTTTCTCATTCATCAATTATTTCCTATTTTCCTGACAGAATAAAAAAGTCAAATGCACTTTAAAACACAAACGTCAGACATTCTTGCTTAGACTGACCTTTGGCAAGCAATATGTTTGTTCTGTTTTTTGTGAGGCAAAGTTAGAGAGAAGTGGGTACTTGACTAGGGCTTATGTAAATGTCTGATGAAGTCAAACAGCAGTGTTCTAGCCCACTTGCACTTATCCAAGACTCTTGCTCTGCAAAATAAAAATACATACAGTGAAAACCAATCATAATAAACAAAAGGAAGAATTTACTTTCTATGGTCAAGATTCATTGAAATTATGTAAAAGACACCTCCAGACACCTTCCCCACCCTTCATACCTGCCCTTCTAGAACATCTTTTACTGAATCCCTGGTCTCTACATAGCTGCCACATGTTTTGAATGGCAGAAGTACAATGTCTTATAAAGTCATAATCAGGCTAGATCTTACTAATCTGAGGTATAGCTGAACTGTGAAGGCTCCTTTGAGTAAAATAATTTCTTTATTAATGAGATTCAGCCCAATCTCACTGATAAAAATTACTTTAAAAGATGTCCCTTTGCTGCTATTCAAATGAATGCAAGAAAACGGTGGGTGTTTTAAGAGCTGTCTTCCTGTCATATCAGGATGGATCTCATTAGTGAAGGGAATGATTTTACCAGGAAAAAGCTTCTACAATGAAAAAACTTAACCTACCATAGCTGAGCAAAATCCAAGTCAATTAGGCAAAAAAAAAAAAACACCTTAAAAAATCATCTCACTGCTCTCATTCATTTTAATAACAAGAGAAAGGACATTTCCTTCTCAAAAAAAAAAAAAAAAGGTTTTTTTTTCTTAAGTTGAACTGGAGTGGATCTCATTAATATAGGAACTTTTTTACCTAAAAGAGCTTCCAGTATTAATCTACTGTTCAACCTAGATTAATCAAATCAAATATGATTGGAGGGGGGGAAGGAATAGCTCAAAAGTATTATACCTGTTTCTAAAGCATTACATTTGACTTAAGAATAGACATGAGGGGATTATAATCCACAGCTACTTTTAAAGTAGCTGGGATACATTTGCCCAGGTAAATCTGCAAACCAATATTTGGAACCTCAGCTAGATGCGGTCAGACACAAATGATTGACAAAAAGGCAATTCAAACAGTTTACATGCACTGAGGGAGCCCTGTGATTCTACAATAGCCTCATTGTAATTAGCCCTTATCCATTTCCTTGGATGATTATCAGGGCGGGCTACAAGAGCCACAGACTCTTTAGCCATTCTTGTTTCCTATTACTGTCAAAAGAAAGACAGTTTCAGCTGGGTCCTGGACCAGAGAGAGTCAGTGTGAGAGTCTGTGTTTTTCCCTCTTTCACTCTCACCCTTTATTGGGTTGCGAGACTCTTTTAACAGCTAAAATCTCATAATCAGATCTCTCAATTAGTATTGTACTGAATGCAAAAGACAGTGTTGATAAGGAAAAGTCATACGGTGAAGGGGTGGACATGGTAATCTTCATCTGTATAGCACTCCCAGGAAAGAGGAGAGGTTGGGAGGGTGTGCTGCAGGTGCACAGTGCAGAAACCTAGCCGGACAGGAGCCTGGAGAAACCACCACACTCAGTTCAAGACATTACCCAAGCCTGGTAATCTGTATGTGAAAAGAAACGAAGTGTAAGAATCTGTCTGTCTTTCACGGACTGTGATTGCTATTGGAGTATTAAAAAGACAATGATGACTGAAGATCACATCTATACACTTGTACAACATCTCTGGTTTCCTACTACAGAGTTTTTCTCATATTTTGATGCCTTTATTCTTCTTTCATAGCATTCTTCCATGAAGCAACATAGCCAGCTGCAGATACTTATCTAAGCTGCAAACACAAACCTAGACAGGAATAAGCTTTTGATTTAAATAGCCCTAAATTAATTTGAATCACTGTAAGACTACTCACACCTATGCCTATGGATACCTTTTGCTGTATTCTGGCCCTAGAACTTTTTAAGTGATTTCTCAGTGAGACAGTGCAGCAGTAGTTGCAAACAGAGATCTGGAAAGCTCAGTATGTGAGTGTGTGGTCACCAGAATCTATTTTGTTAAAGAAGATGTTTTAGGATTCATTTTCCCATTATCACTACATAGCAAATATTAATGTAATAAACATTCATGTTATTTTAAGCATGCTTAAAATAATTCCTTGTGAGCAGATTACTGATCATACTTAGAATTTAGTACAAGCTAACTGAAAAGAAAGAAAGAAAGTGGAAAAAATAGATTTTGATTAAGGCCCGTTTTCATTTTTTTCCATTCAAAAAGACTGCCAGATTCTTTGACATATCTACAGGCTGGAATTTCAAGACACTTTAACATGTATACACTGATCATGGATTTACACTTGCAAATTACCTCTGTAGCATACTTTACAATATTAGAAGTTATATTTATACATCTCTTTCACATAGAAACACACATGCAAGCACACACAAACACATCTGCTCATACATATATCTGAAAATCCATAGCAACCTTTTTCTTTTGTTGAAACACTTAGAGGTGTGTGATAGTTCTAAGGTCTTCTTTCATTCACATCTTTATATATTCTGAACATGTTAAAACAATTCTGTCCATGTCAAAAAAGTGCATGCCATGGACTTTATCTTTCCAGATGAGAAAGCTGCTCTGAGGCTGATTGCAACTATCTTAAATAAAAGCACTGGAGGTGTATCCCACATTAAATGTTCAGTTTTAAGCTAGCAGTTAAGCATGTCACATTATTACATACATAATAATATGACGAGCTGAAATGTCAGAATGCCAGCTTCTCACCGAAAAATTAAAGCAACAAACACTAATTTCTTCCAAGTACAGCAACTGTCACTTTGCACAGTGGCTTGGAGAAGCAAAAGCATGTGGTACACTGGCAAAATGACATACCAATGAAAATATATGAGAACTCAGATGGCTGGGGAACTGAAATGCTTCTCTGGTGTTCACAAGTGCTACCAGAGCAAACAAACTATCTGAAATACCACATCATGGTTAAGAAACATACCAGTTTTTAAATAGAGCAGCAACTATAAAGTGTAAGTAAGAATGGCAAATTCTGTTTAAAAAAGTTATTTTTGCCTCCTTTCAATAAAATAAAATTTAATGCATGCTTGATTGGGTCTTAATGTTTACTAAAGAAGAGCCAGATAGGTTTGATGCATTAGAAGATGATCATTTTGGGAATCTTAGCATCCATTCCTTCCATGAAAGATTTTAGATCTTTTTCACACTCATGTGTAAGAAAGACCTCACAAGGTTTATCAAGATTAAAAAAGATGCACTTTAATTATATTAATATTTTATTTATGCTACAACTTCCCCCGGTCATGTCTAACAGAGGCTCTATCTACAATCTTGCCAAATACCAAAGAACAAATCAAGCAGAACATAAATTTACTTTTCCAAAAGATGTCACTTGGATAAAGTTTACATTTGAAAGTCTAAATTTGCACTTCACTCTATCCCCCCAAATATGAGCTTATTTTCAAAAAGTAGTTTCCAGGAGATCTTGTGGAAGCAAAGCTTTGCATTTTCTTTTATTTTCAGAATGTTTTAAACACCTTTGCTAGTGCCTATTTTGTATCATTTTGCTTCATTGCATCCTAACTTTAGTGATCAAAGGACTGCAAATTGATAAGTTGTTTTCTTCTGTTTGTTTGTTTGTTTTCTGCTGAAGTAGTAGTGGGTCATTTTTTTGTAAACAAGAAATCACACAAAGGAAATACTTTCTTACTAAAATCTGAAAACAGACAGATCTCAAAAAAAAATAAAAGTCACTTATCAGGGGGTTTTCTACATCACATACATGAATGTCAATTGGAGTAAATGGACAAAAAATTCAGCATAAACTTTCTCTAGCTCATAGTTATAGTATTTAATGCTGATTCTCAGAGGTGAATCTCTGACATTAGTCCTGTACGGCTTCCCTTTGTCTTCTACAGTTAATACTTTCAGGAAAGGAACTGCTTTCCAGAAAAGGATAGAGAATACTCCAGGGTCACTGAGATATGAGTAAAAGAGGGTAGCAAAATGTTTTCTGCATTCCTAAGAAACTTCTGATACGCATTAGCATAAGTAGTGTTCCGTGTTGTCTATATATATCCATAGTTTGTGCAAGTAATTAGAAAGCTATTGTCATAAACTAGTTTATTACAAGATGGTTTTGGCACTTTATAGGTAAAACAGAAATGAGAAAAGACTCCTGTATTTTGCTCATTAGTGTTTTATTTTACTTATAGAAACTTAAAAAAACAAACGTCATTCTATATGCCTAGCATTTTTGCAACAACTAAAACACACTATAACCAAAATTCAACCAGAAGATCAAGCGGACAGCCCACACGCTACTCCACTGCTCTCAGAAAAGTGCCCTTCCATATGCCAAACTGCTTTGCTCTCTGCTGTGGCCTCCTAGGTTACCAGGATCTCATTTTCATCTCATACATCCCTGATTTTAAGCACTGAAATACTGACATGTCTGGTTTCTGGCAAACCACAGGGAAAAGAAAGTTCCAACCTCAAGCATTTCCTTGGAAAATACTATGCCAAAGATCAGTCTCTGAGAGCAGCAGCACTGCAGCTTTCACTATTTTTTCCCCAGCAGAAAAGGATTGTCATGTAGCAGAATTCTGCACTATTCAGAAAGTTATGGGCTACAGTGCTCACTCTAGCTGCATTTATGTTGCTGTTAGGGTACACACAGATGTTGCCTAGGTGAGGGTATGCCAGCCTGAGGTATTGGACGTACACCTACTCCACAACCAAGCCTCCCTAGGTGCTTCCTAGAGCACAGTGCACAGTGGCACACTGAGGGGCTGCTTCCTAGCACTCAGTACAGGCAATGTTCCTCTACCACTCCTTCTTGTGACACTGTTGACTACTCCTCTTTCTCCTTTTCTATTCAGAGGGCAGCCATCAACAACTACGGTCTCCATGGAGGCTTCTTGCACATTTCATGCCCTAGCACAAGAGTTGTTTTCCTTCTGCAAGGGGAAGAGCTGTTGTGAACACTCTGGTCATGTGGCCATGCTAGACAGGGTGTGTCAGAGCACAGTCTGTCTGGAATATACATGACAGCAGCATGGACACTGGTGCAGGTCAGGAGCTTCCAGCCTTCCTTCCCCTCTTTGCTGTTGTACACCCAGGGGGATTGCCACAGGAAAAACAGCTTGATGTTTGGTGAGCTGGTCTCACAGCTACTGCCAGAGGAACTGTAAAGAGAGAAATGGGTACAGCCTTTTTATCCTCACTGGCTCATACTTCCATTTGTGGCTTCCCAGATGGGTTGCTATATTCTGCACTAGTTTTCAACTTCTAGGAGCTCTCTAGAAACAGCTTCATGCACATGTCTCTGCAGTAGCCTCATTTTCAATGTAATCAAGGCAAGGATAACTGCAGTGAAGTTCACACATAACAGAAATGTGTGTATCTATTCTAAATGCAAGTGAAAAACAGAACTTGATGGGGGCTGCTACCCAAACCAACAATAGCTGCCCATGCTCATGGAAGGCTTGTAAATCAGGAACATTTCTTCTTGTTTCAGCCTCGTTTTAACTTAAAATATATTATTTGTCTTGATGCATCAAGCTCAGTTTGAGATTTCTGCCTGGACTGTTCTAGATGTCTTCTTGAACTTCTGCAGGTGCTTTGTAAATCATGCTGACCTGCAGGGCTAAAGATAGGGAAGATCCAACCACTTAAGTCTGTCTTTCTTTCTATGTAAATAAGCCGGGACATACACTTTACCTTCTTCCTCCTATCCCGACTCATTTGCAATGTCTGAAGCCTCCATTAAATGTCTCGTAATTTCCATATGTTTGATATTAAACAAAACTGAAAACTGTCACAGATAAAAGGCAAAATTAAAAAAGGAAAAAAAAAAAAACAAAACCAAACCCAAGGCTGTAAACTGTGATGGTCTCAAATGTAGTGATAAAAGGGCAACTTCTTTTCCCCTCCTCAGGATATGAGAACATTACTTCCATTCAAATATTCAGCACATATAGAAATCCAAATGATGGAGCCGACCAGGCGATTCCTGCCCTCACTGACTCCAACATAAATCTGGATTTGTGTCTTGGAAGGGACTGCTGTGAGTTTGTGCTGGGAAAACTAAGAATAGTGTTTGAACCACTGCCATAAGAAGCAGCAAAGAACCAAACAGAACATTATTAAAATGTCAGACTTCATTTCTGGTCTTAATAGCTATGTACAACACCCCTGCTCCTTCACAAAAAGGAGCTGGAAGGTCACTGTCATTTCTGGTCTTTAAGACATGTGTCACTCATTTCCAGCTTCTTCTGATATTTGACAGTATGGACCTGCCTGGAGCACAGCAAGAATAAAGGATGACACAGCTCACTGAGCAAAATTTCATTAACAATTTTCCTCCTACTCAAATAAGAGCTCACCCCTGACCCTAAAATGTAGAGTTTGCTACAGAAGAGGCACTTGTGAGGGCTTCAGTTAATGCAATCCAGTCTTTGACAAAGTCAGGTCTCTGTCTTGGAGGAATGCTTGAATTTATAACAATCTTTGATAAAATGTTGCATAATCTGTAAGAGAGAAATGGGCCACTTCAGCAGAGGAGTTTGAGTTTTTCATTGTCTAGTCTGGTCTGTTTATTGCACCAAGTGAAACTAAACACATGGATTCTCAAGTGAAAACCACTGCATGTCTACCAGCTATATTTGTAGGTTCATACTCATGTTGTAATTAATAGTTTATTCATAATTTGCAGATTAGGTGCTATATTTCATTTCAGTAAGGCAGAAAATTCCATTACCAGTTTAATTACCAGCTTGCCCAGGATATTCTGTGTTGTAGTAAAACACTGATACTTTTCTTTTTACTGCAACATGACCTCTTCAGATGCTATAGTTGGGACCTGGATTAGCAGATGATGCAGACTCTACCTTATGACAAGCAATGTTGTTCAGGTTGAGTGGCTTCTAGATTCATCAAAGTGTTTTCTATTTTAGGAACAACTGTATAGGACTGTATATGTAAGCTAACACATTATGTATGATCATAACATGATATGATAATCGAGGTTTTTCATTCTTATTAAAGACATAACATGAAGTTTCAATGAAGTGAAATCATGCCAGTTGCCCCAAACCATAAAAATTAGCTTGAAACAAGTCTTCCAACCATAACGCTCCCACATTTAGGGGAATTTTGGATTTGGACTTTATAAATTAAACCAGCCTGTAGTATTAAGTGTTACTAACTGCAACAGTAATAGCTTCTGTTCCACTTAAGCAGGCACAAATTAAGATGATCTTAAAACAATTATGAGACAAACAATGTCATACCAGCAGACATTGGTCTTCTGCAGAGTAAAACATGTTCAGAACAGATAGTCCTGTCACAATAACTTTCGGGTTTCCACTCTGGTCTGTAAAAACTATTCATTTTCTGTGTTACTGTAACCTGTCCTATAGAAACACTTGGAGCAGGAAGGGATGATATCAACCATTTGTGGAGACAAAAAGAAACAGAAAGTTTAATATTACTTTAAAGTTCAGTTTAAATTTAAAATATAGTCTAAAGACAGTTGTGGTGTGGGAGTGTGGTCATTTTAAGTAAGCAATGTCTTATGTTGTTCTCATTTGTAATGTTCCTAGTTACTGAAAGGAGGGAGCTGTGACTGATAAATAATCAATATGTATGAGACCATATAAATAAAGCAGAATTTTAAGGTGAAAGAACTCAAGAATCAAAAGAGGTTTTGAGACAAATCCCAAACAATTAGATATTTCCGTTGTAGACAGACCTTTTTTAAAAAATCTATTATCCTCTTTCTAAGCAATGCTTACAGTTAGTAAGAACTGCTCCAGCAGCAAGCAACTGAAAGAACCTGACTTGACTTTTTTTTTCCCCCCTCATTATTATTATTATTTCTAAATATTAGAGAGTAGGGATATGGAATTAATTTTAATTTTCTGTTCTTCTAGTGAAGAATATATTAATGCAGACAGCTGTATCAGAGTCTTAAAGTAAGGCTGTATGGGGGAGACCTGTTCAATGTGGGTGACCTGCCTCTGAAATTCAGTCCTCATATTTCATCTTCTAATTTATTCACAACACTTTTGCAATTCACACCCTCTGAGCTTCTCTTGTATAAATTGTATTGGCCCTGCTTATTCCTCTGGTAGCTTCACACTGGTATCCACTATGAAATGAGAAAGTAGTGCATCTTCATATTTCATCACCTTGACACACTGCACAGGGCTTGCACTTTGGATTTAAACTTAGCTTTATGAGTGCAAAAGCCAACAGCTGAGGGGCTTACATCTCTCTTAGCCCCAGTAAATAAGGCTTAGGAAAGCTTTGAACTCCTCAGAGACAGACATAGAATGTAAAGGAACACTTCACATTATAAGAAACAGATCTCTGAAAAATTACAAAAAAATATATCCATATAGCTACATCAGGTCTCTTTTTTTCCTTAAATTGTATTTTACAGAGAATATTGAATTCTTCAGTTTTTCTCTATTTTTAACTAAAATTGCTACAGTAAAAAAAAAGGTCAAACATTTTCAAACAAGCTTACTTCAGTATTTTAAGATAGAAAGGGAGCATTTATAGTTTCTTTAACCTAGCCTAAAAAGTTAAATCTACAGCTCTGAATGTGGGTAAAATTCTTGATAATTTCCAAGGTAACTGCAGTTGTGTTCTTGTGGTTGCTGGTCACTTACTCTTTGTATCTGATCAGAAGGCTCATGATCAACTTCCCAGAGTCTGTCTACAGCCTCCAGTATAGATTTACTGCTCGATTACAGCCCATAACTTTGATACCCATAGTATTTAGTGAGGTTGTTAAACTATAGAACTGACCCTCAACTGCATTAGCTAGCAAATTGAGAGACCTTTGGAAGAGCGATTAGGAAAATGGACCAACCAACAAAGAATTTGCATCCAAAACACTCCTATAGGACTCCATGCCTCCGGTATTTTTCTTCTGTGTTTTTCCTCCTATTTACTGTGATTTTTTGAGCTTATTGTTTACCTGGGAAGAAAATTCAGTCAGAAGCATGAAATACAAGTGATCAATATTTGCCAATAACCAGAGGGTAGTAAATCAGGTATTAGCCACAGAACATCATCTGCTAAATGGCTGGAGAGAGTGGCCAGTCTGGCTGGAAATATGTATTCCTTTTTTGCCTTGCTGTCATATATGTCAGTTTTGAATAGATTCTGTTTTACTATACAGTGGATTACACCCAGAGCTTATGGATATGAATATGGGTTGCTTGCTTTGCTCTCTCTGATCATGCTCCAGTGGTATTAACATTTGGGGTCAATCTGGATTATCCCATGTTTAAAAGATGGCAATTAAACACTTCAGTTCTTAATTTCTGAGAATTTCTTCTTGCTTATAAGAAGAGCTAAAGGAATTGCTTGCACAGACTGCCAATTTCTTGTTGCTGATGGTCTGGGTAGTGGTAAGGGGAAAAAGGAATGACTTGCACAAGTATTCTCCCTTGGATGAGACAACTGATCTGAACAAGTTGCAAGGAACTTAAAGGTTGAATTGGTGACTTCACTCTTCAGAGACATTTTGGCCTTCTGTGTTGAGACTCAGTAGCCAAAATTAGCTAAAATACACTCCTAAAGCAAAGTCTGCAGTTCAAATTTTACCACTTGTGTGTTCAGGAAAGAGTCTGGTTTGTCATCACAGGAGAAAAGGGTGGCTGAATGTGAGACCGTCTGGGATACTACCAAGTGAGAGGGAACTTGGGACTCACTTCCAAGCGGGAAGAAAAGCAGAAAGCTATCTTTAGCATGCCAAGTACATTAGATGAAAAGATGAGATCATCCTATAGGTAAAGGAGATTTTCCTCTAAAATATGTCTCTGATGTCATGAAGTAGTTGGTGTGAAAACTTGCTTGATATGTAGTAGCTTAGCTATTTTAGCTCACTATTTATTTTTATCCTCAGTATGCTAACTGGGAAGACAGTGTCAGAATTACACAAAATGAAGACATTTTGAGTAAGAAAAATCATTTCAAACAAGTCTAGAAATTAATATGAGAAAGACTTTATTTAAAATGTTGTAAAGTCCTCTTTCTAAAGGCACTGTTTTAGAACAGGTCTAATCAGGACGGAACAGGCAGTTTCCAGGGCCCTGAAAAAGTGAGCAAAGGGCAAATGAAAGCACGATGTTTGCTTAGACTCTCTGTGTGTGATCTTTTCCAGGGCTGGCCTATTAATTCCAAGCTTGACCATAGATTTCTGTCTGCTTTTTCGAATGTAGTGATTTTTATCTACAGAAAGAACTTTGTGATATAACTGTGTGGTATGGAGTACATATTTTCTCTATATTAAGACCAAAATAAATCAATTATTTTAGTTTTTAATATGACATTATTATTTTCTCTTGTGGAAAAATGTGTGACTGCAAGAACAGATAGTAGCCACACGTCGGTACCAATGTTAAATTTAGGTTTCCAAAATTTATTTCCCATACTCTCTGACAGTATGCAAGGAAACAGAACTACCCAAGTTTTAAAAAATGCACATAATCATAGAATTCCAAGAGGCCAGAGTGCCTACAAATACTCTTAGCCATGAAGGTGTTAATCAGTGTATGTACTGTCTCATCTGTATCTAAGAAGCCTTGCAATTAAAATTAGAACTTTTATGCCTGGTCCCCAGCTTGCTGCTATTCAAAGCTTCTATCTGCATATACTGGGGATGGAAAGGACTTTTGAAAGTAAATAATTTAAAAAATTAGAGGGATTTTCGAAGACTGTGGAGCTTCCCTTTAGGACCAGTCCAGGACCCCTCTCCTTCTGTCAAAGTACAAATTACTCCCATATGGTGAAGTCCATTCTCTCAACTGTAATTTATTCATTATGCAGAGTGCCGAATACCAAATAGTGAAAGCACAGCAGCAGAACAATGAAACAGGCTTAGGAAGCTAATAGGTGTCCAATCAATGAGAACCTAATGAACTATAACATGTAATACTTTATAAGGCATTCAAATTAAAAAGGGGTGGGGGGGGGGGAACAACAACATGCAATATCAATTTACTTATTCCAAGTCTAATCAAATGAAATAAGCATCGTCCCCCAAAAATACAACTATAACTGACATTTGGAGAGGGAGTATGAGTGGAAGGTAGGAGAAAGCCAAAATTCCTTTAAGAACATAATTACATACTAACTGCCTCTCCTTATTTAATGTAGAATTTTTGCACCAAACTCTTTTGGTGAGGTAGTAAAAAGAGGGGTTTTTTCAGTATCAGTGCTTGGGAATAGAGACGATATAAATCTGTAGAATATGTGAATATAATAAGGGTAGCTGAAATTTTTATCAAGAACTCATATGTGAATTTTGTCAAATGCAGAACCTCTACCTTTCAAAGTGGAGGCAAAAACTTCTTTTTTATCTGCACACAACCTTTTCCCCTCTGTCCCAAGAGCCTTATTTTACTATGAGTCTCATTCTCACCTTTGCCAAAAAAAATTCTGGATCCAATTCGGTAGAAATACTAATAATTAATAGATCATGTACAAGGTAATCTCAGGAAGGTGTTCCATCCTTCCTAAGCAGCCAGTCCTCAGAACATCTTCTGGATAGAGCTGTTTTCAATGAAATGCTGGTAAGGAAGTTATTAACTCTTTCCCCAAGTTGAGGAGGTGACGGCAGAGATCCAGGTATTCTGTCTGACAGAGCGCTCTGTTGGCTTTCCCGTCTGCTGGGCTGCACAGTGAAGAATTTCTGATTTCTGTCCTTTAGTCTTCTTCCACTGAGACACCTGTCTTTAATTGAGAAATTTCAATTAATGTGTCTCGGAATTATTGTTTCTGCATTTTTTTAAAAAAAAGCTTGTTGTGGGTTGTAGGGGTTTTTGTGGTGGTTGTTGATTTGGGTTTTTTTGGTTGGTTGGTTGGTTGGTTGGTTAGGGTTTTTTGTTTGTTGTGTTTTTGGTTGTGTTTTGGGTTTGTTTTTTGTTTTTTTTTTTTTTAATTTAAGTCCCCTTAATCCATTTAATATTGGCTTCTATTGCTTTCCCTGACAGAAGAGGTGCCAACAAGATGGTTTGTTCTCGTCTCAGCCAGCTATACATATTAGCAATTCTCACAGCAGTTGCCAAGTATAGCTGTATGTCCTTCTCCTCAAGAGTGGCTGTAGTTTTATTTTTCCACAGCAGTTGACATTAAATGTCTTCTGTGTTTCCTGCTGCTCCTGTTCATATGTGATAGCAGTTAGTGTCAGCTTAACCAACTCTCAATTTCTTCTTCTATCCGTGCCTCTTTCCTCTTGTAATTTCCTCCTACCTGGAGTAGGTGACTTCTCAGAACTAGAATCAACCCTATATGATGTAGGACAAATCTCACTTTTCCATCAGTGAAATGAGGCAAAAAATGGATATTGTGTGCATTTTTCTAGAAGGCTATTCCAATAGATAGGCCCTAGGAAGAGTGCTCAGCATTTTGGAAACAGTGGACACATATGGGACGTTCAGATTACTTAAAAGACCAGCTAAGGAGCTAATATCTGTGAGATTTCCATCAATCCAAGGAAAACTCTTGAAAAATCTAATCAAGTCTTTCCCAGTCTGTCTCATATTCATGCAGCAGTAAAGACAAAAGGATGTAAATGCATGAAACTCTGGAGTCCAACTGCAAGAAATAAGTTATTATTATTTGGATTTTTTTTTAACAGTTCTGTTTTATTTGTTGGCTTACATATCTTTCTTTTTCTTTGTCACACCTCACACTTTGTCATGACAACCTCAAAGCAATTGGTACCAAGACTGCATTAACAAAACTCATTCAGCAATGCAGGTGCAGCAAAACAAAAATGAAAATGAATCCAGCAAAAAACATAAGAAAAAAAAAAAACCCAAAACACAACATTATAGAACTGCTTTGTTTCCCAAATTATCGTCAGGCAGTTCAGATGTGGAGAAGCGGCGAACAGCTATCACACTGTGGGTAATACAGAAAAAACATTTCTTAGAACAATGGAAGCAGCCTCCCATGTTCAGAACGTGAGCTGTCAGTGGGAATTAATGTCCATCAGATCTTCCCCATCTCCTGGTGTTTCACTACTGGGCTGACCCAGGAGGTGTGCTCATGGGGGTCAAGGTGGAAGGCAAAGCACAGGAGATTGTAACACATCCAGTTATCTAACTAAGTTGTCATTTTTAACTGCCTTGCAGGGTCTGTAGTGGAATCTCGGTCCCTTTTTAATAAATGATAGTTTTGATACTTTTAACTGTTGGATGTGGCTCTTTAAAAAAAAAAAAAATCTTATTACTGTTTTAAAGCCAGCCTTAGCACATAGGGTTAAAGATGTAAAATCCCTGCATGGTGCAATAAAACTGATACTGAAATAGTGTCCTCCTACTGTAGGAGGAATCTGCAATCGGGACATCCAAGCACATGCGAAAAATAACTCTTGGATCAGTCTTCTTTTCTTCCAGTAGACTTGGCAAGAAAGACAAGCCATATGTGAAGCCAGCCATATATCAGTTATGTGGTCTTAGATATTTGCAATAAAACAAAGGACTTTGCTGTCAGCCCTCCTGATTTCATGAAGCCTTTACAGCTCACAGCAATGTCCCTTTATCAAAAGCCACAAAGTTATCCTTAGACATGTGCATTTCTTAGCGAAAATGTTCTCTGAAATAGCGATTTATGATTAAATCCATCAGGGTAAGGGGAAGACATGAAAGGACCTCATAAAGTCTCAGCCATGCTGAATGCATCTAGATATCACGAGTGTAAAAACAATTAAAAATAAAAGAAGTAGGATTGTGGGGCTGGGGGAGGGCAGAGGAATTAAACTAGACATACACAAGAGAGTAAGATCAAGAAGAAAATCTTTGTGACAGAGATGTGGATGTCCTGGTAAATTAAGTGGAACTAAGACATCACCCCAGAATTCCTCCTGGACATTTATTTACACGTTATTAGCTGGCAGTTTCAAACAGGAATTGTGTCAGGAGTGGGTTCAAAGAAATAATACTATAACAGTGATTTTCCCAGCTAATTTTTGGTGGACAGCCTGCTTGCAAGGAACCAAAAGGAAGGCTGGGAAATAGTTCAGGGTGAACCACAAAGTGAGGTCAGGAGCTAATGAAGAGCTGACACCTCGGACTTGCAAAGCCATGTGGATGTGAATGGCCCTATGCATATGATGACTCACATATGTGAAGTTCAGTGTGCACTCAAGCTCAGGGTAAGAACAAGTATTTTTATTTGATGTAGTGGTAAAAGGAGTCAGAGAAGGGATTTAAAAAGTAAAGTGATGTGATTACAGCAGTGTTTTTCTGAACTTGCCTTACAGAAAAGGCTTAAGAGGATGGAATTGTTACAAAACTAAAAGGGTTTATTATAGAACAGCGGTAATGGCTTTGGCAAACTGTGTGAATTTCAAGACTATAATTGCAATTGCTGATTTTTGAATCAAGTATTAATGTTTACATTATAAGCAATACTAAACTCCCAATGAACAGATTAGCATTTCTGTTCACTTTGAAATACTTTTTTATAGTGTTCTTTTGGGGCAAATCCTGAGTTTTTAAAGTATTTGAGCTTTCTAAGTCCAATTTAGTGAGACTGTTGAGCTGACTTTATGAATGTGATTTGTCTCATTGGAATTAGTGATTTACAATCATGTATATGCCTAAGGACCTTGCCATGTCATCCAGGTTGTCTTCTTTTTTTTTTCCTTTAAAAAATTAAGAAGAAAGAAACCTAAAACTGACTTCCTTCCCACCTCTTTTTTCAGTCCTTCTATATGAATGCTTTGCAAATAAGCTTTGTCATCAGTTTATGCAATCAGATACCATTGAAATATTTGCTTTAGAATTAATATCTCTTACTAATGTCCTGCTCAACATCGTGTTTTTTCTTTGGGCTCAGTGCATAAAGCCTAGGGGCTCTTATTCAGGGATAGTGCTATATATAAGTTTATAATTTATAACTCTAGACAGGGCAACAAATTTTATTATACCAATATTTGAAGCTATTACAAGGAGAGGAATACTTTAAAATAATCCTTCACTCAGAAGTTGCACTTGCAGCTCTTTTCAGTTACTTTTCATTATTTCACCACAGGGGAACAGATTCAAGGAATTATTATACTAACGATTATGTTAAAAATGAGCCCTGGAACTCCACTCCCACCCCAATAAATATCATTTAACATTCACTGTTGTGGAAATATGTAACAGAAAAGTCAGGAGGTTTTTTTTTCTTTTTTTCCTTCTCACAAAGGTATGAAAATATTAGCAAATGCTCAGATCCCCACTACTCAAAATATTATGGGTCAGATCCAAGCAGAGTGGAGAGGTCAGTGCTCCATCATCACAGCTTTATATCATTATGGGCTTTAGGGCATAATAGCCTGTGAGGAAGCTTGGTTAAAAGATGGGAAGGAAACCTGAAAAAGGTTAATTATGGCAGGCACAGCACTTGACAGTTCCTTTTCAATCTGATTCAGCTCAGCTGTGAATGCCGTTGTGTCCTTAGCACAAAGATCCTGCTCACTGCTACTTTCTGTTACCCCAAGGCTCCAGTGTAGTTCGCCCACAGGAATGGATCCCAAACCCAAATGCTGTGTGTTTTCCAAAGGGTGCACCTGCTTTGCTGTGGATTTGGTGCTTAGAGCTTGCTGTCTGAAACCTGAACACCCAGAAACTTGTTTTGACAGTTTGGGTTATGTTCGTTAGGGAGTCCAAGGACTGAATATTTCTTGGGGGAGTGGGGTGGAGAGGGGAAGAAGCACAAACAAAAAAGAAACTTAAGCCTGTGACTAATTGGCTGAAAGGATGTGAGCAATTCGGCTCCACTTAATTGAATGTGGGCTCAAATTAAAAAGAAAGAGTAATTGCCTTCAAAACTTTGCATTGCAGATTGCTGGCCTCTTCTATACATTAAATGAAAGCCTTCGAGCACATGTGTCAGTGGTGTTGGTGACAGGAACCCAAATATCCTGTTATATGCATCTGCATTCAGAGGACTTCATTCTAGAAAAGATTAGCCTGCATTATATTGATGGTTTTATTTACATGATTAATTTTCATGAAAAAGGTGTCTTAATTTTGGCTGGAAATTTCAAATCATGACCATGCCTTCTAACTGTCTGCTTTCCAAACATGTTTTGATCAGAAGACCTGAAAAGAGAACTTTATTTTACAGTATAAAAATAAACATTTTTTGCATTTGGGGGCAAGCCTGTATATTTTTACACAAATTTTCCATTTATTTTAAAGACAGCTTCAGTTGAGCAAAGCCTTACCTGGGTGAAACATGAATAGCCAAGGAGTAGAGAATCAGGAATTCACTCATGAAGGTACAGAGCTCAGTTATGAGGCCTTTTTAAATAAAAATAATGAATTAAATTGTTTTGTCTGCACACTGACATTGCCATTTATTCTTTATATCAAAGCAGCATCCACAACTTCTAGCCCTATTGTGCTATGCACAAAAACACAGAACAAAAGAAATGTCCTACCTCTCAAAATACTTCACTGCAAGAGCAACAAAGACCCTTTGTTTGCTGTTTAAGCAAGATTGGTGGACATCATCTCTAAGCAGAAACTCTGAGAATCAGCCTTTTCCATCTTCTCCCAAACATGCATATGCACATTTTTCACAAGTCTGCTACAGTAAAAGGACCCCTAAAAAAAAGAATGGAGCAGAGCAAAAGGAAAATATTACTTTATATTAATAATAAATGGAGTGCACAATGCACTCCACGTACAAAGGTTACCCATTTATGGAGCTGGAAGCCAAGGGCATTTTAAAACCTAAAGATCCCTTAAATAAACATATTGGTTTAAGTAGGAAGCAAATATTCTTAGCTCAGCAGGTAGTTGGTATCTAAATCACATTCAGATTTCACATAAATACACATGTCAAAGCATTTATCTAGTAATAAAAAAACAACTCTTAAGGAATGCAGTTCAGATAGGGAAGTGTCAGTTATTTTGCACATTTCCTATTTCCAGCTCATTAGTTTCAGCTTTTGACAGGGGTGGAGCTGAAAGAGGGGGTCAGAAATCCTGTGGAGGTTTTTCTCTCCTCCCAATTTCACATGAATAAACAGAGGGAGGGAGTCCCCTGCCTGTCTGCCAGGCTCTTATCTATCATATTTAGATGCTAGATGCTGTCAAATATTAGATAGCGATGCCTGTAGGTATTGCCAGTTACTGGGAAATTAAACCTGGAATAGAAGATACTCCTTTCCCAGACTGATTTTGCTTTAGGAGTAGGTTTGGACATCCTTCAAAAAATGTTGATGTCCAGACAAAGGTGACAGGATTGTGTTTCTGTCATTCATTACTTCCACCTGGTTTGGTTTTTTGTTTTTTTTTTCCTCACACTGTCCATGGTCTCTTAGCAGCACCCCATCTGCATCTTTTCTTTCACCTACATTCTTACAATCCCATCAAAACTGTAAAGAAATGACTGGATGGCCAGGCCCAAAGAGCTCTTGTGAATGGAAGTAAATCCAGTTGGTGGCCGGTCACAAGTGTGGTTCCCCAGGGCTCAGTATTGGGGCCAGTTCTGTTCAATATGTTTATCGAAGATAATTTATAGACATTACACCCCTGTAAACTGAGATAAGATAACCACGTGAGCACACTTTTTCCTCCCAGCAGTAAAGCAAACTTAGCCATTCTAAACTGCAAAGTGAAAACATGTGCAGCCAGGCACTGTATTCCAGCTGGAGGCCGGTAACTTCCAGCTGATGGAAGGTAACTCCTTTAAGATACTCTGACTGTGTCATTAACCCAGCACACAGTCTTAAGCACTTTGGAGTAGTGCTTTAAGTGATGTATCTTAACATCCTTCCCACCCGACTTATTCTTTCTTTCATAATCTCACCTGCATAGGCACTGTCCTGGTTTGGTTTTAGTAGGCTCCATTTAAAAAAAAAATAAATAAAAAAAGTAAAACTAAAATAACCTGTGTGTACATATTGACATGTGCATGTCTTCATGTGGGTGCATATGTGTATGCAGCCATGTGTTTGGTTTACAGAGGGTGTGGTGGTTTCACTGGATTCTGCTCCTGAAGTCTATGTTTTTGACAGGAAGGAGAATTATGACTTCTTTTAAAACCATTCTTCAGAGAGACATATAGGTGAAACAAATGACCCATGACATTTATCACTAATTGGTAGGATGTGCCTTCAGTCTGCATTAACTTGTAAGCTAGCTACACCAACAAGGGCCACAGCCTGTGTAATTATTCTTTTGGGCTCAAATCTTAAATTTGTTGAGTGGCACCATGATAAAGGTGGTACAACTTCCTCCCGGGATTTTGAGCAATTACTGAATGTAGCAGCAGAAGAGAACTGAAGATGCTGTATGACTTTTCTCTTTCACATACCCAGGAGATCAGGAATCTGTCCATCATAGCTGGTGAGGTATTTTAGTGTGCATGAATGTAGAAATAGACCCAAAAGTAAATTTATCCTTAAGAAATAAAAGTTTTGGTGGTGTAATTTCTCTGTATCTTTGAGAGTAGAGCATAGTCAGACACTCATCAGTCATACAAGATTATCATTAGGAAAAAAATAAAAAAAGGCAAACAGATACCCCACTTATTAAATGAAGACAAAATTATTTGATGCCTTCCTTTTTTTTGAGTTTTCAACTGTCCTGTTCAGTTTTTGAACCTAACAGTAGCTAATAAGAGTGTAAGTTATTCAAACATGAATAGCATTTAGTTTAAAGCCCATCAGATGCCAGACAGACGATGTCCCATAGGTGTTGTAGAGACTGAATAAACTGGAGAAGATGCTGACCTAACAGTAACATAATCCTGCCACTGTTGATCATTTTTCACAAATTCCCAGTTTGTTGTTTGATATGCAACTCCAAAAAATTATTGGTTTTCGTCTTTTTTTTTTTTTTTTTTCTGGTAGCCAATAAAGTGAAACCATAACATCAGTGTTGTTTGAAAACAAATTTATGTTTGTTTTCCCTATAAAAAGAGATAATAATGTTATGTTCCAATAATATTAAGTTGCAATGTTATTTGCAAGATTGCAGAGCTTTTAATTTTCTGATTATTTCCACAGTGGGAGTTTCAGCTCAATTTCTACCAAGACACTTCTATCTGTTTCAGTTATTTTTTTATTACAGCTAGAAGCAACAATAATTGCCTTTAGTGTATGAAAACATGACTGAGGAGACAATTGTTGTCCCTAAAGACTAAAATCATCAGCATACATTTTTGATGTAAAATTTTTGTAAATTAATTGCAAGGTCCTATAAATATTATATTTACTAAAATTGTGTTGTCTACTGTCTGCAGAGAAACAATTTTTTTTTTTTTTTAACTGTGCTTCATACACAGTACATTTCCTGAGGCAGAAAACAAAAACATGGAACAAAATATTAGCCATCCACTTTTGCAATTTTACATTCTTCTACTTTTCTTTCCCAACTCTGGGGTTTCTTTTTAATATAATTCTGGAAGCATACAAAAAAAAAAAAAAAAAAAAAAAATCAGTAACACTCCCAATAATCAGGACCCATTTTCAAATTTTCACTATTCAGCTGACAAAAAAATATCCATCCCAAATGATAAGGCAGTGGTTTTACATTTGATTTTGTCACAAATCAAGAAAAAAAAAAAAATCATACATTGCTTGAAATATTTTTTTCCATAAATTATTGTCAAAAATTATTAAATGAAATATTTTAGATATCTTCTAATGAGAACATTTCAACTTGAAGTTCTACAATCCACAGGTATACCTTAGAAAAAGTTATCTATAAAGACTTACAAAGGAATTATCCTCTACAACCTCCCATACAGGAACCTGACAGACTGTCCAGGACCTTGAACTAGTTGTCAAAAGTCGCTGAAATAACTTGGATAGATGCCAGATCAATAAGCCTAATTAAAATTACATTTCTTTTTTTTCATTTTTCCTGGTAGACAAACAAGCCACAGTCAGCTTTTTAAAGTGAAAAAAAAGAACAATTGGATTTTGATTTAAAAAAACCAAAACCTTTAACCAGACTCTAACATAATTTCAGCTGTGTTAGCTCTCAGTCTGGTGTGTCCCGTGGAACAGAAATTTCACAAGATTTATGGGTACATGAGAATGAACTCGACACAGGTGGATTATGTCATATTCCTGTAGCTGCATTTGACTTCAGGAGCTACAAAATATTTTGGATAAATGAGCTTGGCAGAGTTTTTGAAGGAGATGGGCAGTGTTACAACTGACATCAAGAACAATGATTAGTTCCAATAGATATTTCATCAGATTTTCTCCAGTCAGAATTGTGGTCCTTACTTTTGAGTAGGCAGCACGTTGCACTTATATCAGCTAGTGTTAGCAAATTTATTCCTACAAAAACAGTAGAAAACCTAGGAAAATTTATTAGTCGGAAATCATGCTTTCCTAAGAAGATCTGATCTCCAGACAGGATCAGGGACCATATTGCACAAACAAGCAGAAATATCTGAGGACTTGATATGTCCTTGACAACTTCAGAAGAGGTCAGCCTGTGGTTATTTACTTATTTGTTTATTTTTGAAGCCACGGTACCAGAAAGTCCCTTTTTGAGCTAGTGATATAAACACATTTTCTCACCTGCCAGTGGAGACTGGTGTGGTAGAAGGGCTCCAGCTCACCCGCCAGCACCAACAGGAAGGTGGGTATGCTCTGGGGCACAGGAATTCCCCTCCAAGTAACACAAATGAGTAAGAGTGCTCTTCCCTGCCATAATACCATTGTGATCAAGCTCTTGACATGATTTACAAACTCCATGGGATTAACCAATAATACACTGATTAGCCAATAACTATTGAATCATCTTTCACTTCAGAAAACGATCATTGCATCCCACTTGGAAAATATCATACCTCTGGCTTCAAACCACTACCACTAAACCAGGCACTGTATTTCAGTACCAATAAATGCTGTATGGTATTTTAGCCCACAAAGAAGTTTATATCAATGTCTATAAAAATAACTAGGAACAGGAATAATAATTGAATCCTGAATGATTGTGCATCATCTGTCTGAATCAATATTTCAGCATTTAAGTATGATTCAGCACCTAGGAATATGAAAGGGTTAAACAACAGCAGTTTTCCTGTGCTAGATAACCTAATAAAAAATATTCAGGGTGCTTTTTAAGAACAACGAACTCATACTGTTGGATGATAATCTTCAGTATATCTTTTCTTTCACAGGGAAAATATAGGCAAAACAGACTTTGCTATAATTCTTCCTAATGGCTTTAATGCATTTCATTTTATTTTAGTGTTTTCAGTTTATAAAAACAGTTAGGATCAGTTTGTTTCCGGTTTTAATGGAGATAAACTCCTTCTTTTCCCTCTGAAAAAATTCACAATATGGTTGGAAATGTCAGCAATAATTAGACAAGATGCTTGTGAAAACATAAAATAGAAACAATACATCTTTTTATAATGGAATTAGTTTGTCTGATTATCTCAAACAATGTACATTTCCAACTGCCCAAGAGGGTCATTAATGCTTATGAAAATCAAACTCTGTTTTTTCTGCTTCATACATCATGGACAACAATATTGTCTCCAAGATCATTATATATTGTCTGGCTTTATAAATTTATGTTATATTTTCTTGAGCTACAGTGAACCTGGAGCATGAAATGCATTCAAAAATAAAAACAACAGTAAGAAAAAAAAAAGAAAAAAGAAAATAATGTTATTAACTAAATAACTGTTACATAGAAATTATAGAAGGAAAGATAACCTCACTGAATACCATACTCAAGAGACCTTTGTTCAATTCTGTCTTCACTCACAGATTTTCACTGTAACCTCAAGAAAGTAATTTCTAGTCTATGCACAATGAAGACTATTTGTCCCTTGAAGAGATGGTTGTGACAGTGTTCCCATCTGAGTTCCTGTCTAGGTGTGAAGTCTAATTCAGAAGTTTCCGTTATTCCTTTGAGATAAACTCAGAGAATAGACAAGAGTATCACTTCCAGCTTTTCCCCATTTGTAGAAAAAGGGCTAATATGCCCCTGCTCTCACTGGAGAGCTTATGGATGCAATCCATTAGTGTGTGAGAGGCATTCAACTACCATGATGACAAGAGACATTTAACAAGTAAATATCTGGATGGAGTAAGAGGAATTCAGCAATAGTTACCGCTTTACTTCAAAAATAGTTTAGTGCAAAAAAACCAAACAGGACATCTGGTGAGTTTATCATACAATCAATTATTATCCTGCAGTCTAGGAAGCTGTAAAGCCATTTCAAAGATGATGTTTCCACCTGTTTAGTTTGTTTTCTATAAGCTCTGCAATGCATTTACTCTGCCCTATGGTTTAAGCACCTTGCTCTTTCTCACTGACCCTGTATTTTCAGGCTTCAGTTGTGTCTTTCACATTCAGTGACTGTGTCAGGCAGCAGGATGTAGTTCTAGGAATGTTGTTGCTTCAGTTTGAACAGGGTCTCATTATATCAGCTGTCAAAGGGCCCAAGGAAAAATTAAAACTTACAGCAGAAGTGTAACAACATGCAATAATTCAATTTAAAATTATATGTTATATGTTCCATTTAAAATTATATTATATGCCTTTTAAAAATATAAAAATCTGTTGAAGATCATAAGCTGTGTCTGGAAAATGTGGTTAAAAACAGCAAATGCATTACAAAAGTAATCTGCTATAACGAAAGCAGGTATTTATTTTCTGTAGTACTAGTACAAATATGCTCTTGTTAATAGAAGCAAATGCTTACCAATAATGAACTCTCTGTTGGTTGCAATGTTCTAGCCCAAAGTAGACAAGATGCTAAAAACTATTTTTAAAACATATGAAAGAATGAATAAATAAAATCCTTCTGCTACTCCAAATTTGCAATGAAGCAATTCCTTTCAGCCAAACCTTCAATATAATATACTGGAGCAGTTTTTCACTGCTGATTAATGCAGCATATTTTCCCTGGCTCTCCACATATTCTAACATTACTGAGGATTAGACCTATCCTACCAGAGTAGTTTTATTTGAAGGAAGAGGTGGAAGGATAAGGGCCCAAGGTCTCTCCACTTTTCTCTCACTGCCTAATACTTAAGCTTCACGTGGCATGAGAGAAGGGAGAAGTTGCCCAGCCTTCCAGCTCCACAATAAAATGCTGAGAGCTCCATTATCAATCTCAGACAAGACATTTGTTCTTAATTAGCAAAAGCCAAAGCAGTGAAACAGTATCAGCATATTTTGGTTTGCTTTGGTTTGTTTCTTTTGTGCGTTGTTTTGCTCTTCCAGAAGACACTGTACACTTAATTTTAGTCCAGTAATTCCTCAGCTAGCAGCACATCTTAGTCAGGGTCACAGGCTCAAACTTTATTTCCCCTCTTAACCTGTGAAATGCAGATTGATTGCCAGAATAGGCACAGAATTTGCGGATCAGAACATCAGAGAAGTCACACTTCTCTCTCTTTTGTCTCCTACAGCATGACATAGCACAGAGAGCAAAGCTCGAGGGAAAACAATCCAGACTGAGACCCCGAGGTCCCGAAGACAACATTTTCAAACTTCATCATCAAAATGAAGATTTGAGAAATCACCAATCAACAGCTAAAATCCACCAGAAGCAGAAGGCCAAGTGTAAGCTAAGACAGATTCACGCATGAGGCTTCCACATGGTAAATAGCCAAAGTTTGCAAAGGCACACAAGAGAAATCGTTGGAAGAAACATCAGCTGGGAGGGCAAGCCAGTTGTCTTAGCTCTCCAGGGCAAACTGAAACAGTAACGAATGCCACAGAGGACTGGGAGATGAATTTTCATCTTGTGTACTGGTACTGCATTGAAAAGGACATAGTACAATCTCCTGACAAGCTAATTCTGAAATCTGTGACTGTGTCAGGACTCGATCACAGGTCCACGTTCTCTGCCATGAACACCATCCTGCCTCAGCTCACCAGCCCACTGCTCTGCATTTGTTATGATTTGAGAGACAGAGACTTAAGAAGCTCAACTGTAGAATTTTCCCATCAGCCTCATTTTTCCATGTCATGTATTCATTTCTGAAATTTTTCCATTTGTGTTGTTTGCTTGCTGAAGCTGCTCCATTCATGGAGTTCAATAAACAGTGTTTGCCATCCGAACAATTTGATTCTAGTTCTAATTACAGCAACAAGCTGCTTTCTTGAAATATATTATGGGTGTTTCATTATTTTAAATTGTTATCTCCCATATTAATTACAGAAACAGTTGATCTTTTCTGAGAAGCCAGCAGCTGCAAATTCCCCCTTTTAAATGTCTCATTTTAATAGGTAAAGTAACAGGTAAAAATCAAATTGAGTTGTAATAGAATTCTCCTGAAGAAGATATTTAAGTTGCAACACATTGCCTCCAGATTCCATAGGGTTACACTATTCAGATGTACTCAACTGCACCCCTTAGTATAGACCGTAGCAAGCCACATGCTGCACAGCAAAATTGCAAACACATAGCCCCTAAATAAATCACACAGCAATGGCAACATTATTAATGGGACTATCAGAATCAAAAGAAGCAGCGTGATGCATCTGAGAAGAACCCTACATTATTATTCTACGTGATTTGTTTATGGTTTTGTTGGAGAGATTGTTTCTCCCCCATCCTTTACCTAGTCCTTCTAGTTTGAGAATGGGAACAAAAAGAGGAACAAAACTCCAGGAACAGCCTGTACGCTGTAGTCCTACAATCATAAGGACTGGTGGTCTGGTACTTATTGCAAGGCATTTTACTAAAGTAACTCAGTCATCGTCTTTACTCTGCCACAATACAGCATTTGAACTTTCAGTTTCCCACTATCCCATATGTCCAGCCACAGTCGACAGTGATCACTTAATGCAGCACTGCACAGGACAGAGCAGTTACTAAGACTGCTGACACTAGCATCATACTTTTGGCTATATTTACTCAAAGACTCCTTCCTTTTTAAGCAGTGATAGAAAATTACTACAATTTATAAAATGCACAGTAGTGAGAGTTTCCATGGGAGGGGATGGACTTTTCCTCCCCACTAGAACTGCTAGGAATCAGAAAGGAAAAATTAAAGTTGTAGGTGAAAGATATGCTACCAGAAATGGTATGTTCCTTAGTATTTCTATCATATTTAAAACTAGTTTGGCTAAAACATTAGGATTTTATTTATCTATTTATTTCTCTATATATTTATTTCTTTATTTAGAAACAGTTCTCTAAGGATGGCAGATAAGTTTTATGACCTTGTGTATCTCTCCAGACCTAAATCACTGACTTTGTGTCAAATACTTTCCACCACAAGGTAGTTGGCACATGTTTATATTGTTTAAGCATGGAGTTACCTCTTTGCAGTGATTAGGATTTGGTCAAATATAAATGTGTTCGGAAGACAGAGACTCAGCTTCTCAAAGTATTAACTGCAGATAAAAACTTTTTTTTTTTCTTCAAATGGTATGAATAAAAGCTAGATAACATTGAGATACTTTTGAATAGGAACTTTCAAAATCCCTTCATTGATCACATCAAACAAACAAGATAGGGTAAAAAAAGAAAATTAAAAAAGAAGAAAGAAAAAGAAAACAAAGAGCTGAAAAGAAAAGTGAGAGAAAAAAGAAGAAAAAAAAAGCAACAAAAAACCCCCCACAAACTCCCAAAACCTAGAGCTCAAACAATCAATCCAACATTCTCCCCTAGGAACCAATGAACCGAGAGTAGTATAAATCAAGAGTTTATAATAAAAGACCAATGATCCTTTCCCCAAAAAAATCAATAGCACTCCCAAACATGTTTCAACCAATAAAATAAGAATTTGCAAAGATAAGTTGTCCAAAATAAAGCTGAGATCATCCAGATAGTTACAACTGCGGTTTTCTGTTCTCCCCTTTCATTTCCCCTTTCTTACATGTCCCTCCCGCTTTGCATCAGACCAATTAATATCATTCCTTCTCTAACAGCTCTCTAGATAATTCACAGAAGCATTTGTCTGTGTGGCCTAACATTAAACAGAAACTATTAAACAGTCAACTCCTATCACTTCTATAGAATTAATGTCATGTTAACTCCTACCATGCCTTGCTATTATGTGATATGCAAAAGAAATATTTTAAAGAAGTTATAAGGTATTTCTCTCACACCCACATCACAGACAGCTGATTTAACCCAGAGTGCCATAAGCTTGTTTTAGTTACATTATAGGAACTCTTCTGTTAATTGCTAATTTTAACCTTACTAATCTAAGTAGAAATGACAAGGAAAATCCAATGCTCTTTATAATACAGAAACTGAGTTGAAGTTTTGTTGAGTTTGATGCATGCACAGCATTTTATGATTTGCCATTAAAATGTATGTGAAAGTGACCTGAGGAAAACTTGGCTGGGGGAAGGAGGGGGAAAGGATCAAACTGTGTGGCTGAGGCTCATAAGTATACTTCAGAATAATTTCATACTCCATCCTATCACTTTTACTAGAACAATGTGCTCTTATTCTTGGAGGCCTAAGCACATGAGCACTCACTCACCTCTGTAAGTAACAGTATTCAGGGTCCCTTTGCATTCCATTATGATGATTAGCAGCCTCCACTGAATTTGTATTAAAGCAGTTTGATGCATTGGGAACACTTTGGTCATCAGCAGCACATGGCTCATCTTTTGTGGCATCATTTATGACATTACTCCAGCCACCTTGCAAAATTGCAGTACTGGGTTGGTGCAGGTGTGTTCATGTCCCCTTTCACCTCAGGGGATCCATTTTCTTCCTAAAACACAGAGGTAACTCCAGAAATGTGCCTTTTGACATTGCTCTATCAGCCAGAGTCAACTTGCTAAAGGGCTCAGGTGTGTTGTGACTTCTGGAATGGCCACCAAGCAGTGACCCATGCAGATGTGTGCTGCAACTGCATCCACACTCAGAAAGAAGATGTTTCAGCACCTCGACAGGGCAAAGTACAGGACAATGCTTGGTTTTATTCTGATCTATCCCTGAGATGCTAGTACTAACTTCATAGGCCCAGGAGTTGTGTGCCACAGCACATGTACATGTATCTATGCTTTAACCCTAATATGGCTTCTCTTTTTCATCCAGAAGCACTAGGTTTTGAGTTGCCTTCTGTAAGTGCTTATGAATTCCTGCTTGCTCACAGGCAATCGAATGAATAAAACTGTTGTGTGTACAGAAGTATACTTTCCTCTTTAGGGCCTACACTGCTTTTGCAGAGCTTACCTCACTCAGCCTGCTACAGCAATTTTCATCTCACTTCCCAAGTTGTAGCCAGCATCAATGTGGCCCATGTTGACCATGCAAGAGGGTGCAAGGCAGGCAGGAGAGAAAGTGTGAGGATGCCAGGGAGGAAGATTCCCTCCAACTCATTTAGTCACGTTTCACTAACGCTGTGGGTATCATACGAGGTCATCAGAGCATTTACCATCCTGCTGCTTTATGAGAAGAATATCTGAGGTCCTTGTGCATGAGTAATCTTTATAAAAAAAGAAGTCAGGAGATAACTATCCAAATAATCTGCTGATCTGGAGAATATTGACCTCCAGCTGACAAATAACTTGGAGAACTGTACAGCTTTCACATTAACTAATTCATTATCAAAGTCTCTCTTGCAAAAGAATCAAAAATTAACATCACTGTTTCACAGATAGTGAATTAGGACAGGAAAATAAAGAAACTTGACTGACACCAATAAGGGCATCACTTCCAGAACCCAGATGAGAATGAGTTCCTTATTTTGGTTAATAGTTTATTCCAACCCTTAATGCACTCATTATGTACTCCCCGAAATCACTGAGCTCCAGGCAGGCAGACTGAAAGAAAGCAGTAGGAGCAGCAGTGCATTCAGTCCTATGGAGACAAGTTTCTACCTCTCAAAGGCCAGATTTTGGTGCCTGTGGAGAGCAACATGTACTGTTGCAGAGAGGACAGAGAGCCAACAGCAGCCATGGTGCATTTTACTCTTGGTAATAAATGAGCAAATCCAGCCATGTAGAATTTATTTCTTAGCATTGACAGTTGTTAAAGACCATGTAACAGTCTGTAATGTATATAAAATTATTGACATCATATGTGTTTATATTTAGGTCAAACAACTATATTGTTTTTACAAGAGAAAATTGTTTCTGGAAACAATAGGCCAAATTGCTTTTTCTTGCTAAGAACAATGATGCAGTGCTGCCAGTACCAACAGTTTTTATTACAGAATCAGCTAACTGAAAACACAAGGCTCTTTAACGACATGTGTTTTACAAAGCACTCCAATGCATGCTGATGCTGTTTTGCTTTGTTTGCTAGTCAAGATGGGTAAAAGCAAATTGTATTTTGCATTTTGTTCATTATTGCATTTTTCCTCTGTATCTTTCATGAGGGCCCCCACTTCTTGTGAATTTTTCACTATCAGAACTAGTTGATGAAATCAGAACCAGCTGAAGAGAGGAAAGCAAATCCTTCTGGGACATGCAAAGGGTCAGAAGGAAGAGAGAGGGGAACTGAGACTGAAAATACACTCTTGTCAACAGAAATAAGCAAGACTTCCCAAAATTTGGAGATTAGATGGTCACCACAGCAAACATATTCTGAACAGTGTCTTGGACCATCCCATTAAAAAAAAAAAAAATCAAATATAGAACTACAGCACATTTTGCAGCAGGGTTGCATATCTGATATGTGTTTCAATAGCTGAAGTTTTAGCAAGCACAATCAAGTCAGATATGCTGAAACTGGGAATGTAAAATAGGACAAGAACAAGGAGGCTTGCCATTTGCCACTTAGAGGCAGTTTAAAACAAAGTCTTAGAATTTTCACCATAGCTGGCAGGTTAGAGATTCACCAAATGTGGAGAAGATGCAGCATACTGAAAGCATAAATTGATTTTATCTTTAGGCTTTAAGTGGATTTCATTGTCACTGAAATGTTAATCATTCAAAAGGAAAAACACTGTTTTTTACAAATGCTAAAATTAAGCTCTCGTGCTTGGCACAGTAATGAAATATACAGCATTTCTTGTTGTCCTTACCTTTGAACTGCAGGTAACTGTACAGCAATGTTACAGGACAGAGATACACTTCTGAAATATTCACGAGCTGATGTCTTTGCAGCCCCATGGGACCTGTGAAGAGCTCTTTTTTTTCTCCCCACATCTCTCAGACTTTAAATAATGAGGAGCAGAAAAGGTATGAGACAACATGTCTGTGTGTCTCCTTTGAAATCTTTTCTTACATTACCTTGTTATCTGTGCTCAAGAGCAGCAGGTATTCCAGCAGTTCAGAGTGTATTCACAGCAAAAACACCCAGCAAAATTGAGTGCCAGTAGACACAGCTTTCAGTTCCAGGTCCAGTCGTCAAAACACAAAGCCAGTACATGGAGGCAGTGGTGGCATGGCTGAGTGTTTGGGGGATGTGTGTGTGTGAAGGGGTGTGTAGGCAGAAATTTTGCCAAAGCAGTTAGTTAGGAAAACAGATATTTATTATACATCCTAGAAAACCCCCACTGTTTCCTAATATGTGCTCACAAAAAACCTTTGTACAGAAAGTTATCAAACTTTCGTAGTATTACAGACTGGATCAAAGCATGACCACTGCAGACAGATCAGAGGGCTGGTCCCTCCACTAGTCACAAGGATTTGGATCATTCTTTTCGGTTTAGCCCTTAGTTATAACTGCTGAGAAACACAAATCCACATCAGAAGTTGCAGATTTTTCTGTGCTCCTGTACTGTGTATCAGGAAAGACCAATCTGAACCTGGTAAGAGGTATGAGCTGAATGGGATTCTGCCTGTTTCCACACATCTGAGTTAGTCCTGAGATCCACCCTGGCATCCGTCAAGACAAGCATAGTTCTTTTTCAGAGGAGGCATCACATATTTAATTTCCAGTGCTCTAAGTCTTCTAACCATTTTTTTAATTCTTTCTGCATTTTAAAGATGCTTATATAACCGGTACTTTCCCACACTGGCTTTAAAAGCCCTTATTCCCTTTCTTTCATTATTTCAACAGACTAATAGTCATTGCAACACAGGTGACGGTAAATCAAATCAAGTTGAAATGTGGGCCTGACTCATTCTCAGACGATATATGATTTGTTTGCATTACATTATCTTGGAAACCCATAACCAATGTGCACTAACTACATGTCCACACATGACAAGAAGATAAACGCTCTTAGTCAGTAATATAAAATCTAAATAAAATTACAATCGAGTTTGGATATTAGGATAGCTTTGCAACACCCTTGGGGCATTACTCTTATCATTAGAATTATTTGCATTAGAGTAGTGTCCAGAGATCCTGACTGTGATCAGGTTCACATTGTGCTAGGCTGTGGAAAATGTGAGATGAGACAAAAGTTTTTAATGCTAAATAGATAATTACAGGCAAAGGGTGGGAGAAATAAAGGATTCTTATCATTGTTTTGTAAAGAACTGAGGGGTGGAGATTACATTTTTTTTATATTCTAAGCATAGGCACAAAGCAAGGTTGCAGTCCAAATTCACCTTACATTCAAAGAGTCTACACACAAGCCCATGCTTAGGCTCCCACTGACTTTGTGGAATTGCTGATAACAGTGAGAAAGAAAGCTTCAGTTTGCCTTTTCTCAGCCACTTGTCTACGTGCAGCATGGGCAGCTGGGAACAAGGGTGGCTTGGCTTACTCAGCCTGAGGCAATGGCTACCTACACTGTCATGCTGTCCTGTGACAACATCTTCTCAGCACTGATCAGACAAGCTTGCCTGAGTCCTTCCTGTACAGGCTTCTAGCCCTGCAATGTAGGATGGATGAGCAGGTGAGTTACAGGAATAGCAAGCACAGTGTCAGACACTTGAATGGCTGGTCAGAAAACATGGTGGGGGTTTTGGTGTGGGTTTTTTTGTTTTGGTTTGGCTTTTTTTGCTTTTTTTTTCTCTCTGGGACAGATTGTATGTCTTCTGTAAGGTCACCAGAAAATCAGAGTGGAGCTAAAAAACAGATATTTGATACAATTCAGCATCCAAAATTCCATAATTTGTCTCTAAAATAAAAATTCTTGGAATTACAGCAGTAGCTTGGTAGAAAAATAGGAAAAGTTGCCTTTCAGGCAGTGCTAAAAAGACTACTAAACTCAAAGGAAAGTAACTTTTCAAGGTGTCCTCCATACACGCTTACAAAATTTTTATGATGATTACACAAACAACCATCACAATGCTGAGCTGATGAAAGAGCGGGTGGATGTTTATATGCTGGCTGTTTCACCCCATGTTGGCAGGAACAAGAAAATTAGAAAGTGATAAGGAGAGATGCAAGAGGGAGGAGCAGACATGAATGTTTTATTATGTGTTTAATTAAGCAATGCTGGCTACATCAAATTGTAGTGAAGTGTGTGTACATCTTAGCATACTTTTAGTCCCAGGCAACACATTGGCTACCTGCCTCTGAATGGGCAGTGAGGGCGAGATATTTTCAAAGGTAGAAATGTTGACTATTAACCATCCAGGAGAGCTGGGTGGTTACCTATATTTTTGTCTTTGAAGACTGTGTATTACCAGTTAAGATCATGATCTCACCGAATGATCCAGTCACTCACAGAACTGGGCACTTAGGTAAATGAGATGACAGGCAGGAGTAAGGCTTGCAGACTTAGACCTAAAACAAAAATTCTAACACTCCAGGATAACAAGTTATTTCCTCCTGTTTAAATTCCTTTAATAAGAATACAGATATTTTTTTCTTAACTGTGATAGAAACTGGTCATTATTTTTCAATACTAATGTTATTGTTTTCATATAACTTCTGTTGTTCTGTAATGTGTAATCCCATACGTAGCATGTTTATTAGATGCAATATTTTATCTTTTGGATTCAGTGTCTGACACTGTCATTTTGTACTTATTTCAATAAAAGTGATTCCCCTCCTCCTCACCTTGTCAGAACCTAATGGTTTTCTTTATCACAATAGAAAGCTAGAAAGGTTCCCCCTAAAAGACAAAAATGAACTGTGTGCATATGCACCTTAATTCAATTTGTATCATAAAATCCAGACAAAATAAAGTAGCTCTATAATATTAGATACTGCCAGAATTGAGCTGGGATTTTGTTTGTTGCTTGTTTTTAATATATGGGCATCTAGTCTCGGTAAATCCATATTTCATTGGCTTCATTACCTGTATTCTTGTGAACACAGAATGAAACAGTACAAAATGCTCATGTGATTTCTGGTTTTCTTTGGGAATTCACTATCTGTGTGCTTTAATCAAGTGATAATACATAGGAACCATTCCAACTTTCAGCTGACAAAAGCACAATATTAGTTGTTTGATGAGAACTCCTCTATGGATAAAAATTCCAGGTGGATTTTCCCAGGCTTTGTAAATTTATTAAAAATTAATTTATTCTATACACAATTAGACCATGAATGTTAAAATAGTTAGTAATTTATTAGGAAAGTGAAACCATCTAGAAAATAAAGACATTTTCATAGAATTTTAACTATCTTATAATAATCTGTAAGACACAGAAGACATCTGAAACCTTTGGTGTCCAGACAGAGGAAGAAAGGACCTCTTTATCTCCTTTATCGTATCTCTGTATTTTTTTGCTTAATGGACAGTCAGAGGCCATTGTTGAATACAGAGGTTGGAGAGTGCTCATCTTCTTTCATATTCATTTTCCACACCTTGTCAACATCTGCATAGTTCACCAGTGAAGCTGCTCTTCATGCAATGCACCCAAAGGTTACAACTTATAGGTCAGGGATGGGAATTTTCACTTTGCAATCACTGGGCAGCTGAGACTACATACATTACTGAGGTGACAGGTATAGTACACAATGATGAACCTTCTGTCAGTCAGAGAGAGGTCACATTGGTATCAGTTGCCAACATGCCTCTCTCACGGCTTTTCTAAAAAAAGGAAAATTAAAAAAGGCAATTTTTTTCTTCTTGTGGAAAATGGAAACAGAGTTGATATTGTTCGCTCATGTCAAGTGGCTGGAGATTTAGGACCCCTGAGCTCAGGAGGTCTCCTTTAACTGTGCTGGCTGTACTCAGCACTAGCATAAATTGCTGCCTGAACTGAGCCCCTCAGAAGCTATTCCAGAAGCAATGATGACAGCCACATTAACGTGTACTATACTGGAAACAATTAGCTCCAGCCCAGTGTCAGGGAAGCCAAAATAAGAACATGGCAGTTTCCTGTTTCAAAGCTGTTTTTTCCATAATTAGCATCACTTTACAAACCTGTAAAATAGGTGTAGTTTAAAAATTATCACATTAGCAGACTGAAAAATTTTTAGTCTTGGTAAGGAGTTGGCTGAATCTCACATGCAAAAGTAAGTTGTAACATGAATAAAAGGAAGTTAGTAACTGTAGTTTGCAAAAGGTTCAACTACAACCCTATAACTTTAGCACTCTCATGAATAGATAAGAATACCAAATCTATGATCAGTACTCATATCTAATTATACTATCTTTGTCTTCTGTGTCAAAGAAATGCCATAGCACATCAGATAACAACGAAATATTAATACTGCAAAGGTTAAAGGAAAGGATCATGCTATCTGTAGTTAGCTCAAAGTATTTTGGCCAGTTACTGTAAAATCTTGTTTCAAGGTCCCCAGAGGTTAATGTGATCAGTGATCTTTACAGTCTTTCTATGAGACCCCAGAAAAATTTTTTTCTATTTTCTGAACCTACCAAGGTGCTTGAATGTCCTGTGCATTTGCTCTGCACAGACAAATGCTGACGTTTCTAAATAAGGTGATTTGGATGAGATATTTTTTGTGTCAAAATAAAGTCCTTCTGTCCTTTTTCCCCTCAAAAAAAAAAAAAGAAGAAAAAAAAAGAAAAAATCATCCCTAACATAAAGCAGTGTTAATACACATGAAATAAATTGATTTTGCCAAGGCTAAATTTTTCTAGTGGAGCCTATACTTGAGATCATTCAAGTGCTCTCTTGAGTTATCTCATTGTGTCAGTGTTTGCAGGACAGAGCCTTGAATTTGTTTCTGCCACACAAAGTTGATATATAAGAAGACAGGATTTAATTGAAACATCTCTGAGGAGTCTTCAATATGTCCTATATTTCTTTATCAGAATAAACTTTTTATGAAAGAAGAAACGGAGAATATAAGGTGCCTTTAGTAGAGATCCTGGTATCAAATGCAACTATAGTCTGTAATAAATGTTACTATAGTCTATAATAAATACTTTTCCATTTTTATATACGAAGCTTTTTGAGAGGGAAAGCTATGCTTATTAAAAATATTTTTTATGTTACATTGCATGTTGGATTTTAGAAATTAACTCGTACCATGGATTTGATGCAGACAATCCATTAGTTTATGCAAAGTCTTTAGCTGCAAAAGACCCTGACCTTACAGAGGATCAGCTTTTCCAGCATGCTGTAAACCAAGGAAATTAATACTTTTGCTTAAATAACTTAGTGTATAGGAACACGAACTATGGAGATCCATCTGAGGTTGTTAGCCTTTTCTATATGTCCCCTGTCATGGTTTAACCCCAGTCAGCAACTAAGCACCACACAACTGATCACTCACTACCCCCAGCAGGATGGGGGAGAGAATCAGCAGAATAAAAGTGAGAAAACTCGTGAGCTGAGATAAAGACAGCTTAGTAGATAAAGAAAAAGCTGTGTGTGCAAGCAAAGCAAATCACTACTTCCCATTAGCAGGAAGGTGTTCAGCCATGTCCAGGAAACAGGGCTCCATCAGCCCTAACAGTTACTTGGGAAGACAAACACTATCACTGTGAATGTCCCCCTCTTCCTTCTTCTCCCTCCAGCTTTTTATTGCTGAGCATGATACCATACAGTATGGAACATCCCTTTGGTCAGTTGGTATCAGCTGTCCCAGCTGTGTCCCCTCCCAATTTTTTGTGCACCCCCAGCCTGCTCACTGGTGCGGTGGGGTGAGAAGCAGAAAAGGCCTTGACTCTGTGTAAGCCCCGCTCAGCAATAATGAAAACATCTCTGTGTTATCAACTCTGTTTTCAGCACAAATGCAAAACATAGCCCCATACCAGCTGCTATGAAGAAAATTAACTCTATTCCAGACAAAACCAGAACATTCCTATCTTTCCTTCAACAGATAGGCAGCTGACTTACCCGTCCCAGTGTTTTAGCATAATAGGAATTGAACCCAAATCTTCCATATATAAGAAACTGATGCTTGTACCTAATTTGAAGTACTAAAGAAGTATCTACATTAATAATGGCAACCTGTTTAAAAACATAGCTGTTCATGCCTTTGTACAGGTAGATCCATTTTTTTCAAGAAGGGAGAATTTTGGAAACTTAATTGTCTGAGACTGTCTTTATGGGAATGGGTGACACTGGCTTTGAGCACCATCATTCTTTTACTTCTGCAGGGCTTGGTCTTTTTTACCCTGTAATGATTTATCAGGAATATAATTTTATGGAAACAAGGAATCATTTCCCATGCTCATGCATAGCATGCACCACATGAGTGCATGCTATGAGTGCCTAGTTGTCCTTTCCTGCCCCAACCACCATGTTTGTTTAAACATTGATTGGCATCCCACAGTGGGAAGTCCTAGTAGTCAAGGTAGTTTGGGCTTTCACTGCCAGGGAATCAGTGACTAAAAATTTGAGAAATTCACCCCAAAAGACGAGAGAAAGTAACAACAAATATGTCACCCAAGTCCCTATTTCAATGGTCCTTTCCTATGTCTTAGTTTTTTCCTTTACTGTGGGAAGGCAACTTTATCACCTCATACACAAGGGTGATATACAAGGGTGTACACAAGGGTGTAACTGTCAATACCAGTTACAGCAGTGTACATCAAGAGCAACTCCAGTAAGGTCGAAATGGTATATAGGTATACAACTGGGTAGAACAAGCCTGTAGTCTGGTCTCAGTAGGTAGGACTGCAGGAATTAATCATGTTTTCAGGATGGCAAATTCATCTGTCATGTGGCAATAAAAAATACATTTAGAACATATAAAATGCTACTTTTCCTTTGTTCATTTTTGAGGAAATGTAACTCAAAGCACAAAAGCTTTAAGCTTTTTGTAAGCTTAGTGTCCAGCCCTATCTTACATATTTAGCAATGATTACATGTGAATAAAGTCCATCATATCTTTAGAATATAGCTTTATTAAACTGACTCCCTTTCCCATTTCTGTATCCATTAAATTTGTGCTCTTCTTCTTCTCCTCAGTTCCCCCAAAGATACTACTCATTAAAATTTAGAGAATAAAATCTCTATATGTGCATTTTTGCTTATTAGCTGCGCTCGGTGCCTCATCATTTGCCAAATTCATATTTGTTGAACAAGAAAGGCAGCAAAAATGTGAAATCAATCTTTTTTTGCTTGACCAGATAAACATAAGACACTATGAGAGAAAGAAAGGTACAGAAAGAGTGAGACAAGGAGAAAGAAAATAAAGCAGGAAAAAAGCAACACCATCCCAATGGTGATGGATAACTGAAGCAAACGTGTCAGGATGGTATTATGTAAATTACCAAAGCAGCTGAGCAGTGCACTGATGATTACAGAGGATGTGAACAATGTTGTGGTCCCCAGGTGCCACGATGCCTTGTTATTTTTTCTTCCCTCCAACTACCCTTGGGGTAGATTCTTCCTGACCTGAGTCCTTGAAAAAAAATCATCCAAGAAATGTGTTCCTAAAAAAAAAAGGTTAGAGGACATCCATGACATTTCTCTCAAGCAATAACTGCACCCTGTGTGTTGCCAGTTTAACATTCTAAAAAGTGCTTTTTACCTACACTTCTGAAGGATTTGACTTATCAAACACCTTCATTACAGAATGGGCTCAAGGTCAACATGTTTTTAAACAGAACATGGAAACTGAAGGATGAGAGTAGAATTCGACATGCATTAAACTATATTTTAAAGTTACTCTGTATTATTAGGAGGCAACTTTTCTCCCTCTCATTAAACATTCTGTGTGTCTGAATTTATGTGTTAGCGTTTGTGTCTATATTCACTTGTGCCTATGCATTTTGTTTCTGCTTTTGGGAAGTGTTGATTTAAATAACTGGTGATGAAGATTGCAAAGTGCTAATTTGCTAAGTAATCCTCATTTGAAAATATTCCTTATTTAATCTGAGTGTGCACCCAAAACCCAAAGTCCCATAGTCAGTGGGCATGCTCACAAATTGTCAAGACAAACATTCAGACCCTCTGCAGACTTCTCAGGACTGGATCTTAGAAAATAACAACCTTCCATTGGCTTGGGTTGTGCAAAACAACTCTTCAACATGTCAAGGATATCACTCAAATACTTCCTTGCAAACAATGTTAGAAGATAAATAACGCCTAAGAAAGCATAAGAAAAATAGAGAAACGTTTACAAAAAGTTTCTTAGGGGTTTTAAAGTAAATTATTTCAAACAGTATCCTAATTAATTTTCATTCTCTTTTCACAAGTGGATGAAATTATATTATTTTTTTAGCAGTGTGTTTAGAACATAATTCCACTTGATCTAGGTGCAGCTGCATTGGTAGCACGAAGTGTCCATTATAACAATCAAAGTTTCATGGAGTTTAGAAAACTTCAACCACCCCCTCCTGTAGGTCCTACCCACAGAAGACTGATCAAGCAGAGTGGGATTCTGTGCTTTGCAGGTCAGTCTAGATTACGAAAATTGTTCCAGCTCTTAGAATCTAGCAAAGACATGCAGCCTTGGTAGTTCTTTGTTTTGTTCAGTCAGGCCCAGTTTCATGCCTGAGTTCACTGGACTGTGCAATAGCACTAATAAATGAGAATCATTAGTGTTTATTCCTTCAACAGGAGTTTCTTGAAGTAGATAATGTAATGTTTGCACAGTAGTGCACTTTCCAGCACTGCTGTGGGCAGCCTCATGCGACAAACAGGGGAACTTGATAAGTGACACTTGTACAGGTTTAAATTTTAAATTGTATTTAATTTATATGTCATTATGTAATTGAGAACATGAACCTTTAAGGCAAATACAGCAAGAAATGGGCATCCTGCTAAAAATATTTGCAATACAAAAACTAATTCAATGGTATTCATATTTCTGGAGACTATCACAAGGCCTTTTAATGGCGGATTTCATTTGTTCTGTTTACATGTGTAAGGGAGGGCACTTAGTGGGTGACGGTACATGTGAGCTGGTAAAAGTCCAGAAACATTCACTTCTGGAGTGACAATTCCTTTCCATGGGACAGGGGCAGTGTGCGCAAATTCAGTTTTCCTCTTGGGTTCAGTGCTGCACGCAGCTCTTTCCCAAGTGGAATTTATCAGCAAGGTCAGTATGAATTTTTTGGGATCCTTTCTTGACTACTGTTATTGGAATCTCTGTTCTTGCCACTGAACATGCTCTTTTGTTTAAATTTGTGACAAAAGAAAATTAAGCAAACTTAGAGGGAAAAACTATTGAAACTGGCCACATAGAGAAACTTTTTTATGCTAACTTTATCTCCAGTTTCATTGTTAATATACAGTGGCTTGGTTTCCCTAGACATTTTAAAAATACCAATACATAACAATTGGTTCTTTCTTCCTTCTGCACTATATTTAATTCAGGATTTTTTTTATATCACTTTAAAAATAGCTCCTATAGAATGTATATGGAAACTCCTTCATGTGACTTTCTCAGTACTGTGTTGCATAAGATCTCCAAAAACCTTTAGGAGTACAAGTCCTGCTAATTGTTAATTGGGACACTCAATGGGACTTGAGCACCCACTTCACTTAATTGCTTTTGAGCAGCCAACATAGCTTCAAGAAGTAGCAGACATTTGTGACCAGATTTACTCATATACCCTGGGTCCAATTTGTCAAGAGCCAAAGCATCACTTACAAAATGCCATTGACTCTCAATTGCAGAACCTGGGCTACCTTTTGCTGGAGTTGTTGTTCCACCTGGCTTTTCTTTACAGAAATAAACAGGTATAGAATTTTCACAGATTAATGTTCTATTATTTCCTTCATTAATTAAAGCATTTATTTTAATGTGATTCTTCAGTGTCAAAAAAATGGTACTTCTGGCAGTGTAATAACTTACATTCGTATTGTAACTTTCATCTCAAGTGATCCCAAAGCACTTTACTAACTTAACAAGCTGAAACACACTATACTACATACTACACATAGGGACCACTTCATCCACCAGTAAAACAACCACTTATGTGGTGAAACGAGCCAACTGTTTAAGGACTCAGTTCTGCAAGGTGTTGAGCTCTATTAGTGTGATACAATGCCCAGTGAAGTCAATATAAAGACTCCAAAAGATTTCATTGGGCTCTGGATTAGGATTTATTACACTCTTCCATCAAAGCATTTAGGAGCATGCTTAACTTAAGCACTTGAGCAGTTCCATTGACATTAATAGAGCTTGAAGTTGCTTAAAGTTGAGCTTGCGAGTTTTTGAAGTAGGGCCAGGTGTCTTAGTGCTGTGCAGCAGTACAGATCGCAGAGAGTGCATTGACACAGCAGAGAGAAGCAGAAAACAAGAACTGAACACCCTAACTCATCAAATCCACTGCAGAAATTAGGTAGCACTATTTAAACACTTACCAAACACATGATCAAGACAACATCAAAGAATTGTAAATACACTTCTTGAAACATTTTTGTATTCTCTACATGCCAGTAATTTTATGTTATTACCTCTGTTTTATTATGAGTGCCTTATTATTTGGAGACTGCAAAATTAGAAATCTTTTTGTGTTTACAAATCATAGATTCGTCTTAATGTAATCCAGTAATTAATTTCTTTTCTTTCTGCATTGGTAGTTGGATTAATATGCATCTCCTACATTAATTTATTAATTAAAAAATGATAGAATAAGTCTATGAAGTGGATCAAAACTCCTGGAAAGAACTATAGAAAAAGCAACTGGAGGAAAAACATTGTGGCTGCTCAGTTTAGTATTAGGCAGCTCCAAGGATGCTAGTTCTCAGTCCCAAAGACAGTAAGATTTTGTGATACTAGAAAAGATAGTAAGTCCAGGTCAGAGCTGGGACAGTAATAACCCTTCTTCATAACCTGACTGCACCCTTCCATGTTAACATACTGTGAACTGAGCACAAGTGACAAAACCAATCCATCACTGCACCGCCAACACAAAGAAGAATAGAGAGGTTAACAGAAATTGATGACATCCTCGCTTGAATTTTACACTGATTCGGCCAGCTCTCCGATTGAAACAGACAAAGATTTATAGTCCGAGCTAGGACGCTGGCTCTCCTTGATTGCCTTGATTTTTTTTTATACGCTTCTGCATATTTATTTCCAAGCTCATCACGGGCTTGTAGCATTAGAATGCTGATTTGATTTTACATTCCAAGAGGAGTAGACATTATGCAGCCATTTGCATGATGTGAGAGAAATCACCATAACGGTTTGTGATATCGGCGATCAAAATGATCGCTAATGTTCACCTGCATAAGCAGGATTGTGTAATATTTTTTTTTAAATTCAGATTTTTTCCTTTTGATACTCTCTCTGTGAAAAAAAATAAATAAAAAGAGTGAATTATTCCATATCCTGTGGATGAGAAATTGTGTTTTGTCATGCCTCCGAGGGCTACAGTGGTATTGAGCTTTTATGAATTCATTTGATATCAGGGCTGAGAGTTACGAGTTCCAACACAAATTTTTTTCCCCATGACATTATTACTGAAAGCTTTTATCAGTTCATTGTGACAAAAAAATTATTATTATCCTTGACATTTGATGGATAGCTTTCATAAAAGTACCTTTTTTTTTTTTTTTTTTTTTTTTAATGTGTAAGTCTGTAAAGTTTTCTTGGGAAGGTTCTATTTTCCAGCAAGGAAAAAAAAAATCAAGCAACAACCACTTACTCCATGGAGTATTCTTGTATTACTTCTATCTGTGAAAGAGTCAGAACTGAAGTGACAATCCTTCTTCCTTACAGCTTCTTCCATTTAAACACTAGGAAAATGTATGTACATACAACTTAGAGGTAAATTTTGATTAGTAATATAACTGATCCATAGATATCTGAAAAGGGGCTTTTGAAGTGGTTGTGACAGAGGCACTGATAGCCACTCTAGAGTTAAGGTTAATCCAGGCCTTTGTTTTACCAGATTCTAATACCTCTTTGGAGCTCTTATATTTTAAACAAATATTCAACAGGTGTCTGACAGAAGAACAAAGCTGCCTTTAAATAGTTTAACTCTTGTTTATTGCATTTGAGCAACAAAAAACAATAGGACTCAACTCATTCTGAACAACACCAGGAGCTGAAGCTAGCGGTGATTCAATTACAGTCCCTTGCAAATGGGAATATTCACCTCTGTGTGTGCATTAGTGTTGATGGGAGCTCTGTGTTGTCCTTGGGAGGAGAATACACTTTAAGAGAATGTGGCAGAATGTTTTCTTCTGGAGGGTCAAGAAATGGCTGCTTTCCCTGGTTGCCGTTCTCAATGATGAATTCATAGGAGTCTTCTCAGGGACCCTTGTTGAAATGAAAGGTGGGAGGATAGTGAATTTTACAGAAATTTGTGAAAACAGAAACTCAGCCAGAGGCCAGACCAGCCATTCGCTAAAGAAAAGGGACTTTGAAGAAGATAAGATTAGCTATAGGAACAGATTTTAACCTTTGAAGTAAACGCTGTTAAGTGTCAGATCAATTAAGGAAAAAAAAAAGTGAAAGATTTTTCTGAACTGTGTGCCAGTTTCAGACATTTGGTGGTTCTTCAGATCAGGGAAGTCATCATATAGACTCGAAAAAAGATAATTTAGCCTTGCTGCTAGTATTGCATAGGTGCCAAAGTGATTCCTGGTGATGGACTGGTGCAGGGGCTGTTGCAACATGAGTGTGAAAGAGAGGAGGGAGAATACTACCAAGAAGCCTCAGTCCACCACATAACCTGCGGTCTTCTTAATTTCCTTCCCTGGACTTTCCACCTGTCTCCACTCCCAACAAGTCAGTCCTGGGAGCAGGTTCTGGGACAAATTTACCAAATAGGGACAATATAAATGTCAGTAATGCTGTAGGAAAGGAAGAATTCTCCATTGTATACTTTGCATCTGTTCTTAGAAAAAAGGATGATGTTTACAACAACAATGGAACAGGTTTTGTTCCATTAGTACTGAGAGGAAAGAAAAAAAATAACAGTTTTAAGAAAAAAAAAAAAACTTTAACTGTAATGAAATACTTCATACATGATAAGTTGCAAAAATGTGCAAAGGAATGTCAGGCTGATGGATAAATCTTGGAAGAGTGAAAAAAACGCTGGAGCTCTGGAAAAAAATGGTTGTTGTCCCACTGCTTAAGAAGGACTTCAGTAAACTTGTCAGCTAGTTAAATAGATAAAGAGCAACTAAGTCCTAGTGGTGGAAGATTAAATCAGTGAAGAATTAAAATAATGGCAGTATAAACACTGTCAACCAACACAGCTTAATGAAAAACAATTGTCAAATAAAATTGCTTTTTTTGATTGAACTTATTATTTAATTGGCAATGATTTCTGTAAGGCATTTTATTTCATTATGATTTACAAATACTACAGATAGTTATTTCATTAAAATCTTTCTAAATTATAGGGTTTTTAAAGGAATTCTAGTGAAAAAAAAAAACCATCTCTTTTTTTTTTTTTTTTTTTTTCTATTGGCTTCCTCCAGACCTGATTCAAACCACAACCTTACCAGCAACATGCAAAACAACATAAAACCAGTCTTGATAAGATTTAAATACATAAAACCAACAGTATGGTAAATAATGAGAAAGTTAGATCTGACGAAAAACTGGGATATTACAATAAACTACACCTGCTTGAGTAAGATTTATTCTAGCTTTTCCAATGACAATATTACATATCGAGGAACCAAGACTGCAAGTTACAGTTTCTCTCCAATGGAGAAACTCATTTTGAAAAAGCGTATCATATGGAGTTGTAAATTTCAAGGGATCCATGTAATCTGGCAAAACATATGATCAGGAAGCTAAGAGAGTAAATATCAGTCCTCAGATCTGGCTCCAGAAAGAGTAAGGAGTTGATGACTAATCGGAGGAATAATTTATTTAAGGGTCTTGTGGCTCTTGGTGTTCAACTCAAAATGAAAACCTTTGAAAAGGTATGTTCTGTCTTACCAGCAGGCATGATGCAAGAAACAGATAGCATCATAACTGTTCCCTCTACTGTTGAGTTTAAATTATCTCTAAATTGTCAGGTTCATCAAAAGAAAATTAAAAATATTTAACTGCTTATGGGTTTCACAAATAAAAAGGATTGCATCAATTAAAATGCCCAAATTAGGCACTGAATGCACTCAAAAGCTACTATTAGAGTGCCTAAATGCCAGTTTCAGGGCCAAAGAAAAATGTATGCAAGATCTCACATGAAGTGTTGTCATTTACATGTGATATTTTAAATATTTTTTTGTTATTTTATTCTTTTTTCTGGTAGGATGTTATTATTTTATCTGCAGCTTTCAGAGTAGAGGAAAAAGCATATTGCCTAGTACTTTTCCAATGTTAAAATAATTTTCACATGCTGAAAACACTAATGTACTACTGTTGAACATGAAGCCTTGGCTCAAATTGCCTATGCATTTGCTAAATGTGATGTTTTCAGTGACAGTTTTGTATATACCTGGTGGGTTAGCCTTGGCAAACAGCTAGGCTCCCACCCAGCTGCTCACTCCCTTCTGCTTAGCAGCATCAAGGGAGGAAATAGGATGAAAAACTTTGTGGGTTGAGATTAAGGCAGTGAGATTGCTTACCGGTTACAGTTACTGGCGAAACAGACTCAACTTGAGGAAAATTAGTTTACTTTTTTTGCCAACTAAAATAGATTTGGGTAGTGGGAAACAAAAGACAAACTTTAAAACACCTTTCTTCCCCCACCTATGCTCACAGAGGCCACTCCTGCAGCGCTCCTACAGCCAAAGACTTGCCATGAACACTCAATGCAATATAATATAATAAATACTAGTCTAACAAGTGGTTTGAAATAGTGAAAGACAACATTCAAGTTGCAGGTTGCTGTTGCTTTTTTGCCTTTCTAACCAAAATTGACAGGAACAATTCTCCCTCTATTTATATATTAACATTGAAACCCTGATTAAAAAATGTTGATTTTAGTTTTATAGAACCAAAATTTGGTTCATTTGGTTTATTTTAACTCTCTCACAATAAAATGAAAGATCCTGATTTTATTTCATTTCTATCTCAATGAAAGCATTTGCAGTGAAACCGATAAAACAACAAAAAAAATCTGTTTTGGTTTTAGACAAGAATTTATTTTAACTGTTAAACTGTTTCTGTATATATTCAAGTGAATACTGTAGAGCATAATATTAGATTCTTGTCTGGATCTTCCTGTCAGTAATCCATTAGTTGTAATGAATCTAGTAAGAAACTAATGTACTATCCATATTAGAAATGTGTAGAGCTGGAATATCTGAAGTATAAAGGCTTTTCGAGAATTTTAAAATTTGTCTGTCAGCAGGAATGATTTCACAGAAAAGTGAATGATGGTAGAACAAAGAGGGGAACTTTGGGTCATTGATATACTTTAGAAAAATAGAAGGATTTGTTTTGATTTCAGTGTGCTAGTCTGTTATATTAGAGCACTTGTCATTCTGTTATGATTATAATTTGACAAATTATTTCTAATTGAAAAGTTAATTTCCATGAAAAAATGAAATGACAAAAATAATGTAAAAAACTTCCATTTCAAAACTGACAGAAATTTTCTTTACATTTGCAAGTGAAATCCTAGAAATATTAATCCCATTTTAGAAAGCATTTCTGTTTTAATAACAATATTTTCCAATGAACCCACCAACATTTCTCTAAATGCTTCTAGTCTAACTCTTACAAATTTCCTTATTCTTCATTATCAGTTGCCAGTTTGGTTCATTTCACACACAAAGTGCTAAGCTTAACAAGTAGGTTTTAGAATTAGGCCTAAACATAGACACAAAGAGAATACTTTAATTATTTTGAAATTAAAGTGGGCTTTTTTGTTGGAAGACAGTTAGCAAGGGTTTCAAGATAAATTATCTAGCAACATGGATTTAAGAAAGTCATACATTGACAAAATGACATTACTTTATACTTAGTTTTATTTCTGTGCAGATCAAAAGCACGCACAGGTAGGAAGATACCAACAGACAGAAATATTTTTAGTACTTTCAGTGAGAGGAATAGTGAATTTATTCTCACTAATAAAAGTAAATCAAGTTTCAACTATGAAGTTGGAGGCTGTCCTGAGAGAAAAAATAGTAAACTGAAAATTATTGTTCTCCATTGTTGTGAGTGAATTATGCACATTACTTCAAACAGATTTTGTTGAGGTGATTTAGTCATAATCCACCTGTTTTGTGCTTTCATGCCTAAATTTTATGTATCATATGTACAAAGTTGGATAAAAGACTATTTCTGAGATATAAATATGCATATGCAAAGCCAAGTACAGTAAGGTTGAATCATCTCCATATATTCTTTAACAGGAAAACAAAAAGATGATGGGGAACATCAAATTATTTTACTATCTTCTTCTTCAAACACATTTTTGAAAGTGCAAAACAATGTAATTTGTTGTGGCATGCTATTCCCTCTGTTGCTATTAAGCTATCCAGGTGATGCTCCCTTGGGAATCCAGTCTGAACAGAGGCCTAATTCAAGACTGGATCACAACATCTGCACCAGATAGAATTTGTCATCTTCTGTCTTCAAGACCATTGGCTGTTGCTTAGCAACTGGTCAATCTCACAGAGTATTTGCCATGACAAATTAGTAGCGTTGTTACCATGACAACGAGCTTTGTTACTTAATTAAATTGATTTGAATCAAAATTGGCTTTCAGGGAAACAAGTGTGTTGTGTGAAGTAGTAAACACGAGCTTGCAGCTAACCATTCATGCTTCGATGTAGTAGTCCCGAAAATCAACACCATCAGAATGAAATCCACAATCAGGTCCTGAAATCATTGTGGAGAGATTTGCTCAAGATTTTTATTTCCTTTTCTAGCTTTTTAGAGCACTCTGGATATATTTAGCAATGTTAAAAAAAAAAAAAAACCTCAGGAAAAAAAACCAAACCAAAACAAAACAAAACCCAACCCAAAATCCAGTCTGCTCCAATTTACTGATAAATGTTTTGATACCATAAGTAGGGAATGTATAGCTCTTTAGCAAGTGATTGTGGAGCCATGTTGTAAGGTCACTGGAAATTGCACAGCTTCAGACAGAAAAAGGAAATCAGATTATGTGGGGTAAAGAGCTAGGAACGGAATTTCTTTACTTGCTTTCTATTTCTACCCCAGTGGCATTTTGACTGCTACCTTGGGTGTCTCAGGGTTTGCCATAATATATGGCTCTGCCTGGCTAGGGAAGGTGATGGAAATCCCTTCTTTTGATGCTTAGGGCCCAGACATCACAAAATTAAAATAAAACAAGCTAGAAATTCAGATTTCACACTACTGGCAATTTTCTTTTAATAGAAACTCCTACACACTTTTGAATTATGTTTTCTACCCTTCTTATCCTCTTTGCAGACTGACAGAGGCACAAGATTAACATATTTATATCTTACATATATTTAATGAATGAAACCTACATGTTAAGTATGAGTACAGCTGTTGCAGACTTTAGATATGAGATCTCACAGTTTTTCAGTTTATCTCTATTTTATCACCAGTACTGTATGATTGGCTGCTCTTACTGTCCTTCCTGATCTTCTTTCAAATTTAACTGCACAACTCAAGTTGTTTTTCCTTATAAAATATTAAATTAATTGCTTGGAATAATTTGAGATTTCTCATTATGTGTGCCAGATTTAAAGCTTGAGTGTGCTGTTTTGCATGGATGTTCCAAAGCTTAAGCCTGTGTAAACAATAAATAGGAAACATCAAACAAGTGGTGACTCACATGGGAAACTGCAAAATGTTGACAAATTCTAAATTGCAAGGTGCTGTGTGGCCCTGCTACGTTGCTTGTGCGCTATCTGTAATTCACACTGCTATCATTAGAATATGCAGACAGCCTACTGAATCTCTCTGAAGTAGATTTTTATTTCTTTAGACTTTATTAGCAGAGTCTCACTTTTTTAATGCATTTGTTTTGAAAGTTTGCCTTTGTTCAGAAGCTTCTGGAAAAACAAATCATTTCAAAGAAAGAAGAATCATTTACATATGTACCACTAGGAAAAACAGCTAAGGCTATCTTTCACACCTCAGTGAATTCACACAAAGCATTTTCCTCCTTAAATCGTTTTCACAGACTTAGTAATTGTGAAACCTGATTCACAGAAATGCACATAAAAATTCTAAATACTCTGATGTCTTCTCCTTGTAAATATTATGCATTATATGTATTAGCCCGTACAGTGATTTCGTCTTCAAAAATCCTGTAGAAATGTCATATTGTCCTTCTGATTGTTAGAGCAGAATTAATAATAAGAACTAACATCTTTATTATACAGAGAGTGAAACTGCAGAGGAAAAATTAAGTCATTGTCAGAAGTTCAGGACTCAGAATGACTGTTCACATGTCTGCCACAAAGTCAATGTTAGGCTTCAAGTTTGACCAGCAAAAATTGCCATACAAGAAAGTATTTCTAAAAGCTGCATTTTAAGTATTTTTTCATTAAAAACTCCTTTACATTTTTTGTGGGGCTATAACTGTAGGAAAAAATAGACTATTAGGAGAAAAAGAAATATGATGAGTGTCTTTCGATATATTTCTCTTGTATTTTTCTAAGCCTGACTATTGAAACAATACATTGTCAGAAATAAGTTGTTTTCTGAAAAATAGTTATCAATGTTAATAATAGAAAAGTCTAAAGAATTAAACTGGAGAGGAAGTATGGCATAAAAGCATATTCAAGGGATACTATAGCCACAAGTTGGACAAGTAATTAGAAGAAGCTGAAAAGCCATGCAGAAGAACTCAGAAACACACCAGTACGGAAAAAAGAAAAAAATATATTATCTGTTTTATACATCATTGAAGGAAGCAAAGGGGCACTACCTGACCTGTTGCATGACTTACTACTTATTTCATTCACCAACAGCAATCAGTGTCATCCAATTAAAGTATAGTTTTGAGAAAGAATAATAATTTTTCTCTAGATGAGAGGAACATGCACCTTGGCAGATTTTAGCCATTCAAAAGGAAAAGGTAGCAACACTGTAAATACCTTGATTTCTTCCTAAGAGTATTTGGCCTTCAGAGGTTTTGAACGAGATCACATAGTAGAGGATTAACAAAGAAACAGATTAAATACTTGAGGAACTCATATAGATATTATTCACCACTGTGTGAGGATCCGGGGTACAGCTATAGAGTGGAGAATGGCATTGTGCTTAAACATACAGTTCATTACTGCAACTTCTCCCGCAATATAAACACAAGATATTTGCACCACAGCCCCGTAGTATTCAGAGATGATATAGAAACAGGACTTCTGGCTGGAAAGCAGTTGTTCAATGGCTGAAACAGAGTCCTTCACTTCTGTGGCCACTTCAACAACGTGAGGGGTTAGGTCAGCCCAAGGGTGACTCAGGCAGATAAACCATCTGACCACCCAGACTGATTAATTATGCTACTTGCCCTCAGGCAAAGCAGGCAGATGCTTACTAGATACAGTCCATTCCTATTTTAGTAGGTTTAATAGTCAATAAAAATGCTTTAACTTGACTTAGCCACAGCTAATGGATGACATAGTTTTATAATGTTCTACTCTTTGCTGAAACATTTCAGGGCTGAGTTAATGCAAGAATTTATAAATATGGCATACTGTTTTCAGTAGTTTGTCATTGCTTATTACCCTTTTCAGTCCCTTCAAAGGAGTAAAAGGATGGAGACATATTTTTCTCTTCAAGGTTAGTGAGTGTTATTACATTGAAGACTAATGCTTCAAGATCCTTCTATAATGATTAACTTTATATTCCAAGCAAGAAACTTTTCTCTTTTGGAAATGGTTTAATGTTCTTCTGTAGCTGACTATCCTCTTCTGATTATTGTAGGAAATAATGGGTTACTGATATTTTCCCCACCCACACCTTAAGATTAAAGGTACAATTGAGCAATTTAAAGCATGTCCCTGCTCTCCTCCGTGAACAGTGACAGACCCGAACCACACAAATATAACCAGATACAGCAGGACTAATTCTGATCTTTCTTAAAGCCAGGTAGCTCTGGTGTAATTTCAGGGAATTAGCACTACAAATTGTCAAGTTTCTTCTCATGAATACAAACTCCTATTGTACTCAGCACTGTACAAATACAGAGTAAAATGTTGTACAGAGTTGCTGGTCAAAGATAAGGATATTGGTCTTATAAGTAAGGGGAAAACAAGAAAACAATGGGACATTAGTAGTCAATGTGCTATGCTTCAGTCATTGCACATCACAGGATTAATGTTTGAAACGTAGCAGTCCTAAATGTTGGTAAATATCATTAAAGGTAAATTAAAGATAATAAATAGGTAGGAATAAGTTTGCAAGTATGGGCATGATGGTTTACATATGGGCTACACAAATGCACATTTTAACAAATTGTAAAATCCCATTTGTAGAAACTGGGATAGGATATAATGAAAGCTGGCAATAGTTTTAACTCTGGATGGGTAAGAAACACTGTGTCTCAAGGGGAATGTGAAGACTAAGGATCTGTCAGAGATAAGCCAGGTTACAAGCATGAGTGGCATGAAAGATGATGATGAATTTGATCAAAAAGAAGCAGGAACAGAGAATTGCTTTCTTTTAGGTCTGTGAAGACAAGTAAACCCGAGGTGATAGTTACATCAGTCTAAGTGAATGAGGTGACCAAGACCTGTGATTTAGAGGAAAAAAATATCAAAGAGCAAGTCAAGTGGTTCCACCATAATAAACTGAAAGTGAGTGTGAAACAATGGACCAGAGAAGAGATTAAAGGGAGGATTAGAGGAAACAGAAGAAAAAAAAAAAAAAGTCATGGAAGGCCAGGGAAGACAAGACTTCAAGCATGGGACTGGTTATGCTGATGACATAAGCATGATTTTTAATTCTCATCGTTGATTTAGAATCTTTAAAATCTTTGGTGACAATTGTTTCAGCTGAGATGAAGATTTTCCAGTTTGAGTGGAGGTAAGAAAGTACAGAGGAATCCCTGACACGTGCTGTGGAATTTTATTTAAAAATCTGAGAAGAAAATAATAATTTAACACCTGGAGCATTACAGAATAAGCAAGAGGCATCATTAAGTGACTTTCTTAGTTGAGAAAAACAAAGTCACAATTGTATAACTAGAGAAAAAAACAAACAAACAAACAAACAACAGACAGGAGTGATAGAAAGTCATGGAGAATGTAAAGAAGAGGATTAGGAGATTCACTAGGAAAAAATAATCAGTAAAAACTCAGGGGAGAAGGGGAAGAAAGATACAAGAAAATCATATAGTTATTCCAGTGTTAGATTTTAACATATTGACAAGAATCTTGACTGATAAGGAATCTTGGATGAGATTTTTAGTCACTTTTCAGCCTTCTAGATTGTACATGGAAAATGATGCCAGCTTTGTAAACACCTAGGTGTCTAGGAAGAGCTTGCTAGAAATTTTTAGTGGCATAAGTCAGATCATAACTGACCAAGTATTTATTAGAATAAGTTTATGAATATACAACAGCGTAAGAGAAAGGTCAGCCTAGCACAGGGCTGTCTTGACTGGTGAATCAGCAAGAACCTGGAAAAGTGACTATCCTTCTTGGAATACTTGTAAGACCAATTAATTTAATTATATTGATCCTCCTACTATCCTCTAATATTAAAAAACAAAATTGTGTCAGTATCAAAATGACATAGGTTACAAGCTCCATTTCCTACCCCCATTTTTTATTTGTAATATAACCTCGCAGTGATACACACGTACACATATATATGTAAATATATATGCATATATATACACACACACAGAGCACTATAAAAATACCTCACAAAGTCTATAATGATATCATGTTTACTAAGGAAGTAAATATAATCAAGAATACCTATCACCCCATTTTTATTTATTAATTGTAGCTTTTTCTCCATCATGCCATGCAAATGTATAGAAGTTTGCAACTTCTTAACGAACCTCATAATTGTATGTCTTTTTCTCATTCTATACAAAGCATTTAATAAATACTACATTACATCAAGACAGTACATCTGAGGACATACTTTCTTAATAGAGAAAAACAAAGGACAAAGTTGAGGCTGAATGTATGACACTGAAAGGAAATGGTGTTGAGTGATGACAGATTGTATTGCAGTTACAAGAGAATGTATGTTTTCATTCACAGAATCACAAGGCTGAAAATGACCTCAAGAGGTCAGCTAGTCTGACCATCTGCCCTAAGGCAAAACCAACTATACCTATGCCGTTCCTGACAGTTGCTTGTCTAATCTGCTCTTAAATACTTCTAATGATGGAGGTTCCAAAGCTCCAGACAATCTTTTCTCAGTGCTTCCCTAGACTTTCTCTTAGAAGACATTTTGTAGTCTCTGACTGTTCTTTGCCCAAATTATGCCTATTGCATCTTAGTCTAGTCATTTCAGTATTAATTTCTGTGTGGTTTTAGTTTTTTTTTTTTTCTTTGGGAATTTTTTTTAAGAATAAATCCAATATGGAATATTAGCTTTATGTCAGAGAGGGACATAAAATATCCATTAAAATATTTTGTGTCTTTACAACTATTCTAACAAATTATTTGGAAGTGGGACCCTAAAGGTCAAGGAAAGATGAAAGACTGATTCATAAAACATTTTTTTTCCATTATGTTCATTGAAATAAACTGCATATGAGTTGTAGGAATGTAGTTAGTATACATCTTGAAAGGAAATAATGAAGAAATACAGCTTTATATGAAATGTAGAATTTCTATGCATCAAGGAGAGGACTTTGTTTTATACTGAGATCTGTATCCATGTCTCCAGCTGACACAGATCACTGGCCACTGACAACCACAGAGAGTAGAGAGCAAAGAGCACCCTGCGGAAGTGTTGCACTCCACTGTTGCGGTCAACAAAAAGTCTAGTGGTGGTGACCTCACACTTGACTTTTTAAGTTCCTGTGGCTATAATTAACATCAGAGAGCCTTTCAGGTAGCACACTGCTTCTGAGATGTGGTTTGGGAAATGCTGATTTATAAAATGCAGTGACTATAAATAGCTACTCAAAATATGAAGGCACTGAAACAGTCTAAACACATTTTGTTTTCCTATGTTTTTTTGTCTGGAGTTCAGGAGCAGTCTAAGTCTTCACCTGATTCTTGACAATTCATTGATGATAAGAAAAAATAAGTCAAGGAGCTTCAGAAGTCACTTAACAACACGTTACACAACATGTGACTGGGCTAGCAATAGCAACCACAGAAAACAGAAATGAAAAAAAAAAAAACCTGTAAAAATTGAAAATATTTCTAGCAAACCCTTCCCTCTCCCATTAAGATAAGAAAAGTCAAAACGTTCCCCAAAGAAAAAGATTTCTAATTAAAACATTGGGAGGAAGTTCTGATTGTATCCATTCTTTTTTGAACTGGCTGACATGACCCTGACCAAAGATTTTCAGCTAGTTTTCTGTAAAATCCTTGCATATTTATTTGTTTTGATCCTTTATTAGTTCAGCCACTCCTTGATGCAAAAGTCTGTCTATTGCACCCATTTTTGGTAGTAGGTTTGGTAAGGGACTACAGTGATGTACCCAGTGAGAAGCTTCGTGAAGCTCCCCTGGCTCCAAGGTGTACCCGCCTCCAGCTGAGGCTGAGCTAATTATCAATTGAGAAACATCTCTTCAAATCCATATTTATGAGGGGAAGGACAGTCTTGAAAAGAAGAAGGTAGAGAGAACCTGCAGAGGCCATAGACCTGAACAAAAGACAGCCATGGGACTAAACAAAGAGAGAGCTTCCCTGCCAGGAGAAATGAGGAAGAGGAGGGGAAGGACAGAGAACCTCAGACACCCAGTTCAGCACACATGGAGTAGGAGAGAAGGTAAATGAGGTCCGCTGCAGCCCATGGAAGTTCAACAGTGGAGCAGTTACCCCACATGTAGGCTATGGAGGACTGCACACTGAACCAGAAAGCTGAGCCCAAGGGCAGATGCAACTGAATTGAGACCCCAGAGAGCTCAACACCAGAGTGGGGGTGGACTCCCAGAGCTGGGGAAGGAGGAGGTGCTTTGTACGAGAGGCCTGTCTGCAGCCCGTGGACATCCCTATGCCACAGCTGGGAGCTCTGCCCGAAGAGGTCCATCACTCCATGGGAAGCCCATGTTGGAAAACTTTGTTCCTGGATTTTCATGCCAAGAGCAGGAACAAAGTAATTTGAGCTGGGGAAGAAGGGAGGCACCGAGGGAAGGTGTCTAAAAGATGTGATTGTTATGTCTCACTATGTTACCCGGATTATTGGTAATGAATTAAATTTATTTTTCTTCCTCAAGTTGAGTCTGTTTTGCCTGTGACCATAACTGGTGAGTGAGCCATCCCTATCTTCATTCTAAACTGTGCCCCCTTTGTTGTTATTCCTTTCCCATCTCACCACATTGGGGGACTGAGTGCAGGACCTCATGGTCTTACCTATGGTTGAAACCACCACAACCATTTATCGATGAGGTTGCAAAACCTGAGTTTTTTCCAGATGAACACTTCTGCTTTTCGGATATTCAGTTACTTTGTATCCTACTTTATTCTGATCTATATGAAGATAGTGTAAATGCAGTGAATCCCTATAAAAATCCTTTTCACTTAATGAAAATTAGAGTCATCAATTTGATGATCTCTCACTTACAAAGAATCAGACTATAGCACCCCTGTGTAAGTAGGACTGGAAGAGAAAAGAGCAGTCTGAGAAAACTGGAGTGTGTCTAGAAAGTGGGATACTTTAGCTAGGAACACCTAGATGAGTTCACACAGGAAGGCATCCAGGCGGGTCTTGAATGTCTCCAGAGAAGGAGACTCCACAACCAACCTGGGCAGCCTGTTCCAGTGCTCTGTTACTCTCACAGTAAAGAAGTTTCTTCTGAAGTTTAAGCGGAACCTCCTGTGTTCCAGCTTATATCCATTGCCCCTTGTCCTGTCATTGGACACCACTGTGAAGAGCCTGGCTCCATCCACCTGACACTTGGCCTTCACATATTCATAAACATTTATGAGGTCACCACTCAACCTCCTCCAAGTTAAAGAGGCCCAGCTCCCTCAGCCTTTCCTCATAAGGGAGATGCTCCACTCCCTTCATCATCTTGGTGGCTCTGTGCTGGACTCTCTCAAGCAGTTCCCTGTCCTTCTTGAGCTGTGGGGCCCAGAACTGGACACAATATTCCAGATGCAGCCTCACCAGGGCAGAGTAGAGGGGGAGGAGAACCTCTCTGGACCTACTAACCACAGCCCTTCTAATGCACCCCAGGATGCCATTGGCCTTCCTGGCCACAAGGGCACAGTGCTGGCTCATGGTCATCCTTCTGTCCACCAGGACTCCTAGATCCCTTTCCCCTACACTGCTCTCCCAACCTATACTGGAACCTGGGGTTGTTCCTGCCCAGGTGCAACACCCTACACTTGCCCTTATTATATTTCATTAAGTTTTTCCACAATCTAATCTAGTATAGCCAACAAGATTTGCTCTCATGTTAAGAATGTGTTTTAAACCATCTCTTAAATATTGTTTGTAGCAGACAGTCTCTGGTTTAGTTTTGTTTTCCCTATCTGCCATGAGGATCCCATTTTCCCTTTAGTATGCTGACAAAACAACTTCGTTAAGCCTGGTTGGTTCCATTTGCATTGGACATCTCTTCTGCATATAGATTGATGAGTTTAATCAGCGAATCAGGAGAAAGACTTGGACATCAATCAGTGTCAGTTTTCTTTCTTTCTAATTTCTGATTTGCTACTTCTAGTTATCAATGCAATAAAATGACATCAATTTAAAATAAAATCTTGGAAATAATGCAAAGTTAGTGCAAATTGTCAACGGGCCCAGGAGTTCTATTGCGCTATGATTATTGATATTTTGGAAAAGAAACACTATATTTAACAGCCAGGACCATTGATGAATCCATTGTTCAGAGCTCAGTAAAGAAAAGACGATTTACTAGTGTACTGGTGAAACCATATCATACCGTCTTTTGTCTTATTAGTAAAACAAAAATATGCTCATGCACTTCCATGGACTCCTAACAAACAGAAAGGACAGTTTGAGCCTTTAAAAACAGCCTGTTCTATATTTAAAAGTAATATATTTGGTACAGTTTCATATTGCCATCATGCCTGGAACATCTAAATATCATCTCATATCTATTTTCACAGCAAACTCAGGAAATAGGATTTTTTTTTTATTTCATTTTATGGACATAGTGAACAATTAAGGTATAGTGAGACTGAGGTCTGGACCCTCAGGATCAGTATGTTCTTAACATGATTTTGGAAGCTAATTCTGATCAAGCTGAATAGGAATAAAGTTCCTAAATTCCTCTGAATAGCTGGATGTAACTGACTTGCTCAAGATCCTGTGAAGGAAAGGAACCAAACTAGACCCCCAGGCTAATTCCAAGCATTGCACTTTTCTTCCTCTGATGGAAAATACTATCTAATTCATAGCGCTTTGCCAATAGCAGATTAATTTCCTGACTGTGGAGAGAATGGAGCTAATATTTCCTTATTGCTAGACCACCTTTATAGCCACACTCTAGGATAAGGACAAATGGGATAAGGAGTGCTCCTCCCATACCTACAGCTTAGAGATGGAGAGATAAGAGAACTGGGAGGGACATCACTCCTCCTCATACCCTGGCATGGCTATATAGTTTTGGTCCACAGTATGGGCCTAATTAAGAAATTAGACTAACATTCTTTTTTATGGGGTTATAGCCTGAAAAACAGTATAGTTGGAGCAATTTCACCTATACTTCATAACATGGTAAAAAAAATCAGCTCAAAAGCCTGCCACCCAAGAAGATGAAATGCCTCATATAATTACACTTCTTAAAGTATTTTTCAGCTTTTATAAATGCTACTACATGTTAATGGAGATTCTTCTTTAGTTTACAAGCTAGAAGTCTGTGGTTTTGAAGCAGTAAGTCCCGAGATTCCCCCTTCAGCACTGAATGTTTCTGATTTAGTTATTTATAACATTTTCATTAGAAGTGGCAATCACACACATATTTGTAACTTCAAGTTTATTTTATTTATTTTAATCTATGGCTGAACTGTGTTGCCAGAAATATCTGAGGAAATATCAATTTGATTTTAATTTACATGCAGGCAATCACAGAATAGAATCACAGAATCCTGTGGTCAGATATGCTTAAAATGGAAACCATTTGCCTTACATTTTAATTGATATTGCAGTCTGCAATGTGGCACAGACTGAACATGTACCATCTTCTTCGTATCACACTTTGTTGAAAAATTTTTCGAAATTTATATTTGTTTTTTTGAAATTCTGACTGAAACACCCATTGAGAATAATAAAGACAATAATGTTCATGAAATTATATGAGTATCTGCACAAAGCCAGACATACTACCTTGTAGATTTATTATATTTATCTGTATACTTATATATAGATATACACAAATGTGGATAGGTAGATGCATATGTATTCATATCTGCATATAAAAATGCACATATATATATGTACATAAGTATATACAAAACACTATTAGTACTACATGTATTTCAACACATACGTTTCACAGAGAGAGCAGAAGATTCAACTGGGCCTTATTTAAGAGTTATGTGATCATCCTAGTCTGGAAAGAAAATTATACAATTATATAAACCAAAGAAGCAATAACAGAAGAACAAAGACAACTCGTCTCAAATGACAGAAAGTAAACTATTTACCCACAGCAATAACAGTGGCTGAGAAATTCCTGCCTATCTAAATGGCAAGTAGCTAGGTTTTGGTGTAACATTGCCTACAGAAGGCCTGCAGACAGGATTCAGAGGCTTACATCCTCCCAGAAGAGACTTGAAAACATGGTGAAATGCAGATCCATAGGACCAATGCTGTCTAGAGAGGAAGATTTCCAAGAGTATCCACTGTATTCCTTGTGAGTTTATCTACCACCTCTGTAGCCACAGTGGAGTAAAACTGGAAATTGTGAATGTAAAATTTTTTGTCAGTGATATTAAATATGGTGATACCACACCACCTAGCAGAGCAATAGTTCTCCAGATGCTCTGAATTCTATCTCCTAGCACCCATCAAGGTTGCTTGATTGCTTTCATCAAATGATCTTATATCTCTTATATACTCAGGCTGTGCTTTGCTATCTCCTTTTCTCATAGAAACAAAACCAGAGAGATGTGTAGGGCTCACTGCTACAGGCATTGAGCATCGCAAAGGCACTTAGTGTCATTTGAGGTGCCCTAGGACATTCCTGACCAGCCCTAGCTGCCACTTCAGAAAGACACAGGTCTGCTATAGGTGCAGCATCATATCTGACAGCCGTATGTGGATGCCTTAGGGTGTGTCAAGCAATACTTGATGCCAATGCACATAAAACTGAATCAAATCCTCCCGAAGATAGGCTGCAATAACATGTCCTGCCACCCCAGGCAGGTAACTCAGGCAGGCAAATCCAAAAAATTGCCCCTAGAGAGGTGGGGCAGGCGTGGCTGGCTCCTGCCGAGGCTGTGCTGCCCAGGCGTTTATCACCACACACAGGGGTGGTAAGTGAAGACAAAGCCAGGCTGATGGCATCTGCCATCACCATGCTGAGCCTTCAGACTGCTGCTGTGGGCCTCGTGTTGCAGTAGCCTTTTCTGAATGGCTTTGCAGTCAAACCACTGCTCACGAGAAAGATTTTCCCTTTTCCCTTATAGCCTGCTCTGGAGACACTTATCACCCAGGCTGTTCAAACTAGCTCAGGGGTCCCATTTAAAAACAACCAACCACATAACATATGGGGTTGGCTGCACTTTTACCAATATCCAACTTAAAAAGGAAAGAGGCAGAAATTTCAGAGGAGGCTACTCCTAAAGAGCTTGCTACTTTAGGGCAAGCTTATATTGAGCAGGGAGAATCCAAATTCCTTGGCTTCTACAGTCTTATTTACAATTAGTTGTAATAATTGAGAAGAGACAGTTGCCCTGGAACTGGCTAAGCAGAAACACTTGATCATGCGAACACAGAAGCTGAAGAAACCTCTAGGGACCCAAGCACAGTTTTCACACCTCCCCGATTAGTGACTGGAGTTAGGCCCTTTTGCTTGTGATAGATTAATCAGACCTTCTCTCAGCCTCTAATTGGATGACAATCAGGTTCTCAGGGAATGCTGAATGGAGGAAAAAATTCTCCTTCCCTTATATTTTATATCTTTCATTTCTGGCCTAGCTGTCTCAGGTTTTTTTACCTTTTTTATGTGATTCATTTACTTTGTTACAGTTTCTCTTCCTTTAAATGAACTGCATATTTTCTCCCAGCATTACCAACTTCCATCAGTTTTCCACCGAAGACACAACCTTTTCTTCTTATTATAACAGCACAGCTTGCAAAGTGATAGCTAGGAATCAGATTGTGTCAGCACTCCCATTACAACCTCCCATTTTCAGGAAATCATTTTTAGTGCATTTTTAGTGTGGCTATGGATATATACTCAGGACTTAACACTGCTATCTAGGTCTTATTCAAAGAGTGAATTTCCTTTTCCTCTACCCAGCGGAAAAATAAAATATTTGACCACTCTTAAACTCCAGGAATATAAGCAAACCAGAACAGAGGAGAATGTGACAGATTTATGAAGCCAAGATTATGTCAGTGTCTGTCTGTTCCACCCCTTTTCTGCCTCAGTACTTGCTAATATTGGAGACCTTATTTTCACTCATAATGACCATGTATCTAGCCAAGAAAGCTGCATAACATTCCCTATGAATCAATGTACAAGGAACCTCTGAGATAAGTTTGCTCCACAGAAGAATTTGAAAGTTCATCAGTGACCTGGATGTAGGGATAGAGTCTGCCCTCGGCAAGTTTGCTGATGATACTAAGGTGGGAGGAGTGGCTGACACTCCAGAAGGTTATGCTTGCCATTCAACAAGACCTGGACATGCTGGAGAGTTGGGCAGAAAGCAACTTGATGAGATTCAACAAGAGCAAGTGTAAAGTCCTTCACCTTGAGAGGAATAACTGCATGCACTAGTTAGGGCGCTGACCTGCTGAAAAGGAGCTCTGTGGAAAAGGACCTGGGTGTCCTGGTAGACAGCAGGATGGCCATGAGCCAGCAGTGTGCCCTTGTGGCCAGGAAGGCCAAGAGTATCCTGGGGTGCATTAAAAAGAACGTGGCCAAAATGTCAAGGGAGTTTCTCCTCTCCCTCTACTCTGCCCTGGTGAGGCCACATCTGGAACGCTGTATCCAGTTCTGGGCTCCCCAGTTCAAGAGGGACAGGGATCTTCTGGAGAGAGTCCAGTGGATGGCCACAAAGATGATTAGGGACCTGGAGCATCTCCTATATGAGGAAAGGCTGAGAGAGCTGGGACTCTTCAACCTGGAGAAGAGAAGATTGAGGGGATCTTATCAATGTCTATAAATACCTGAACTGTGGGGGCCAAATGGATGGGGCCGGGCTCTTTTCAGTGGTGCCGTGACAGGACAAGGCGCAATGGGCAAAAACTGGAACACCAGAAGTTCCACACAAACCTAAGGAAAAACTTCTTTCCTGTGAGGGTGACAGAGCACTGGAATAAGCTGCCCAGAGATGTTGTGGAGTCTCCATCCCTCGAGATGTTCAAAACCTGCCTGGATGCTTTCATGTGCAACCTGTTGTAAGGGAACCTCCTTTAGAAGGGGGGTTGGACTAGATGATCTCCTGAGGTCCCTTCCAACCCCTACGATTCTCTGTTTCTGTTTGTCCAGACTTTCTAGGGATCTCCATTTAACTTTTCCTTGGAGTTCACCAGTGTCAGCTGAAGATGAAAGGAGGATCCTCAAATTCTATTTCCTGGATTTTGCCTGTTCAATGACTTAAAGTTAATGCTGGGAGGGGGTTTTGGTTTGGTGTTTTTTTGTTTTATTTGTTTTCCCCATTGACTGTTGAGGATTTGAATCTGACTTGATATTATTACCTGCACTGAAAGAAAGGAAAAAATAAAATCCTTGAAGAATCCACCCCTCTCATTAATTGAGTTATTACAAATATCAGCACTCTTGGTTCAAGAGGAAATCAGATGAAGGTGTTCACAGAACTATTTTTAATTCTTTAGAATTAGTACTAACTGCATTGAACAAATTTGCTGAATGAATTCTGATTTAAGAGTCATGCAAAATCTCTTCTACCCGCATTCACATTCTATTACAGCTGAGCTGAGCAAACATTATGAAGAAAAAGTGCCTTTAATTGTATACATGTTACTTATTCAGTCCTAATTTATACTAGGAGAACTCAGGCGTGTAAACTGTCGTGCCCCCAACTATTGAAGTCTGTCTGTACAGAATATCTGTAATATGCTATTCTAGGTCACATGGCAAACTCTAGGAATTTTCTCTGTCTGATGAGATAACATTTCATTTAGTGGAAGCCCCTTGTACCAACTCCTGACTCCCTCACATGTGAGGACTTAATACCATGCTCACACTGTCTCTCTCGCCTAGAGGTTTACCTAGGTCAACCCCATCCTTTAATCCAAATTCTATTCTCTCTCCAACAGCACTTAAAATGTAAACATCATGTCCTTGTCTGTAAGGCTTCACTTAAACCTACTCCTCTTTTTTTTTTTTTTTTTTTTTTTTTTTTTGACCAGCCCTTTCCAGTTATTTTTATATTAGTGCTTTAACTATATACACATGTTTCTGCAGAATTACAAAGGAAAATCATCAAGCACCTTTTTTTCACACTTTGAACTCATGTTTGGTTACTTAACTCTAAATTGTTCCTTTCTAGAACTTCCCAGCTAACAGGCAGACTGCAGTGATCAGTTCACTCCTGATCACCTTCCACAATTCTCCCTATAAACATCTTCCCATAAACTGACTATGAAATAATCCTGGTGTGCCATTACAAATGTTGCACTAGGAAGACCAAATTCTTCTCCTTGTTTTCCTGCTCCACTTAAACATTTCACCAATGAATGAATTTATTTTCTTGACTCTTTCTGTAACATCGTTTCAACTGTGTGTATTCAAATCCATGTGAGAACCCATTTCTTTTTTGCTGCTTGCAAGAACTAGTTGGTAATTGCTTGTGTGGAGATCATTCTACATGAAAATAGATTAATAAACCAATTGTGTTATTAAAACTTATAACTTAACAAGTACAATAATTATCTTGACCGCTATGGTTGTATGCTGCACTCATCTAGACCTATTTAATTGTTTAGACTGTTACTTTTGTGAGACAAGGATCTTTCTTTTGGATGTGGTAAGAATGTATCCAGAAGGCTCTAAGCCATAGTTTACAAAATCTTAATTATCATAGCTCACTGGTAATAAAAGGGAAATTGTCCTAAAGTAATTTCTTATTTTCAACAACCCAATGATGTTTTATCTGAACATCACAGTAAGCCTCTTTTTTGGCTTTATATATAGTATTTGTCAGTTTAGAAATCTCTTCTAAAACAAAGTAATAAAAATTAATTTGTACTTTCCTTTTTTTTTTTTTATTTTACAGTTAAGCTTAGCTTTTAAATGTCTTAAATATAATGTGGTTTGCTGTTTTCGGCTTAATACCTAAATGTACTTGGAATTATTAGTCATTCTTTACAATATTGTTCAAGTGCCTTTAGCAATTTTTGTTATTTTGTTGCCTGTGGATAAGACTTTATTTTTAACCAAAGTTTAAACTCTGCTCTCAGACTTACTCTTCAAGATTGTTCAACTGCAGAGTGATGGAAAGTAGGAAATAAAGTTGAGTGACAGAAAAATAAATGCACTAATTTAGGCAGCTCCAAAATTTTTCCCACTTAATCCAGTGTGTTGCTACAGCTTTACTGTAGCATGTGTGAGAGCAAATTTAAGAGGTCATGCTTATCAGTTGAATTATTTGGGGAAATGATGGTGGATCTTTGACCACGATATAAAATGTGAGACTACTGAGCAAATAAGCACATAGCTGAAATTGTAAAAGTCTTGGTTCTTCCATGACTAAGGGCTATTAGAAAGAAACGTGGCAGTTTTCAGGAAGGAAAAGATGACCATTGAGAAGCTGTTCATTGAGATGATCTACATTAGAGTGGTCAGAGAAAGTTTTTACATATGAATGGTTAACTGAAGGATGAATGACCAGTTTCTGGCCTCATGAGATGCCATTGGTCACCTTCCTTTGCTGTTATATTTGCATAATACCATCTTTGACTTGGAATTATCTAAAGGCATAATTTGAATTCATAAACCCACATTCCCTGGTGTAGCCTTCAGGGTATTTGCCATAGGTTATCCTCATATCATACTCCTTTGCTTCTGAAGTTGATCTTTTAGTTAATTTTTACTCCATCTGCCTTAGCAGGTTTGCACATCTACACAACTTTACACCTTTCCTCCAAAGGTCTCAAAGTGCATTATATTATAGCCATCAATAAAATAAAGATGAGATTTTCAAGGGCATAAAGGGCACTTACAATGACTCTTCGATGGTTTTCAATAAGACCTTTATCTTTCACTTTTATATCTTTGAATATTTCTCTTTAACATGCCTCACAAGGGTGTGAAGGGGTTAAGTGTTGATATTCCCATTTTAAAAAAGGAGAAACTGAGGCACAACTGCAGATAATAGGCTAGATGAGGTTCACAGCTGTGCTTTCCTGGAAGGGCACCTTAGGGAGTCTAGTCTTGGACTGCTATCTTAATTGTTGGATATTTCTTTCTGTTACCTCAGTTCAGATTATATCCATGACCTGAAAAGAAAGGACCCTTTAAAACTGTTCCAGCTTCTTCAAGTCCATTCTAGGCTCTTAGATCTATTTTAAAATCAAACTCCATGGAATGTGCCCCCAGAGCCTGGAGCAAGCTTTTTTTCAGCTGTTTTGGTCTATTGGGTTCATATGTATTCAGGGCTTCAGGCATTTTATGTAGCCAGTTGATTAAATATATATTTAGAATTTTTTAATATGCATATTAATTACCCAATAGACTAGAATGACTCTTTAGGAGCAATTTCTGCCTATTGTGTAAAAGCATTATAAAAATCCTTATGAAAAATAGTGACTGCACATGCTTAAATGCTTCTCTTCTCCCTATGTTGGCCTCCTCCCTTGCTCCCTAACATACCAAAAACAAGTTGTATCATATCCTGGACTAATCATTGGATGAATTTCCATTATTGTATTACATGGATGCAAAATCTCATCTTAAATTGGAATTTTTTCCCTCTAGACCACAAACCAGCAAATCTCCCCAAGTGAAGATTGCTGCAGGATCAGTACCCTTACAAAGTAGCAGGTAGCAAATCCATCATTACTGTTGTTGTTCTAATATTTTTTTTTAAATAAAGGAAGTTAGCAGGGGTGTGGGGGCTGCTGAGTGCATTTTCCTACAGTGTATTTCAGTGTGATTATATTTTGTGCTCCCATATTCAGGGGTCGGGGGCAGAGGGAATGAGGAGTAATAGAACTGGACTAGAGGTACTGATAAGACCATAGGTATATCCAGACACAAATAGCCAGGCAGAGTGGTGGGTGTGTATGTGTACAATCTCGAGAGCTGGAGAAGAAACTAAGGTTTTGTGCTGTCTTCTTTCCCCAGCCTGCTCACTTCTTCCCAAAAGCCTGGACTCCATGTTGCATGTTTCCACATTCACCTGCCATGTACATGACTGTCTGTGGAGCCCTTCCTGTCCAGTTCCAGGAATACTCTTCTGCTGCATCCTTCCTGGCTATAATACCTCATAAATACCAAAATCCTCTTTTTTCACACTCCTGATAGCCCTTTAAGTATGTGTTTGAAGATGCATGCTGATGTGTGGGACACAGTGTTTTACAAATTGAGAACCACAAGATGAAGAAAGGAGGCTGGTTGCTGAAAAGCAACATAAGATCCTTGCAGGCATACTTTTGTTCCTCTGTAAAATTACTGAAGACCTAACAATGAATAGGATCATCTCATCTGGCTCTCCCTCTGCCCACTTAAAAGACCACCATATATGGACCATAAAGCATCACAGATGATTCAGGACTTACTCCATTTCCTGTTAAGCTGCAGAAGGAAGATCCTAGCACTTTATACTAGGTTCTTTGGATCCAGTTCCTAAGCTCACTTCTTCAACTTGATTTTTGCATGCAAAAGGGAATTGCTTACATGAGATGTGAATGACACTGAGCCACTCACATTTACAAAATGAGGTGCTTTGTAGCTCCTCTTGGAAATCTAGTGAAGCATGCTGGGTTTTGGTCTCAAAGCAGGCTCCTGACATTCAAGAGTTAAGTCCTGTCTGCTGATTTACACAAGTTTAAAGTAATTCCTCAACTGACTGATCTGTTGGAAAAGCTTCAAAATGAATCCTGTGTTGTTTTAAAGCCCCCCTCTCTCTATTCCTAATGCTGGCTGTAAAAGCTGTACCCCAGCAAGTCAAGTATCAAGGAAGATAAATGCTCTGTTAACCTGCTCTGTTGTTATTAAAGGAACACAGCTGAAGTGTGCACTGGTGCACCATGAAATCTGAGGAGAGTCACAAGCCACTCAAGGTGAGAAATGTGTTCTGGGAGGTCACATAGTAACTTTGATGTTTCTGTGAAATTATCACACCAGAAACTGACTGTCTAAAATATTAGATTTTGACCTTTTAAGTCAATCATATCGCTTTTTATCTTGAAGATCTTTCATTTGCAACTTGGTCACATATCAGAAAGTTTAACGTCCTTTTCGTGGTAAAAAACAGGTGCAAACGAACCCTCTGGGAAAGGGTGAGCTATGAAAGCCATTTGTAATCTTGTACTCTTGCCACACTATCTCACTTCAAATGTGGTATATATGTGCTAAGTTAAAGCATAAATAATACCATTAGTACATCTGCCTGAAAAAAACTAAGAGAGGGTAGTATGCACTGTGTTTTTCACAGCAGGTTCATGTTTGAAGTGCAAACTGAAGCCCACAGTGTAAGAGGGTGAATCCTCAAAAAACATTTGCTAACACAAACTCTCAAGTAAGCATGAAATCCAGTAAACCATTAATCTGAGAACAGAAGAAGAGTAGGCAAGCACCTTACCTTTCATTTTCCTGGACTCTAGTTGCACTCACTGGTTAGAAAATACTGGAAATTCTGATTAATACTTCACTTTTTCTTTGTCTAAACTGAAGATTGTTAAGCACCTCCTCCTATGTCTTTAAAGCACAATAAGTAAAAAGTGTCTTCAGCATGAAAATTTCAGATCAGTAATACTAGTATCATATCAGACATGATGGTCTAAGTTTGAAAACAAAATTTTTAAAAATATGTACTTTAAATTCATATATTCCAGAGGAGAAATGAATTAGCTCATTCTATAGATGAAATAAATATACTAGACCTGCTGAAAATAAAGGCTGCTAAACTGAAATTCCTTCAAGGAAACTGAGTGTCCACCATTATTATAGTGTCTTATAAGAAATGGACAGTTTCTTTTGCCTTGTATACCCAGGAATAGGAAGATGTATATGAGAATGATAACCCTGTATGATTACCACTTCAGCCACTGATCTTCTCCGTAGCTCACCAGCTTTCTTCCCTACTCCTTGACAGAGTAAAATTGAAAGGCTCCAATTGCTATAAGGTGGAAATTCTTTGATCGTGAAACCAGTCAGAGCTCACTGGCTTAGAATTCACTTATTCTATCATGGATCAGTGACTCCATAGACAAAGAACATTTATCTCAAAACAAATCCGGTACTGACAATCTGTATCATAATGCTATGATGTGATGTCCGGGTAAGAAGAACAATGCTATACATATCGTAATTTCTCTTAGATATCATAGTATTTTAAGGATCTCCAAATTACATGTGAAATTACACAATTTCAGAATTGGAATCAAATCTTGAATTTGGAGTGAAAGAATAGGAAACTGTTTTGTGTTTATTATTTTGAGTAACTAAAAATGAAAATTTAGAATATAAATTTCCTTTATAATGTGGATTTGACAGCTACAGTATAATTGAAAATAATGAAAGCTCAAGAGAGGAGGAAAACGAGAAGTGAGCAAAGCAAAGAGAAAGTAAGAGAAGAAATCTTGTCAAAGTTAACATAGCCCCAAAAAATGTTTCTAGCAAGCTGGTGTTTTTCTGATTAATAATCCGACTCAGAAAACTTCTACTCTTTTGGTCAGCTGCACTGAAGATGATGAAACTACTGTCTTTTACTTTTGTTTGTAGAAGAGAATAGCCATGCCAGATATTAACTTTCATTCAGAAGTAGGAAGAAACAATGTGTTGATACTTCCATCAGTCTCTGTGTCATATAAGATGGCATATAGGAACTACAACAAGCAATATTTAATGGACACTACCATTCACTGTGTTGTGTCCTCCCACAGGAATTAGAGATGTGTATTACAGGTAGGAATCCTACAGCACCACCCAAAACTACCAATCAGCTCAGGATCCAAAAAGAAGTACTTCAGTTTTGTTTGAGGTTAGCAGCATTGTATATGCTGTATGAGCTTGTAAATTAAGTATTTGTGCCTGTTATTTTAAAATCATTTGAACTGTTCTTCTTTGGTCAGCAACTCAATAGCCACTTTTCATCATTCTTTCATTCTTTCTCTAGTTTAATTCTCCTCCACTTTCTGTGGCTTGTGGGCTGAAAAAGAACTCCATAATATTTATAACTGCTTTTCATAGGTTGCACAAGTTCACTTCCCATCCTCATTTGAATTTTCCTTCATGGCTTACAGCATTAAATGCTTTCTTACTCATACATGATTCATAGCTGCCCACAGGACCGTCCTGAGTTTTCCCAGCTTCCACTGAGTGATTGCCAGTGTCCTGGTACTATGTGACAACATGAAGCCATGGATTGTCCTTTCCCAATAGGTCTGTAGCTCACTCTCAGCAGCAGCACTTCTGTCAGTCACAGCAGGGGTAGGTGAAAGTCAGCTGGTGTTGAGAAAAGGCAACTGGACTGCAGGGAAGTGCACTCCCAGGATGAGTGCACTACCAGGCAAAGTGCTTGCATAGCTTATGGAAATGCAGAGGGACAAAAAAATCAGGAAGTCATTCAAGGAGGAGATGAGGGATCAAGTTTGACACAGGAAAGAAATAACCAGAATACAGAAAGGTGGAAGAGATGATACAAAGGAGAAAAGGGGGATCACAGACTTCAGATATTTTAGTCCATACAAAGAAACTGGCTGAGAAATGACCAAAATGGCTTGTGTATTTTTAGGCCAAACAAAAGCTTAGGGTAGCCTTGTTGGCTTATAAATTCAGAACACATGCATTATGGAATAGTTCCACTTGAAGACAAATAAAGTAGGCCGCGCAGGTGTTAAGTAAGGTGCTCAAAAGCACTAAGTTCCAAAAACTGTGGCCAGTCAAGTCATTGCTTTGTCCTATCAGGCTTAACATTGAGGTAAGGCCTGTGGGAAGGTAGACAGCTATGTTGTCCCCATGCGCAAAGCGTGGATGGGACTTGTCGGTCTGACTCAGAACAGGATGACAGTTGTCATGAGTGAGGAGTGTTGGATTTTCTTCTATGCACAAGTCCCTGTGTGAAATGAATAATAACACTTTTTCACTTTGAGGCAGCAGCTTTAGGCCATGAGCATGGCCCAGCCGCATTGGCCACAAGAACATTCGGGCAGACTTTGCTGTTAAAAAAGAAAACTTAGAAAAGAAAAAAAAATCGGCTTTCACTAGCAATTTCCTTCCAATAGCTGAAAAGAAAGCTCATTTTATTTCCCAACCCATGGTAATTGCATGGATGGAAATAAAGCTTCAGTGGGGAATAGCATTGTATTGTCCACCTGATGTGAGCTCAGGGACAAGGACAGCAAGTGTGAGGTCTTTTTGGTTTTTCTTCTCAAGAATAAGATCTTAGGTGCTGCAGTCATAGATCCTGGAAAATAGAGCAAGTGATGAAGAAACCTGAAAGCCCATCTGTTACATACAGATGTCACATATTGTACAAAGATGAGAGGCTTTGCAGGGTGTGTGTCTTTCCTTTAAACTAGCAGGAGGAGTTTCTTATAATTGAGAACAGATGGGAAAAAGAAGGGAAAAGCACCCAAATCATCCTCCTTACTGTCATTCTTCAAGAAACATGGCTTGTTGTTTGCATGTTATTAATCTACCTGGGTCTCTACCTGACAGCGTGTTGTCCACTGTTTAATAACATCAGATTTTTACAGAAACTCCCTAAGAGACATGAGAAACTACAGATACACTGTGTAAGGTGCATAAGTGTGGTTACACAGGAAGTGAGCTCTAGCGCAAACTGGGAAGCCACTGACCTACCCAAAGTAGGCAAACTTTACAAATTATTCACGTATTTCTTTAAGCAAAATGATATTGACTAACCTTACCCTCTCAAAAGTGCCCTTAGCTTGGTGCAGAGGGCAATGAGAATGGGATCAAGTTTAGGAGAGTATCTCGGGTTTTCAGTGTTTCCTGGTGGACTTGAACCCATTGCCAAACCACAAAAACCACAATCTCATTTAACAATATTGTGTAAATAATTGTCATTGCACCTGTGTCTGATTTCTCAGAGATTATTGCAGAGACAGAAAAGCAACTTCTGACTGTAGTCTCAGACATCCCTTCTGTTCAAAAGTTTGGGTTTCAACAAAACTATCCCAACTTACCTTGTGTTACATTAAGACCCAAAAACTGTTGTTTTGGAGTACTAGAATAGATACCTCTGTTAAGAGAAAAATGCATCAAGCTCAAAGCCTGGGTTAATGCATGGGTGAGGTAGTAAGTGTGAAGTAATTCAGGAATGTGCAAACTTAAGACAATTCTCTCTGCTTCTCTTTCTTTCTTTTTTTTTTTTTTTTAAGCAGTTTCCTGCCTTTTTCAGTGTGAAATAGCCAAAGCAAATCTATCCTGTCCAAGTAAAATCTACATGTGAAAAATGGACAGTTAAGTAGCTTTCCAACAGATCAGCTTGGTGTCCACATTAAGGTACACACACAAACACACACACACAAAAAAAAAAAAAAAGGATAAGTTATTATGGGTTCATGAGTGTATTGTGCAGCTAGCTGATGGAAGCTGAGACACTGGAATGAGTTGTCATTATCTCCTCTGCCATCGGTGCTACTTTCTCTAACTGCACTGGGGGCCAAGACACGCATGAGTCCTCATGTTTCAAGGCATCCTGTCTTGCGAGCACAGAAAGCACCCCATTGCAGCCATACCACAAGGAGCCGTGCTAGACTTGCTGCTGGATGTTTCTTTTCTCACTGCTTACATCAGCTGAAAATAATCATATTTAATCCAAACAGGAAATGGTTTGCTCACACCACCACAGCCAGTATGCAGGGCAGGGCGTTCCTGTTAGAGCGGAGCCCAAAAACAAGGTTCAAAATACAGATAGAGGAAAAGATATGGTGCATCACCTCAGGTGCAAATATATGTATCAAAAGAAAACAAATTATGAGACTAGTTAATCAAAAGTCTGTTGCTTGTGCAAATGTGACCATACCCACTTCATGCTCTTTTTGCTCACTTGTTTTAAACCAGGATGGTAGCATTCCAGCCTGTGTTCTCTGCTCCTGCAATAGAGGTCATCCTGTTGCAGGATGGATTTGGAGGCAAATGTCATGGGCTGAGATAAGTAGGTGACCATTTGCAAGGCAATCAAAACCTGATTACTAGGAAATTACCCTTAAACGGTGTATCTAAGAGTGGAGATGGATCCAGAAATTTCCTCTGCTTATCTGAATTCCTGAATAGCTTTCAGGAGAACCAACTGCAGCCATATTTCAGGGTGCCTACTGCACAGTCTACTAAACCTTTCTTATAGAGACATGTCCATGTCATGACACAGGCTGCCTGGGGAGATGAATGTCCTAACTCTCTGTTCATTCTCATGTCATTATGATTGCATGCTCTGTTATTTCAGGGATGTTTGCATATAACTATTTAAACCTTGTAGTCATGAAAAGAATAAAGAAAGACATTTTTTTGAGAAACTGAGACGTTAAAGTACCTATGCAGGTACTGAAAATTGCCAATGTGAGCTTTAGGATCTTTAGCTACTTTTCTACTTTGTCAATTCTACTTAACACTTTCTGTGGCTTTTAACACCAAAGAACCTTTAAAAATCTCGCTTTCTAAGCTACTTCAGAATTTAGGAGATCATAACCCTCTAAATGTACAAACTTCCAAGCTCCTAAGTACTCATGAAATAGTAGTCCCTCTCAAAACTATGGATTTTCTGATAATTTAAAGGACAAACAGCTCTGCTTTCTACTAGGCACAACCAAAATAGTTAAGGTCCCTGACTAAGAAACTATTCTTCCTATTAATAAAGAAATGACTCAATGCTTCTCTATGTCATGCTGTCTGACCACATTCATTGTCAGTTATATTCATGGAGGAAAGTGTGCTTCAACTGCACATTTAGTTTGGAGAGCGCAACTGCAATAATTCACTGCATCTTCAAAACACTTCAGCAAGATTCAAAGACAAACAAGACTATAGATCTCTGGTATAATACACTAAATTAGAGATCCCTGGTTTTGTCTTCATTAGTTACCTATTAAACTTTTTCTAATTCTGTAGGAAATGCTAGTGTCCATATTTCACCAGGTTCTAATCTGTTTTGTTGGTATTTATGGTAGCTTTTGAGTTTTCTTTATCTCAGGAAAGAGTGATAACAATGGTCTAGAGTTATATTTTAATAGCAAATAGAACTGTATTTCCCCTGCCAGACCTAATGTTTTTATTCACATATATATTAATATTTATATTCACATAAGGACATCACTTTCCTTACATGGCAATTCTGGGATTGGCTATTTCATGTCTTTTTTTTCCTATAAGATTTTGTTTTGTCAAAGGTGTTTAAAAAGGTTCCTTCTATAACTAGGATCTAGGATGAATTTGCAGATTTTTTTATGCATAAAAAAGAAAATAAAGAAAAAAGTTGAGAGGATACTGAATAAAACCCAAATTATGCAGAGAACAACCAATTACTTGATTGTTTTTTTTTCCAGCATTCATATGAAATAATTTTTATTTCAGTTTTACAGTCTGGCCTGAATTTCTGTGGTCTTTGGAGGCAATATATTTGTATGTTTTCCTTGTCTATGCTTCAAGGGAATCCTATTTCTTGGAATTTTCATTCATTCTGGAAATTTTAATCCTCCTCTAATGATGCATTCTCTTCTATATCCCGGATAAAACCCCCCTGAAACCATTTGATCCCTGGATGAGAAATGGTGAACATGGACTAAACTGAAAAATACAGTTTGTATTTACATTGGCAACTTTTCAGTAGTTTGATTTTTTATATATATTTATTTTATTTTATAGGCTTCCTCATTGAATAGTTTGAACTAATCTAACTGCTGATTTGTTTAATTAACAGTTGTATGTTTTTTTGGTTGGAACAAGAAATTTAGTACTAGTTTACTCATATTTAATGATGACATGTGGATATCTGGGTGGCAATGTTGATGCAAGTATATTTATTAAATGTCAATGGGGCTTAATTATTACTATTATAACTGAATAATTTGGCAATGTGGAAATAGTTTTTCTTTAATTCTTTTTTTGAAGGTAGAAACAGCAATTTTTCATGTCTGCTGGTTTTTTTTAGTGTAAGAATCAGTTTTGAATATTACAGAAGTTTTAAGCTTAAATGATTTTTATAATTTAAATACAATTTTAAATATACAAATGTAGTAACATAGTTGCAGAGGTGGAAGAAAATAGCAAATATTTTCTGTAATTATTCCAGAAATTAATCTCATACTTTTTATCTATGCTGACATTCCATTTATGCTTTCAGAACATTTTCAAACTTCTGAAAAGTACAATCAGCTTTTGTATTAATTGACATTAAAAAATATGAGCTAAATTTTACTAGTTTTTTATTCTATGACACAATATTGTACATATAAATATGTAAAAGATACATATATTTTAAATAGAACTTAGAGTGAGCATCTTTTTAATCCAATATTTTGAAATTTCTAGCTATTCTGTTTAGTAACAGTACACGTTTCACAAGGTGTGATTTTTTGAGGTATATCCAGAACCATGACGTCTCTATTCAAGAGTGAGCCATTTGGGCAAATCTTAGTTGAACCACTAACCTCTTTCAAGTAAAAAAAAGAAACATCCTGTAGTTACATCACTTGTCATATTTTTTTCTGAACTCAGTGAATAACATTTTACACATTTTGCTGCAGACTATTCACCCAGTAAATATCTTTGTCAGAATATCCTCTTCTCTGTATGCACACAGATTTTCTCAGAGCCCGCTATTGTTTAAATGGGGAACACCAAATGCAATGTAATTTAGAGTCCAGAAAGGCATTGAACAGAATGACTGAGAATTTTGCAATGTAATAAGCAAAGGCACCAATGTAAGCTTTAAACATAGGCAAAACAATTACTTTTTCACTTCCTGCATGAAGAGAGCCAGAGGCTGGCACAGCTGGAGCAGCTTTGCCCCATCCCTACAGCCCAGACACACCTCCAAAACTTCAGTAGCTCTCTACAATCTGTTGTCCCATTTTAACCATTGATAAAACTTTACTCAGGTACCACAACAGAATTAATTTTGTAATCTAAACAGGAAGAAAATGTGTTCTCTTTTGTCTCAGTCTTTGGTGGGATAGATTCCAGTTTAGTCTGCAATGTGAGGAGCCTGGGAATGGCTCCCTGCAGTTCAATACCTCCTTTCTCAACTGCTCTTGGAGTACTCACAGAAGCAAAACTTTACCAATTGAGCAAGAAGAAATTCAGGAAGAAAAATCATTGCTAGATGACTTTAAAAGTGAACAATCCACAGTCCTCCAGCAGATTTGCTTTATGATTTTCTGGGTTGGAGCACAGTTGCCTATATTCCCATCTAACTGTCCAAGATCTTATCCATGGATTTTAAGACATAGATGTTTATATACCAAGCTGATCAAAAAGGAATTTTCTGTGATGCAATGATATAAAGAAAATAGTAGTTTCAGTACCCTATTTTATAACACTGCATTCATTGATGGATGAGACAGCAAAGTATTGAACAAGACAATCAAATTATTAAAGAAGTCCACATGGATTGAGACTAAGGAAAAAACAGAGGATAGTAATTTGAGATTCCTGTGTTCCATCTGCTCATACCAGAAGGATAAAAAGAATAAGGTAGGGATTATGTGAACTAAACGGCCAAGCAAGGGCTCAGTTTACTCATATTAAAGCATTTGTGATTTTAAAAAAAAAAATAAATAAAAAGCCTATTCACTAGTAAATTGCACTGTAATTACTTCCATTTCTGTATGGTTATCTTTTTGTTTTGTTTTGTTTTCATAATCAAAAAGGTATGCCTATCTAGATAAATAACTGGCAAGTAAAATGCTATATTTTCTGTTTATTGAATCAAATGTGATTTTGCAAGATCTATCCAATAGCAATTTTAAAAGTGAAGAAGATTTTCAACCTAAAATTTATAATTTTACCCAGCACTTTCTAGTTTATCAAAGCATGTCACAAGTGTGAGAACAGCTTCTTGGTTGGGGATCTTAACTATTTCAGTTGTACCTAGTAGAAAGCAGAGATGCTTGTCCTTTAGATTATCAGAACAGTCATAGTTTCGAGAGCTACTACAATTTCATGAGTACCTAAGAGCTTTGGATTTTGTATATTTAGGGGGTTATGATCTCCTAAAGTCTGAAGGAGCTTAAAGAGAGACTTTTAATTTTTTTTTTTTTTTTTTTTTTAATAAAGCATGTGTGAAGTGAAAATCAGGAGGAACTGGAGATTAGGAATATAGAAATGGCTTTAAAAAAATCAAATGTTCACCCTGACTGATTATTTACATTAAGTGTGAAGAATGAAAAAGAAAAAAAATAGCATCTGTTCTAGTAAAAACTACACAAATCTGATGTTAAAACTGAGACTCCCTCTCTTTTACATAATTGCTCTACCTGAATCTCTGGGATAAACAGTATGTTGTCATCAGTTTGGCTATCATGACTTAAAACAGAAAAACGTATGAATGGACATAATTTTGCCACTCCTGAAAAACAGTATTTTACAGCTTAGTTCTGTCAGCTGAAGAAAATATTGTAGTAAAACAGGATTAGTGAAAAGAAATGAACTTTTTTTTTTTTCCCCCCTATTAACACATTGCATTTTGTGTTACACTCAAACAAACAGCAGATTTCTTTCCCAGTTGTGCAGGTTTGACATTCATGGTTTTCAAAACCAGCCATAGCAATTCCAAAAATCAACATACAGTGTTCTCACTCTCAATAAACTGAAAAGATCAGTGAGAAAGAAGAGCCAATCTAAATAACGTAAAACTTTCCCAGTAGCCTGAGGTCAAGAAGACAATGGACAAAGTAAGTTGATAAAAGTAGCTTAATTTCTCTCTTATAGCCAATTGTTATCAGATATTGGTCTGATAATAATTATGAGATTTATCAAAGAGCAAATTGACATCCTAACAGTCATTATTTTCATTTCATGTCCAGCTGGAAGCCTCTGGAACACATATTGTTAATCTTTTTTCTCATTATCTCCCTCAACTCCATCCTCAAATTATTTAGACCCTGTGTATGCTTTTGTGGGAAAATCTTAACTTCATCTGTATGGCAGATGATACAGACAATTCTTCTGTACATCGGTTTGGGGTTTTTTGTTTGTTTCTTTTGTTTGGTTGGGTTTTTTTAACTGGTTTTAAACCAAACAAATCACAATTTTATTATCTATCCTCAGCAGCTGGGATAGTAGCTCAGAAAACAGACGTATACTGTAGGGTTTTGTTAGTGTGCAGAAGCTGGGCAATGATGTAAAGTTCACCTTCTCATGATGAAAATAAATGTATTTTTTCTCTTCTGTATAACAGTAAGTACTGTGCCTCTTCCTGAAATACTGCAACACATAACACCAAGTGTGGGTTTGACAGAAACTAGCACTTTTTTTTTCCTGGACCTCAGGTGGTTGAAATAAGTTTGGACTGTTTACCAGAAAACAGTGTTTTTACAGTTACAGGAACATCTACATTCTCAAGTACATCCCTGGTGTTGGTTGGAAAGCAGTCTGGATCGCTTTTCCGTCTGCTATTTTTTTTCATTAGTACTAGGTTTCACAGACAGCTCTACATGGTCCATAGTAGAAAATATTTATTAATGTAATCCTCAAGTACCTACCCCAAGATAACAGGTCTTTATTCAAAAAACCATTCAAATTACCATTATTTTCTCAATCATGTGCTGATTTTACCTTAAGACTGAGTTAAAAAACCCCAATACTATTTACAACTGGGCAGAGATCTTTGCATTTAGGACAAAAGAGTGTTTAACCATTGTTTAAAACCTAAAGTCCTCCTACTTAAAAGGCTTAGGGTCTTTTTGCTTCTGTGGAATAAATTTTATATCTGATAAAGAGTGTAGATTAGGTTGATTGCTTTAGAATTTAAATTAGGAGTTGTGAAGCCTGGTACTTAATTTTCTGAGGTTTACTGAGGTTCACTGAGGTTTACAAACCCATAGAGCAAAAGACACGGCTGGTGAGTGAAACTGTGCCCCTCAGAGCTTCAATCCACCGCTGAGACATGAGGAGCTCTATGAGGCACACAGAAGCATTCAGTTGAAATGTTGCTGGTATTAATTACTACAAGAAAACCAACTTGCATTTTTTAGGTTAGATCGTAAACTCTCCAGCTGCTGAACACATCTATAGGTATGTTCCTACTGCACTTACTTGCATCCTAAAGTAGCACAATGCTGAGAAAATTGAAAGAATTAAAATGAACTAAAGTAATTTCTTGCATCTGGATAACAACTGAGAGTCCAGATAAATAAAGTTGTGAGGAGTTTTTTAAAGATTTGGCTTCTGAGCTTGTTTATTCAGCAGCAGTTTAGGCACCAGGCAAACTAATTGTTTCTCTCTAATGCCTTAAATTAAACTACAGACATCACTGACCTCAGGGTAAGGAAGAGACTTTTACCAAAATCACAGACTCCAGAAGTGAAAAGAATTCCTTACTGCTGCTGTGAAGGAAGCTTTATGCCAGAGGGCCATGTTCAACAGGAGTTTCAAGAGCAAAGGAGAAGGAAGAAAACACTAGAACCCCATTGCTACTAATTAGGGATTAATTCTGGTTTATTAGAAGTAGGTTCAAACCAAAAAGAAAAGGGAAAAAAAGGAGGAAATTTTAAAAAGAACAGAAAAGGGAAAAAAAAGAGCTATTCACAGACCCTAAGCTTGATAGAGATTCAGATCTGTACTTTGATCCCCTCTGCTCTGACTATTCCAGCCTTTCCCATCCAGTTTTTAAAGCAATACAAATGAAAAATCTTGTCATTTCCACAAAACAAAGCTGTCTTCTAGTATCCCCTAGTTACAACTGATATATGTAGTAAATGACACCAGAAACCCTGCTACTCAGTGAGGGGTAGAGTTTCTTGGACTCCCCAGTGTATCCCCGTCCTCCTCCGATGAAAATGCAGGAGTGGCTGAGTGGGATCTGCTGCCTTTGTGTGAGTGAAGCCGAACATCTGCTTCAGTCAGGCAGTTTCCTGTGCAGTCCTGCAAGAGCTCTGTAAAAGAAGCCCCTAGAAAGGGATTCAGGACACAATTTTTAATTTATGTAAATGCAAGTTGCTTAGGTAAGAGCATAACTTCCTCATTTCTGCTACTCGCTTGGTGATCTTACATAAGGCTGATCCTCTCACTTAACAGTGATGAAAATTTCATCAACAAAATTTGCTTTTGCTCTGCCAAGTCATGACAACCTCAATTAGAGCTGCGCTGGAGAGGCATTTGGGTGATTACATCAGTCCAACTGGATGTCCTCTTCTCCCTGTGATGGCTCTTTATATGCCATTTTCTGGGTATTTGATCTTCCTATCCGGATCTGGGCAGCTGAGGAGTGAGATGAAATAAAGAGTATCTAAAACATTTCAGAAAAATCTGCCCACAATCATGATTTTTATTCTTCATTCATTTTTTAAAGTCTTAAGTAAAACATGTTCTAAACCACATGGCAGTCAGATCCAATTTTGCTAGGTCTTTGCTGAAAGCTTGATTATTCCGATGAATACAACAAAGAAAATACATTATATAAAACCTATCTTCCTCAAAAAGGTCTGCATTGATGGTCAAGTGATCTTATTTTTATTTTCTCAAATCTACTATCAACAGCACTTCCTTAATCTTTTACTCTTTTCCAGTGGTTAGATATTATGCTTTGATAGTTCATTTTAGAACTTCCATTTAAAGAAGCATTTAGCAACACAAAATTTAGCTTTTGATGAACTGTGTACACTCATGTCTAGTGAAATATTGACACATGGAACAGAAGGTAACAGAAGAATTTGACCCATTTAGATTTCTTTCTTGCAAACAACCCAGAGAAATAACGTGATTTATAATGAAAATTGTATTAGGTGCTAGTCAGCTGTTAACATATATGAAAATTTTAAATTTGTGTTCATCTTAAAAATTTTAATTATCTTAAAACTAAATGAACCTCAAACTCAATAAAATATGTAAATAGCAAATGACAATGAAAGAGAGAAACTAAAGATATTTGCTTCTGATTTCTTTGCATTATTCTTTCTCTATTTCTCTTTTTAAGCTTGCTTTCTGAAGGAGGTGTGACCAGTATGACCAGCCATTCTGTCATCTCCTGCACAATAACCTTTCTTTAATCCATAAAGAATTTCAAACAAATTCAAAAGAGGAGCTAAAGCTTGAAAGGTAATTAAGTTTCTACAACTTTTGTGAAAGTTGGTGAATAGCTAGGGGAAACACACAAAAAGAAATGCCTCCACTGAAGAAAAGGTGGGCAGAACTCAGCTACTACACCTTCTGTCAGCAACAGTCAGACAACCGAGGAGCAGGCAAAAACTAGCTAGTCCATCAGGGCATGCAGGTTCATGCTATTCCATTTATTCCATTGTTACAACAATATGCAGCTGTATTTATTGCAGGTAGGACTAGAGAAATATTTGGAGTGCAAAGGACATGAATTCATAGGAAAACAGGTTTCAGTGGCTCAGCTGCTCACAAAGTTAGTCTTCTGTCTTCCCTGAAATGCATCTGAGCATTCTTCTATGTTGATAGAAAATGGATTTGTCTTCTACCCCAGTGTTTAAGTTTTAATTTGAGACTCTGTGAGGATAAAACCCATTTGCAAACCTGCATCCCCAAATCTGAGTTTTTATCCTTCCCTGGACTTTCTTTTTCCTGGGTTTGATTATGATGCTTAAGTAGCTCTTCTAAGGAAATTACAAAGCCAAATTAATAAAAAAACATTTGTCATTGTGGACATCTGGATGGGGAAAAGAAAATCTAGTTCCATAACCACATTTTCAGAAACTATTTTCCTCAGGCAACTCTTTTTCGGAGCTGAGATCTGTACAAATCGCAGAAAGTACACTAGAAACTTGTAACCACTCTTAAGTTCTGCAGTTTGATAGGCTTATATTTAGTTACCTTATACAGTTGCTTGCAATAGCCATTGACTGGGCTAGGTGACTAATTAGGTTCACTTAGATAAGTTAGAGAGGTTCATTGAAAAGCTGAGTAATGGCTTAAGCATTAAAAAGTAGGTCTTACACTGAAAAAATTTTTAGAAGCTCAGTCTGTTCCATTTAGAAAAGGTTAAAGGGCCATTTGTTCACTATCAGTCATTCCCTTACATGGGAAAAAAATAATAAAAAATTACTTTAATCTAAAAAAAACCCAAAAGATATAAAATGATCTAAAGGTTGAACATTGTAGTTAGATTATTGAGGGCAGATATAAAGCAATGTTTTTAAAACTCTGAGATAGTCACTTCACCAAAGATTATGATTGAGGCACCAAATTCTGACCTGCACCCGAATTATCAAAACTGCCTGACAGTCCCACTAAATTCATACAGTAAAACACTATGGGTTTAGTATCAGTTTATGAACAATCCCAGGAATATTTTAAGTCCTGAATTTAACATTGCCACTCTGTTCACAAGCTATCCACAGGAAACTTCTTTTTACCTTCATTTGAGATCCATTCCTTACAAAAGATGCATAGCTGATCAACTAAATTTTCACCTTTACTTGCTTCCTACAAAGATAGCCACCAATTTATTTCCCCCATTTGTTTTCCCAGCTTTCATTATCCCAGCAGTAACAGAAGAGTTCTGCAATAGGCAAGGAACTTCATGCTTATCCACAACCCTTGTAGGTGAAATGTTACTACTGAAATTTAGTTTCCTGTCTTCATGAACAAAAGGTATAACAGTCTTACGAACACCGGTTGGCAGAGACATAAACCCCAAAGGTGTGTCCACCTTATAATGCATTCAATGAGGTTTTTTAGGCAATGATGACCCCAGGACAGACAATGAAAAAGAAAACAAAAGTAGTCAGCTATTGCCTCTGCAAATTCACCTTTGTGAGGCAAAATAGAAATTGGAATTAATATGTTTGTTCTCTACACACCTGGTGTCCTCTGAAAAGGCCTTTGGGTTGATTAGTCATCCTTTCCAGACAAAATGTTTTCTTCTCATTCTAACCCCTGAGATATTCCATTATTTAGGAATAAATGCTGCTTGGTGAAGCATGGGTCCTGCACAGAAAGAAAGCAAAAAAGGACAGAAGCACCTGCCTATCTTCCTGAAGGCAAAACAATCTAAGTAGCAGACTTTAAGGGCAAGGAAATGGCCATAGCTAGTGTTGCTAGTGGCTTCTCAGTCAAAGAGAGGTTTTGAAGGAAGGTTTTTATAATCCTAGTTATAGGAAGCAGTTCCTAAATTTTCAGACAGCATATATTTATTTTGTCATCATCAGGTATTCTTTTTGTACTGACTCCTGAAGGAGACTTGTATCTGCGAGAACATTTCTGCTTCCCATATAAACATCTTGTCCTGTGATCCCTTAACCTGTTAGTACATACCACCATTCCCTGAGATGGTGCAGAACAGCATTACAGGTTTGCTCCTGCCACAAGCAGTATTAGGAACAGGACACATTTTTTCCCCAAAGGTTAACAACCATCCTAGAGCATGGTTTCCTTTTCCTTCTCTGAAGCTGCCATCACTAGATAAGAAGAAGCAGCAGCTTCAATGTGCACTGAAATTCTGCTTTTCTGTAGTTTTACAGTAGCAAAAGCAACTGAAAGGATATGAAAGGCCCAATGTGTGCAAGTGCGACTGTCTTCCTCCACTTTGCCATCTCTCTTCAAACATAACCTGCCCTTTTTCCCCATCAAGGGAAACCTGTGTCCTAGAGTCAACATAAAGCAGCTTACTTTCAGTTTTGAAATGCAGAAAGGAAAAACCATGACCAGATCTAATTTTCAGTGTCTTTTTCAAGTAGAAACATTATACCAAACCGGAGAGTCTCACTGTTTTCTTGAGTCATTATGACTGCCATTATCACTGGCAGCACAACATTGAGACATCCTACTGTAGAGTTACAAGAGTTCCTGCAGAAAAAAGAAGCAGATCTCTGTCTGTCCTCTACTTGTTAAGCCATCTACTTCATCTGGTAAAAAATCAGCTCTGACTCCAAATCTTTTGCAAATTAAAGGTCCTATACCTGTAAAATGTGCTAACCACCACCATTCTTGGTAAAAGTCCCTAGCCAGATGCTTGCCAGATGTCAGACTCTCTGTACAATAAAAAGAAACCTGACTTACTCTGCTTTCATTCTCTTTCACGATCAAGCATTCACAAAGAAATGTGTTTTACAGGTATGGAAGTCCAGCTGTGAGGAAGCAGCTCTCAGACTCCCACAATGCTGTTTAAGTGGAAAGACCAGCTTCCTTGTACTACCAGGATAAGGACTGGCCAAGTGGAGAAATATTCCTATACAGTAGTGCTGGGGAATGTGATGAGACAACACAGAGGGCTAATGGCACTCCCAGACACCCAGAAAGGGTACAGGTGCTCATTAACACATAGAAGCCACCTCTACAATTTTTAGTCTTGCAATTACAAATGAGTCCCTATGGAAATATTTCAAAATAGAACTGAAACTGGTTTTAAAACTGTAAATAACATGTGTCTTGGCAGGCTCCTGAAGAAAGATTTCTCCATTTGTTTTTCTTCCACTTAACCTAAAGTTACAAGTGCAGATACATTCTTTACTGTTTTATGCTCTCTGAAGATCTCAGGAGACCTAATTTCAACCCTAGACTGTATTATAGATCCCTCTATAGACCAGAACCCACTAGAGTTTGACCACAAAAAGTTCCAAACCACTTTTTTTTACTCCCTTAAGAAGTCTCACTAGATCTGCTCTGGTTGCACGAGTAATGTCGCACTTGAATTTAAGGAGGTTTGATACTTTTCCCCAATGTTAAGCATGCATGATGTACTATGGATCCTAGTAGTAATCTATGTGTTGTCATCTATTTCAATCAACAGCTTTTTAAGGTCACATTTTTGTTTTGTTGTATATATCTCAAATGCTATAACAAGAAAGTTTGCATCTCATTTGAGACATTCTACCTTCCCACATCATGAGCAGACAATGAGGATAAATTTCTGACTAAGCAAAATTTAATTGTGTTTTTTACACCAAAACTTATGACTTCCCCAGATCATCATATTAATTGTTTGTAAAAGTTAAAAAGTATTAAAACTCCCCTTCTGCGATCTCTTTTAGCTTCAGAAAATCATATCTTAGAAAAGGGAATAGTTTTTCCTCACAAATATAACTAAGACTGTAACATATCAGTATAAAGCTTAGAAAATGCTTAAAAGTGTAATGGATTTACTGCTCTGCTTACAATCTGGCTTCAGCTACATACCCTTCTTCAAGGTCTTCTATGAGCACTAGTACAAAGAGCAGACATGCCCTGTTCAACTCAAGCAGGGCTTCTGCGGAGATAAAACTACCATTAGACATCCTAATGCACATAGTTTAAATCACACGACCAAAAAATACAGTTCATCACAACTGTGTAAACTGATGTCCTTTATTAAAATACAGACATGGGTGGACTCTGGAATAGGTAAAGACTAAATTATTCTTCTTGCCAGATGAGTGATCCTTTCAAGTCTAGGTTTAAGTTCACCAGCGCAGCGATGGGAGCAAGCCATCCCTGTACACTACCTCATCTAAAGACAGATAAATCTTCAGAGCTCTGCAGGGAGCCCAGGTGCCATGGTATATTTTATCATCACTCTATAAACCATGCTCTGCATCCATGCCTTTATAATGAGCACAAGGACATGAAGACGAAGAGCCTTGCTTCATATGCATCATGTTAATCTATCAGTTTCATTGCTAAATTTGAACAATTCTGGTAAGGTCAGTCTGTGTAGCAACTTCTCTCTCTTTCTCTCTGTTTATAGAGATTGAAAAATTGCTTTTTGTTGTCTTTTATGGAACGCAGTGTATTCAAATTAGTATTTATTTTCTACTGTGCTCTGTAACAGAAAAATTCCACACAGAAATTGGGAGGGAGGGCTTCTTCCTTTCTTCCTTTCTTCCTTCCTTTCTTCCTTCCTTTCTTTCTTTCTTCCTTTCTTTCTTCCTTTCTTCCTTTCTTCCTTTCTTCCTTTCTTTCTTCCTTTCTTTCTTCCTTTCTTTCTTTCTTCCTTTCTTTCTTCCTTTCTTTCTTCCTTTCTTTCTTTCTTCCTTTCTTTCTTCCTTTCTTTCTTTCTTCCTTCCTTTCTTTCTTCCTTTCTTTCTTCCTTTCTTTCTTCCTTTCTTTCTTCCTTTCTTTCTTCCTTTCTTTCTTCCTTTCTTTCTTCCTTTCTTTCTTCCTTTCTTTCTTTCTTCCTTTCTTTCTTCCTTTCTTTCTTCCTTTCTTTCTTCCTTTCTTTCTTCCTTTCTTTCTTCCTTTCTTCCTTTCTTTCTTCCTTTCTTTCTTTCTTCCTTTCTTTCTTTCTTCCTTTCCTTCCTTCCTTCCTTCCTTCCTTCCTTCCTTCCTTCCTTCCTTCCTTCCTTCCTTCCTTCCTTCCTTCCTTCCTTCCTTCCTCTCTGCATCCCTCCATCTCTTCCCTTCTTTTCTTCCTTCCCTCTTTACCCCTTTTCGTCTTTCTTTTTTAGTGATAGAAAATGCTACTTACTCTGTGTGTGAATATAAAATGTCTAAATATCTCCTGAGCCTGAATATCTTCTCAGCCTTGTCTCTCCTTTACACAGACCAATCCCAAATGTGATCCCAGACTGATCAGAGAGTGGGAAATAGATTACAAAGCAGAGGCATTAAGAGAAAGATACCAGGGAAGACAAGTTAATAAGTCAGCCTAATCTGAGGGAAAAGTCATAATGAAAAAGATACTATGCCTCTCTGAAAAGCTGTGCCACACAGCCTCTTGCACTGGGGCAGACAGACTGCCGCATTCCGCACCGGGTGCTCTGACACCACCTCCGACAGCCACTGACATCCCTAGTGTCAAAACTTTTGTAGACTGTATGTGGAAAGCAGTTGATAATTGGAGTTTCTACGAAACTGAAGCTAAGAAAAAGCTCACAAAATATGAAAAATTGGATGCAACATTGTTGTTAGGATTTTTGCTATCAGGGTTTTTTTTTTTAATTACTAATATTAGTGATATATGTGTATGAGAGATGTCACCACAGCTCCGAAAAAGCATATTTTCATTTCATGGGAGACATAACAGTTATTGAGATAAATAGACAGATAGGTAGATAGATAGACAGACAGATAGATAGATAGTGTCTCTCCCACAGCTATTAGTATTACTTTGATGATCCTTTTCAAAATCTGACATGAAAATTTGCTTGTGGCTGGAGATCCACTCTAGAGTTTGCAGTGTCTTTATTCACATCATCATGCACACGTACCAGGCCAGATGCTGAGGCAGGAGCACAGAGCCATGAATGTGGCCATGGCCCCAACAGCCCAGGCTGGTGCCTCTTGAGCACCTTTATGAGCACCATCAGGTTGGAGTCACTGCACAAAGAGCTGTGACACCTTTGTAACCAGAATGTAGAGTTTGTCCTTAGAATCCTAAATCTACCTGAAAATCTTCAACCTAGATACTTTTCAAAATGTACACATATTTTTTTAAGGAGTGTGTGGATGTTTCTTCCCATTACAGGTTTAATTTAATGAGACAGATGAACAGTAGAGTCCTCAGTAGAAACAGCCTCCTTAGGGTAGCAAGAAAACTTACACTGAAGCTACATTGTATTTTATTATCAGACACAGGTTTTTAATTTATTTTACTGTTGCTTAAGTGCCCAGGGTCCTTTTCTCAAGGGATTTACTTATTTATTCTAGTCAAGGATAACTGAATTCTTTGGCAATATCTTTGCCCTGTGCCCCCTCAATGAAGTCAAGGTGTTTGCTTTCCTTTGTTTGCTTGTGTATCAGCTGAATACTTTTTAATCTCCAACATCTTAGGTCTTTTTGTTCAAATCTTCCTGAAGTATGACTGTCTTCCTGATATCTCTGTTAGGAAATAACAGCTACAAGGCCATACAGGGTAGCCATGTTGAGAGACTCAGTAAGTGCTACACACTGATGTAAGCATAAAGCTGGCTGCAGGAAAACCTAAGAAAGGGAAAAAAACAGCTCCTCAGACCAGATTTGAAGGATTGAGCATATCCCGAAGACCAGGTGAGCAGGGAGCTCTCTTGCCCCGACCCCAGTGATCCAGCTCCTCAGGCAGAGCAGGAGTTGGGAAAACAGGATGAAGGAGTCAGAGGGATTTTTGTGGCGGAAAAGAACAGTGTTTGGATGCCATCTGAGAGCTAAGTGGTACCAAAGCACATGACTGGACCCCCTTTGCTTTATCTGAAGTGGCACAATGAGACACAGCCTTGAAAATAAGGAATAGTTCTGAGTAAGTGACAGCCTGAGTTAAGATCCGTTTGCTGATTATAATGAGCCTGTGAAGTACACCTAAAAGAGCCTTGAGTGTACTCCTTAGTTATATTGGCTCTCCGCAGTGATTATCTGTTTGTCATCTGTGTCTATTTTGGAAAATTATATTTTAGTTACTGTGAGTTAGTCAGCAGCTTGCACAATAAACAGCTAGTCACAATGAGAGTGTCAGACTCCTACTGGGTCCAGTTACAGAAATGTTTCCACCAACAGGATTTATAAATGAAACACGCTAAAAGCCAGCCTCTTAAACACAGGGCTATGGTAAGGCTGTTTGGTGCAGCAGCAGGAGGAGCAGTTGTTTGGAAAAGGTTAGGCAGAGAGTTGAACTGAACTGGACTTCTCTCAAAGCAGTTAGAATTCTTTAATGTTTTTTGGGGGAAGGCGATGGGGAGAGGGATTGCTGATTCAGGAACAGGAAGGATTAATTTTACACCATACAGCACAGCAGAAAGAGGATAGAAAAGTATCAGGGAGGTGGCAATTCAACCCAGCACTGTTTCCAGGGAAGGCAAGATCTGTATTGCAGCTCCATATGTTTCCAGAACCAAACATCAACACAGATTCGACTCATGAATCAGTCTTTTCAGAACTGCTGCCATAAGAAAGAATCATGAACTATTCTGGAAAAAGATACAAATAAAATACCTACAGTAAAATAGTTGTCTGCTTATTTGGTCCTGTCACATATTAGATTGACTGCTTTGGAAGCAATTCATATGCTCCAGAACCCAGTGCCACCAGCTTGAGAGGGAAGCTGCTTTCCAAGGGCATTGGGAAGGCCACAAGAAAGGCCGTGCATGTGTGTGGTTGTACCTTCTGGATAGGGGAGAAGAATACTCCTAAAAATGAGTGGCCTGAAGTAGTTTTTGGGCAGTCATTTTGTTATTTAACATCCCTCAAAAGTGCAAGGTCTTTTACAGATTTCATCTGTGCCACATCCTGTTAATAACATGATCTCATTACCACAATGGTAACAGTCACTTGATGCTCATTTAACAGAAATCTTTCAAAACAACAGTATTAGATTTTCACAGTTGGTTCCGTATGATACAGGTTAACAGTTTCTTAACTCTGCTTTCTTAGCTTAATTACATAATATAGAATTAGTCACTTATGTTGAGCTTTAAATAGAATCAAACATTCATTTTAGTTGTTTTGTCATTAGCAAAGAGTGATCAGCTGAGAACATTTCTGCCATTGGCCTACAATGTCACCGTGAACAGGTACAAGTCTGGGTAAAGTGCAACATCTGTATGGGTTATGCCTGTGCTTTGAAAGATCTGGATTCTCAACAGTCATCAGAATGGTTAAGGTCCAGTCTCATCCTCCTGAAAGAAGTAGCTTCCAATCTTTCATCAGAGGCAGACTCAGCACGTTTACAAAAATAACAACTCCTAGCATACAGCAGATGAAGGGATAAATTCTGCCCTGGAATACCTCTCATCAGTTCTTGCAGCTACAGTTTGTACATATGGAGGGTGGTAAATCTGAGCCCTGCATATTGAAGATCTTTTATCTCAGAAGTTTTCCACAGGCAGGAATCACTCTGACCACCAAGAAAGTTGCCCCACATCTGGGATGGGATTCAGCATCTGTTTGCATTTTTGTGCTTAGTTACCTGGCTACACCCTCTTGGAAATCAAAAAGGTTCTTCTAGGGTAACAGAAAGCAGAATGTTGCCTGTAGCTTTTAGCTACTCCAGTTCTAGGCGCACATATCCCACACACAGTGGTTTGAGAAAAACAGGAAGAAGCAAGATAAGCCAAAGCCCCGGTGACTGCAAAATATACCTTAGTAAGTCCCTAACTGATACTGCTTCTTATCAGATTAAATACCTTAGTATTAATTCCTTTAATTAAATTAATATTTGATTCTCCAGTGATTTTTGGCAGATATTTATAAGCACTCTTCACTGTGGCATGGTGTACTGTAAGTTACATGAGAACTGTTCAGAGCATTTGGATGGGCATTTGAATATGCATTACAAAAACACGAATAAGGGTGTATATCTGTTTACAAACACACACAAACACATTTGTGCATATACAAACACATCAGCATCATATGCAATACAAGACTAGACACTGAGTAGATTTACAGACTGCTAATTTTAGTCTCTCGGGACGCTTTATTCCTCTTATAGTGTTTAATGTGCTCTTTTATGGATGAGGTCAAATTGTATAATAGTCTGCTGATAAATTGTAAGGTGCCTGTGAGGAAGACAATCTTTACTAATAATTACTAACTTTTGACACACAGCAAACATTAATAAAAGATGATGGGGCTAAGGAATGACATGATAGTGCTAAAAGAGCCATGGCAAAGACTAAGACACATACAAAAGTGTTAACCTTTTTTTTTTTTAAATTTAAAATTTTTGCAGTGAGGTTTTATGAAGCATTGCCTGTTTCTTTTTGTCTTCCAGTCAAAATATATTTTTTTCCACTGTTTTAAAAGAAAATAATAATGGGAAGATACAGGAAATTTTTTTACAGATACCTGCCTCCAATTAAACATAATGCATTTAAGATCACTCTGTTACTACAATTTATATTTTTCACACTGTGGAGGAATAATGAATAATTAAAAAAAAAAAAATGTATCCTATCCAAAATAAAACCATGTGTAACAGTGCAATAAGTGTTTTTGTTTGATTGCTTAAGTGGGTGAGTTACAAAACTGACGTTTTATTCACCCTTGCCTTAGCAAGGTACAGACTGTTGCAGAGGAGGACTAACAGTCCTTGCAAACTCTTAGAGAACTATCACATTTAGACCAGCCTTTCTCAATATACCGTCTCCTACTACAAGTACAAAAGTCCTGTTTTGTACTGTTATAAGTAATGGAAAAGGTATGTACATATTCTAGAGCAGCAAAGTGATAAGCCAAGGAATTACAGTTCTAATAGCCTCAACAATGAGTCAGTGTTATGTAGAAAGGTTAATCATGGTTAAGGACTGTTATTCTGTGGCCAGAATACCGTACTTATCCCCATCATTTGTGGCTGGTTTTAAAAGAGACTCTATGATAGGCCTGGCTAAAGCCTTATCGTTGTGGTTTGTGGTCAGATGGGACAGCTGAAGCACCAACCAGAATGTATTTACACACTCAAAAGCAATTTCTGGTGAGATTTCCTCAAAAACAACAGCTAAAGCAGCTGTTAAAGAAGCAAATGATTCCTAAGGTTGAAAACAATATTTGTGAAAATAACACTGTCCTTGTTTGTGGATAGGAACAATCTGTGTGAAATATGTAAAATATGAAAATAAGATCCATCTCCATTATTCCTTAACACGCTATCAATCCTCTGTGTCAAAGGAATAAATTAGAAATAGAAAATTAGAAATGTACAGGCAAACTAGAGCTTTTGTTTTAGATTTTTTTTTTTACAAAATTCTTTTTACTGGAAAATACCAATTTACAATACTCTGAAGTTTTCTCAGTAGTTTATCAAGTTCATTGGATTGTTCACCAAAAAAAATAAAAAGCTTTGTAGAACCAAAAATTAAACAAAAAGTTGTCCTATAAAAACATAGGAATTAGACCTTTCACCTTGTGTGTTGGAGACATGGTTTTGAATCTCAAATCAAGTAACACATAAGCTCTTCTGCTGAGAATCTCCTGCATCTTAAGTGGTTGTCCCACTTAGGTGTTTTCTCCTAATACAGATGCAGACAGAAGGTGAAATTACTATTTCTGAAAAATCCTACAGATGCTTAGATTTTTCATTCTGATGAAGTACAAAACCAAAATACATTTTCCCAACTTGAAATTCCAGTTTTCTAGTCATCTTTAGCAGGTAGAGATTTATATTAACTACAAACTAGTCGTTTTGAGGACTCTGTCCACATCCTGAAGAGAGGTTTGCTTTCTTGCTGTGCAGGCAATCAGTTCCACACCTCAGTTCCTGCAATTCAGCTTTACCCAGGAATTTGTCATCTATGGTACCCTTATCAAGCTAGGTATTTTAACTTAGTTTGAGCTCTTAAATTTGGCTGACTCATTGTGATAGCTTCACTGGGCTAGCCCTTGGCTAGCAGCCAACACAGCCGTTCACCCACTTCCCCCCCCACCCTCAGGGGATAGGGGAGAGGATTGGGGGCAAGGATTAGGAGGCTTGTAGGTTGAGATAAAAGATAAAAACAGTATAATAATAGAAATAAGAGAAAACTAAAAGAAAAAACCAAAACAATAACTAATATTAAAATATTAGTGATAATGATAACAGTAATAAGATATGCAAATGAGTGATAACCCATTAGTACTTTTATCAATGATGTTCTCATAACAAGTCTGAGTTGAAACCAGAACACGGCTCTTCTAACTACTGAGAAGAAAATTAACTCTATCTTAGTAAAACCAGGATACTCATATTTAGATGAATGCACAACACAAAATAAATAAATATATAAAAATAAATCCTGTCAGCCTGGCTTCGTGGCTTTCTCTGTGTATGAATGAAATGGAGGCCCAGATTTCGGAGAAATCAAGGCAATTTCTACCTATGAGGAAATTAGCTCATCCATTTTCAAGGCTCATTCTGGAGATTTTCTGATATAAATCAAGGCTCTCCGTAAGTCCATCAAAATAAACTGAAGCAGTAAGTGCTGAAACAGACCTTTTTGAACACCTATGCTCAACACTGAGGTCAGTCAAAGTGGTTGCAGGCAGCACTGTATTCCCAGGGGCCAGAGCAGTTCAAAGAAACCAAACCTTGCTGCCAGCATGCCCCAGTTGGCTGATTAGCAACCACATTGTCTGCTTTTGTGCTATAATTTCATCTCACAGTGTGTTTTCTGAGGGTGCTGGTCAGTGTTTATTGTACACTGTGACACTTGGAAAGCCTTTCTTTTGCTGGGAGAAAATTGTCTATAAATCCCAACTAAATAGTAAGCAAAGAGATTTCTGATAAGCACCTAACAAATTATTTAAGGGATTCCTAGGACCACGTTTAAAAATTCAAAATGTATTGTCACTATATGTGTTTCACCTGCCCAGACGCAACTTGGCATAATAATGCAACTGTGAGAATCTCTTAATCTTTTTCTGACAGAATTCAACATGACTCTGTAAGTATTATGATTATTATTTACAGAACACCGTGGGCATGTGTGCTATATTCATATATGTCTGTGAACAAGCGCAGCGTGTCCATGTCTCATGGAAATTGCGTTCTGTGAAGGATAGAGAAAGCCTTTTGTTTCAGCCTTGTGTAAGGGCTGGCATGTAGCAGCAGCACTCTAGGAGAAGCCCTGGAGGAATGATGGTGGGACAGTGAGTCAGAGAATTCTCATCTCCTCTCTGTCTCCTAAGGGAGTAATTTGTTTTAGTTCTTTACTGATTGCAATTAATATGCCTCCTCCACCCACTTCCTGCCAACCTGCCTACCCAGAGCACAGCTATTAGAGGACTGGGCTCCCAGTTCAGTCCCATTGCCTGCTGCTCACCTGTGGATGCTCTCACATACCTACCTGGCATCCTCTATGGAAAATAACAGCAAAAGATGAAGAGGCTACCAGTGGAACCAGATGAGAAAACAGGGGGCACTAACAGCAGGAAGGGCCATACTTTGCATTTAAATAATCAGCACTCCAAATGCTCATGCCAGCTCAAGAAAAAACACTCCAGGGGGCATCCGTTCATGGAAGGAAAAGAATGTCCCAATGAGATGTCATTATACCCATTTTACAGATGCAGTTCAGTTGCCTGAACTCCCAGGAAGCCTGAGGTTATATGTAAAATTGTACAGGTAACAGCTCTTCTCATCTTTTCCTTGGTTGGAAATACAGTTACAATGGATGTAAACCGGAGGTGTGGCTGTTCACATGTTATCACATTGTTCTTGATAGGCTGCATTTTGAAAAACTGCCCAAGGACATAAAAACAAAGTCAAAGCTACAGATAGTATTAGGTCCAGGATCCTTTGGTCCCAATCCCCCTAATATTAACTATTACCTAATACTCCCTCTTGTGTTCATTCATATGTTGTTTATGGCTATGTAGAAAGGGTGTTCCTCCTGAATACATTTTTTAATAAAGTCACAGGAGGTCAATCATTTACTATATGGAGAAAAATGGCCCATTTCTAAACTCTTTGGTTAACTTTAGAATCATGGGAAAGTCAGTAGCAGGACTAGTTCCCTACTCCTGGGCACAACTAAGGAAACAAGCCATACCCAACAGTGGACTCTTGGGTCAATATAGAGATGGTGTCCAAAAACTGAAAATATATGAATGACAGCACAGAAAGAGGATATTGTTTGCAAGGCTAACTTTTATTCTCTAAATTAGCACAGTAAAGGCTATATAAGAGAAAGAGAATACAGTATTTTAGGAAATTATTTATGAAATGTAGATGGGCCTTCAGTTGGGAATAGGGCTGGGCAAAATGTTAGTGGTTCTTTGTTCTTGCAGCTGGCCTGTCAAATTACACAGAGCCAGCACAGTAAATAATACTACTATTGTCTGCCTGTGTCAGAGACAGACAGAAGGTACATTTGGACTTGGTCCAAATACCACAAGGGCCACTCATAGCCACAGTGTCCAATTACTGCTTGCCTGACTATAAAATGCACTTTTTTTGCTGAGCTAATTTAAGAATGGTAGCTTTTAATGGGGTTTGTATTAAAATGGGACTGCTGCTCTGGCTTTTGTCTGAAAAAAAAAAAAGTTATACATTGTACAGGAAGCAACAAACACATACACAGTGAAAATAATCAGAGTATGATAACATTAGCACAGCAATGACAACAGTGATAACAAAGTCAGTGCTTTGCAAATGAAAAAAAAGACCAAGTTCTTCCTGAAATAGCCCTGTGCAAAACATGCAAAAAAAATCAACTAAACTCTATCTCAAATAATGAAACAAGTGCATCCACTCGGTCTCTGCAGATGTGAGCATATTGCATAACTTCTTTCAGTCTTTCAAAGAAAAACTGACCACAGATTTCACAGTCTTTGCACAGATACTTTTCTTCAAATCCCAGTCACCCTCATTTTCATTCTCACTGCCAAATGTTTTGGAGAACAGTAAACTGTATGATCCATTTTGCAAATGGCCAAAATTAATTTTTATTAGAAATGACTTTTTAAAAATGTATTTATAGATTATTCATACAGAAGGAAGATCCCATGGTATTAGTGATGCAGAAGCTCTCCTCTCTGCAGTAAGTGTGTATCAGGGCTTTGATTTTCTTTGCCTGTCTATTAGCTAAAGATAAATTTAGGTCTCCTGTTTAGAGCAATCTGCCTACAGTGCACAAGAGATCAGTAGTTGTCAATGATCTATGAAAACTTACTGTGTTTCTCTCCTCTGCCATGCTGACAAGGTGTTAATTTCTTTCTTGGAATAGCAAGCAAAAAAAACCCAGAAAACTGGTGAATTTAGGCGAAACTCATGCAAGGACCATATCACTTGTTAAGGCTTCCTGCTACCACCATTCCAACACAGAAGTCTTACAAGTCTTGCATAACAACAATCAGTAACAGAATATTCTCTAACTTTAAAATCTTGTTCTGTTTGGCATTTTTTATACACACACATGTACATATTCTGAGTGTTCGCAAAAGTACTTTAACTAATAGCTGTAGAAAGGTTTTAAAATATGTGCCACAGGTGCAGAAACATTATCAATCAAAAAGTTAAAGCCTTCATAAGCTCTATGTAGGTGAGTTCATTCTCCTTCTCTTTTATCTTTGGATGTCTTACAGAGTGCTTCATTTGGAGAAAGACCTAAAAGCCACATTGGGTAACAAGAAGGGATAAAAGGGTAAACCTGTCTGTTCATATTTGCCAATCTTCAACATGGAGAACGCAGCAAGCATTCTGTCAAGGAAAATGAGGATATTCTTTTTTGCTTCTTTGAATCCTCAAAAGATGCATCTTCTTTGTAACAGCAAAGAAGTATCTCAATACTTAAGTCAAAATAGCAAACTTTTCAAAGGCTAGAAACTTGGAGCTGTTCATGCGACTTGTGAATCCAGAGAATCATAGAATTGCGTGCTGTAAGATTGTTTGATATGGTATAAAACAGAGAGAATCTGAAAAATTTCATCTTCAAAATGATAGATATGGACAGTCCTTCTCCACAAAGCAACCTTCAATTATTAACAGCAGGACATGTGCTCAGTAGAGTAAAAAAATCTTTCCACTATCTAGAGTGAAGCTCCCTCCAACAGTCATGGTTGATTCTCTTTCTCTTATCTTATACAGAGACATTAATTCTTCTCCAGCACACATAAAACTATTCACATAGGGGGAACTCTTCACCTACAGGGAAAAATTCACATACATACTGTTAAAGTCAGGTTAAGGATGTCACTTATCTTGTCACATAAAAAAAGAGAGATATTCGGTGTTAAAGCACCTGCTTGTTCCTTAATTCATGCTTTTGCAGGAAAACATATTGGTCTGTGGGTTACATAAGCTAACATATAACACCAAGACATTTGTGATGCTGTGAGTGAGTAAAAAGACTGAGGACAGTATCCTCATAAATGAGGTTAATGGAATTACTCTCATACAGCTAACTGGGAAGGATTACACGATAAGTTAGTTTGTCCTCATATATCGTGTTTTAACAGCCTTAAGAAATAACAGAGGATATATTGTGTTATTTTTTTTTAAATTAAAATTCAGATGAAGCTCATTTCCTTTTTCAGATATAATATTCAACAGTTCCTGTCTATGGACTGTCTGGTAATGTAAATGCCACTCACTATGTACCAAGTCCATGTTCTGTAATGTCAAGGACTATGGTACCACAGGGGCTCCTTAGTATGCAAATAATTGATAGAACAGGACATAGCAACTCTTTTGAAATTGTTATGTTTTATTGTGTCAAGATCTTGTTGAGGACTGTTTAATCTAAGGATTCTTAAGAAGATAAAATCTAATAGTTCCTCTGGAGCTATAAAGGTGTCTGATGTCATAGGCTATTTGGACACTCCTCATTACAGTATGAGGAATATTAATACACTGACTATAATGATTTTGTGACTCCTTTGTGGTCTATTATGACTATCTAAAATGTTATAAGGCTGGTCATCCCCATGGTATGTGAGTCTCCACCACAAAAAATAATAATAAAAAAAATCCTCCTTTTTCTTTCCTTCTGTTATCCTTTCTGTAAGGATACATCAACTTTTTGATGGTCTTAGAGAAAAAAAAAAAAAAAAAGACATAGTAAAGAGTTGAAGCTAATGTTTTGAAACACTTCACAAGAATTTTAGTCAGACAGCATCCCTTTGCATTTAGTTTTGAGAGACTGTGGTGGTCAAACATATTTCATCTGATGAAGTCAGTGGAAATTTGCCCAGTATAACACTCTTCCCAGGCAAAGCAACTTCATTCCCTAATTCTTTTTATGGAAATTACTTGCAGTATTGTCCCGGTGTCCATGTCTGTGCATGTCAACAAGAATGTTTTACTACTATTAGCTCTAAGTTCCCCTCCAGATCAGACACTGAAGAGAGTAATAACTAAAAAAGGAAAACCAAATACAGCAATTTGCATTTCAGACTGATGATCTGCCTCAAAACCAGAAGCTCTGAACTCTGTTCCATCTCATAAACTCTAGCAGTTCTTGCTGCATTTCCCCAGTGAATCTGGAATTTGCATAGCTATGGACTCACAACCCTTGGCTTACCCTATCCTAAATCTCTTTGGGACTGATACTCAGCTGAGAGCCAAGATTATTAGGATTTAAATATATATCAAATGTAAAAGTAGGGAGGAGCAGGAATTTCTACAGCAGCAACACAGGGTGAGCCTTCATGATGTGTGACAACAGAGCCTCTGCCATTTCTCAGCTGGAGAGATATAGGGCAGGATTTTTTCATTAGTCCATAAGTGGACCCGTATGTCTATAAAGCTCTTTTTTTCTTTTTCATTATTATTGTCCCTTACTCAGCATATGCTCTGAATTTATGTATTTTAAAAATTTAATTTCTATAAAATATGTTCAATTTTGTGCTGATTTCTTTACTATTTTACCCAAGATGCCACCTGAAAACACACAGATGTTAGTAAATATTATTTACATGCTACAAGACAGGCCCATAGTTCTTTATGCCACATGAGCAGACAATCAAAAAGACTAACAACAGAGAATAACAAGACAAACAGAGGAGGCAGTACTGGTCAGCAAGACCAGAGATGTCCAGAACACATCAGCAGCATTCTTGGCTTCATGTTTTCAGTAAGCATTATAGAAAATCTCTTTAAAGAAAGAACTTGAAAGAGGACAATGTGAACATCTGAAACACATTAATGAGACAGGAATGGCACCAGGAAGGATTTTGTTCAAGTTAAAACAGTGATTGATAGAGGTGACATTCTGGGCTAGAGACAGCATCCCAAAAGAAAAATGCAAGTGGTAAATGGAGTTTGGAGGAAAGTTATGAGAAACAATGAATGCAGAGAAAGCCATTGGCAGGATCCAAAGAAAGAGGGGAGACAGCCAGTGCATTAGTCTCAAAAATAATCAATAAGGAGCATTTTAGGTGGATACTGTCCTTGCAAGATTTAATCTGTCAAAGTCAGAGACACGCAAAATAGGAACATGAATGGGAGTTTCAGAGTGTGAACAGCAAGGAGAGATTATCACTTGAGGACATTATGCAACAAATATTTGCAATATTTGAAACATACAACTAGAGGAGGTTATATTAATTTTTTTCTGTATCAGTCCTCCTTGCACTGCAGAGAGATCAGAGAGGGTGCTAAAATGAGCCCTTTTTGAGTGATCTGCAAAGCCAGCAGTTAAAAAATGCTGAGTCCTTTTTGTGTAGTACTGAGAATCCAAGAGGATTGTTACAGCTTCTTCTCAGGAACTGCTGTGCACAGTTGCTTTGGAAAGCCAGGAGTGTGGGTGTCCATTGCGATTTTAAGCTTAAGACACTTCTCAGCTGTTGGCTGAAGTACAGCAGCAAACTGCTGTCTCATCAATGTACAATAGGAACTGTCAATGTTTTCTGTAAATGTGCCTCAGCATAGATCCTAAATCATTTCAATTTATATCATATCCACTTAAATGTGCATAGTACACACCGAAAAGCATTAGGAAGTTAGTGTTCAGTAACACAGCAGGCTAAAAAAAAAAATATTTTGAAGAAAATTAGTAAAATCCCTTTAAATATTTTTCAAGGCATTTAGTAGCACTCAAAGCCATGTGTATTTGGAAAACTTCCAGAGTAGCAGCATGCACATGCTGCATGTGGTTTTGTGTCCATATAATCCTTATTTCATTTGTAAAGGTCAACAGATAGTTTTATGCTTTGAAAATACTCAACATATATTATATGCACATATATTTAGGTTCTTTATATGTTCTATATGCTTGCTTTAAAGTTCCCTAGTTTTTATATATTGCCAAATATGTGTTGCATCACTGAAGTAAATACCAGTTTTACCTGTCACTTCTTTGTCAGAGAAGAAACTGTCCTTGTGAGCAGTTCTGTAAAAGCTCAAATTCTACCTGTTCATAAGGTGCAAGAGCCAATTTCAGAACAAGGACACTTTAAAAAGTATCCTGCTTTCATGATGAGCTTCAGCTAAGTAGATTCAGCATTTTCTCAAACTACTTCCTTTTAGATTGTGTTGACACTCAGCTAATTTGTTTATTCTTGTTGGAATGTGCAATTTTTTTCAAGATCCATAGATTCAGTGAGTGATAATCCTGCTTTTTCGTACTTTATTGTGAAAAAATATCCTTTAGCTGAGTGATCAACATTTGCCTCCTCTCAACCTGAGCTTATTTTGGTTAAAAGTATGTTTTGATGGCAGACCAAGAACTAAAATTAAACTTGTATAACCATGTAACTCAGGTGATGCAGAGAAGGTAAACTTGTAGCTTTTTTCCACTGAAGTAAGGAAGCCTGTATTTTAGTAGTTTTGATCTGGGTTTTGGTTTTGGTTTTTTTTTTCTACTCTAATATTTTATTTCTTTGGTTTAATCTGAGCATTATTATAATATATAATCATGGAGCTTGTCACCAATCCAGGTAATAACTCAAATGAAGAATGGATGAACTAATCACAGCCAAGATAAACCTTTCTAATGCCTGACTCCCTTCTTGTATGCTCCTCCACCTCAGCTTACATATAAGAACACAGGACTGGAAGAGACTTTCTAGTCTTCAGATCTGAACCCCTAAAACAATTCTTTCCATTTGTACTTATATTTTCTTGTTCGTTCAACAGAAAAGAAAAAAAAAACCAAAACATGAAACTGAGGGATGATCCAAAGTATGTTTCTATCCCAAACAGAAGAGAAGCCAAAACTATTCTAGACACATTTTTTTTTCTCTCCACCACAGTCTTCAGTGTAAGTTCCTGTAAATTCAATAATGTTTGTGACATTATATCAGATGTTGTGCCTGAATCAAGAGCAACTCTTTGAATTTGGGGCCGTATTCAGAAACCATGGCAAAAAACCCTCTTCAGTTAATTTGGCAGTAAGAAACTGATCTGAATCATCACATTTAATATGAATTTCTACAGTGTAGTAATTTCTGTCTAAGCTGGCTGTGTAGACACCCTTCATAATCAACACAGAATATTAAGCATTTCAAGGGCACAATTATTTACTTTATTTTAAAATAACCATCTCAGACCTGTGTGCTCTAAAGATACATCTTTCTCTCTGATACATGTAATGGACCCTGGAGTACCTAGTTCAGATTTGGATGTCTACTTTTTAAAGGGCTGAAACAGGTGAAAAAACTCCACCTCAGACCTTGTAGGCAAGGTAAGGTCAACAGGAACCAAGCCATTCCCTTGTGCATTGTTCCTTCAGTATCTTAACCATGATAGACTATTGGGCTATTTAACTTTCAGAACAGTTATCTCTCCTGTTTTCTAACAAAACAGAAAGCAACTTTATATCCTGATAGTTCCCAATAATACTTTTTTCTTCCAATGCATCCAGTGGTCTATTCAACAAAATATTTAAAATCAACTTTAAGTAAACCATACCATCTTTTCCTGTTCATCAATGTACTTCATCATAGAATCATAGAATTATAAAATCATGTACATGATGTTAAGGATCTGCAGAGTTCCTCACCAACTTAGAGATGCAAACTTCCAGCATAACAGTCTATTGCAATGTACCTATTCACTGACTTGCAGTTTCACAAGGTGAACAGAGATGTCCCTGGTGAAAACCAACCAAGATATCCACTGTACTTCTGAAATCTCCAGATACACTGGAGATTGTCTACCATATAAATGCTCTGATGAGACCCAGCTCATTCCTCATTAAAAGATTCTCATTAACTTTTGTGGGATTGAGATCAGGTCCTTGACTACCAAGGTCATAAATCAGTTCAAATAATCTTGTAGAATTTTAATGGCATGGTCTAATTGAGAGGGGAGGAGAGGAGAGGAGAGGAGAGGAGAGGAGAGGAGAGGAGAGGAGAGGAGAGGAGAGGAGAGGAGAGGAGAGGAGAGGAGAGGAGAGGAGAGGAGAGGAGAGGAGAGGAGAGGAGAGGAGAGGAGAGGAGAGGAGAGGAGAGGAGAGGAGAGGAGAGGAGAGGAGAGGAGAGGAGAGGAGAGGAGAGGAGAGGAGAGGAGAGGAGAGGAGAGGAGAGGAGAGGAGAGGGTGATGTCATCACTTAACAGAATGTACATCCTCTACTACCCCGCATAGTCATACATTGCAGAAAGTATCATACACAAAAATGAATCATCAAGAAGCCTTTCTTTTCTGGCAATGATAGCAAGTGCCCCAGAGCATATGGAAGACCAATCACTTAGAAGGCAATTGAATAAAGAGTTTAAATGTATACAGTCACCTACATTGTAAAATCAAACTTTTGAAATTAATACATTGATCTATTAATTAAAAAACAGAATATTCCTTTTTATAACATAAATTGATTAAATTAATAGTGAAGAATTAAATTAGAATAAAATAATAGTCAAAATAATGGAAGATATGAGCAAGTAAATGAAAAACATTCAGTCTTACTACATGACAGCATACTGCCTTTGGAGGAACAAAGCCCACTAACAGATATTCTATAAAGTACCTCATCATCATAACATAGCTCTCACTAACTCATACTTCAAGTCTTTGTTTTGGTTGATAACATAGGTTACTGAGTCACAGCATGCTTTTTTTCCCAAATCTATGAAGTCTCAACTGGCAATACCAGCTACCAACTCCCCTTATTCATGTTTAATTCTTTCAGTCCATGTGTTGTTTAAGACAGACAGTTTTGTTTTTTTTTCTCTTAAAGGCTACTTTATTCTCTTATAACATTGCATCTTTAAAACGCAGCTTACCAAAAACAAATATAAAAGTTATCTCCATGTTGGGGGCTTCTTTAGTCAATGAATATAATTTCATCAGGTAACCCATGAAAGCAACAAAAGTGTTATCAATTTTCAACCAAATCTACCTTGTTGATGCAAAGTAAACCCTGTGAGAATGACACAATAACAGAAAAATCACATAGTAGCCAATTTCAGAGGTGAAAATTGTAAACTTCTGAATCCCTAAATAAAACTTCTAAACTATAAAATAACCCTGAGATTCAGTTCTGCATGTGTTGCAGACTATAGTTATACATGTGGCACCAGAGTGAGAACTCTTGTCCCTTCTTCACTGAGTAAGGGAAGCGATATGTAAAAATCTGATTGAGAGAAAAAAGGCCTTGTGATGTCATGGGGGAAAAAAAAAACTATGGATGTAACACAGCAACTTATTCAGTCTCTGAAAGTAAAGAAATATTATTTCCTTTGCCAAAATCAAGTGCAATTATTCCTATTATTTTTACTTCAGCATTGCCTTGGGGCCCCAAGTGAGATCAGATCCCCTTTGCAAACACAGTGGGAAAGTTTTTGCCTCAAAGATTTTTCAGCCTAAATAGGTTATGCAGACAAAGGATGAAGATGGGAACAGAAGCACTGTGCTCAGCGATATACAATAGTCTGCAGCAGATCTGCCAATAGAGTTAATGCTTCTGCCCCTGTATTCACAACCTTGACCAGGTTGGCTCAAGAATAATGTTCCCTCACACTAAACTGAAAAAATACAAGGTGGCGTAATACTGAGATTTAATTTGAACCATGCCTCTGGTGAGAGCCCATATTCATACAGATGAGCAACATAAGTTCTACATGGTCATAGGCATTTTCAATTTAAGAAAAAAAAATAGCATTACAGACTATCCTTTTAGCATTCAGCCCTCATAGCTTATTTATAAATGGCTGCTGAATCTCAAAATGACACTTGGAGCTCTGAGTAGCAGTAGCAAGCAGAGATTTCCTTGCAAATAAAGTGATTTGATTCCTAGGAGGTTCTCTTTGAGCACTTTATAAGTCAGTCTTGTTATGTGGCAAAGAAGCTTGCATATTTACTTACAAATGGTTAACTCTATAAGTCCACACTTGATCAGAATGCAGTTCCAAGAGATCATATTTTTTTCTGCCCAACATGCAAGTCCTGTAGTAAGGACAAAACTATGTTAGGTGATTTTTTTGTTCTTCATAAAACACACAACAAGTAAGATATACAGGATGACAGAATTTTCAAATTTTGTACTAAAATTGCTTTATACGGTATTAAGGACCAAACTGTGACACTTCTCTCACTCTGGGGCTTACTACCTTACTGCACAAGTTAAATTCACTAGACTGCTCTTTGAATACAACTTTATATGAAGCAAATGTATCACAACGTAGTCCTCAATTCACACTTGTGGTTTACAATCAACATTATCCTTTCCATTTTAGGAAGATTATGAAGATGCATTTCTGTAAAGTATTTGTGGTACAAGGAGCCTTAAGAATGAAGCCTATAAAGTTCTGACGAAGAACCAAGGAAAGGATTTGCAGGCTAAGAAAATAGCCAGTCAGCTTGGTCTCACTTGTAGAAAATAGCAAGTTGAAGACTGAAAACATAAATTAAATAGGGTGGTGTGCCTTGCAAGCAAAGATTTTTTTTTCATTTGCTTCCTCAGATTATATGGTTTAATGAGGTGCCTTTCTTTGCCAGAAAAATTTACTAAAGTTCATTAAGGAACACTCAAAATATTTCCAAATTCCAAAACAGGGAAAAGTGCATCTCTGGCTGAGGTGTGCACCATCAGCTCCTGCCGGTTGCTGGTTCCAGAAGGTGTGCAGAATCAGGAAGAAGATAATCATCACCTCGCTCAAATGGGACCTTTTTCACTGGAATGCTGAGGTTGGCTTTCAAGGAGTCAAACTCTCCACCCAGGTTACTCCCTGAATTCAGCCTACAACTTCATCTAGAACTGGTTATTCCAAACTCAGCACTGGAGGATAAAGCCTCCCTTTTTCTTATTTCCCCTGTTAAGTACTCCTGTGTACTTTTCCCAGACTAAACAAGCAACCATGACCTGCAGCCATTTACTCTCACACAAACAATTAACTTAAAGCATGTGTCCTAACATGAATTGTGGCTCCACAACAATCTAGCATTCCTATGGGAAACAGCCCAAATTAATAACAGCCTTCTTTCTGCAATACCTGAAGTGCCCTCTCTTAAATGAGAGAGATAAGAGTACTTTTCTTTTTCTTCTTCCCCCCCCTCCCCAGCTTTGGACTAGAACAATTGATTTTAGTCTTAGAACGGTCTCCCACAGAACACTTACAATACTCACTGTAATGAATACAGTCGGCATCTATGTTCCTATATTGCATCACTGCTTTCCCTAAGAAAATATGAGAGTTAAAGCACTAATCTTATTTCCAATATAATTACTCATTTTCACATGCTCTCACTAGTTAGTACTTTCTTTCTTTGGACTCTGTCCAAAAGACTTGTAAGTGTGTTGGGTTTATTTCCCTCCACCTCCCTGAAAATTTGAGTTGGATCCTTTTACCATTTCGAATCATATCAAAGTGGAGGGAAAAACATGCATTTGTTCCCATAATTTTGAAAACACTTTCAAGATTATTTTATTCCTCTAAGTAAGTCTGCTGGCCTGATCACATCAGTGGCTTCTTGTGTGAGATGAGCAAAAAGCCAATCTGCATATCTCTGAGGTGCCAATCTTACTGAGGCAGGCCTTCTCTTCCTGACCACTCCTTGGTAGCACTTGAACTCACAGTTCAATTTGGGACTCAAAACCTCACAGGGGCATTAGTGTCAGAGGAAGCATGTGTACTCTACTTCCTCACTTTAAACTATAAACCCTTTTTCTTTTTCATTAAAATGCATTAAAAGACTATAGACATGAGGGACTCCTCTACCTTCAGCTATCTTAAAATTCTTTTGTGCAGCATCATCACTTTCTTCTTCCATTTTTCTTCAAAAAAAAAAAAAAATGTCCTTTACACTCACCACAGACAAATTCATGTTTGTACTATTCTACTGTCTCTCTTAATAAAGCCTAGAAATGACCCTAGGATAGGGCAATAAGAATGAGTAATTTCCCATTTCCTAATAGAATATCTTCTTGCTCTTTTTATTCAGCTGCTACCAAGGAAATTTGCTTTTGGTCTGTTGAGGTGAGGAGTGCTTAGGAGCTTGGGACATGATTCTCCGGATGTTAGGCTGGATTATTTGTCCTGCTCTAAATTCTGCTGATTTCAAAACTCCACAATATTCACATAGCATGCACTGCGGTGATCCTTCATCCATGGTGTTCACCCTTATTTGCAAGACAGGTGAAAAGAGCTGAAAAGCACCCAGAGGTCCCTGCTAGGTGCTTCCTTTCCTGCAGAAGGCACCATTCACCATTCAACCATGACTCATCCATGACATGAAACAGTGTCATAAAGGGCAATTCTTCCTACTTAGGTAGAGGGGGTCAAGAGCCAGGTATTGGGGAGGGAGTTTGGCAGAAGCTCTCATTGCCTGCAGCTGGACCTTTCTCCCAAGTCCATAGTCTAACAAGGAAGAGAGTTCCCTTGTAAACTGAGAACTAATTGTTCAGGACATACAACACAGGTAATGGAGACTTTAATAACATGCATCAAGGTGGTTTAAAATGAGGTGGACTGTAACTCAGTCACAAAATAGATGGAAAAATTACACTTAATCTTTGGGCCCTTGTTCAGAATTATCCAGGTAAATTCCAGTAAACATCAGAGGAGCTCTGGAAGGTAAAAGTTTCCAATTTGGCCTTTTGTTTTAAATGCTACTGCTACAAAGTTACAACAAAGGTGTAAAAACTAGGACTCCTTTGTTGATATTAATTCAACTGCTTGAACCTCTAGAATATTTTTCCCCCAGTTTCAAATGTCCCATTATACATGCTCCACAAAATGCAGTTCATTTCTATACATCAACTAAACGCTGTTTTGCCAGCCTTTGCTTTTGTGCCTCCTAATGCCTTTAATTTACCTATACAGCCTTAAGTTCACATTCCCATATATATGTCTATCTATTTTTTTTTTTTAATTCAACACATTAAAATCCTGCTCCAGGCTTCTCCTGTGATCATCCTCTTCCCATTTATCTTTCAGACAGCAATAAAAATACGTAAATATTAAGCCACAAAAACTGTATTACTGTAATGTTAAGGATGTGACTAACACCCACAAAACGCCAGAGGTTTCAAAGTCAAGGCTGCATGTTGAGCCTGACTCTTTCAACACTCATGTTAAGTAAAATTCAATTAAAAAAGCTCTGATGAGTTGCAGATAAGATTATTTTACTACCACTACTACTTGTAGTAGTTGAATTATGGGAATGCTTGCAACATTAACAGTGTCCATGCACCATGGGACAGAACCACAGTTTTGAATGCAATTAATACAGCCTATGTTTGGAGGAAGCTGAAAAAACAGAATAAATAGCCACCACTCCATCTCTCTCTCTATGATTCTCTGACTACTGGGCACAGGGTCAGCCCATTGACACAGCAGAAGACATCTTAAGGCTGCTCTAATTTACACCAGTTGTCAAAAGACCCAGGAAAACAGAAAGATCAGCAGTGGGTAGGTGAAAGCTAACAGGATCTTTTTACAAACTGAAGCTCTGCACCACTAGGAACTATTCACAAGATTTGAGAACAGCATACATTAAATAGACTGGATAGGTTAGTGTGCAAGCTTCCCCAGTACTGCACTGTTTTAGGTACAGGTAATGAGAAGAGATTAGACGAGCCTGGACTATTCTGCATGAAAAAGACTTAGGACTTGCACATCTGAGCATTCATTTACGCCCATGTAAATTAAGCCCAAATAAGATCATCACAACACTCTAAGTGTGTGATAAAGTGCAATACTTTCTACATTAGCTATCTCAAATGCTTTACAATATGAACTGATTAAGCCTCCCACATAACATTTGCAAATATGTATCACTATCCATAGTTTACAAATACAGTTTTACGTGACTTGCCCAGGGTTGCAAAACTAAACTGGTGAAATCAAACACTGTCCCAGGCAGTGCATGGCAGCTCCTTGCTGCTTAGAGTAGTCTCAATTGGAAGCAAAATTCTGCCATTCTCTTTTGTACTTTGAGCCATCTCCAAATCCCTGTGTGGAAAACAGTAGGTTTGCATAAGAAATTATATACAAGGAACTTTCTAGAAGCACACTAAAGGAGGATCTTGCCAACATTTGAGGATAGGTTGATAATTAAAGCCTGACTGTCCAAAGTGTGTAAGTGATAAAGCAGTCCTATTGAACTGTGTTCAGCTTTAAGTAGGTAAGCAACCTTCTTGATAAATTCAGCAGCATGAATTTTAATTTTCCTAAGTGATTTGTAGGTAGATTGAAAGACAAAAGTCCTTCTTCCATGAAAAACAACTCTGGTACTCACAGAAAAAATGCTAAAAATATCTGTAGATAATTAAAAACTTACAGCTGGTGAAAATGCATTGTTTCATTTACTACTAAACGAAATACCAATATAAGAGGTTAGCACTTTTCTATTGTTTGCAATTCACTACCAACTGCCCTCTTCATTGGAGGGAAAGCTTTGCAAAATCAAGCTTAAGATAATACTTTATTGCCTTTTATCACACATCTTTGAAAATCAGGCCACAAAGTCCTAATTAACTAACATTAGCAGTCTAGTACTTCTTGGAGCAAACAGTATCAGATCTGAATTACAAACAGGTATTTCTCTGCCCCAAACCTGTGTTCAGTCTCTGATAAAGAGTGCAATTGTAAAGACAATATTAATTAAAAGTGTTTTCTTTATATCATTCTCCTGTTCTATGTGTGCATAGTGAGAAACAGACATTTTTTTCTCCAAACGCCAAAGTAAAAAAAAATAGCAAAAAGCACAGAAAAGTACATTTGAAGTAGGAATAATTATCCCTCTATATTTTCTGTGTTACTTTTGCTTTTTAGACTGTGGAAGCACTTTTAGCATAAAGAAAAGCTGAACAATTATATAGGAACTAAATTACTAATTCAAAGCAGCCACATAGAAGTCTGTGTCTCATAGGCAGCAAATTGTAGGTGCTACTGGTTTCTGCCGTCAGATAAAGAAAGTAGCAATATGTTCTTGAAAACTCCTTTACCTACAGGGTGAAAAGAGGCAGCAACACTGATTGGTTCCCAGATAACAGAGTCATCCTCCATTCTTTGCCTAAGAAACCTATCATTAGCTGGGCAAAATGGCCTTGCAGGAAAGGGCAGAGAAAATACACACAGGCTCTATTTATCTATTTATAATTTGTTTATTTATTTTTACACTACCTCATTGTCAGTGGGCAAACGGGCATGCACATTCTCATTTTGATAGGGAATTAACATTTAAATGTGGAAACATAAAAGTAGTGGCAACCAGATATCGACTAGTGTAATCATTAATCTCAGCAAAGAAAACTACAAGAGAACTTCTGCTATCAACACTCGGGTGCTACAGCTTTAGGCCTGTAAGCTATATCAAACAGAAGACTTACTCCATCAGTTACAAAACAGAGTGCATTCATTTGCCCTGAAATATAAACAAAATACATGAGAGGGAGGAGTCAGTGCAATGACTTCTTTAAAATTCCTTCCCCAACAATCCCACACAGTGTACAATTATTGGCATTGTAGTGGTTTAATCTTGTCTGTTCGCAAACCACAATAAGTATCTTGGTCACAACCTTAATGAAGTACATAGTTCTGATTTTGATCTTATATTAACTTTTCACAAGTCAGGAGTTCCTCTTCATTTAAGCTAGTATGTAGAGAGATCAGTCAGACGTATATCTAGAAATCTGCCATAGATCTTTCTATGCAGTGCATAATTCAGCACTGTGCAAAGACACACAGGTTGTCTTTTGGTTTGGATTTTTTTTTTCTTCTGGCAACCATTGTGGTCTCCTTCATAAAAGGTTGTGAGAGGACATAGATTCAGACATGCTGGAATGTAGTCTAATCTCCTCATTTTGATCTTTTGAAAAGAAAGATGTCTTTATTTACTTTTTTTAAATACACATTGTCTTTCAAAATATAAATACTTTAAAAGAAGGAAAGAGAGATTGGAAATCAACAAAAAAGGAAGACATTATTTTAATTGTCTAATCAGCTCAACCTTTGGGAGAACAACCCTAACCTTTGGACAGATGCCAACTGCCATTTAGGTATTTACATCTGTTTATCCTCTCAGTCAGATGTCTTTTGTCTTAGGTTTGACATGGGAGTACAAATGTTCTGACCTCTACAAGCAGTTCTCAAATATTGGATAAAAGGCTTCTTTTCCCCTTTTCTAAAAGGATGAACACACACTTTTACCATCCCTTTTTCCTCTTTACCAGTTATACGCTTCTGAGGTAGTTGTTGACAAGACCTACATAATTCAGTTTATGTGTGTGACTAGAATTTCTCAAAGGCTCTGCTGGAGTTTGCAGCTAGTCTAAGTCAACCCTCTACAACACTATCTCAAGTTTTCAATATATGCCTTTACTTTGCAAATTGTACCATCACACTAGCATTGCCACATATAATATGGAAAACTTAGGGCTTTTGTAGAATTTGGGGGAGGATGGTTGTAAGACCTAAAAGTCTACCTGAAGAAAAATTCCATTCTATGCATGCATAGACTTTCTTCTTAAAAAAAAAATCCCCTTTTTTCCACTGTACATGGCTTTTCATGTCCACATATAGTTTGACAGATAGTAAAGAGAGTAAAAATAATTATCGGAAATGGTAATCTTTGCAATCCCTCTCTTCTCTGGCATCAAAACTGGATTTTTCTCAATACGTATACCACCTTGCCACTAAAAAAGCCATCATTTAAGTATGTAAATAATAATAGCTCTATTGTGGTTTTAAAGAACTCGGTGAATATCATGTTTCAGCAATCACTGAATGTTTTCTTCAGGTTTGGTATGAAACATAGCAATAAAGTTATCTCTCAGCTTTATAGAACCCAAAATATTTGATGGTGTCTTTATAAGATCAAATGGAAATTAAAGTCTGCGGAGGAAGTTCAAATGAAGCTTCCAGCTAGAACTGAAACATAAAAAGCTTCAAGTTAATTGATAAACTCCAGGCAGAGAAAGAAGCCTCTAGGCTTGGCTTGGCTGTTCTCTCAGTCTACAGCAGTCCCAAATACCACTTAGCTTTAATCATGCATGTAGTTGGAAGCAGAACCAGGAGGTCTCCCCGAGCTCTGCACCTTTCCTGGCTGCCTACAGAGCCTGATATACAGGAACTTTGTTGAGGCTTTTGGGGCTACCTTCCATGGTCAGTAAGCCTCACTTTTCTGTCTAGGGCAGAAAGAAACAAACTTTCTCATCGGCAAAACCAATTAACTTTTTGCAAACTTTGTTAAATAAGTAATAAAAAAAAAAAAAAGCTGTCATAATTTGCCACATTGTTTTCATAATCGTACCCAGAGCTGTGCCACTCATGGGCATTTATTCTTGGAGAATGATTTTTTTAAACTGAGGGATACTAGAGGATGTGGTCCACAGTACAATAAAACTCCTTCTCAGAGAACAGAAGCTGAGTAAGAATTCATGTTCAAATGCTGAAAATGTTGATTTATTGTAACGTTTAGTTCCCATTTTTTTAATTCTCTCCTAGGTGCAATATTGATATTTCCCATTATGTTGAAGATGTCAGCAGCAGGTGTTGGCTGGCCAAAACTCAAAATTGGTATTATAATGGAAACAATTTTTCTGAGTACAAGATCTTTAGGATGAGGTATATATTTTTCTGTGTATCTGAAACAATACTGGTATAAGGAAGATCATTACTGTCACTCATATAAGTAACATGGCTGCCATCAGTTTCACTGATAATTGGAATTAGAGCAATTAAAAGGGGCAGTTGGGAAGGTGTTCACCCTAAATGACCCAGTGCCCTAGAATGCCTTTGTGGTCTAAAATAATGTGGAATCCTCATTTTCCTGTTTGAGATTCATTCTCTTCACCAGGCCTTTATGAAAAACTAGAGCTCTCTGAAGTCTAGGGCAATGTACTAGAGTTTTGTTTGTTTTTATATTTGAAGCTGTTGCCAGGAAAGGCAAGCTAATTGAAATGTGGAGATGCTTCTGTCATTTAATAATTAGCAAGCACTCAGAAAATATATTATTCATTTTTTAAACATAAATAATTAAGATGTAATAATGACACTTTCATAAATAATATTTCATTCTCTGTGAATACTCTCCAGGATTTCGTTACATCCTAAACCTACACCTTGCTCCCAGCTAGTAAATGCCTTTTCTGCAGCATTCACTGAAAGCAAATGGGGTAAAGAGATCTCAACTTCCTTTCCTTTTAGATATCTGTGGGAACATCTTTAAGAGTTCCCCTCCTCCTTCCATACCTAGAAAATTAGCCCTTTTTAAGCAGCCAGACTCTTAGGTATTCATATTATGCAACCAGAATGAGTTGTAACCAGAATGCATCTGAAGGTGGGTTTTGGGTTTTTTTTCACATGTAAAAGCATGTAAGCATCAAACACCTATAATTTTGGGATCCCAAAGTTTACACGCTAAGGAAATTGGTGAGTACTAAAAGTAACAAGTCTGTGTTTCAGTTAAAGATTTTGTAGCTTGTTTGGTTTATTTGAAGTGAATATTATATAAAGATACAACTAGGCAGAATTCCAGGAGAATATGTTCTCTTATTTTACAATCAAAAAGCCCAGTCCTGCAGACAATAACTACTGGATATAGTCCCAGCATGTTTCAATCTCCTCTCTCTTGCACCCATGTAGGGCCATTGGACCTGAAACTATGACCCCCTTCATGATGCAGTGGTAGCATAAATATACAGTGCTTCAGAGCAGTATAATAAAACTACAGTATAAATAAAAATAATCCCAACCACTTTAATTAATTTATTCTTCATTTATACTCATGTAAATATAAGGAAATCGGGGCTGATTACTTCCTGGGAGTATTTGTGGTTGTAAAACCCTTGGAATTTATTCTTCTCTTTTCTGATATTATACAGCTGACTTAAAGTCAATGTAAATGTAATTTACATTAAGAAACTTTTCTGTGACAGTCTTGTTTAAGTGTATATAAGCATACATGGGAAGCACAAAAATTGCAAGTGCAAGATTTACCATACTATGTCATGAATCAACAGTATAATTTTAAGTCCTCTCATTCTTATATTAAAATAAACTTTCTGTACCTAGAATGAAATAAGTAAAAACAATGGCTAGAATAGAGCCTTGCCCACTTACCAAAGTGCTTGCAAATCTCCAGGAAGTGCTGAAGAACAATGCTAGGGATTAATAAAAATTCCCCCAGAAAAATGGGAAGATAACATAACCTGAGTACTGGGAACATTACAAGTCTCCTGCTGCAAGGCACAAAGAAGACAGGAAAACAGATGAGAACATGCCCAGGTGGAACCAAGAGTGTTAAGGTTAACAAGAACCAAAACCAGTGGATCAGATCACCATGGATTTCAACCACATTAATGCTTTGCAGAAAACAATAGAAGAAGGCAACGGAAAGGTTTGAAAATAATCTGGTATATTAACTGAATGATGACTGCAGTCTCGGTGCAGCTTTGTCTAGCCCAACCAAATGGTTTCAAAACTTCATTGATGCCAGCTACATTATCAGATATATCAGTATCCATATCAGTTGTAACATGCAAAGAATTGCTGAGATCAACAGAAACCCAGTGCTTGGAAAGAGTTAAAACGCATGATTAGACACAGGGCCAAAATCAAAGGGCCTTCACCCATCCTACAGTTGGTGCTATCTCAAAGTATAATCACACCCTCGGGTGGCATAATGCTATTTACCAACTAACTTGCCTATATTTGAGATGGGCAGGACAGAGACTTTTGTTTAGCATAGATTTAAATGCTGTCAGGCAAGAACTGCAGCCGTGACAACCGTCCAGTAACGCTCTCAACTGGGGAAAAAAGAAAAGGAAAGGAATGAATCAATTAATAAAAGGTGTGTGAAAACATGGACACACAGGGTCATAGACCTCCCTGTAATAAACAAACACACGACACTGAAGGAAGGTATGAACAGAGGAGAGAAGGAGAAAGAAGTTTTGTAAGACTCAATGATCTAAAGCTTTCACCCAGATTTTTACATCTGTGCTATTTCCCCAGCAGAAGTCTAAAGTCCAACAGAATTGATTGGTCTGCTATTTAGCAATACAGAAAAATGCCAGCCATGAACAAGATAGAGAAAATAATTTGTTTATTAACCTTTTATTCTGGTCTGAGCTGCAGTGACAAAAGGGAACGGAAACTGTAAGGACTCCTATGCCTCTACAAGCTACAATGAGATGTGCTTCTTGCCATCACTTATATTGACTTTACAGTCAGGTCCAACACAGAGCTCTCAGAACATCCTGGTTAAAGATGTGTGTTGAGAAATGGCTAGTAAGACCCCAAATGACACAACTTCTCCTTCAGAATTTTGCCTCAAAAAGAGAATAAATAGAATGGGTGAAGTGTATTAATGAAAACTAACCCTTCTCCTCTTTTTGGGGCCTGCCTCACCAAAAAAAGAGAAGGAAAAAGTAACAGATCCAAAGCTCCTTCCTTTGAACTAAAGGTAGTATGCATAGAACTTAAAAAAGGATTTGAATTTTCACAGTGCATTGGCATACTGTGCAATTTAATGCCAGAATAGGTCAGTAAGTCAAATACCATAACCAGAGCTTTTAAAGGGCTGTATGTTTCATGACAACTAACAACATTTGAAGCTATCTGAACTAAGATAATGAGGATAATCAAATCTCATGCTTCAGTCTACAAAGTGATTACCTATAGAACTTGAGCAAGATTTTTTCCTCCATGTGCTAAGTGCACCGTTGGTTGGTTGATTTATTTCCTTACAAGGAGGAAGGTTTCCCTTTCCTCTGCTGCACTGGATATTTCCTTTGCTGAGAAGAGGATACAAGCTCACTCTTCCAGGTATGCCAAAAACTATTTAGAGATCTGGCTCGGAAGGGAAGTACTCTGTATGTGAATTCAAGCTAATGCATTTTATCTTGTAAATGAGGCAGATGAAGAGAACATACGTAGTTGGTTACAGCAAGTCAGCTGACAGTCACTAACTTGTTAAACTGCTGTAATACAACCATATCCCATACTGTGCCTGTATCCTGGGGAGAAGAGGGACAAATAGCTGAGCATGATAAGATGCCATGAGGAAAATCCAGTGTGGTTTTTTTTCCACAGCTTTTTGGATTTTCACAGACTGCCTACATTGTACAAACGGGTGCTTTTGTCAGTACTTTTTAAAATCAGACTGCTGTGCAATCTTGGAGTCTTCCTTTTTCTTCCTTTCTGCTTCTCTCTTCTTATAAACACATTCACACACAAACACACTTTTATAGAGATAAATCTTAAATAGCCATATATGTTTCTCAAGGCTGTCTGATGTGGTGAATATTAAAACTCAGATGGAAATTCTCCTTTGGGTGAACACTCGGAGAGCATTGGAAATTCTTCACACACATATCCACAACATCCACAACTCCACAGACAGACACAGGTAAGCTGAAAGAGCAATCATGATACCATCTGTGTTTGGCAGAAGATTTCTAACCACTTTGCTGCTTTCTCTCTCTCATCTCTCTCAGTGTGAAGAGACTGAGGAACCCATGGAGATTCGGTGAGAATTTAAACAGAACATATTGAAGGCTGCACTGACAACTGTGGATTCAAAGCACATGAAAAATGAGTGCTGGAGAAGCAATGGTGCTATGGATTCAGAAGGGATCTCTGAAGTGGCTAGCACAGGCAACAGCTACAAGGGCTCAGACTGCTCTTCCCTTGCTCCCCCATCCCCACTTCTACTTTTGTATGCAAGGTTTTACTGCTTACAGCAGCTGGTTGCTGTTGATACTAACTTGAGCAACTCTCTTAAGTATATGACAAAGTAAACCTCATGTACCTTGAATGAAGAATGCTGAATTCATGTGCTTTCTGACAATGTATTCATTCGTCATGCACATTTTCCTTTAAAAGGGAGTCAAAAAATTTTAAATTATAATGGTTGTTCTTTTTCTTGATGTCTGTCATGTTAGTATCACACACATATAATCTCCATTTTTCCTATAGCCATGCAGGATCAATTTCCTTTGCATAACTAGAAAGTGGGCCATGCATTTTTGAACCTAACACTTTCTTCTGGCCAAACTGAGGACCTTGGCACTGGAATGATGATCACTGTTACTCTAGACATGAATGTGATATTCTGTCTAGGAAGATATCTACAGAGCTATAGGAAAGAGAAGAAGAACAATAAGAGGGAGAATCTTATTTTCTTTGTGGCTTTCTAGAGATGAACATATCTGTCATAGATGTTGAATTCAAAATAGTTTTATCCAGCACAGAAAATGGCAATGGAAGGAAGAACACTCCTATTTTCTTAATAGTGAATTTCTCTTCCACACTCCAGCCAGCAGCAGAGTATCACAGCATATCTAAGTTAACATTACTGCATTACTTAGCAAATGTATGCAAGTAACTGGTCCGTATAGTCTTTTGTCCAGGCTTTGAGGCCTTGAGAAGACCAGAAATTTAAACAAAATGTTCTGCAACCCAAATGGATAATGGTACATCCATTACTTCAGAGTCTTATTGAGTTTTTGGATTATATGACTCAATTTGTCATTTGGTTGGGAAACACATAAAGTTTGTGTGATTATGGATAGAAATGTCACTCTGTAAAAGGAGCCAGAAAATACTAAGATCAAGCCAGATCTTGTTCTGCCTCCTCAGCAAAAATGTCAAACAAATTCTAATTGCCCTTTTTTTTTTTTTTAATGGGCAATGCTTTCTCATTTATTTATTAAAATAGTATAGGACAAGTAGAGATCTAAAAAAACCAGCAAATCTCACAAAATTGAAAACAAAAAACTCACAAAATGTGCTAGGGATGTAGTGTCTACAGCCCAGAGTAATAGTTTTCTTTTCAAATAATTACTTTAATAACCTGTAATATCAAACCTCCTTACTACCCTTAAGGGAGGAGGAGGAGGCAGAAGACAGAAAAGAACAGCTTTATTTTTGAGATACCTGCCTGAGTTTGCAGAATAGATGATTTGAGATCTTATCATTTTGCTTACGCTCCATAATTAATCCAATCATCTTAGCACTCAGGATACTGTTAAGTATTTTTTTAGAAATCCAAAGAGACACAACCATGACCCAAAGACCACTGTATCTGTGAAATGAGCCACTTTAATCTGAAAATTATTGAAAGAAATAAGAACCTCTTAAACTTAATTTTGAGAGTGACTTTTTGTCTCCTTTTGAGATCAATTAACACAGTATAGCTTGCATATCTCAAACAAATCTGTTGTCACTGGAATGATGATGAATATTAAGGGCAAAATTCTGAGGATGTAGCATCCACAAAGTATAACAGGCTTTAAACATCATTCTTTTTTCATTTTATTAGTAAATAAATGGAAGCTTGTTAAAAAATGTTGCATGTATTTGAAAAACTGGCCCAGAATGCTATCATCAGAAACTACAGAGAACAAAGTACCTTTGAAAATCTTCTTTTTATTTAAGTGCCTATGTGGGAGTTGAGCTTGTTAAAAATAGTTTTGGTTGCTTAGCAGACGCAAAGGCCAAAAACTTCACTGAGCTTTTACAAGATACTCCCTATCAAAATGGTCTGAATCAGTGACTTTGAGTTTATTTGAATTAGGAACACCTTACAAATCTTCCAAAAAAAAAAATCAAAGCCCCACTGGGAATTTAAGTTTATGTACAATAAGCTTCTTTTCCTTAGAGTCCTCAGTAGTCCAGAAACTACCCAAACTATTTGGACTACATATTGAAGGAGGTATGAAAGAGAAGTTACGTTCTGTTCTTCCAGTGAATGAAAATCACCTGTGAAATTCTGCAGAAAATAGCACTGATCAATGTTTTCATAGATGACATGGAGTAAATGCTGGAGGGATAAAATGTTATATATGTAGATACATATAAGGGAAAGTACAATGACAAAAACTGTTTTACATTCACACCACCTATACTCAGTGGAGAAAGTTTGTCTTTAAAATATTAAAAATATTTCCATGAAAAATATCAGATCAGTAGTCGTCACAAAAATAATTGTAGCGTTCAGAATCCTTAAGAAAAGAGTGGAGGACAAAAAAAATAAACTTCATCATACCACAGTAGAAATCCAAAATTAGCCCATTCCATGACTAAACAGGGTTTAGATCCCATCTCATTAAAATAGTGTTAGAATGGGAAAAGATTCAGGCACAGGTCAGAAGGATCACAGAATGGAATATCTTCTCTGCATGAATGACTGAGGAGGTGACAACTATTCTGCCTGGAAACGAAACAAAGTAAGGAGGATGTGATAGAGGTCTAGAAAATATCAAGTAGACTGGAGAGGTTGGGTAAGGCTTAGCTATTCCTTATTATCTTCCAGTTCGAGCACTAAGGGCCTTCAGAGAAACCAGACTCTAAACAAACACAAGGAGATGTTTCTTTATGCAGCAGATAGTAGCCCAGTGCAGCTCCTTGCCAAAGGAGAAGGGTAAGGGACATTTTTATGGGTTACAGAGATAAAAGAAAGATCTGCAAGTTACTGAACAGACAAACATCAGGCTCAGGAAGTCCTTTAAACTGAACATAGGAGGATGCTTGAAGAGAATGACAGGAGAAGATCATATACATTTACCATGTGTTTTCCTGATATGTTCTCGCAGTTACACTTACAGCTAATGTTGGAGAAAGGATACTGTATTGGATGAACCTCTAGACTGACTGAGTGTGAACAATTTTTTAGAACCACTGCATTACATGAACATAAATATTGTGCATTCTTGACATATTTCATTAATTTAGCAAATATGCACTTAAAGGCACTCTCCGTGGCAAATTACCTGGTTGGTCATCTGGTTTATACAGCGTGGTATCAAGAAGAGTGTTACAAAACTCAATTTGTTAGGAGTATTATGACATGAATTGTGTCAGATATTCAAAAGAAAATCATTGCAATATCAAGCTTTTGTTCAAGCACAATTTCTTTTAACAATAAGATAATGGAAGAGTACAGAAAAGAATGAGGTGTGTCTATTGTTAATATGAAGTGTGCTTTATTGGAACTCCTGTGGTTAGATATCATAGCAGTACCTTTCATCTCACAGTCTGTGATGGAAGGAGCTAATGTGCTATACAGAAGAACAATTACTGAACTAACCATAAGGTGTTGTATTCAACAATGTTTTTTGTGCAAAACCTGGAACTTGGCACTTTACAGGGCGGGGAATAATTTGTCTTTGTGTTTGTTGGGTGCATTAAAATAAAAAAAAAGTTTTTTGACTCACCAGTACATAACGTAATCAGATGGACTACAACAGAAATTTTTCTAAATAATATATATGTTTCTAGATAATTTCTGGAATTTCAGAATAACTACCAAAGTTGAATAGCTGTGGGTATCTTGTCAACCTTGTATTCATGCAATGACAGCTGCATAATACTGCCTGGTACTGCAACATGTAATTGAAATTAGTTCTTAAGAATTTATTAATACAAGTTAATGGGCCAACTTCACCCCTGATGGATATCATTAATATCATGTGTTGATTTAAAAATGTTGACAGGATAACATTTCAGACATGAAAATATCAAAGAAGTTGGAGAAATAGCTCTGGAAATGTCAAAAATGGAGAACTGTCAGTGTTCATTGGGTTAGAAGCATTTCCAAGCCACAATCCAGGCAATGAAAGGCAATATGAAAGAAATCTGTGATTAGAAGAAATATCCTGGCTTAATCAGCTAAAATCTTCTACGACTAATGACAGAAGTTCTTTTACATGCATTCAAAAATGCTTGATAGGTCTGTGACAGAAAATAAGTTTAAAGATTTTTTAATTTCATTTAGACTGTGACTTGAACAATTCTAATTTGTAAGTAGTCTGGGGCAAGAATCACAGAGTAAGAGACAAGTCTGAATAAGCTTAAACTTGGAAATAAAAATAATAATTGTCTGTGTTAAGACATCTAAGACGAGCATGGGAATGACTTCTGCCTATCCCCTTGCCATCTCACAAATATGAGGTTCCAGTTTTACAAAGGAACTTGTAAAGTCTGAGGTTAGAATTTCAACGACTCTGCTGAAGTTCTAAACTGCTGGCACTGGTCCCTTGGTCCCATCATCCCTCACTGATCCAGACAGCAGGAAAAGTTTATATTACCAGACTTGAACATGCTGCAAAGGGGATGTGTATCTTGAAAATTAAATTTCCTTTGAAAAACAGTTATATAAAGTTAGGGAGTAATTATCTCAAAAAATACCAAATTATAAATTTTAACAAGGTTGTATAGATCTCCAAATTCCACTTCATTTTCCCATAAATGATTGCATCTTGCTGCATTTCATTATGCTACTAAAATTTGATGAGCTTTGCTTGTCAGTAGTGATATTCCAATACCTTGTTATCTCTGCATTGTTGCAAAATATATATATAAATATAAATATTTGGGTTTTTTACAGTGCTGTTAGGTTGTGTTTTATCAAAAAAGAAGTAAAAGAGTCATAGAATATACACATATAATGTTTGAATTGCCTCAGTAAGAAAGAATAACATGGTGTGTAAGGGAAAAGGAAGTAACAAACGTGGTGGTTAACCCACACTAAGAACACTCTGAGTGTTCTGGTTAATTAGAGAGAAGCCAATTGTTTCATGTGAAAGATGGCTCATTATTTAAGTATACTCAGAAAACGGTTAATTAGTTTACTTAACCAACTGTACTTCTTCGTCATTCTTTGTGCTCTGAATGACGTTAAACATATTCTACTTAATCCACGCAATTTGATTAATTCTTTCTTTAATTTTGTTACAAAGTGTCAATGTGAATTGTTGAATGATCCAACTACATTTCTCTCTTTGGAGTGAAAAATAAGCAAATGAAAGAAAAATAATTTAATTTAGTATTAATAAGCTGCAGCCTGACATTTACGATAAATCAGTCACTATTACCATCCTTAATAGTTGGGAATGAGACAGAGTAGATGTGGATACATCTCTCCTTTTCTTTTCCTTACTCTTAGGGGCTGAATCTCTCTTACACTCTTCTAAAATGAGTACATGGGTTGTTCAAGTGGGTGTATAGCAAGACCATTTTATAAAATAAGAACCAAGGCCAAGAGTCTTTTAATTCTTCAGGTTTGTTTTCTTAAAAAAAAAAAAAAAGAAAAAAGGAAAGAAAAAGAGGTGGATGTTCAGTTTTCCTGCAACATTTAAACAGACATAACAGTCTATAAACAGAAGGAAAAGTGAAAAAAAACATCCTTACAGGTTAAGTGTTTTCATTCAACTTTTCTTTTGTATAGTATCCTCATGCAATATTCCAGTCCCCTGGAAAAGAACTGTAGCTGTACAAACCCTGTTGCTTTCAATTTAAAAATATATCTTGTGTCCTTGATTTTCCAGAGACATTATTAGAGATTAAAACATAGCTTTTCTGAAAAATCTTTCAAAGTATGACCATAACAGTTTATATTCTGAGTATAAAATAGATGCCATCTGCATTAACCACTGTGTCTCTGCTTCAGGTGTCAGTCATAGGAACATAGGAACTGGGTGAGGGAGAAGCCTTTTTCAAAAGTTCCTTACTATCACCAGACTCAGAATATCCAGAACTAACCTTAAGTTTCTACAGGATTGCTTCCTAAGCAGCTTCATCTCTGGAATTATACCCAGGATGAGTTCCACTCTCAGCATATTTTTAGAAAGTTTATGAGAACTAAGAAAGGCAGAGAGGAAGAAGAGTACACAAGAAAAGAAAAAATATTTAATGCTTTTTCAAGCAATTAATTCCACACTACAAAAGTCTGAAAATTGAATGGATCTGGAGAGCAAATCTGCATGCTAATATATGCCAGTATTTAAAAACTACACAGCACGTTTTATTTGAGGAACTTTGCAAAAATGGGTATTTGTTATTCTCCTTTACAGATACTGTTTTGTTAAAGGTCACTCAGCAAGCTGAAACATGAGCAGAAGCAAGGTGTTCTGTCTCCTGTGTATCTATCCTATCCACCACAAGAGACCACGGCCCTGTTAAGATGAACAGCTATGAAGAGAGGCTTTTGTCTGATTAATCTTTTGTCCTGTCAGGTTCGCAACACCCTTTGCAAAACTGTAGTTCAAGGTCCTCTGATGTTTACCTTACGTATCACCACCTATTTTTCTGAGGTTTTTATAACTCAGGCATGAAAAATTTGCTCCAGGGTGAAAGTTGGCATGAAAATGTCTCGAGCCAGAGCAGGGGTTTTTTGCCCTTTTTTTTTTTTTTACTAACTTTAGGGAAAGGAAAAAAAAAAAAGGCTAAAATATTTCCAAGAGCTTGCAAAGCTAGAAAGAGCAAAAAGATCATTTACTTGAATCAGTTTACCCATACCTAACTATAAAAGAAATCATATCATGCCTTAACTCAAAAATAAGTCAAAGTATTGTTAATTACTCAGTCCTCTTCTTCACCAGAGTTAAGTGGGTTTTTAAGGGTCTTTTGGGTTTTCGGGGCTTGTTTGGTTTGTTGTTTTTTTAAAAAAAAGTAGTCCACTGTGGTAAAATACTAATAGCAGGAATGTTATGAGGGCTTAAAGTCACTGGAATTTGCAGCTCATGATCATTTGGCTGAACTTCAGATATGGGGACACCCATTCCCGTATCTCAAATTAACACTCAGGTTCACTTGTAACTGGTGGGTCCCAACATAGCATTTGGGGGGGATACTAAAATTTGCCCTTTCTCCATGTGTTTCTACAACTGTTCGAGGTATCTTGGAGCATGCAAGATATCATTCTTGGAAAAGTTACTCTGCTCAGCAATAGGCAATGTGCTTTGCCCAAGGTTGGGGTGGAAATAAGTTCAATTTAATTGAGCTTGTGTTTTTGACTGAGCTGTTGCTTAGGCTGCCTTAAATTCACCACCATCATTAAAGATTTCAGATGGTCTTTCCATACCCCATGCCCCACCTCTCTTGCAGACATGATGTGAAGGATAAGAGACAGGCTTCAATGGTTCCAAAGAGGAAAAGGGTCCTTTGCTAAAGCTGCTAATATGGAAAATATCCTACACGCTAATACATTAGATCACAGATTAAACATTTCCTTTATGATTACTCACCCCACCATGAAAAGTGAAGTAGGCACTGACAGATGAAAAACATGGTCCCTGTATAAAGAGATTAAAATCTGACCTATCTCATGTGGATTTTTGGCAGTACATGCCTGTCTTTCAGTCCAGATCTCAACTATGCAAGCACAAAATGTACACCCACACCATTTTGCACACAAAAAGGAGAGTTTTCAATGTAAAAAATGTGCCTTTAATAAGCATCCAGTGGACCTCCAGAACTCAGGTCTTCATACCAGCAAAGTTGGGCTTCAGTAATAGTAAATTTGGAAGGAATCTGGGCAATGTAAGGGAATATAGATATTTAGGACTTTGGAAAAAAAGGGTTATGTTTCCCCGTTTCTAAGCTGTTTACTTCATCTTATGCTGTCCTGTCTTACTGTTATACTGACTTAAGATTCTGAAAATATCAAGACCCCAAGAAAGTGAATTCATTTTGCAAAACCCTCTTAGCCTATCTAAAATGCAGTTCAAGATTAGTCACCATTGTATAATGGTACTCTCAAAGCTAAAAGACATCTTTCCTCACAAAAATGTCTCTCTGCCCTCAACGAGGTATAGGGCAATAATCTACCTTAATTTTAGAATTCCTGAATAAATCTAAAGTTTTCCCATTCTTTTCCTTTACCTTTTGAAACATCTTGTAGTGATAGGCCACACCAAAGTGCCTATAGGGACAGCCAAACCTTCTACCTTTTATTTTCCTGAATTTTCCCCATCTCATCTCTCTTTCTTCCATGTCATAGGATTTATCCACCCTTAGCTTGTCAAAATGGCTCTTGCAAATGTTTCTCAATACCAGCTCTTGCCAAGTTAAAGGCTATTTACTTAATACTGGAGGAGGTCCAGAGAGAAAATTTCAGGTAGCTTGATATTTACAGGGCTAGAGCACATACCAGCAATGATTGTTTAAAATTTTACAGTTATATAGTGGTCCAAAGGAGAAGAAAAATAGTTGTTTACGGATAAAACAGTATAAGTTACATAGTTATAACTTTATAATAAGTTTTAGAATTACAACACAGTTTCCAACTGTGAAAAGTTACCAAGTAGGGAGAATATGGAGGGCTACAAGCAGGGAGAAACATGAATTTATAGGAGGATAGTAAAAGAGACTCCAATCCTTTTCCCAAGCTGGTAAAGTTATTACATTGCTAATCAGGGATGGGTTTAGAGTAGGCAATGGGTGTTTTGACACCAGCTTCAGTGAAATGAGAGTTTACCTAAGCCATTACTCTTTTCAGTAGAGAGATCTGTAGCTATTCCTGCTTTTACAGATTATGAAAACAAAGCTTTTTAATATGTATATTTATAGTCCTCAACATCAAGAAGCAACAAGAAAAAAAAATTTTGAGATGCTGATAGCTTTGCGGTATAAGAGCTTACAAGCTTCTTTATATTTTTCCTGCCTAATAACTTTGGATTACTTCCTGTTTACTGTCAGTGCATCTAATGTGTATGTCAGCCTGGCGCAGCACTGACATGATATATGCATTAGACCACACGTTGATAGCAAAGAGAAAGTCACTCGATTCTGACAGGAGAAGAAAATTACCCACAAGCAGTAAAATATAGGGTTGCCATGTGACTATGTTCTGCTTCAAAACCAGGTATCACATGATGATAACACAAGAATTAGGGGAGTGTGAGAGATGCTGGAACTGCAGAGCCAGTTATCTCGTCCCTTTGCCTGTATGTGCCCTGTGTTAGTATGCTCACCTGCTTTAATCTCCCTTATCTCCTGACGGGCTGCTGTGCTTTTTCTTGGTGGTGGTGTGCATTGCTTTCCACCACAGTCAGTTTGATCACTAGACCCCTTGTGCCTTGTCTAAGTGCCAATTGACTGCACCTTAGTCATAATTTCTTCTGTTTGTAATGACTTTGCTGCTTACCTACCCCCCCACACACCTTCTGATTACACTGCATGCACTGCCCTTAATATGCATGCCAGACTGGGAGAGCTAAGGCAATCCAGGGCAAAAAGAAAAGGGGCAACAGAAAACTTGCTGCCAACATTAATATCTTAGTGTCCTTCACAGAAAATGCAGGCTTGTGTTGGATTAAGACTGCAATTCCTTGCAATCTTGTTGATATATGAATTACAAATCTGAAGCATCCAATTCACCAACACATTGAAATTAAGGAAGAAGAAAATGTATCTACAGATAAAACAATACAGTTGAGGTAGCTGAGATCATGTCCATGTGTTCCCTAAGCAAATCGTGGTATCTCATTTAGTTAATGTGAGTTACTGAAAGGTAAGTCATTGGTTAAAAGTCCTATATGTGGATTTTTGCCTTTACTGTGATTTGCATAAATGCCGACTGTGCTACCTGAAAGCGTTCCTGTCCTGATTTATGGGTGTGTTTGTATTGCTCATATCATAAATCTTCTCCTCTAGGACACTTCTGTTCTGGTATTTATTGACCAAAGACAATTTGCGTTAAGAATGTTTTGAGATCTTGCCAGATATGCACTAGGGGATATTTGAGAAAACATTCAGTACTCAAGTGAATGAATCTAGGCAAGTGTATGATCTCACTACCCAGATAAACATTTTGCCATAATATTTTAGTACCCCATTTTATTAAGAGAAACCTATGTCTCCATATGCATCTATTTACCATAGAGTCAATTCATTTAAACCAAATCAAAATAAGTGCTGTAAGAAGATAATTTAGGCTAGCAGTCCCAGGTTGGTGATTACAGCTCAGCAAACAAATCTTCAGGGTCAGATCTTCTTTTGCTAAATCTAGCTCAAGCCTGAGTACCACCTCATACTGAAACAAATTCCCAAACATGCCCTCTATACCCTATTTCTAAATTTCTTAAAATTTTGTTTTGATGAGAGGATTCTTTATTAGTTATTATTATTATCAAGTCTGAAAATACTTAGAAAGCTTTGACTGAAATGAGCACTTTTCACTGCTGGGAGCTATACGTCTTCACAGTAAGAGAGGCAGTCAGAAAAATAAAAAGGCTGTGGAACCAGGAGGAGAAATATGTTCAGAACAAACTGAGGCACAAGGAGATTAAGAGTTACCTGTGCAAGGAAAAATGCTCTCTCTTCAGCATCTGGTGGCACAAAGGTGCATTTGTTGGTGCCTGGCCTGTGACATAGCCTTCATAAGATGTCCCTGCCTGAATTTACAGCTCTAGGAGTGCAGATCCACCCTCTGCAGGGCTTTCCATGGCTTAATTTGGGCCAAAGTCAATTTCTCTTGGGATAAGGCACCCTTCCTTCACAGGGCAGGTAGAGAGAGAGAGGGTAGGGATTGCCCACACTGTTTTCTCTCCCTGCCTGCACATCGCCATGTGAGGTAGGGTCACAGCACTCACACCAGAGCTGGGAGATGACCCCATCTTTGGAGGAGCTCTGCCCACTAGCCAGTCCTGACTGGGAAGCCATTGCAGGAGATCTCAGTCCCTCCTGCCGAAGCTGTTTCATTTTGCAATAAACATTTGGAGATTCATTTGGTCAAAGCAAGACCCAGCATGAATCTCTTTCCTACTGGTTAGGTCACCACTCACCTGGAAAGGAGGAGACCTGGGCTCTAGTCTCTTGCTTCAGTGGGTGTTTATGTGGTTTATATTAAACAGCCATTGGATAAAATACTTAAATAGTCATTAAAGCAGGGATGGCAGCCTGGGTCTGCCCCCTCCCCTTCCAGGTGAGGGCCCTGAAAAACCAGAGTCATGCTTGGTCTTGCTGTCTCCCTATCTCTCCATCTCTCTCTAATGAATCTGTAATTATTTGATGCAAAGTGGAACAGCTTCCACAGCAAAGATGGGGAGAGTACCCCTCCCTCACCACCTTTCCCCTGTTTTTAGAGAGGTGGGTTCAAAGGTTCTCTAGCAGAGCAGGAAACTCAGACAAGGTCTCCTGGTCCTGAGCTGTGGGTTCACAGCAAGAGCAGTGGCACTGCTTCTCCAGCAGTTGTGCACACTCCAAGATCATCCGGCAGACCGAGCCCCTAAGGGGACCACACACAAAATAATACCTCATCTGTAGATCCCCATCCAGGCAGATAGGAATTAGGTGCTGAGCTAGCCGACACTAAGGCGCTTGGTGGCATGCCCAGCAGCAGAGCTGGAGGCACTGGAGGATCTCCCCGTCCGGACATGAGGAGCTTTGGGGAGGTGGCAGACGAGCAGGGACTGGGAAGTGGGTTCTGCCAGGATGCAAGGGCCCTCTGTCGTTGCTTGAATCTAGCCCCAGGTCACCTGCAAAAGACCACACAGGGAGCCTGGGGAGGAGTCAGACCTGAACAGCCATCTCCTGAGGCGCAACCGCTACGGTGACAGCCAGAGACCTCTTTGCTCTCGATGACTCCTATGCAATTTCTCAAGGAAGAAAAAAATTCTGTAGTGAGGGTGGACAAGGCAGACTGTTCATCACCCAGAAAGATCACAGCTAACAGCTACTGCCACTTCCAGTGGATACATGTAATTAGCAAACCATTCAGTAGACAGTCTTGAATGAAAAGCATAAAGCTGGAGGGTTCCTGGTTGAACGATCTAGTTATCTTTCCAGAGGAAAACACTGTGTCTGTGAGCAACCTTTTAACTCTTTTTCTCTTTCCTCCTCTCACTCTTATAAAGGATAATTATTTATTTTTGTAGCTTAATTAGCTAATTATGCATGTGTTGTGGTGCTTTTAAGCAGGAAATCACTTTGTTTAGTTGTTGATGGCATGTGGCTTTTGTTCAGCTTCTGTGATGTTGGTTTATAACATAATCATCTTTACTTGCAGTGGTCTGAGGTGATGAAGTCTGTTCCCAATGCCAGTATTTTAATTATGAGAGTAAATTTTCAAAAAGGGCAGTGACTGATAGTGAACGGCTTCATGTGGGTAGAGGGTACCTGGTAACTTTGTGCAAGTCCTCGCCTGCCTGTCTGTGAGGCAGTGACACTGTTTCCCTTTAGAAGAACATATTTTGAGATTTTCCAGAGAGTGCACTGAAAGGCAGTGACGAGTTCACCAAATGCACCCAGGAGTTTCTTTTCTGGCTATCACTGTGTTTTCAGAGACATAAAGGGACTTGAACTGGATCCCCATCCTATCAGCTCAACAACTAAGGGGTCTAGGTAGAATTGATGTTTAGGAAACAAATGCAAATGGCACATGTGGCAGAGAGCCATGGTCGGTTATCTTACTCCCTGCTACAGCTTCACATGGCAGCAAGAGTTCCACCCGCCTGCACACAAGCACCAGCTCCCAGTAAGTTCAGACCAGGTGCACAAGGTCATTGCAAAAGTTAGCAGCTCCATTTCTTATCAAATGCCCATCCATGAAAGCAACTACAGCATGTGTCAGTGATTCTCCCCCACAGCTGTCCAATTCTCCAGTTAGTCTGACTCAGAGATATTCAGCATGGTGCCCTGTGCCAGCTCCAAACCCTGACAAACGTCTCCTGTTTGCATTCAGTTGACAGACACAATGTATGCAGCCATGGACCTGCAGTAACATGTATTCCTCTTTCTGCTGAAAAGATGAGTAAGGCTCTTAGGCTCATTTCCCCAGTGGTAAACACTAGCTCTCTCAGCTAGGAAACTGGTCTCCCTCAATTCCTTATCTGGTCAGTTGAGCTGCTCAAGAGGACTATTCAGAGCATGTGAATTATTTCTCAGGAGCATTTCTCCTGAGAATTACCCTTTAAAGAGCTTCTCTTGTTCAGGAACACTGCAGTTACTAGCTTACAATACCTATAACAGTGTTTTAACCCCCTTTTTATATTCACAGAATAATACTCTACACATTTCTATATATTCATCTATTAAGGAAAAAAAGTTCCCTATGAATCTCTTAATTTGTCCACCAGAAAGTGTGTCTGCTACCTGATGAATGCAGAAGGAAAAAAGTATAGCCTTTGAATAAGTCCCTTAGAAACCACAGCATATACAACAGTTCCTACATGATCAGCTTTGAGACTGAAATGTTGCTCTATGTTTTTAAGCTCACTGACAGTTTTGTGATTTAAAGGCATTTTTTCTGCCTCTTTCCAACCCTCCCATTCACATATTCTTCAAGGTGGTGCCTGTGCAACAACACTCAGTAATAACCCCTTTCCCTAAGGGATCAAGAAAGGATATTCGACAAGTTGCTGCCTCTCCCCTTTTTTTTTTCTTTTTTTTTTTTTTTCTGTTTGGTTTGGATGGTCTTTGAAATGGGCTGGAATGCAAATGGAAGATATTTGGCAGGTTGACATTTGTCTGCAAAGCTAGGCACTGAGCCAGAAGCATGGAGCAAGCTGGAGTGGGTTTACATAAAGTGGGAGCAATGGTGCCAGAGCACTCCAATGCATTTTCCCCTAAGACTCATAGGCAGCCCACTCAATACTTCATTAAGGGTGAAATCCAGCACTATTTGAAGAACCTTAGGAAAAGGCTTGCGCACCAATTAAGTTCTTGAGGCCTCTGCACTGGTCTGAATTCCACCCAAAATAAGAATTGTTAGCTGAGGAAAATATGCTATTACCCAGATTACAGTCTGTTCTTGTGAGGAAAAGAGACTGTTGGCATATGGTTGGAAGCAGCACAATCCTTCTACACAGTCCTTCATAGCTGCATCCTAGTAGCATGTTTGGTGCAAACAGACTCTAGTCTGTCCATGAAGAACCCTTACAGTGTGAAAGAGTCCAGGAAAACAGGAGGACAGGATCTCTGCAAAAAGGACCCTAGAATCTGACCTTTCTTAAAATGGGAATACAGGAATCGCCTTGTCACTGATGGGATGCAACAGAATACACAGAGCTGACTGTAGTGAGGTGCCTCAGAACAACATCCCAGAGTCTGTTTTTCAGCCATAATTATTAGCTTTCCTGAATCTCTTTCTGTACAAATACAAGATGCACACAGGGATGATGCTAATGATACTGCATTTACAGTGTATGCAATCACTTCAGTAGTCTGGAATATAGTTTTTGCTAGAGAAGAAGTTCACCTAAATTATTCTCCTATTTATACCTATAAGGCAGGCAGGCAGGCATTTAGTATCTCTCTATTGCAGTACGAAGTTAGTCTTAGATGGAGGATATCTTTCTATTAACAAGGTCACCACCATTATTTTGTATGGGTTGCATGAGCACTCATTTGTTTGCATGCAGTGCGGGGAATGCTGCATATTTTAATTTCTAAACAATGGGGTGGCACAATGTCAAAGAGACACAGAGGGACAGGGGGAGCATGGGGAATGCTTGTAATGCCCCAGAGCCTTCTCACAGCAAACCAGTGATAATACAAGCTAATGGTTTCTGTAATATGAACCAGCATAAGGTCAGTTTAAGACTGATTTTCAGCTTCCATCAGAGGGCATCTGCTCCATAAATAAATCTCTTTACATAGTGCATTAGATTGAAATGTCGAGTTGAGTACTGAATGCTGGAAATACGTTTTTCAATTAAAAACCTCTTCACACTACATAGAGATGCCAGAGAAGCTGAATGCAAGGATAGGGATTTACCAAACAATTTGTGAGATCAACCTATCAATTGAATATTAGCCCCTTGATGCATATGCTTAACTCCCATTAGTGGCACTGGGAGCAACAAGGCTGCACCAATGGAGAGAATCGACCTCATAGTCTTTACACAAATGCAGACGCTTTCCATTGAAACTAAGGTGCTTTTAAGAATGTGAAGTTAACAAAAATACAGTCTACACAATGAAAGTGAATCAAATGTTTACATTATATAATTGCTTTTGCTTGCTTTGACAAGGAAAATTAGCTCTGTAAAGTGCCAGCTCTAAAATGCATACTTGAATACACTTGATGAGCATAAGATCCCTGCACACCTAAGGCTAGATTGATAAAAAAACTCATATATGCAATTGAGCTAATTTTTTTTCCTCTTGCAGTTGCTGTCATAAGTCTGTGAGTTGAGGCAGTAACTCCGTAATTTGCAAAAGTGTCAAATGAAAGCAAATACACTTTAGCATGTGGGCAGGGTGCATCCAGCAGGAGATTGATTGGAGAAGATAATAGAGGAGGTCTTGCTCCAGGTCAGCAGTTGCATGGTCCTCAATCAGGACTTTAGATTTCAAGGTCAGAAAGGATTATTGTGATTATCTAAGATACATCACAGGAATCAAGTGTTTCTTAAATTAAATATCTGAAAAAAAAAAAAAACCAACAAAAATCTGCCTTGGATGGAAAACTCACTGTAGCACATCATAAATTCTCTCCCTTTCTAAGCAACAAACAAACAAATATTCCCTCAAAATGTGTACCATTGAAAGTTTTCATCTGAATTTGTCTGGTTTTAAGCACTGTATTTTATGATAACTTGTTTTGCTGTACTAAAGAAGTCTCTCATCATGAGAACTAAATGGGATTTTTTTTCACTGTTCTCTAGTCAACAGCAGAGGGAGAGAGAGGACACTCATTTGGAAGGTGGGACACCCAAGTTCACATCCCAGTTTTACCTGAACGGGAGTGAAGGGATTTGGACCAGATTCCCACTGCAAGCCAGTGGGTCACACTAGGGTCTGGAATAGTATTCAGCCTGCAACCCACTGTAACTGTGTTAGTTGATAAAGACATTTCCTGGAGTAGGATAGAAGATTTTCTACATGGATGGTCGGGGAAGTGTGCATAAAATTCCTGTGAAAGCACAGGCTAAGTGGACAGTGGTAGAATTGCACTTTTCATTTCACAGGCTTTTATAAGCAAATAAAGCCAAGGACAGGAAGTGGAGTCATGAGCTCTCTAATAGTTTTAGTCCCAAGGCTACATTTCACAGTGAGCCAGTGGCTTGTTTTTTAGAGCTGCCTACAAACTCTGACACAAATGGTGCAAATTGCAAACAATGAGTGGGAGAAGTGTGTGTACAACCTACTGTATTTTCTTCACAGGTTTTGTGTGTGCCTATTTCCTCCGTGATGTTTTGTGAAAGCTCTCTCCAAGGTGCCACAACCTGAATATTATTTGTTGCTCTATTTGTAATGTACTTTCCTCAGAAAGTAACAAAATGTGAAGAAAAAGACAATAAAATCTAACAGGTTCCAAAACATCACAAAACTCTATTATTGTTATGAACCAGAATGCAGGTCAGATCAGAGATCTTTCAAATTTGGGGGGGCTCAGAGAACCAAACACTGATCTGTGGCACCTGTGAAAACCCATTGCCCTCAGCGGGATCACAAAGTATGTGTAGAGACACATAATCTATGGAGGGCTTATTTAAGCAGATGGCTTAATTTTGAGGGTGTACTGTTTGCTTAGCACATTATAACTCTAGCAAAAGAGATTTGTGTCACTTTTCTTATCAAGTTATGACCTGTATTTTCAAATGTGGGTGCTTATGGTTAGTAGTTAAATAAGTGCCCTGATTTCCAAAGCCACAGCATACATAAGGATTCCTCTGTCTGGTTTTGTTTTTATTTTCTTTTTGTGTGTTTGTTTTTGTTTGTTTGTTTGGGTTTTTTTAAGAATACTTAAAATATCACTTGGTTCTGCAGAGATTAATGAATCATCAAGGATCTCAAAGATCACTTTCTTGGCCAAAAAAATCATTAAGTTCCATGTACAGAGCTATTCTTAAGAGCAGATGAATGGGGTAACTTCCCTGGTCAAGTTAGGTTCATGGGGCAACAATGATCTAATATGCTGGTGGAAAGAAGATGGTCTACAACTTACATCTGCCTTAGCAGATTCCCCACTGTTTTAACTTCACTTTAATTATGTTTCCTAATTTTACTAAAAGGCTTATGGTCATAGAGTATAGGACAAAACCCTGAGAAATAGAATCTAACATCAAAGTTGAGATCTCAGGATAAAATCTAACTATTGAGATCATTACACTGGTCATAGATTAAACTGAAATAAGACAAGCAGTAAGGAGTGGTGAACACCAACTCTCTATCTAGAAGAGATGGTCCAAGAAAGTAAAGGTCACTGTGCTTCTTCATAAAAGTCCTTAGCAGTACATGAGCTGAGAAGCACCAGCTCTGAAACATAAACCTCTGTGTAGGACAACCAAGGTTGCTAGGTTCTTCTGGATATAGGTCAGTGCAGTGTGAGGCTGATGCAAGTGCTCAGTTGGGCTCCTTCTTCTTTTATCCAGAAGTGATGTGGCAATTCAGCTTATAAAAGGAACCAGCATCAAAGCAGGAAGTTGGGAAGAGATATTGTCAATGTGTTCATTGCTCCAAACAGTCACATGAATTTCAAGCTCCCTGCCACATGTTTCACACTACTTAATGCGTCATCTTTCATTAATGGAAGGCCAGGTTTCATTCATTTTGCTCATGTGAGTTAGCAGGAACTGTTCTATTTATTGATGCTTGAAAAGTTTGGATTCATAAGTTAGCAAAGGAGAAATCAACAGGTCTATATTTTGCCTTCTGCAGTCTGCTCTAGGACAAAACCAGCTCCAGAACTGATGGTCCTAAATGATGAGGGAGGTGAATATCACAGTCACATTCTTTCAGAAAGAAAATTAAAATGTTTTCCTTTGAAAATAACCCTTGACTAGATTATATGAGTGCCAGAATTTCTACAATTTTATATCATATATTTTACTGTTTATTATCATGATCTATGCTAGCTGCATCTAAGTATGGTACCTATTTTACCTTTTTCATACAATTTTAATCCATGAAACACCAATATTAATGCAGGTGTTACATATGATTCTTTGAGAGAGTCATATGACCATTAAAATATTATAGATCAGGTTTGCACTGTTGAAAGATATGAACTTAGTGTTACATTAACCTACAGCTTTTACCAAGTCCTGGAAGTCATGGCAGGAATTAGACAGATGTAACCTTACTCTTCTTTGCTTAGATTTCCATAGAAACCACTTTTAATTACTAGACTAGGTCCCAGACTCACTTTCTTTTTCTAAGATACCAAGGTCAAACTACAATTAATGTTTAATCATCAGTACTGGTTTTATTTTTTAAATAAAAACACAATATTCCCTCTAGTTAAAAAAGTAAGAGAATGAGGTGTTAACTAAAATTTATTTATGAGCATTTAACACCTTCAGTTCTAATAAAATAATGATAATTTCTGTTAAGCAATGTTATGCATGCTAAGTACCATTACTGATCCAGTCCATGTTGAGACAGCTGACATGTCACAATTATTTCTATATGTAAGCATATTTGAAATTTAAACTCAAAAGAATTGGAAATATTAAGCATGCATAATCAAGGTTTAAAAGTACCAGACATAAGTGGTAGAAGCATATTTTTCCTCAGCCAGCACTCCTGTAATGTTCTTAAATAAATCTTTTACTAGGTATATCTGTTTGGTGGCATAAAACTGATGAATAAAGTTCTGGACACATTTGATTCACAGATACATTTCACTATCTTTCCTCTACAGGTAAGTGCTGCATGTGTCCCTCTTTTCAAAAAATATTCATCATTAAATTCAACTTTTTTTTTTTTTTTTTGGTCCTGGTTTAAAACCTACTGAGATCTGCCTTCAAAAAGAAGTAACTCAGTGACAAATCTAAATACATTTTGTCTGTTCTTTGCAGAAGAAGCAATTAGAAGTTCATTTAAACATACAGCAAACAGAGAAGATGTCAACTCTCTTCAAGGAATTGAAATGGGGATTTTTTGTTTGTTTGTTTTTCACTTTACTAACTCTTAACTTTCAGAGGTATCTGATTTTTAAAATGACACTTTTTCTTTGACAAATCAAAAAAACCCAAACCCAAAACTTAATCAATAGGCAGGATTCTCAGTGGGTGTAAATTATCAACATTGATTTCAAGTTGATGGAAGAATGTTCATTCATATCAACTGTGAATCTGATCCAAGCTACATATATATTAACTGGGAAACATTCATGATTTTACAAATTATTCAGTCTTATATCTAATGTTTTTCATGATTAACAGAGTTGTCTCATATAGTAGAAGAATATATTGGTTAAAGTCATTACAAGGAAAAAAAACAGTATCTTGATATAAAAGAGTTCACTTTATTTCCTTCACAGCTATTAAAGAATACAACAGCGATAAGGTATTTGGAAACCACACAGTCCAAATAATATTAATATGCAGAGGTGGGAAATGAACATCAGGTTACTCAAAATCAACACTGTCCAGGCAGAAACTTGCATCTCACAAAATAAATTACTTGTAAAACTAAATGTCTACATGAAATATTAAAGTTTAAAACCATTCTGTATTACCCATTTTAAATACAGTCACCCAACTTATGCTGCTTCTTCTCCAGCCATATCTGAAAGTGAGCAGGCACACTGCATCAATCAAAAGAAGACTGCAGTGAGAAAAATAATCCCCCATCAAAGCAAAATACATAAATACATAAATAAGGCCAGTGTTACATAAAATATCAGCAGTACTGAAACATATTTAAATGAGCTTTTAAAAACTTGGGGGTGTTTTTCTCTCCTTCCTTCTGCTTCCCCCCATCCCCTCAGCTTGGGCTTGTTTTATTTGGCATTTAAAGAGTCTGGTTTATTAGGCAAATGTTTATGAACTTGACTTCAACCAAAATGCTGTTCACAGCTGCACCTGAGAGTTACTCTAGCCTTGGACTGGTGCAGCTCTTAGGGATCAGCAAATTGTTTGCACAGCCACGGAGGGGGAATTAAAAATCTTGTTGAATCAGGATTAGCAGTCCACACGAGGAAGAGGAGGAGAGCTCATTTCCATAAGCTCTTCATCTCCCAGGCTCCTTCTCAACTCCCTGTGGCCTGCAGACATGTGTGACCCAAAAAGGGGGGAAAAAAAGAAGAAGAAAAAAAAAAAGAGTATGAGGGAGAGAGAGGGAAAAAAGAAAATAAAGAAATAAGGGACTTTTGCAATTATTATATCTTTGCTTTTTTTGTTGGGTAGGACTTGAGCCAGCCTTTCTGCCCCTTCAACCAGATTCATACCACCTCCCAGGCTTGGAAGTGCACAACAGTGTCAAGACACATCCCAGCAGCATGGCTAAACCTTTGTTCCTGCCTCAAGAAGTATTGCCAAGCAGGTTAAACTTTGTGGGACCATGTTTATTTCTGTGTTCTGATTATTGCTAGCAGAGCTGCCTATGCAGTGTGAAGTCCCACATCTCTCACATCTGTTGGGCCACCTACCTACCTATGCCTCCCAAAGTCTAGGCAAAAGCACACTTTCTGATCATTTGCAATTAAGTAGAATCAAAATTAGAAATCAATTTGTGAAGTGCTCAAAAAAAGAGAAAAATCACACATGTCCCATCTATGTGGTCACTTCAATCAACCATCCTTTTAAGAAACTGCATTAGAGACTTAAGCTTAAGTTTAAACAGCTCAGATTTGTTGACTTTGGCAGTCTCATTTTTTTTCACTAGAGTAGCTTGAAGTTTCTGAATGAAAATTGTGTGTACAAATTTGGCCCATATTCAAAACTTGTTTTTTGTTTGGTTGGTTGGTTTGGGGTTTTTTTTAATACTGCTAAAACACATTAATGTGCTTATGATTTGGCAGACAACTTTTTTTTTCTTTGTGAAAGCTTTGTTTTCCTCTCTCCTGCCTTAAAGAAGCTGTTTTTTCATGTTCTTAAGTTGCTCATTTGAGGTGATCTCTTCCATCACACAGCCGCTGCTGCTGCCAACACCTACACGTTTGAAGTCCATTGGAAGTTCTCAAGTATGACTGTGCCATTTTAAGCACTTCTGCAATCTTTCTGCTCCTAGACTGTTTCAGAGACTGAAGAGACTCTTAAAATCACTTGGGCAACCCTCAGCACCTTCTAAATTGCAACTGCATGTCCAGGCTGTCACACAGGTCCCTGTGGCTGTGTTACATGTATCTAAGCTACAATCCTCTCAGGAACAGCCTGAATCTGGGTACTCCTACATTTGCTATCCCAAATCTGATGGCTCCTACTGGCAGGAGACATTGAGACCCTCCCAGAAGGTCCTCAGGCTATTTTTTCCTGCTCAGAACTGATTGCTTTGTGGCTGTTGAACCAGTCCTAAAGCTTATAGACTTTTGTCCACAAGAAGATGCTAACATGAAGGGTATCTCCCAGATATCCCCACCTAGGATGCTACTGCCAGTCTACTCACATGTTACATGTTGCAGCCCTACTTCTTTCCTCTATTGCAGCACCTGGTATACCCAAATCCAACAAGAAGTCCTTAAGATTTGCTTCTGTCATTTCTCCAGTAGGAAGCTTTTAAGTTTAGTTCCCCTTTACACCATTCTGGCCTTTTTGCAGGCATCAATATGTTCTTTCATTCATCATAAAGCACCTGGACTACAGGACAGTTTGTTATTTCTTTTCTTTTTTTATACTGTTTTTACTAACCAACAACAGGTAACTTTCACCACCACCATCTCCACCACACCACCTCTTCAGTCCTTTATCTGGCCTTCACAGTGAGAAGAGAAATTGAACTTGCCTCCTTCCTCTCACTCGCTGCAGAGAAGCCTCAGTTTCCAGTTCCAGTGTTTGCCCAGTGCTGCTCAGGGAACACCCACAGATGTGGTTCACCCCTTCTCCAGCCCACACTGTTGTTGTTCCTCTGGCCTCAGCAGCCACACAGCAGAGTGGCCAAGATTTGATGTCTTTCATTGAATGCACTGTACCCTAAAAGACAAAGAACCCAAAAGTTTTTCAAGTGGCTCATTTTGGTTTTTTGGCACTAGTGCCAAGGTGACATAGAAGTTGCTCTTGCAGTCATAACTAAAATAGATAAATTGATAGATAATGCAGAGCGGGCAACATGCACTCCCCAGAGATGTGTTCAGTACATTTTTGCAGATTTTTTTGCTTTTCTTGTCTTTAGGACTGGTGCAGTGGCACATTACATTAGTGTAAACTGGTGCTGATGCTCAGAGGCTGTGCCTACTCTGTCAGGATTCAAAATATTACCACAACCTGCAAGTAAGCAATAGGATATGACAAGGAGTGTGATACTGTAACATAACAATGTACCTCGAGGGACACCTGTGAGGGAGGAGGTGAAACTGAGTGTATTCAACTGCCCAAGGTGTGATTTTTATCTCAAACCATAATGTAATAAGATGTGAGAATAAAAAGGCACAGGACTGAAAGAAACCATCTCTTTTTTAGAATGTCAACCTGCTTACGTGGTATGCTGTAAAAAAATGTTACGAATTTTCCTGTGTTCTAAATAGAATGCTTATAACCTGACATAATTTACATCAATGTGTTTCTTTTACAAAAAAAAACATTAGCCATGGTAGTCTTAGATTATAATTTCCTTGTGTCGATTCTACTCCAAGAATCTCTTATGCATCTAACACTGTTTTGCCAGTATCAAAAAACATGGTAGAAATGGGTTCAATCTTTTGTCTCATTTTAAATATCACGGGTTTAGAAGCACCACAAGAGAAATATAATACACAAACATTTGTCTGTTTTCATAACAGCCCCCTTCTTTCCTGATGCTATTTCACAAGTGTATTCCTAACACAGATACTTCACAAGCCTCAAATCCTCTCATAGAATAAAAAATTTAGACTCACTTAAGCAAAACTAAAACACAGAAGCTTATAAACTCCTTAAGGATCATTTCAAGGGAAAGCATGTTCCCTAATTTTAAGATTTTGTGCACCTGCAATACAAACAATAAGTATAAAATAATTTTAAAATATGGTAGACTCAAAAGCTGCTCTAAGAATACTTGAAGGGTAGAAAGCTCTTTCTGACCTGTTACCAAGTAACCTCAGCTCTCAGTGACTTCAGTCTCAGAAGAGATACCATGTTATTACATGGTTAGGTCACTAAAGATGAAATATCTTGAACAGCAGATGATAGTACCTTACCATCAGAGCTCTTCTAACAAATCTCAGAGCTCCATTTATTTTTTTATTTTAATTTGAGTCCTCAGCATAATCCAGTAGTATTTTAGAAAAATGTGTCAATCAAATGAATAAGCATGGTATGGAAATTGTTAAAACTGTCTCTAGAGAACAGATGAGCTTTTATGGACATTTTTTGGTGGGCTGTATAATCTTATATCTCTTTCTTTGTGTTTTATCCATATGGCAAGTCTCAGTCTTTGTCTTCTCCAAAACATGCCACTGATTGCATTTCAGGAAAAAAAGATTCAACAACCTGGACAAACACAGTCCAGTCACCACCAAATGGAAAAAAAAAAAAAAAAAAAAGGCAAGAGGACTAATTGCTGTATAGAAAATAACTACTGTAAGCCTTGCTATGATTATACGCAGTACTTATTTAAGCACTGAGATCCCAGTGAGATGGAACATCGTAGCTCCACAAGTATCCTGCTTCTGTTACTGGACATGCCTGAAGCATTTTTTAAGCATATACCCAACAACAGTTAAGTCCCACTGACTTCACTGCGAGCAATCACAGCTTTAGCTTGTGGAGTCTTGTATTGGTACTGCTGTTATTTCTGCTTGCCAATATTTTATGATGCTGTCCTATCTATTTTAGCTTATGATTGACTCTTCAGCTCAGCAGGAGAGGATCTACTGTCCTTATTTCTGCCCTTGACAAATTTCCACATGCATTACTATCCTTGTTCTCTAGCCCAGCATACCTGTACAAAGCAAACCTTTATTTCTCTGTCCATCTTCCCCTTGCAGGGAGAAGTTCGCCAAGTTCAGCAAAGCAGGAGTATATCCATCCTCAGATGGGAGAGCCACTTGGGGAAAAGCAGCCAGAAAGTGCATTCATGAATGGTACCATTCCTTCAAGTCAGTAACAAAGTTGTGTTTTTACTGGGCATTTGGAGTTGGCTGTGGGTCAAAAGGAGAAATAAACCTACTTTTTTTGGCTATTTCCCTCCATTAAAGACCTAGTAGTAATTTTCACAATAGCATCCCCAGTGTTATGCCTGGTTTAAATTGGTATAATTGCATTCTGCCTACCTGAATTTCTGTTCTGGAGTTCAGTTGGATAGACTAATTCTTTTTTACTGCCAGAATTCAAATGTTGTTTAGGGGCTCAATCTGATTTTAAACAACTGTTGTTCTACTCTCCAGAGAGAGGTTCATGGCAATTGAGATACTGCAATGGTTAATATTAGAACAATACATATAAATAAATAAAGGAATTTCAGGAGGAGTTGAAGTGATTCTTGTACACACACACACACAAGAACACGACCCTTCAAGATGAGAGGCAGTATATGAGACACTACGTTGTAAGACATTGCAATGTTATTATGCTTTGTATGAAGGATGCTATATAAAATATTAATGTATTTCATTAAAATGACTCTTAATGTCAATATGTAGTGTGACTGTGCCATGATTTCTTATGTTACTAGGTACTTTACTGGAAGTTATAACTTTACATTATTCAACCACAATAGTCTCTGTAGTAAATGTATTGTCTCTGTTATCAACTTACTTATGCCCCATGAAAAACCATTGCTATGGTGATGAGTATCTTACGGTACAGTATTCACCTAATTATAAAACTGTTCCCTAGCAGAGGCACTAACATTATTTGCAACAGCAAAATCCATTTTCAAAATTAAAGTACATGCAAATAATTGAGCCATAACCCTCAACAGACAGTACTTTTGATTGATAATTATTTCTGTGTATTAAAAATGTTAGAGGTAAATGTAAAAGTTATTGCAATGGGTGTTTAAGAGGGCTTATTTTTATTACTCTATGGCGATGTGTACCTTTGTTATTTGCTGATGGACTGTATGCTGTTAAAGTGGAAAAGTTACAATGGAAATAAAATTATTCTATTGGTATATGAAGCATAATATCATGCAGAAGAAAAATGCAAGATCTGGGTTTATTAAGCATTTACTTGTAAATAGCATCATCCCTTGAAGAATGACACATTTAGTTCTCTGTCTACTGGAAGTCCCGATGTTTTTCTTCAAATTATTGTGATTATTATATCCAATCTGAGAATCCGACACCTGCTGTTTCAAAACTTGATCACAAAGGTTTCAGGATATATATCAGATAGTACAGAAGAGAGGAAAAAAGACTCAGACTACAATAATGTAGGAAGATTAAAAAAAAAGTAGATAATGGGCAAAAAATGTTCTTCCTGGTAAATAAAGTCAGTCAAATCAGTTATCTATAATCTGGAGACAGTGTTAGGTGCATTTAAATTAGTATCATTAAATTTTTAACAGAATGTTAAGCAGAAGAAAAAAAAGCCATACTAGCAGAGGAATATTGGTTGAATCCCGTAACAAACTGTCTGCAGGAAAGCAACAAGACTAACTGGGATACAACTGATAGTAAGATGGTTAAACACGCAATACCAGAACTGCTTGAATGAAAAAGAATGGAACACCATTAGATAATAATGGGTAAGAACAACGTGTGTAATGATGTACTTTAATTTTTATTCGTTACTTAAGTGGGAAAAAGATAGGGCATCTGATACAGTTTAATATCTACTGTGTTACAATAAATATAATAGTGATGTTTAAAGTTATCTGAAAGTCTCTATCTTTTATTTCTTTTCCTTTTAGTTTCTTCTTTTCCTCTTGTTTATAGGTGGACGGCTTAATATTTGTACCATTAACTTTGTATAGAATTTTTGAGATGTTTATTTATAATGAAATCTTCAATATGTAAATCAAAACAATGAAGAGCATTATACTGATGATTATTCAAATAGCATCATTTGTTAATAGCCTGTGCTTCCTGTAGGTTAAGCAGGGTTTCAACTTAGTAAAGCATTTAGATGTAATCTTACCTTCAAGCATGCGCTGAAGTCTGTCTGCAGTCATCTAAATATTTAGGCATATGCTTCAATTGGAATGAAGTACGTATGTAGGGTTAAGCAGATGCTTTGCTGAACCGAGGCACAGATCCTAAAACTGTGAGCCTGATCCTTGATCTGTGTAAGGCTTTCAACTCTGCTGGATGTTAGTTCTTTTATTATGTGTAAAGCTGTCCAGGAGGATGAGATACTGACCCTAAAATGAATAACAGTACATTCAGCCAATGTTTTTGCTCATGTCTGCTTTGAATAGACACAGAATAAAATTGATGTCTGAAATCTGGTATATCTGGGCAGAGAAGTAAAGAAGGCTAAAGCTGGGGGACCTGCAGTGGAATATAGTACTGGTTTCTGTCTTTTGTCTGAAGTTTATTGATACCAGTTTACTACAGGCAAGAGCTGATTGCAGACTACTTTGTTTTCTATTTATATGTGTCCAGTTTGTGCAGCACAAATACTGATGCTTGCACCATTACTTTGGGAAAACAGAACTAGAAGGGAACTCCTGTATAATCAGGCCTAGTATACAGCTAATGGAGGCAACAAGGTCACAGAATTCTGTTAATAAATTTATCAGACTCTTCGTTTAAACACATTAGATTTTTTTTCTTCATTGCTCCTATTTGAAAACTGTTCCAGAACTTCAGTCCTCTGGTCATTATAAATCATCTCATTTCTGTCTTAGATGTGTTTACAACCAGTTTATACCTATTTGATCTTATGCCAACATTGTCTTGGATTTTAATCATTTTAACCCCTCTCTAGCTGAAGAAAAGCAGTAAAAATTTTTGAAGGAGAAAATGGGGTTGAACTGTTGAAAATCTCTTATACTGACACTGTTAAAATTTAGAAAATATAAAATACTCCTGCATCCGGATTTTTGGGCACCCTTATTCACTTTCAGTAGGATCCATAGAAATCTGAAGCAAATGTAGTTTTACCTTCATCTTAAGAAACAGATTTAGAAGTCTGGACACTTCTGACTAGAAAAACTCTGGACCTTCCTGAAGAAGAAAACAATCAAGAACCTACACTTAGAATTAATCACACCTAAAGCAAGGGATAACTATAATCTTTCTAGCCTTGCTTAAGAGTTATTTTGAAAAGCCACTGCTCTCTGGGGGTATACTTTGTTTCTCACAGGCAGAAAACTCAGGAAAGTAGCTTCCAAAATCTTCAAGGTTTCTGGATTGTGCCAGTTTAAGGCTATTTACACAAAAGCCATTGTTCTATGAGGGCAAACACTATTTTCCTCCTATCAATGATCTGGTCATGTAACAGGGTTCTCTCAGCAAAAATGAGATTTATTTTTTGCACTGTTTTTTGATGTTCTTTTTTGGTTTAAAGGAAGTAATACAAATATCTTTGTCCTCTTGTTACTGGCACTATACCATCCATTGGTCCTATTCCAGGCCTGTAGAGCTCTTCTGACATTTATAGTCTTGTCAGAGGATTCACAGAAAACAAGCACAGCTCCTGGTAGAGGAATTCTTCTTTTCAAAGAGACAGAACGGGCTGCCTGCATATGATCATCTCTCTTTTGGTCAAGAAATATAGATATATATTTACAGATACAGATAATTTTCAGTACACTACATACATAATAATCTCAAATGTTTAACACAATGAACACACATAATGAATTTTAAAAGTATTAAAATAATAAATTGTAAATGTGTCTTTTATTTGTAACTCACATTTATAGGCTTTGATTTAAAATACGTAAATCCTGATGAAAGATTAAGACTTTTGGAAAAGAAATAAGCCTTAAAGTTGAACACAAGAAGGCAGAGAGTGATATTAAAATTGGCATATCTGCACTTTACTATTTCTTTTCCAAAATAAATAACAACATGGAAAAAAATAATGTCACAAGGCAGCTTGAGACACTCACTAAGAACTTAGCTTTCTTGGACCACCAATACCATTGTTTCCTGTAAATTAAGATTTTGTGTTAGAAACGCTTGTATACAACTTTTTTTGGAGTAACAACTGTAGGAAGACATAAGTTTTATAAATGTTTAAAGCCCCTGACAGGACACTGCCAATCTCTAAGGATAACTTCAAGATAAATAAGCTTGCCACACTGAACTCATCTTTCTTTTCAGACTGACAACGAATCTTGTAAAGTTAGTTCTACTTTCAAGGTACAGAAAAAGGAATAAAAATATCCTATAAATAAGAATTAAAAATGCTAGTGCCCAATCCCATTGATTTCACTTAGAGTTGAGGGCACTCAGCACCTTGCAGGAGGCTCTTGCAACATCAGACGATCAGGCCCTTATGCAGAAGGAAATCTTTCATTGATTGCTCTTAACTCTAAATGGTGTCATTTCAGAGGAAGTAGTGCAGAATGTCAAATGTGTTACACTTTACGCCTGTTCTTGCAAACATCTGTGCACAGGAGAGCATTTACACAGGTGAGCTGACTCGGTGAGGTCTGCTGGGCACAGGGAGGCAGGAGCCCCTCTCCTCTGCCTGCCTATGCAGAACTGCATTGTCAATGGGCAGATTTTCTCCATTCCCTCATTTTCCACCATGAGACACTCTGAGGCATGTGAACTGGGTGCACAGATTTACTCCCTTACAAGTGCTCTCAGAAAAGTTTCACTCCCTTGCATTCAAAGTCATTTCATACACTTTATTTCCTTTTAGTAGCATGAACTTTGAGGTACGCTCAGCACCTGTCCCTTTAATATAGCACACAGGGTTCTTTCCCTCCATACTGTACATTATCCTCATTAACACATATCAGTCAAAAGCACTGTTAATTAAACTGGCAAGATGATTACACACGCCTCCATGTGCCCCCTCAGAGCATCCGCTTGTCAAGATTTTTTCCTCCCTCATCTAAAGTGGGTGGAGAAGGCCCTGAGTAAACCAGAATTTAATGCTTGAAAAAATATCCCAGTGCATTGTTCTCTTGGAGTAAAACGGCTTACACATTATAACCACTGTCCCAAATAAATAAATGCAACACTGACACCAGCCAGTCTGTAAAACTAACACATGCATGTTTGATCTGTGCCTGTACAGCCTATAATGGCATTTCCTTGAAAAGCTCCTTTCCAGGTAGAAGACTCAGTACACTGACCTTGATGTCTGAAATAATGAGGTTGTCATAAATAATTGATTAAAGCTGGGCAAAACCCAACAGGTTAGAGAGGTTAAGGTGTTTAGTTTTCCTTTTTATTTTTTTTCTTTTGCAAAAATCTGAATGATTGCCCAGATTTTCTATTCAATTCCACTTGCTTGTGACTTTTTTGCAAGGAAATTCATTGGCTTCCAGCAAACATTTCCACAGCATTTCAAAAGTTATAACCAGTTTTGCCACATTGCCACAAAACTCTTAAGAGAGTTTGCAATTCTGTTATGTGCTTTGGATCAAGCTCTGTTAAAGAATACTATTGGAATGACAGAGCTGGAGGGGACAGTAGTGGAGTATAAATAAAGGCAGGCAGTGGTGATCCCTGAAGCAAAGATAATGTACTTTTCTAGTACACATACACAGGCCTGATAGCTGCAACATAAGCCATCCAACCATCTTGCTAGAAAAATACAGTTCTAAGAAGCTGTTAAGAAAATACTATCCTGCAAGGAATGTGATGAATTTGTAGAAATCCATCGTTGAGAATAAAAATGTTTATTCCATAACAGAACATGAGCACCTAAGCTCCTAGGAACTGGGACTGGTATTCAGCTGACTGCTAATACCATATTCTCCAACACTAGAGATGTCCTTCTATCCTGAAAAGAAAAATTATGTGTAGATCAAGATATTAAAACATCTTTCTTAGCCCATGAGAATTTTTCACCTGCTTTTTTTTTCCCCTCTTATATCAGTACAACTCAAAATTTTGAAAATGTTTGTGAGCTGATGAAGTTAGGGGAAAGAGAAGCGTGAGTGAGAAATCTGGGATTTGCTGAAATTATTTTGCAGTGCTTCGTTCAGGACTGTCACTTGGAAGGGGAAACGTGATTTCAAATGTAAATAAATGCTGTCAGATTAAAAAAAAATGTTTTTTCATTTATTTCTTATTAGGAAATACATAAAAATTACCCTTTTCAACAACTATTTCCTAGTTTGACTAGTCCATAATTTCCAGTAGAAACAGTCATTCTTGGCCTGTTGTGATGAGAATATTGGTATCCATTTCTCTTTGACAGAAAGGAAAACAGACATTCTCTATAAAAGTTTTTCAAAATGACCATATATTGGTCAGTAAATATTTATTTATTTTTGAATGTCAGACACTTTTGGCTGAGGATAACAAGACTCTTCTTATGTGACATAAATGACATTTCCCATCAATGGCCCCAGCACACACAATCCTACATGTTGTCTCAAATGCTAATGGAAATACCTTTGTATTCAATGTTCTACTGTGATAGAAGTTGAGCTACTGTAAATAGCTGATTGTCAATTTAAAACGGAATATTGTCATTAAAAATGAACATTAATGTCTACTTTAATGCATTATTAAAATTGAATTGTTAATTTATTTTCCAAAAAAATGAATTCTGATAATATCATTTTGAATGTGACTGCTAGCATTATTTGCTAGCTGTGCTGCAAGCTCTGGATTTCAGTTACATTTGAGTAATCCAGGCTAGGGAGGAGAGGGGAGGAACACTACACAGGGGAGTGCACAAAAACATACATGTGCACTCACACACAGGTATTGAAAGGTCCCATCACATGCAAAGAAGATAATGAAAAACTTCTCACAAGATAGACTTCAGCTTTGCATCAGTACAGAGCTTGTTTTTTCTACTACTTTAGATCTAGATGCCTGGCTCAAAGGCTCGGTTGTACTGGGCACACTTTCTCGTAGTGACCTTGGGTTATTTTTGGAGTGCAGGCAGAGTTTGCTAACCATCCCTTCCAGTATTGTCCTTGAAGTTCCAGTTTTGACGTTTTCAGCCTATTTGCAAGCAAAGAGCATGCACTGCAAGCACTGCTGGACCTGATTCCATCTCCTTTGAAGTTAATAGTAATTTTGACATTGAGTTCAATAGGCACATATGAAGGAAGGTGGCCTGATGTTGTAATTTAGTTCTTGTTGCCATTTGTTGCAGAATGTGGGCTAAAGTTCACCTCCTGAACTTCCCTCTTGTCCTGTATGATCTCTCCACATAATTTCTCAAAAGTGTAAATTTTACATTTATTACGCTATGGATCATTATGGATCTCTGCAATTGGCAGGAAAACATACAGATGTCATTAGTATAGTTTTTTTGGACCTAACAGCTGTGAGGAAGATTATTTTTTTCCTTGGTAATTATACAAAGCAACATGCTAAAAACCTTAAAGACCTATTTTATGAAGCATCTTTGTGCTGTCCAGCTTGTACAAAAGAGCGCGATCATGGCCACATATGACAAGTAAAAAATTCAGCTCACTGAGAACAACCTAAAGTTTGGTTGAACACTGATAGAAATGACCCAGTAAATAATGAGTATACTGGGAGTAGAGAGCAGCTGACTGTTTCATAAATCCTCCCTAGGCTTAATATCCATGTTGTACAACAACCAGCAGCGTAAGAGTGCTCGCAACACTGGGAGACCCAGCCTCATGCAAACAGGTGCAACAATCTTTTCTATGACTTTTTTACATCATATGTGCCAAACATCCTGACAAATTTTTTTTGACCCAAGCATGCAAGAGAAGCCCCTCTGATTATCACTAGTAGGTAATGATTATATTTGCAAAGACTGTGTTAAACTAATCAGTGGTTTAGATTGATGACAATACATCAGTTTCAAAACACGTATGAAAGACAGGTTAAACTATGCAGTGATAGCCCATGGGAAGTAGTGGAAGCAGTTGGTTTTATATAAACTCAAATCTCACTGAAAGTGATTTATAATTCCCTGTGCTATGCTGCAGGGAATTATTATTCCCTCAAAATCTACTATAAATACACGTTTACATGATGACAAAAGTCTCTTAATTTTTCTGAATTACAACAGGGGGTTAAAAAAAGGGGAAAGGGGAAATGTAATAATCCAACTCAACAGGAAGATTCCAATGACTTCCAAGGGAAAGGACATTGGAAAGCATTTTTGGAAACACGACAAAGTGATATGAAGGGACTTCAGGCATATAGGTTCTATCTACCATCTGTTAGATTTTCCAATTTTACAGGGCTTGTAAAAGGCACTCACCCACTTGCAGTAATGAGAGAAACAGTCTCTGAGGAGTACAGGCAGCAGCAGGGTGAACTTTACAAAACGGTGTCTACTTCCTTGAAATGCTCAGAGGCTACTGTGAAAGAAACAGATCAAGTCTGGTTTGGTGGAAGAGACTTCCCACCACTATAAGTATGAATATCATATTACTAGTAGAAAATGACTATGCAAATAAGCCAACAGATGGAGTTTAAATAAGAATACTCTCTTCTTTTTTCTAAAGCATCTAGTACCAGATGATGTTAAAGACAAGGCATTAGGAGTGCTGGGTCACTACTCTGATTTATTATGGAAGTCACTTTACTCCAAATGATTTGAAGACTTGCTAATATGACAGTCACTGCAATAACAACTATTTTCGGGGTCTGAGTGAGTCAGCAGCAAACAAAATTTTTCTAGAAGCCTAGGGACATAGGGTAAGCTGAATAGTCAAAGAGTAATGGCATAGAAGTGCTTTTGTCTCATTCATAAGCATGTGTTGGTCACGTACCCTGGGCCAGAATTTAGTGACAAAATCATACTGCTCAAAGATAGAGAAATATATCCACAATTTGTTTTCCCATATAATTTTTATTCAGACACGGACTAAGCAGTGCCAAACTAGAACTGTGTGATACCTTCCCTGTAATAATAGTATAGACAGGGAGAGAAAGTAGAGATGCCAAAAGGTTTCTCATAGAACCGGAAACCTGCAATATAGAACACTAATTTTCTTTGAACTTTCCATTAAAGGACCATTTGACGGTCAATTGGCTGAATTTAAAATATGCAAGCTGTACACTTCTAGTATTTATGATTTCAACCACAGCCAGGCATATGGTTTTGAAGAGAGAAAGCAACTAACCATTGGAAACTGGGACATGGAGCAGATTTTCCATCACATGAACTTCTTCCATCAATGTAGTCAGTGATTCCCCACCCCTACTCAGTCAAAAAAAAAAAAATGGTTTGATGTAGAATGATCCTTCCAGTGAAATTCTCTGGTTTATTTAGGTAAGATCTAAGCAGTTATTCTTATCTAGCACCCATGCCTTGTCTTGCACATTGAACTACTTGCTAGAGGGTACATCGAGGCTTACCAGGCTGCATATGTAGTACCGCTCACATCTTTATCTCTTTTCTTATGGACAATTCTTTGCTACAAGGTATTAGAACTGAAAAGGACAGGTATGCAGTCACTCCAAGAGGAATAAATGGAAATAGAATGCTAGGAAATTCACCAAAAAAAAAGGTAGTTTTATAAAACACCTCAAATTTTCAGAAAGACATTCAGAACAACATGAGGGTTTTGACCTTTGTAAGATTTGAACTTGTCACTATTGTTGATTCATCCAGTGTACAACCTCTCTATTGAAGAGATGTGGGAAATTATGCAAAACCACCAGATGGTCCTATAATCAGAAATATTACCATTTTCTGTCAATTTTGAAGTGCAATATTTTATTGCCTGTTCTGTTGACCATCCTTACTGTTCTTAAAAATAGCAGTCATATAATGTCATAATTTTTTATCAGTTTCTGTGTCCTTTGCAAATTAAATAGCTGAATCACATCTGGTACATTGGTTAGGGAAAGTCATTCACTGAACGTGCCAATTCACAATCTTATAAAATTATCTGTTACAAAGATAGAGGCACCTATAGACATAGATTTTTTTTTTTTTTTTCCAATGTACACACACAGACAATTTTACTGTAGAGTGATTAATATCTCTGGATCATTAAAATATTTTTTAGTTGGTATATTCATAAATATAACTAAATTTGTGCATTAAATTACATTGTACCAAAAAGCAGCCTAGCAGTTTTCATGACAGACAGAAATAAAAGGCAATGAAATTATGCTGATTTTTAAACATAATTTTCCAGTAGTTTAAGAAGAATAAGTTTTTCATTTAAAAAAGCCAGCAGGATCAGCAGGCAACTAAGTTCTGTTTTAGTTGAAAATCAGTGGGAGGGAATATAAAGCCATATTTTTTTTTCCTAAACGGAACTGAAGCAGCAGCAAAGCTAACAATTTGTAATCAGCCAAGATTTTTTTTTAACTTATCACAAAAAAAGGTACTCTTTAAAAATCCATAGCGCCCCAGTGCAATATTACAAAGTACATTTACTTCAAGTAGTTATTCTTGCAGTAGAAATTACAAAGAAAGAAATGTTTCAGGGAAGGTAGGAGAGGGGGCTGTTATAGCCATTATAAGTATAATTTAAGTTATTCATTTATATTTACAAAATCCTCAATAACCAGCTATCTTATGCTGCATCCTTCCCAAAATTTAAATTTAAAAAAAATTCTCTCTGATGATAGGTAAATACTCACCAGCCTAACGTCAAGAAAACAAACAAAAAATCCTTCCAGCTCTCAGCTCAGCCTTTCTCAGTAGACTGGAAATAGAGAAGTAGGTTTTTTAGCTTGTTACAAAGGTTAAAAAATCATATCAACAGTAAACCAACAGTAAGAAAGAGCTCTGGAGAAATCATTACTAAAGATTGTCCTGCTAACCTTCCTTCCACAAATGTCTTCATTGACTTTACTGGGCTTTGGATCACAACCAGAGTGATTTGTTGCCTACTGCTCTGTCAACTGAAGACAGAAAATCTCTCAAATAGGAAAATCCTAGGCCATTAGGGCTCTGAGGACTAATGCCAATAAAGTGAACTAGCCAGAAATTTGCTGTCTATCAGGAGGTACAAGATAATGAACAGTTGTTTGGGCTCTTGAAAAATTCCTTGGAAATCTTATTTGTAAGATATAACTTTGGACTATACTACATACTGCTAAGAGCACTCTCCATGGTACAAAAGGTGGGAGATTCCCAAAAGATGCTTAATTTACATATACTGGTATTTTCATGCATGGTATCAACACACTATATCGTTGATACACTAACCTTCATTCCACCATCAGCACCACCGTGTCATCACTGTTTATATTCTGGTCAAAACCACAATTTTACTGTTGAACACTTTTTTTGAAAGACTGACCCATTTACTTGTAAAACCAGCACGTGCTAAAACGGAGACTCTCTCTGACCCAGATTAAATATTTATGATCAAGTCCATTTTAAATTTATACTGATCTCCAACAATATAACTATGCTTTTTGCTCTGTACCCAAATTTGTCGCTGTCAAAAAATTACCTGGATTTTCAGACAGCAAGTGTAAATTTTAATATACAACCTCTTTCATAGGAAAGGAAATATTATCAAAGATTTCTAACTTTAGGTTTCAGTCACAGAGAGGTCAAGAAAAAGAGAGATGACCTCCAGATATGATATTTAATTGACTGCAGCTGTTCTATAGTCTGGGGAATAATTGGCATGTAAAAGAGCATTAAACTATGGGCGCTCTGATTCCCTCACCCTGACAATAACATTTCACATCATTAAGGTGGAAGAATGACCTGCATGGCTGACCAAACCAAGCCTCAGGTCACTTCAATAATTAAAAAGATAGGTAAGATCAATAACAGCAAACGTTACCACTTTACAGCACAATAACTGGTTACATGTAATATAACTGGCAGTTACAGCCTCATATTTATTAAGGAAATAAGAAGAGGGAGAGAAAAAACAGTGAAGTGCAATCATACAAATTTATTTTCTGGTCATCAATATTTAGCTTGTTATGGAATTTCAGTGACTCATTGATTGTGGAGATGTGTAATCAGCACACAGATTTTACTTAACCATTGATCTTTCAGTCAAAAGCCCCATAGCCCATCTCCTCGAGAATTTCTGACTCATCAAGGCTAGACAAGAAATGCCACAACAACTGATACAGACTGTGCTCCATTCTACACACATGTAGATGATCGCAGAGGTATCACGACATCTCTTCAGGCAATATACTCAGGATTTCCAAAAACGTGATGGGGTTCTAGTATTCAAGTAGAAACAGTATGCATGCTTGTGGTTTTTGGGGTTTTTTTTGAGTGAGGGGAGGGGGAAATAAATAGGGTTTAAAAACGCAAAAAGTTTTTCAGACTATTAAAACACTGCACCTCTATTTGTTGTGAACTGTTTCTCCACTTGAAGTGTCATGCAGTAACCTGATCATTGACACAGTGTTGATGTAAAACCTATCCAAAATCAACTGATTATTCTCAGTTATCAAAAAACGCAGTCATCCTAGTGGCATGGAGGACATCTCTCATGACATAACTGAGTTCAAAAATAAAGTCAAATTTAAAATCTCTTGGTGAGTATTTTTTAATCTTAAAACTCAATTTCTTAAAAATAAAAACCAAATGGACTATTTTGTCAATGTTTAGAATGTACATGCCCAAAAAAAGAAAATGCTAATTTTACATTTCCAACAGTCATCTCTCCTAGGCAGTACATCCACTGGCTATGTGTATTATTCCATCCACACCATTTGGCATAGATTCCAATACTGTGACTACTCTGGCTTTTACCAGTTGAATCTCTTCCATGTTTGTAGAAGGCAGTTTAGTGGGCAGTGCCAGGAAACTAGAGTCAGTGGGAGACCCAGCAACCTGCTTGTCCTGGGGGAAGATTTCCACCTTTTACCCTGTTTTCAGAGCCTATGTTTAACCTGTTGGACTGTCATGACAGTAACCTTTTGCCATCAATTTAACCTGGGTTTTAAGTTGCTTGTTGAGCAAAAAAATCTTTGCAGGTCTGTAAATGATACCTCTCAAACTTTAGCCTTTGTTGGCTGACAGACCTCTTGAAATGCAGTACACAGCAAAACCGTATCAAGATTAGAGAGCCTAACTGGTGATAGCTTTCAGTGTTATTATCTTAATAAACTTTCTGTACTTGATTAGCCTGGATAAAGAAGATATAGATCAGTCATGATAGCTGGAAAACTACAGATAAGCTGGTCATCCTTTCAAGATAAAAATGCCCATCTGTTCTAAGATTGTAATCAAGAACCCTGTGCTGATATTTAGTCTATTCCTACATGGCCTCTAGCTAATTAAATACTAAGATGAAATCCATTGTTAATGCTTTCTCTTTTCCTTTAACTCACTTTATTGTATCTAGTCAATGCCTTTTTAAAGATCACAGCACACTAAAATACCTTATGGAAGGTTATAAAACCATTTACACCTAGTCATCTCATACAGTTGAAGGCTTCAGGAGCAGCAGGGTTTATAATTCACTGCTCTTTAGTGAAAGGAAGAAATGTGGCTGTACTGCAAATCCAAATTCAGGTAATGCCATATTTCAGGGGGCTGTAACTAATGTACAAATTTTCATCTTCTTTTTTAAATTTATTTTTATTTATTTTTGCTGATACTGAACTTAATATTCCCCCTCTGAGTTTTTTGGGGGGGAGGGGGAGTCTGTTTTACTTTGTGGAGGGTTGTTTTACAAATTTAGGGTTTGTAGGCTTTGTTTGTTTACTTACAAAGTTGAGAAAAAGAGCTTACCAACACATTACTCATCCGGAGTATGAATGGATAAGAATTAGGACTGAAAAGGATCAGGTGGGAAGGTGATTTTCTGCCAACATTCTCTACATTGCAGAGATATATTTGAATGGATTATGGAGAAGCAGTAACCTCTCCTAATTAAGGTTGTTGATAGTAGTGCTGCAGTGCTGCTGCTCCTCGGTTCTTCCACTACGTAGTTAATTCTGACTATGTCTGTATATATAATTTTTTCCCTGTTAATTTTTCAGAATGCAAACTCTCTTCTTGATTATCTGAAGTGACTTCTTAATTTGCAGCCCACAAAGCTGTTTACAGTCTATATGCTTCTATCTGATCAACCAGAATCTGCTGTGATTTGAACTCAGAAATATTGTGAGGTATATCTTTATTATATCAACTGTTGTGAAAGTATCTTCTTAAAGTCTTTATTCATACTAGTGCTCTATGTTGGCTGTTTAACCATATATTAATAGACTGCTTTCAGCTTACTTTTTTAACCTTAAAACATTTGGTCCACACGTTCTTTCCATGTTCCAATACACAGATTAAACTCTAACTTTTCTGCAGGAGAAAACTAAAATCAAATGTTTTACTTTGTATATTACTTATGTTGTTTATTTGCCTTACCACTACTACCTCCACTACCAGTACAATTCTTTTCCACTGGAATTTGACTATTCTACATTGTGTTCTGCCTCCCATTTCTGGGTTATCAGCTGACTTTGCTGTGTGATGGTTTTGACAAAGATGTCCTGAGCAATCAAGGACCCCTGGCATTGCAATGTTCTGCCACTTCTAACCTCTTCGTGTTGACCAAAAATATCCTTCTTTCAAGATATATTCTATTAATTTATTTTCTCAAAATTACACTAGGAACTTCAGTGTTTGCTGCACTAGGTTTATTCCAATCACTGATGTCATCACAAACAAATTTTATATCCATTTTAGCACCCCCATATTACAGTTGTTTATCGGGTCATACTTTCAAACAGCTGCCTCTATGATGTATTCCAACTTAACTTCTAGCTGTGCTTTAATACACTATTTCTCTGTCTTTTCCAGTTCCTGTGGCCCTTCTTTATCTTAGCCCCTGCTATGCCAGGTGTCCTCTCCACGTTAGTTCCAGACCTTCTAGGCATACATGTTTCTGTGTCCCCATCTTCCTTTGGGGAGAAGAAAAAAAAAAAATAAAAAAGCAATTTCTATGCAAGCCTTTGTACCCTATTTTATCTTAGCCCTACAGGCAAGCAGACTTCTAACATAGCTTAAGGAGCTTGTATGCACCTTCTCTCAAGAACTTCTCCCTTTTCCTCAGCGGTGAACCCAAGCCCAAGATAAGCATGCCTTCTTTGTTCCTATCCTGATTTCTCCCACTACATTTTTTTTCTTTCATGCCTCTTTTCTTCATGTACCAATTTTCCTTCTAATTTTAATCCACTGTCTCAAATCCACCAACAAATTTCACACAACACTTCATATTAGTTCATTAGCATCTGTGCAAGCATACTAACATAAATTCATCTTAAAATATGAGAACTTTCTATATTATAGAAATCTTAGTGATTTCTGAGTTTGAGTACAACATTTATTATCACATAATTCATGAGGTTTATCTTGATAGAAAAAAAAGAAAGAATGAAGTAATGGCTGTATATCTTTGTAAGATAGCTTTGGTAGAGCTAGATTTTACATGTGTCAAGAAATACACATGGAAACAGGAAATCCAGGCAGAATATAGCAGTATTTCAAGCACCTAAACATGATGAGCAAATTGTACTACCACATGTGTCCAGTTGCTGCTGAGTAGCGTAGTTTATTTCAAGCAGTGGGTATTAAGTTGGATATCAGAGCACTGAAGATGAATGGGATGTGCTATCTCCATTCCTTCGTATTTTCAGTCACTTCCACTGTTATTCTGGAATCAGTGTAGAAATATCTCTCAATAGATTTTTTTCTGCAAGGACCAATGGCCATCCCTTCTTTCCTAAAAACATTTGCATACAGGTCTTTCCATTGCCTGACAAAAGCCATTGCTGGCACCAGTGCCAAGCATTCGTGAATAATCCTGCCTACTGATACCCAATGTACAAATTCATACTTCTGCTTTTTATAAACACCACTTCAACTACACCATCTGAGCATAAGAAATTAGTTCAATATAACAGTGGGTGTTGTTCTGTTGGATATACATTCACCAAATCTTTTCAAGACTAGATTTAACTTCTTCTCTACTTTTCTAATTATTTTCTTGAGGAGGGAGGTGGATGGAGGGAAGACAAAGTAGGGACAAATTGTTCCCATCTTACAATTAGGATCCACAGGAAAAAATAGGCTATCCTATATAACTTAATATTTGCTTTCCACAAATAAATTCAAATTGACTGGAAAAATGCAGATTACATACTGCTCCCATTCATCTTAAGGTGTCAGGCCAGACAACTCATTCCTGCTGCTGAAACTTTTATCTCACACCTTCTCTGTCGTTTTTTGAATGCCTTAGTCTGATTTAGTTTTGAACGCAGATTCTTGTTGTGGGTGTTTTGGGTTTTTTTGTTTTGTTTGTGGACTTTTTAATGACAGTCTGCCTTCAGTATGAGGGTAGCTTCTAAAGCATACCGTCTTCTTGCAGTCTCCGTAACTACCTTTTATTTGTAAAGTAATTCCAAGTGCTTTAAAGTGTAGATAAGAAGAAGGACTCCAGAAAAGGAGTGTATACACTGATACTTTGATTTCTCTCACTTAATTTTAATTCTGCGATGCTAGAGTTTAGTATGATCTGGTTTTCCAGGCTTCTCTGTAGCTGGTGGGAGAAAGGAGCAATTAGTCCTACTGTAAGGTCGTATATGCAGAGACTGGTTAAATGAATCATGTTTTTAAGCTAACACAGGCTCTCCAGTGACATAGGAGAGAGTCCAGAAGATACCTAACCTTCCACTGTTAAAGTAACAATTTAAGTATAACTCATACATGCACATCTGTTCTAGAACTTGCAGAAAGCACACAGTTGTTCTGAAACCTCATTCTGTCTATCTACATAGTTTCCTAGAAACTTTTTCTGTAAATGGTTTCTAGTTAGAAATAACAGGGAAAAGAACAGTTGCTCTGACTGCTAGCAACATCTCTCTCAAAAGCTATTTGCATATACAAATTAACAGCACAAATATTTCTTTCAAGACTTGCACACTAAGAAAAAGAACATTATTATTCTTGTTGAAAGATGGTGCTGCAGGTTAACACTTTCCATAACCATATGTGTTAGCTTTCATTCATGTGGTGCTAAATTGTTATGCCCAGTAACGGGGTAAGGGGCACTGTGGAACCATGCTGCACCTTGGAGAGGTCAGTCAGTTCCCAAGGCACAGGGAGGACACATCACCTAAATAACCTGATGCTGCGAAGATTCACCCCGCCTCCTTGGGTCCTGTGGGCCCCAGGTGAGCCTCTGACGTATTCCTGTCTGCTGGAAACAGGACAGAATCATGTGCAGGCTGTGCAAAATAGAGAGCATCTCACACCAGAAAGTATACAGTGTGCCCCTTTTCAGGTTTTATAAAAGGAAAAGCTTAGCTTTAAAAACTGATGAGAGAATAAAATTGTGGTTAACTAGAAAACAAACAAAAAACCTCAGTAATGTAGGAATGGGAGTTATAAGGCACAGAGACACTCAGAGAGAATACGAGTGAATAAGGTGTCAGAACTGGTGTTACTGGAAGGGTACAGAAGACAGACAGAGAAATATGACAGTTGACAAGTCTAAGCCATAAGGGTAGACCTTATGGTACCAGAATGTACAGCTAATCAAAGCTGTACCAGAATGTAGAAGCTAATCAAAGGTTCTGTCATAACAGAGTAGCGTCCAGCCCTGCCTATTCTATTGTGCTACAGCTGTCAGCATCCAACTTTAAGATGATTAAGTCCTTTTAAAATATGCTAGTCACTGTGTACTTTTTTTTCTTCTGTTTTCCTTTTTTTTTTTTGTGGCAAAAGGTAAAATTCCTTCCTGACCATTGCTAGTACTATAATCAGCTTATGTTCTGAAATGTATTATTTGATTATCCTTATTGTCTTGGCTTTTATAGCTGTAAAAATTTTATTAGTGATCATAAAAGTCTCTGCCCCTTTTTGCTCAAGTCAAATTATTTTACTTGGCTACCTCCTGTGGCAATGTGTCTCTGCAGGTCAAATATATATTGCATATCTGAGCTTGTACAGAACTTTATGATCCACAAATGAGGTTTGAAATTTTACAAATCTTATGAGAGCAAGGCTTCCCAGTGATTTGATAAGTACTTCCTGCTCACTTGAGGATGATAAGGGTAGCGCAAGAATGCTTCATGATGTTATATTTATTTCACTGTGAGTTTTAGGTGGATCCTTGAGATACTGAGGCCATCTTTATTTAAGATATTGGAGAACAAGTCCAAAAAAAAGTTATCTTCAAGCAACTTTGGTATTGCTCTTCATTTTACAAGCCTGTAGCTATAAAGGCATGTTATAGTTGTAGGCAAACAGCACTCCTGACACCCTGTGGGTGAGCTCACTAGCTTGGGCCACTTTGGATGTCAGACTAGACACCTCGAACCTGACTTTCACAAGTATTTGCAGCCCCTCCTGACTAGAAATTTCTGCCAAGCCACAAGAACTGCCTCCTGTTTTCTCTTGACTGATAAAAAGTTAAAATCCAGCAGAGCAACAGTTATGTTAAAACAGGACTTCTACAGGCATCGACTAGGGAGAAGGCATGGGCGCCAGCTGAGGCTGTGCAGGGGCTGGTGGGGAAGGGTTAAACATGGCAACAGAGGAGAATTAATGGTCAGTGTCAGAAACAGCAAAACAGCATCTGAGAGGCCAATACCCCGCTGGGCATAAACTTGACCTCCCGCTGACCCGCGGCTGCCAGGCAGCCCGAAGAGCCACAGCCGGGTCGGAGGCGAAGCAGGGCGACCCCAGGGCGCCGAGCTGCCATGGCGGTGACCTCCGGCCGTGATTTACTGACTGGCGTCTCTGCACGCTTGACTAGGGCTCTGGCCGACGGTGAAAGATGTATTGATTACACATTAGTCTGCGAGGACGGGCTGGTTTCGCCAGCTCCGGAGAAATGCCGACCAACTCTCACATGTTATTAGGTTTGGCACAATTCTAAGAGGACACATAGGATGGTTTTATTTTACCTGGCAGCCATGACATTCACTGATATAAAGGATATAATCACAGAAACTGAGTAAGATATTAATGTGGAATTTTGTACTATAACTCAGGGAGCTCCAGGCTGGAAATATATACACTGCTTTCTAACATGTCACCATTTAATTTAGCATCTGAAACACTCTATCCACACATATTTTCCCAATTTCTGTCAGCTGAAACTCCGAAAAAAGGGCATTAAAAAATTCTGGATACAGTGACCAAAAATATCAGAAGGAAGTATGATTCTTTAAATGCTTAGTTAACTTTGTTTTCTGTTCATAAAATTAAAGGTTTTTTTAAAAGACACATGGACAAATGTATTTTAATTATAAATTCTCTGTAATGTTTAATGTGACTGCCTCATTTACATATTTCCTTTCAATTGTAGAGTTATTAGTTAAAAAGTACTTGTTAAGCATCTACAGAATTGAATGTGGGTAAATATTAGCAATGACAGTCTTCTGCATACTCACTGATGTCCAGATAAAATGTGGGTTTAGAAATAAAATATATGACCTCCTTTCCAAATCAGAGCTCCATTGGCATCAAATTAGGTCTTAATATCAGCCTGAACTCCTACATGATTTTAGACAAACACCATTTAGGTGAAAAATCATTTTAAAAATTGCTATCATTATTTGAGAATAGCAATAAACTTCACTCACAGTGTTTACTATCACTTGATTCTCCTATGAGGTTTGTCAGTGCTGGCCAAGGCAACAGAAACATTTAGTTAAAGAAAGAAGAAAGTCAATTTTTGAAGCTTTGTTAACACAAGCAAACAGCACAGGTGCTTGTTCAGCTTCTGATCAGGGCTAGCCAAACCATGTCTCTTGATCTGCACCCATTCCTGAGCTGTTGGAGTTCATCTCCCATGTCGGGGAAAAACTTTGTGCCTCTGTGGCACCCTGCTCGGCATCGCAACTCTCCAGCCTGGGCAGGGAGACCACCCACAGGGACCACTGAAGTCAACATGTCTGGAAATTTTCTGTGTGCTCTGCCCTACCTCTCTTGCCCTAAAATACCTCTCCACAGTTCATAGCTGGTCCCTAAGCTTCCAAGTCAGGAGGCACAGGTATGACTCCAAACCAGACCAGGACTGCACCCAGTAAACCCAGATCCGGGCCCCCAGATAAAGATCCTTACAGGGCACAGACTGAGAGGGGTATATATATATAATTTTTTTCTCCTATTTCTCGAGTTATAGGATAAGTAGAAACCATTTGGAGGAGAGCAAGAAAATACCAGTAAGATGTAAATAGTCTGATCTGATTCTGCCCTACCTCAAAGCTGCTCTCTAGTGATTTAATGCAAACAGTGAATAAAGGACCAGCTTTCTAGAAAGTTTGAATTATAGCTAATTGTGTTAAGTTAATTTTGGTCTTATTGAGCCCACAGCACACTTTATTGATTGTAAACAGAGTAAATTTAAAAGCCAAACCATAAAAGCCTCAAGTCTACAGAAAGAAACATGATATGTATGCTTACCAGCAGCATTCACTCATTCTAATTAAAACAAAAATACTGTGCTAATGGCATGGGGGCCTGAAAAGGTGTTGTTGAGAGATGATGAGATGTTTGCTTTTGACTGAACAACATATCTGAACCACATCATCAGCAAATGTTAAAAAAAATCTTGATTTGCTGGAAGAAACATCCAGTTGTGGCTCATAAGGATCTGAGCTATGATAACACAAGCATGAAAGGAAGGCTCCCCACAATGTGCTTCTTCTCAAGTGCAGGAGTTAATACTGCAGTATAGGCTGCTTTTCAGTGAGAAATCCTGTGATTGACTCAAATTTTTCTACACATTTCAAGGCAAAAATTTTTGGTTTGTGCTTAAGACAGAACACTAAAACAAAAAGGTGACAACTCATCTTCATTATGACAAGAATCTAATTTTACAGGAACACATGATTTTCAGTATGTAACCCAAGAAGCACTGAATCTGATCATATAGAGTACTCAGAGATGACCATCATATGACTAAGGATCAGCAAATAAGATTCAGACTGCAGCAGATAAACTGGTCAATGCACAGCAGGACAATTCAAGATCTTTTGACAAAATTACTTATGTTACACTGTGTAAAACTACTAAAATGAAAGCAGGAATCACTTTCCCCAGTACACACAAAAACTTTTATTCTTCTAAAACAGACACATAAAAATTTTATCAACCACTTCATGTTAGGGTGTTACATAGCACATAAGTGAAGTATACATCTAAATTTCATAAATAATATCAGCGTCTGGAGACACTCTTTTATAATTTAAAAAAGAACTAATGTGTGCATGAAAAAGGGCTTATGCAAAGTTGGAAACTGGCAACATCCAGAATGCACTAAACTTTTGTTTCATTCTTGTGTTGCAACGTATCACCTTGCTTCAGACAAATGGCACAAAAAACTCATCTACCAAGGGAAAATTTTTGTTTCTGAGGCAGAAGAAAAGTTCTTCTTCTGAGGTACAAGACTTGCACCACACACACAGCAATAATCTACCTAGGATGTTTTTCTTGTCGATGGGAGAATGGAACATATTTGTGAAAGCTTGCACTGAAGCAAAACATATTGAAATGATACTGTAATGATCAAGCTAATGGCACCACAGAACTCAAATTTCAATTAAAGTTTTCCCTTGTAAAAATAGGAAACACATATGAAAGGCATAATGTAAACGAGCACCTCCCCGCAGCATCCAAAAACTCAATAAACTGCAGCAGATAATGACAAACCAAGCTGATGTCTACCCCTCACTTCTACTGCAGCACTAAAATAAGAAAAGTAGGTATACCCTAACTTCTTTACATGAATCAAATATCTTTATAAAAATTACTAATGTACACAAAAGAGCAGGCAAGCATTGACTTCTGTGTTCACACTGCTACACTGAGACGCACTCAGTGTAACCCTGCACAACAGTGAAATACCCTGCGTAACATCGCCTGTTGTCCCATTTATGGGAGAGACAGATGTAGGGTACCCACCAGAACATAAAAAAAAAGACTGTCCACAACTTTACCAAACCCAGCAAGCCAGTCTGAGCTCAACAAAAGTGAGGAGAGAGATTTACATGTCCAACAACCAGATGTACTGATCCAAAAATGAAATTTCCAGTGGAATTCTACAGAGGCAAGCAAAGTACTGCAAAAGACTCAGCTGCCTCCACTTGGGAAGCACTTCTTTGAACTGAATCAGAGCTGAGTTTGGGTACTTCTACTGTCCATATTTTGAAAAAAGCAAACTCTGTGAGGCCTGAGATATCAAAAAGCTTACTCCACACATTTAACATAGTTCTTCTACAATGTCTTTCATGCTAGGTTACAGGATATGGCATTTAGTCACAAATGAACATAATTTAAACGCTTCTAATCATGCACTAAATATATAACTTCTACAATAAGAGTAGTGAGAACTGGAACAGGTTGTCTAGGGAAGTTATGGATGCCACATCCCTGGAAGTGTTCAAGGTCAGGTTGGATGGGGCTTTGAGCAAATGAATCTAGTGAAAGATGTCCCTTTCTGGGGCAAGGGGGTTGGACTAGATGATCTTTAAAAGTCCCATTCAACCCAAACCATTCTATGATTGATATACATGTATCCCAAGAATGAAATGCCCTATGTGCTTGTATCCACATTGCTGCTACATTATACAGTGATTCTAGGAATAGGTTAGAAATAAAAATTATTCAGAAAGTTTTGATTAAGCTGTATCTATAAATTTGGTCACAATATTGGAGAATTTTTTTTAAAGTTAAGTTTCTAGCCACAGGTGAAATAGAAGCTTTGAGAGACAGAGAGCTTTTGTAGATTGAATAGGTGAATTATGTCCATAGAGGATAGAGGCATACTGCCAAGTATACTGCCTTTAGGAATCCTAAGGGAACAGAAGTCAGCAGCATTTTTAGACAAGATCATACTCTCTGTACCAGAATGCTAAAAGTGAAATTAAATCAGGGCGGGGGTGGGGAGGAGGGTGGGAGGAGGAAATCTGCATGTTAAATAACTACACAGTCTAATGAAATTTCTGTTTGTGGGTTACAAAGCTAAAACTTTTTTTGAGTGCAGCTGGGAGCTCTGTATTTAACTCTTTCAGATGGTAAGTGCTGTTCACATCATTTAAAATATAAATGTCACTAGCTAACCTGAAGGCTTGCTGTAAATCAAACCTGCACTGTATAAAAGCTGTTATTTGTGTCCTAATGGGTCAAACAGAAGAGATGCCCTCTCTAAAAGAGCTGGATACCAGATTCCCCTTTCATTGATCGAGGTTTCAACTCTGGGTGCTTGAGTTTATGACAAAAGAGTTCACAACATCGTTGGCAGGAAGTCAATAGTTTGATAGATACCCTTTGCAGTTGGTCCTGTCTCTAACACTTTAACCACGCTTTCACTCTGACAGTTATTACTACTGCAATAAATTCTTCAGTAAAAAAAAATAGGTTCTCTGAAAATGTATTAGCCCAGGCACACTATTTTACTTAATATAAATGCAAGTCTTAAACAGGTAACTACCATTGTAAATAGGCCAATATATTTAGAAAGAATCATGTGTGTGTATGTGCATTTACAGTAAGTTACCTAAAGTTCCTTTCAGATCAGGTTGCACAGTATTTATTACACCTTAAGGATACACTTTTAAAATTCACAAAGTAACTAACAGGAGCAAAGGCTTTAAAAAACTATTTTATATAATGTTGTAATAATTTTCCCGCAGTTTTCAAAATCGCCTTGATGAGTTTGAAGCCTAAATCCTTATAGTGACCCCTAGACCCTTTGGTGCTATTGAAAAACCTTACCCATTCTATTCATACTTGACCTGAATTGCTGCTTATCTTCCAAATGCTATTGCCATTTTCTTACAGGATGCCTAATAATGGTTTGCAACAGGTTCTGACTGGACTGGGTAAGGAGAGCAATGGTGTCCAGAAGGCCTCACTGGGGTCTATCAAAAGCAGTAATTTACTCACTCTCTTTCTCCCCTTTTCTAAAAGGGGCTATCTCTTTTAAGAGTGTTAATTCCAAAGGAAATTTATGTAGATTTTGAGTTGTGAGTTCTCATCAGTTGTATTGCATGGCTCAATCAAAATAGTTTCTAAACAAACCCAAAAACGTTTGTGCATTACGGTCAATAATAATGGGCAAATGAGAAAAGGGAGTTATATTTATCATGTTATTGGTATTCTCCTGTATTGTCAGGTTTCACTTTTTTCCATGTCCTCTCATTAGCCATATTCATTCTATGTAATGACTAGATTAATATTAAAGCTAATTTTAGCAGCTATCCAAATTCTCTCCACTTACCCCACTTTCAGAGAGAAATTGTCTACATACAGAACCCTTCAGTGCTCCTTCCTACATCCAGAGACTTCGTGTCACTTAGGGAAGATGTCTAGAGACATCTATCCTTCAAGATTAAATGCATCCCTTCTGAGTGGCAGTTGCCACAATTGAAGTAAGCATTTACTGCTAGTGTTCAGCCATGCAGCTAACTGCTCTGTAGCTGGCTGTGGCCTCTTGAGGTGTAGGACATTCATAGGGGAACACTGGTAATTTTGTTTTACCCTGCAGGCATGCAGTTTCTGGCTACATTGTGAGGAAATATCGTTGAGTCCATGCTGAGATTGCTGTGCCTGCTGTTCAGAGCTCTCATGAAAGGAACTAAAAGGATAAGAGCTCTCTTGACCTTTAAAGTCCACTTATTTGGGGTGATGGATCTGCAAGACATTTGGAAAAAAAAAAAAAAATCCTAAGCTTATTAAAAAACAAGTGAGGGTAGGCTGAAAAGAGTGATCAAAATTCTGCCTATTAGGACAAAGAGAAAATCTGTGTTTTAGCAGAAGTAGAAGTGGGTTGGCAAATAAAGTTGATTTCCACAACTTTATCAATTAAGTCTCTTAAGAGTCTCCTATTTCTTTCCATTCTATTCCTGTCTCAACAAAAATTGTATTATTTTAATTTCTTTGATCCCCATTCTGTTTTTTCAAAACTGACCTGTTGCCCTTCTTACCGAGGATCAAATCAGCCAAAACATTGGCTTATGTAGTGTAAGCAAGTGAAATGATACAGAAAAAACAGATTCAGTCAAGCTCGGGTATAATTCCTGGGACAATCTTTATGACCAGAAATAAAAGCAAAATTTTATTGGGGAAAAAAAGAGGGAAAAAATTAAGAAAAACTCTCAATATCCAGGGTTTGATCCAGTAATCAGATCCAGGTTGGCTAGATGGTTTCCTAAAACCAAAGTTAATTTCATAAGTAATGTCTCCCTCTGTCTCAGAGATACTTTTTTATCATACTCCCATATCCCACATCTACACAAGGAGAAGCAAGATTCACCTCCCATGCAGTTTATTCATTACTCAGAAAAGCAGAATGTTTTTAGCCAGTATACTATTTTATTACACACCAGCAATCATGTGAATATACTGTCTGAGTTACTGAGGTATTTGCCAGTTTAACTACTTCTGCATCTGTGCCCTGACTCAAACCCTGAACTGGTTTGTGGAAGGCTTTGAAGGAGCTGTGACTGTTAGAAGTTCTACAAGAATACAACACAATGCTGGTTGAATGTCTTGTTGCTCTTGACAGAGATTCACAGTGAGAAATAAAGTGATATGGCTCTAAAGTGAAAAGAAATAGCAAACTCATATTTTAACATATTGATCAAACAGAAGAAAATAACATCTGACAGAGTGGCATGGAAAGGTTTGCAACACTAATCTATTTCATTTTTCTAACAGCAGCATTTTCTGTTACCGTACTTCACAACTGCAAGTCCATTTGGATTTAACAAGGTAGGGTTGAGCTCTTTCAGTCTTAGAATAAGACAGTACAGGCCTGAAAAGAACCACAAAATACTTTGCCTCCTTTTATGTTTACATAATTATGCTATTGTTTCTGATAGCCTACAATGCCTACACTGCCATGTATGCCCCAGACAAAAAAGTCAAGCCGCCTCTGTTAAAATAATAAACAGACTGAGGCAGAGATAACAACGTATGAATGGAATAATCATGCTGAGTTTGACCAAAGACCTATCAGCTGGTGAAACCTGTAAAGGAGACCATTCCAGTGGACACAAGTCTTGAAATCATCAGGGGCCTCCTCCCCCACCCTCAGCTCTGAATTACTTCAAAGGAAGACAGAATGACATGCAGAAGAACGTGGTTAAAAAAAACCATCTGAGACATAGAAGTTATAGAGCTCAACGGAGGGAGGAAAAAAAAAAAAAAAAAAAAAAAAAAAGCCTAATGGCACTGAACTAGGAACAAGAGTCTTGTAAAGTACAAGGGCCTCCTCCAGCACTGGTCAATCTCAAATCTGTGGCAGAATCAGAAGAAGACTGAAGAAATCTCCATCAACTTCAAGACAGAATTTATGAAGAATTAAGTTCTTCTGGTGTGAAAGAAGGGGATCCAGAAAAGCATCAAAACCATATGTTTTATGGCAACAGAAGGAATGTGATTTGTAACAAAAAGGAATGGGTGTCTGAACACCCCACAACCTCAATTTAAAAAAAAAAAAAGAAAAAAAAAAGGTCTAGTCATTACCAGGTGGTTAAGGAAGTTGAAGAGTAGAGCAAAGAAGTATGCATGATACTTCCAGCAAATACTTTCCCAGACAACAACTGCTTTCAGTATGGAGACTTCCAGAGCTGGATGTGGTTTCTACATATTCAACAATCTTCAAAGGATTTCTCTTCCATAAACTTGTCTAGTCCCTCTTGAACCCATCTCAACTTTTATCACTCAGAAAAAGAAACAGGGAGCAAAGGACCATTGCTCATGTGTCTAAGACTGGGACAAAAGTGGTGTGGGTTTGACTTCATGTGATAGCTTCACTACTCTAGCCCTTGGCTAGCAGCCAACACAGCCGTTCACCCACCCCCCCACACTCCCAGGGAATAGGGGAGAGGACTGGAGAGCAAGGATAAGGAGGCTTGTAGGTTGAGATAAGAACAATTTAATAATAGAAATAAAAGAAAACTTAAAATAATATTACTATTAAAGTAGTAGTGATAATGATAACAGTAATAAAGTATACAAATGAATAATTCCCCATGCAACTGCTCACCATCTGCTGACCAAGCCCTGCCTGTTGCCAGATAACAATCCCAGAGGAGCAACATTCCTGAACTGAAACTGCAGTCCCAGAAGAGTGAGAGCCTGAGCAAGCGCCAGAGAGAGCAAGAGCCCCTCACTAATATACTGGATATGACGTGACATGATACGGAATTTCCCATTGGCATATCTAAACACCAATTTAACTTATTAATTTAAATATTCCTTATCTCCTTAGATCTTGCCCTTGTAGACTAACAGAACACAAAGTCCTTCACTTCCAGTGACAAAAATGAAAACACTGGTATGTTGCCAGTGTTTCTCTCATAGCAAATCCCAGGCTGAAAGCAAAACACAACACTATTCTAGCTACTAAAAAAAACCCCAGCTCTGTTCCAGCTAAAAACGAAGACACTTCAGGTTCTTCCTCTGCTTTATCTGTAGTTTTGGCACTGAGATTGAAATTCATCTTACCTATATAAGTACTGCAGTAACCCTATACATGGTGAAGAAGGAAAACTACTGTCAAAACTGGTTAGGACCTTGAAGAAGATGAATACAAAGCACAGCTTGCCATACAACTTTTAGAAGAACTCCCAGGTGTTCTCTCCCATATCTTTACACTTAGACTACCTATCAGACAGATATCTATAAAGGACCCAAACATTTCTTTCTTTTGTCCTCCATGCTGAAATCACTGTGCAAGCATGCTCTGGCAAGCTGTGATTCAGCGGATTCAGAAAAAGTGATTGGAAAAGCAGAAAACATTAGAAGAACTCTAGGTAAGTAGAAAAGGTGAACTTTCCAATCCAGGTGAACAGCAATGACACATACCTCAGGGCTGAAGACAGACCATATTATGGCATTCCCAGACATATCTCAACCCCTCTCCAGTGCAGCAATATTCTTTCCAACAATTCTCTCTCCAGGGAAGAAGGTACTTGTAGTACCCTTGACCACACTAAACCGTGTGGGCAACTGGAATTTGAACTGAGGAGATGTAGTTATTAGACTCTGTACTTTACTTCTCCACAGCAAAAATGGAAGAGTAAATCTTTAACAACAACTGCACTACATAGCTTTCTATGTATGATCTGCCAAGACTTAAACTCAGTTTTAGTTTTGCATGCTGACACGTGGATTCTTACTGTCTGTTGGGATTGTTAAAATATGTCAAAAAGAAGATACTGCATCCAAGACACTGGTAACTGCAAAGTAACAGTGTTGAAAATTCAATTAAATCATATGATGCATTCTTCACACAATGGCCATGCTTTCCTTAACTATCCAAAAAAACTACTTCATAACACAGAATAATACTTGGAATCACCCTTTTTTTCATAGTAATTTCTTGCTTAACATATGAACTGTTTCTGATGGATTCATTCTTGATATATAGGTTTAGTATTTTTCCTCATTCAATTATATTTATCCATACATGCAGAGTCAAGTTGTAAGAAATCAAGAGGATATTTACTGGACAGATTTTCCTCTGTCACTAATATTTTTTCTTGTTCTTTACTTTGTCTTGTCCTTCTTCCAGAAGGCCTATGCTCCTATCCATGAACTTGCCCAGCCATCCCAGAAGGCGACAAATTTTTTGTTCACATCAAACATCAGCTTATTGATTTTTCTTCTATTTCTATGGAGATTTCTATATTCAGGCACTTTGCTGCAGAAAACCGGACCTTGGCTCTTTCCCTAGCCGCACTGGACACATATTTGCTGACATGTCGTTTCAATTAGACTACCCCAGAGCTGCACAGAAACAGGAAACCACTCTCAACCTCAAACCAATCCAGACACCGGAAACCAAGGGTAGACAGAAGCGAGCTGCAGCTTCATTAACAACAGTCAGAGCAGCAAAAAGCAGTACTTGCAGAAGGATAACAGACCTTCTGTTGAGATATGCTGTACTGAAAGACAAGTTAGTTAAACCCATTAGTTTTCCTTCTCACTTTGCTATCTGAGGCATTTCAAATCACAAAGGTAGCACTAGCCATCAGTGAGGTAAGAGTACGTCTTCACTGAAGTCACACAGAGTAACAAGTTTACTGCAATGAAAGGATGTGCAAACCTCTTCAGATCCTCCTGGCAGTGTAGCCAGAACATTAGGTAGCTCAGTGTGGAAAAAACATATCAGGCTACTGAGGAATAGATAGCTGTGGCTAGGCAGCTGTCTAGTAAACTAGAATGTCTAGTACTTAAGTTAGCTTAAAAGTAGCAGGAATGCTTCATTACATTGCCTCTTGGTATAGAATCAGAGAATATTTTATGTTGGAAAAGACCTTTAAGGTCATCAAGTCCGATGGTAAACCCAACACTGCCAAGTCCACCACTAAACCATGTCACTAAGCACCACATCTACATGTCTTTTAAATACCTCCAGGGATGGTGACTCAACCATTTCCCTGGGCAGCCTGTTCCAATGCTTGGCAACAGTTTCAGTGAAGAAATCTTTCCTAATATTCAATCTAAACCTCCCCTGGTACAACTTGAGGCTGTTTCTTCTCATCCTATCACTTGCTAGCTGGGAGAAGAGACTGACATTCACCTCACTACCACCTCCTTTCAGGTAGTTGTAAAGAGGGATAAGAGTGATAAGGTCTCCCCTCAGCCTCCTTTTCACCTGACTAAACAACTCCAGTTCCCTCAGCCACTCCTCATAGGACTTGTGCTGCAGACTTTTCACCAGCTTCATCGCTCTTCTTCAGACACACTCCAGCACCTCAATGTCTTTCTTGTAGTGAGGAGCCCAAAACTGAACACAGTATTTGAGGTGCAGACTCACCAATGAGGACACAGGGACAATCAGATAGAGTCTGAGAGATGAACAGAAATACTTGGGGGGAAATCTTTATCAATCTCATATAATAATTTTTAATGGTTTCTTCAATCCAGAAATGAATTTGGCATGACATTTCAAGCTACTTTATTTTTTACAATAGACAACTTTCAACCTAAGAAACCACCTCAATGAAAATTTTGCCAAAAATCACTACAGTGTTAATTCTTTGCTGAACCACCATTTTTAGGGAAATATATATATATATATATATATATATATATATATATATGTTTGTGTGTGTGCGCAAATTAATTCTAAATAGTGCTTCTGGAGGATTGTAGATCTGGCAAAACTGTGTTTCAGCCTAAAAAAACCAGATGTTGGTGATGGTACTACAAGTAACTGTACATGGGAGGCAAGTTTTTAAGCATTCTTTAAGAAAAGCAAAAGCTGTGTTATGAGAGTAATGTCATCATGAACAACAGACTTCCACTTTACAATCTTCACACCCACTGCTAACACGTGTGATTTATCAAGGCACTAGGAGTGGCACATCACAGCTAACCCTGTTCTGGTTTTAGACTTTAGAAGTCTGGTCCCTGATTGCCTTTCTAGCTGTGCTGCTCTGACAGATAAAAATCAGCTATTATCTTACTCACAAACATCTAGTCAAACAACAATCACTTTTTCTACTCATAAAGTAATGAATGCTGTTCTTTGGGTGCTGATAGGTACTCTTTAATAATATAATGCAACTCAGACACCCAAAGCAGAATATCCTCTTCTTGATTGTCAGCCATCAGTTCTGTTATATACCCTATGCAAGACACCCCAAAAGGCATACATATCTCCCAGAAGCCTCCAACATTCTGCAATAAAGATTACATTAGCAGCTATGGTGAGCTTTAGCTGCATGGCAGGACCTGGATCCAGGCCTAATTCTATAGTTTGGATCAAGATCCAACAGGTATTAGAGACTATTCATAAGGACTACATTTTTTCTGAGATATGTAGTCAGACTGGCATCTAGTGGGATTTTGAAATGTGCCTAGGAGCCTAACTGGATTTCTGAACCCCCTCTTCAGCACTGATCAATTGTTTTTGGTGGTTAAAAACTTCTAGGCTGGCACGTGGTTTTGATTTGTAGACAATCTTCTGCTAGTAGAGTGATTCGAATCTAAAGATTTAGTTCTTGTTTCTCTCACGACTTGACTTGGTTTTTTATTTGGAAAAAACAGGCTGTTTTGCTCTTGGACATAGCTACGAGTGGCAGCTGAATGTCGTAAACAGAAGACAAATACATCAGCTAACAGGCTTTTGTTTTTAGAAACTTCAAGTATCACTTGAGAGAAGATTTGGCACAAGATGTTTTTATACAAGTACCACGTGTTGGATAGTTTGGTGTGAATATGCTCTCAGCAGACATAGAGAGTGACAAATACATGCTTTACCTCTCATTTCACTGGGAAAGTAGCCTCCCAGATGACACGGCAGCATGGATGTTGTTGATTGTCTGACACCAGAATGATAATTTCCAGAAAGACTTTTATGGAGCTGACTCGTGTCAAAGAATGACATTAAAGCCTATTGGTTGTCACTGTTTCAATGGCGAGACTTAGTCTGCAGGTGTGTCAGGTTTACTGAGTCTAGGTAAAAATGTTGCATATTTTGATGATGGTGCATTTTCACAAGTAAATCAAAGAGGAAAGAGGAAACATGGTCATAACGAGAAGCACAGTTAGAAAATAACATGGGTGTTAGGTGCATATACAGATAGCATCCATCTGCAGATTGCATAGTTCTTCTAAGTCCTTTATTCAATTAAACATTCTTCAATTGCCAAGAGTCAGTCTTCAAACTATTTTTATGTTAAGAAAGAAAAGCAGTTAAATAGTTTTCATTTTATTTTTATTAATAACATTTTAAGTTGCTTTTCATTATGAACAAAGTTCATTTAATGGCATTTTTTTTTTAAGTATCAGTTTGTGTTTGCATCTCTTCATGTGGGATGTTATATTAAATTATTCATTTTTACAGAATGGAAATTAATTATTGTGTATGAAATCCCAAACACATATGGTCACAGTGCTGGTTAGATCTGCCTCCTGCTATGCTTTAGAGATTCAAATTTAGAGGTAGCATGTTATTTTCCATGCCAAGACCACCTATGGTTTTCAAGATATAAGTATCTGAAAATTAGCATTTTCACACTGAGCACTTGTTCCAGCTTTAGTATACATTGACGACTACCACCTTGTAACTACATGCACTAGAAAGGATGCTAGCAATCTATAAATATAATTTATGTTCTGAAATTCTCTGACTGACTGCATTTTCTACATCTACCTTTAGCACTATGTAACATCAATCTCTCCTTTTCAAATCCCTCAGAATGTCTCTTGACTGATAGCAGTGATTGGCATTAATTAATTTCAAGGGTCAGTTGTGAATGATTGGTTTGTCATGGCCAAAGACTGAATTATATACGATCAGGAGAGCGTGCCGAAATGGTCAGTCATTCAGCCAAAATCAAAGAACATAAGTTCAGAGGGAAAAGAATTCACGGCTCTGTTTATGAATGCAGCCAAGCCACTTTACATCTGAAATTAAGGGGTTTTGGTCATGAATCTACTCTTAATGAAATAGACCAATCTTTAACTCTATTTTTTGCTACGGAAAGTATAAAGAAAAAATTCTATTTCTTTCTGCAAATGTCAAGGGAAGCCCTACTCAGAAGATTCACTCTATTACTTATTATCTATTTATAAAAGAAAATCAAATTAATTCTTGTTATTATATAACAAACTTTTATTTAACTGTTCATTAATGCATCTGTGTTATATGCTATTAAAAATTTAAGAGATAGATTCCAGACTAGCAACAAAAGATAGTGATTAGTGTTGTGTTGGGTTTTTTTACGCTTGCCATTATATTGATTCAGCGTCATATTTTGGAGTTTTTTTGTTGTTGGTTTTTTTTTTTCATGGAGCGTTTAACTAAAAAGGAAAGTGAGAAGAAAATACTATGTTTTAGGGAACAATATGTTTTTTCCAAGAAAGGAGGTGCTCATTATTTTTTTGTTAACTTACATATTGATAAAAATTAATGTTGAAAATACTCTAATCAAACACAGCAATGAATGATCATTGCATGCAGCTTTTATAATAGTACAGTAAATAACTAAACTCATAAGTCAGCACCTCAGGAAACATATGGAGTAGCCATATTGGGGAATATCTTTGTAGATAAGTATTTAGAAACCTGCTAGATATTGATGGCCAAAACGGTAACTCAGTTTACTCACCCTAACATCTGAATTGGTGGTGGTGTAGGCTAACAAGTATTGAGTAAAAACATAAATATTTTTAAAAATTTATTTATATGTTTTTCTTATTTCATGTATCTTATGAGTTTTCCAGACATAGATACAGCATTTATCAATCAATACAAGCACTTAATCCACCATCAGAGAATATCCAATGTTTAGTGCACGACATTTTAATGCATAGCAATAATACATGGATTATGCACAAGACCAAAAATCAAATTGAGTAAATTTTAATTCTCTGCAACTCTTTTACATTCAGAACTAGAATCATATTTCTCAGAAAACTGAAGGCCAAGAAAGTGCAAGGAGTCTTGATATTTCAGTCAGTTGGGAGAGTATATACTTTGCTCTTTTTCTGTCATAAATATGAAGGTCAACGAGGTATACACAATAGGATAAAAATTTTACTTTAAAGAAAGAAACTAAACCTTTGGGTAGACAATAAGATACTGATGGCTTAGAACAGACTTTGGGCTACACATCTTGGCTAAATATTTTGAGGCTTTCAGAGCCTATTCTATTGCAGGTCAGTTAAGTTCCTAAGACTAGGGATTTAACAGTAAACTAAGGTGTAATACATAACATCTTATTTTTCCAACCAACCCACTGGAAACATTAGTAAACAAGCAGAGATGAATGTAGCTGTACAGAAAAAAACACATAAAACATAGCTATGGACAGTCCCAATAAGTATACTCCCAGTGTTACCCATGCAAGTTAGCACAGTCTACGTCTCAAAGGATTCATCAGCAGGACTGTAAAAGCAGGACTAGCTGATGAAAGAGTAATGATTTTCATCAAATGCAAAGTTCTGTCATATATTACCATTTTAGCTTATGAAAGCTTATAGGATGAGAGGGAAAGGAAGAAAACACAGTGTGAGTGTCCTGCTCAAAAACTAAGAGGCTGCTTTGTGTCTGATATGTGTCAACTAATCAATCAGGCAGATAGATCCACAGTATTGACCAAGCATCACTGGCAGGAGGCACCACTAATTTTGGCATTGCACTGCAACCATACCAACTTTGATGATGATATGTCCCAGGATCCAGGGTTCAGTCCAGGTGAATGTCCAGGGAATGTATTATAGTGGCAGCAAGGGCTGCAGCACCAGGAACTGAGAATCTGCCTGTGTAAAGTGTGCACATCAGAAAGCACCATCGCTTCTGCATCCTTTGTAATCGAGTAACTTATTGGGTAAGTATGCTCCAGAACCATCAACCAAAAGTTCTCCAGAGAAGCAGATCTTAAATATAAAGCTAGAAATCTTGGATTTAGCAAAGCCTTCTTCAGAATTCTCTTTGACTTCAATAGGGATTGGGGCCAGAATTTTTTAAGAATTTTTTCATAATTATGCAAGATGCAACTATGGATCTACTGAGGTAAAGTGATTTTTCATAGTCCATTATTAATACTGAACTAATCACTACTCGTTCTCCTGATTTCATTCAAAAATTATGTTATCAATGCTTTTTTTTCAGCCACAGATGACAAATTCAAGAGGATTCTAATATATAAATCTCACTATTCTTTATTTAAATGGGCTTTGTTTGTTTGCTTAATAACAATTCTAGATTTCATTGTTGCTGGGAAAACTCTGAATATGTGGTCTAAATGCAACCTGAGGGCTAAAACCACATTAGAAGAACACAAAATAGACAGCTTTCTAGTACCTCTTGTTGACTATAAGACAGTCCTATGAGTTCGGAATTTTCGAGGATAGTTATGTCACCATCAACTTGACACAGAAACTAGAATAGTCCAGTGAAGTGCAAAATTCCACAACATTTCACTCTTAAAAAGCTACAAGAATGGGACCTATGACAGTGAGTGGTATATCAGTGTTCTTGAGAATGTCACAGTACACATATCTAGCATTGTTTGAAATAAAAAATTGTAAGTATAGGAAATGCCAGCTCTTCCCAGCTGCTCCTCGAATCTAAACAGACCCAACTTCTTAAAGCTGTTGGGCCAAAAGTGAACCTGCTTTATTTTTAAACTAAACTAGGTATTAATGGATTTTATTTTATTAAGTTACAGTTTTAAATTAGATCCTTAAAAAAAAAAAAAAAAACCAGAAAAAAAACCAAAAACAGAAGGTCCAGTATCATCATAATAGTGTCATAATACAGGTGCATTTAATAAAACAGGTACATGGCTTTCATTGACAATAAAGATGGGAGTGGGTGTTAGTTATTAATTCAATAGCACCTAAAATCCCAGCCATGCTAGGTTCTCAAAGAGACTAGGATCTGTACAAATATAGTACTTCCAATCTGTGTGTGGAAACCATGCCATCTATAATCCCACACATTCAGAATATTCAGTAAATATCAAACTTCTGTTAAAGAATCAAAGATGGACAGCAAAGATAACAAAATGGAATGAAGCAAAGATAACAAAATGGAATGAAGCAAAGAATCAGGATTGCAAATCATCAAGTAATCAGTGGTAAGTCAAGTGAAGAAAATTTGAAATAAATAAGCAGTGTTTGTCCACAGTGAAGTTTGTAGCAAAACCACCCGTACTTTAAAAAAAGTTGAGATGTCACCCACTGTTTATGAGATCACATAAGGCAATTTTACTATTGATACCTCTTAAATACAACCCATGATAGATAAAACAGTAAAATCACTGTGTGGTCTAACAAAATGATTCAAATCCTTTAAAATATACAGAAATACTTCAACTGCCTTCAGTGGAGGTCTGAAAGCAAAAAAAAAAAAGATTTAATCAAAACACAGGAATGCTAAAAGCTAGGCTTGCTAAACATTTAAGTACTGAGGAGTATGAGAAACCATAGTGATGGACACATTAAAAATACCTGAGACAAACAGAGAGACAGAAATAGGTTGATAGATGAGTAACAAGGTCACATGGCATCAGGCCACAGGTGATGTGTTTTAGGAGACAGCTGGTGCCTGGAAGCATGTAGTACGTTGTAAGGGGTTTTTTTCAGTAAAGTTGGTGTATTTCCAAACATTGGTGGAAAGCAGAAACAGCAAGAGTGGGCCAACCTCCCACAGTTCACATCTGATCCATTGAGAGTAGGATTAAATACGATTGCCATAAACGCTCACTTTGTCTATAACATGTAAACTGATGGCAACATATATAAACAAAAGTAGCTGTGTGTCAGTCATTTCATCAGGTATCACAACTTTATTAATTTGGTACGTACACAAGGACAGAAGTTTACCAAGGAGAGTAAAATTTCTGCTAGTGTAGGTGTATCTGTGATCTTTTTCCTTTTCTCAAGAGAAAATAACTCAGCTTTAGAGACTCAAAATACTAGTGAAGCAGTTTAACAAAACAGCAAGCTCTCCAGGAAGAATGATCAGGCATTAGGCAGTGACCAAACTAATGATCAGGCAATGTAGGTAAGCGGAGAACTATGAGTACACAGCTGACACCAGAGTTGTAAAGAGCCTTCCCATCCACTTTCACCCTATTTATTTAAAAAACTCTAATAGAAATAGTGCAGACCACTGCCACCATATCAGCAAACTTAGGGGACGACAGCCCATGTTGAAAAGTGAAATAACCTACAATTTGCTCTGTTAGTACTTTGTCAGACAAATAGAGAGCAAAGAGTGCAGACAGTTTCTAATTCCAATACCAGCAGGTTATGGCGAGCAATCAGTCAGGAACAGACAAGGGTTGAGAGTCTACCTACATTTACCCAAACTGCTACACTTCCAGGACAGGGGAATATGAACTAGTAAGAGAAGTTATTTGCCTGGACTTTTTTCCTTTATGCTGTCTTGAATAGAATATAATAGTATAATAGTTTAATATATTCCTTCCTATAATTCACAATTAGACTGATTGTGCTGTCTTGAGTAGAATAGTCTGTTTATTATCAAGTTCACTAAAGCAGGGACTTCCCCTAATATACAGTGTACTGGTTTTGGACCCTTAATACATTTTCATTCCAATTTTTAAATTATTAGTATATCCTTCTTTCAGTGTGTCATACATCAAAATAATTTTTTTAAATCAAGACCGATTGACTTTCTTTTTCTGACTAAGAGAGCTTTAAAAGTTGGGCAGGAGGAAGTTGTTATTTTAAAACCTTCAATGGCCACACTGTACTAAAAACTTAAACCAATAAATCTCTCCTGCAAATCATAAAGGGGACCATATCTTCTCTACATTCCAGAAATGAGGCAAAGTATTTCCATGGACACTGACTGCATATTCTAACAGATAACAAAAATAACTACATAGGTGTACCCTACATACATACACTGATAATATGACAACAGAGAGGTTTCATTATTATGATCCATCAGTGCTACTGCTGGGATTGAACATAGTCATTTGGATGTTAAACTGTGTTGGGTTTGCCTCTTGAAAGTTGGTGTTCACAACAGAAATAGTTAAAATCTCTGGTTGTTGAACCAAGAATGGATCATAGTTCTAGTTATGCTGGTTCCCTGCCATCTAAAAAATACTAACATTTTAAAGTTCTATAAGGAGACAGAAGAACTGGAGAAACAAAGCAAGAGATTAATGGATCATTTTAAAGCCTTTAATGAGAATGAGGGTACATCTTGGACACAGGTCATAAAACTGGCTCAAGACTGACAACAAAGCATAATGACTGTGCAAAGGAATCCCCATTATCAACCTAATAGTCAGGAAAAGATAGATTAGGATGGTACAGTGTTCACATGTGGCCTCTTGGGGATCATTTCTTAAATGAATTCTTAACACGCAGTGCTGTAAAAAGATGATTTGTTGAGATTCGAGGATGATTTCTTTCTCAGATATTTCAACGGTTTTAGCATGGCTGATGACATATTTCTTCCTTAGGTTGTGTATCCAGAAAAAAAAGATCGGAATATATTAAATTGCACAAAAGCATTGTTTAACAAACTGAGCGTCTTATACTGTATTCATCAGGCTTCATATAACGCAAGGCAAAAATACACATTGTGTTAAAGCTTTCAGAGTCACAAAGTGCTGAATATAAGTTTTCCCTACTAGATCTGTTGAACTTATAAGAATGAGAGTCAGAAAATTCATGTGTGACCCCATGGCTGGAGTCAGCCTTCATTAATCGCAATGGCTGTCATTAATCATGTGAAAATCCTTAGTGCATTTTGTCCCAGCTAAAACATGAGGGTTTTATATGGAGAACTGATGACACAGGCACTGCAGACAAGGAACAGCCTATGATGTTAAGTTACAGACTTCACCAGAAAAAGTTATCCATGTACTAAAAAGAAGTTTTCCTGTCCATCTGGGGTGGTATCTGCCAAAAGAGCACCAAAAGACAGCACACCAGATCTAACTGTCTCAGGACTTTTAATGAAAGGGTATAGAAAACATAGACATTGACATTGCACACCTTTCCTGAAGCAGGATGGCATAGCAAGACTACAAGTTGCTCCCCATGCCTTCATGTGGATTAACAAAGGACAAAAAAAGAGTTATTTTGTATTCATCCCATCATGAAAAGGACAATAATTACCTGGCCCAAAGCTGGCATAGAGAATTAAAATATTTAGCAGAAATCAAGCTTATGCGATCATACTGTTTATTTACCATCTGTTTCTCCTCCTCGTAATGACCTTGAGTTTAGTGATCGGTTTCTTTGCTCACATTACTGACTGACTTTGAGCCTTCAGCAATGAACTTCTTCCCACTCTGACATACTTGTTTCATCCCAGTTCAGGTTAGAAGTCCTAAAATTAATTAGTTTGCATAAGGTTTTTGATAATCAGCACCTGAACAGAGGAGAAAGACCATATCAGTTCTCCATTGAGAGAATTCCTCCTCTAGCTTGGAACTAATTATAATACATTGCTGTCCTCTGGTCATCTAAGAGGTCAAAAAAAGACCAGTAACGAAGCAGAGAAGTGATAGCGATATTACAAGATCTAAAGATACTGCTGCAGCGGGTGTTATAGGAGGTCCAAATGGTATCTGAAGTTCTTGCAGTGGCTAAAGCCGGTAGCACTGACATAGCATATATATCTGTAAGAAACCAGGATCCTTTAATTACGCTGCTAGATTTGCTTCTTTTTTTCAATACAAAGAGCAGAATTTTACGTACCTAAGAAAGGATGTAGAGAGACCTCCAATACTTCCCCCTCCCCCACTCCCCAGGTATACGAGAACATGAAACCCATATGATTTGTCACTTGCCTGAACTGGGATGCATTATACAGGGGACCAGAATTTGGTGTGATGTATATAATGCTCCAAATCAAAGTCAGCTAATGTCAATGGGACCCCATGTGCTGCCTTCAGTAGAGTTTGGATCATGCTTATTGCATAATGAAAAAGATAAAGCAGAGGAGGGCCTTGAATTCTCAATCTGATTTATGCTGAGTAATTGAATACAAATATAAAGACAATATAAATAACTTCAGAAAGGTCACTTGGCTAGTCAGGCTAGGAAATAAATTTAGAAGTCTTTGGTAAACGTTTAGACTACCAGAGAAATCACTTAATTTTAAGACATCAGACAATTGTTCTATGATTATCTTTTTTAAGAATACCAGGCATCACTCAAAACCAACCTTTTTTTTGCATTCCTAATGTAGTAAGCAATCAATAGGGTTTTTCAGCTCTTTTCTTATGGCCTGATCCTCCTATTGATCTCAGCTCAAAGTTCCCACTTCAGTGAAGTCTCACGTATATAAGGACAGACAGATGCAGCCTTAATGAATTTCTGTATCAGCATCATCTATGATATATGCAGGATTATATATAGATCTAGGAATAGTGTTTGGCAGTCATGCATCGCTGCATGAGAGTAGATGGAGACAACACTCAATTTACCAGTGTGACCCACTAAATACCCTTCAGCAGTAACATATGAAGCCATCTGTTAAGCAGTCCAAGGAATAGGGTGGCAATGTCTTGGGTGTCATTTCCAGAGAAAGAAAGAGAGATATAAATACATGTGTGTTTCCTTTCTGTTTTGACTCAGATATTTGTTTTCTGAGAGTCAAAAGATTTTCTCCAGGATGGACAATTCATTCAGTTCATTCTTGCATCTTTAAAAGTTTTGAAGATGACCTGTTCCCCAGGTATCACACTCAAATCCTACGTACATACCAAGTCATATGAAATCAGTTTTGTACTTCCTGAACTGAGATGAAGCAAGACTTGGGGGAAAGGATCTTCAGGGTCCTGAACTGTTTAGATAAACCACAGGTTGTATGAAAAGACATTCAAAGGCAAAAGTGTCTGCACTTGCACTGAGACCATCACATCAGTTGTAAAAGCATCACATCTCTCCTCTAGAATATGTTAACATGGAGTAGTGCCAGAAGCATGATAACAGCATAGCATCCTGCGGAGGTTAACTTAGCTTACCAAAAAGGTTGTATTGGGACTGCAGGGTAGCTACTCTGTGTATTGATTAGGTTATTTGTATTAATAATATACCATGGAAAAGTTGTAGGCAAGTTACCAAATTCATAGTTGAAAGCAACACTGGAAGACAGCAGCAATCTTAGATCAGAATAACCCAAATTTTCCAGTTTCTACTCCAGATCTCAAAATACTTGACAGTCACTCACATCTTTAAGTTCACAATATTAGACTCTCTGTGCTGCTTACAACAATGAAATCCAAGCATCTATTCCCTATTACTAGCAGAATTACAGTTTATTGATCCTTTCCTTTATAACAGGGAAAGGATCGGCAACACCATGGACAGAGGGACTGAGTTCACCCTCGGCAAGTTTGCAGTCAGCATCAAGCTGTGTGTTGTGGTACTTTGACCCACAGTAGGATCATGCAGTCCTGTATTCACTTCCCCCACCCAGTGAGATGGGATGGGAGACACAACAAAGGGGCCACGGATTAGGATGAGGACAGGGACAGCTCACTCAGCAGTTATGGTCACAGGCAAAACAGACTCAAACTTGGGCAAGAAAAATCAATTTAATTTGTTGTCATTTACCTGAATAGACAAAACAACCACATCTTACAACACCTTCCCCTGCATCCCCTCCTTCTTCCCAGGCTCAAATCACTTTGCTCCCAATATCTCTACCTTCCCCACCAGTGGCACAGGGGGCAGGGAATGGGGGTTCAGTCAGGTCACCTCTGCCACTCTTCCCGGCATGAAAGTCCAGGCACAAGATATTCCAAAGCAAGCTTCTCAGGGAGTCATGGACCTCTTTGGGCTCAGCTCTCAGTTCTGGCATGGGGACACCCACAGGCTGCAGACTCACCCCCTACTCTGTGGGTCCACCCCCACTCTGGCAGCAAGCGACTCTTTGGGTCCCAATTCCAGTCACACCTACCCTCAGGCTCAGCTTCTCTGCTCCAACATGGAGTCCTCCATGGCCTACATGTGGGTCTCTGCTCCACTGCTGAATCTCTATGGGCTGCAGGGGACTTTGTCTTCTCCTACTCCATACTATAGGACTGGGTGTGAGTCTCTGTCTTTTTCTCTGATAACTAAGCTCTCTCTCTGTCTGTCTGTCCTTTGTTTAGTCTGATGGTCATACTTTTTTTAGGTAAATGGCCTCTCCTCCAAGTACCACACCTTCTTTTCAGGACAATCCCTCCCCTCACAAACATGGATTTGTAGAGGTGTTTCTCTAGTGCTCATTGGCCCAGCTTGGGCTGGGGGGGTCTCTGCCTTGGAGTCAGGGGAGCTTTTCGCTCTCACAAGGTGGCCCTTCCCCCACGACCAAAAAACCGGCACCCTCCCCCTCCCCCGCAACACATACACACACACAAACCCAGCATGTGATCAACATGCTGGGGAGAGGGATGCCATAGAGAGGGACCTGTGCAGACTGCATTAATTTCAACAAGGCCAAGTGAATGTCCTGCACATGGATCAGGGCAATTTCAAGCACAAATCCAGGCTGAGTGGAGAATGGAATGAACACAGCCCTTAGGAGAAGGAGTTGTTGATTGATGAGAAGCTCGACATAAGCCGGAAATGTGCACTTGCAGCCCAGAGAGACAAACATATGCTGGGCTGCGTCAAAAGAAGCATGGCCAGCAGGTCAAGGGAGGTGATTCTCCCCCTCTGCTCTCGTGAGACCCCACTTGGAGTACTGTAGCTGAGTCTAGAGCCCTTAACATAAAATGGATATGGATCTATTGGAGCAAGTCCAGAGGGGAGCCACAAAGATGATCAGAGGGCTGAAGGACATCTCCTATGTGGACAGGCTGAGAGAGTTGGGGTTATTCAGCCTAGAGAAAAGAAGGCTCCAGGAAGACCTTATAGCGGCCTTTCAGTACCTGAAGAGGACCTATAAGAAAGCTGAAAAGGAAGTTTTTACAAGGGCATGCAGTGATAGGATGAAGGGTAACAGTTTTAAACTTGAATAGGGTAGACTTAGATTACATATGATAAAGAAATTCTTTACTGTGAGGGTAGTGAGACACTTGAACAGGTTGCCCAAAGAAGTTGTGGATGCCCCCTCCCCGGAAGTGTACAAAGTCAAGGTTAGATAGGGCTTTGAGCAACCTGATCTAGTGGAAAGTGTCTCTCATCATGGTAGGGGGATTGGAACTAGATTATCTTTGAGATCCCTTCCAACCCAAACCATTCTATTATTCTATGAAGTATATTTGAAATGCAAGTTCCCAGTCTTGTCCACATATTTAATTTTAATCATATGACAGTCTCCTTAAGGAAATGGCACTTTCAAGGTCAAAGCTAATAACATTTGTTTACAAATTTTACTTTTGACTTTGCAACTAATACATACCTACAAAGTCCAAGAGCCAGACCATCATTCCTTCTATTTTACCTATACAGACAACATGTGTAACTGCATCTGTTCCTGATTGATACAACATATGAAATTCCTAATTAATAAAAAAACTTTACTGCAGCCATTGAATACTCCTGGAAAATAGAAAAGAAAGGAATGTAGCTTTTCAATGCTACCAAATTCATTTCACCTTAAACTTTGTTCCTACATACCTGGCAATTGTCTGTGAGGAATTGTGTAGGTCTGTCTTTCAAGGCAGGAATCTGCTGTTCAGGTCTAAGGGTGTACCTCGTGCATTGTAGAAAGGAGCGTGGCTTAACTCTGCTCTCTGTGCAGTGCACAGAAAGGTCATAGCACATCCAAGACCAGTGGGAAAGGAAAGAGAGAAGGAAGGGTGGGAGAAGTTACCGCAAGAGTCTGATGTCTTACTTGCCCTCCTGCTTAAGAAGTAACATTGTTTGGTTTAGGAAAAGGTGGAAGTATATAGAGAAATGGGGCCAAATGGAAGTGGGAGGGAGCGCAGAGCTGGAGTTTGGGGCTGGACAGGAAATGGGAGGAATCCAAGATATTTAGTTAGGATCCAGCCTTTGGCAGAAAAAATATCTGACTGCTGCTTTATTTGCTTTAATTAAAATGGATGGAAAACCATAAAGAACTCTACAATTTAAAGAGATCTTCAGTTCATCGGACTAGTTCTATCATTCAGGGCACAGAAAAGAAGGCAAAGAAAATATTACAGACTCATTTTATACCAATGTATCCCCTTTTAATTTTCTATGATGATGTAAAAAGAACATTATGCAGGCTGTGAAGAAAGTGCAATAATACATTGGGCTGTTATGTTTCATCCTATGTAAAAACTCAAATAACCTTTTTTTTAAGGCATAGCATTTCATGTATGTGGAAAGGAAGGTGGATATAAAACTACACAAAACCCTCAGGGAATACAGCCCATTCTGCTTTGACTTATAAAAACATAATTGTCAACATAACTGATAACTCACACCTTATAGCACTTCACAAAGATGAACATATTTACCTCCTTAACAATCCTGTGTTATAGGCAGTGTTGGGCCAACTTCAGCATCCCCCTCAGTACATGTATGCAGGATAAACTTGATCATTTCCTTCCATCTCACTAGTAGGAAAAATAAAGAAAAAACAAGTGACAGAGAGCACTGGGAGGAAAACTGCAGCCAGACTAGGACAAGAGCACAAGTAATTGTTCCCTTTTCCCTCTTCTTTACAGTGAGCTTCTTTCTGTTCATTCCTGATTTGTTATAGCAATATTAAAGGTTTAATTCCATAACCCTGTCTTACACAAGCAGTCCTTTTGCAAGCAGAAATGTCCCATGAGCTTAGTGAAATAAGTGCTGCTATATGATGGGATTTTAGAAAAGGACCCCAAGTGGAAGTTGCTAATGGTGGAAGTTGGTGTAGTGGCACTGAAGGAAACTTTTTGTACCATCTTCCTTTTTACTGAAAACTACCCATGAAATTAAGACATGGCTACTTGGAGCCCACAGTAGTGGGTTGTACACTGTAGATTAGAAACTCTATATAATACTGCAGTCTCCATTTTATATTAAATAGGTTCAAAACACTATGACTTGATCCTTATCCATAGTGGGAGTCACCATTTTCTGTAACATGCAATGAAAATCTGCTTTGATGTTTGGGATCATATTGCAGCATTGTTGGGACAGGCAACTTCACACACTCCAATGAAACTATTCTACTTCTGTAAATGAAGAGTCCTCATTTTCTCCCTGAAAGATGTGTAGGCATGCCTCAGTAACAATTACTGAGGGTCACAGGCAAACAATTTCTACACCTACTGTACATAATAATTGTCATGAGAAATTATCTTCACATCCTTCTAAGCTTCCCGTTTGCAAACAATGGTCTGTATGATAATATCTCTATAGCTTTCAATGCATACACATTAGCCTGGTGTATACACAGCACAACTTTCCAATAGAAGTCAGCATTGATCATCAAAAGTTTATTTCATACTTCATAGTTAGGAATAAAATGCTTGGCATGTTATTATCAACAAAATAGTCATTTTCAGTGCCTCTAACTGCCTATTATTCCTGACTAAATGGACATGCTACAAACCTCCTACACTCCAGCATATGGCTTTCTTGCATGCTTAAGAAAGAGAAATTAAACAGCCATAAACATTAATAGTGTCTATAATGCTAAATCAAGAAGATTTTTTAGTATTATATCTCATAAAATGGTTGCTTCAAGAGGTGCTTCTTTAAAAAACAGAATATTTTTACATTCAGAATTAAGTATTATTTTCTCCCCATTTCTCCTAATCCTTTAATATGGCAGACGTGCACCTGATCATGCTGTTTCCCATACAGCAAAGCATGTTTGTGGACTGTTAAGCACTAATGCACTTCATATATATAATACCTGTTCTGCCAAGTTGCTTCTCTTTCTCTATGTGTGCTACAAGAACATTTTTGAATGAAATATTTTCATTAACAGCACTTTCAAATCTGTATGCTATTTGTAACAATAATTTAAAAATCCCTCATTTTGCTTTGGATTAAACTCAGTTTCAAATATCAGACTTCATTATCTCCCTCCCCTGGCAGAGGCACATGCCTACATATATGCACATACATACGCATGCACACACGGGCAGAGCAGAGCAGTGCCTTTTCCTCCAAGTATCCTGTGTCCCCTGTAGCCCTTTAATGCTTAAGGCTGAAATGCTAAAATACTGAAAACAGGTGTACCTTGACCCTCTGAAGATCTCATAAGTTCTGACTGGATCAAAGGCCAAGGTCACTTGAGTCATGAGATTGGCTGAGTGATATTATTGTTGTCATGGTTCCAAACTGTTGAGAGGTAGGACTCTGATTCTGGCACATGAGAATCAAATGATATGATAGTCTAGTTATTAAATATGACAGATAGAAAAAGCTGTATGTTGCACAGCTACTCTGTGATTAGTACCCTATATTTTACAATGTCACTGCTCCAAATGCTGTAATACTTCCAAGACTCTTTCAAGAACTAAGGTTTTTGCATTTAAAAAGAGACAACAAAAGAAAATAGAGATGAAATCTGGTAACAGCTCTGTAAGATTTCACAGCTTATTTTTCCAAACAGCTTCCTACTTCAATAATTCAACTGTAAAACTAGTTCTCTATCACAGTTTTTTCCTTAGGATCATGTTTAAATATTTTATTTTATTTTAATCAGATGGATGAATTAACTTCTAAGTAGCATTAGAGGAACACAAAGCAAGAAAAGTTAGCTCCATCTCTCATTTTCATGTTATGCTTGCATATAGATGCTGCATTTTAAATCCAGCTCTATTCTCCTCCAGGTAACCTATCCTGAGGATTAAGGAGGAACCCCACCAACAATAAAAATGCCCATCTCACCCACGTATCTCAAACACTATCTTTTTAATGTAATCAAAAGTAGTTTGATGTTTAGCATGACATATCTGTAACTTACACCGCCTATCAGTTCATGCATCTGTAAACTGGATATATATTTCTTTCCCTGATGCTTTGCAAATGTTTTTAAAATGCTTTGAGATCCACTGATGAAAGACATTTTAGTAACATGAGGTATCATTGGTATGGGCATCTTGAGTGCCTACTTGCATTTTGAACATGCAGTCTTTTGTTTTTAGAAGAAGGCCTAAAACCCTAATTAAATCAGGAGATTTTTGTGGGCTGAGGGATTGTACAGTATTAGATAAATTAGCAACAAACCTATCAAGTAGTCCAGGTGAAAAAAAAAAAATGCAATCAGGTAATCTTACAATCAGCAGATAAAAGCTAAATAGAAACATGTTACATGGCCTGTAACTATAATAGGCTAACACTGCATTATTTCCAAGACATAACTGCTGCATACAATCAAGAAGAAAGTGGAGAACCACGAAACACTCAGGGAAAATGGGATAGGAAGGGAGAACTTGCATTAAAAACTTGGGATTTTCTATTCTTTCTTCTCAGAGAAAGCATGATTGCTTGTTACAGGTAATAAAAATGATCATATTAAGACATGTCTGAACGGGCAACAGTTGCTACTGTGCTTAAGACCAGAGCTGGAAGGAACGACTGTTTCTGTTTTGAGTAGAAGTGGGCCCCCTTGTCTCTAAGAATGTGTGCATGATGTATAATAGATACCTGTCTGATATAATTAATTATATTTTTCCTAAATTTAACATTGCCTGAAGGGTAAAATCATTTTGCTTGGTGAAATCCCTCATGCCACACAAAGTCTGTGTGCAAGCCAGATTTAATTGCTGTGATAAAACCACAAGAAAGACCAGGTTTGCATTAAATCTATAACCACATCTAGTGAAGAATAGCTTTAATCACCTTTGAAATGGTGACCACAAGATAATTAAAGGAAAAGTGCTCTCATTAGTAATTATCCAGGAATATCAAATCTCAGTTTATCATGAAGTCCAATTTAAATTGGCTTGGCATGGTTTTAATTTTTTTTCCTCTATTTCTGAGGTTATGAATCTCCTAGAATTTTCTCTATGAGGGTGGGAAAAAAACCAAGTTTGCTCTCTGCACTTTCACAATCCACTGTCATGCTTCATTTCCTGGGTCAATGCTAGTCAGAATGAAGACCCCAGGTAACAGCAGTGACTTCTCATTGACACCTTTGCCATTTTCACATTCAGGACAAACTGAAAAATGAAGTCTTTCATTCTCACTAAAGACAGCAATACTGGTGTTGCTACAAAATGCTATATCTTCTTCCTGCTATCCCTAAATCCTCTTCAATGTAGTTTCTCTACTCTTGGTGACAAATACTGAGAGTCTTGTAGATAGGCTTCCCATGGAAAAGGAAAGCAGACTCTAACTTGAACCTAAGCAACAACTTGCTTTAATTTGCACATGTAAATCAGCACTGCAACAGAGTTTTTCAAACCACATGCAAGACCACCCCTATTCTCCAGAATCAAAGCATAGCACTGGTTCCAGGCTTTGACGAGAGTCACCTGTGTTACAAACTGACCTTAATCAAAGACTGAGGCAGAGTAAATTCTCCTGCTGTTCATGTTGTTTCCTCTGTCTGACCTGTTTAACAAACTTAATAATACACACCACATCTCATTAGGCTTAGCATTTGCTTGCTTGTTAAGAAAATTAATTCGGAAAACTATATTTAAGAACATCAGATAACACTAACAGCACTACACGACATATATAGTAATGTAAACTTAATTCTTTTATAGGAACTTATTTCCCTCTGCATACTTTCTCTGTTTCCCTCCTCCTTTCCTCTTTATACACCTTAGCAAATATGCCAGGAGGGGAGATTCTGGTCTGGTCTGAACTGCTGCCTATGAAATTTCAGACAGCTTGATTTTTGGTTTGGCAAAGTTTGGTGGAGGTCGCTTCCAATATTAGGCTTTTAATGAAAGGCTTGTTGTAACCTTATCTATGTTATGTGGAAGAGATCAGCATCACTCAATCATTTAAAAAAAAAAAAAAAAAAAAGCTTCTTTTCTTTCTTTAAATGTAATTTAGTTTTCCTTTCCCCCAAGTCTCATTGTGGGTTCACTGAGCTATGCTCCCCTTCAGGCAGAAATGGAAACCAGAGAAGTTGCATTCCTTCAGCCGATTTCTGACAGCTAGTGTGGCTGCATCAAGCTTAGCAGCTAAAGCCTTGCCCATTACTATGTAGTGCAGCTGTGCAGAACTTGGCTGTTTCGGATCACAGTATTTTTATAGAGACTTTCCCAAAGATTTCGCTTAGTTTGTTGCTGCTGAATTGCACTTTGAGACAGGCAAAGGCCACAAAAATCAGTTAAATAAAATGTTTCAAAACATTCAGTGAAATGAATGCATTTCATCTGGTTTTATGTTGAAATCACATGGTGCTATGAAGTTTCCATGATACAGAGGAATAAAAGAATTATTTGAACTTGGGCCCAGGTTTGCCTTGAAATGTTCATGAACCATAGCAAAACTTTCAACTGATGTAAAGTGGGATTCAAGTTTGTAATGAAACCAGCCCATTTTACATGGATTCAGGTTTCATAATGCAGGTCTCTTACAGCTGTACTCTCAAAGGAACATATTCCTATCTCAAGATGGGATTTACATACTGTATGTAACTCCCCACATATCCCAGCAAGATTATTACTTTCTTATATAGCCGTAAATCCTAGAGCTTTATGTTATGTCAAGGGAACGGATAATCAGCTCACTAAGGGCAAAATCCTACCCCCTGAACAGGCATGTCAGGGCCAAAGAGGTAAAAGAAACCCTATTCTTCGAGGAGGCAGATTAGCAGGGCACATCCTCCACTGCAGCACAGAAGATGTTCAGTTCACACCAGTGCACCAGGGTCTTTGAGCAAGGATGTGGTCAGCCATTTACAGAGCAGCACAGGAATCGGCAACCCTGCACCAAACAGATCAGGCACTAGTTAGGTCACATCAACCAGATCCCGATACACATTATTCTTTTCTCCAAAAGCATTTCTGCAACTTAAATTTGGAGCATATTGGACAGTTAACATGGATAATGTTAAACTATAGAGAGGACAAAAGAAAGCATCATGTTCTGGATTCAAGTGTTACTCCATAGCACTAAGGGAGGAAAAAAGTGAAAGCAGAATTAAAAAAATATATCTCAGCACAGTATTTTATATTAGGGAAACCAAAGTGTTTTCTTCAGAATCCAAATATTCTTTACTGCAACTTTCCTAACAGCAACAAACAGCCTGAAAAATCCAGTTCTATGCATACACATCACCAGTGCTCCCCAATATTTGCATTCTTAATTCCCACAATTTAAGATTTCTCCTGACCTGATCACACATGGGTGCCCTGAAGTATGCCCACGTGCACAGCATGATCTATTGAAGACACCAAGACAGAGAGGTACTACAGAATCTCAGCATTTTATAAGGAATATCACTCTGGAAAGCAAAATCAGACATGAAAAATGCCCTGTTCCAAAGGCCAAGAGCAAACCAGAAATTTCCCTTCTCAGCAGCAGCCCTCAAATGAGAATAGCTTATTTCTGCTCAGCCTAACCCCCTCTCACATCAAACAAGCACCAGGGAGTAGGACATCACCTTGCTCTGATCTGGATCTATCTTCCTTCCTCTCTGTATCCCTGCTAAATCCAGGCCTTCCCAACGTATCCCGCTTATGCTGTGTGCCGAAGGGTGTGTACAGGAAGCAATTAACTCCCCACAGCTGGCCTAATTCCTACAGGACCAAGAGACAACTGTGGTCACTTTCCTAGCCAGTTTAAGGATTAACTTCTTTCCTCAGTGTCTCAAGGGGGTACATGCACCCTCGCACACAATGAGTCACTGTGGATGAACTAGACTCTTTTCGGTGACAACCAATGACAGGACAAGGGGCAGTGGGTGTAAGCTGGAACACAGGAGGTTCTGCTTAAACTTGAGAAGAAACTTCTTTACGGTGAGGGTGACAGAGCACTGGAACAGGCTGCCCAGGGAGGTTGTGGAGTCTCCTTCTCTGGGTACACTAAAAATCCACCTGGACGCCTTCCTGTGTGATCTCATGTAGGTGTTCCTGCTCTGGCAGGGGGATTGGACTAGATGATCTTTCAAGGTCCCTTCCAATCCCTGACATTCTGTGATTCTGTGATTCTGTGAGTCAGGGTACAGCTCTGAACGCATTTGACAGATGATTTTCAGCAGCAGTCCCACATCTGAATGACAAAGGGTTATCTGTCTTTAAGCAAAATGTAATATTGATAACAGATTAAAAACTAAATTCAGCATTTACATTCATTATTATAGATCTGGTCCAAGCAAGTGTAATCCTGTCCTGTAGAGATTAAATGAAAGCATAGGAAAGGAAGTCAGAACTGTACAGTACTATCTTCTTTCATTCATTCAAGTGATTAATATATAGTTGAATGATAATATTACAAATAATAATACATGGCACTTATATAGCACCTGCCATCTGAGGATCTCAGCACTTTGCAAACAGATACAAAGTCTCACACATGCTAACAACATGGCTTATGATCTTTTCAGCCTAACCTTTCAAAACTTTACATGCCATATGAGTGTGTTAAAACCAGGAAATTAATATGCCTGTGACTTCACAGAATTAGGCATGCTTTTAGGTCTAAATCTGGTGCAAATATGTGCCCACCCTATGTGAATCTGGCCCCAGAGTGGCTACAGTTAGGATATTATTGGAGTGAGATGTGTGTGTACGTGTGCATATATACTTAATTACTATCTGAGTTTTTGCTCATTTAGGGTGTGTCTTGGTTCAAGGAAAAGAAAAGAATTTGTCATGCCAGAAGTCATCTTTACCTTATGCTGCCTGAGACAGAAAAAGAGGTGATAAAGCTCTCAAAATTGAGCCCCTGAGACACACGCATGCACAAAAGTTAGACCGAAGATTCATTAATGTGCCCTTGATGCAGTCTTTAGCACAGGTGCTTGCATAAAGCCCAGCCAGATGTAAAATCTAGATCAGAAGTTAAATTTCCTGCTGCAGGTATGTTGGCAAAGGCACTTGGTGCAGAGCCCCACATGTGTACACCTGATTGGTGACTGAGAGGAGTGGTGGGTGAATGATGAAGATACATAAATAAAGATTAATAGATTCAACCCATGTGCTTGGCAGATATATTAAAGTGTGCAGATTATCATTATGTGCAGGGTTTGGAGAATGCAACAGCAATTCCTCTCAAGAGACACTAAGAATTAAATGGGCCAGACCTGGTCCCCAGCTTCTCCTAGGGCCTTAAGAACATGCACTGACTGAACAGTGTCAGTGGTGGCTTATGGATATGACACCAGTTTAGGAATCTGGGAGGATTTGACCTACCTGCAGTATGGCCAGTGATCAACTACGCCACCTCAGTTAAATAATTTCTCTCTATATTTCTGTTTTATTTCCAGTTCAGGGTAAACTGTTTCTCCTTTTTTGAAATCAACTAAGATTTTTAAGGTATTATGTAGTTCCTTAACAGGCAGTTTCTAATGAACTGGTGGACTGCATGCTTCAAGGAGACCCAGCTACGTGAACACAATGACTATCCCTTAATCTCTTGTTCTTGGCAAAGCCAGTATTATTGATTTGATATCATACCAGGTGAGGCCTCACAAAACTACACTGATTTTAATATACCTAATTTCAACAATATGAAGTACTACTGAACACAGTAACCCATTAATTGAAGCTTTTTGTTTTCAGATGTATATACCTATCTCAATATAAATTTCTTTTAAGAATAAGAGAGGACACATTTACTCTCCTCCCCTCTCTCCTTTCCTTTCTTCCTTCCTTCCTTTCTTCCTCCTTTGTTCTTTCCTTCCTTCCCTTCCTCTCCTCCCTCCTTCTTCCTCAGAACCGTTCTTTCCCATCTTTGTTCTAGAGACTTTTAATTCTCTTCACAATAAACTCTTGAGTGAAAAATCCATCTAAAGTACATATTTCTTAAAGTCAACCTAACCAACCAGGGTTTCAAAATAAAACCAGGTGAATAGTCACACACAAGGAATAACTTAAAGTAAATAATCATAGTGTTCAAATTACAGATAATTCATAGGGTACAGTTTGCTCACAAAAATAATTCAGCAGACAATTATAAATAATGAACTAATTTGGGAAAATCACAATCAGCTTGTATGCATTACATTTACAGAAGAGCTGAATTTGCTGGATGAATTATTTGTTATTAAGAGTTCAACCAGCTCCACTATTTACTTCATAGAGTAGCTAAATCCAAAGAGCACACAGTGGAAACCACTGCAGAATGGAAATATTTACATACTATCGATGTTCAAAGTGTGCAATGAAAGTTGGAGAGAATACACAGCTAAAAAGGCATGTTAATCACCCTGGAAATCATAATGTAAAATTAGCATGCAATAAATGTTGGATTGCAAGCAAATAAATGCAGACACATGACCAAACTGGGCCAGAAAATTCCAGATCAGTATTGTACTTCCTCACTGATACCAGTGGACAGGGGAATGGAATGATGTTTTTACTATTGTTTTTACTATTGTTTCTGGTCACAAACCAAAATTTTAAACTCATTTGACTTACACACACACAAGCTTCCTAATTTTTATACCACAGAGACTGACTAATGTTACTAGGTTACACTAGAATCTGATGGAGTACAAGGTGTTTGGAGATGATTATGCAAAAATCTGTGAGCTGTCTTGAAATTTTGAGCCCACATTAGCAAAACTTGAATATAATTGCATTTCACAGTAAATCCATCTAGTTTTGGTTCTTCTTGAAGACAAGGCAAGAAATGGAGCAGGATACACAGACACTGGAAGGAACTCAGATTTAGCTCTCTGTTCTGGGCTAGTCTCCATGCTACATTTTGAGATCTTTCTTTGCTGGGCTCATCCTGTCTCAGCTATAGGCTTCCAAAGTACACCTTCTACATAAGAACATTCAGTTCTGACCTAGCTTGGGCCAAGTTTTAGACCAGTGGATATTAGGCAGCTTCACAGTTCTAAACACATTTACACTGTTTAACAGCTTTAAACTAGGAATTTCTCCTGAACAATATCTTCTCTCAATTTCATAATCCCTATTATGGACTTTATTTATAATGCCTTGTGGAAAAATATTGTAAAGGAAACACTGAAGAAAGGAGCTTAAAATGAACATGTGTTATTTTGGTAAAGTTAATAAATTATACCCTTGTTCTTCTGTTCTCCTCTTTTTGTTTCCCCTGTTTTGGGTCAGGCCAGGTCCAAATAAAACCAAATAAGGATTTCAAAGTCAGGTTGGGATCAATCCCTTTTTAACAGTGTTGTTCTTACCACAGCAGAATGTTATGTAGTTTTTATTTTTTCTCTTTTTTTAATGTTTTAAATGCAGGCCATCATTTCAGCTTGTGTGCTCTGCCACACTGAATTCAATATGCAAGTTGCAGAAGCGTTCCAGATTTGGTTTTGATAAAAAAAAAATGAGTTTCCTAGGTACCCTGTGTCCCAAACATTTCTAAGCATTCAGATTCCCTACTACACCCTATGGCACTGGAATACTCAGTGGGAGTTGAAGCAGTAGAAAAATCCTGGGTGAGGCTACATGAAGCTACAAACACTATTTGAAAACTGAAGTTGTCTCGCCACTCTGACCAGAAAGTCTCCACAAACCACTAATAAATGTACTTGAGACCACAGTTCGGGAAAGGCTGAGATAGACGAATCATTTAATAACCAGAACATGCTCTTCATTCACAGTGCATTCTTTAAAGGGGAATGAAAAAGGGGCATAGTGTTTGACAAAGCATTTCCTTTAGGCAATACAATACTTACTTTTAATTTACACTCCAGTTTACTCGGCCAAAATGACTTTTCCTTTCCATTTCACTGCTATGTACTTTGCTGGGAGCCAGCTGGTCACCACTTTCTGCCCTAGAGGTAGCTGCTTTTCACTGGTGTTTTATATTGTTGTGAAGTGCTTAGGGATTTACAAGATGGGAGACACTATAAATGTGAGAAATTGTGGAGCTCATTAAAGTTATTATGAAACTTCCACTTTGTATTAGTCAGACTTTTCACAGTCACTTTACCACTGAAGTCGTCAAAATGTCATCTATCCTTTCAACTGGGAGAAAGGGCTCACCAGATTCATTTAAATGGTATTATCCATCCCAAAATTCTGTACAATTTGGATGACTAAGGCCTGCACCCAGCTAACCCCCAGTTTTGCAAAAATAAAATAGGCCCACACTCTGCATATTTCAAACTATTCTGGAATTTGAACTGTTCCTATATGCAGTGTTGGCTAAACACAGACAAATGTAACGATCCCATCTTAAAAAAAACAAACGGGTTGTTCAGGCTAATCCATATCTTAATTATCCTCTGCCTCTCTGTAGTTCTTGCATGTGGCAAATCATGAATGAAAAGGAGATTAGATTTACAGCTTAGGACATCATAGACAAAAGCAATCATTAGAGCACATGCACGTACACAAAATCTTCATCAGCTTAAGTTAGTCCAAATGGTCCGTCAAGGAAACAAAGAATTAACTAATTCATTGTGTGAGCAGCCTGGTCATTAGCAGCTCTACAGAAAGAGACATCAGCTTAACTAAAACATTATTGTTGAAGTTTTATTTTTTTTTTTAAAAAAGGAAACAACCACAATTATGACATTCAATTATTCTATTAAGCAAAATTAACTATTCTTCTTGTTCTGTGAAAAGAGTAAGATAAAACACAGGATCCAAATAATTAGGTCAGCAGCAATGAATTCTGAAGAAAAGCTGTCTAGACTTCTATTTTCATTTTCAGATTTGAGTGCTTGGGTTTTGTGTGTCTGTGTGCATTTGCTCCTTTGAATTCTCAGGGTGGTCACGTTAATAAGTTTGCCCTGGCAGGTAGAATGAAGCCTGGATCAAGGTGTGGCATTCTCGCTTTGATGTCGGCTGTCACGCTCGGCTGCCTCTCGATCTCTTTGGCTGCCATCAAGTCTGTTGTTGTGGGAGACCAGGTAAACCAGGGCTGTTCCACTGGTTGGCACAACTCAAAGGAGAGTCAGTTCAGATATGCTGTGAGGTGTGCTGGTCCTCACTAGCTAAACATACAAGGAGAACATCACTCATAACAAACTTTAAAATAAAAAGGTATTCATTCTCACTGGTCTTTTAGAATAGACCACAGTATTTTAGTGCAAAAGCAGTTACCGAGGTCTGTTTGTAAAAGGTCCTGCAAGAGGAAACTATACAATGGAAGAGAAATGGTAGACCAAAATAAAGAGTTAGCATGTATTTAGAGAATTAGAAACACAATTCACAAAAAGCATTCTAGAGGAAAAGTGAGGGGGAGGTGGAATAAGGCTTTCTTCAACTGGGAATTTGCTGGACATTTAGTGAAAGGCAACAGAATCCTTAAAAAGCAGTATTTTTTCCACCTTTTTTACTCCTACAAACACCTGTAAATAATAGCAGCTGTCTGCAAAGCAAGATGCAAACCCGAATGACCAATTTAAAGGAAGAATCCAATACTATTTTTTCCTTGAGCACAGGGAGGTCTGTTTCAAAGGGGAGCTCAGTAGGTACAGTCTATTATTTATTAGTGTGACTAATGCTAGGAACTCCCATGGTTCACACGAGGAAGTTCTTCCCTGCTTATCTCAACATTCTGTAGCATAAGACCTTTCATGCATGTTGTCCTCAAATGTCAAAAATGTTTTCATCTGAAAAAAGAGGGTAGAAACAAAGTCGACTCATCCCAGAAGCTGAATCATTGCACTGTATTTCTGAGATGATGCTATGATGTAAACTGTAGCTGCTCCCAGCAGCACTGAACACTTAAGATTTTAAAAATTGAACATTTTAATAGAAATGTTAAAGCTTTGGTTTACCAAAGACTCTATCTGCTGATCTTAATTTCTAGTCTTTACCCAGCTTGGTAAATGGTCTCAAACCCATGGAGATTTTGGAGTGAGGACTGAATGAATACGGGACCTCTGAATTTGGTCCACTTAATCTTGAACAAAGTAAGAATACAAAAATGGAAAACCAGCCATCAGCCTCAAGCTTTTGTGAAACTGAACACCAGATCAAAGCTTATGCATTTCTTCTATTCTTTCAAATTACCTCCTTGAGAAAAACATACAGCTAGGGACTAAAATAGCCTTTCAAGACCACCTTAAACTGAAGCTAGCACATTAATCCAATGTTAATAACTTCTGAAGATTTGTGGAGCAGTATGAGCAGCCACATACAACCCAAACAAGCTGGACTACTGGAAGTCATCTTGCTGCATAGCTTTATTGACAGTATAATGAACAATACCACTGTCATCACAATAAAATGTACAATTTGAAAACATGACTGAAAACACTGCAAACACCAGTGAATTTATGAACAACTTCTGAGGCTAAACATGGTAAACCTAGGAACTGGTTCACTGCCTAACCCCAAAGTTCTGCTCATGGAGGCTCCCTCATTTCACAGTTGCCTCCCTATCCTTCTTGTGGCACCTGCACTTTTGAATTCTTCTGCTCCATGGCCCATGCATCTTGGACTGTCATTTGCTCATTTTGTGTTGTCATTTTATGTCTGCTTTTCTACAAACCCAGGTGATTACCTGGGACTGGCCTAGTGGGAAATCACTTGGCATGAGACGGCTTGTGCTACACAACATGTGGGAGTGCACCAGCTGCTGGAGCCTTGCCATGGTATAGCAAAAACTGAGTTTCCAGACCTTAGAGAGGTACAAAACAAGAGAAAGTTTGTCAGTTTCTGAAGAAACTACAAAGAAGGTATCTGGAGGGGGTAAAATGTCTCACCAACAGCCTTAAAACACACTGTTGAAAAGAAAATTAACATTTCAAAGATGTAGACAATCCATACCTAACATTATGAAGAGAGAATGAGATGGACCATTGATTTAGGAACTGTTCAGTGGCAGAGGCTTGTAGGAAATGATACCAAGATTCAGTTTGAGGTGAGAAGATGTTGCAGAGCATCAAATATTAGTGCAATACCAGTTAAGCCATTTGTTATTTGATGTGCATTTGGAATAAAGTGCCAGGAGCTCTTAGGCAAGTTTCAGCCAAAAGATCTGTGGAGTTATGACTGTGGTCAGTTCAGTTCCTGAAGTCCATAAGTAATCTTATTTTTACTTTTTCTTTTTTTCCCCTTGTGGACTATAAGTGTTCATTATTTTATCAATGTTAACAATGGAATAGATGAGTAAAACTTCCAGAGGCATCTAAATGACTTAAGGACAATAAATCCCATTGGCTTTGGATTCTAAGTCAATTAGATGCATTTGAAAATTTTACCTTTTATCTGCATGCTTCATTAGTCAGATTTATTAACCAATCATTTAGGAAGGAAAGGGCCAGAGAAAAAGGATCCCCAAAGTGTAAAATTTACAACACTGCTATCTATCCTCACCAATTGCCCAAGTTTAATTCTCTAATTTAATTCATTAATTAAAGAATATGCTAATTGACTGAAAAATGCAGGCAGAGGTTTCTCTCTGAGCTCTTTCCCGTTGAGAAAAACGGATCCCAGTTCCTAACAAAATACACATATCAAGCATAAGGCTATTGAAATTCTTTTCAGATCTGAGCTCCTGTTTAGCACAGGAGTACTTTTCCCTGTTGAATATACTATTTCACCTGAACTTTCCCAAGAAATGAGTTTTTCATAGTTTGCATTTCTCATCAATTCTCCAGCCTATTGCATTCCATTGTCAGCAAGTTCATTCCAAATATTCCATCCTGAGTTATTTCCACTCATTTAATTCACTCATTTTACTTGATCTCTATGCCATAATCCTACCTAAAATAATTTCTCAATGTTTGCACCAAGACTGAGCCAAATGAACAAAAAGCCTAAAGGACTTAGAAAAACACCTCTGCAAAGCAGTGCTTTGTTGTAATTCCTCTCTTCCATACTGCTGACATCTCTGTAGGTAGCTTTTTTGCCTCTGAGCAATAGGGTCATAGGTTCATAGTACAGCAAAGGGGGAAGGCTGGAGAACTTCCTTTCCTCTTGGCCCAACACAGCATGTGTGCTATGCACTATATTTCTCCACTGTTCCCATCTGCTACATAAACATTTAATAGCCCACAACTGTGTTGAAAAGCTGACAAATTCTGACACATTGGCCCATTTTCTCACTTAAGCCTGCAATATGAAGTAGTATACGGCCCTCTCAGCAGGAGAATGCGTTCAGGTCCCATCCTTATTTTTTCCATGTATTTTCAACAGAAATTCTTTCAGACTCAGAGACAAATATCTTTCAGCAACTATTGAGCTCATACTCACGATAAAAAATAAATCAAAACCCCCAAACATCATTGGGATTATTGGCCTGTGAATATTTCTGTCTATTTACAGTAGATCAGAATTAGTAAGAGAGATAGAATGGAGGGTTTATATCATCAATTTAACATTAATTACCTAAATCTCTTTGAGGACATGTAACAAAAAGCCCCCGACATTTGTGTCACAAAGATTATTATAACATATTGCCAAGTCATAGCATTGCTGCACTGGTAGATAGAATTCAAATTCAAATCCAGGCTAAAGATGCTACAAGCTGTCACCCTTGCCCAGCAAAGCCCTCTTAGGTTCAAAAGTTAGCCGTCCTCCTGCCTGCCTCCACCAAATCAGCTCCTGATCCCTGGAGATTACTAATCCTGACTTCTCTGCACATAGTTGACAGGAAGAATAAAGCTATTGTGCCTTCCTAATAATTCAGGTTAATCACATATTTATAAAAGAAAATTAGGAAGAAGTGATTAACTCCTTCCAGTTCAGCTATTGATAATATAGAGTTAATAAAGAAGCGGCTTGAATAGCTTTAAAATGTGTTTAAATTTTAATGCACCATTATAAAATAATAAATGTTTAAATAACTATGTTTTGGATTAGCCTAGTTGCCCAACATTTGCACCACTGTCACCAAGGAAACATGGAAAGGCAAGTTGACACAGGCTTTTCTTTTGGACACACGTATTCAACCCAAAAGCACAGCTACATGGCAGGTCTGGTTCAGGTGTCCACCCTTCTGAAGGAAAAGAGTGCAGTAACCATTTAAACAGAAAATTTGTGTATCCAAGACATGATTGGAATCCCTGCAAGTTAGGCAGGATTTCCATCCTTATTTTTGTGTGTATTATAATGCTATGAATTCTACAGTGATTCTGTACCTAGTGCAACAGAAAGCAAAGAGATGGCTGCTAGTCTTTAGCATCTGCAGTCCCTAGCAGTTCAGTATTGAAAGAGTACTGTTAGACTGAAAAACAACAAACTAGAAAAGCCTCAAAAAAAACCCCTATAACCCAGCCAGTCATCCCACCACATCATGACTTTATGCAGGAGCTGTTCCCCCATCCCTGTATTCCTGGTATTTCCTGCCTCTCCCACAGAAGTATTGACTCACTCCTGACTTTCTCAAGTTCCCATTTGAGGAGAGGCTGAGCAGTGCTCAGTACCATCGATGTGTAACAAAGTCACAGGCACACAGCACCTTTGAAGAAAAAAATCAGTATATCAACAATTGGGCCCCATGGCACATAAGATCCTCTATGAACAGAGCAGGAAATAGTATATTTAAAGAGAGAGCAATACACTGAAAGAAAATTAATTACTCAGTCCACCCTGATATTGTCCTGTCCCCAACAGCAAGCAATTTAAAACAGTGTCTTCTCTGCAGTAACACTTTTAAAAATAAAGTGATATGCATATTTTTGTTTTTGAAAATCTTTTATCAGACACCATTAATATTGTCAAAAACTAGTAACTTTTGCATTCTTCTCCATGTACTGACAATCTGTTCAGTCATCCAGGAAAGGAATGGAAAAAAATTAATAATGCTTTGAATATTAACATTTAAGTTCAGTCAAAAATAGAATGAAAATACAATATTTCTATGGCAATCCAGCTACATTTCAGGCACTTCTTTCCCCTTGACCCAACTCCATGTTTAATTCAGCGTCAAAACTGTTATTTAAGAGAGGGAAAAAGGAGGAAAGAAAGACAGTCAAAAAGGACAAACAGCAGGATATCAAAGATCCCAAACCTACTCAGAATTTGTGCTGGTAACAGGGGAGAGCTGAGGCTGTGCGTGCAAGGAGAGGGACCTATTGGCAAGGGCAGGATGTTTGTATGGGATGAAGGAACTGCAGGTTCAAATCCTTGCTCTGTTTGACTTTATCTTTCATAATGAATATTTAATAAATCTCAGTTCAAGCTGGTTCAGAGCAGAGACCTGAACATCCAACAAATTTTTTAAAATGTCTCCACACTGTATGAGGGGAAATGTGTTGATATCTTAAAAATGCAATGAAATTTCTGGTTTTCAGGCAGTCTCATTTCAGAATAAGATTTGCAGCACTCTATTTCATTTATCCTCTTTTATCACTGGACAGACTTACAGCACTTCTCCAGTAGTGTTTAAGAGGGAAACAGGAGGCTCTGAGATGCTACAGAAGAATCAGGATATGTTTTATCTGGGAAAAACTGTGTATTCCTAAAAAATGCTAAAATGAAACTAAAATGAAACAGGTACACCTTTAATGCATTTTAGCCAGCTGAAGTAAATCTCATTTGTTTATCCTGACCAGTTAATGGGTTAAAAAATTTTTCAGTACTGTATTTACCTCTCATTCTGATACTCTGAAGAGTGGATTCTTTCCTAATTTTTTTCTTTTTCAGTCATCTCTGTGAATTCGTGTGTGAATGTTTACCTTCTTGTCCTTTTCTCTCTTCTTTTATATGATTCATGCTGAATGCTTGTCATCCATCCGTTGAGTTGTTTGGTCACAGACATTCACAAAGAAAATAAAATAGGTTCCAAAATAAAACACTAAAACCAGAAGCTTACAATGACGTCTTAGTATGAATGAGCAGGAGAAGAAAATGAATGGTGAGGAAAAAATCTCTTGTTTACAAATATTTATCTTCAATTATTAACTATTTATGGAGGAAAATAGCCACAGATCCATGATTGGCAAATTGGCTTATGTTTAAATAATGTGTCTAAAGTCTGACTGAGCAGAGAAGTTTATCTTTCAATAAACAAATGGTACTATAATGTTATAGTTATTAAATATAAACAAGCAGCGGTCATGGTACCCACCTGCCACACTAAAGTTCTGCAGAAGCATCTGAGTTTCTGTAAACCCTTTCACTGAATTGTAAAGAGGTTTGTATCAGGGAAAGTAATTGAAATGTGTTATGCTCACAGTTTTTCCTTTCATTGCACCTCAGTAGCTGAGTCTGTTGGTGAACTAAGGTTGCTGGAAACAGAAATAAAGGAGCATTTACTAACATTGCTAGCACAAACAGGCAATTTGAAATTTCTTTCCAAATACTTCAGCTCTTCAGCACTCATTGTAAACTCACATTGAACATGCCCCAGATGCAATACCCTCCTTGAGGTACACGATACTGCAGCAGAAACAGGCAGGTGAGTAAGGAGTTTTGTTTGACTGATTTGCTGGGTTTGTCTCTGTTGCTGAGCCCATTATTACAATGTGTACTGCTGGCCATTGTCCATTTGTCTGGTCCCCATCCCCCATGGTAGCATGATGCACTGCCAAGCATCTCATCCCTGTTTCACTGTTATGAAGACACAAGAGGATTTTCTAGTTGATTTTTGAGGAAGTTAGGTTAGAAATGTGGTGCATCCAAATCTGAAAAGGTGAGAGGGGCTTGGTAACTGCAATGAGAATATTAATCTAGAAAAATAAAATAATTAATGCCTGTTAGCTCAGGACTAGATTTCTCCTGTGACCAAAATGCTGTTAGGGAAAGTTGCATACATTCTCCAAAGGGTAATATTACTTGTACTCCTGAAAATTTAGGACTTGGGGAAAGAAATGGAGACTTCTTCACATGTCCACTTCTTCCTCCCTTGGATCTCCTAAATCATGCTCCTGTGGCACACAGGTTTAGCCTTTCTGAAGGGTGTACCTGCAGCTGGTTGCAGCAAGAGGAGCTGCCTAAGGACTGCTGTAGTCCATGGGAGGTCAGTAGAGTAAGACCATGACCCTGTACTCAGTATTTAAATTAGAAATAAAGCAGAGTCTAGAGAACTGGTCCCAGTGTCTCTCTCTTGGCATTCTTACTGGACATTAAGTTTGTGTTCTCAATAAGATGGAGCTCTTTTACCATATTTTTATACATAATTTAATGAATACAAGTAATAAAGAAGTAGGGTTTTTTTCTCAATTCTCCTTTTTCAGTTCATAGTTGCATGAGTTGCATATTTACCACTTCAGGAAAATAACATTTAAAAGCACATTTTGAAAAGCAAGAAAAAATCAACCAAAGCAGATGGAAATAAAGAGATGTTCTCCACTGGGGCAAGCAAGGTACCACAAGCTAGTAGTCTCTGCCTATCCATCCATGTTTGGATAGCCTATCCAAGCTGTCCAATACACAGTGTGCAACAAGTCTGACCTATCTTTCTTTTATACCTTGTGAAATTATTTCCACAGATATGAATTGGGAGTGAAATGCTACCAACCCAGTATTACCCACCTGCTTTTGTCCATGGTAGTCCATTCTTTTGTTCTGGGAAATGGTAAATTATTTGAAAAGGGTCAAGCCCATAAGGCATAATATTTTAAGCACTTTAATAATTTATCAGACCACATTGCAAACAACAGAGTTTGCTATGGAAATAATTTTTAGCTTGGGGAATGCAGATGAGAAAACATGGGGATTGAGCAATTAAAAGCCCTGATTCCCCCCTCCCACCTCCAGCATATGGCAGGAAATTGGACCAGAATCAAACTATGTCTCTCCTTGGTGGAGTCTGACTTCTGACCTCTAAGACAATGGAGTCACAAGCTATCCTGAGGCTTGATTGAGAAGCCACTTCAACATTTCCATAAGTCATCCTGCCATTGCAGATCTGTCACAATTTTGTCATAAAGTTTGCAGAATACTGTTGACATTGTGTCATCTCAATAAATGCAAAGGGAAGAAAAATGAGTCGGGGCAGGTGCGAGCACAGATTTCAAGTCTAATGCGTGGGCTGCTGCATGTCTTCTGACATAATCTAGGCTCTCATACTTGATGTTTTTCTGGAGCCGTGGTGAACTCTTCCATCCTTTAAAGCAATCAACCTCATTTGACTAATTTGAGAAGAAAAAAAAAAGAAAGAAAAAACACTTCCCTTCCCCTATCAAAGCATCCTTGGCCAAGTTAGATCTTTAAAAAAAGTAACTGAACGATTTGGGGCCCGGTTGTCATTTACATGAAGGTCACTTCACACTGATCTGGCTGTGTAAACGGGACATAAGTTACTTCTACACCCACTTGAAAGAGCTCTTAACGCTTGCCAGAATGATGTAAAATGGCCTCAATATAAGTGAGAATTCAGGCTCTTATTTTTAAAGCACTATCCCCTTAGGGAGATGCATCAGTCAAGCACATTATATTCCATTAATTGACTTAATGGAAACCTGTGGCTTGCAGAAGGCAAACAAAATGTCGACTGACAGCATTACAGCAACAGCACCCAGGACAGGCATGCTCCACAGCAGAAGGTCCCAGAGCCTCCAAAGCAACTATATAACTCCCTAACTTTAAGCTTCTAACTAAGCTCTGTTGACCATTCAAAAGCTTGAACACATAAGCACACCAGTAATTTGAGGCCTTTTCATATGAAAAGGTGCAACGCATCAAAATGTGAGAGATCTGTCAGTACTAAGTATGGTCAGATCTTTTCATTACTTCAGCCTTAGTAATTGCTTTTCTCATGTGCTGAGTCCAGCTGTGAAGGGATGATATTTGTGCAAACAACCCTACTTGCATGTGAGTTAATAATTGTGGCTGGGGGTCTACAACTGAGAGGGTGTTCATGCTCTTCTCCATGCCAGGAAGTCAGTGCTGTGTGACTTAGTTTGCACAGAGGACTTTTCAGCTGTGATAGTGGCTTTTGATTATGTTTAATAAGAACCAAATTGAAATTACTTGTATCACATGGGCTAATGAATCACCATCAAAGAGGAAGAAGCTTCAGGAACTTTGGAACTAGTGAGATTTCACACCAATATCAATGAGTTTAATATTTTTTCACCTTATCCTTCAGTCATCCATCTGGCTGTATTTGAAGAGAGTTTTAATATTCTTTGTAGAAGTTGTACATGTGACCTGGATGCTTTGTGCGAGAAATAGTATAAGATAAATTAGGAGTGAGATACAAATGGTAAGAACTGAGAAGATAGTTTGTTTAGGCAGAGTTTGGTGGCCTTACTGCATTTAAATTCATTCTAAACCCCAAAGAGATCTCAGTGGGGTTAGGAACACAGAAATCAGACTGATAGAAAGAATAGTGTGAAATATGATTTGAGCCCAGTCCAGACTTCAGCTTTGTGGTCCCTGGGAGAGCTAACACATTCAGATCCCCAGGCAGATGCCTCCCAAATCTCCATCACTAATCCCCTAGAAGCCTTCTGTTATTCTCTCATCTCCATCAGGCTGAAACAAACCTTCTCACCTTTACATAGCTCCCAAAGCAGTCAAACCCAAATTGTCTCTAACATTTGGAAAGAGATGGTAAAAACAAAATCTTCAGTAACTAGTTTTAATCAGTGCCTACTACTCTCATGTGTGCATCATTTCAGTCAATGATATGTTATTTAATAAAAATATTCAATTTCACGCTACCATACTATGACTTTTAAAACTAAACATTTTGATTAAAAGATATAACCAAAAAGCCAGTTTATCCTCATATGCATCTCAACCATTACATGTTTGACCTTTATTCCCCTCATTCTTAATTTAAGGTCTCTTATTTATCTCCCTAACCAGTGGGCTTGTATAAATCAGATCTCATTCCCTTCAAAGTAATTATTAACCAGGGAGTTGTTAATTTCATTTTGGATCCATTTATGTGCAAAGCATGAAAAATAAAAGGCCCACATGTTACTGCACCTCTAAAGTGTGAGTGTTAATACCTTGGAATATGTACAGACAGTTCCTTAAGACAAGATGGGAAGCTGCCTGAGAACTGGGAATTTTCAAGTGTCAGTTTTGCATTCTGAGGCTCTTGAGGCTCCAGGTTTCTGTTACGCCCATGAGCTGAATGGGGCTAACACAAGGCTGCTGGCCAACTGAGTGAGGAGGCAGCCCAGAAGCTCCCATTTCCCAGCCTTGTTCCCCAGTGCAGCAGTGCAGTGTATCAGCTTCAACATGTGGGCAACTTCCAGCATCTCCCATCAGCCCAGTTTTCTGAGCGATGTGGTACTTACCTCATGACTCTCGGCTTAGAGCTATGGCTTGTTAGAGGCAGGTAGTAGGATGGGGAAGATAAGTAACTGTGTTCTCAGCCTACCAAAGAACCATTCTTTGCACAATCTCCTTTATGTAGATGCAGATTCCCATGTCCAGAAATTACAGTCATAAAAGTCCAGCAGCCAAATAGCAATTGGAAAACATGAATTGTCATAAATTACATTACTACAGCACACACTGAACATCCTATGCCATCAAAGACATACATTCTTGTTTTATGTGTTGAAAGTCCAAGGAAAATTGTCATGCCAAGAGGTGTTTTTCTTTAGAACTGCTTTTATATTTGAACAAGAAAAGTTGTTGGATTGAAACCCTCTGCCCACATTTATCAGGATCAAAAATGTATTTCTCATCTAGGGTAGTAGCTGGGTTTTTAGTTCAAAGGCCTGAAGTGAGTATGCAGTGATTTCATTAACCCCAGAAAAATGTAGCTCTCCAAGGAACATGTTAGCCTTTCTTTCCCTTCTCTATTGAAAGACTGCAGTTGCAGCAGATACACACTTTAATCCATCAGTGAGTGTTTCCCAAACTGGTCATGTTTTAATTCAACCTCATCCAGGCACCCTACTACTACCCATCATTATACTCTTCCAGCAAGAACGCACATGAATTTTGACTGAAAAAGGATCTAATTTATCTCTAAGGCAAGTATTTGAACAGCAATGTGTTCTGTTAATAGACATGTCGAATGGTTAAATGGCTGCCACACAGACAAGGAAGCTACCTTCTATTGCCTCGCTCCTGCTGGAAGGATGGGTACTTCCATTACCTCTTCTCCTTGGTGTCCCCCTGTCTTAATGCCTGGAATGCTCAAGAAATTCCATGTCCAAATGAAAATGCCAAGTGAGGGAAAAGAAAGCAGGAAATAATCAAGGAGAAAGTGTGACAACAACACAAGAACTGAAGGCATCTGGCCAGCATCCAGGCAGTATGCCTGGGAGAGGTATAATGTACAGGTCTGATGCTGCACTGCAGTACAGATTTCATTGGTCTCATGTATCCCATTAGGCACTGCACGATCAAGTTTGTGCCATGTCTGGAAAGGGCGCTGTAGGCTTCTATTCTTCTGACCTTCTCTGTTTTGTTTTCCTTTGTCTATTGTTTATGAAGCAAAGTCAGCACAGACCAGAATTATGAGAAAAACTGCAGAAAGCAAGATAGGTTGGGACACATACAGCTTGTGTTTCGGAATAGCACCAGTGTCACATTCTCCTCCCAAGCAGGACCACAAAAGTGACTGCACCTGGCCCCACTCATAGGTGGGAGCAGCGAGAAAGCAGGAAGCAGCAAGCAGCTCTGGTCACTTTTTGCCTTTAAATATATGAAAACCAAAACTAGAGATGTTTTTTAAAATGTTGAGTCGAGATGCAACACCAACTCCATATCCTTCTTTTGGCTGAGGGGTCCCAAGAACGAGTTTTAGTTCTCTGCAGGGTAGAATACAGAAACAGATATGATCCTTGAGTTTTTGTCCCAATACCCACAGGATCTTTCAGTGACATAATCATCTCCTCTCACCTTAATTTACTTACATATTTTCCAAACCTGGGACTTCAAATCAGCTTATTTCAAGGAAATGGAGGTCTGATTTTACTGAGTTTTCTCTTGCTCAATTTAGCCATTGCTGCTATCTCTGTTATTATATCCTTTTCTGTTATCCCATCAACCACCCAAAACAGCCACCCTCCAAAGAACACAACATTCTAGATTCACTTACTGTCATGACTCAATAAGCTCCAGCTGCAAAAGCTGTTTTCCTCGTGAGATTTTTTGAATTAAATAAGTGTCTTTCTTCTTGCTAGTACTGGAGTGATTTGTAACTTTTCTTGTCATAGTTCAGACTAAGGGGGATCTATCTCTCTGTACACACAGAAACTTAGCACAAAAAGTGAGATTCCAGCCCTCTGCTACTCGTGTAGCTACTAGGACCATCACCCAGCCAGGAATTAGCAGCAGACCACATAAAGCAGCATGAAATACGGTTAGTGCTGATCATAGCAAATTTTGATGCCAACTAAAAAGAATGAACAAGGCATACCCTCATAATCTCCTAACTATCTAGTGTACCTACCACTAGGATATCACTGAAGGATATCACACCCTATTTTGCTCCTTCTTCCATGCTTTGTGTCCCCTGTTACTCCATTCCCATTTCAGATAGGCTAGGCTAGGCTAGGCTAGGCTAGGATTGATCTGGTAGCCTATTAAACCTTGTTATTGATGCCACAATGCCCATGAACTTGGCAATCTTTCTGCTGGTAATTAGACAAGTTGTAAAATTACTTATTTCTTTCATAAAGGTTAGCCATAGGTGGACAAAGGTGAGTTAATTCTAATATTGGCAGCTGAGTTATACATGCTATGCACAGACACACATGCACAAAAAAATCCTCATTATTAAATCACAAAGCAATTAAAAAATTAAAAATTTCATAAGACCCCACATAAAAGAAATACAAGTGTTTAATGATGGATTATAAAGTGAAAGTGAGAAAAAAGTAAAAGCTCAGCTGTCTCAGGGGCTTCCCTTGCAGCCTGTGATACTGATTTCTGTCTTCACCCTCACACAAGCCGCAAGAGCTAATAAATTCCTGGCTCCCCTGCCTGGGAGCCAAGGCCGATTAATATCTGCCTACCTTGTTACCTAATTCATTATGGAATAGCAGTTAATTTGATTTGATATTATTTTAATAAAATTCTGTAATATATTAGATTGTTTCAGGCTATCAAAATAATTTTCCAATTATTACGGTTACTCAAGCAAGTCTTTTTTTCCCTTCATGAGCGGCAGTTGGTCTGACTCAGAATACATTAGCTCCTACAGCTTCATCCTGGCCCGAGGAATACGAAGTATATGCATGATTACACCAGAAATGCTATTGCCAGCAATGTGAGCCTGCAGATCAAGGCAGAGTCCAGATTGATATGCAATTACAAGCCCCCATGACGTCATGACATTGCTGATTACCCTTCATCTACAAATGAGTTAATGTATTAATATACATACACACAGTTACACGTACACGTGTGTGCAAGCATACACACATACAAGTATCTGTTGTTTTCTGTACCCTGATACTAGTGTTTGAGGGGCAGCAGTACATGAAGGCAATGTGGATAGATGCTGCATCTCACAGGAACTTGTGTTACTTGCCTCTGGCATGGGCAGTGCCAGTCTGGACAGCGGGAGAGGGTGGATGACTTTTGCAAGCAGCGTGAGTTGTCTTTTTTGCTATCATCACTTTTGGCCACTTCAACAAATACTGACTTACATCCCTGCTTAGGAAGTGTCAGGCTGGTCTTTTCTCTTAGTTATAGGAAATGTTTAAGAGACAGAGAAAAGAGAGGACATGGGTGGAACTTGATTGAAATAGGAAAAGACAGCCTAGACAAAAGAGCAGGTGCAAACACAACCATTCCATTTGCAGATGCGCTGAATGTCATAACATTTCGGCCTGGGTACACAAGAGCATCTTCATCATACGCTTCTGATGATTAGAGGATGGTTTACCAAACACTGTTAAGTCTTGATCCTAGTCCCACTGAACTTGCAAAGAGTTTGCCATTATCCTCACTAAGGGAAGAACTGGCTCTGCATTAGTAATTTCCTGTGGTGCATACAACATAAACACAATTTTTAACAGCTATATCTCATCCTTTCTACAATACTTCCTCAAAGGACTTCTGTTCACATGAATATATAAAATATCTGTATTGCCATGCTGTGAGACAGAAGAGTTCTGAATTTTAAATGGTGGAAGAAGATGTTGCTTGGTCATCAGAAATAAGAACTGATGGGACCAGCTGCCTCTCTCTCAGATCATCATTCCAGTGAATACCCTGGTGTCTTTCCTGCACTCCTGAAGCAGTCTCTGACCTTGCTGGGCCTCATCCCATGACAATGTTAAAGTTCATGGAGGATTGCCATTCTGCCGTTCTGTTCTACCCTTTCCTTGCCTGGATTTAAAAAAAGAAGCGCAAACACCTGAGCTTAAGCTGCTGATCACTTTTAAGTTCTGCCTTACACAGTACATCATAGTTCCTTTTTCATATTCGTTCTCCAAAAGTGGTCATTCCCGTTTCATTCAGCTATCTTAGAAGAGTGGTGGCTGACCCAGGGGATGTACGTCAAATATGATTTACAACCTTTTTCATGCTTCAGCAGAATTCAGCAGAAACATAAATGGATCAAAACATACGGTACATGTACGAGGAAATACAACATTTGTTTGTTTTAGTATTTGTAAATTGCCTTATTATTTCCATTGCTTAGCTAAGATTAGGTGCATGAAATATCACTGTTAACAGCAATATTAATAAAAGATCAGTAAGATTGTTCTTAAATTTTCCTTTTAAAATCATTGCATTTTTCTACTTTTTTGCAAACCCTTATAGGATAAAAGATAACAAAATTGTTAGCTTGTCAAAAAATGTACATACACAAAAGACTTGTAAGAATTCGCTGTTTTAAATACACCTATTTCCAAAAGGAAGCTTCCTATACAACATGTGAAGTCTAGAGAGCTTGGCTTTAAATCTGTCTCTTGCCAGTTTTTAGTTCTTGAATATGTATGCTTTTTCACATGACTAATAATTTTAAAAGTTACATTTTAAATGTAACTATCATATTTTAAAAACAGGCAAAAAGACTTAGAAAGAATCCTGACTTTACCTTTTGAAAAATATCCCAAAGTCATTAATCATAACTGAAGTTTTTCAGTCACCCAGTATTAGTGATGCTGGTGAATTAACTAAAAGACTTTCATGCTTCTTGATCTTAGATTCCATGCCTGAAACCCTCATTCATTCAAATCTTCCTTACTCACGTAAGTTGTCCTATTGAAGTCGATGTATCTCAGCATGTAAGTAGGGTTTGAAGAGAGGCCTTTCATATATAGAAGTGGGAAACAGAGTTGGTTCTCATGATTCTTGCATAGAAACTGGTAGGTTTACATTCTTTTCAACATCTCTAATGCATAATCAGCTAAAATTATTTTAGATCCTAGAAATTGCTACAAGATGGTTATAAATTCTTTGTGTGGACAATTTTTCCATTTGGTGGTAAAACTGGAAGGCCTTATCTCTCTTTTATAACTTTCTATATAATTTTTATGAATGCCAACATAAGGCATCAAAGACTGCAGGCTGAAAACTTCTCTGTGATCCAAACCAAGTGGCAAAATTAAGTCCTGAAAAAGTTAAGAATCACATATGGTTTATGGTCTGTTTAGATGACTTGGCCTGAGAACATAGCACAGGAGTAGAGTGATGCAGAATAAGGCTCAAATTTAATAATCAGGCTTGGTTACTGAATACAGCTATAAAGATGGATGAAATGAAAAGTTTGTATTACATGTCTCCACTCATCACATAACAAAAGAACATGAAATAAGGGGATGCTTTAAGACAAAAAGAATGGTCTGTGCTGAAAAGTCACAGAATCACACAGAATCACAGAATGTCAGGGATTGGAAGGGACCTCGAAAGATCATCTAGTCCAATCCCCCTACCGGAGCAGGAACACCTAGATGAGTTCACACAGGAAGGCGTCCAGGCGGGTCTTGAATGTCTCCAGAGAAGGAGACTCCACAACCTCCCTGGGCAGCCTGTTCCAGTGCTCTGTCACCCTTACTGTAAAGAAGTTCTTTCTCAAATTTAAGCGGAACCTCCTGTGTTCCAGCTTACACCCATTGCCCCTTGTCCTATCATCGGTCGTTACTGTGAAGAGCCTGGCCCTATCCTCCTCACACTCACCCTTCAGATATTTATAAACATTAAGTCACAGGGTTAGATTTTATTATGAACAATGCCAGAGGAAGTATGTGATGTCCATTGCCTGATAATGGAAGAGGGACCTGAGAACCTTAGGCCCAAGCTGCTGTCACTCTGTACCTGTGCTCTTTATGCAAGTGACTGAAGGTCACAAAATCTTTTGTTATTTTATGCCAGCATATTACCGTTGCAGAATCTCTGTTATCCACCCTTCTTCCCCTCTTCCTTCCCTTCACTCCATCCCTCTTCCCCCTGGGTAGTCATTCTCTTTGCTGGCCAGCAGCATTGTTTTGGTAATTCTGTATTCTTCTCGTCCTCCTCTGATCAAAAGTCCAACAATACAGCCTGTTTTGGATGATATACAGTAGAAGAGAACATTTAATTGAAAACTTACATGCTGTGCTATTATAATAACTATTACTGTATACATCATTTGGCTATTCATCCACATCATCTGCAAGTCACAGGACTGCAAATCCAATATATCTGGGGCCCTCAAAGGTTCTCCCAAATGTAGCTTTAGATACAGGAGCTGGGATATGGGCCTGATAGCAGGGAAAATCCTGGAAGTGATAGAGCCCTAGGGAAATGCTCTCACAATAACTGATGACAACTCAGACAGAGAAGATTTAATATGCTTTTGTTCCATAGTTGGGGTTTCTGAATTGCCCTGCAAAAAAACTGGTCACACTGAAGATTTATCTTTCTAGATACCTATCTTAGGTATGTGCATGATCCCCCCCACACACACTTCAGTGCTTCAGTCTCTTTCTTTTACACATTAACCTCACAGAATCTCCTTGGAGCTGCTGGTCCTATCTGACAGATAAGTTGAAGCAAAGCAGGTCAGACTCTTGCAAGGCCTGTGGATGTCCTGATCTTTCAAACATCTTTCCATATGAACAGCTAGGGACATATATCCAAAGGATATTCCTTACTAATGTGCTCCTTTGCACTTTAATTGCTATTGTACTTAGTGAAACAAATACATACTCTATAGTTCAGGCTGCTCAGAACTAACTCCTCTTTATCATATGTAATGACTTGGAGAAATGTTTTAGATGTTCTTGCACAGTATTCCTGCTAAATAAATGCCACAGTATTTCTCACATTTATTTTGATGAATGAATCAGTTAGGTTTTTTAAGTAACTTTCCTTCTTAATGTATTTTGAGGGTACATGGAGTGAGTTTCTCAGTTTCTCTTCTGGTGTTTTTTTAAGACTGTAAATAAGCACCTATATAAAGGAGGAACAAAGCTTTGCTGAGGTCAGTTTTTTGGAGAAAGACTCCTGCAGTATAGTGACAAATGTCTACTTTTTCTATCGAACAACAGCTATAATCAGCATTTTGATAAAAAAAAAGGTCAAATAAAGGGCAGCTCAGAACACATCCATATGGAGGGAAGAGCAGATTATATGTTAATCAGTGCACAAACACTGACAAATTTTTTAAAAACAGAAACATTCTCTGGTTTCAAGGACCTCAGCATCCTCAGTCTACAGCTACACAAGCAAGGAAACTCAGTTATGGAAATAAATTGTACATATTCCTCTTCCATGTACTCGGGCATAAATCAAGGGCAATGGTTGAACTTGATAGATTTATAAAAAGTATAAAACTACTATAAAGACAGAATCAGATTTTCTCTCATGTTAAATTTTGAATTCTTAAATATAGGTTCTTAAATAAATAAATAATTATATCTGGTTATTGAAATATACCACAACTTCAGGCTGAGGCCTCAGATTTTATAGCATGTGTATGAGTATAGAAGGTTTACATTTAACTGACTTCAGAGAAAACTGTAGCAGAAGCTATTTTAGTGATTCAGAGAGAAAGGATGAACAAGGGTTAGTGGCACTGTCGTAGATTTCAAGAAATGAAACAGACGCATGCTCTGCTCCAGTCTTCCTGTGTAACTTTTGACAAGTCATTTAACATTCAAGTTTCCCACCTATAACACAGGGGCAGTACCATTTCCCATCTTCACAGAGGTGGTTAGAGGATGGACGCATTAAGATAATGACCTGCTCAGACCCAGCTGAAAGGGACCTGCAGAACCAGTCATACATTCAGCAGTTTGCCCTCCTAGTCAGCAGAAAAGGAGAGGCAATGATCCTAGAGGTGAGCAGTTGCACAAGAGACATAAAAGTAAAGTAATTAAAAATCATTGGGTAGAACAGTGATGAAGTTTGAGTAATTGCATTCTCCCTACTTAAAAAAATAACTCCCTGAAGATTTAGCTGGATCTAGGATTTCTTTTTTTTTTTTTTTTTCATTTGAAGACAGCAGGTGTTGTGCTATATCGCCGTGCACTGTTAATGAGTTGCCATGATTTTCCTTAGCAGTGGATTGGCAAAGGGATTCCCTTTGGTATGTAAAACACTTTGTGGCCCTCTGAGGTGAAAGAATGTATAGATGCAAAATCAACCATACCTGGAAATGTCTCGTTTCTTAAAAATAGAGAGCAGATTTCAGTGGTTAGAGCAGGTTTCTATGGAAGGGAGCAGCAGGACCTGGTTTCTCACAGTCTCAAGCCCATCAGTGCAATCACACTCATAAGCTGCCAGTGACTGCTCCCACCATTTCCTGGGTGGAACCCAAATCAGTGAGTATGGCTCAGGCAGTAGTGTAGGAGAACACAGTTGCTTTCACCTTCAGGTCAGTGAGATCTTTTCTGTAGTTTGTTCTACCCACCCTGTCCCATGAGAGGTAAGCTCTTGAGAGGGGTAATAATATATCATGTGGAGAGAATGCAGGAAGAAATGCTTGAATCCATTTCAGCCATTTGTGAAGTAACCATGTGTCTAAATTGTAGGCTTTCTCAGGACCTTCACAAGCTCTGTGTCTCTCTTAGCAGACTCCAGGCATAGGGTGAATTCTGTAATGCCAGTATAAGCAGAGTTATTTGTTTTATTCTGAACTTCTTCCAGAGGTTATGCTCTGTCCAAGCACACAGCTCTATGAATGAAATTCTCTGCTTACCTTTGGGGCACAAACTAAGATGAAGGGAGTTCTCAGCTTCCTACTGGATAGGAGGAACTCAGAGAGGGAAGACAACGAAGAGTGGATAATAGTAAAAATATATATTCCTTGTTAAAACCTCCAGAAAATGTTAGGAACAAATCTTCTTGCATAACCAAGATATACTGTTCTGTTTTTTCAACTGAGAATCTACTTTGGTGAAAACTTGCTGCATGTCATCACTTTGATTTCCTGTAAATTCCTTTTGCCATTCAAAAAAGTAATCCTATAAACAAATTAGAGTCACTTCACCCCTGCGTGGACTTTATGATGATTTGTGTGGTACATAAGACTGTTAAAAGAGTTGTTAAAAGATGATAGACTAAAAGCAGTTTCTTCATTTTTACATTAAACTCGAATCAATGATTAGAAAAAACAGAGCATGAAAGAAAAGAAAAAAGTCCTGGCACACCTGTAGCCTTCAAAAATTAGATTTCTTTCCAGTCTATTCTAGTCTCTAGTTCCTAAACCCACTTACCAGTATAATATCTGAATGCCATACAATAACAAATCTGTCCTGGACGGCTTTCTCTAGTTTGGGCCATTCTGAGAGAAAGAGGGCTGATATATATCTACATGTAAGGAAGTAAGCCCTTCTAAATCTCTGTAGGAAAAGATGAGGTATTGGAATTTGTGATGATTTTTCATTCTCAATAATTTATTTTGCATATTTGGAATTAAACCCTCACAACACATGAAAAGCCATAAACTTCCACATAAGATATTCACATTACTTCAGGTGGCCATTTACCAGTAGAGACTTCAAGAACTGAATAAGCATCAATAAAACAGAAAAGAAGTAAAAATGGCCCCTCCACTTAAATTTCTCATAGGAATTTTTTTTTTTTTTTTTAAAGAGGGTCAAGAGAATGCTAATTGGACTCAAAAAAATAATGTATAACAAAAATACAAGGTTATTTTGAGATTCTAGTTTTAAACACCATAATTCTAGATTGTGAGCTTAGTTATAGCAGAGTAAATCTGAAGTAAATCCATTGACATCAAATCAAAACCAGAGCCACTGAAGTCAGTTGCTCTGGATTTAAAGTGCTATGACTGAGATTAGAATTTGGCCCATGTTGTTTAGATAAGGTCAATGCATATAAAGGAAAATAGAAACCAAGACATCAGAGTGCAGAGAAACTGAGTTGATAAATAGAATGGAGAAGTTTATATATGAGGAGAGAATTACTCAGTCTTGGAAGAATAATAAAGATGATTAAGAGGTGACATGACTGAGGTATTTAAACTAGCTGAAGATTATTATAAAATTAAGCTTGATGATCTATTTGAGTTTGTTGAAGAGACCAGAACTAGAGGATTTAGGTTTAAGTAAAGTGGGAATACATATAAGAAGAATTTAAAGAACTATTTTACAGATACTGATAAAAAGATGGAAGGTACTTCAAATTCAAACGTTAGAGACATGCTGCATTAATATTTAAGCAAATACAGTAAGACTATCTGAAGTCTAATACATTTAAGTGGTATCCGTCGGTTTTCTGCTTGGAAATAACCAATCATTTTTACAGAGAGCTAATTTCGACTTATTATTTCTTCCGTCAAATATCTAGATCAAATCAAAGATACAGGGCTTAAAGCCATGGAGGATTTTGGAGCAGTGTCAGTTTTCACTAGGTGCAGATCCGGTCTTGTGCTTTTCTTTCACTCAGCAAGACTGGCAGACTCTCTCTCAGGCCTCAGGAGCTTGGTTGCAAGCACCGGCAGGGTGGCATGAGGAAGCTTACAATTCTGTTGTCCGCACATAACCTGTTTGGCAGGTAATTAAAGGAGTTTAATTACCCCAGCACAGTCAATCTGGCACCTTTCAACAACTCAAACTGACAGGAGCAGAAGACAAAAAAGAAAGAGCACTCTTCATTCTCTTTGAAAGAGAAAAAAAAAAAAAAAAGATTATGTGGGAAATATAAACAATTCTTACGAACAGTGTATCATTGTTTTTTTGTATCCCTGAATCACTACTGAAGAAGATAAAGCTCAGCCTAATGCCCTACTTCCAAATTTCTTTATGTATATATTTTTCTGCCTTTCCCAATACGTGCAATCTGCTGTAACTCTGCTTTTAAAATACATTTTTCATGAAAGTAAATGACAAGGGAGTCCAATCAGTGTTGTGCATCCCTGCAAATCACAAAATAAATCTGGAAAAGATCAAATAAGAAAATAACCCAAAGGTTTAGTTCCACGGTCTCCCCTTACATTTTGTTCTTCTCCCATACGTTCCCAACCCTACAAGCCTTACAAATGGGATTAATCAAGAGAAAGTTTCAAGTCACTTTAAAGAATGGCAATAGGAAAGAGTTTTATTATTTTATCTTTTTTTTTTTTTCTCATATCAGAATATATTATAAGACTCAGAGGAAGTACTATGTCAGGCATATGTAAAATCTCAACCCAGTTCAATTCCTTAAGGATCACCTTTTAACTCAGATAGGAGGGCTCCAGTGTTATGTGAATATGCTTCACACATCATGTTGGAAATTTTTTGTCAAGAGGGCCTCATGAAGGGGTGCTTTTTGGTCAGGAAATATGACAGGTTGAGGTTGAAGTTGAATTTCCTCAGGACACAAATGCCCTAGACTCCATTGCTTGCCAGCAATTACTCTAACCCTTCAAGCTATCACTACTCCCAGATCAGTCTGAAAAGGTGGCAGCAAATCTGTCATTCCCAAAGTAAAGAAGGGTGGAAAGAGCACTGCTCCATGAGTCCCAGTGTCATGGAGGATGGACTCGCAAGGTGGCCAGCAAAACTGAGATAGTTGGGACTTTAGATGATCTGCCACTGTTTTTTTCCTTTGTGAATCTATGTTGTTGGTTATTTTCTCTTGCCCCATCCAAAGCTGGCTCCATCTTATTTTATTTAAGCAATTAGCTGAATGTCAGAAGCAAAATCACTCTAGATTTCTTACATAACTGATGAAGAAAGCTGGCTGTCTTCATAGGAAAATTAAACTTTCAATCAACTGCAAGGTAAACCGCCTTTTACACCTGTACCTGTCTTCCCCTGACTGCATAAGAAGACTACAGTCACTGCACTTCTAAATCAAATATCTGCTACATTTCTAGTTATATCCCTTAGTGTGCAAGTGTTCGTGAAGTGCAGTCCTGATGCACCTGAGTATTTTCACAAGCTATATAACCCAAGTTTGTGAATTTGACTCCTGGAACCTGACACCAAAAGCTAGGTGAAAAATACCTTGCTAAGTAACTTTGCGAATTTTTCCCAGGGTCACAGAAATTGATAATTTAATTCATTCTGCTCATAACATAAGGTATTATGCTAGCAGCTGTAGCATCTTCCCTTTTTTTTAGTCTTGTTTCCTTGAAGAAAGAAAACTGATGTGATTATGTGGGTGGGCTGACTATCCCCACACTTGAATAGCTTTTTCCCTGAATAAATCCGTTGACCAATTACAACCACATGCAAAACTAGTTCCAGTGTACTCACAGAAATCAGTGGGTTGAGGAAACTGATGCCTCCTGTGAAGAAAAAAGACAAAAGTAGCTAATTGTCCACGCAGTTTGGCCATGGCCAAGATCACAACAGTTTGTGAAGTTTTTTGTTCAAAAGGGATAAAATAAAGGGGAAGGGTTGGGGGAGAACATATTACAATGTGCCAAGTAAGGGGAAGTTTAGGGAACAAAAAGTTTTTTTCTTCCTATATACTGAAAGACAGACTGAATTTTCCATTACTTCGGGAAGAATTTTTTTTTTTTCAATGTGAATGTGATAGGTACGATTGTTTCTCCCATTTTTTTTTTCACTAGCATCTAGTAGGTAAATATAGGAGGGAACTGTAAATGCCTAAAGAAAAATAATTACCTTTTTCTTATTTTTCTCAGTTGAGAGTATTTTTGGTTTTTTACTTAATTGCAAGGCAGAAAATGTATATTTCTTTGTGCACAGCTCGACTTCTGCATACACAAGTTACAAATGGAAATGTCTGTTTCTCTGTAAACTACAGTTGGGAAGATGGCAAAAACAGTTTTAGGGGCATACTTCAGAGATCAAAAATGCTATTGCCACTTGAGGCAAAATGCAGAACTAGTACAAACTCATTTGGCCAATTCATACTTGTTTGATATATTTCAAAAGCATAATTTTATGCTGGATCAGCTATCATCTTTCTTCCTGCAGCCATCATCAGGCCAGGATAAACACTATACTGTATGCTCTGATTAATTTGACATAAATACTATCAAGTTCTTATACCTGAGCCAGATCACATTTTGTATAGAGGATGATAGAGTTGTACACAGATCTGGTATTAATGAGCACAGAACCAAGGTGTAAACTACAGCTTCCTTCTCTGTGTAAGCAACAAATGGTAGCCAAGTGCAAGTTACTGGCTATAGGTCTCCCCTGATGCTGGCCAGTTTTCTATATTCAGTCCAAGTACAAGAGCATTTTAGCACTGTATCCATATGAATCTCACTTCCCATTACACTATCCCAAATATTGCAGTGAGCCTGCTTTACTCCCAGATTATTATAGATAATGGGCAATGTCTGGATGGAAGTGTGCTGCAGGGATTGTGAGCAAATGAGCTGTCTCAAACTTACAATGTAGGACTGCTCTACTGTTAACAGAATCTTCTGACATTATTTCAAACAGTGGGATTATTAAGTGCTAGATGGTTAAATACGAGAGGTCATTCAACAGAACTATCAGCCAATTCAGTCATATAAAAAACAGGGTAACAAATGCTCTGTGTGACATTAGCCCATCTCTGCCATCAATCTATGGAAGACCTGTTTCAAAGTGGCATGTGAAAGAGTATAATTTTATGTGTGGCATGGTAAAACAATGCCAAATCTGTGCTCAACAGCCTTTTCCTGCAGTGGAAAAGTCTCCATGCTTAGGCCCTTGGCTTGTTGTTAGAAATAGGGAAGAAGGCATTTTAATAACGCAAATAAAAAGAGAACTAGATAGTTTAAAGGAAATATGGTTACTAAACAGCTGGCAAGGCATAGGTTTTAGGAATATTCATATCAAACAGCTGATCATGGAGGAGGTTAGCCCATCTTTCTAGGTCTGATCAAATGGCCTCAAATCATGTGTATGTATAAATATGTAATGGAAACAATTTTATGGAAGGCAGAAGGCACCATAATCTGAAAATATCAAACCTGACACCTAATCTCTTCTCCTTGGGCTTCAAAGAGGCAGCTTCAGCCCTTGATAAAGCCTGATCTTAATTTATGAAATAGGCATTGTGCTTGAGGGAATACGAACAAGAAATACTCTGAGATAAATTTAACCCAGCTGGATCATGTTGGTTAACAACACTAACTAGACAAAGTGGTGTCTCCATCTCTAGAAGAGTGCAGCCCTTTTACTGTCCACTCAGTGAAGGACTAAAAAAAGCAGAGAAGACTAATACAAAGTGAAATAGTATCTAATGGACAAAATACTGGAATATAACTCAGATATATTGGAATTACTCCTGGCCCTATCACCAGCCTGCTCTGTGGAACTGTTGCTTCGCATTTGGCTTCCCCTGCTCATCCATACCCATTTTTCCCATTCATATGTACAGTTTCTAGCACAATGGAGCCATCACATGTTGCTGCAATCAATAACAACCGTGCCATAGGATAGCATAAGAGCAGAATGTGTGCAAGAGAAAAGCAAATGTTGCACTCTGTGATAGTGTGCTCCACAATGAGACAGTGAAATTAAACTCGTTAGGCATTTGGAAGGATGGAAAGAAGATAATGTTATTGTCAAATAGTGTAAGGCAAATAGATTAGTAATATTATTTTTAAAGTATCTGGAACAAAATGGTTAATTCCCACATGCCCAGCCCCACCTGTAAATAACAGTTGGTGTGAGATGTGCTGGGGAACTGAAAGTATTGCATCTTTTAATCCAGTCAGGAGGTTCTACTGCTAAAAAGATGTAAGAGAGCTGGTTCTTATTTGTCAGTATTGCTTTGGAAACTGAGATGAAAGAAAGGATGCCTTTGTGGTGAAGGGAAAGAATTATTCCTACAATGCAGAAAGTTGAGTTCCAGCCTAGTTCACCAATACCCGTGTGACCTTGTGCACATTTAAGCTCATCTTCTCAGCGAAGGTGCCAAAGTTCACCTATGGCAGGTGCTAGGGCCAGAGATGTATTATAGGTCCAGAGAGGGCTTAGACTCATGCAGAGAGGCTATCCTTTAAACATCATGGTCTGAACGACCTCAGGGTTTTCAAACCTCCTCAAATCTCAGCACAGAATCTGAAAGGATGTACCAAGGAAAGATCTGTTCATAGTTGCTTTTTTCCAAAGCTCTGCTATGCTTTCATTACTGCCCCTGCCAGAGACAGGATACTTGAAAGGTTGTTCTTCTGCTGAGGAATGGTTGCTCTTCTTTTACAGCTATGTTTTGATATAGATGATTCAGTGCAGGTCTCAGATTCAGATCTCTGCAGGTCTCAGTTTCTCCTGTCCACCCTTTGTCTGTATTGACTAATTTGACTGTAAGTCTGAATCCCTGCCCCACTGGTTTATGGGAGTTTTACTATTAGTTTCACGGAGCAAAGATTTTCTCTTACATTCTTTGAGCCCAGGACTGTCTTTTATTATGTGCATGCCGTGTCTAGCTCACTGGGGTGCTGAAGTCAGTTGGGACTGCCAGATGCTACTGTAATGCAAATAAATGTTAGTATACATGGAGGAAGAAGAGAGATCGTATAGGTTTTCTTTTAACAATTATATAAAAATCCCCTCAAACTTGAAGGTCTTCAAGATATTACATTAAAAACAGGTTTTTTATTATGTTTTGCAGGATCTCCAGCATTTTTCATGTGCAGACTGAGAGCTAACAGCTCTTCATGGTATTTACGGGAAAAATGCATAGTGCTAAATAATCGCCACAGGCCGTAGGAGGAACTTCTGTTTTTAATAAAACCAATCTGGTCTGGATCAATGATAAGGGGGCATAATTTCTTCAAATGAGAAGCCAGCTCTTTGAAAGGAAACTTATAGTCTACATTAATCTCAGATCAAGGTAAGCAGAAATCAGAGGCCTGGTAGTTTTTATGAATAAAGAGTATTGTCCTTGTCTGAGGGGAAATTCTGGCAAAGAGATTTTACTGGGAAAAAGAAGGAAAGTTTCAGTGCCCAATACAAAGTGCTCAGGAGTGTGTGGGGCTAATTGTTGCTCTCCTTTTCTTTAGGTGTATAAACACTCACTGAAGAGTGATGATTAGCTCTTGCATTAGGGCTCCCTTTTTTCAGGGAATGAATCCTTCTGGTTTCAAGGCAAGGAGAAACAACTGAGCCATCTTGTTGCCCACATCATGATAGTCTTTAGCACTGTCAACCCATATATCATATATTATCACCTCTATTCACTGCTTGCAGCCACTGTCTCCAGTTTGCGTGTGTGTGGGTGGGCCAATGACATTGAGTCCAGCCCCATTGATATCCAGGGGAGTTTGTTTGCACACAGTGTTCCCTCATACTATGAGGACCAAGTAGCAGGACTGAGGTCTTGTTATCTTCTCCCCTCTGCTACAATTCTATCTTGCTGCTGGATCAGCTCTCCAAGTCGCTCCTCTACTGTTGCTGCAGAAACAGCGTCAGTATTCTCCACCTGGCAATTCTCACCATGATACAATCAATATAATCTTACTGTCCATTGTTTCTGTAATTAATGCACTGATGCATGACAAATTGCTAAACACAGGAAAAACAGAAAGTTGGCTTTGGATTGTATGGATCCCAAACAGAAACTGTAGGTAGGAGAAGAAAAAGACAGCAGGTGTCCAAGCAAACCAATTGTTGTCACTGGACTCAAGGATGATATTTGGGGGGCAACCACCAAAAGCAGACCATTTTAAGTAGCTATCCACTCAGACAGCTACATTTGCTGCAAATTAAAGTGACTTGGAACTGGAAATTAATTTATCTGAAGTTCACATAGCCAAATTTCTAAATATTACAAGTGAATCAAGTCACATGGATTTTCCTGTTTTATAATAAACAATAACAGTAAGGACATATGTAGTGCCTTCATCCCACTGATCATAAGGTCTTCTATAAACTCTAAGTATCCTTGCTTTGCAGCTGAGCAAGAGCAGATAAGTGATTTACTCAAGGTCACAATGTAAATCAGCAATAAACTAAAGAATAGAACTTAGGTCTCCAGATTTCAGCTTTACATTCATACCAATAGATCTCAGTTGCACCTCTAGGGGAGGGAAGACAAGATAGTCACTTACCAGATGATTTAATTAAATACATGTGCACAGAAACTTAGAGTACAAAAGAACAAATTTGTTTTAATTGTATGACTGCTTTTGACCAGGGGTTTTTTGCAGCTTTAAAAGTATATACTGCGAATGCTTCCTTAGCTGTGTATTATTATATGTTTCAAGAAACAGGTTGTCTAAAAGGATACAAGATTTTTCCAGTTTCTGCTATGGATGTGACCACCAGGAAGATGAAAATTTCCACGGTGTTGGAAAAACAGGCAAACAAGACATATAGCCAACCGTAATAATTACTTTTTGGCAAAGTGCTTAGTGGAAAATTTCTCATTGTCATTGTACAAACAATGCACGTTCTCCCATGCAATAGTGTCAGAGTGTTTCTCATAAACATATGCACCATTTCCTCTTCAGAAAGGTCAAGTAAAATAGCATCTATCAAGAGAAGCATTTAGAAGCAACCCACCTGTTATTGCCAGCCAACAGCGACTCAGAGAAATGATGCTAGTGTATCTTGGGGAAAGACAACTGGGTCTCTGTCTGCTGTGGTGTTTTACAGCATAAGAGAAAAACGCACTAGTTGAAGTTCACAATCCATTACTTTAAACAAGCTTCGTAAGGCCCATTAAAGTCAGTAAAGATAAATCATTGAGGATTGGATTAGATGCTTCAATGGGAGTATTGAAAAGATATGTGCTAGTGTATCAATGGAAGAAGTCTTTTGAGGCTTCCTACAAGATCCTTCCACTCAGTGGGCTTCACTTTTGAAACAGGAGTTATTACAATCAGTAGAAATCTTTCTAAAAAACACAGTGCAGATCAGCCAAAGGTTGTGTGTTTGAAGTAGAAATGGCTGGACAAAATTCTTCAGTCTGTTATGTAGGACAACAGACGATATTGTCATAATGATCCCTCAGACTTTATTAACCACAAAACTATACCACACCTTACAGCCTGTGACCTGTGCATCCCTGATGATCCATAAAAGAGATCTACAGATAAGGGGAAAATGGTGGCAAAAAGCAAGTTCCTTTTCATTCTACAACACAGCACGATGGAGCAATTTCTAATGGAGATGAGCACATCACCAGGAGAAAATATTTACAAGTCTACCAATAATGAGAGATCAGCTACAGAGAACTTCGAAATAATCACTCCCAGGTAAACAAAACTTTACTCTTTCAATTGGTTGTGAACTTTGCATTAAAAATGTTCTTTAAAAAATAATTACCAAAGTATATTACAGAAAAATAGTTCCCTCAAATTTCATTCCAATTTTCAGTCTCTTCCCACTAGTCTGAACACCTCTCCAATGTGGGAACCCTAAATATATACATGTATATGTATATGTATATGTATATGTATATGTATATGTATATGTATATGTATATGTATATGTATATGTATATGTATTTTTACATATATCTATATAAAGCCTTTGAAGAAGGTATCCTTTAGAAATCTGCAAAGACACTGGATAATTCAGAGGAGAACTATGTCAGGGTAGGTACTGAACAAACAGTACTGAAAGGTTTCTGAGTAACTATGATGCATATGACAAATGGAAAGGACCAATGAAACCTGAGGTCTTACAGAAGGGAAGTTTAGTATGCAGGTCATCAGGGAGAGGAGGAAGAATTGGACAACTTGAAGGGCAAATCATGCTAGAATTCTGTGCAAGCCACTAAGCACAAATGACAAATACACCCAGAGACAACACTCATGTGCACAAATACGCCGTATAATCCCAGACACTGTAAGAAACATGTAAACATTCAAGCTTGCATTTGCATACATTCTGAAAATGCTAGAGGACGTTTTTGCAAGCTATTATTTAATTTATTCACAAGGTCGATTTGGAAACAGTGTTCAAATGTTTTGGAAATACGTCAAGAACATCGTTTTATTTCATGGTATTGTGGTAGCATCTCATTATATTAGTCTAATATGAATGCAGCACAATGAAAAAGCTATTGTGATGGTATTGTAGTAGGCTAAATAGATAGAATGTTATTACAGTACTGTAAAAGGAAAGATTTATAGGTTAGCATTTGCATTTATGAGTAAGAACAGCACATGCAGCCACATACTTGGCTATTTGGACTCCCAAGGAAACGAAACCTTTTGTTATATTCAGAATAATCAGACATTTGAGTAGTGAACGACCCTGCTATTGCTGGAAAAAAGCAGCAGCAAGGGAGAATAGGTGTGTTGAGCTGCTTCTGGAACAGTTTCTTCTGCCACACTCCCCAGAGGTTTTATCCCCTTTCAACAAGAACATCAGGATCCCAGACAGAATAGGATCAAATTGCACATCAAAGCAGTCGTTTTTTTTAAGGATAGACAACTAAGGGGCACAATTTTAATTTCTGCAGAAATGCAGCCAGCAGGGAAACAACACTACCTTGTATGAGCTGAGGAATGTCTTTGCCTTCTCCAGGATATTTTCCACCGCAATTAGAGGCAGAGGTGATGGAAGAGAGCTAAGGGGATTTCTCTGTTTCCTTGCTAAAAACATTTTGCCAACTATGAGAGGTTTTCAGTAGGGCACCCCTTCATCCCCTTTTCTCCCTTGCTGAGTTTGGATTGATGAGATCTATGAGGTTTCTATTTAAAGGAGAAAATCCCTGTTTGCTTTCAACTTAGGTGAATAAATATGATCTGGAGAGGAAAAAAGTCCTGAGAGCCAGATCCTTGGTGTTGTAATCACTACAGTTGTGCTGACTGGAATGAAACTACTCTGATTTGTATCAGCCAAGGCCCTGGCCCAATATCATAAAAAAACCTTTGTAAGCCATTTTGTTAAAAATCTCTCCATGCTATGACTGTTGCTGCTGTCTTTTGAAATAATAAATATTTTAGTGACAACTGCTTCCAACAGGAAATCTAATATAATAATGAGAAGTCTTAAAAAGAGGAAATAGCACTCAGCTGTAGAATAAAGGCTTGATGCAAAGCCTGTAGAAGCCAGTGGGGATCTTTCCATGACTTCTTATAGGTTTTTTTATTATCCTAAAAAAGAACATTAAAAAGTGTTTGAAGGAAACAGGTGCTTCATTATCAGTAAACACTGCTGTAAAGTGAGTTTTTAGTTCCCTTAGGCCCTACAGAAAATCACAAATGGATAAGATCACAAATCTGTAAGACTTTCAAATGTCAAGTGAATTCTGGAATTCTGGAGAGAGATTTTTCCTGTGAAATTTGCAATTGAGCTGGACCAGTCCTGGGTGCTTTCAAGAATTGCATCCTCATGTTCACTTTGGCAACATATACATTGATTGGACACCAGTCTAGAAGAATTACTTTTCAATCTTACTTTATGGAGCAGATATCTTTGTTTAATGAGGGATACCAGCCCACAAAGTGCTGGATTTTTTCTTCCAGATGCTGATTGTCTTCATCACTGCTGAAGGTACTCAACAGTCTGCCAAAGTCGGTCAACAAGGCAGGAGAATAGTGTTTGGAGAAAGCATTCCCCTGCCCTTGGAAAAGAAGGGTTAGCAGTCAACGCTCCTCCACACCGACACTGAGCTCATAAATACCCTGGCTCCTGCCACTAAAGAAAATACTAAAATCAATTAATAACTTTTTATGAAATTTAGTTATTTTCATTCTCCTCCATCTTCTAATGATGGAGAAGACTTGCATCAGACTTATCCATCCAAGCCAGCACGCTTCCTCCATTCATGCCAGTCCGGCTGCACACCACTCCTGCCCTCTGAGAAGAGAGAAGGACCAGCAGTTTTCTGGATGTTCAGCCTCAGAAACTGCTCCATGGTACAGGAGGTGCTGACACTGCTGTACATACTGCCTGGTTTGCTTCTTTCCATAAGTCTGAGTCCATCCCTTTTTGCTTACCACCTTACGTGCTACAGAAGATAATAAAAGGAATAAACTTAAAGGTTTTCAGGAATTTTTAAGAAGGGGGGACCAGTCAAGCTGCTAACATGCGGTGGTCTGAGGAGCACTGTATTGTAAACCTTTCTGCAGAAATGAAATCTCTGAAATTAAAGTCTTGAACCCATTGGCATCAATGTCAAAACATGTTCTATCACAATGTCAGGGTTTCCTTCCAGCTACCTTAAAATATTTTATTAAACTTCTTCAGAAATAAAATCTCTTGAGGAATCTGTGATGCAGTAATAAAATAATAACTAGATCTAAAAAAAAAGTTTGACCCATTAAATCTTTTTTCTAAAAAAGGAGAGCTGAAGTCTTAAGTCTTTAGGATGCTTACTAGAAATTTTATCTAGCCTATTGATTTTAAGTAGAGAGCATTTGGATGTTATGAAATGTAACAATATATAACTGATAAATAGACAGAAAGGTAGACAGGCAGACAGATATTTATCAATTAAAAACAACAACATAAAGCTTTATATATCTGAGAAAAGCCTTTTTCTTTCTCTAAGAAATATATGTATATAAATATCCGTCCTTGAGATATTGGATCACGTGGGATGCACAAGGAGTTATCTGTTTTTAGCAACATTATAATATTAATAAGCAAATGAGTTATTGCAAAGAAATAGTTCTTATTAGAGTTAGGAAATAACACTACTGAGCTGCCTCTGGTTATACAAATCTACTGTTAAGAAATACTAATTCATTCCGATCAATGTCCTAAGTGATAATATTTAAGACCAATTTAATCACATTTAAACTATTCAAAAGAAATATTTTGGGGTTTATTATTATAACATATTCCTCCCCATCTTTATAGGTAGAATCAAACAGAATTAACCTCTGATTTTGCTACCCACATCCCATTCATGTTAAACCTTGTTGACGACTGAATTACAGATTGTTCCAAGGTTAATGATGAAGTTTAAACCAGTGAACTATTAGGTATTATTTTTTGCCAGAGAATTGCCATCCATTTGCTACTACAGAGCTACCAGAGTGAGTTCTGCACAAAGCCCAGCTGCTTTCAATCAAAACATATTTGGAAAAGAAGATGAGTTTTAGGTGCCTCACAGCACAAGTTGCCCATTCAAATCACTGTCTTAAAAACATGACTGTTAGGTGCTTACTCCCAGAAGTGTAATCCATGCTCTGGATTATAAATAAATGTAGATGTCTATGGTCTTCTCATAAATAAAGCCACCCTCAGATCAGAAAACAGCAGAAAATTAGAAACTGCACTGATTATTTCTTTGTACTGACTAACCCTCTGTGGCTCTTTCCTGAGCATCTCAAATTTTTGGCTCACATTCTGGATGAACCAAGCTTTTCCCATTGACTACATAAGTGAACTAAAAAGATAATTTTGGTCCTACAAATCACCTGCTAAGGTTGGATAGCTATTTTTTTTTTCTTAATAGGTGTGTGAAAATGAAGTATTCATACATAGTCTTACTTTCACAATGTAGAAATAAGTCCACTGACTTAAAAAAGAACACATATACCTGGAGCTAGATATCTAGTTAAGGGTCTTGATGATTCAGTACCTTTATGCCAAAGCAGAAAATAATAATCCAATTTTTTGTTTCATACTGTCATCTCTCAGCTGAATTCAGCTTCTAGAAGCTGATCACAAGTGCCTTGACATTTTCATTTGATTCTTCTCAGTAGGTCATGTCTTCAAAGAACAACCATGCCACACATTTGCAAACAGAAATATTTGTTAAAGCCAATGTTCATCCCAAAGGGATCTCTCCATATAAGTGTACTGTTGGATTTTTTTACAGGAATGTAAAATAGGAAGTGATTTATTGTGCAATATGGAGCCTGTGACATGCTTCCAATGGGAAAATTGGAGTCTATAAAACATCAAATGATCATATTTTTCAGTCCTACTATCATGCTTGAAAGGAAATTATTTGCTTCATTAAGTATTCTGCAGGTTAAAAACAAATTCTATCCATTTGTATTTATTTGCAGATCTAAAGAGCTATCAAGCTCACAAACCTCTTCTGGACTATTAAAACCATCCAGCAGCAATTTTAAGAGTGCTCAGGAGGCAGCTTGCAAGCAAGTAGTACCCAAAACCAGGGACAGACTTTCAGAGAGTGCAACCTCCAACACATAGAGTTTATTTTTGGGCACAAACAGGAACCAAGTCCTTCTGAAAATCTGTGCTTCATTATGAATTCTGAGTATTATTAAAAATCTGTCACTCATTAAAGGTACTGAGTACTTGAAAACTCAATGCTGGTTCTCTTGAATTTCCTGTTGGAAAGTTGTTTGTATGCCAGACATGGTTTTAGACTTAGAAATGTGTTTTAAAGGAATTTCAAGATACATATCCAGCTACTAGGATACCTTTTAAAAATATGCTTAAATCACTGGTTTAGGAAAAAAAGAGGTGACTTTGTAGTGTAGTAACATCATTACATATCACACACTCAGTGGCATCGAGTCAGAGAAATAAAAATGTGAGCAAGTTTCGAATAAAGAGTTGAAAACAAAGAGAATATTTTTAGTCCGATTGTTAATAATTATAGTATTCTGAAAACAGAAGATAACTCACCTATGTCTGTTTACTAAGGTAGCTGGATTAATCGCTGACATGAAATAAAGTGATAGAATTTGGAGAAGCAGAAACTGAAATTTAGGGGCCTTACACTTTAAAGCTGTGAATAAAAAAGGTTTTTACAATGTCCAAAGGCAGTTAAAACAACAGTCTTTTGGGTCTGGGAGAAATTACTTGCACAGAACATGGCAGTTCAATATTGACCATTTGACATTATTTTTGCCCTCCGGTTCACACCATTGTTCTGCATATTGTTAGACACTCTCAGGCTTTTGGATCTTCATCTTCGTGCCACACTGCCCAAGTCCTAGAAAACAAGAGAAGGGTCCGGGAGAATGAAAAGTCACCCACTGTAGGAGAAGATCAGGTTTGGGACCACCTAAGGAACCTGAAGGTGCACAAGTCCATGGAACCTGATAGGATACATCTGCAGGTCCTGAGGGAACTGGCAAATGAAGTTGCAAAGCCTCTGTCCATCATATTTGAGAAGTCCGCAGTCTGGTGAAGTTCCTGGAGACTTGAAAAAGGGGAACATAACCCCCATTTTTAAAAAGGGAAATAAGGCAGACCTGGGGAACTACAGGCCGGTCAGTCTCACCTCAGTGCCAGGCAAGATCATGGAGCAGATACTCCTAGAAACTATGCTAAGGCACATGGAGAATGAGAAGGTGACAACCAGCATGGCTCCACTAAGGGCAAATCATGCCTGACCAATCTGGTGGCCTTTTATGATGGGGTTACAATATTGGTGGATAAAGCTAAAGCAAATGAAGTCATCTACCTGGGCTTGTGCAAGGCATTTGACACCGTCTCACATGACATCCTTGTCTCTAAGTTGGAGACGCATGGGTTTGATGGATGGACCACTCGGTGGATAAGGAACTGGCTGGATGGTTGCACTCAAAGAGTTGCGGTCAACCGCTCAATGTCTGAGTGGAAACCGGTGACAAGTGCTATCCCTCAAGGGTTGGTATTGGGGACGGTGCTGTTCCACATCTTTTTTGGAGACATGGACAGTGGGATTGAGTGCACCCTCAGCAAGTTTGCTGATGACACCAAGCTGAGTGGTGCAGTTGACACGCTGGAGGGACGGGATGCCATCCAGAGGGACCTTGATAGCCTTGAGAAGTGGGTCTGTGCTAACCTCATGAATTTTAACAAGACCAAATGCAAGGTCCTGAATCTGGATTGGGGCAATCCCAAGCATAAATACTGGCTGGGCAATGAATGGCTTGAGACCAGCTCTGAAGTGAAGGACTTGGCAGTGGTGGTGGACGAGAAGCTGAACATGAGCTGGCAATGTGCGCTTGCAGCCCAGAAGGCCAACTGTGTCCTGGGCTGCATCAAGAGAAGCATGACCAGCAGGTCGAGAGAGGTGATTCTCTACTCCGCTCTTGTAAGGCCCCACCTGGAGTACTGTGTCCAGTTCTGGAGCCCCCAACACAAGAGAGACATGGAGCAGTTAGAATGAGTCCACAGGAGGGCCATAAGGATGATCCAAGGGCTGGAGCACCTCTCCTATGAGCACAGGATGAGAGAATTGGGGATGTTCAGCCTGGAAAAGAGAAGGCTCTGGGGAGATCTTATAACGGCCTTCCAGTACCTGAAGGGGGCCTACAGGAAAGCTGGGAAGGGACTTTTTACAAGGGCAGTTAGTGATAGAACAAGGGAAAATGGCTTTAAACTGGAAAAGGGTAGGTTTAGATTAGATACTAGGAAGAAATTATTTCCTCTGAGGGTGGTGAGACACAGTAACAGGTTGCCTGGAGAAACTGTGGATGCTTCTTCCCTGGAAGTGTTCAAGGTCAGGTTGGATGAGGCTTTGAGCAACCTGGTCTAATGGAAGGTGTCTCTGCTCATGGCAGGGGGGTTGGAACTGGATGATCTTTCAGGTCCCTTCCAAACCAAACCAGTCTATGATTCTAAATGTTCAAATGTTTAAAGCCTTGGTTTTTAAGAGGCATTTGGCCAATGCCCTTAATAATATACCTCAGCTTTTGGTCAGCCTTGAAGTGGTCAGACAGTTGAACTAGATGATCACTGTAGGTCCTTTCCAGCTGGAAACAAACTATTGTATTTTATCCTGTCCTGTCCTATCCTATCCTATCCTATCCTATCCTATCCTATCCTATCCTATCCTATCCTATCCTATCCTGTCCTATCCTATCCTATCCTATCCTATCCTATCCTATCCTAAATGACGGTCCACTATGGGGACTGGTGATGTCAATGGGAAACATTAAAAAATACTGTACTTTCCTCAAGGATACAAAAAAACAGCTCTTTTGGGAGCACACTACTGGGATTCACCAGGAAGAATCTGTCTACACAAAGGTAGTTACATATAAAAATACATGTGTGTAATGTGTAATATAAGCTACATCTTTTAAAAGAACAAGAAGAGGGAGTGTTTAACATTTATTTCTCAGGTAGTCTGCAATGTCTCATCTGCACTGCAATCTGAGAAACATCTGGGGCTAGCTGCTCATTGTAGGGAAGGCTTTCATTACTCTTCTTTTCTATGATTTCTGATTCTTTGTTTCTCTCCTCTGCCTTAGGTGAAAGCTAAAAGAATCTGAGCTTTTGAGAGAGATTTCAGTGGAGACTGGCAGTGCCACAGCACAAGCTTGGTGGCAGCTGCTTGGTGGATGAGAGCTCCAGGGACAGCCCTGTCCTGGCCCAGCAACAGGAAGGTGTCTGTGGAAGGTGAGAATATATCTATCTGGAATATCTCATGATCCACCCCATAAAAGCAGATAATTTCCATGTGCAGCATGCTAATGCATGGTAACAGGGAGGTAAGACCATTGTGCAAAATGATCTCTACTTCATTTCATCCAATTCAGCCCAGTGAAAAATTAGTCCTACACCCACCAACGCCCTTAAAGGGATATGCTCCTTTTAGTGTGTGAGATGAAAAACAGGGGGAGGCTAAGAGATGAAAAAGAAGAACTGTGATAACTGTGGGACCTAGAAGCTATAGTGTGCTCAATTAATTAGAATCTTCACTTGTTTAAAAAAGTGGTCTCTCTGTGCTCATACTTAAAAACTGGCAATAAAATATCACTACTGTACCACTATGGAGTCTCTTTGAGATGCTCAATGAAATACTTGAATTACAAAGTAACAATTTCTATTGTTAGGAGTTGCTGCTATTCTCTTTTTATTGATGTCATAAAGTAGGTATTTATGAGATGAGGTTATTAAGATCAATAGTATAAATGGAACACCTAATTCTCTCTTTTTCAGGCCAACACAAAGCACTCCTCTGGTGGAATCTGTGAGAATAAAAGGTGACTGGATACTGTCAGTTAACCCTAATCCAAATGCAAAGAGCTCACCCTATTAACAATGAGTCATTTTTTACATGTTTCTTAGATCTAAAACTATCTTGTCCCTAAGTAGCCTTTATGAAATGCACAGATTTGAATTCATTGCAGGAATGGATTTGCCACATTTACAACTAACACTGAAATTCTATTTTTACCTTTTTTAAAATAAGAAAGAGAAGATGGAAAATTTTATTTTAAAATCCATTTACTGGTGTGGTTTTAATAAATATGGTCCTTTTTTGTGAAAAAAGTCCTCTTGCAAAGGCCAAAAATCTCATATTATAGGGGTGATACACAGTCTTCCCATCTACTGAGTAATGAGCTGCAAAGAAACTATGGTATGAACCATATTAAATCTATATACTAATGAAGAATTGAACCTGTATTTATACACATGCAGTTTTACTACTCAGCCCAAGTTGCAAAAGACAAGGTTTTTGAGACAAATGCAGTCACCGAACTCTAACTATTTCCAGTGATCTGACTTTTTTTGCCATTTACCTTTTCCAGTTTTAAGCAGCAGCATCATCAGTCACTGCTAATTTAAACTCATTATTAAATAATATCAGCTTAGTTTAGTGGTCATCATTAAGAGAAAAGATTTGCCAACAGCTGATCATGTTGTTCTTCTGATGACTCTGCTCCTAGAACTCCATTCTACAAGCACTTGCTGACTTCAGTAAGATTTACACATGGGAGCAAAGGTTTTAAAAGTTTTTTAATCACGAGGTGCTACAGAAGATGGTGAGTGCTCTCCATTGTTAAATGAAGAAAAATTTTACAGAAGAATTTTTTCACAGATCTATGCTGAACAAAATATTTAGAAAATTTGGATTAACCTCAGTGACAGAAAAAAAAATAGAAATAAAAAATTAAATAATAGTATGTTATCAGTCTAGTATTGCTCAGTACCTCACATTAATCATGTAATTTTAAAACATATGGTTTTCATACAAGTACTGTGAAAACCACTATAATACTTAAAAACCTAAAAAAGCACACAAAAAACGTTTAACATCTTATTTCACATCAAAAGAGATTAATTATTCTTTACATTAATTGTTCTGTTTGGAGTATTGTGTAATGAGATACTTGAAACTGTTAACAAACTGAGACATTCATTTCCACTGTAGCTCTTTCCAGTGAAACTGTTGAATGGGAAAAAGTCCAATACTTCACACAGTTTTCCTATGTGACTGTACCTAAGAACTTTGTACCCACCCAAGTGACTGTTATCAGACACAGCAAATTTGCTATGAAAAGTATTTGATCTGATGCATCCCAATGCTAATAGCAGTAATTGTCTGGTGAAGTCTTATCCACCCTGCTTATACAACTCTGAGGGTTGCAAAAATCATAGAAAAGCTATCTGAGTATTGTGTGTCAGCATGTCTGGTGACAGGGAAGGGGGTACAAAGCAGTGCTGGGATGGGCTAAGCGATATGTTAAAACTCAGCTCAGCAGTGTGTCCCCAGGCACAGTCCCACATAGGCACAGGGCTCCTGACCAGCCCTCATCTCTCTCCTGGGGCATGTTCCTCCCGGATGTGCAACCAGGTGCTGTGAAACCTTCACAGGGCTAATACAAAGCTAACATTTGTGTCATGCTGAAAAGTATTTGAGGAGGAAAAGACCCCTGCTTGCCTGCCAGGCTGTCTGTTCCCCATACTGTACTCAAAGCCTCTTTACAGTTATGCTACAAAGTGTGAATCAGAGGGAAAAGGGAACAAAACCATTCTAGATGGCAAATCTGAGTAACAATGTGAAAGCTACATACTGTGCAATACCATTATATGACTTCATTTTTTTTGTTCCAGAGAACATTATATACCTATTACATGCTTAAATACAGGCATAGCTATAACATAATTAAAATGTTTGTGATTACAGAAATAAAAGGAGAAGTTGAAAAGCAACACTGTATTACCTCTATAGGACTGCCAAACCTTGGCTGTAGGCACAGAAAGAAAAGCCACCAGCATGAGGCAAGGAGTGTACAGGTCTTTGGCTCCATCTGGAAAACCAAGCTAATAGGTGGAAGGGTAATTCTCTGTCAGCTGTAGAAAACTATTTTCTCTTAGTTCTGTAAGCATGATTCCTCGAGCAGTGTTTCTGTACTTGAAATGCTCCTGCAGACATGCCACAGGGCACTGGCTATTCTATGGAAATACTCGCTAATCTATGCTAGTACTTGTTGTAGGTTCTTTTCCTCTATTGAAAAAACTGTATATTTTGTCAAAAGGAAAAAATGTACTACTTACTACTAAAGTACTTCAAATGATAGTTTGAGACTTGGAGTTCTCAAATTTATTGATTTTTTTTTTTTTTTCCCCAGAAAAGTAGACACTAATTTCCATTTAACATAAAAAACCCAATAATTTTCCACAGGGAAATGTTTAAGTGAGGACTTGCAATCAGCTTGACTTGTAAATCTGCTGATAAATTGCTACAAACACCACACGCTTTTATGCATTGTTTTGTTTGATAATTCTAGAGAAGTCCATAAGTGAGATTGTTGCCATGGTTGGGAATCCCTGATTTAGCTGTCAAAGACCTATAGCTACAATGTCCTAAGGATTTAGAATTAAATGAGAACTTCGTCCCTCTTTTCCAGTTTGATCCCACAAGATGCTTGGGCTAGATTATCTTCAATAACATGTTTTGCCAAACCCTCTAGAGAGAATCACCTTCTTAAAAGGACAGCATAGTAATCTAATAAAAATCCAATCTATGGAGATCCATTACTGTGCAACTGGGAAAACCAAACCAAAGAAGATACTAGTATAAAAACCTCAGTGAATTCCTTGGCGCATTGTATGTACTACAGCATTTACAAATGACCACACAGATCGTGTAATATCATCTACTGTGGAGAGCTTCTTTTACAGGTCCCTGTGGACTGAAATCTTTAGACACAATGGAGCTGAGCAGAGGGGTCAGTTGTAGATTTAACTGGGATTTCTTTTGGTTTTATGGGCCTGCATGTCAGCCATATCATTGCTTTAAAAATTGCTTTTGTATTTAATAGTAGGAGAGCTTGACTAGAACATAGTAAGAATACTTGTATCCCTTTAACTAAGCTCTGCATAGGACTGCAAATTGAAACGTAGGCAGATATTAGCTCTGTGAGTTAAGCTGTCATTAGCTGCCCAGGAAGGGTAACTTTGTCAACTGTCATTAACATATTTTTTATGCTGCTACTTTAGAGATCAGAAGTGTTAACCTGGAAATGGCATTCTGATTTAAATCTCTTTAACGTTTGGAAAGATTGATCATTTCTTTATACAGCATTGTTCTTTGAGGAGAGTCCTTCCTTTGTTCAGCATCTGTAAATTGCCTGCATGTGGATCTCAAGAAAAGAGAAAAGGATCTTTTTAATCGTTTCATAAGTTACTCAGATCTGTCATAAAACTGTCATTTTAGATTATTGCTTAAATGTTGGCTGCAGGCTGAATTCAGCATGTCCATCCAGCACTCACCCAGTTCAGGTGGGGTTTATAAAAGGGAAATTGTTGCTCTGCAGGGAGATACCTGTTAACCTTACTTATTCATAAAACTGGTTACACATTTTGGCACTCTCCTGTGCAGTCTGACACTGACAAAGCTTTTGACAGAATGAAATAGATACACAATATTTATTTACAGTTCTCAGAATGTGCAGGTTCAGAGCAAACTTTATTAACTAGACCTGAGGTCTTATTGTATCAACAAGCAGCTCTTTGCAGGAAAGACCTCAGATCTTCTGGCATTTCCCCTTTAACAAAGTACAAAGCTGGGATGCAGGTGATACAGGACTCAGAATTAGCAGTTTCAGCTTTATATGCACTTGTCTGTTTTGTTATTCAGCTGCCCTTTACCCAGGCTACAGCTTGTGTGAGACAGAAGCTGGGAAACAAGGAGCTCATCTTGAGGGATGTTTAGCAGCTTCAATTCATATAAACACCAATTCCCAGAACAATATAAAATTTACTTAGTACCTTATTGGACTAGGTTCTGTATGACTGTGTGCATTTCACCGTATAGTCAAAGACTAAACACCAAATAATGGCAAACAAATACGTGCATATATAACTTAGGGTTTTTTTAATTAATATGCCTTAAATTCACATTCAGTTGTATTTAATCTGGAAGGTATTTTTCTGCAGTTAGCATTGCAGTCTCACCATTTCAGGAAGTTCAGTGAGAAAAACTGCAAAAGACAAGAATTAGGTGGACTGAAGTGTATTGATTATCATTAGGAGTGGTCTGGTTTTGCATTGAAAAATTATTAATTTCCACCAAAGTCAAAGTCTTCGCACAGATTCCTCATATGGTAGGATTCTGGCACATATTTGGAAGAATGAAAACCAAATGAGAGATTTTATCATTACCTCCAAAATCTTCTGTCAAGAGAAAGTTGCTTTACCTTAGCTGTGTGGATGACTGGTTAAGGTGCAAGAAAGAGAATATAAGCAGGAGAAGTGTGCAAATAAAAGATCGGGTGATTGAGGTAGGCAGCCATCAGCCTGAAGCTGAACCGAGACACGGTCTATCTCCAGGAACATAGTTGAGGAAACTCCATCTGGTCTTTCTGAGAACTGAGATTGTCAGCAATTTCTAACATCAGACAGCCCAATAAAAAAGTTAGATAGCACTGGCATTCAGTACCAAATACCGTACAGTATGTCTGACTCACCTTCGCAGTGCTTGAGCAATTAGTCCAGTGTCTAGGACACATTGCATCTACCGCACATGTGGTTCACAGCCAGGTTGTAGACATGCTATGAATCTGACAATACATCCCTGGTACTGACTAATGCCAACATGGAGGGTGCCAAGAAGAAGGAATAAACCAGAAAATGAAACAGTAATAAGGATTTTTGTAATTTTGTTGTGGAAGCAGGTTTTGCCAGTGTCTTTAAAATGGTTTAAGGTCATCTGTCACAGGCAAAAAATTTTCTTCAAAATTTTTATGCAGGACTAAAATACCCACTGTAACCTCAAACTGTCTCATGGTAATTTATTATTCTACAACACTTCCATCATGGTTACCCTCTTCACTGTATCATCATATGTTTCTTTGTAGACATAGTATATTACTGCCTCATGTTGTGCTCTTCCTTGGACACTCCCTTTCCTGGGGAAAATACTGCACAGTGTCAGGCCGTTAGCTTGTCTAGGGATTTCTGTGGAGACAAACACAGAAAAAGACACATCCTCAGCTTAGCCTAACTTCTGAACCTCCCTCTCTACCTCCAGACTACTCATATTTACTGTTCTACCTTCCAATCCTACTGTGACACAGCAAGACGCTTGGATTTTTCCCCTGATTACATACAAGCTTTGCAATATAACTGCTGTATTGCAGGCTGAGATTTAATATATTGCAATCAAGTATGATCAATTCACTGCAGGTGCTATGGCAGGCAGAGGACGATGCAATCCCTGTTTTCAAAGTGCTCCCAACTTAACCTCTAAACATCTCTACCAACAGGGGTGATTGGCAGTGCCTTCTGTACTGCTAGGAGATAATTGTGGTGCTATGGTATAAGCAAGTGAGACACATTCTGTATTTTTGCTATCACGGAAAAAATTTCTGATAAGAGCCATATGGGGTAAAAGTCTAGGGTTACAGTAATACAATTACAGGGTTGTTTTATCCAAGCATAGGTGTGACTGAGACAAGTGTATTTTTCTACCATATATGTAAACAGGTAAAAAATCCAAAACACTGTAAACCCTAACTCAATTTACTGTAACCACTGAAGAACAGGAGAATTTTCAGTGAGGAATTTATATTATGAAGGAGTGTAACATCATATAGCTCATGGCACAACAAAGATCCTTAGCTCTTCACTTATGATAGTCCAGACAGAATTTAACCTACAAAACTTAAAAGGTGAGTCTGCATTAATTTTAAGTAGAGAAAAAAAAATCTATTTTATACTGTCATTCAGGTCTAGTCCAAAGCTCTTAAAGTTAACAGGTCTCTTTCCCTCAGTTTCAGAAGGCTTTGGATCAGGTCCTGATAGTCACAACTCCAAACTGTGTAATATGTAAAAGTCTTTTTTAAGTGCTCCTTGCAATCAGATAGAAGTCTTTCCTAAATGGCATCATTCAATATACAGATTGTAGCAGGTAATTGTAATTGTAAATTACTGTGGCAAACTTAGAATCAACTATTTAATTACTGACCTGGCAAAACTGCAAAAAGTAACTTTTTTCCTCCTTACTTTCCTGTATATATTTCATTTTTTATGTCTCCTTAACTCAGATATTTCAGGGAGCAATTTGGATTGAAACTTGGCATAGAATTTGTCAACCTCCAAGAAAATTTCTGTCATTTAAAAATCATTAGGCTCTTGAGCAAAACTTGGCAAACTGTTCTAAAACTATATATATGGCAACTATATTTGCAAAGTATTAATGCACAGGGTATGCACAATTTCTGGGAAAACAAATTCTCATACATGTGTCTGCAAAAACACAAAATAAATACACAAATATAATTACCTTGCACATCAATACTCTTCATAATGTCTTGCTGATTATTGTGTCTTAGAGATCTAAGTGTGAACATCAGTCTGGATGTGGCTTCCGTAACAAGGACTGCTTGGTGTTTTATATTCACTGGCATAATAGAGTCTAATTCTTCCAAAAGGGGTCTTAACTGATAATATGCACAAAGGCACACATTTTGAAAGCATACACTTCAAAAATATGGAAATAAAAGTATAAAAGGTAAATTTATAATATCACACATACTATAAAATTTTAGAATATTAGGCTCTTTGCAAATGTCTCAACAACAAGGGGAAAAAGGAAGGAAAAGACAGAGGTATTTCAAGAGACTCCATAATACCTAGTGCTTAATTATCTAATTATAATTACCAATGCATAGCTTCATCTTGCCAACTGCAGAAGCACAGAGGAGCTTTCACTGTTGTTGAATTTAATGAGAATTGAGGCTGACCAGCAGCTAGCAGGACTTCTCAAACTTGTAGAACTGAGCTTTTGAACACACTCTCTTGGTGCTTCATGATCAGCAAACAAGACACCATGACGGATGGGAGGAACTCATAGCCAGGAAATAACTGCCTAAAGTTGAGGAAAGAATTAGGGATGAGAATAATAATGAAAGCTGCCATTCACGCCAAATCAAACACAAGGGGCTTAGAGCCAGCACACTACCAGAAAGAATGACCTAAAAAAAAAAGATCATAGATCTACTCTCTGCCAGTGTAAAGATATTTTATCAGCTTTTTTCTTCAGCAACTGTAAGTGACTCAATATATTAACTCATATGGCAGACACTACACTACAATAAAAAATAACCAGTTGAATTTGGGGCAGACTGGAAGCTTTAATTTAAAAGTGTCCATGCTTGTCAATTCAATTAGATGAGAATTTACTGGCAAGACAAACTAAGTCAGTCTTGCCAAAATGTAAAAAAAAGACAGACTCATCAGATAACTGAGGCAGATACAACCCACCAGGCTAGGCATTTCCCTCCACTTTACCAGTTTCTTCCACTGCATCTATACGTAAGTTTTGCCCCATGCCTGAATTGGGAACAGGTTCTGCCATTGTAAGCTGCCTATTTTGCCATCCTCCTTTCACTCTGTATCAGTCTAAATCCTTCCTCTTTCATTCTGATGTCACAGAGGAAAGTAGTGGGATGTTTGTATCTGCCCATCTCTACCTGCTTACCCAATTCACTTATGACCTAATTGCTGTATTTCCCAACAGCCAAAACTAACAGGTATTTCACAGGTCTGGGAGGACAGACCACTGCTACCAGATGTCTCTCCTAAAGAGAACACTGAATAGCTACACTGAATAGCACTGGGTTGGGTTTGGGTTTTTTGTTGGGTTTTTGTTGTTTGGGTTTTTTTGTTTGTTTTTTTTTTTTTAAATAGACACTAAAAAAAAAAAAAAAGAGTTTGGATTATGTGCTATACACCTAATTAAAATGTACTATAATTGTTGAAGTATTTTACTGAAGTCATTTTCTTTTTCAAGTGACAGGCTTACCAGATGACAAAACTTGTCTTGTGGTTTCAAAGCTTTTGCCAAGAAGCTCAGAGCTAAGTACAGAGGGTGGGGTTGGTCCTGGACATTAAACCCCCCCTTGAATGGGAGCATTTTTCACTAAGCTCTCATGCTCAAGGCTTAAGTCAGGCTTTTTGCCAAACACTCAAGTCCAAGACAAATAGCCTATGTGGGTGTTTTGTTCACAAAGATGACTGAGGTTCATTTTAGCTAGATGGATAAACCTTTTGAAATCTGGCTTGTTAGAACTGACTATATTATAGATCAGAGTTACCTGTTTATTGAAAATCACTGTGAGAGGAATGTAAATTACCCATGAGTCAGAACAACCTGGAAGTGAAGCACTGGTGGCTTTTGGTGAATGTATTGTCACCTATTCTCACAAACAATGCAAACATTTATATACAGTGGATTCATTTTTTTTAATTACCATGTTCCAGTTCTGTCTTTTCAAGTTTTCTCTTGTTCCACAGAAAAATGATGTACAGATGTATGGAACTTGCAAAGAAAAATTAAAAACTCCTTAAATCTCCTGACTTTTAAAATATATTTTTATTTAATACAGATCTTTTTCATAAGGGCTATTTTCTGTTGGTAGCAGGAATTAAATTTATGTATGGTTTAAAAACTCAGGTAACTTTAAACCCCACTTATACCCTAGTGCTCTCAGGAGCCCCAGAATACCAGAGGACTTTTAAAAATTTCTTTTAATGTCAGCAGCTGAAGCTCCTATTTATGAAATGTCATACTTTCTCCCATTCTCTACAGGTTGTCATCGAAACACAGAACACACCTGACTCATCTTGTACCTCTAAGTTCCTTTGCCCCTCCAGGTCTCATCCAACTTATTTCTCACCAGAAGAAAAAGAGTGTGTAATCATTCATAACTACACAAAATTTTAGAACACAGAAAGTGTAGTCTGGGATGTCACCTTGTATGAAAATTCAGGGGAAGGGAAGGCATCTGCAAAACACAGTGTCTCTTGCATCAAAGATATTTCCCTAAGATATGGGACTATAGTTAAAAGTTTTCTCTTCCCTACAGGGAGTCAGTATTTACCCCTTCCTTTCTCTTTCCTGGGAGAATGGCTCTGTTTTCATCCTGAAGGTCATCTCCTACTCAGTTAGCAACAAAACCAGAAGTCATGTTGTTGAAAGGTAGCACAGTCTACCATGATCTACAACTATGATGAAAAAACAGCCTGGAGAATAACTCTACCACATATTTCAGTTGCATTGTGAGAGGACTGTCAGTGTCTGCTCAGCCCTGCCTTCCTTACTGAGATTTCCAGTCACATTGTTAGTCAATACATGCTATTTAATGTCATGAAGGGACACTCGAGTGAGTTGAGTCAGGGTCACAGGCAGGGCTATCAGGTTAGCACATAACCCCACTAAGCTGATGTATCCTGTTCCTCAGCATTTAATTTGATCAGCTGTAACCCCGACTGTGATAACATGAGTATTCTTTCGGTATCATGAGGTAACTCTGCATTTCATTCACCATGCAGTGGATGCATACTCCTAGAGCCAAAGCAACAGGACTCTGGGATGTGAGCCTGCGCAGCCTAGGACATAGGCTGAAAAGCACCATATAACTTTGCATTAGAACTCAAGGTAAACAGAAGACTCTAAAAAATATTCTGTTTTCTGATGACCCAGGCTGCATTTGACCCAACACTGATGAAAATAAAACCTTGCAAAATCTGGTCTTGGTTGGTTAATGTGGTGTTGACAGCACACTAACAGGTGCTAATAGAAGCATGACAAGTATTATGGTGTTTATGGTGCACCTCTACGGGGTTTGCAGAATTACACATTCTACACACACCCTAATTACAGGAACATTCAGGAAACAACTTAACAAAATGAAAAAGCACTTGCAGGTAAAACTGGCAAGTTTTTATAAGGTAAACACAGATGTAATACATCCTATTGATCAAAGCACATTAAAATTGCACAGACCTAATAATGCAAATAAAACAAAATATGGAATACTAGCTTATTCCATAAACAGCACTCATCCTGTGTTCAGAATAAACCTTGGATCTTATAGGAAAACTAAAAGGCAATTATATAATTAATATAAACCATATGCATAAGTGGGTTAAATTAAAGCTGAATGGTAGGCTTTATTTCTGGCATTACCTAACTCCGATTACTTTACTCTGCAGTTATTAAATATTGCTATAATAATGTATCGGGTTTACATGGCAAGGTTTTGGTAGCAGTGGGGGCATAGGGGTGGTTTCTGTGAGAAGTTGTCGGAAGCTTCCCCCGTATCTGACACAGCCAATGACAGCCAGCTCCAAGATAGACCTGCCGCTGGCCAAGGCCTAGCCCATCAGTAACACCTCTGTGATAACATAAACAAGAAAAAAGGGGCAAAGAAAAAAGCCTGCACACTTTTTGCAGCTGGAGAGAGAGGAGTGAGGCGATGCGAGAGAAACAACTCTGCAGACACCAAGCTCAGTGAAGAAGGAGGGGGAAGAGGTGCTCCAGGTGTAGGAGCAGAGATTCCCCTGTAGCTTGTGTTGAAGACCATGGTGAGGCTGGCTGTCTCCCTGCAGCCCATGGAGGTCCACGGTGGAGCAGATGACCACCTGTAGCCCATGGAAGACCCCACACCAGAGCAGGTAGATGCCTACAGGAGGTGGAAAATGGGAGAGAAGTTAAGCCTGGGAAGCAGGGGGGAGTTGGGGGAGGTGTTTTAAGATTTGGTTTTATTTCTCATTATCCTCTTGTCTGATTGGTAATAAATTAAAATTTGTTTTTTTTCCCTGAAGTCGAGTCTGGCAAAATGCTTGTGCCAGTAATTGGTGAGTGATCTCTCTCTCTTCTTATCTCAACTCATGAGCTTTTCGTTATATTTTTCTCCCCCCTGTCCAGTTGAGGAGGGGGAATGATAGAGTGGGCTTTGGTGGGCGTCTGGCATCCAGCCAGGGTCAACCCACCACAAATAATAATATTGCATGTTGGTTTAATTTTATTTTTTACAACACTATATAGAGGCTACTTATGTGCAACAGTGACCATCAAAACCGTGCTCCCAGAATGGCTAGAGTAACCGTTAGGTTTTGTATTCATTGTAAAGTAAATATTTTAAAATAATCAGCATCAACTATATCAAGATACACATTGCATGCTGCAAAACAGACATGAATTTGGCATGTGTTTCTCTTGCCCACCCATGAACAACAAGCAGTGTAGTGCATAGTTCACGTCACCCGATGTGCTGTTCCTTTCCCCCCACCATCAAGGTGGCTTTCAGCCCTGTAAGTACCAGTTGCTAATAGGTCTGTTTCACAACTTTTTCTTCAAAAGCTCCTTTCTGTTACACTCCTGGCATCTGTTTCTTCCCCCTTAGGAGCTGATTAACCTAGGTGCATAACACTTTTACAGAGAATCCAAGGCCTGATCCACCACCCGCTGAAGCAATTTTTAACACAGTTCAGTGGGACTAGACAAGCCAAAGTAAAAGATATAAAGAGGACAGACAGGTCATAGTGACAGGTTTCTCTAGAAACTCTCAGAGGTGCATGAAGAGGCACAGTGACAGAAGGACCATGGCTATCGGTCATGCAAATCCATGTGCCTGCTTATCATTAGTTTGCCTTGCAGCAAGCAGCAGGTTGTTACAGCCTCTGTGGTTTCTCTCCTCTATGTCATCACTAAGCATCCTTCCTTGCTCTTAGAGAGAAATCATACTTGATTCCAATGTCTTTCTGGAGGTACCTCTTGCAAGACTTCCCCCTGGCATTACTGCACAGTGGACCAGGCTCTTACACAGATGAGAAGCAGCTGAGACAAGTGAGTTTTATGCACAAACATTGACCCATTTCTATCTTACTTGGGACCAAATATCAATGTTAAATTGCTTTTGGGCTATGTAACAGGTCTCCGAGAACCTATAGCTACACACTGGGAAATGAACCTTCATTTTGGATTTGACACCTGATTCTGTCAGCTTTCTGTATAACCTCTCTTTGTTCATGGTTGTAAACCTCATTTTAAGTCTTGTCATCTAAAGCAGTACAAGATTTAGCATATGAGCAGGCCAACCACAAGCAGCTGAGGTACAGTCCTCAGCTGAGACTTGATAACTGCATGTATATGTGCTTCTAGCCTGTTGCAAATATGAAACAAAACTGGTTGCCTGAAACCAAACTCACAGTGGATTTAAGCCACTTCCTGGGTAACTTGATCTTGCTTGTTTTTCACATGCATCAGATCTACACAGGCTTGTCTCAGCAGAGGGGTGGTAAGTTTAAAGGACTCCCTCTATCTATCAATGCAAACCATCAGCCAGGCCTTTAGTTTGCGAGATATTTGGGACAGGAACAGTTTTTGGCTTTTTTGTTTAAGAAAACTTGTGCAATGGATCTTAGTCCATTGCTAAAGTTACAAAGCATCAAATTGGTAAACATAATAAGGTATATAAACATTATTTTGGGGTTGTGGATACTATTCTAACAAAATCTTTTTACTGTGAATGTTAATTCATTAAGGTCTGAAAAACATTTGGAGGTCCCTATATGAAAGGAGTTAAAGAAATGCAAAAGTGTTGCTTTGATGTTGTGTTATTTATCAGCTGTCTGGTTAGCATTTGTGCTCAGTCCGCAGGTTTCACATGTAAATCAAATGCAATGAGTCTATGACAACACACAAGATTTACACAGATGGGACCTGACCAGCCCTCTCTGAAGTCACCGGAGGTGGTCTGGGTTCCCTAATAATAGCAAATAGAAGACACAAACATAAATATATTTTATTTTTGTAAAATTTTTCATTAGATTAATAAAATATCTCTGCATAAAAGCCTATAGCTCGTAAAAACCCAGACCCTCTACATATCAGAGCTGGTGTGGATCAGGTTAATAAACACAAAGAATTGCATTACCATGCTAATACAATAGGGAAGTCTCCTGTCTCTCTTTTGAATAACCTCTCATGCAAATTTTAAGTGTTGACCATGACACCAGACCTTCTTAGGGCACTGAGTTGTGTTTCCCTGTGCTTACAACATATTTGATTTCAATACAAAACTGCAGACTCATCAAAACCCCACCTTTCTGCCAGCATTCAATTATTTAAATACTATACAATGTGGGGGGTTTTGCCCCTGAACCTCGTATAAAATACCTCAGGCAATCTCACAAATAATGTCATGTGAAAAGGACAAAAATACAAGTGGGGAGATATTCTAATCAACGGGATCCTTTTTAGCTATTAGTTTCCACCTTTCCTTACCCTTGGCCGCTTGTTTAAAATGCTGATTCCAAAATGCATTTAAGCATATAACTAATATATATATATCTAAATTGTCTCAGCATTAATGATTCTGTAATCTCCTTGAAGTCAAAAGCAGGTTTATTTGTAATTGGGGTCATTACCTGCCCACAAGCTAAATTGTTTGACCACATGCTAAACATTCGAACTGTGAAAAGGTTCATTATTGTTATCCAATTACAATACACTTAGTTTCTTCTGCACATAAAGGTTGAATATTTATAAATATACAGGTACTTCATGGTATTTTTTAAATACCATCAAAAAAATCAAAGAACAATACATATATAAGGATATTCTATACACAGTTACATATACATATGCATATATATGCTGTTAATACAGTATTTTTTATTTCATGTGCCATATTCTGGCCTCAGTTCCTAGAGATCACAATGGTAAGGAAGTGGTAAAATGCATAAAAGTTGGTTTCAATCACTTCCCCTTCCAACAGATGAAAGTTTAGTTTGTCTTCTACTGTGGGATTTGCACTAATCATATGGAACAATTTTACATTTCTTAGGGAGTAAGCAAAATCAGAATTCTTCCTTTACCTCCTTTATTTGCTAGAAAAATCCTCAGAGACATAGTATTTACAAAAGTAGTACATCTAGTTTTGTGCTCAAAAGTGTGATATAAACTAAAAGTCAGCTTCTTTTTAAGAATGTGTATAAACTGTTATAAGCATACACCAGTTTTCTTCTCCAAAATCTAAAAAATTAATGACTTACTTTGTAGTTTAACCTGAGCACTATTAACATTTGTCTCTGTGCAGCCCCAAACTGAATGGCTCTGACAGGCTAAGAGGAGTTGCCATCCACATTGTGACTGCATTCTGCTCCTGATTGCTGCAGCCTAGCATACCAGCACAGGGACAATTCTTAAGGCTTAAAGATGGGGACAAACTTTTTAGCAGGGCTAAAAGGACAAGGGGTAATGGTTTTAAATTAAAAGAGGGTAAATTTAGACTAGATATAAGGAAGACATTTTCTTTAATGAGGGTGGTGAAACACTGGAACAGGTTACCCAGAGAGTTGATAAAAGCCTCATACCTGGAAACATTCAAGATTAAGTTGGACGGGGCTCTGAGCAACCTGATCTAGTTGAAGATGTCCCTGCTCACTGCAGGGGTATTGGACTAGATGACCTTTAAAGGTCCCTTCCAACCCAAACTATTCTATCTATGATCCTATGATTCTACGATTCTGACACAGGATGGGCTGGTAGGTGTGGAAGTTTGCCATGAGTCACCAAAGGCAGGACGTGCCAGTTCTGTGTGTCTGCCCAGAGTGCAGCTCAGAAGCATGTGTAATGGGTTCAGTGTATTCATCCCCCAGGCTGAAACACTCCCTGCTTCGACAGGCATGAGACTCATCCTCCAGGATGTGGGGTTCCACACCTCCACTGATCATCTCCAGTGCACTGTTCCTCTCTGCACTCCACGCCTGGCCATAGCCAGGACACCCAGCTCTCTCTCCCTCCATGTCCCAAGGAGGAGCAGCATACAGGACCCAAAGCCAGCTGTGTTTGTATGAACCACACTGACCAGTTTCCGCATGCTGTCCCTTCAGACTTGTCTCAGAGCTGGTGGAAGAGAAAATCTCCCCTCAAATTCACTGGAGTTGGAGTTGGATTCTAGGCCCCAGACAAGTTTTGCTTCAGAGGAGCTTGTAGTCTAGGATATAAATCTATGTCTTTGTTGCAGGACTAAATGTAATTTGATTCTAGTAGTCATGAATTGTACATGAGAAATGTGGAAATATCTGTACATGTTCCCTGCTCAAACAGTGGGTGCCATTAGAAAGCATAATAGTGTTCCGGGCTATTGATTTTACCACAGTATTTCCTTGCTTAAAGTGTTTTCTACTATGAGATATTTGCACCATGCCATGGTAAATATTATTTTTAACAGAGCTCACTGCAGTCCTGTCTGAGAAACTATGTGACCAATGCTGAGTTCTCTTGCCATGCTGAGTAACTCAGTTAGGCTGTCTGATGTCCTATTAAAAAAAAATAAAAATAAAAAAAAAAAGGTAGGAAGAGTCAAATGGAACATAAAGCTGAAAATAAGTAAAAAGCAAATACTAAAAATACTAAATGGAGAATTCCCATGAAGTAGTTTAGATATTAATGATTTTAAATAGGGGACTATATTAATCAGTAGAGTTTAGAATTTGATTATACTTTTCTGAACAGAAACAGACACTCAAGCCAGACCTCATTTATCTTCCAAAACAAATACAGCTTAAGTCATATAAGATATGATCTTTTTTATGCCACTTACTTTTCTGTTATTTTGCTAAGAGATTCACTTATTCCACTGTAGGTTAATCGGGGAAAAGAAGGGGACTGGGAGGAAGGGCAGGAGAAAAGGTAAGCTTGTAAACCAATAAACAAGCTGAATATGCTTCTAAGTTCAAACCAACATAATTAAATGAAGATCAGCTCATCTGTCATAATGAGTTCCAAGTTTCAATTAAATGAAATTGGTATAATTTTTGTCCTTGGCTTAAGGTGGAACAAAATTAAGTTTAGCACAAACTGATCTTTGTTGATATGAATTGACACATCTCCCTTTTTCTGGATCTGAGTTCTTAATTTCATAATTTACAACAACTAAGATTTGACCACATGTTTACAACATGTGATGAAGAGCAGGCAGATAAAATATTAGTGAAATTTAACTAAGGTTGATACATTTAATGAGTTCTACTTATGCTGGATGGATGCACTGAGTGTTCCATGGTGGGGTCTGTCCTACGTTTGGCACTAATTTGTGTTTCATTAATGACCTGAAGATGGAATAAAGCATACTTGTAGTAAGTGTACAGATGACATGCAGCTAAACCACACTTCAGGCAATTTAGATTAGACTTCACCATTAATTGGATGAAATAATAGCCCTAAAAAGTAGGACACAACTTTAGTTGTAGTAAGGTACAAAGGTAAAGTTCTATACTCATTTAGGACTACTCACCGTGGGTGCCATATTGTAATGTTGTGGCAAAAAGGTAAATAATATATTAAAATATTCATCTAAAAGGCACTTCACTAATCTGTTCTCTCCTCTGAGTCGATATAGCCACAAATGGAAAATTGTGCCCAGCTGTGGCCCCACATTTGAAGGAAGATATAAACTCACTGAAGACACTGTGGGACAGCACAGTAAAAACTAGCGGAGACCCAGACAACAGCATTACAAAGCAAAATGGAATCATCCATTCTCAACACTATAAAGCATGAAATAATGAGCCAGAAGAAAGCTACTAACTGTAAGTTTCGGGATTCTAAAGAGATGATGGAATCTATGTCATTGGAAATTCTTAAGAGCAAGTTAGATAAAGATGACAAGACTGGTTTAAGTACAGCACATCCTGTCTTGGGAAACAAGGATAGCTCTGTGTTTTTCAGTTCTCTTCCATACTTAATTTGTATAACTGTACATTAAGTTCCATTACAATTATGATAGAAGAGATCCAATGGGAGCATTGTCCCACCTACATGGATACAATACTCACAAGAATCCCTTGACAGGGCCATTTTTGTAGATACGCCTGACAAATAAGACCTTGTGTCTTTTCTGAAAAGCACAATCCCTGTTGGGTTCACTGGAAAACAAAGGACTGGACTATTCAGAAGCCAATATAACTGGAAAAGAAAAAGCCAGACTGTTGAAAAAAATTAGCTTCAGGCATACATTTTCACTAAGTCTGCAGAGAGTTGTCTTTGAAAGATTTATCATCCTAAATTAACATTAGATATACATAGGAAATAAATCTTCACGGATATCCACTTGGAACAGGAAGATCGGGGGGTGGGGGGACTGGAATTGAAAAAAAAGTTAGCCCTCCTGTTCCAGGATGTATTTTAGCATATTTTTTTACAGACCTCAGTGAAGGTTTTGCTTTTAATGGGCTTTTGTTGGTAGCAGATGTTTTTATTCTTGTTTTGGTTTTTTGGGGTGAGGGTGGAGGGTAAGGCCAAAAATGTCAAAATTTTATATTTTTACCTGAAATTCAAGGATTTATAAATATTGAACTATAAATTCCGCTATGGTGCTTTACAAGAACTGTAGATTCATCTATCCTTTCTCCCCCATTTATTTTTCTTAATATTGTACTTCCTAGCAGGACTACAATTCCTGGAAGGCGTTCTTTCTTCTTTGTTTCATCTCAATGCACCATAGGAACCATACAGTTACAGGGCAACATTAAAGAGGTACTCCAATGAAGAAACTTGTCTCAAAAAGGAAAATGGAACCATGTAATACCTAAAATACAGTTCCACTGAGGTATCACGTCCATACTTTAAGTTAAAATCTTTTCAGTTTTCATGTATTAGATTTTTTGTCCTACACTGAAACCATCTCGAAAAAAGCGACCCTTTTAAAATGAGTTCATCAAAAAACCTAATCTTGACTGTTGCAAACATTTGCTCAAATTAAGTTAATTCAGCATTATTCCAGAGTGTGATACTTTTGAATCCATTGCAGCACCATTGTTTCTTGACATTTTAAAATTCCAGGAATTGAGCATGTATTGGACTCAACTATTTTAACAGTCACTAATCTTTCACAGAGTACATAAAAATAAGCTGTGATAAAATCTCTACCAATAATTAATTATAAATATATTAATAATTTTAATTGGCTTTCAGATTAACTAAATTTCAAAATTGTTTAAATATAAAAGGAGACTCACTTCAGTGAATTTCCAAAGCTAAACAGAATTTTCCTATTGACAGACACTGCTGATTTGGAAGAAAGATGTAGACTGGTTGAAGAAATTCTAGAACAGAGCAGTAAGAACTATCTAAGATCCAGAATGGATTTCTCAAAGCAGAAATCCTGATCATGTCGAGTGATACTAAAAAGAGGGGACAGCCTGACATACAAGCTTGCTATTGGTAAGGGACTTGAAGTTGGTGAAAGAACAGAAGAGGAATACTCTTCAGAGTTCAATCACTGCTCTCATAAGGCATGCTTAGAGGAAACATCTGGTTCTTCAGGCAAAATTTAAAATATCTTGCATTGAATATATATTCATACGAAAAAGAAAAAGCAGAGTATAAAGTTAAGTGAAAGCAAAGAACAGTGTAAGAGAAAAATGGAAGTGGAAAAGATGAAAGGGAAGAATTTCAGAATGTTTCTCTGACTGCAGAAGTGACAGCATTGAGCTGTATTTGATCTTATACTATTGTCTAAAGCTAGTCAACAGATCTCTGCTACTGATCAACTACTATACTAAGGTCAATTTTACATTTATTTAGAAGTTCCAGCAAATGCACATTCCAGGTACTTGCCACCATGATGACATAAACTATTGCAGAATATCTGATTTAAAATCTCTCCCCTGTTCACTTCCACCTGCAGTTCAATATACTACAATTCAAGATGTTTTTAAGACGTGCTTCAAAAGGGACCTCACCAAATGAGATGCCACTTTCTTTTCTGTATTATAATTGGTGGGCAGGTTGTGACTTGAAAACTCTTGATCTCAGTTCACAAGAATAATTTCTGAAGAACATATGGCCAGTCATTCTGAAGGCCAGTTCCCAAATCTCAGGTCCTGATTCTTCCTCATTTCAGGTCAAGTCACAATATCTTTAAGTTTCTTTCTTATCTTTTAAGCTTACCTCCTGTTTCTGGACAAATGAATTGCTAGGATCTCTGTGAGGTCCTTAGTGCTCAGAAATGCGGCAATAGTTCTGTTGAGAGAAAAGTCAAATCTCCCAACTGGGTTTGAAATTCAAAGATGCAAGTCTTAGAAAAGTATTCTAATTATGGTAAAATTGGCAACACTTGATTATTATTTTCCAGTTACAACAACTTCTTAAAATCTAATAAAAATTTAAAGCAAAGTTGCCTCCTCCATGCATAGTTTATGGAAAACAGTATAGTTTTCAAGGTTAGTAATAAGCTTCTGTATAATTGCTACAGTGACAGCATCTCTATAAATCAATTCAATAAGTAATTAAAAATTGTCCATGTCTGTAACTTTAGCAGAGAAGTGTTCTGTAACTGTTGCCAAACAAGAACATAGTCCACCAGCATGCAACTGATCTGCTGTCCTATACTAACATCCAACGGTGGAGTTATATTTCATACAGAAAAATCAAAATCAACTTACATGAATGTTTGAAGCAAAAGTCGTGCATAACCCACTAAAGCAAAATGAATATCGGTGTCAGTGGGCTCCAAAAAGAAGAAAGGAAAAAGTAGCTATAAACTCCACAGAAAGTGGAAATGCAGGCATTGTTACACAGACCTCTAATCTCTTGTGCAGTGCTATATGTGGAGAGGAAAAAATGCCTTCTTGACCTCTCCAGGTGATCAATTTACACTCTGAAGCCTGAGAGCTGATCTATATCTATTCCAAATTAACTGGAATAGAAAGAGACATGAGGCTAAAACATAAAGAAATAATACCGTAGAAAGCAGAAAGTACATTATTCATCAGTACAAGTCGGGATGTCGATTCCTAGCAAAAGACATATCTTCCTTTCATAAATATGCCTGTGCAGATTTTAATATCAAAAGTACCTCAGAACTCTGAGTGAAAATAATCTCTGCAGGTACTGGTCCAAAGCCTACTGAGATCAATAGGAATACCTCCCTCCAGTGCAGTAGACTCTGGATCTGGCCGTTTCTCTATAACAGAGGCTCCCTCCATTACAGAGCTGCAGTGTCCCCTTCTTCCTACCCCCTTACAGTACACTCAAATTCTGTTTTGAAGTCAAGAGAAAAACAACAAACAACCCAGATGAACCTAACTGGAAATGTCCTCTCAGATGGGAAAACATATGCAAAATCACATCAGCTTTACCCAATGTCAAGATAAAATGTTATGTGACCAACAATCCGATGCACTGTATTGCATGTAATCATCATACAGTATAATTTATAGTTTTGGAGGTTTTTTTCCCAGGTCTATTGAATTTCTGTTATTTCCAAAGTGTTAAAAATACTCCATTCACTAATATAAATGATTATAATTGACAGTGCATTGTCAATCTATTGCAAAGCTGATTTAATTAAGAATGCCAAGGGGCATCATTTGGGGCCAGGTATCTAAGCTGCTTTTTTTTTTTTTTTTATCTCAACCTCTCCCTATAGGACCGTCCACACTGGCACCAAAGGCTGGAGGGCAAGAGAACAAAGGGAATTTTATGTGTCTGAATTCAAATTCTTTCCCTTTGAAATGAAGCGTCCAGAATGGGCAATAAAACTGTGAAAATGGATTTCTGGCCGCATTTGATGTTAAGCCTTTAGTGTCAAGAGCCAGGTCTTTTTTTCTCTCTCTTGCTTTTAGGGTTTGTTTTTTTTTTTTTTTTCCTTTCCCTGAATGGTCTTGTGGGGAATTTGTCCTATAAATTATTTCTTAGAGTTTGTATGCATACAGTATGGCCTTGTCTCATAGCTAGAACTCAAAAGTAGGCTATTTCATGTGTGTGTGTGTTTTAATTAAATTGTGTTTTCAGCAAAATTGCAATGGAAAACATTGTGCTAGAGAGCCTCATTTCATGTGGCTTTTTTTACTATCAGCCTGTGTGTGAAACCGTAATGTTTATTAAGCACTTTTGTGGAAAGAGTAACTTTCACTCTGATCTTCCTTTTTCATACTCAGTAGTCATAATCCTTTGTGTCATCTCTTCCATTCCCATAGTAGGATATTGCAATGCAATAAGAAAAGCAGAGGATTAGGCCCACTTAGAATGATCATGCAGATCTATTATAATAATGATTACAACCATTTTATCTTTAATAGCTAGCCACTGATGGAAGGACAAGGAGGGGAAAAGAGAGACAGAGAAATGAAAGGAATCTTGGTACTGAAATGATTTGTTCCTAAGCTCTGATTGTATATGAAAATTGATCTTTAAATATTTATTTGTAACAAAAGCAGTTGGCAATACCTTATTAAAACTGGCTAAATTAATTCAAATTGTTACACACCACTTAAGCAGTACATTTTTGCTGTCTGAAGAAAAAAATATGTGTATATGTGTATGTGTGAGTTTGTGTATGCATGCAGTTTAATTACAAAACATTCTTTTAAATAAAACTGGTAGCACTTCACTGTCCATTTCTATACAGACCATGTTTTCATGATGCAAGATCACAATGATAAGCAATTATTTTTCTAACCAAAAAAGTCAAGGTGTTAAAAGCAAAATTTAGTTCCACAAGTGAATGGAAACTCTTTAACCAGAGCCAGACTCCTATGTTTTCAAACAGAGAATAATAAATGTTTAAAGACATACATTTTACCCCTGTTAAGTACACTATAAAAATAAAATAAAATTAAATAAAATAAAAAATCTTCTCTTTGGTGTGTTCATGGATTTCATCATCTCTAGTCCCACATTTCTCTTCTTTCAGCCCCTCCTTTTTTTTCTGATACCCTTTTCTTGTAGTTTTCTTTCTCCAGGCCTCCCTCAGGCTTCCTGCCATCTATCTGGACGTACCCTCTTTTTCTGTTTCATTCTGATCTTTTTTCTTTTGTTTTACATACCACAGTTAGTTCACCTTTTCCTCCTTTCTCACATACAGTTTTTCCTTGTCTTTTCAATTTTATTTCTCTACCCATGTCTATGTTTCTAATTCTTGTTTCCTGTATTTTTAAGTATGCTTTTCAGGCTACGATATATATACCTGTGCAACTAAAAAGAAGCAAAATTGGAATAAAAGGAATTATTCGAGATTCAGGCAGCCTTCATTTCAATTGGCAGCTGAAGCCAAGCTAACAAACTGATATACCAGTGTCTATAAAGCCAGAGCTGGGGTGAGAATGAAAATGAAACTTTAAATGAAAATAGGAAAAATTGGTGAGATTGACCTGAAGTCAATCAAGACGTTTTTGTAGGGGCCACACCATGACCCTATGAAAAACACAGTTTATCCCACAGCAAAAAGAAGAAAGAGTGCCAATATGATTTTCAGGCAAATCAGATTTTCTCTAGCCTATTTAGTTCTCAAATAATTGCTTCTATAGGTACTTGTTTAGTACTCCAGCAGCGCCCTAAAAATCATGCTTTTGTTTGATTTCAAGACTTTATGTTCAAAAAACATGAGAAGCTGTTCGATAGGCGACGAGGCAGGGGATATTTGAACATTTACCAACCTGGCTCTGCTTACAGTAGATTGTACACTATTAGTGTGATCAGTATCCTTCTTTTTATCTTGGTTGCATGAATAGAACCAATCTCTCCCACACGTAATATCAATGGTGTGCCTTGTATAAATAAGTCTGTCTGTTAGATCTTGACACAGAATCACAGAATGTCAGGGATTGGAAGGGACCTCAAAAGATCATCTAGTCCAATCCCCCTGCTGGAGCAGGAACACCTAGATGACATCACACAGGAAGGCAACCAGGTGGGTCTTGAATGTCTCCAGAGAAGGAGACTCTACAACCCCCCTGGGAAGCCTGTTCCAGTGCTCTGTCACCCTTACCATAAAGAAGTTTCTTCTCAAGTTTAAGTGGAACCTCCTGTGTTCCAGTTTGCACCCACTGCCCCTTGTCCTATCACTGGTTGTCACCGAGAAGAGTCTAGCTCCATCTTTGTGACACTCCCCCTTGATATATTTATAAACATTAATGAGGTCACCCCTCAGTCTCCTCCAAGCTAAAGAGACGCAGCTCCCTCAGCCTTTCCTCATAAGGGAGATGCTCCACTCCCTTCATCATCTTTGTGGTTCTGTGCTGGACTCTCTCAAGCAGTTCCCTGTCCTTCTGGAACTGTGGGGCCCAGAACTGGACACAATATTCCAGACGAGGCCTCACCAGGGCAGAGTAGAGGGGGAGGAGAACCTCTCTCGACCTACTAACCACACCCCTTCTAATGCACCCCAGGATGCCATTGGCCTTCCTGGCCACAAGGGCACAGTGCTGGCTCATGGTCATCCTGCTGTCCACCAGGACTCCCAGATCCCTTTCCCCTACACTTCTCTCTAGTAGATCATCTCCCAGCCTATACTGGAGCCTGGGGTTGTTCCTGCTCAGATGTAACACCCTACACTTGCCCTTATTGTGTTTCATTAAGTTTTTCCCTGCCCAGTTCTCCAGCCTGTCCAGGTCTCTCTGGGTGGCAGCACAGCCTGCTGGTGTGTCAGCTACTCCTCCCAGCTTTGTATCATCAGTAAACTTGCTGACATTGCACTTTATTCCAGGTCATTGATTAATATATTGAATAGCACTGGTCCTAGTACCGACCCTTGAGGGACTCCACTAGACATAGGTCTCCAACTAGACTCTGCCCCATTGACCACAACTCTCTGGCTTCTTCCCATCAGCCAGTTCACAGTCACATTTCACACAAAACCTCCCATAGTTTAGGTCTGGTTTATTTTTATATAAATACAAACTTATATTGCTTCTCTTTGGTCATAGCCTCCATTCCCTTCTCTGGGTAACAAAAAATTACAGGACTGAGTCAGGCTTATTCAAATCTCCTTCTTCACCCACCACCATGTAAATGCTAAAACATCAATTCTTTGAGCAGTTCCTACAGGCTTAAAGTTAAGAATCTGTGAAAATGCTTTGTTGAAACATAATTTTTGCAAAACAATTAAGTCATACTCGGGCAAATAAATAGACAGAGGGATCAAAAATGGAAGGAGCTCTATTTTTCATCTGTGTATATAGTTTGTTAAATACAGATTTGTTAAAATATACTTTGGTACCTTTGTATTTACATCTACCCAAAAACCAAATGTCTCCTATTTAATTGAGCTGTGTAAGTAAAATACTGTTACCTGATTTATGTGTAGTATAAAAATCCCAGTTAATCAAAAAACTTTGAAAATTTGGAATAAGACTTAGGAATTCTCCTCTCCCTTGCTGCCTCTGAGACAGACATACCAACTGTTATGAAACTCAAATTGATTTAAACATTTCTCAGACACACAAAAAAAACCATAGCAAAACCTTTCATACAAAATATTCCCATTTCACAGACACTCTGTAAAATAGAAAACAGGAATATGTAAGATATTACATATGGCTGTACCAAAACCACAGCTAACATTCATGTATTACATCTGTTAGCCAGGCAATGCTCTGTCCTGTCCAAGATGTGGTCAGTGTTTGAATTAAGATTTGCTGAAGCAAGTTTCCCAGAATCCATTGCAGCCCTCCAGCCTCAGGCTGTGATAAGTTGAGATTTTGGAAATTAAATAGGGTAGGGGTAGGCCAGTAAGCAGAGAGGAGAATTCAAGGGGAAGCCGAGGCACTGCAAAACATTTGGCTGCTTTTCAGTTCACGGTGGTTTATACCTTCTTGCTGAGATGGGCAAGATGTTTCTCTGAGGGCCCTGGCATTGTGTCCATGGTCTGTGGTTCCTCTGTCCTGACCACAGCAGGGCATTGGAGATTCCTTGTCACTGATTTATACTTCAAATCTTCCTATCTCCATCCAGCCTAAGATGTCATTAGTTTAAAAACTTCAAAATATGTCCCATTTACAATGCAAACAAGGTAAGAAGCTGCAAAATAAATAAATAAATAAATTTATTAATATTTGCTCTTGTTATTTTTAAAATAGGTTTGGGAGTTTATTCTCATGCAGTTTATTTTGAGGAAAATGAAGGGAGCACTAGCAGGGAATAAAAACCATTTTTAAACTGCATGTAACTGACGTGTATGACCTCTGTTCAGCCACATGACACAGTCACTCAGCTGCTGTAACAAAAAAGTAGATCCTAGCAGAAAATGCTTTGCATAGCATGTATTCTCTTCTTCTCTTGGTACCAAAGTTGTCACCAGCTCACAGTTCACTCAACCCAAATGCTCTAAGCCCAGAAGCCAAGCTCTTGCTGTTACAGGTACGCGGTCACACACATATGCATCCCTATAGTTGGTGCAGACTGCTTGTGCCGGGCACCATATGCAAAGAGCTCGACAAGAGAAAACTGTAACACAGGCAAAGTGTTCTGTCTTCCAGCAACATACAGCAAAACCTCTCTATCAGTTTGAGACACTCTACATGGCTTTAATCAGAAATTCAAATCTTAAAGCCTGAAAATATTTCAGACAGGAATGCTCTAAGCCAGAAATGCCTTCACTGAGCCCCAGCTCTTGTATTCACAAGTCCGGCTACAAAGTGACCAGCTGACTGATAACACGTGAGAAACAGAGAGCAGTGAACTTGCACAGATGAGCCCAATTGAAAACGAACCACACATGCAAAGCTCGCATGTACACTATGCTAGCGCTGACATGCTGCAGCTGGTTTCAGGTACACGAGCAGATGAAGTCTATCCGGATGTGGTCAACATTGTAGTAAGCTACACAGAACATGTTTTTTCCCCAGAGGCCTTTGCAGCAAACCCACAACTTTTTTGGAGGTAACTTCGCTGCACAGCTTTCAACTCGCTTGATAAATTGTAATGGTTATTCACTGCGGGTACTGAAACAGGAGCTATTTCCATCCTTGAGCTCATTTCATTTATTTTTTTTCTTTCAGAAATGGCTGAAAGTAGAAAATAATACCTGATGATTAGTTAGATACCTTTTGGGTATAAAACTTCAAAGAAGGGAGAGTCATGATGAAAACATAATAATCAAAGTTTCCACTTAGATTTATTACTTATTATTTCTATGAATATTTTTCAATTTTTAGAATGCATGCCACAAAGAAAATGCATGTGAAGCTTTCAGGTTTTAGCATTCTATTTATTAACAATAGTTCCATTCAATGTCCATAAACAGCAGATGCAATTTTAGTGAAATCCATAAGCAACAAAGCTACTCATATTCTAATTCAAGTATCTTGACCCATTATTGTCAATTCTGGTTCTTGTGATTATTTAGTTCCATTACAACAGTAAGTGCCAAGTGCTTTCTAAACTAAGATTCATGATAATCATTCCAGTCATGTTAAGAAAAAACAGTTTTAACTTGGTTATCTAAATGACATCTTAGACTAAACACACACAGAAAAAATGAATATTTTCTTGATAATTCCAATAAGAATTTTCTCAACAATTTGAAGACATGCTATTTAAATGAAACATATATTTTAAACATGCACAGAATTTATTGATTGGTGAACTTCAGAAAGTGCAGCTAAGGCTACTGCTTATTTATCATTCAAAGGTGTGCTAGGAGATTTCATAATTATTCTAAACAAAGTTTCCTTTTTGAACTATGACCTAAAGACCAAATCCAAAATCCAAGGAAGCTATTCATCATGCCCTTTCATGGGGACCATAGTCTGCTCTAGACACCCAGCAAAACCCAGCAGGATGCCCATGACTAAATAAGCACAGTCACATTCATTGTGATCTTTGTTCTTTCTCCTTAGTTATGGTTAATATTTACTTATTACCCTTTCTGATTAAATTGTATAAAAGTCACGCATGCATCTAGGGGGAGTTATGTCTGCCTTGCAAATTATTGCATGGTAGACTGTCATCTGTGACTGGGGAAACACCATACACATCTCATTAAAATCAGAATGGAGCACTCGATGACAGCTATTTTGCATTTTGTCATAACATTACTACACCTTACCTGTTTGTGATACAAGTTTGTTGGGCACAGGCAATTTATAAGAAAAATTCAGTGCTTCAGTTGCATTGGACAGCAAGGCTCTCAGAGAACTTTATTATTAATCTGCACTGAAGTTCTTCCTTCAGAAGTCAAGCCTCCTTTTTAGGAAAGGGAGGAAGGGACTTGAAGTTTGGCTCAGAAGAAGCATTTTTATGCATGGTTTCATAAAGAGCCATACAAAGGATTAAAGGCTAATCATGTCAGAGAACTGATGAGCTTTTATAAAAATAGACAATATTTGGATTCAAATATTTGTGACAAATATTTACTGCCTCACAATGCATTGTCTTTCCAGCCAGAACTTTTTCAGCTGAGCGAGTGTTCAGGCTGGAGTTAATCAATCTAAATTTAGGAATTTCCTTCTGTGAGCCACACAACACATGTCTCTAAATTTGTAGCTAGATCTGAAGATCCACTGTGGACTCTCTGAGGTCAGCCTATAGTTGATCCACACAGTAGCTCTTATCTTTATATTTGAGATCTTTGCCTTTCAAATTAGCTGGAGTTTAGCCAACATTTTCTAAACATACTGATATACTGATCACATATACACATAGTGTAATCATTATTATTTCCCTTCCTCAGCAAACCAATCTAAAACCCATAGGCAGTGACTCTAAGAGTCTTCCAGAACTCCAGCATTAAGTGCAGCAATGCCTTTTAGTGTATACCATTTCCATTGTTTTGTCCACGACAATTCTAAATGACATCATTGATTTGTGAGAAGAGTATCTAGTAATTAGTTGGGTTTTTTAACAGTCATGCCATTTGACATATTAAATGTTGTGCATTACTTAAAACAATAGGGTAGAAATATCAATAGTCTGGTGCCACTGTGTATGGCTCCTTTCCATTAGTGTGTATATATGTGTGAGGCTGTGAATGGTGAGTAATAGGGGACTGTTTGTCTATGATATATCTAGTGAAGTCTGCATTAACTTCTTGTACAGTAGATCTCTGGGGTTAGACAAAATTTACTAGGATCTTATTTATCTTTCTGGGGCTTGATCAGAGGATTATTTTCAGGTTTCTTATTAAATTTAACTTGATTTTACCCTGACGTATACCCTTAGCTAGACCTCCCCTACCATTTGTCTCACTGTCAACAGGCTCAATAGCTGTTTTCTTCACCGAGGACTCTCTGTAACAGTAATGACAAGGGTTATTTTGGGTCTTTCTTGCTGCTGTTTTCCCTTTTCTTCTTCTTCTTCTTCTTCTTCTTCTTCTTCTTCTTCTTCTTCTTCTTCTTCTTCTTCTTCTTCTTCTTCTTCTTCTTCTTCTTCTTCTTCTTCTTCTTCTTCCTCCAGTGCTGTTGTTTAGCCTGGAGAAAAGATGATGTAAGGGGAAACTCATCCCACTGTGAAGGTTATTGGAAGATAAAGCCAGACTTCACAGCAGGGCATAGCAGGATGAATAAGTGTCAAGAAAGAGATTGAAACACAACCCCATCCCTCGAAGTTTTCTTGAACCAGCTGAACAGAGTCCCAAGAAACCAGGGAATTCAATGGCCCTGCTTAGAGCAGGATGTTGGACTAGAGACCTCCTAAGATCATTTCCAACCTGAATTATTCAATTATATTAATGATTCTATTATTGTGTTTTAAATTAACTTTCTGTACAAAGGCATACCTGCAGACACTGCCTTGCCATAAGATGTCAATGTAGTGAAAGATCCTTAGCAGTCATTAACAAAATTTACCTTTAATTGACTTTGCTGTAATATAGTTTTGAGTCTGAAAGACTTCAGTCAGATAGTTACCATGAAGCGCAATGTCCTATGTAAGAACAGAGTCTTCTTAGTCCTCCATTGATTTTTGGTCTGTAGCTAACTTTATAAACTACACTGGGTAGAAATGGTCCCTAGGGTTCCTAAAGCTGTTGCTAGATTTTCATGATTCCTCATCAGACCTGTAAGTTTGATATCCTACTATAACTTTAGATAAGTGAGAAGGAAATGAACAGCGCATATTTCAACTCCCTAAGATCTCAGATGGTCATACATTTACTTGAGGAGTAGAAATGTTTTATACTGGTGGGCATTGGATGTATTTAGACCTCACCTGGCTTTGGGTGATTTCTTTAAAAATATCACATTACTGAAAGAACTTGCCTTCAATAAGGTTTTTGTATTATGGGGAAAAGTTATTTACAACCTTGGTGGGTTTCCCTTTGAAGTCATTTGTCTTGTTGAGAGGGGAAGTGGAGCTGGCCTTTGAAGAGTCTCATTTCATCTTGGATCTCTCCCTTTGAAGTACTCTTTACCCCATGGGCATTCCCTGTGGAAAATCTCTCATTGTTCATGGGTCTCCTGAGAAAATATTCCCCAAAGGCACATTTCCCTGAAGAATAATTTACCTTGGAGATACATGTAGTGATGTATTTTTCATCCTCGCCAACATCAGGCAGAGTCTAGTTACACCAAATGCACAAATTAATTTATATAAAAAAATTAGATGATTGCTAGTTTAATATGTAGAGGACAGTTTCATAACATATAGAGAGTCCAAAACTTTATAAACTCAGCTTCCTTAATGCTATTGAAAAAATATAAAATATTTCAGTAACAATACTCTACCTTCAGACAGTCCTAATTTTTTTGAGACTTTGATGCTGAAATTTTCTCATTCTTTTTTTCTACCAAGAAAAATTCTCTGAAAGCCTGAAGAAAATCCTGTCCGCCATTTGCAGGCCTGGTGGTGTTCAAAGGCAGACATTCTGAGTGTGATAAAAACAAAGAACAGAAGGTACTTTTTCTCTTTAAAGAATTTTCACTGATTTTTTTTGTTATAGAACCTCAACAAACAGAAAAGAAAACCTTTCTTTATGGCTTAGTGCTCATTGAGGTCTAGTACCTCTTGTGTGGTTGCAAACTACAAATTAGGAACATAAACACAAACAAACAGCCACACCTACGGTCCATAAGAGCTTTTCAACCATTAAACAGCACTACTTCTGTATCCTACCATTGCCTAATTTCAAAGGCATAATAAAGGGTAATTTCTATGTGTTCAGGGTCAGCTCTAGGCATAACCAAAACAGGCAACTAACTTGGACAGCAAATTCCAGACAGGAAAAACACCCACAGCCCCGCTCCCTGTTTTGCTTATACCACAACCTTAGAAAGCCAGACTGGCTGCTGCAGCTGCATCAAGGTACATGGTAAGCAGGTGATGAGGGCAAGTGGGAGCCCTCTCAGAGACAAAAGATCATTACCCTGAGCTTTCTCATCCACCTGGCAGCAGAAAGAGCAATGAATTTGACCTTTGTGACTTCTCTTAGTGCCACATTTCTCTCTTCTTCATTGCAGGAATGACCTATTGGTCATGTCCCACAACTTATTCTGAAGAGGTGCAGCACTGGAAGCTTAGAACTGCCTCAGTACACTACATATATTCTTAATCATTGACTTTAGTCTTTACTAGCAACAAGTTTATCATTTGACACAGCAACTGGGTCACTCAGGAAACCTATGGTAAATTCAGGTTTGTTGCAAAAATTGCCAGTTTAAATTCTCATGTTTCATTCTGAATGTGAAAAGAAAGACTGAGTGGATTGCAGTGGATATTATAGCATGCACAGTTTGTAGTTTGTTTATATATATATAAACATATATTTATAAAACTTCAATATCCTGTGAAAATAGAGGATTCTGGCAGGATATAAGAGCTCAGCTAACTTAAGTGCTTCCTTTTAAAATTATGTAACTGAGTTGGGTAAAGATAGTATGATATCTCCCATTGCACTATATTTAAGTATTAATGGATTTTTCCTATGAAATCTCTATCTCTCTTCTGCAAGGCAACCTTTGGCCATCTTACTTATTTGATATTATGGTCCTTTCCATGGCAACAGATTGTGATGTCATGCATGGAGAGATTATGAGGTCAAAAAGTGCCCAAGATGGAGTTGAAAGAAGAAATAAGAAAGATTCTGAAACTGCACAAACACTTTTCAAAGTAAGTATTCAGAAGAAGTGGAAAACATGCTTAGGGTAAATGCATAAATTTTTTAACTCACCTTGTCAAAGAGGCTTTATGGTTGGGTCAACTATTATTATTATTAAACATTATTATGTTTACTACTACTACTACTACTACTACTACTACTACTAATGCTACTACTACTTCTACTACAAAAATAATATGAAACATTTGCAAGGATCTTATCAGTTTCAAACAACAAAGAGCTTTATACCTGTAACATATATAATATTAGTTCCATTTTACCATAGCCTACGCAGAAACTTTTAAAAAGTTTTACTTTATCAACAATGAACTTGAACAATGGGTATGCACACGAAAACCATAGATGTGTATTTAACTTTTTCCCCCCTCAAAAGTTTAAAGGTATTCAGACATGAGATTTCAGTTCAGCTTTGTTTGGTGAATGGTTTTGTCTGCACATGGGTTTAAACAACCCCAATAATATGTCCATCAGTATATCAAATGCTTGTTGGATGTTGTCTGTAGAAGTTCTCAACAAATACATTTTTGCTCCAGGCTGAGATTTTCCACACGTCTATTTTCTTACCATTTGATAAAATTTAATAAGTTACAAGGGATCGTTGCTTTTAATGTTCCCCATCTTTGGTCTGATTTCTCCAGGAATAGCCACCTTTGAAATCCGGTTGCTGATAAAGGTAACCCAGCTCAGGGTATCCACAATAATTTACACAGAACAATCTTGTTTTTGCAAAGTCTGGATAAGACATATAAAATAATATGTAGGGAGAAACTGAGTGTCACTGAGAAAACACACAGGTTTCTTTAAAGACAGTTCAGATGTCTCTATGCAACACTGAAACCTGAAGGTTGCAGATACTATTCCTTACATCAAATTATCATTCTATAAAATGAGGATAATCCCACATTCTGATGGAGTGCTAGATTAAAAACAACATAGTCTGGGCAGGTAGATAAAATACTAGTGAGAGGTCTCCACTGTTGTTTATTGGAAATACAAAATTCTACCTGTAGCTTTCTTCTTATGCAAATATCAAAAACATCAAAATACCAGGAAGACACACATCAGTAAAACAGATTAAAAATAGTGAAATCAAGGTACAGGTTATTTTTTTAAACTTTTTCCAGGAAACTGTTGTCAGTAATAAAAATGAAAAGAGTCCTCCAAGTTTACAGCAAAGATCTTTTCCAATAAATCAAGTTATGTCCTGCCTTTTTTCGGTAGGAGATATACAAACACCATAAGTGTTGAATGGCATTAGGAAGTTTTGAATGTGAAAAGACTATGGAATTGAACTTTACACCTTAGTTTGTGATTGATGGTTCAAAAAGGAGCTGTAGTGAATCCTCTGCTCAGTCTCCATCCCTTCCAGACATATTCTGCTCTGTTTCACAAATTTGTGTTTACATGCTCAGGTCTTACCTACACAATGGTAAGGTAAAATACTTTCTCTGCCTTATTTCTTTGCATGGATGCAGTTATGGTTAATGTGGCCTTTATTTTTCCAAATTCCTTCAACATACTGAGAACCATTTAAGAAGAGGATTTCCTTCTTAAATGCAGTTTTGGTATATTATGGACCCTCTCAAATTTAGCAAAGAAATGGGGGAGAGAGGGAGAGACTTATTCAGTGAACAGCAACATGTCTTAACAGAACACAAATTTAACTCTGGAACTAATATCTATAGGACATTGTGAGGTCCAGAGGGATAAAATGTCCAGAAAGGATGACATAAACCTGGATTTTTAAAAACAAATCTACTCACAATCTCCAGTCCAAGTAATTAAATTGCTGGTTACATGAAACTGGGAGGGTAGACTGGGAGAAAAATAATTTAATATCTGTCTGGTTTCTTACATTTTTCCCCTGGACATATAATATGGATTCCCATGGGAGAGAGAATACTGGGCTAGATGGAGCTCTGGTCTGCCTGGAGGTGTAAACTCTTGTGTTTACCCTGCTGTAGTAAATACTGAAAAGCCTAAAATCAAAGGGGTAATACTACAGCTTGATTGTACTTTCATAATAATAAAGTACATCCTCGTTAAATAAAGAGATCACCAAGTTCCAATGAACTCAAATTTAAACTGTGTCTATAAACATAATATTGTTTACATCTTTCATTTATGATGATATTTCAACTAAGTTCTAAAATTGCTCTGCTTTTGCACTATGTCATAAAATGGAAGCATATATTACATCAAGCAGTAAGGAGCTGTATCTCATTTAAAACACATAACCACATAATTTCATAGATATATATCTATATATAGATATATATCTATGAACAATGAAATTGCCCCAAAATTAAAACCCTTCTGGCAGTGTATTTGTAAACACAATCAGCCCATAATCCAATAAAGAGATTCTGTTTTGAATTAATGTGAATTGCTTCTCTATTCTGCCTTTACAAATATAAATTTTCATCTGAACTTTCTCACTCCTTCTCTTTGTTTCAGTAAAAATAATTGTAGTGATTGTCTTCCTCACTTGTAAACAGCAGAGGAAACATTTGAAAAGTAGAATAAAGTAGATTTGAAAAAAAATAAAAAAAAATAAAAGCAGCAGATATAATTTCTTTCATACCTGCAAATAGAAAAAGCAAATTTAATTTCTCAGAACTTCTGTCATGAAACACTTTGCATTTTAAAAAGAAACCATCACTTCAATCAGTTTTTATGATTCTTATAATGAAAATGAAAGCTAGATTGTTAAATGGGAAGTGCAATGATTTTATATACACATAAAGAAGAAACCATTTCTTTAATTTTGACAATTTAAAACAAAATTTTCCAAATTACAACCTTTTAGCTATAATTCATTAACCTTCCATGAAACAGTATTTGGTACAAAAGCAAATCTTAAAGTATACAGATACAAATGAAACATTTAGAGGTTAACCCTTGCACAAGACAGGAATTCAAAGGACGATACATGGCTTGTGATATTTACTGAACTGAGTTAAAAAATGAAAGAAAGCTGTTCTTGTTTTCAATACAAAGTACAGAGAATACGGAAGGTAAATTGAAGACAAATGTACCTGAAATATTCAACCACAAGGTTTTCTTTCCACTTAGTATGTGTTTTTCTTAAAGTTTACAGAAATTTAGTGATACTGAAAACAATTTGTGGGAACTACAAAGCAAATTTTACCTATTTGTGCGGATTTTTATTTGTATATCAGGAAGATGAAGAAACATTTTCTAATAAATTTTTAGTCATCTTTTAAACTTTGCCTGCTAGACATGATAACTATATAGACCAGACGGTATCAATTACAGCTTCCTGACTGGTGCTAGTGCAATTTTTACTTATTTTCTCAATGAAATGTTATTTATATGCTCTTCTTAAGCTGATGGCTTAGGAAACAAAAGTTTGCTTAAATGAATACAGAATAGGTGTTCCTTCACGCTGCAAGGAAATCACATCAAGAATACTTGTTCTTCCCTCTTGGACTTTGCAAAAGAAAATAGAATCTCTTTTCAGTCCTCCTTGCCCTAGAACATCCATAAAAATTTCTTCACCTAAAGGGTTGTCAAGCATTGGAACAGGCTACCCAAGGAAGTGGTTTAGTCACCATCCCTGGAGGTATTTAAATGACATGTAGATGTGGTGCTTAGGGACATGGTTTAGAGGTGGACTTGGCAATGCTAGGGTTACAGTGGACTTGATGATCTTAAAGGTCTTCTCCAACCAAAATAATTCTATGATTCTCTAACACTTTGACACTTTCTGATCCCATAGAAGTCAGTGGCCAAGTCCCACTGGTTTCAGTAGGATGTGATGCTGTGATATAGACCCAGAAAACCCATTTAACACCTCAAGTAAGGATCGTAGGATGTTTATGATGAGGGTGGTGAAACACTGCAACAGGTTGCCCAGATTGGTGGCAAATGCCCCATCCATGGAAAAGTTCAAGGACAGACTGATACCCTGAGCAACCTGATTTTGTTGAAGATGTCCCTGATCATTGAAGGAGGCTTGGACTAGATGACCTTAAAGGTCAATTCCAACCCAAACTGTTCTATGATTCTATGTGTGAGGACTGGAGTTGCATACTCTAATGGCTCCTCTCTGTTCTTTCCCCATCATGCTGCAGAGGATACCTTAGAGAAATAAGACAGGAAGACAATAGTCAAAGTGTCACACAAGCAGGAGAAAGTCAAAGGCTGTGAGAAATGAGGACACAAAGACTGTAGGTACAAAAAGCTCAGAATTTAGGATAGCACTGGAGAATTTAGGAGAGCCTTGTGTCTCTGTCTCCTTAAGCAGCTCTGAGCATGGGACTATCACAGTTCCTCCTCAAATATACAATGCTTACACAGCAGTGGCAAGATCTTCTGAAAAGGTTATTAAGTGAATTGCACATCTTTAGTGCTGTATAAGAAAATAAAAGCACATTGTTGATCATAGCAGAAACCTGCAGCGTATTTACTGTCATCAAAGTCTTTAATTTTTGAAAATGGTTTCCTAAGTCAAGCCTTACTTGTAATGAGCGTCCACAGGGCCAAAGCAAGAAATGACTGAAAAACACTGGTTACCCTCAGGGTGGGCAGCAAGGCTGAAGGCATGAGAGGGGAGTTGGCTGTGTAGTTTGTGCCCACGAAGGGACCCACAGAAGCAAACACGGCAGAGGGCAAACAGACGCAGTCTGCAGTAAGTTAGTGCCAGTCAAGACAGCACTGACCTTTTCAATTTACCCCTTGGTCCACACACCATGCAGCAGTCCTTGCTCACCCCATGGTGCTTCACACTACATCACGTGGGATCAGGCCCCTTCCCTGCAGACTGCCTGTGTCCCACCAGACCATGAAGAAGCCATTTTGCATCCCATCACCCTAAGTCAGCTTAGTGTTCGTGGCAGGCTGGCCAGAGGCTCTCCCAGGCTCCCCTTCCCCAGCTCTGGGGAAAGAAAGACCCCCATGGAAGATGCCCCTTCCCCTCTCTCCTGCTTCCCCCTCCAGACCACTGGCCCTCCCTCTTCTCCCCCAGTGGCTTCAGATCAGAGACGGACTGTTTCTTTAAATTCTCCAGCTTAGATTGGTTGCAGGCCTCTGGGAGTCTGTGGCCAAAACTAAAGCCAGGGACAATTCCTGAACAAGTAAGCGCACAATGCCCTGTTTATTTATACAGCAAAAATGATTGAAATCATTATGCCTCAGACTAGCGGGACTTATTTATAAACAGCATCTTAAGATGAGCAATATAGCAGGACTCTCCACCACTTCACAACAAGCGCCAGCCCCGTCCCCCCATCCCCACTATAAAGCTCTGAGGCCCTTCTGACTTGCCACATGAAAGATACATTCCTCGCCTGTTAAATTAAAATCTAATCATATTCTGCAGTAAACAAGGCACAAAGAACACTCTTGAAATTACGGGATGAAAACCAGCAACATTAAGGGCCAAACTCTCCCCTCAGATCTACCCTACAGCTCTTTGACAAGTGCAATCAGTTAAACATTTGAGCGCTTGACAACAGCTACCCCATCAGACGTTTGATCTGCCTGGTATTCCACCCTCCTCCATAAATTACGAATCTTCAGATCTGCATGTCCTCCATGTTTGTGATGGCTGGTCTCCAACAGAGAAGAGGCTTGGGAAGAAGTGAATATTTCTCTCAAAACACTTAAATTATTCCTATGTTTCTGTCTATACAAAGCAGATCTGGAACTACTTAAGTGGGCATCAGTTGCATTTGGAGCCTTGGAAGGAATAACTTTTGCTTTTCATCCTCCTCAGTCACTCATCCAACCTAAACAAAATGTGAGATCTAAACAGCAGTTTCACACTTCTGTGCCATCTGGACATTTGACTCAGAGCAGCACCCTTTGACTCTAGAAATGCTCACGCTATGGCCTAGCAACCCACGCGCAAGGGAACAGGAGCACGACTGGAGTTGTGAGATGGTAGTGAAACCCACACGGAGCCACGGGCTGGCTTTTCAACTTGTTGCAGATCATCCTTGGGTCAATGTGGATGACAGGTCCCTTACAAATCTTGTGAGTCAAAACTATTGGATTTTTATACTTGGGCTATATACTTTTTATAATCTTACCAGTTTACTTAACTGTGGTAATCATGATGACTCTTTCATGTGATTAGAATTTAAGAATTAATAAGGCTTAGCACCTCCATGGTGCTTTGCATTTTTCTCTTCAGAGTGGAGAGCAAGCATTAACTAACTGCTCTTCAGAAAAACACTTTTATAATCACAGTTTTATGAGGTGGAAACTAGGAGGTTAAGTAACTTGCCTGAAGTCATTCAGTAAGTTTCACTGGGATTAAAATTAAGGAGTTGCTGGCTGCCAGCCTTACTTTTCGACCACTGGACCACTCTGTTTCTTATTATAAGAATTTAATTTACTTGGCAGAGAATGCATCTTTCATGTGGTAAGCCATATATTGCCATTTTAATGGAGTTGAAGGAAGATGACAAGGCCAGCAGATCTCATTGTGAACTGATGAAGAGCCACATCTTGGTGATTGTGCTTAAAAATCTTGATATAATAGAAGATCACTTCCATTTCCTGAAGAAGAGCCTCGTTTCAAAATATGGATGCTCATAAGCAAATATCTAAATTTCTACTGAACCATTTATTCATCTATTCAACCAACTGAAATTTAAGGGAACTGTGACAATTAGATCCCTCTGCTATTTTGAGATCTATTTCCTACATACTTCATCAAAACGCAGGGAATATTTTGACACCTAAACACCAGAACATAAGTACTCTTCACCCAGTCTTCTGCTCTTGATTTAAGCTCTTGCCTATGTTTTTTCCTGTGATATTCTTCTTCTGAAACTACTCTTTTCCTTTAGTGTAGACTTTTAAAAAGCTGAAGATCCAATATAGACAAAGGGCAGGCACGTGTGTGTGTGCGTGTGTGTGTACATGATGGCAGCAACTGTATAGCTAGAAATATATTTTCATGTATCCTTGTGTTACAGGCTAATCTAATTTATTAATAAGGAAAGTTCTGCAAGTACTGAAAATCAGTGAATCAGTGGACACCATCTGGAGATGACGACAGCAACGTCATGTGTATGCATATCTGTGTGTACACGTGAGAGAAAGATCACATTTTGGATAACCACATCTCCATGCATGTCAATCCCCTCTGGATTAGAGTCTCCAATGAAAAGTAGCCACTTGAAGAATTCATATGCAGCCAGATGAGGTCTGCCAACATCGCATCCCAACTCCAAGGTGGAACTGTGCAGGTGTATTGTAAATTGACCACTAAATAAAGATGATGGTTTTTATTTTCCTGTGGCATAATTGTCAAAATACAAAGCCACAAAGGCAAAGAAAAAAGTGTCAGAAGGACAATAATGGCCATTATAAGAACGTCTTGAGATGTGAAGAAATAACACAGGCTGTTTCCTGCAACAGAAAATTAACACCACTGCTGTACACAGATCCAAGGAAAGAAAGATCACTGCCATTAGAGGGAGAAAAACCTTGATGATACAAGACAATAAAAATAGTGAGGAAAAAGCATGAGAACTTGATAATATGAATGAAATCTTATGTCAGAGGCTTAAGTTTACAAGACTGAGGAAAGCAATCATTACTGAAAATTTATTCTGATATGTAAAAATCAGTGCTAAAATCACCTAACAAAAACAAAAACACAAAAAAACCCACATGCAGCCATGCATTTTAATTGTTTTTGTGTGCGGCAAATACAGGCACACTTGTCAAACTTCCACCATGAAATTTCTCTATTTCCCTGCAGCAGAAATGCTTCCTACTTCTGTGCACCTTCTCCCAGGAACCACACTGCCTCTGCTTGGTCTTGTGAGAGGATGTTGCCTTTGTTGCTTGTAAAGGCAAAGAGTGTAACCCCTGTGTGTCTGTAGCATCTGGTTCCACCTCCAGTCATTTTCCAGTGTTTCTGTGTCTCCAAAACTACTCCTGTGGCAAAAAATCATGATGGTAGTCCAAATCATCTTCATGTGTACCATATTCCCTTACATGGTGGACACAAATGAGATGAGCTGCTGCTTTTACCACAGGATCTTAAATTCAGCTAACACAAGGTGAAATGAGGTCTGTAGGCACGCTGATCTAAACCCATGTTCAGGCTTCCTACAGAGCTCATATGCAAGAGTAGAGCCAGAAGTGGGATGTTATTGACACAGCATTTCCTTTTTCTCCATATGAGATGCTAAGACAGTTAGTATTCCTAATTTATACCATTTTTGCCAGGGAATATGAAGCCAAGCAATGCTTTCAGCTGTACATGTAAATCATTGTGGGGTTCTATGCATGAAAACAAGAGCAAAACTTAGACCACAGATTTTCCAGGGAAAAACAAGTGCTGCATTTCAGGCAATTAGGAGCAGTAAAGTAAACATTTAGTCACCATTGACTCATGAGCCGAAAAACACAGTAGTCAATTACAGCTTTTGGCAGCAATAATTAATATGGTGTTGATGAAAACTGTGTTTTTCACTCAACATACAAAGCTATTCCAGGTAATTAAACGTAACCTTATCTGTATGTAATTTGTCTTTAATCTGTACATGATACTGTGTATCAACCTCATATCCTGTGTTCTGGAGGGAAAATAATATAGGTACATTACCTAAAACATATACCAAATAACCCTAACATGATTTGTTTACATTTAAAACTATATCACACTTTATGATTAAATATTTGACTGTGAAAAGGTTTGTAATTTAATCATTTGCACAATCTTTCTTACATTACTCCTTATGTCTGATTTATGGAGATAAAGTAAGAGATCAATTTTAACTATGTATACCACATAGACATTTATGTTTCAACATCCTGGGGCTTTTCCAGAGGCATTAAATAGAAAGAAAGTAAATACTTACAGAAAAGATCACTTTTGCCATTTCTGATGAAGGACTTTTGGTATTGTAAAGCTTCTGAATACAGAAAGAGGTGCTGTGTGCAAAGTAGTCTTCAGTATACTGTATTGACCTGATTTTCCAAACTGCAGATTATATACATTTCTCACTGAAGCTAATGGAACTTGAAATGCACCTCTGAAAAGTAATGTATATCACTGCCCTCTAAGTCACTGTTTATAAACCCAAGTAATCTTAAGTCCATATTTCCAGCTTGACTGCCCAACTCTTTCCAGCTATAGTCATATAGCAGGAAAAATTGAATGAGAAATTATCTTTTATCTCAAGAAGCTTCAATTTACTTATGTTTAGATTTGCAAGAGTTTCTTTGCATGATAGGCTTTGAGGTGTTCCTCCACAAACTGGTTGCCAGTTGAAGTATCAGTTTCCTGTGATTGTTACCAAAGTGTACTCTTACTAGAGTGGTTTATATCTACAGTGTCATTACTACATGGCTAGTAAACCTGACATTTTACATCCAAGCTGCAGATTAGTTATCCCTATTAAATTCTTAAAATAAGCCTCCAGAAAAGACAGACTTTTATACAATGTGAAATTAAAAAGGGTTCCTATTACGTTTAGCAAACACTATGTACTTTGTATTCTTCCTGAAACAATAACTTCACTATCTTTGTTGGCAAAAGGAGTTGTTGTTCCATAACACTATCATAGCTTTATAGCTTCTCAATAAAATGGATTGCTGTTGTACAACAAAACATCAAGTTACTCGGCCTTTAGTTACACAAAATCACAGAATGGTAAGGATTGGAAGGGACCTCTGAAGACCATCTAGTCCAACCCCCCTGCCAAAGCAGGTTCACCTAGAGCAAGTTGCACAAGACTGCATCCAGGTGGGTTTTGAATACCTCCAGAGAAGGAGACTCCACAAGCACTCCAGGCAGCCTGTTCCAGTGCTCTGGCACCCTCACAGTAAAGAAAATTTTCCTCATGTTTAAGCAGAGCCTCCTGTGTTCCCATTGTGCCCATCGCCCCTTGTCCTGTCACTGGCCACCACTGAAAAGAGTCTGGCCCCTTCCTTTTGACACCTACCCTTTAGATATTTATAAACATTAATAAGGTCCCCTCTCAGTCTTCTCTTCTCTAGGCTAAATGGACCCAGCACTCTGTCTTTCCTAATATGAAAGATGCTCCAGACCCTTAATCATCTTTATAATGCTCCACTGGACTCTCTCCAGAAGTTCCCTCTTTTTCTGGGGAGTCCAGAACTAGACACAATACAGATGAGTAAAATTCAGGAAAAATATGTGGTCCATTCACATGGATTTTTGGTCCATGAAATGTATTTAATGTAAAATTGTAAGACTCTCTGATACCAAGGAAATTCTCTGGCTTTGGCATCAGACAAACTCTCTGAGCATGAGCAAGAACTCTTTAACACTTCCAGAGGGGGCACAAGCCAAAACAAATGGCACAATCAACCAAAAAAAACAAAAAACACAACACAGTGCCCTACATAGGCATAAGTAAGCTTCTTTGTGTTATTTATTTGAAGGAACATAGGGACTTTTCCAGAAACCATCTGTATATTGTTAAAGAGGAGTGAATTACCTATAGCCTTCAAAGGAAAACAGTGCTGTTAAAATAAATTTGGGGGTTGGAAGGAATTATGTTACTGAATGTGGGCCTGAGTTAGAAGACTTACACACTTCTCTGGATTTTGTCTCACTTGTTACACAAAACCCAGGTACACAGAGATGGAGGGTTTCAGCAAAGAGACATTGCCACAACTGTCAGATCTGGAGCCAGGCTTGCTGATACCAAAATCTGGTGTTTTGCTTTGAAGTTGTCTTCTGAAGCACCATAACAATAAGAGGGGGAAAAAAATCTTAATGTCTTCTGACTAGAATGTAGAATTATAGATGGTGGGTTAGATTTCATGTTCAAAACTGTTAGCTAAGACCCTAAAATTATGAGTTTAAAATAATAAAGTGCACACTGGAGTCTCTAGAATCACCTTTAGTTTTGAACTGTTGGTTCACTTGGGCACATGTTCAAGCTTTTCACCACAATCACAGGGACTGGAAACTTCTGCTCTCTTTTAAATGAAAGATGAAATTCTCACATGGTCACTTCATTTCAAGAATGGAGGCTTTAAAGAAAACACCAGTTAGGGCAAGTTTCAAGATAAAATGGTAAAAACCGGCAACACTAAGGGTCTTTTCAAAATTCATGAACCTCAAAAGAAGCCAGGCAAAATTTGCTTGGTATCAGGTTTCACAGAAGCTGGCAGCTCAGCTTTAGTTTTTCCTAAAGTTCACTAAAGTTCAGCCTTTCAAGTCATTCTGATTCGATTTATGGGTTTTTTCCCAAACCATATAAAACTTGGGGTATTACATGGACTTGACATGGGCCAGGTGGAACTCAACAGGTCTGAGAGTGTCTCGATTTGAGATTTTGAGTGTTTAAATACAAAACAGAAAGCAAAATTCCATCTTCCTCTGAAGTCAGATAAAAGTTTCATAAGATCCTCTGTGAGTCAAGTTTGCTTCCTGCAGAGTTCTTGGGATTCATGGAAGCCCATGTTTGTGTACCTGTGCAGTGAGGTTAGCCTATTGGGTCCTAGCACAATGCCTACAGGGAAAGGCAGGAATCCTGGAAGCACAGCAAAGGCAAGGGTGTGGATGTGCCTTGCTGGAGAGTATTTACCCCTCCCAAGGATGCAGAGCACCATAGTCGGTCCTCACCACAAGATTTACTGGAGCCTGAAGCTCAGTTTTCTAAAAGATACGGCAGAGTAGTGCACCTTTGCACAGAGTACTTTTACAGTGTATTCTCCTTGGTGCTGAGAGACTTTTGTTCTTTCCATCACAGCTAATAGAGGCAGAGAAAATGGAGTACAGTTCTCAAATCATTTTCTAGACTTCAAATAATTTTCCATTACTTTTTCAGATAAAAGTTGAGCCCCTGAAACTCTTTCTGAACTGGCAATTCCAAAAAGTTCAAGTCAAGCCAGCTGAAAACCACAACTCCAATAACATCAAAGTCAGCATACATTTTAATCATCAGCTGCAAAACCATTGAGAAACCTATTTTGTAGGATTTTTTTAAATTAATATACAAAAGGTCACATATTTTAAAACTGTTTTCTGAAGTGATAAATGAAACTCTTTGCCTACAACTGTCTGTGGAGCCACCCATGATACAGTTGTTGCCATCAGTTTTCTTGTCTAGAGTTTTAATGTCCAAAAGTCATATTTGAAATTAGCTTTTTTCTCTTTTATTTTACCTCTACTTTTTATGGTGAAACTCTTACTCTGGTTAAGAGGGCATGGCCAGATGTCAGCCATTATGACAGAATGTGGAGTAATGAGACTGGGCCAAAGTGAAAATTGCACTATTTTAACACTTTTATTTCTCCATTGTGCAAACTCGATTAATATAAAGTGAAGCTCTGAAGGATGCATTCAATTATTACCAATATTTATTGGTTTAACAAGAAAGCATAAGATATGTACCTTTTGCATATGTACCTATATCATTCTTATACACTTATTAAACTTCCTCTAAAATATTATTAGTAACCTTTAATTAACATGCAATAAATATCCTATTAAATTGAACTCTTTCATTTTGAAAGTAATTATTTATTTGAGACACTTAATTTGAAGGGTTGCCACAGATCCTTATCTCTGTTAGTCAGATTAGAATAAATCTCATTGGGAGTTTTATAGGAAGTTCATCTTAGGGTGCAAATCATTCTTGGGCATTTCAAAGGCACTTAAAGCCCAAATTTAGTCCAAGCAATATTAGACCTCTCTACTAGGTATGTAGCTTGTGAAAACAGTTGTTCTATGCTCCCTTATACAACTAGTGGAGGGATCTCATTTTCTATGTTGATTATATGGTGAACGTGGGGTAATACTGCATCTAAATTCTGTCACTGGATAAATGCCTTACTTTAAGAGCAACAAATACAGACCTCAGATGCCAAGCATACATCTTTCACAAAACCTTTGTTTTCTTTAAAAATTTCAGCCTTCATCCAAATTTCAAGATGGGGAGGAAACAGTAAGAGCATAAATTGATTCATTTTTTCCTATTAAGAAAATATGCAGTCTTTGTAATCCAAAATTATTTTAAATCATAAATCTGAAGCTCAGAAGGTATCTGCAGTCTTTATGGGGTTACTTGTCAATCTGGCCACTGAAGACTTTAAGGTCCATTTTGGAGCAACATAGGAGAAATCTCCATATGGTCAAGCCAGCCTCTATTACTGAAAGCTGATAATAGAAAATTACCTCTTTTTCTTTCATACTTTCTCTACTAAGATATGTTCTATGAGGTGGTTGTTCAGACATTCCATATTATTTGTCTTTCTGTGCATGCATCCATCCATCCATCTATCCATTTCCTTTTAATTTATTTCTATTTCTAGAGCAAAAGGAGAAATTTTGAGCCCTCTGTGGCTGACAGTTTGGTTAGCAAATGGGTGCTTATTGCAGGTGTACAAGTTTGTGAAGCAATTGTTCTGCTTAGAAGCAAAGATATGTAACTGAGTGAAATAACTGTGATTGTGCGTAAAGTCATAGCAACCTTACATACATGAGTCCTGGATTTCTGGCCTCTTCCTCTTTTAGCTTAGCTCTCCCTTAAGCATTTATTCATTTGTTTGCCCTTGCCAAAAAAATTATTCACCTAAACACAGCCCCCTCGTGATGTCAATGGAAGTCTGAGCAACCTACGGCAGAGAATGTTCAAAGCTTATATTGCTACAAAACAATGTTGTCTTATGGTTTGTTTTATTTTCTTGGATATCCTGTTCTGTGAGAAGAGTAATCCTGTAACTAAGACTGACTTGTGATTTTTCACAGTATAACAAAGTATAACAAAAATGCCTCTGTTTCACCTTTTAACGATTAAATCTCTCCGATGCCCTGAGCCTTGGACATACAGGCACACAAGAAATTTGATGCACATGAGCAATTCCACTGAACTCTCTGGGTCTACACACGTGTAGCATTGCACATATTCACATCAGCAAGATCAAGAACTGGTTTTGTCGAGAACATCTGCAGCAAAGGGATCTTCCTGCAAATAAACAGTGTCTACATTAGCAAACCTCATAGCCTTGCTTTAGTGCTCAGTCACCCGCAAAAGTCACTTACTGCCTTGCACAGAACTTGCTTTGTGCAATATTCCTTAAGTAATTTGCTTTAAATTCTTTAAACGCTATGATAGCATAGTTTACTGAAGCTTTCAGAAAATTAAAAAAAAAAGTTACAACCACTTATTGTAGATAGTTACAAGTCATTGCAAATGGTGTATTTGAAAATCAGAGTTAACAACTTGCCAATTGATATTTCATTCTGCATTGCTTAGTGGTCAGGATAATGGCTTCCTATCTTCATGCAATTTTTTTCACCTGATAATGTTGAATTTTTGAGTAACAGTGTGAGCACAAGAACAGTTTGTGTAAGTAAATGAACCATGTCAGCAACTGTAATTCAGTCAGCATTGAAAACATGATCAAAATGTATTAAATTATTTGTGATGGTTTCTCTCTGCAAGAAGGCAAATCTATCTGAACAAAAAAATTAACTAGAATATAAAACTGCAATAATAAAAATGTCATGTCCCTTTAAATAGTATATGAGTGTTCAGATATTCTACATCTTAAGTGGTATTTTATTCTAAAGGAACTAAGTAATTTGTGGCTAAATGTACAGTGTTTCAGAAGGATTGCTTTACAGGTAGATTAAACAAAGAAGCCCAGGCCAAAAAAATCCATCTATATAACCAGTCTCAAACAGGTAACACATTTTATACAACATGAAACATAAGCTGCAGTGTTACATGACAGCTAAAACCTCTTTTATTGATTCCCAAAAATATTGACTTAATTTTATCAAAATGTATTTATTCATCACTGCTGCATCAATGATCTTCTGTATTTTATATGTAAATAATCTATTCTATTCCCTTGATCATGTTAATCTTACTAATGACAAATTACCATTCTCCACGTACAGTTTCTAGATTTACAAATTATCACTCCTGCTTTCAGGGGACTGAGAATCAGCCACGCTTGCTAATGCCTCCATGGATCGCCTGACACATAGCAGATTTTTATATTCCCTTTTAAAGCATTCAGCTTGCAAGAAATAATTTATAAATCTGGCTATCACTCGCACTTATCCTCTTACTGCTTGAGGGGGGAAAAGAACAAGATCAAATTGGGAGGATTATTAACAATTTAAGAACTTTATTTGCTTCAATTAACTCTTTGCAGGAAGAACTACTTGCTGAAGCCCACTGGTTTCAGGAAAGGAAGGTAAAGTATCCTGTCTGTTCAGTTACGGTGGAGAACCTGGACAAACAGAAATATAATCTACAAATGTTCTTTGTTTCCTGACTTTAAAAAACAGAAACATTTTTAATTTTAAATGTACATTTAAATCTAAGAGCTCTTGCATTAAATGACTTGCATTAAACTGACAAATCAAGCAATCTAAAAATTCAGACTTCAGAACTGTTTCTCTCTTGCTCTGCACCTGTGCAGAGTGGAGACAAAATGCTGCCATAGTAATTGGGACACATCCTCCCTCCACTTGATATTTACTTTGTAGTTGCAAAAATGATGGTGGCACAATGGAGAATGAGACCCTCACATTTCACCCTTCCTTTAGCTTCAGCTGTGTAACCCCTGACTGCAACCTTTTCCTTCCCATGCAGAGACAAATGCTTGTGATAGTCACGGAGCAGTTTGCTACCTTTTATTGCATGAAGATCCTTGGCTGTTTCAGTGCAAAGGAATGAACAGCACTGACTGTAATTACTGAACAACTGCTGGAAAGGAAAGGTAGTCAGCTGTTCCTTCACTGTAGAAATATTTTGGGAGTCACTCTGAAGATTCCTGCCACCCCCTCAAGGCCATAGACAGCAATAAGAGGACCCACAATGTAAGATGGGATTCAGTTGCCAAGCACTGGTGCCTAAATAGCAGCTAAGGTTGCTCAGAGTTTCCCCGCTGGATTCCAGCTGCTGCTCCAGAGAGAAATGCTCTCCTGAAGGTCCTTCTAGTCCCATGAAGATGTCTTAGATACTCAAGATATCTGAAATGCTAACAAGTACCTAGATTCAAGTGACTGAATACCTCCTATTGAACCCAGGAAGTTCCCACCACAGCCAGTGAAAGCTTCTATTTCAATAATAACAGATAAGAATATTTGTAATAAATATCAGTAATCGGTATCTTCTGGCAGCCTAATATCTGTGTGATAATTGCATAGAGATAAAAAATAACATTAAGACTGCTCATGACATCTACTACAACCTGATTTAGTGTGTACAAGTGATGCTAAAATCTTCATTTCTCTGTTCAGCCCTCAGAAAAGTCTGGTGTAAATAGGTTCATAATGCCCCCTCCCCAGCCTGAACTAAAAGAGGAATTCCCCTGAGATCACTGGAAGGCAAAATTCAGGAGATTCCTGGGGTGATGGTATCTCTTACATTCACTGGAATGTTTTACATGGTCCACCTGTGTTACTGATGTCCTCCACTCTCAATACCTTTCCATAGGATGAACGCAGCCACAAAAAAAAACCCTACAGCTGATAAATCTTCATGCTGTAGGTAGGAAATGACCGAGAAGGCTTCCTTTAACTTCACTTCTGCCTGACCATTCTCCATACATAACCATAGTACTGTCCATATGTGTGACAGGGTTTTACTCATTAGGAAGCCTCTTCTGCCCAGAGAATAACTTTAAGTAATCTAATGGGATATGTAATTAGCAGAATACAATATTTTTTAACAGACTTCCATTTCTACTTCATTAAATCAAGGTTCATTTTGAGCAGTCTTTGTGTCAATAAGTATTTACGATCCTCTTGAAGCACAACTTATTGGTCTGTACAGTGCAGACATTTCCATTTGTCACATTGATATGTATTTAGGGGCTATCTAAAATACAGACTGGATCGATTATAATGGTTGGTCATGTAAATTCTTCTTAGTTCAATGGTCATTGCCACAACAGACTTTCAGAAACACTGCAGTCTATCATGTATCTAATCTATAGAAACCTAATTCTGATATTCATTCATTATAAGGTTATCATAAATATTGGGGATGAGCAGAAAGGTTGGAAATGGATGGCATTTGGACATGATTTTTTTTAACTTAGATACATCCTTATATGCAAACTTTCTCCTTATCCATTCATCATGCAAGATTATGTCTTCTTCTTTCTCTATACAAGAAGAGTTAAGATTTCACAGAGAAGGAAAAAAGTAGCTTTGTTTTTAGAAAATAGTATTTCTTTTCCCTCCTGAGCTATTTAAAGACTCTGGATATCTGTGCAAAGCATCTTAGTAAAAATATGCTCCTCTACTTACGTTCCCTTCAGGAATGTCAGCATAGAAAAGGGCCCTACTATTTCTTATAGAAAGGTTGAAAATGCTGCATCTTGCCTTGTGTGGTGGGTTGATCCTGGCTGGATGCCAGAGGCCCACCAAAGCCCACTCTATCATTCCCTCTCCTCAGCTGGACAAGGGAGAGAAAAATGTAATGAAAGGCTCATGAGTCAAGATAAGGACAGAGAGAGATCATGTACCAATGACTGGCATAGGCAAACAGACTTGACTTGGGGGAAAAAATAATTTTAATTTATTTCCAATCAGACAAAAGGATAACGAGAAGTAGAACCAAATCTTAAAACACCTCTACCCACCTCTCCCTTTTTCCCAGGCTTAATCTCTTTCCCAATTTTCCACCTCCTCCCCCCAGCAGCACAGGGGGACCGGGAATGGGGGTTGGGGTCAGTTCATCACACGTTGTTTCTGCCGCTCCTTCCTCCTCAGAGGGAGGACTCCTTCCCCCGCACCAGCATGGGGTCCCTCTCAAGGGAGACAGTCCTCCACAAAATTGTCCAACATGGGTCCTTCCCATGAACAACAGTTCTTCACAAACTGTTTTAGCATGGGTCCTTTCCATGGGGTACAGTCCTTCAGGAAGGGACTGCTCCAGCATGGGTCCCCCAGGGAGTCACAAGTCCTGCCAGCAAACCTGCTCCAGCGTGGGCTCCTCTCTCCATGGGGCCACAGGTCCTGACAGGAACCTGCTCCAGCACAGGCTTCCCACGGGGTCACAGCCTCCTTCAGGCATCCACCTGCTCCAGCGTGGGGTCCTCCATGGGCTACAGATGGTCATGTGTTCCACCATGGACCTCCATGGACTGCAGGGGACAGCCTGCCTCACCATGGTCTTCACCACAAGTTGCAGAGAAATCTCCGCTCCAGCACCTGGAGCACCTTCTTCATCACTGACCTTGGTGTCTGCAGTTGTTTCTCTCACATCTTCTCACCCCTCTCTCCAGCTGTAAAGTGTGCAACTTTTTTTTCTCTTCCCCTTTTTTTTCTTAATGAAGTTATCACAGAGGCATTACTGATTGGCTCAGCCTTGGCCAGCAGCGGGTCCGTCTTAGAGCTGCCGGCATTGGCTGTGTTGGACATGGGGGAAGCCTCTGGCAGCTTCTCACAGAAGCCACCCCCATGCCCTGCCCCCTCAACCCTTCCACTGCTGCCAAAACCTTGCCACACAAAACTAATACACCTTATATGGAGAACTCTCAGCTTTTGCTACTGCTAGTAGCTATTTTAAAAATAGTTAGCTGCTGTAACTATGAAGTCTTGGACGAAATTCCAGTCACAAACAAGTGTATCAAAAAAAATGTCTGCTCCACTCTATAGCACAGTTTAAACTGGTTCGGATCCCTCTGCACTTGCATTGTGGTTATTATTTTCCATGTAGCTGGGGCACTAAATCTGTAGTAGAACCAATTCTTTACATGCCTACAAAAAAAAAAAAAAATCAAAGTGTAATTTCAGGGTAATTGCAGCAGGTAAATTCAAAGTGGCTAGAGCAGTTAACCTCATACTAATTTTGGTTAGAATCTAAGGGTTACTGCCTGCAAACACCCATTCATAGCTTTAGTCACATGAGTGACAGCCAATGAAAATATTTGGTGAGTAAACTTCGGTACATGTTTATAGGCTCCAGTTCTAACAGGGTACTAATAAGCAATCCAGATATGTAGTTTACTTCCTCATATGCATTAATGTTAATTACAAGTAACCAGAATTATAAAGACAATGTAATTACATTCTAATTATAACATAACCACAACCACTATGTTATAAGTATAACCCAATTTTTAAAAAAACCCTTTAACTCCCTGTGGACCTATGATTTTAGCACAGGCATTTATTCCCACTTTTTTGTATCCCACCTTTCAACACACATCTGAGCACTCAAACAAGCTTTTGACACAGCTTTCATTGGACAGCACAGCAAGTTAAATATTATCTAATGGTATTTTAAATTAAGAGATACTCACATTGCCTTTACTCTTTATAAAAACATAGAATAATTACGGGCAGGGTAGCTCCCATTTCACTGTATATACAACACTCAAATCTTAACTCACCAACTCGCAGTGTTAGTCTGGTAGTTGTCTATGCTGAGAACATGAAGACCTGCTGGAAGGCTTGACAGTTAAGTAATGAAACATGATAATATATACTAGATATATGGAAAAATTAGTAGTTATGTAGTAGATACATTCTAGATACTCCCTTTCTGGAATTACATTGGTATGACTGCCACAAAAGCTGTTTTTTCCTGGTCAGCCTAATGGGTCACTGTTGGTTTGCTCGGTCACTAAGAAAAAGGTAACAGGACAAACTGAGTCAAGATGTTCCTTGTCTGAGCAGAGAGTGAAGGGGGAAATGAAAAAATCAGTGTTCTTCTATCTGAGTCCTTTCTCACACCCAACAGCTGATAGTGAGAGAACTGGATATCCTTTTAGAAAAGACAACCCAAGATAATAAGGCAATCGCTTCCACCTCCAGAAGGACATGTCTAGTTGTGGGGAAAAGAGCACAAGGGAAAGCCAAGAGAGTGTCCAGGATTTCACTGCATTAAGCTGGAATATAATTCCTCTGAGGAAACACCTGAAAGTCTGAGGAGTTTGCTGACACACACAAAGTCCTTTGTTTCCCTAGTGGATGAAAGGAGAGTAAAAGAAGCAGAAGTTAACAAAGCATGCCAGTTTGGAGGAGCCCTGTGTGTTCAGCTGTATGTTTCCTGGCTGGAAGGAGGAACTGTTGCAGAATGATGATTCTTCTCCATTGGCAAAGGGCACCATTGCTAAACAGAATAAATGAAATAAATCATAAGACAAAGCCAAACAAACCAAATAGACTTCATTTTAATCTTAGAAGAACATGAATCCTGTCTCCAGGGTATGTGCGTCATCCTACACACCTGTATTACAAATCCTGGCTAGTAGCATCATGCCCTGGAAAGAAGATGACACTGCCAGGTGGAAGTGGTACATTCCTTGTTTGCCATACAAGGAGCCTTCTCAGCCATCTCTGCAAAAGCTGCCCACGCCATCCCAGATCTACTTGGAGCTCAGTGTTATTTTCCACTGGATACAAAGTACTAGCTAAACAAGCCCAGTTCAAATCTTGGAGTGAAAGTTTCTCTGAGACTCTGAGTCTTACCCATGTTGTAGTCTACTTCAGAGAGAACTGAGAACAAAAACATCTCTGAAATATCAAAAACAACATACAGTTTCTGGAAGAGAGAGAAAACTCACCACAGCTTCACCAAAAAGATATGCTTACTGGCTTGGGAAGATATTATTCTGATGATGTCACATAAGTTTAAATTAAAAAAGAGGGGAGAAGGGAGAATTGCAAGGACACATAGGAGCCTGCCAGGCCCAGAAAACCTGCTGATCACAAACTGAGGACAAGAGCAGGAAGGTGGGGGAGGAGTTCTCCACAACAGATGGTGGATTTAAAGTACTAACCTAAAAGTCTGAAACAAGGCAAGCAGATTGAAGGTAATTATATTTCAGGGATTTAAGAAGCTGAGGATAGCATCTCAAAGCCATTGCAGTAATTCAGTGTGTCTGTCATTGTTAGAGATAACTCAACTATGCCTTTTTATCAGATAAAGCTGTAACCTACCATACAGATACCCCTCATAAGGTAGCAGGATCAATAACATTTGACAATTCATTCTTTTACACATTCTCCAAGATCATCTTATTTAGTAAGTTAAAGGTGAGGAGATAGAGCAATACACTTCTGAAGATGCTGGTCCTCTTTCAACTTTGTAGATACAGCAAGAGACTTCTCTAATTATCAATAGGCAAAAAAGGGACTTTGAAAACTCAGTATTACCCATAAGGCATAGCATAGATCAGCAAAATAAGGCACCAATGAAGAGAGTAACCCATATGCTTATTGCCAGCTACCAGAACTGCTGTTTTTTATGACTAGCATTGGTGTGATGACAGGTTCCTTGAAGGAGAATATAGTCCATCTCACAATGATACATTCACAGGATACCATGTCATCATCTGCATGTATGTTTAAGTTTCACTGCTGGGGAAGCCTTTAAATGCTTAAATTCAAGAGGGGGAAAATACTTCAGGGAAGAAACCACCCATCATTCAGTATTTTTTCCCCCGAACAATACAATAAATTAAATGAATGTGTGAAACAATAATAAGCAAATCATTACATTTGTCCCAGACAAAAGGAAAAGAGCAAAATAAAATGCATATACTATAATGAAACATCACAAGACAATATATTCTTTAAGAATCATTTATGCAGAAGGAATATAGGAAACAATATTTAAAAATTAAAAGAACCAAGAAGAAATATATCCAATATTAGTGGTCAGCAGTCATTGCTGGGCAAATTCATCATTTTGGCCTGAATACAAACAACCAGTATGTGTATACTTTGAGAATGGGAAAAGACTGAAATTAGATTGTTTCTAATGCTGTAAGGCTCAGCTATACAGCTCACTCTTGCCATCCTATATGACAAAGTATGTGTAAATGGAGACATCTCTCAGGAGTGTCTAATATCAAACATAACGAGCGGTAACATTGCTAAAAGTTTTAAGTCAATAAAATAGCTGACTAACCTCCTCCTGTTATCCAGTGCAACTGTGATAATCCTACCAACTAATGTTTTATAACAAAAAAATCTTATGTTCATTTTCCAGCAATCCCATTAAAAATCTGTCTGATACAAGAACACAGACCCAGAGACATGGAGAAACCAAATTACTTAGCACTTAGCAATAAGCAATGTTTTCAAACAAGTGTAGCTTGGAAAGCACATGCACATTTACTTGGAGAGAAGAGTCCGCTTTGGAAACCTGAATAATGAGCCAGAGTGAAACAAGCACATCAACAATCTGGAGATGGTGTCCTCCTAAAGCCATCAGCATATAACTAACCAGTATCCTACTTACACTCACCTCCTGATTATACCCCATGCACATGGAGAAATCTCACTGCTGATGTGGGTGATCTTTTGTCCATTTCTGGATAGCAGGACTCCTGATGTAAGCAGCCTGCTCACAAACCCAGCATCGGGGTACAGTGTTGGGCAGCTGCAGCCCCAAGCCTTCCCTAGCCCCCATTCCTCCTGTCTGGGAATCCACATTTCCCACAACTTGTCTTTAAGATGAAACATTTGCATGCACATTCCTGCTTCTATTTTTCTTTAAGAAAGAAAATAAAAAGAGGAGAAAAGAGGTTTCTGCATGACATTTCATAGAATCACAGAATCATAAAATCACAGGATCATAGAGTGGTTTGGGTTGGAAGGGACCTTTAAAGACCATCTAGTCTAACTCCCCTGCAGTGAGCAGGGACACGTTCAACTAGATCAGGTTTCTCAGAGCCCTGTCCCACCTGACCTTGAATGTTTCCAGGGATGGGACTTCTACCACCTCTCTGGGTAACCTGTTCCAGTGTTTCATCATCCTCATTGTAAAAAATATCTTCCTTATATGTAGTCTAAAACTACTCTCTTTTAGTTTAAAACCATTACCCCTTGTCCTATTATTTCTGTCCATCTATTCTCACTGAGCAGCCTCTTTTGTACTGTAGGATCTGACAACACTGTCACAGCAAGTCTTCATGCTGGAGATATGAGCTATTATACCCTTATCCACACATTTTAAACCCTTAGCCACATATTTTCAAGCACAATCACAAATTCATGCCCAACTCATTTTTAAAAACCTTCAAAGTAGGGGTGTGGGGTGGGTGTTACACATCAATACCTTGAACTGTTTTCTGTAAACAAGGCCTGGTTACTCAACATTTTAAAGGCCTAGTGCAGCAGCCTTTATTTTAAATAAAGTATGTGGTGTGATGCACCTGAACCCATTTCTAACTCCTACAGGAAAGTGCAAGCAGTAGAGTGATTAGTCCAAAAAATGAGAGTCAAATAAACAACCTAAGGGTATTTTTTTAAAATAAAAATACAACACCTTTCATCCAAACTGGGAGCAAGCAGTTCAGGAAGCAAATAAGACAGCAGCTAGCATGCTATCAGAGCAAGGAAATCAGCAACAAAGATCAAAATGGTGTTTCAGCATACTAATGTTGACAATGTCTACGAGTCCCAGTGCTCAAAAAGACCACAGCGGTAATCTTGGTGCAACACATCCAATCAGCTGCAGTTTACTTTCAGGGTGCAACAGGAAACCCTCACATTTATCAGCTCTGCTGCCTCATCAGTATATGTCACTGCACTCCATAGAAGCTAGTACTGTGTTAATTTATCAGCAAATCGGAAGCAGAATAAAAATGCAACTTCTATCTTCTTTTGAGTCATTTATTTCCTTTAGTGTTTTCTTTTTCACCCTGCATGATAAAATGCAAGAGTTTATAGCTTAAAATTCTGGAAAGCAAACAAAGTAAAAGGTAAATCCAGATTAAACTTGTGTTTAGTACAAGTGTATAAGCCCTATTTCTACAATCAATCCAGTACAGCAGACACTTTGACCTGCAGAGTCCTCTTAACTACCTGAAGATCTGCTCACCACAATCATGCTGGAGGAGCTTTCCAGCATCTCCCTGGAACATGGGCTCCAAATTACTTTTTATTCATATGATAAAGGAAGGTTACATCCAGAGCAGACAGGCTCGTTTCTCCCCTCTGAAGTTCTCACTTTCAGAAGCTGATTGAAATGCAGTAAATGTGTGAAATAGCACATATGAAATGTAATCCAAAACTAGCAAGAACTGGGCTCTGGATTTGCAGAGAAGAGAACCTGGTGTCTTGATGGATTCATTGCCAATATCCCAACTATCAGTCTATTTTATTTACTGGTTCATTGGCTCTGGCCTTGGGCTGGTACGTATCAGAATATCTCCAAAAAAGTGGAAGCCATACACCTTCTGATCAAGTTTATTTAATGAAATGGTTAAAGTTTGAAAGCAAATATATTTAATGAGATCAATTTTGAGGCTGAAATAGAAAAGATAAAATACTTCAGCAAAATCAAGAGAATTAATATGCTTTCTGCATCTGAGGATTTTCAACTTATGATCTCAAAGCAGGGAGAGGAGAGGCCTCACTTAGTGCAGTTTCACTGGTATGTGTCAGTGTGTAGCAGTGGTTTATTACTAGACAAACAATATTGCATGACAGCTCAGAGCTGTGCAAAGAAAAGCATCTAGCTGAAAGCAAAGGAGATGGCACCATATAATGCACACACACTGTATAAATAGCACATGGTTTACAAGCTAGGCTGAATAGGTCTGCTAGTTCTGTAATGGACACAAGTGGTCAGGGTGTTGGGTGCATCTCAGGTGAAAAACAACTGCCCTGGAGCCAGTGTCCTCAATGCTATGGTGGGCTGGTGTTAACATAAAGGGAAAGGTGTCACCTGCAAAGTGAGCAGCACCTGCTTCTGCAGCAGCACATTGAAGTGTTCACTGGAAATTTTTTCTTCAAGAGAAGAGCAACCTGACCTTGCTTGTGGGTCATATTGAATCAAAGCACAGGCTAAGATGGCAAGTTCAGAACAAAAAGTGAAAGGAGAAGAAAGAGAAGCCTGAATTCTCTTTATTTATCCAAAAGCTAGAAACCTAAATTGTTCTTTGTGCTATCATTATGTAATACTTAAGTTACAAGAAGACAACAATGTTTTGCCCTCTAATTGCTCACTTCCTTGCAAAGCCAAATAAAATAGATATATGCATACACACTTTAGAGCATTTTAAAATGTTTGTATAAAAGTTTACTTCATAAACTAACATTCTGGAACATTTTTTATATCTCTTCAAACCCAAGGAAAAAATCTACCATGCTAGTTCTTTGTATCTCAGAGAACTATTGCAAGTTTTGGCTGGAGAACATGTGAAATGTGACATGCCAACATTTGCTCTGTTTGAGCATATGGTACTTGAAGCCAGTCCTGTGCAGGGAACAAAGATCAGAGCTCTGTTCTGCATGCTTTTACCTGGGGGTCCTGAAAAAAAAGAAAGAAGAAAAAAGAAAACGAGTCAACTGTTAAGAGCTCAAAAAGCAGATACGAATCAAGCTGCTGAGCTCAAATCATGCCTAAATAGTTTGCCTACAATTATAACATCAGAAAGATAAAGAATGAACGGTTAACTTCATTCAATCCAAGTTAAAGTTGTGGCTCTGGTAGGACAGTAACTACAAATGAAGCAAAAGGTCCTTGTGACAAAGTTACGCTCCTAAATATAGACCATTGAGTCAATTAATGTTTACTTAAGTACTTGTCATCTAAAACAGGAGCAGAGAAAACCATCAACATAACCAAAAGCTTGTGACACCAATTTGCATCCAGTTCCAAGAACATGTTTTATTTATTTTCAATCAGGATCAATCAGGAAAGAAAATAATCAATGAAGTCGCAGTCATGAGTGGTATTTGGCCATCTGGGGGCCCCAGTATCTCTCGGCCTGCATTGGAGACAAGGGAAAAAAATTTTTTTCAAGAGCACGGAGGAGCTCCATATGGTTGAGATCAAAGGTGTTGCTGGGTGCATGGTTCTGCTTTATTGCCAGGCACTGCTGTTAATTAGAAAACAAGATCAGAGGCAGTATTAAAATCCAATTAAATTGATATGAACAGATTGCCAAGTGATGTTCACTAATGTATAATTGAGCACCATGCAAATTTCGGTGGCTGCCTTTTGTTTTTTCTCCCCTCACTCTGGAATGAATGATGAAGCTATGAAGTTTTTCCTCATTGTAAAAGATAAACAAGTTAATGCACTGATCTAGGGGGTATTGCTTCAGTGATTGATGAAAATGAGAGTGGAATATTAACGTGTGACTTTTGGGGGGCTTCTTTTATAATCTTATTTTGTTCTTCATTCTTTTATTATTATTGTTGTTATTCTTGTTATAGTGGTATCCAAATACATGCGCAGATCCTTCATCATTCCATCATTTCAGATATAGAGAAAGTTCCTTTGTAGCTGGAGATTTGATTCAAACAATTACAAAACCATGAATATTTCAAGTGACAGGCCTGCTACTGCTGAAAATTAACTTTCCAAGAACTATATGGACTTTATACCGTATATCTTTGTTTAGAATCCGCAGCTTCTATTAAATTTAATTACTTCCCTGTGCAGCTTTATATTGAGGGCGACTTCAAAACGAGGGCAGCAGCTATTAAATTTAATTACTTTCCCCTGCGGCTTGCATAGTAAAGGTGCATGGTTAAGGTGCAGCTACTAAATGAGGGTAGCTTCTAAACAAAGATGTACAATATATTTATAATGGATATATTTCTCCTTCCCTATCTGTCTGTCTTTGTATATGCACTTTGTGTGTGTGTGTGTCTGTGCGCATGTGCACATAATGCAGGTACACAGCTAAGTGAAATTATTAAATGCAAAATGTTAACTTTTATGCTAAAATCTATTATACTTAAACTGCCTCTGTGCTTCTTTCTCTCTTTGAATGGCTCGACATGGTTCCACTCACAATTCACGTAGAGTTCAGTGAGACCAGTGTCAATAAAGCACAAAATTCCAGCATGTAAAATTTATACAAATGTTGCAGAAATTCTGAAGTCTTTTGGAAAAAATGCAATTTTGTGTAGAGCTTACCATAAGAAATAACTGTAGACCCACAGATAAATGATAACTGTCATCCTTGCAAACCTAATATATTAGTATCATTGTGTTTTATCTAATCTATCCTTTGCCACTGTGAAGACGCATTGATGTAAAAGCTGGTTTTAAAAACAGGACCAAAGTTAATGCATAAAAGAACAATAAATCAAACAAAGCAATGTCTGACATTGTGTTCATAAGATATTGTGGAGCTTTCAGAAATTGTTTAAATTCTCTTAAAAGGAAAACATATTTAATCAGATAATGTTAGTTATGCACGTGAGCAGATGAACAGAACTGCTGTTGCATTTGTGCCTGCAGAGAGATCTGAAGTGGTGTTTGTCTTACCTGTGCTCATCATCAATGCAAGCAACATTATGAGTGTAGGCAGAGGGAAGGGTGGGAAGTTCAGGGTTTCACCCCTTTGTTCCATTTTAGGTAAACACCATGTCAATACAATCTCATCACAGTGGGTCTCCTACCACTTTGATTAATGGCAAAACACTCCTTGCCCGCATAAGGCAAGAACAATGTTAGGAATTTGTGTAGCATCTCTATCTTGTAAGTTAGAAAAAATCCTTGCAAAGTTAATATTAAACACTGGAAACTCTTTTACAGTATAAGTAAATTAAGAAGCTGTGATGTGTTCAATGCAGTTCCAAAATCATTTTAAAGAACCTGATCCTACCCCAGCAATAGTGGAACAGGAAAGGGTGCTAGAAACTTCAGGAATGTTTAGTGTTCTGCCCAACTATTTTTAAAAGTAGCTTTAAGGAACGGGAAAGTTATATAACTCACTACTTATTTCTAAGCAAAAACATTCTTTTACATAAAAAATTTGAATTATGATCAGAATAAAATACAACTGGTTAAAATTCTGCATGCAAATGTGTTATAAATATTATTAGAAGTTTTTAAAAATTAAAATGGCTTTTAAACAAGAAAAAAAATTTTGAGGGAAGACTTTCTATTTCTTTTTTCCTCATTTTTCAAAAAATAAATGGAAGAAAATAAAAGTGAAAAAAATTACAGGTGTTTTTGTTAGTTTGGTCTTAGTATATTATAGGATTGGTGATTTCTCTTTGTCCTTTCCTTCTCACTTTGCTTATCACTTTTTTTTGTTTTTCTTTCTTCAGGTAAAATCTCTCATATTTTTCCAGTGAAAATACAATATTTGGGAATATTGCACCAAAAATTATTAAAGGAGTGAATAAACAGGAAACCTCTTATGATGCATACTTAACACCTTTGTATCTCTGATTCATTGTTTCAGAAAACTCCAGTAAAAACCATCCTGAGACTCATTGAAAAATATTTCTTTAACATTTCCTTGTCTGACAGAGAGTTTTGGTCAAGATGTTAGTCAACCATGCTAGAGGATCCATAACTCATTCCTTACCAAATGCCTAAGTTCAGTAGGAGGACTTTATTGATCAATGGATATTGCAATTAACCATCAAGAGAGATGAACCCAGGTCCTGAACCAGAACACAATGTGTGCTTCCTCTTTATCAGTTAGGAAATAAAGCACAATGCAAGGAAATCAAGAGTTTTGTCTGAGGACTATTTTCCTCTATTCTGTCGTTTGATGAAAGACTTGTTTAATTATTTTTTTAACTGTTTATACAGCTTTTTGGGTCCTTGGATCCTCACTGTGATTTCAAAGAATCACTGTTATACAGAGAAAGGGAAAAAGAACGAAGAGGAGAAGGAGCAATTAGAGGGAAGACAATTAAACATGTTACTCAAGAAAAGAGATCATCAATTTACCCACAGTTATATTAATGTGGTGTCTGAAACACCAAATTTCCTTCCAAGACCTTCAGAAGGAGATGACAGCTATTACAGATGGGTGATGCTTTTGCAGCAAGTCTATGTTACTTGTAATTTAGCCATAGTGGTGCTGTGGTCACAGAGGTTAACCCAGTTAACTAATTTCAAATTAGCTGAGTCTTTCTGCATAACATGGCACTGAGCAATGAAAACAAGCCTGAAAGAGCATTTCTACATGTGAAAACATGTACAAATGTGGATCTTTTGAAGGAGACCACTGAATTTTATAACGATGAGGGAAACGCAAGCTCAGGAAACCACACACCTAGTTGAGGTAAAGTAAAAGTAAAATTTGTCATGGTAATATTCCTAATTCCTTTTAATAGTCAACTTCTAGAAAACAGGATTTGTTATGTCACCAGAATATACAATCCCAAGCTCCATGAAATAATTTGTTTTCTGACTGTATGAAGGTAGTGGCATTGATCTCACTTTTTTTTCTACTTACAAAGCAGAGCAACTAGATCCAGGGCAACACTTCTTCTGCTCCATATCCCTCCATCTCTAGGGCCAAATGTAGCCAGTATGTCTAAAAGACTCCACAGGGGATGTTAAGTTCCTTTCTTCATAACTAGTCAACATGGCAACTGGTGCAGGTACAATGGACAAGCTCTTTTCAACTTTCTTAGTGCAAGTGTTTCCCTTTGAATGCTATGCTTCATTATGACCCAAGCTTTACATATTGGATAACAAGGATAATTTCATACTACTCTGTCTGTGGCTTCAATGTGAAGTTTGCCTTTAACAGAAAGCTAACTGCTGATCTTCAGACTCAAAGCCCAGGAATTTATCAGCAGAGTTCAAAATTAGCTGAGATCTTACAGCCTGAGGCCACCCTGGTAACTAATGGCAATTTTACAATCATTAGCTTTTGCCTGATGGGCCAGTAGTAAGTGGGACCATGATCATGACCCAAATCTAAGAAAAAGGCCTCCAGGCCCAGCTTTTTGTCAGATTATGGCTTTACCTACCTAAGCTGGTTTTATCTTATTACAGTGTGTAAGCTGTGGTAAGCTTGATACAGACAGGATGGAAGAAAAGAAATCGACCTGACCTTAGCAGGGTATTAATCACAGGCAAAAGGTTTGGAGAAAGGATCTGGGGTATAAATCAGCACCATCCCTGCTGGTCGCTACTTAATGAACTACAAATTTCAATCTAATTTTGCCTCATATTCATCTGGAAATTGGCAAACACAGTAAATAAGACAAAGGATTTCTATTTTGAAAATAAGTTTCCCAGATGAACAATTTTTTTTATATATACTTCCCTAATGGTGTGTCTTCAAGATGTTTACAAACAAGACAAACTCCTCTAAATAAATAAAAAAATCCAGTACTCACTTCTGGGATAATTTTTAATTTTGTTCAGCTAACAACTACATAATGTGAAAACTTCTGGTGGAGAAAAATGGTACCTTGCTTTCATTTGCCAACTGCTTTTCAATTACAAGAAACCAAGATAGAATTTCTGAGTTCAGGCAGTGGGAAAATTTCAATGCTGAATAATTTCAGTGAAAGTAAAACCAGTATTTTCTGTTTTCTTATAAGGTGTTGCAGGATTGAAACAAATTGCCCAACCTTCTCTAATGTTCAGAAATTAACATGACAGAGCATGAGCCCTTGGATAACAGTTTCTGCTCTACATAGAAAGAAAAAACATCAGTTTTTAGGGTTGTTTAGAGCATTAAATTTCATATTGCAACCTCCCTTATAGCTATTCATGTTTGTCCTGAACCAAATAATCTCTGTTTCACTAACACCCCTCTTTGAAAGCCCCAGGATTTGGCGGGAGGGACAGGTTGACTACTGGAAAGAGCAATGGGAGGGAGAAACTGACTCCCAGATGATGCATGTAAGAGGATAATAGACAAAGAAAAGGGTGGTGGGGCTGCATAGGAAATACTATCTAAACAGTGCTAGTACAAGAAAGGATGGTGGTTATGTTGTATGTTTGTCTGATAGAAAAATACAGGCACACATATGGCAAGTAGAGAAAAAAGATGGAAAGCCTGGGCTAGTGGGAATGATACCCAGCCCTTGTCACGCACACTTTTTCTGTGATTTGGTTTCTTTAGCTGTGAATAAAATTCAGCTCTATCTATCTATCTCATTACTGTCAGAATTAACATTTATAAAGTGTCTTGTCACCCATGTCTATAAGACAATATAAGTACAAATTACTAGTGATAGCAAAATGCAGAGATTTAGCAGAGATTTTCTCCTTACATACCTAGGATGTGCTATGCAGTGCTTCTCAAACCAAATTATATAGTAATATTATATATTGTCTCGTATTTCCCAATCTCATCAAGCTATTTTCTTTACCCGTTTTTTTGTGCCTACCTGGTCTCCTCTACATTTCCCTTAAACATCCTGTACCACCACTTTAACAAAGCATATGGAGGTAGATTAACTTAGGCTACGTAACCAGAATGGCCATTCCTATTGTTCCTATGACTTCTGTCTAATTTTTAGATTGTAAATTTTGAGGTGCTGGAATAATAATTTTGTTCTCTATGCCTACAGCTCAATAATAAACTGATCTATAGTTGTCTTCCAGACGTAACAAAAACAACAACCTTGTTAAGGAGAAGACCAGACTGTTTAATTAGTATATCCAGACAAATAGAAAAATCATTCTGATCATTGTGAGACAATTGAAATGTTATTGTGTCCCCTTTGTGCAAGTTCTTACTATTTTTACTTAAATATGTTTGTAACGACAGACAGTTCAAAAGATTTCTGACTTGGCAAGAACAATGGTATTGTTCATCTGAACTTTGTCCACATTTGAGTGCTACATATTGTTCAAAACTGTGAAATGAGAGCCATCTCCAACAGCACAGCCCCACCGTAAATGCATCCACCAAGCCAATTATCAGGAAGAAACAGGCAATGGACACTGGAGCAGCAAGTGTAACCCAAAGTCCTTCTCTTGCCACAGTGATGCCTGATGGCAACACATTCATGTGAAGGAAAATGAGCAGGGCCAGAGTCACGTATTCTCCAGGAGGTGGACTGGAGATCACAAAGCACCAGAGAGCTGTTACCACATCAGCCACAGGGAAACAGCACATCGGATGCTGAAGTGAAGACAACTCTGTCCCAGTATTTTAAACTTTTCTACTAAAAGTAGGAAACAGGTCAACAAAGTCACTGATTGATTGGCTGTCCTTAAAATTGTCACCTCTTAGAAGTCCTGGTGCTGTAACATTTGTTCCTAGACTTTGGTTTATTCTGCTGCAGCTTGTTTGGGTCTAAAAACCAGTGAACATTTATTTTTGTCACTCATAGAGGAGCTAGGACTGTGAACTCACACAGGAGTGGGTTTATTGAGAAAGAAGTTGCCATTCAAAAGCTGAACTGTGGTTCAACTATTTTGGAGAAACATAAGCAGATAACACAGTGCATTTCTTCATAGTGAATATGTTTGAATGGCTATTGCAACGAAACCAAAGATTTCTCTAAATGATCATACACTTTCTGGTATCTGTGGGCTGAAGTGAGGAAAGAACAAGGATGTTAGGTGAGAGAAACATGGAAAGTGTTCTGATACATTTTTTCAAACTAGTTCTGCAGCATGAATGAGAACCACTCACCTGGACTAGAACATTTTCAAGCAATAAATGAGCATGGTGACTAATGCTGAAATCAAAGTGAGGCACCTCTTACTTACACAACCTACCCACACATTTACTGGAGTTCAGAAACACCAGCCTGATCATAGTGGCCTGCTCTCAGATCCACTCACCTACTCCCAGCCTTGGAAGGCAGGGTGAATTTGGTGGCTGCTGACTAAATAAATCATGTGGGAGTATGTCTTTCAGACACAGATGGTATTAGTCCTCCTAAACTAAGGATAGGTTGGCAATCACAAGGGGGATGGGAACTGGGAGAGGGGTGGCTAACCCCAAACGGGAAGGCAGCACTCAGCAGTGGATTCCAGGGGAAAGAAACCCAGTTACCAAAGACAGACTTTCTGCACTTTTTGCTTCTTAGTGGGATTAAGTAATTTGGGTTGTTTAAAAAAAAATTACTGAATCAACATTCCTTTTTGCAAATTACACAGCTCTTTTTTAAAGAGAAAGTCACAGTCTGCTGGTGGTGTCAATCTCCTCTAGTTTTGCTAACAGGTAAAAGTCATGAAGAAGAAGACAGAATATAGTTTTCACCAGCATCAGCTGTCAATCTGATTGCTATATAGAAAGTGGTAGTTGTACCAACCAGCCTTCGTGACATCTCAATAGTCCCTTTTCCTGGACACTGTCATTTTGTATCTAGGAGGATGAGTTTGATCTTGTGAAATCCACCTACCTCATGATGAACCTGCACTGATTTTTTGGGTGACTGAGAAGGATAGATGCTCAAATCCTGTTTGTTCTCAGGAAAGCTTAGGTTTCTTTGAAGATTCTAGATTCATTCCCTTGTAAAAAGCAGATCTGGAGGTATGAGTCAACAGCTATTGATGGCAGAGGAGAAATTCTCATCAATTTCACTGGAGGCTTGCCCAGATTCTAATTAACCAACTAAATGGCCTTCCTAACAAGGGTACCAAAAAACTCAAGCTAACTGTTTCAGAAATACCTAGAAAATGAAAATAAACAAATTACCCCAGGAAGAGTGGTGGTTATCAGTGATAGGGAAATCTTATTTGGAGAAGCTTGAAAGTTTTTTTCAAATGTTATTTTTAATAGCCACCCTAGAAATTAACTTTTTTTACCTAATTTTTAATTCTGCCCTTGTATTGTTTATCCCTCCAGTTATCTGCTTTCAAATATGGATGAATCTACTGATTGAAAATTAAACATAAATATCCATGTGCTTTATATATTTAGTAACAAACAAATACACATATAAGTACAGTGTATTTGCATTGTTGCCTGGGAACAAAATGCCTATTTTTAGTTAATATCAGGTGATTTTAATTTACAAGAACTACCTCGTCTCTCAGCATTTTAAAGAGCGTACACAGAGGCACCTGCATGCTTCTAACATTTGATGTATCATTAAATATGCCTTCTCACATTTGGCACATAAACCCTGATAAAGTTTCACCTTTTAACGAAATAAATGACTCAATTAACAAGATGAAAAACAGCAGTGTGGTGGCAGACCCTCTTGGTGGCAAAAAAAAAAGGATAAAAAAGAATTATCTCAGCAGGGTGTTAATACAAGGAGCGCCACAACACACAGCGGGCACCTGGTTTGATTGACAGCCACCCAGCAAAGCTGACAGATTTGTCAGCTTGCTGACCGCTGGCTTGAGTCTCTCGCACCACCCTAGGAATAAATTCTTGCTCAGGAATGGCTGGGCAAGCACTCACTTGTCTCTGTTAATCTAATTGAATTTTTTTAAGTTGTTTTCATTTTTATCTGCTCCTGTGTGGAAACGTTCGTTCCTGGAGCAGCAAATTTTGGCACCCTTAGATGACTAACCTCCTCACAGTGCTGCTGTCTTTTGAAGGAAGGCACACATGGAGATACAGGGCCAAATTTATCTCTCAGCTCCCAGGGACTGAATGGATATAACAGGTACAATTTGATCTACCATGAGGAAAAATTGCCTTTTTTAATAGGACTGGAACTTAGGACTTCTGTATTCAGGGCCCTGTTTCTCCATAAGGTCCCAGCTGACAGGGAGCACTATTCATGCATGTTATATTCTATATGACCAGAAATCAAGCAGAAAGGAGAGTTTGAAAGTTGCTATCCCTTTCCTTGAAGTGGACAGTAGCCTTCATGTGAACATCTGCTGTGCTGTTCAATAGGAAATTAGGAGAGCAATATGGATGCCTATGGAGAAAACTGGAACTTTGACTCAAAGACAGCTCAATACTTTCAGATATGGAAGACCCTGACAATCAGCTGAAAATCTGGCTAAGCAAAGGTATCCTTGTTTAAAGAAGAGATGATCAGGAATCGCACAAAATCAATCTGTAGGTATCACAGTTTCTGAGGTTAGTAGATGTAAAACCGCAACCTCTATTATATAATCAAGCATGTGCCTACATGAATGACATCTTTATAATTGTATGCTGTGTTGCATATTATAAAGCACTGAGAATATGTGTAATCAGTCTAGATCTAGGAACTACCCTTTACAGAACTTTTTTAATATATGAGATATGAAACTAAATATGTTCTGGGTTGACGCAATGCTGATCTCCCCAGTGCTACCAAAAAAGGTCAGGTTGCTTCTAGTAAATCTTTTGAGCTACTATACGGAAGACTTAATGCTGGATCTGCTCTGAGGCACTGAATTCTGACTGAAGGAAGATGCAACTAAATGATGATAGTTTTTATTTGTGCAAGACAGTTTTGCTTGTATCTGTGTATCAAAGCATTAAGAATTCAGTACTCAAAAGCTTTATTTAATTTCAAATGACAATGTTCCTACTCACGTGGCAAAACCTTAAGATTAGCTCTTCAGTTCCTGTGAATGAAGAATATCTATTTTCAAGCTGAGCAGTTCGTATTACCTTAGTACCAAAATGTATTTGTAACGTTCCCCAAGAATGGACAAGTCTAGCACTCATTTAACTCAAGGCAACTAGTGTCAAGCTATTCTCATAGTTCTAGGGCTTCATACTGTTTTTCATCTTGCCTCTCTGTTGTGATCCTAAAGATAATATCTTTTCTCCTTTCTTCTGCTTACTGTGATGAAGTTCTGTTTTCTCTAATGGAACCATCCTCGTAAAATCAATAGGGCTGTTTGTTGAACCAGATGATATTAAAACAGAATATACACATATGAGTCTGATCTTCAGCTAAAAACTTTCATGATAGTTAGATAGGTGATTATTTCTAATAGAGATTAGGATTTGCACTGCAAACTGTCAAGAAATGTCAGGATAAATAAAAGTATGCATTATTTTCCTGTCTATTCAATAAACTCTGGGAAAAAGAAAAGTGTCTTTTATATCCTGAAGTAAATGGGTTTGTATTTGCTTTAAAATTCTTATTTACCTGACACTTTCTTTGGAATAGATCTGTGAACAAAACATGTGAATAGAGAGCCTGGGAATATTTCCTTAATTTCCATACAGTACATCTTCAAAAGGTATATAGTGACATGTGGAAGGAATTAAATGTAATAGATCTTTCTCAGGTCCATTTGACAGTAGTACTGAAAAAAAAAAACCTGAGAGTGAAACATGGACAAAAACTGGGCAAGTCTAGTACTAGAAATTACTAGTTTCTAGCATTTATCTAGAAAATCATTGAGCTCTAGACTTTTTTAATATCTCTTATCATGCTTCAGACTGGTTGATACTAAGAGGAATAACTATTTGGCTTTACTACAGATAAATTTTTTTCCCTTTTTCATTTTAATTTCTTTTTATGGTAGCCATCTTCAGAGAGAGAAAAAGGGATAAAAATGGTCATTTTTTGAAACTGAAGTTCTCTTCCAGAACAGAGCAGTACAAGTCAAGTTCTAACTTCTAAAAAATCAGAATTTTACACTGATCTTCATATGACTTTTGTGATTTTGAATAGACAGATATGTTGGCTTTACTTCATTATCTGTGTAAGCATTTCTTTTTTCCCTTTTTAATAGCTCTGAATAAAGTCTTAGGGTAAAGGGAACAGTACATCAACAGCCCTAACCAGCCCCCTTGAGCTTGGGGATAGTTGCTCTTTAATCACAAAAGCAGAAAATGTTGTTACACAGGGAGTGCAGGCACACCAAATATTCATGCAGTACAGAAATATTTTTCAAGAAGAAAACAGTTTCCTAACAAATGCTTTACTTCTTAATTCTATTTGTTCTATAAAAGATTTGGTACTAGGTGGAAACATCAAGTCCCTTCAGGTTTATAACACAGCATTCACAATTAAACGAAGTAACAGGCAAGTGTGGCTTAGGACAGCTAAGCATATTGCAAACACTGCAGAGAATTTAGTATTGTGTTTCCTGAGAACCACTGTATCTTAAAGCACAGAGGCCCAGCAAAGATGACACATCTCAAAAATATTGGAGTTAGGAATTATAAATAAATAGGCTTTTATATACATTTTCACTTAAACACTTAAGTAAATTAAGAAAAAATATGTATGTTATTCTGAGTGTGGTGGTTTCATTCTTTTGGCTTGCAGCCAAATACAGTAGCTCTCTCACTCTCCCCCCTCCCCAGGGACCAGGGGAGAAAATTGAAAGGATAAGGTCAAGGAGACTTACAGGTTAAGATAAGAACAATTTACTAATTAAAGTTAAATTATAATGATAATAACAGTAAGAACAGAACATACAAATGAGTGATACACAGTGCAATTGCTCACCACCCACTGACCGATACCCAGCCTGTGCCAGAGCAGAGATAGTCCCAAAACTGCAATCCTAGAAGAGCAAGCCCAAGTGATCCCTGAGAGAATACTCCCTGATTTCTGCTCAGCCAGGGTTACTACACTGACATGATGTGATATAAAACGGAATATCTCATTGGCATATCCAAATGCCAATTTTGTGTTTTGCTACTTATTATGCTTCTCCCCCACCCAGTCCTAATACAGCTGTGAACCAGACAAACATGATGACCTTGGACTCCAGCAGTCCATTATAATAATATTAGTACTTTATCAACGTTCTTCTCATAACAAATCTGATACTGAAATTAAAACACAGCTATTCTAGATACTAAGAAGAGAATTAACTCTATCCTAGCAAAAAACAGGACACTGAGTTATGTAACACTCAGTGTCCCTATCCAGAAAGGTTTTACTCCATACCAAGAAGAATATCTGTATAACAACATAAATGGCATGAAGTCTTGGCTCCATGAAAGTCATGGAAAAACTCTTACTGACTTTGATGAGCAACATTCCTTGCACTCATGCAACTCAGAATACTCCCAAATTAAAGTTCACTAATGTTTAGCTCACCTGTCCAAATATGAACACAAATATTAGTCCCAATTCACTACTGAGTCACTGCTATTATAGTTATACATGGAACGGTTTTACATGAAGCTAATTATTCTCTCCACAAAATATGAATTATTTCAAAACAAAAGATGCTATGATCAATCTCTGTCTGCCTCTGTGCTTCTGTCTATAAAAGAATTCAGATTGCTGTAGATGACTTACTAGCAAGTAAAATTTCATTCACATGAAGTGAGTTGTGCTTGATTTCTTCAGGAGGGTATAAAAAAAGCAATAGAAATATCTTTCGTGTTTGTAATTCCTCAGTTTAATGAAGTCCTAAAAATCAGTTTGGCATTTTCCTACACTGCAAACATTTTATTTTCAGGAACATCATCTTGATGATCCAAATGTGATACAGAACCAAGAGCAAGGGACACATGTCCCAAATACAGAAGGCAGATCAGATTTGCAACGTCCAGTGAATAACAGTCCAGTGACCTTTATACATAAATGTACAAAAGGAAAAGCAAAGCACAAAACTTTTCCAAAACTTTGTAATCCAGTTGTAGAAATTCAGCTTCTGTAAAAAGGATAAATTCAATGTGAAAATTGATAATTACCACTGATTTTCCAAGCTGTATGGTATAAACTGAAGTGTTAAATATCTTATGATATAACTCACAATTCTCTGATTTTTGTTCTGCAGAAATTTGGTTGAAATCTTTGCTTATAAGAAATTAAATGCTCATCTATCATTATAAGTATCAGAACCACATTCAGGAATCATAGTGTTTTTCAATTTTGTATGTAAGAAAAAAGAAATATGAAACAGAATTCAGCATATGGATGAATAAACCCGTAATTTATTAGATCGGTTTTGCTCTGATCAAGGGAATAGCTCAAAGAAAAAAAGGTCAGAAGGACTAGTACTGTTAATATGCAATTGATGAAATCCTCAAACATATATTGATCCACTTTTTATTACATTTTTAAATCCTTGACTGTGAATATGTCCCAATAAGACAATAACTATAGCAAATATAATTTGCTGTTCTTAATCACAGTAGATGTTCTTCTCCCTCTAAAGATCATACTGCTGAAGATATTTACATCCAATACACAAAGTGAATTTGCCATACATTGCATTTCATATACTGCCCTCTTTTTCCACATTTGTTTTTTCAAGCATATCATCCCTATATTTGACACTATCTGTACTAATATATTTTAGTCACACGTGGAAACCCCCAACAAACTTTCCTGACAATATAAATTGTTATGGCAAAATAGAATAATAATGCATTAGACCTCTACCCCCTAAAAAACCTTCACTGCCTTATTCATTACTTAAATAAAAAGAAAAACCCAAGTTAGCTGTCAGGAGTTTTTTCTCTCAGAGCTGTAGAATTTCACAAGGAATTCAATCTACAGGGAAAATTGGGGATAGCCGGTCTCCCAGACAGACCTGCCCCGGGAAAGTCTTTCTGCTGCTTGTGTTTGACACAGCTTGAGGCGAAGCAGGTTGTATAGGCCTTGACCCAGCAAGGTCATCATTTTGTGAGCAATTCTGAGGCCTGACATCTGCTGCCTGGCTTTGAGTAAAAAAACAGACCCCCTTAGCCCAAACACAGTACCGTGTAAAATAATCCCTCAGCAAGGATCCTAAACTTCAGTGAAAAGGCTAAATGGCCCCCTTTTTGTCTGGGTGTCCAGGCTTTTTAGTACTTCCTTGTCATGTAGCAGAGAGTGCAGAACAAAACCATTCCCAGAATGTAGATAAAGGCCATATTCTCACAACTCCACACCATAACTCCTTCACCTCATACAGGACTCGCATTTACACGCTGGGTGCACAGCTTTGCAAACAAAAAGGGTAGCACATGCAGTAGCTCAGAGAGGTATACAGTTTTCTTCTAAAAATATATTCAAAATGGTGTCTTTTCTGTCACAGTTTTTTGGGGTTTTTTTAAATCCATTGTACCAAATAAAGTACATGATGTGTATGTGCTATTTAAAAATTATTAAGACTACGTACAAGAAGTGGGAGACCTGATTCTCAGACTTTCTGTTTCTCCACCTGGGACAGGAACTGAGAGGAACCTGGTGACCCATGTAGAGATGGCTTACTGCAATGGTTGCTGCTAGATTTGTAATTACATTGAAAGACTTTCAGTCATTCTGGCTATGGAAAGAGACTGATGGAGGGCACCTGATAACAACCTGCTTACAGGGAATATCCACAAAGCAAAAGTGGTACAAGGACCACCACAGTCAGGACATGTGGAGTGAAATGAAAGCCTGCCTAGAGGACAGGTTGTGACAGTTAGGATCTTTTTCTCAGAGCCAAGTTAAAGCACTCTTGAATTAAATCTAATCTCACAACAAAGGTCAGGGAAGCCCCTGCATTTCTCTACAACACAAATAAATTTTGTCTTTTCCTCATCCCCACAGTTCCATCTAGTCCCAATCACAAGTGAAAACTAATTCCAAAGCAATTCTGGAAAATGTATTTATTTTACAATGCTAATCACAGTCTGGGTTTTCCATGCTAAATATCCAGTGATCTCTTCCCATGGCAGCTGCAATGTTGCATGGCTGCAATTATGCTTGCTGCACCCCAGTAGAAACAGTTGTCTATGCCACAATCTCCACTCCATATCTCCCTTTTACTCATGTCAACACAAGATGGAAGATGGAATGAGGAGCAAAGTAAATGTGACCTTCTGCTGCCTAAATCTGTCTGTCTCTGCTGCTGCTCATAGCTCAGTTCCCCAAGAAACAGTGAAAAGTGCCTCCAGACAGCCTGAGGCACCCTTATGCACCTCTTCCCAGGGAACCACTTGTCCTTGTGAAATCTCAGGTCTATCGGCAAACTCACCAGTCTCATTCATAAAGCACTCACCTGTCATGGCTGCCTTTTAAATGTGGCAGGTCATTACTGAAGGATTTGGCTAGATAGCAACAGCAAGCATGGTAGGAGATCCTGAGCTCCTGTGATTGTTTGGTGCTGGGTAACTATTTAAAGTAAAATATTAGCATATCAAAAGATCAAAATCAATCATGAATAAATTTAGACAAAAATTAGGTAAACTTCTAAATCTCCAAATGTATAAAGCTCTACAACAGTCTTCCATACAAAAATAATATTGTTTCAGATTTACATTGATTAATTTATGGAAAGGATTCTATAACTAGATGAGTGAAAACCCAAGCATAAAAAATTAAAGCTCATTATGTGACTTCTTGGATTAGATGAAGTCATGCATCAGGGGAGTTGCATTGCATTCACACTATAGTATTAATCCCAAATTTTGGTGGGTTTGGTGGTTGCCTGGGTTCTGTTGGATGACAAATGTTGAGGTATTTCATTGATCTGCTATGTTGTGTAGCAGAATCCAGGCCATTGCAGACACCAGGTACTAGCAATCCTCCAAGATTATCCCATTTCCATCCTGTAGCAAATTATACTGTGAATGTTGGTCTTTATTAGGAGCCTGAAATTTTTTATGGGATATTGAGAAGCACTTGATTGACCAAGGTGTGGAGTTCATGACATATTCTGAACTAGGCTGCTGTGACTTGCAGTTGCAGGAAGTGAACACACAATATCCCAGGCTATTCTCCCTGTCTTATGTTCATAAGGAAGAGCAAGTATGGGATGCAATATGGACAACATGAGGCTGGGATAATTTGAATCAAAGAAATGGGAGAGCTAAATCTCTGAGTTAATAGGAGAATCCATAAAAAAAAACTATCAGAGAAAGCTGACCATCATTAGCAAGGTACACTAAGAGAGTTCAATGTAAAGGAAACAGTGTACTTATGAACACCACTTGCTTCTCCTGTTATGCTACCATGACTGCTGTGACTACATTCCTGAGGCTTTTCAACTGAATGCAGTCCTCACCAGTCCAATAACATAAGTATTAGCATCTGAAATATGCTTTCAGCTAAGAAAATGCAAATAATAAAATTTTACAGATGAAAAATACATTCCAGGGAGGTTTGTTCCTTGGTTTCTGCTAATTCTGGGCTCCTAGTGGACCTTCGCATGAGGAAAGACACAGTGGCAAGTTAGAAGAGGTATGCAGTGCAGAGAGGGCATCATCATGCCATTGAATGTAAAAAAATGGTCTATCACAGAAATGGTGGTGTATTGGTCTAGAGAGGAAAGAACATGATAAGAGTAAAAAGAGAGACAACAAGAAAAGAAGAACAGAGAGAACCTATAGGATGATGGAAACCTTTATAAAATCAGAATTTCATTAGCTGGCCTATTTCAGAGCAAGGGATAGCTACGTTCAGATAGTAATGCTTAATGTTACAAAATCCTTAGCATTACTCAGATACTTTAAGACTAAACAAATAAGTTCATCAGAACAACTAGGGCCAAAGATTTTCTGAGAATTGCCTAGGAGCTTCTAGCCAATATTCCATACACTATTTCTAACCTGGAGTCCCCTGCATGCACAGTTATTCACCTTCCAGCACGTCACGATCTGTCCTTTTGTTCTCTTCTCCCCTGGCAGAAAAATTCAACCTGCCCTCAGATTTTACTAGCACAGGATACTCTGGTCGGATCCTCCCTAAACTAAATCAGGCCCAAACAAGGATGTCAATATTTTTGTTCTAGAAGTTCTTTGATTTTTATTGAGAATTGTAAACCCTTTAGCCAATGTCTACTAATCTTTGGTAAAGACTCACAGGAATCAGATGAACAAGACAGAAATTGATAACCAGGGTTCCTTAGAAGAAACCATGACAACCCTGATGGAGATTGGCCCGTAAATGTATTGACCACATTGGTCAGCAGTTTATTGGGCTGCAGAACCATTTTTGAACATACATACCTGTATGTGGACTTTATCTCCTCAAGAAAATGTACATTTCAAGGAAATTATTCGATGGTTCCTTATAAACAGGCACCTGCATTTAAGTAAATATAACATCCTTATGAACTCTTGCTGTCACAAAAGGATTGTCATCCAATGTGTGTATTCACCACTCTGGTTAACTATCCTGCACTCCTTTCTATTACTTAAAGTCCTTATGTAGTGTGGGATTCTGCACTTCATGCATGCTGGGACATGCACAGAAGTACAATCACTCTGTATCTGCACAAAAAACTTTGATGATGCCTTAATTCTTCTCTTACTATGTCACTGCCCTTGACTATTCAGAGCTGTTGGTTTCAATTTAAAATACAGTGATTTTGTTACAAATTAAGTAATTCTCTGTACCACGATGTTAACTAGGCAGGAACACTTCCAACAAAAATAAAAAATAAAAATAAATATCTTCCAAATATCTGTTTTAAATCTGTAGACTAATAAATACGCAAGCAGAGTAAGCAATTCTAGTTACAAGATTTTAAATTAAAGTGCAAGTGATATTTCAATTAATAAAATTTGGAAGTTTGGTCTCACTTAAGAAAAGGTAAAAAAGGGTTCCTAGACAGTATATTAGGTTTTGCTGTTGGAGGATGGTCAGGAATTTGAGACTGATGTGGTTGGCCTCAATCCCATTATCTGAGATAGAGAGATAGAGGGATCAAAGAAATGGAGCTGCCATCTACCACCTCTTTTCCCTGCCAGGCCAGGGAAGTGTGATAGTAGAACAAACCCAAAATTTTTCTTAATGTGATAAGTTCCCTAAAATCAGGATATGCAACAGTTTGCCTAAGGGGAAAGAGATAGAAGAGGGATGCCTAGTCTGGCAGGGTATGTTTGCTGAGAATAATGTCTTCCAACCGTTAACACCATCAGCTGCCTATTTATCTCCCTACTTGTTTCCCTAGTCTCCTGGGTAGACCAGATAGGCTTATACCAAAATAACCCTTTTTCTTCTGTTCCCTAGAAGACCTGTTCTCTACAAGTTACTGGGTAACCTCTTGTTATTGAACTAAATTATAATTCCTTAGGATTTGCATGGCAGGAAGAGTCTTTTCACTAACTAAAGGATAAAGGAGAAAGTATATTCACTATGCAAGTGTTGAACCCTTCCTTCTCTGTTTCAGATGTCCCTTGATATAGCTGCAAACATTTTCAAATTATTTTGTGGCACTGAGGCTTTTCTGACTTACTAGTGCTTTACGATATGTTGCCTATCTTTCTTGGTAGTTGCTGTAATGTCCTTTCTTACTAGCTTTAAAAAATTTGAAGTTCTACTTATTATGTGCTTTTCTTAGATTTGTATCAATAAGAAAATCTTGCTGAGGTTTTAACTGAAAAAAGTGCCCTGATAAGATTTTTATTTTAAAAAAACCTCTTCTAAAGATTTGTGCTGATAATTATGCACTGATTAATTGGATTAATTTCCTGGATGATCAAAGCATGATAGGTACTTTATAATGCAGTTACAGAATGACGGCTCTCAACATCCACATGATGTGTTATGCTTTCTTAAATCTTGCCCAACTAGCATAGAGAAGGAAATGAGGCTAGCAGAGAACAGATAGGAAGTATACTGTTTTCTAGAGCAGTTCTGATTCAGAAGCTGAGACATGGCTTAATGAGAAAGATGGAGGAAGGTATCAGTGACTAGACTGTGGGGGCAGCCCCTTCTACAGTGGACACACTCACTAGTTGTAAACACTCGTTCTCAGGATCCCTAGGAAAGCTACGATTTGGAAAAGAAATAGCAATATTTGGAAATTATACTATCTCACTTCCACATAATATGTCCATATCCATCACTGGTAATAAACATTCAGTCTGTATTACAGAGCACAGGACCAAAGTAAGTGCTATGATGCTTACCAGTCTTTTCTACTACACTCTTGGCATCCTGAGCATTTCCATGCACAAAAAGGTCAGTGTCATTGAGAATGGCAGCCTGGGTGACTGGATCAGTCTACAGATCCTCAGGTGGATTGTTAAACATCAAACAGTTTCTTGTCTGTCAAGCACAACTTCCTCAAAAAAAAGTTATTTTTTCTTCAGTTGCTGGAATCCTTCTGCCCATTGACATCACATTGGCATCAAGTCTGTGATGGTATTCCCAGCTTGAAATCCTGTCAGAATTTCTGCAACAAGGCAAAATAGTCACACCAATATGAGAGCTCCACCTTTCTTCTTTCTATTCCTCTAAGCCATCCTGGAACACTGATCATGTCCAGTCACTGTCTCAGTCATTGGTATAGTCAGTGCTGTTGACAAGTTGAAGTATCTCAGGGACAGACATGATCCACAGCATACCTGGGTCACTGAAGAAGTGTGCTGCATGGTGGAGGAGCACATGAGGTATCATCTTTGACAGACACTCTGAACATGCAAAGAAGCTGGAACTATCTGTGCTAGCATAGAGAACTATCATCCTGTTCCCTTGACTTCAGGATAGAGAAAGGTATTTCAATAAACAGATTAGACATTTAGAGTTAGCAGCAAAGCCATCATGGGAAGGCATCATGTCAGACAGCAATGTGCTACTGTAACTTCTTTGGAAGATAAATTAATTCCTGTTTCTACAAGAATGAAAATTGCATGGAAACATTAACAATGACATCCTTATAAATTATGGGGTCTTATAGATGTGGGTGTTTTAATAGCCATGTAAGCTGGTTTGTACTGGTATGAATTGCCATACAGACAAAATCTTGTCACAAAAAGTCTGTGGAAAAAGGGAGATGGGGGAAGCAGTCATATTGCAAGATGCATCTCAATTTTAAACCAAAACAAATGTGTTTGAACAGTTTTTCCTAGTCTGTCAAGGAGTTTCAGACCCTAAAGGTATTTAAGCCTATTCCCTTTCTCCTTAGGTACAATCACTAATCTCTCTCACTACTTTTTTTCAAAGATGCAACCTACTTACCTACCACATAAAATGCAGAAACTCATATCATCATGGTTCAGCTTTAGAGATTTACATTAGAATCAGTGAACCTTATTTTAGCACAATATATATGGTGAGCAATACAGTGAGAGAAGTCTGGGTTTATTCCCCAGATAAGTAATTTATTTCTTTCCTCAAAGAAAAATCTAATATCCCGAGATCAGATGCATATTGAAGCTGTAGTGCAAGGGGAAAAAAAGAAAAAAAGAAAAAAAAAACCAAACCAGACTTAGGTTGGATTAACATGTTCAAATTGGACACTCACTATCTGTATTCTCTGCAGAGCTGACTCCATACATATTGCTTACTGTATACCACATATGAGACTGGCTTAAACATTTTCCTTGAAGAGGTACTTGGCCTGAACTTATTTACCTAGCAAATAATTTATGAAACCTTGTATTTCTTTTCATGTCAAACTTTTATTATCATATTGCTTAATCTATTTGTCAACTATGAATTTCAGGAATTCAGGCCATGAACAGATGTAAATATCACCAGAAAGTCTTCATATGTTCAAACCCCTCAATAAACAGTTCAGGAAACTCGTAGATATTACAGAGTTATTATCTTTTTTTCTTTTTAATCAATAACATCTAAAGATTGTTATAATCATTTTATTGCAAGGAGATCCAGAAAGAGATTTTAAATGGTCAAAATGGTATCTTTAATAGGTCATTTTTTCCAATTATCTGCCAAAATCTGGAATTATTCAGTTTTTCACTCTTTGAGCAAAATGCAGAAATGGAAAAACTCACATTTTAGCAAGCATGAGACAGAGGCTATTACCATATTTTTCAGACAGTTCTACAACCATCCTTTCAAGTCCCCTGATGACCAGCATCCTTCCCATGCCCATGGCATCCATTTCCTCCCCTTGCCCCTCTCGGTAGGTTAGACGTTACATCCCCTCTACTGATTGCCTTCTAAAGCACTTACACAGCTGCCAGCTCAGGGCTTTTGTGAGGTCTAACCCACAGTGATTACTCTGTGGCATGGGCTCTCTATGATTCAACCAAGCATGAAGCCCAGACCTCAACTCTGGTTTTCACAATCACAGATTGTCTCTTACCTGTCAAAATCTGGTGAATTATTCAAACTTGAGATTCACCTACTACCTTGATTTAATTTAGATTATTAGGGGGTAAAAAAGATGAACTATCTTTTAGAATCATAGAATCATAGAATCATAGAATGGTTTGGGTTGGAAGGGACCTTAAAGACCATCTAGTTCCAAGCCCCCTGCCATCATCAGGGACACCTCCCACTGGATCACATTGCTCAAAGCCTCGTCTAACCTGGCCTTGAACACTTCCAGGGAGGGGGCATCCACAACTTCCTTGGGCAACCTGTTACAGTGTCTGAGCACCCTCACAGTGGCGAATTTCTTTCTGATATCTAATCTAAACCTACCCTCTTTCAGTTTAAAGCCATTTTCCCTTGTTCTATCACTACCTGCCTTTGTAAAAAGTCCCTCCCCAGTGTTCTTGTAGGTCCCCTTCAGGTAGTGGAAGGCTGCTACAAGGTGTCCCCGGAGCTTTCTCTTCTCCCTTCCGAACAGCCCCAACTCTCTCATCCTGTCCTCGTAGGAGAGGTGCTCCAGCCCTTGGATTATCCTTGTGGTCCTCCTCTGAACTTGTTCTAACTGGTCCCTGTCTCTTTTGTGTTGGAGGCTCCAGAACTGGACACAGTACTCCAGGTGGGGCCTTACAAGAGCAGAGTAGAGGGGCAGAATCACCTCCCTCGACCTGCTGGACACACTTCTCTTGATGCAGCCCAGCATACGGTTGGCCTTCTGGGCTGCAAGCGCACATTGCTGGCTCATGTTCAGCTTCTCATATCTTTTATATAATATCTTTGGCAAAATATAGGAACCTTTTTGTGATGGTATACTGAGAGCATTCTGTAATAATAACAGCAGCATTAGGGTGAATATTATCAGAATTAACATGGGAGCCTAGTCCTCTGGCCATGGCCAAGACCTCCACTCTGGTGAAGTGCTAACAAAAATATGTCCCATATGTCAAATTCTCTGAAATTATCTACAATCTCACTTAGAGATAAGAGACAACAAACTAATGCATATAGCTAACTAGAGATTTTGAAGATAATGCAGTCCTATGTGGTCAGTACAACATGCAGTGGCCTCAGCAACTTAACCACTGCTGAATCTTTTGCATAAGGGAGGAGGTCAATCACAGGTGTTGGAGCAGAGGGGATGGAAAGGAGGTCACCTACCCAGAGGCATGACAGTGAGGTCTGCACTACATAAGGACACACAAATATATAATTTGAAATTCTGACTTTAAGCTTCAAAAAAATTGTTCCTTGTACAATATCTGGCCCAGGAGTGCCCCTAGGGTGCATTCAGACACAAATGGTTGCACTATGACAGAGATGCTTAGGTTTAAACTCTCCTCTGCTCCCACCAGCAACTAGGCAAATGGTTCCTGTAGGTAGCAGTAGTTTGAAGGCCACATGCCTTCAGCAGAGCATAATATTAAATGACTTCTTTTTCTTTTTTCCTTTGGTGTTGAAAGATACTTCTTATCCAAGGGAACATATGTGTGAAGAGATGCGTGATGGAACCTAAACTACAGGTGTTTTATTGAGGGCACCGTCTCGGTCGGGTTGGCTCTAGTTACAGTTTCACCCCTTTGCCCAATGCTTTTATTTATAAATAACATTATCCTGGAGGGGAGATAGCAGAGAATATCAGCACATATGGTATGTCAAATCCCCTACTGCTTGGAGACCCCTGAAATGCTTAGGTACAACAGGGCATGCTTAGGGCTCTGAAAATCTTGCCTTTTGTCATTTTAAGCCCAGCCCTTAACATTATTTTAATTGAGTTGTTTTGAATTTAATTATGCATCTATTGTATAAAATACTTACAATAAATACCTCTAGTTATTGCTCCTTAAAATCCCTTTCTTTCCAATATTGACTGCTCTGATTTACTTTTATGCAAACAACCTAATCAGATTTAATGAAATGTCTTAGTAGCATGTTTAATGACATCATTCCCCCTAGGGACAGTTGGGAAAATGACCTTCCATTTTACGAAAGAGGAGGATTAATTTTTATTGTCTGCCCCAGTTAATGCGTGTTTAGACATAAAGGCCTGATCAATATGACAGAGAGTATAGTGATTTTACTCACAGTAGTTTCTAAATGGACATTTCTTACTAATCCATTTTTATAAATCACTTTAAAGGCCTTATTGATCTTTAATTGGGAGTTACACCTAATCACTCGAGTGCAACGCATGGTTAGTTTGAAACATTTTAACCCTCTCCACACAACTGTTTAAAATTCCAATCACAAGAACTTTTGCCCTCTCCTCCCCTTCAATACACTTTACATAGCATCCTTAACTCCCAAACAGATCTTACCCAGATGATCACACATCAAACAGAAACAAAATACTTCGGAAAAGGTTTTACCAAAAACTGTAAAGAGACATTATTGCATATGTCTGTCAAAAATACTCTCATACAGAACTAGGGGTGAAAAATATATTTCTATTTATTTCTTTCTTTGGACTTTTAAAATTAAAAAGTGCAAAGCAAATACATACAGTGGATAATCAGGAGTTACACTATAGGACAGGCTTCTTTTCTATCTCTGACTTCACCAAGCTTAGAATCATAATCGTTAACTATTCCTTTCTTTTATTAAAGATCAAGTCATGCTGTAAAAGTGTTTGAAGAAGCATATAAACACACGTCTGAACAAACATATTGCCTTGTAGAGAAATTTCAGTGAAATTTAGAAACTCATAAGTGGATCTTGGAATTTTGTATTGTTCATAGGATTCAGAATGGATTGCAACTCTTTTAATTAATTCACTGTTCTTGCATGATGCAAGTGTGTCTGTATTTTTGTGGATGTATGTAAATAGGACACGTATACATGCACCCTACTAGGTAATATTATAAAGATACATCGGTATGTGCACAACTAAAAAAAAAAAGACCCTGACATATTCATAAAATAAAATTCTATTTTTACATCCTCTGAAAAGTTTTGAAAAAACTGAACCCCAAGATCTTCTTCCCTTCTCACCAAAACATTCCTTTGAACTAAACAGGACCTCATGATATACACAAATGTACTAGTGTAATTATATGATAATATTTATGCTCATGGACAAGAAAAATATCTTCATCTCTTTTTACCATCTAGTATTTTGTGAATGATTTTTTAAAGAACCCTTGCACTGGATTGGAACCTATTTTATTACTTATTTATTTACACAAATGGAAAACATTAACACAAAATGTTACACTTCCGTGGTTACTGCATTCCTATAGATTTCTTGCTAATGGCTGAATTAATTTTAAAAATATTTAAGAAAACATCCTCCTTGACTGAGGCTTTCCAAGCCAAGAAAACCCACAAATACAGTACTTTGCAATCACAATGTTTACATTATTATCACATCAGTAATATGAGCTTTACTCCAGGACACTAAAACACAACTTTGAGAGAGAGAGTAAGAAAAGAATTTGGAAATAAGTATTAAAGTTCACTGGATAAATTTAATCTGCTTAATTGCTACAATTTCTGAGTTTTCACCATGTTCTTCTATAGGATTTTCTGTTCATCAAGGATCATTATATCAGAACAAAGACTAACACAGTACTCTTGCCTAGGGCTTTTGTCTGTAACAGGAACAACCTGGAACTACATTGTTCTCTTAACAAGTTCAAAGAACTTCCAACTGAAAGACTAATGGATACATCTGTTGCAAAACCCAGTAATGGTGAAGTTGGCTTTTAATATTTCAAAACTGCCTCTAAACAAAAAAATTGTCTACTATACTCTGTCACCATTTCAGGTAAGCATAGCCATTTCCCAGTTTAAAAGTACGTAGTGTCGTAAACTTCTAGAAGCAAGTAAAAGAAAATCTCAATTTTTTTTTTTTTTTCTGATTTTTAGGTTTATTTGGTTTTCCTTCCTTTAAAAGAAGATGGGGTAGAAAAAAGAGGAAGGTGATTCAGGTACAACTCTGCAAAGTTACAGGAAAACTTCTGCCCTGCAGCATCACATTTTCCCCTTTTATCCCAGAAAAATCACCAGAATTTAGATTGCACTTGTAAGGCTGAAGCTGAAAGAGTTAAAAACACACTATCAGTTTGCAAACTGGAGTAGACTATGTGAAAGCTTTTATCTTTGATTCTGATCAGTCATTTAGGAGTATCTATTTTTGAATATACTTGCTAAGCTAATTTCAGACTTTTTGGTGAGTTAAATGGAAGAGCCTTAAATGTATACAATCTTGTAATAGAGAAGGGAATGTCTCGTGTTTAACTGTAATGATAAATTCCACCTTTTTGGAGAAGACAAGCCCAAATCTTTACATCTAAGACTGGCGAAAGGTGAGTAGGATTTAAGCTGGATGTGAGCTGCAAATGGTCCTAGAGCTCGCTACATATATATGGGTGGGCATTTCCCATCTAGAAAGTGGGCAAATTCTGACCTGCTTTAGAAAAAACTTCAGAGTAACCCTGTATGCCTAGTGGTTTTCCTCCCGTTTGAGTAGCCAGTAATTTTGTGAAAAAGAATGGACTAATCCAACTG